>OW121702.1:33766372-35020538 GCA_933228785.1 Lasioglossum pauxillum | reverse complement strand
TCGCGTACGCCACGGACGAGTTTTACCTCCTGGATCTATCGATCGTTGTTTTTACGCGTCCACCGTTGCCCGTTTTACCACCATCACTTCGGCCAGTGTGCTCTCGCGATCGATCGGTTTCGTGTGCCGCGCAAGTGTCAACCAGGACATTCGCCTAACTCCACACCTGGTTGTTACAAACAAACAGCGTCGAGCTCTCCCTCTCTCTGTCTCTCTTTCTGGCGCGAGTGCTCAACCCAGTGACACCACAGTTTTTAGACTTGAAGCTCGGAAGCGACGTTTCTTTCGGGAGTTGAAGAGAGTTCTGTGAACACAGTTTTGTGACAACACAACGCTGCTGAAGAATGCGGTAGGATGCGGGTCCAGGGAAGATGCTTTCTGTGCGCGGTCGCGGGACTGTGTCTGCTGGCCGGGAATGCTGCGGTCGCCGCACTCGACCTGCAGACCCAGCCGACTGTTGATGGTGAGTCGATGATTTCATGGTTCCATTTTTAGGGGATTTTTGGTGATGGAAGTGGAATCAGTTTGGTCAAGACAACTGTGCTCGGAATGTTGGATTCAGCAAGGAGGATCATCTATTACGATTTTTCAGTTCTTCTGCTTGACCATTCTTTTGCTGTGATTTCTTAAGACTTGTCTGGCCATATGCAGAACACGTCATCTGGCTGTTGAAGTTCGATCGTGTGAAGTTATTAGATTATTTTGGTAGACTGCTGTGAAGGGAATTAAGGGAATGCTTTTTGACTTCTTTTCTTTGATGATTCTCCTTCTTGTTTTCTTCCGTCTTCTTCTGGTCCTTTCGTGTTGGTTGACCAATATTCGTCAGTAACGGTATCGGCGTCGAATTCCGTCACGTCTCCTCGCCTCAAGCCCGTCAACTGACGTCATCCATGCGAATAAAGACGGAGAAGAGACGAGAAGAGAGAAGACGTCTTTCAAGTGCGAAATCGGTGTCTCTCTTAGGGGCGACCGGCTTTTCCTCGACACTCGCGCGGCAAGATCTGCCCAAAAGGGGAGAAAAGACGGATTTCGCCGGAAGGCGGTGGAAAAGACACAGAGAAATCTCCAAGTAACTGATCGTTACAGGTTTTGCACTCCAAACTCAACCTTTTGCAAAAAAAGTAAATCAATGATGATCAATCATCAAACACTTATTTAAAAGCAATTATCAATTCGCTAATTTTATAATGTACGAAAACTGTATAGATATGTATATTCATTGTAACCACTTTCTGATTAATCAATTTTAAAAATGAAAGTGCATATATCTGTTTGTTGAAGCGTATTGAGTATCGAGTATTGAGTCTCAAGTTTCCCTCGCACGATATGACCAATATACAATTGTACATTCATTTATAAAACTGCTTTAGAGCGAGGAAACATTAAAAAATGGATACTATAATCCTCGTTCAGTCGACACGGCGTGCTTTGTCGTTGGAAAAGTTAAACGCTCGATGTTTTCCCCGGCCGTTCCCGAGAACGACTCGTTTCTTCTGTAAACAGACGAGCGTGCTGCAAAAAACGCGTTGCAGACTCGCATGCCCTGAAGTTCGCGACCGATTACTTTCCACGGGACGGATTCCTTCAGGGAAATCGAGGATCTTCTTACTCGAGGTCTCGCGTCTCATGTTCCTAGAAGAAAAATTCACTAAGCAATTCGCATCTGAAACTCGCAAATTTCGATTATTATGAATTACTATGAAAGCTAACTCGTTAGAATGGTACGCGCCCGATCAGAAGGCAGTAGAGCAGAGCACGTGAAGCCGATATTAAAAGCTCGCGTGGGCGTGCGTGATTCAACCGGTCGAATGTTTTGTCAATAGCGAAACGAAAGGGTGACTAACCGAGACGATAGCACAGCTATAGCGAAGTAGGGGAGCCATAGTATGATGCCAGCAAGTTTCTTATCGAGGCAGACGTATATCCTGAGGAAATGGTAATTGAAGAGAGTCTTCTCTCCGATGACGTCTCATTTCCCGGGAACGATTCGATCGTTTTCTTGTTGCTCGAACCGGTTAGGTTTGTTGCCGGGGTTCTAGCCTGGTGGGCACACACAGACGCACGCACACGCGCGCGATATATCCGAGTTGGAATTTCGTGCGCCTACCTTTCTCCTCGAGAGACCTATTTCTTTCGGTTCTGTTCGTTTCTCTTTCTCTCCTCTCTCGAGTTCGATCTTCCTCGAACAGAGCTGTCAGACTGTATACCTCGTGCGTTCCTCTTTGACGGCGCAATCGCCACGCGATTATGTTTGCGGAGACAATGGGACGAGTTCTCCCGTTGATTCTCCAGTGATAACGATGATTTTCGTGTCTGCTTCCAAACGAAACTGTTCTCTTTTTGCGGAAGAAAGTTTGTTCGCGGAACGCCGGATGACGTTAGGCTTTTCTGTTTTTGTTTACATGAAAATGGCAAACGTGGGCAAATGACACAATTTTTTTAGCAGAGATAATGCGGAATTTATATTTAAATATCCCTCACATAGTGCGGAATTGAAATCAAGCAATGACGAGTATACACGTCGAACGTAGGGCAAATGGCCCTGTTATAAATTTGACGAGAAACGAGGAAGGATTACGTTTGTATTTGATGACAAATTAACGATTCATTCTTTAAAAGGTTATTGTTATTAAAACCTTAAAAACTGTCAAATAATAATAAAATTCTTAAACAAGAAAAATTAAAGAAACAAAATAATTTTAAGAAATTCAATTGATTTCAGTGTGGTATTTTTCAAAGCAAGGTACCATACAAAGTGGTTGTACAAACCATACAGCCAAATAATATTCTTATTACATTTTATTGAAACTTCGAGTTTCTATAGTGAATGGTAATTTTTTATTTTACACGACGAGTGTACAAGTCAACCGCACCGCAATAGAGATTGACGTGTATACACGTCGAGCGCAGTTAACTGGTTAAAACAAAATTCTTTGATAAGTTGAACACCTTTGAACAACCATGCCGTTTCCCAAAGGTAACAGAAAAATCCACAGTTCGACCATCTTAAACATAATTTTTCCCACTCGTTGCCAATCAGAATGGTCTAATGGCCCCCCTCGAGCGCACCTGAGCAGTCTCACCTGTCCATCGGCATCGACGTGTGTGCCTTTCCCCGTTGAAATCGAGATCGTTTCGCGAGAACACAGTGCACATATCGCTCGTCTACAGACGTCGGGATAAATCACCGAAAACGGAGCCGAGCCGACGCGGCGAGCCTAATTGCGGCTAGGCCGATCCTCGAGCACGTGTGAACGCCGAAACGGGAACACGCGAGGCTCGCGTGGGATCGACCACGGGTTAGAAAGTCGTTCGCCGGTTGCGCAAATTCAAAGAAAGAGAATCAGACGAACGAGAGATAGATTACGCGCATCGCCGGGACGTTATTTAATTAAGAACGTTATCCAAACAGGTGAGAGAGGTTTGTAGCGTGTTGTAACTCGCGCGAGAAGATCCGAGAGCGTTTCCAAGCGAGCCGAATCCGAAGGACGCACTTCTCCAATTACCCCGACGCAATTAAAAACGTTTGCGTTCTCCGATCCGACGCGATCACTGCTGCGTTTCCGTTTTCTTTTACAGCAATTAGTTCCATTGATATTCTAGCCATTTTTCTTCACGTTGGAACGAGATTCTTGCATCGTGCAGCGAATGGAAAACTGAAGGCACCTGTTGTCTCGACAATATTTGATTGAATCTAAATTCAAAATTTGTTTTTACGTTTTTACAGTGGTTTGAATCTGTAGCAGGAGCGTAGTGCTATAACACCAATTTACGGGGAGGGGAATTGCGAGTGAAATGGTTAATGCGTTTACGCAACGTCTTGATGGATCAAGTATAATAACAGTTTTGTTGGCGATGGTAAACGAGGATCGCCAGACTCTCATAAACGGTCGTGCCCGCGAAGTAACCTGGTTAACGGTACCGTAAATATGCGAGTGAACGTACCGCGTCCTTTATAATTCTCGACGCGAGCGCTCGGCCAACGTCTTTCTTATTGGCGTTATTCGATCGTTCGGGAAAAACAACGATCAGGAAGAGATTTACAAGGATAATCGATCGTGCGTCGCCTTTCACGTCGCATTCTCCGGCCGAGTCGTTCGTTCGATCATTTGTCAACTTATTAACCGAATGAATTAATAAATACACTTTCCAGCTGTAGTTATTCGAGATTAGTTTGTTGTAGCATGCACGACTTTCTTCTTTTTAGAACCGTCTCTCCGGCGAAGAGACACACTGGCAGAACAAACGCGACCATTCTTCCTTCTAACTATAGTTAATTAAATCCGCTTCCCGCGTCATTGTTCCCGCGACGACCAGTCCGAGACGCGCGACTTTCACTCGATGGCTGTCGGACGCTCTCCGAGGACGTCGATTATCGCTATCGACCCTCGATTTCCCGAAACCGTTCAATTTTCCTTCGATCGGCTTTCCCTCGAGCTGCTTTCTCGTGTTCTTCTTCCACAAATCTCCCTGGATAACTAATAACAACGATAACAATCATTATCCCCCAGAGAACAAAGAGAAACGCTGACCTACCCGGATTATCTCTGAACTTTGTGAATTTTCTTTAGCTGAAGCTGGAAACTGCTTTGTTCTGTACTGCATTTTTTATAATGCCACATTCTTTTGTTGGAAATGTATTCTACAGTGTTAAACTTGTTATAAAATATAGTTTTGGCGCATTAAGTAAATATGCCACCGGTGGTACATAAAATGTTACATTCTACAATTATTGAAATGACAGATATTCATTTCTTGAAAATAACGGAAGAAATTTCGGAACATTTAACAGGTTCAGCGTGAAACGAAGAAGCGTCGTTTCGCGAAAGATCAATCGCCACAGAACATTTGATACGTAACAGTCTGTGTAACGCTTCTGGTCCGCGCGTGGTCGAACATAAAACAACCAAAGTGAGGTTGTAAAGTGGAACGATATCGAACGAACGGTCTGCCAGTTATCGAGCCAGTTAGAACGTGTGTCGATGGCGCAACGCACAGGGTTTGATATTCGCAAGAAGGCGAACGAAGGCAAGAGAGACGACTCTCTCAGACAGCGAACACAGACACGCAGAGAGTTCCCTGCCCTCTCTCGCGCTTGATTCTGATCCCAGTTTGCTGACTTTGCTGTGCTATACGCGAGAACCATGTAATACGCTCGCCGGCTCGCGTGATAGCGTGTCAAACCGCTCGGTTAGGCGAGTGCATAATTTAGAGGGAACGCTTCCTACGCTGGGCTAATGGCAGCCGGACATTTACCGATTTTCTGTCACAGTTAATCCACCATCTCATTCGTTATACTCGGAAATCAGAAATTTTCGTCTAAAATATTCACAGCTAATATGAATTTACATCTTTCACTTGATTAATACGAATGTATACTTTACTATATGCAACTTCGTTAATCTGGTTTGCTTTACAATCTTTTCTAAAATTGTTGAAAATGAGAAATTATGTTCTACGCGCCGTAAAATCGTTTAGGAGACGCCAACGTTGTCGGAGACGTGAACGCCTGCACAAGCGCGATGGTCGGTGGGTCGCGCTTATGCGAACGTCGAGGTCTCCGGGCGCGATCTTATTGTTAGAACATAGAACGGCTCTTCTGCGAGCGGATTGCATCATTGAAACACTTGTGCTCGATTCTATTATCCAACCTTTATACCGTTTAAGAAGGGCGGGGCATCTCGGAACAAGCCAGGTGAAAGCACAATGCCGATGGAATCGCGGAACTTTGAATTCCTCGAGTCGAGTGGGTTGAAAAGCGGTCTTTCGTTGGTTCCGTATCTGTTTCTGTTTGGGAGGGGTCTCATTAGAGGTGGAACATTCATCAGGCGAGTTTCCGTTCACTCTGGATATCCTATTAAGTGTACAAATGAATTTGTGGCCGCCTTTTATTTAGACTGCGGATCATTATGCAAAATAAACATTGTTTGGATTAATCGCAACATATAAGAACAAAGTAGTAGTTAATTTCTCTCTTTAGTGGTTTTATTAAATGATTGTCTTAAACTGTTTGAATCTCTACATTGTTTGAATTCCGAAGGAATAAAAAACGCGTTCGAATTAAACGCGCAGGGGCGTTCTCGTCCGAGACAATGATCGATGGACTTTCCTCGCGACTTCGCCGATCCACTGGTATGATGCACGATCGACGGCATATCGGATCCGCGGTATAGTTCGCCGCGATCGCCCTTGACCTGGATCCCGAGTGTGATTTTTCCACACGATGCAAAAGGGATGGCGAGGAACGTATACGCATCGTGCGCGCACGACTTTCTCCCGTGCGAATCCTCGCGGAAGAGTTGAATGACTGGCCTCAGAGGCTGTGAATTAGTTGAGGAAGTGGCGAACAAGTGCGATTCTTCCTTAGGATCGTGCAGCTAATGATGAATCCCCATTGTCGGCCCAGCGGAGATGCTAAGCTCGATTAGGGGGCAAAGAGTCGTCGAAACTGCTTCGAAAGTTATGAGTCGTTGTTTCTCGATCGTCAAAAAATGTTACGATCGATATACAATCGGTAAAATAACAACTGAAGAATAAATGGCAGAATGTAGAACATTCAGAGAGGATTGAAGAAATTCTTGTAACGATAAAATGAATATAAAAAAAATGACGCAATCTAAAACGCGAGGATTTCAGAAACAGTTACGGTAACGAAACAAATATGAAATGAATGGTAGAATGTAGAAAAAAAGTGGTAAAGAAATTGCATGACGAAGGGGTTCGAGATACGATCTTTCGGATCGATGACCCGACCGGCTTGATGTTGACGGAAATGGAGGGAACTTGGCTTTGCAAATGGAACGTCGCCCGATTACCCAGAGATCAGGCGAAGGAAGGAGCACACGAGCACCTGCATAGCTGCATACAGGGGGCCCGGGTGCAACGATTCGATTTGCCTGTTGCATTCCGGTATCGCGGGCTCATTCTTCCACCATGGGAAACCGTTAGCTTCGCGCGGCCACCTCTGACACGCGCCAACGTAAACCAGATAACGGAGACAGCCGTCATCCTGACGGAATCATTTTATTACCTTTTTTCTGTCGGCAATCCTCGATAGAAATCATTGTTTCAGATGTCGAATCGATTATAAGCACAGCGGTTTTCGGTTGAATTTGATGGGAATCGTCGGCACGATCCATCGGCTGGCTAAACTTTCGAACGGTTTAGGTAAACGAGTATCGGGATCGTTCACAGTCTAGATTCCGCGGCGACAAGGGACAGGTACCATTTCACGAAGTCACGCGAGGCTCGTAAAAGTCCCCTGGAAAAGCCCCACGACCAACGATAGACGGCCAGTGAAATGTAACGCGCGCACGCGAGGCAAACTTGTCGATCGTCGAGCAAGTAGCGCGTGTAGATCTCTCGATCCTGAGCCGAAACACTTTTGCCACTCGGGAGAACATTAAAGCAACCATTATTGGAGAAATTAGAAAAAGAATCTTATTGACTATCAAATCTGTTGGCTAACCCAGGTGGCAAAAAGACGTCTTTTTAGGGCGTGAGACTTTGAGATCTAAAATGGATGTAGGAAAAGTCTTTACGACGACGTCGCGTGCTATCTGAGCAATAACGTTCATAAAGTATTAATAAATTGCACCTTGCATTTCGGTAATTGTAATCAAGATTAGTATTTTAAGTGGAACAAGTACACTTCTCTTTTTGTCCTTAATTGCGTTCGGAATGTCTACGACGAAAAACTAGCGCCGCTGACAGGCTAATGATCGTGGAAAAATAATGGTTTCACGGTTAGAGGATCTCTGTGCATCGACTCATCGGTCGTTTGATGATCGTCGACCACCGAAACGCGACGCCCGAGACGAAATAATGATTGCGTGGCGACTAGCAAGTAGGATAGGGTACCGTATGGTCAAAGGCGCGCTTAGTGACCGACTATTTTCAGCTTCCTCTGCCGTCTGGATAGTCCACTTTCGTCGCAATTTCTTTCAGTAAAAACAACAAACACTCGGAAATTAAAATATTTTACTAAGACGCAGCTAAGATACGCTTCGCGAAACCTCATCCTCTGAAAACGAGAATCTTTTCTAATTTATTTTTCGTTGGCTCGAATGCATCTATTTTTTAGAGTGTGACGATAGGATCAATTTCAAACAGTGAAAATATTCCGAGGATTGAAAAATATGGTCGCAGTATTGTTAAAAAAAAGGTTAATATGCATATGTAGTTTCAGTATTTTTCGATGGCTCGAATGTCCCTATTTTTTAGATCTATTATAAATCTATTTTAAAATACCGAAATTACTTTTTTGCCAGCCGAACACATCTTTGCGATAGATACAATTTTGAATTTCTTGACAATTAATTTACTATTTGATTTGATCTTTTTTACAGAAACTTAGTTAAAAATATTTGAAATTGATTTTCAAAAGAGTGTATTTTGAATTTGAAGTGCAAAACCCGTACAATTGAAAAAAATATATTTTTCTGAAACTGCGAAACCAGAATAACCTCTGTAAAATCGCCGTAACGATGCAGTAAGGGTTTCGCAAGAAAAAGAGCAGCTCGGCGCTGCAGGAGTTAAAGGGACGATTAGGCTAGACGATCTGCCACGAGATCGCAGAGCTCTACAGCCGAGGTGCTAAAACCGCGTTTAATCTGAGGCCACGGCAAATGTCTACGCTCACCTGGCTTCGGCTGGAACCTGTGCTGCTAGTTCTACCGAGAAGTAGCACGGTTCAAGGTCTCTCTCTCATAGCATGGACAGAAGGTAGCTTCGAGAGTTTCTGCTCGTTGGGTTATGACCGACGATTCCGCGAACGCTGGCGTGAAAATAATGCAGGCCGCTCCGGCGGCACCGAGGAATTTTCGTCGATGGAATTTCATGAAAGCATCGATCTTCGTTGCACGCATAGTTCCAGAACCATAATTCCTTGCCACTTACGTCATACGCAGCAGATCCGAGAAGTATTTCACCACGAAATTTCCCATACTCGAGAAATTCTCGATATTTGAACTGTGACAATTTCGTCGAAACAAATAGTACAACGATAAACTTGGACTCATTTGAAAGCTCCGAGAGCCTCTACTTTTACACCATTCATCGTTCACTCTTGTTAAAATATTTTTTCGTAAAAAATTGTATAAATTGGACCGTCTGTAAAAACATTGAAACATTTTCCTCGTGACTAAAACCACCGTGGATTTAAAGATCGAATCATCCTCTTTAAAACCAATGTCTAAAACTTGATCGACGGTTTTTTCTAGTCGATTTATCGAGGTTCGAATGAAATGTGTACCCGCTGTGAATGAAGGTGTGCTCAAACTAAGCGATCATTGCGGTTCTCGTGATTGTCAAAGACACCCAAGCGCCCCGGACGAAAAACAATCGCACAATTAACTGAAAGAGAAGAATTTCAGTTCCGCTAAATGGCTCGTTACTTTCTTCGCCGGGAACTCGAGCAATCTAAAAGCATTCCCGCGTTCTCAGAGATCAAAATGGCTACAGAAGTGACTCGTTAATTGCTTACCGAGGTTTTCTTCATAAACGGCGAGCTCGATTGCGTCATTACCTGCCGGTATAACGGCTCGAGAGAAATGACCTGCTTGAATTCGGGGCTCCGTCGTCTGTTAGACTCGTCGGCGACCTCGTGGTGAGATTTCCGGTGACGAGGCATCCAAGTGAAGATCCTCTTAGTCGGTCGATGAGTAATTCCGCGTTCCTTCGGCGGGTTTCGTCGGGTCTGGTCGTCTAAAATAGTCGATGACAACTTTTAGTGGGCCGGAGAGATTTCTTCTTCTTCTGAAGTTTACAAAAAGAGATTCATAAATTAACAGAGACTAGCGTTAAACTAATGTTCGCAAACTTATCAAAGATTGTGCTAAAGTATTACTTCAAAAAAATAAGATAAAGATAAAGAAATTGTGGTAAACAATAGTTTTGGACATGCAATTAATCTGAGTTGTGCTAGTCTATCAAAAGTCAGCACGGCTGCCAGTTTCTCCAGTAATATCTTCTCTTTCAGATTAAATCCGATCATCTTCCACAAATAGAAGCTACGCGTTTACAGTGGAGGAGTTTGTTATTGATTGATCGCTTCCAGTTTCCCAGATTTGTTTGTTCGGAAAGAGAACGGGAGATCCGGTGCGAAGGACGTCCGGTATATCGATATCTCTTACGGCAGACAGTGCGCGTGTGCGTATGCGTGTGTGCCAGGATCTTTTCTGGATCGGATCGAGGCTGGACAGTTACGGTACATCGCCTTGATGTTTGGTAATCGCGATCCATTCGCGAACGGTAAAACGGTATCTCGTGGCGCCATCGTTTTCCTTTTCTTCAGAGAGAGAGAGATGCTCTCCCACGAAATTCCTGGCACCACTGTCCGTTCTATACTTCCCGACGAGCATAATTCAGTGACCCAGTTATGTTTCGTACTTCGATCCCATGTGTAGCAAATTAATAATGCATTAACGAGTACAGTTTTGTTCGAGCTGTACACGCTCGATTTGACAGGACAATGGGCTTTACGGGTCTTAATACAATGGGAAAGATCAATTAGTCGATTCTCAGACTTGGGGACTGTCATGGCGGCCCGGTAGAAGACTGTGCCTCGGATCTTAATCTAAATTTCATTATTTAACGTTACAGCATGGAGCTCCGTGGCGAATTAATCGGGAGCATTTGAATTGCTCATTCATTAATTCGAACACACGACTTCTAAACTTTCATGTTTTACCTTTTTCAACCATTCAGCAAATCGACAAAAATCAACGAGCACCAACTTTAGCTTTCGACTCGATTTACCAATGCGAAGAGAACCTTTTAAAAAAAGTCGACTAGGGGAGGATAAAAGTAGAGACTTTACTCTTCAAGATGAGCTAAGATAGATCCCCATAAGATTTTACTTCGAAAAGTTACGGCGTTCCAAAAATCCCTCTTCGGTTATCCTCCGAAAATTTAATGATCCTCTTATTCGGTGGAGTGTAATGAATTCTGTGTCGGTGTGAGAATTTTCTGAATATTTTAGACGGGTAGAGGAGGGAGGACAATCCGGCACTCTTGCCGGATTGCTTTTCGGGGCACGGTGTATGCGTATGCATGCGCGGAACCGAAAAGGAGACCGTCACCTACTTCCACGTAAAATCGTTACACGGTGTGCTGCGTCAGGTGGATCCTCGATGATGAGCATCGGCCTCGTGTGAACGAACCTAACCGGTCGCACCGTTACGGTGCCCCATTCATGCGCCGATAAAAGTCACAGCCGGAGACCCGACTTTCGATGGGGGACCATGTTCCACGGTTCCCCATCGACAGAACATTTCCAGGGGGCTGCACACCTTGAATTCGAGCGGCCCACTTCCTTACCTGCTTCATCAACGACATCTTGTAATTTATTTCGACCACTTCCAGCCTCGAGAAGCGTCGTGCTATCCTTGACGGTACCCTTTCGTCGAATCAGTCGAAAATAGTTTGTTGTAACTTTGTATTAAATAGTGGTGTAAGTTCTTGCCTGATTGCGAAAATAAAACACAAGTCGTGACGTTTTATTAATCAATTAGGTATACAGTTAGGAGCAAAACTGATCACACACACTTTAAATTAGAATAACTTTTTTATGAATGGACCAAACGACTTCAATTTCTCGGTAAGGCTAGATGAATTAGTTTAGTAAATGACGTTTAAAAAATCTGTTGAAAAAATGCATTCGGTCGGAATTGTGAAAAACAATAGTAAAAATTGATTTTTACGCCTTTTTAGCTGGGTCAATAACGAAAATTTTAAAGACGTGTTTGCTCAACTTGTATAAATTATATACGCTCCGAAAATTTCATTGAAATTGGTTAATTGGTTTACGAGTTATAACCGATCAAAAGTGGTAAGAAGGCCAAAAATTTTGAAAAATTGCAAATTTTACCACTTTTGATTGTTTATAACTCGTAAACCAATTAACCAATTTCAATGAAATTTTCGGAGCGTATATAATTTCTACAAGTTGACCAAATACATCTTTTAAGTTTTCGTTATTGACCCAGCTAAAAAAGTCGTAAAAATCAATTTTCACAATTCCGACCAAATGCATTTTTTCAACATATTTTTTAGACGTCATTTACTAAACTAATTCATCTAGCCTTACAAAGAAATTGAAGTCGTTTGGTCCATACATAAAAAAGTTATTCTTATTAACTTCCCGATTTTATAGGGAAGTTATTGTAATTACCCCGAAAATCGAAAATCGATTTTTTAGCAGATCTTCACGTTTCATGGTCATTGGAGTCATTTTAGACTATTTTCAGCAAAATGTTCGTGTGTGTGTGTGTGTGTGTGTGTGTGTGTGTGTGTGTGTGTGTGTGTGTGTGTGCGTATGGCCGTTTCTATGTAATCAAATTTTTCGTTAACGTTTTCAGAAAAAGTAACAACGCGATCAGGATGATGAATGATGCAATCGATGTGCCCCGTCGTAACTTAGAGCTGATTAGATTTTGGTCCATATTGGTCAAGTAGTTTTTTAGATTTTTACTTTTTTTTCGAAAAGAGTTGATTCTACAATGCAATTTATAAGGGAGGACGAAAATTTTCCACCAAAGAACCAAACGCAATTACATAAAAAATTTTTTTCTTAATTTTTTTTAGATTTAAAAAAAATTTTTTTTTTTAGATTTAAAAAAAATTTTTTTTAACTGATGCTAATGTTACCGCTTGGAATAATCGAAAGTTATTCCAATGCAACAGTGAATTTATCATCTCTACTCCCAAGAATACATTTTGGGAGAATATCGATGAAAGTACAAAAAAAAACGATGTTAGCGATGTTGGCGAAGGAGTAACGAATCGGGAAGTTCTTTGTGTGACTCTTGGAGAGTCACACACCAAATAAAAGACATTAATAGCAGTAGGCCCTACTAGCCATGCGTATCACTAACCCTCTCGCAAGAGCAGTCCTACCCGCGAGCGAGCAAAAACAACCCTACTCGCGAGCGAGCGAAGCGAGCGAGCAACAATAGCCCTCTAGTTTAAAGTGTGTGTGATCGGTTTTACTCCTAACTGTATAATCGCTAGACTGCGGATGTTTATGCAATTTGCATTTTTTGTAGACGAATTCGAAGAAGCTCGAATCAAATAAACTCTTATTTTTCGTGATAGTAGCCTTTAGAGATCCGAAATAAATGAAAATCGTACTAAATTCTGTCGTATTTTCTATCCTAGCATTTTTTGACAATTTTTAAAAGCATCATTCTGAAAACTCACAGTATAATAGTAAAAGCGAAACGGTCTTTGAAGCTTGAAATCTAGTTTCGTAATACGTCGTTCATTTTGTTCGCTGATGGTTTCGCATGATGTAGTAGGTGGGAAACCGAAGACGTGTTCGTTTTTCGAACGAGAACGTCTTGCAGGTAAGAGGAACGGATGGTTGAAAGATTATGGTCGAGAGGACTGTCAGTGACGCGAGAAATAGCAATTTAAGTAGCTGCTTAAACGTTGCTACGAATATATTTCCATGCACGAAGACTGCAACGACAAAAGCAAACGACTTGGAAATAACTGTTTCTCATTCCTGTACTGTAGCACATGGAAAGCAACGATTGCAAGAGGAACTCTCTTGTGCCACTTGTTTAAGAGACAGTTAACCTCCTCAAGGACGATTATTTTAAGAACGGACTACGGCGATTCCTGTTTCTGATCAGTTGTACCTCATACTATTCCAACAAACTGTCAGCAAAAATGATTTATAACCAGACAGCGGATTTTATGGATTTACGACGAATATGAGTAGGTGTAATTTAAAACAGTAAACACATTCGAAGAATTTCAGAATACTGTTACATTATTTTCAAGCTGCTAAACATATTAAGAAAGAAAATATGTTTATTTATTTCGCTCCAGTTTCTTGCAATTCCGATAGAAAATTCTCATTTTCGCTGTCTATTCATAACGTATTCAAATTACTTGCAGTATATGATTTCATACACGTATTGAGGATTTATTGGTAATGAGAATAAACTGATTAAAAATACAGTGTACGCTTTAATTAAAGCACACATGCGTTTTTAGAAAACTTGCAAAAGGTCCTCCTGTCAAACGAGGATCATCTTTCGTTCGTTTGAATTGATGCAGCAGCTGTTCTAAGTACATCTGTCCTTTTATGAAACTTCTGTACCGTGAACATAATTTTGCTGGTACAATTCCGAAATGATTGAAAAAACGCGGAGCTACAATTTGCATAGATCAGGGGTTGAGAACGGTCGATTATTGTACCTCGGGCTGTTGGTTGGCGAACGATCTATCCAGGATCCGCTAGGATCGATGATGGATCGGCAAAAAGTCGACTGGCCAGCAGAAGAAGTGGTCGACGGGAACGACGACCGGGCAGATAGCAGGTCGTTTGACGTAACAGTACGTCCAGAGAGCGCATTTCGCGTCGGATCGCCGCGGATGGAAAGTTTCTAGCATACTATAGTGCTACACTATATCGTCGGTACATCGCCGACGGATCTTCGTCTTGCGAAACCACTATGGAACGGCGATCCCAGGTGAAATTGCAGACCCAACTCCTTCGATCCTCTCCGGAGAACCGCGCAAAAATCGCGGATCACGGATCCGAGATCGCCAAGGACAAATTTCTGCGGGAATCGGGGCGAAACGTGACGCAACGTCCCCACCGACCGCGTCGAAAACAACAAAACTATCTATTGAACAAATAGCAACAAAAAACTGCAAAACTTTCGGTTTCGAATAGATTCGGCAAGTATTCGTGCCGAGGATTACGAAAGTGAACTAACTTACAAGACTTTCACGTCTGATTTCGTAGGAACATATTTTTCTGCGCTTATGCTCGAGGTAGTTTGACTATGTTTGTCCGAGCTCTTGCCAATTTCAAAGCGAAATAATGGCCGACCTCTCGCGAAACGAAGCTCGCGTGTCCGAATGTAATCGTAGCGTGATTAAAGGCCCGCTAATTGCTCGTTACACTCGTTAACCGAGGGCCGATAATTGAGCGTTCAGAGAGGCCCGATTGGTATCGGGGCAAGTTCAAGTTCACGGGTCGAACAGCCGAGGACAGTGCACACAGAATACACACACACATTACAACACGTCTACGATCATGCTTTTACCGTTACGCGAACCTTTTCCGGCGACACTGAGCCTAGTCGTCGTTTCGAATAATTGCGGAAGAATAGTTTCCTTATCCTGATCCTCCGGGATTCGCAGCTTTCTGACGATCGTTGTATAAATCTCGTTTTATCGTTCGAATCCTACGACTTCCTACGGGAAACTGACGGTATCTTACATCTTCCATTATTTATCGTAATCGAGTCGATTTTGCGAAAAACGCTTCCGCAGAACGTACTGTAATTTCCTAAACAAGGAGAAAATGTATATCTATTGTATGCCTACGTGTACTCCAATAACTATGCATTGACAAAACCAAAATAGAATTTCATAACTGCGGATCTTTGTACATTTATGGCATCTAAATATTTTCAAAAAATGCTGGAATATAAAATTCGATAGAATTTGGTACGATTTTTATTCAGATTTAGACAGATTTAGTTCAGATCTGAAAAGGCTACTACCACTGAAAATAAGACTTTATTTCATTCCACATTCTTAAAATTTGTTTAGAAAAATTGAAAATTGCGTAAATATCTGCAGGACATTGACACGATATTGTAGGACAAGGGGATAATATCCTCATTCCTTATCAAAGACAGAAAGTAAATGGTTATCTTACAGAAAAATCCGCTGTTCAATTATTACTGATACCGCGCTCCACTTGGATTAAACAGCAATAAATGAAATAAAATTCTTCTGCTTTCAGGAATCGGCGTGACCGAAATCCCAAACGTGAAGCCACTCAGGATCGACGCGAAAAACGACACCAAGTCCGAGTATCCAATCAAAGATCAAGACTCGAAGACGACGATCGAACCGAAGAAGAAGCCTGTGGACTTCAAAGTGAAAACTGATCAGAAATACCAAAAACCCATCAAAGACGATGACTCGAAGCGAGGAGAAGCAAACGATGCAGGTCTAACGACGATGTCCTGGATGTCTTCGACGAAACCTATGGCGGATGTCACTACGAGGCCAATGGAGACGATGGGAGTGACGATTCCGTTATTGTTCCACGGTGAGCCGATTCTACCTGTGAAGGACGAGTCGAATGGAACAACTGTCATGATAGAAACTTCAGGGAGCGAGAATGGTACTGAGGAAATGAGGACCACCGAGGAAACGATAGCGTCCAGAGGGAGGGCTTTGAATATTTCTGCTCCGGAGCCTACGAATTCTTTACACTCGAATATCACTGATCTCAGCGATGTTAGTATGGACGACGACGACAAGGATGTCGAAGGTAGCTGTTACTTAACAGTGCTTGGCTCTGCTCGATTGTGTTTCAGTGTGTACACGTTCGTTTCACTGTGTTTGATTCTGTCTGATTGTATGTTTGGCTCTATTTGATTGTGTTTGAATGTGTTCGATTTCATTCGACCATGCTTGACTACGTTCTACGAAATGGACACTATCATTTCATCGATATACATAGAGTTGAATACCTGGCGAAAAATTTCAGAAATATTCCCAACACCAAACGATTGTTTCAGGCGGAGAGTACGTGGCTGCTCACAACGAGACATCCATGAACATCTCCTCGACAGTGCTAGCGATGACAGTATGCGTCGAAGGTAATCAGACATACTCAATCGGCCAGAAGATCATCAGAGGTTGCGAGGAAAAATGCGTTTGTGGAGAAGGTGGTTCGGTGATAGATTGCAAACCTATTTGCACGTCGCCTTATGCCAAAGCGAACAGAGGAATCGAGGATCCGTTGTGCCACGAGAAGCTGGTTAACGAAGAACCTTGTTGCGCGATCTTGGTCTGCGCTGCTGACTCTGGTGAGTCTCTTCATTCGAAATAGATAGTGTCTTCTTCATCCTACGAGCCTGAAAAATGATCATAGAAACATCACACTTTCGGTTTAATACTTAAATCATCGCTAGAACCCTCGAAGAATGAGTTCATCGAGAACTCAACATTCAATCTAAAATTCAATGAGCTGTTTGAACAGCTTGACGAACTCGGTGAACTCAGTCGTTCGACGAGCCCAGAAGAGTTCTCTAGGCAATCCTTCACAGCATCGTCGAGCTCTCGAGCAGTCGCAAAGGATCTTTAGTTTCTGCCGCAGCGCCAGAACCAGAGGAGACCTGCGTGTTCGGGAACGAGACGATCATGCGAGGTCAAAGAGTCGAAGATGGTTGCAGCAGAGTCTGCGTCTGCGAGGCAGGCGGTGTCCTCAAGTGTCAGCCAAGGTGTCCTCCGAACGAGACCACGTCTGCGACCAATCAGCACGATCGTTGCGTCGTCCTCACCGATCCAAGGTACCAGAGATAAAAGTCAATTTTATCACCGCGTCTTTCTTCCTTTATTGTGACTATCATGTTTCTTCGCATTTGTTCAGGGACTCCTGTTGCACGATCACCCTCTGCGACGTGACCCTTGGCGACCACGAGATCAGACCTGAGGTCTCAGGCGATTTGACCGTTAACCTAACCGATGTGAAGGTACTAAATTCCACGGCCATCATGCTGAAGCTCTCTACGAAGAACCCGCAAGACGTTACCATCGAGATTTCCGACAAGAATCATGTCTCGAGGCAGCAGAAGCCAGACAAAGGTCAGCAATAATCGCTGCTTAGCTTCTGACAGAGCTTCTTAAACAGGAAGTTGCTCCTTCCTTCTAGTTATTAAAGGAAATCATACGGCAAGGGGTTGAAGGAAGGAACTTCTCTGTGCACAATCATTTCATAGAAGAAAGAAGGATTTTCTTTATTAAATCCTTAAATTCTTCTGATCTTAGAATAATAGAAGATAAGAAGACATTTCTGTGTTGCAGACGGCATAATCTCGAACTTAGAACCAGCAAGGACCTATTCGGTTCGCGTCACTGAAGGAAATCGAGCAGGTCCTGCGTTACAGGTGTTCCTCCCAGCAGAAGTGATCAAGACGAACGTATCTGAGACAGTTGGAGACACATACGGCTGCACTCATAGAGGGAAAACGTACAAAGTGGATGCAGAATGGTTCGACGAGTGCATTTACTACTGCATGTGTTATAAAAATGGTAAGGCCGATTGTGTGACCATAGAATGTCCTAACGACTTCGGATTGGACGTTTTGGATCCTCATTGTTTGGATTGGGAGACTGTACCACCTGATTTCGTGGCGAGACCGCCTCGTTGCTGTCCTGAGGTGAGTTGCACAGGTTTCACCTGGTGAATGGTTGAGAAACAAAGAGAAACTGATTTCTTTTATATGAAAAATTGTGTTCCTTTATAAAATCAATTGGTACATCTTTTTAGGGGAGGTTTCGGTAGTATTCGCAGAAAATTTGAGCAAGATATCTTTAAAAAAATCCCGTTTGAGGTAGCAGACATATAACATTATTTTACATCAAACTAGATAGAACAGAGACAGTTCTCGTCGAAACGAATTTTGAGAAAGTTACAACAATTACGAGACAAAGAATGTAAATCTCCACAGGAAATGCGCTGCAAAAACAACGGCTCGTGCACGTACGAGGGCCAAACCTACGACAACTGGAGCGAAGTGCCATCAAACGTGACAGGCTGCGAGAAGAGATGCTACTGCGAAATGGGAAAAGTGACTTGCCAGGCTGCCTGTCCACCAGTCACAGCTTCTCCGCCTGCGAATTTACCTTGTCCACCTTATCAAGCTATTCTGGCTCAGATACCTGGCGACGAATGCTGCAAGGAATGGACCTGCAATCATCAAGCTGCTCAGCTGCCAGGTACAATCACTGTGATCGATTATTTCCGACCCCTGAATCCAGCAAAAATTGGTGTTGGACACCGTTCTATCGCAAGCGACCGCTATTCCGAAGAGGATCACTTTGGTAATGGGTGCGATGGGTTGCAAAGTTGCAAGTGCTTCCTGCGCGGGCCTGACTGGGTCCTCCAGTGCATATGCGAATGTACATACACCCTGACATCATTCACACATAACGTATACATCCCCAAATTGCACCCCCCAAATCTACATTCCCAAAACTAAATCCCGAAATTGCATCCCCGAAAGTACAGCCCCCAAAACTACACAGTAGATTACTCCGCACTCGCATTAATACCGAAGGCCCAGCCTGTCCATCGAAAAGAGAGTTCCAGCGTGCTCGCAGCGTCCAGAGGCGAAGTTTAGGGAACGAGCACTGTAAAAAAAACCTAAACAAAAATTCTGCATGCTTTGTACGACCTTGACTGTAAATATGCATGAAGAGAACGTGGGCCAGGAGAGGCAGCGACGTGTCTGCAGCGTCGACTTGCAGCCGGCATGCTGACTCTGTGACCTTGGACTTTGCTCTATTGCAGGCATGAACGCGACGGACGCGTTCGAAAAGCCCGGTAACGAATCGGGCCAGATTCAGAAAGAGACCAGCGACGAGACTCCGAGCAGCCACGGGTTTTTCCACTACCCGATGGACCCTGGACACCCGACTATCCCTTACAACGGACCCTACAACCCAGACTACAGGCCCACGCACCCCAGCGTGGAGGACGTGTTCCATCTTCATCAACCCCAGGCCCCGGAAAAACCTCTGACACCAGCGAAAGAGAAGGCAAAGTCGAAGGTTGACGTTAAGAAGCCTCTAGAGCCGATCGCCAAACCTATCCCGCACAAGGACGACTATTTCCCAGGTCCATTGGCGCCGGACAAGTTCCCGGACAAGTCTGCGTCGGTTCCGTATCCTATGGACGCTGGCCAGACACTTCCTGGTCCGGTGAATCCGGAAAAATTGCCGAGAGGAGGACACCCAACCGATCAGCAGCAGTTCATCCCGTTGAATCCTCATCAGAACTCAGGATTCGCGTTTGTGCCAACTGGACATAGCGTGCCTCAGAACAGCTTGAGTCCTCATTTGGACCCTACCGGACCTCCTTATCGAGGACCTATTCCTCAAGACAGCGTGGACCCTAATGTCATAGTACCCCTGAGTCCTAAAAAGAAGCCTGTCGATGGTGAGAAGACCAAGCCCCAACCTCAAGGACTGCCAACCAGACCCAAGCCAGGACAACGGGATCCTGCTCGAGAGGCCCTGCCAGAGGAGCTGTACCATCTGATCAATCTTCATCATCCTGGGCTAGTGCAGCTCGATCGTGGTCCGCCAGAGGCCCACCCGGGTCTGTACGATCTCCACAAGCAAATCGCAGGTCAGAAACAGTCGAGCACCAATCAGATTCAGCCCGGCTACTCGAACGGGCCCGACCTTGGCCCGAAGAAGCCCGCGAAGCCGCACGTGTACACCCAAACGAACGAACACGGCGAGACCACGTATCATATCCATACACCGGACATACCCAGTACGCCACAGCAGATCGAGGAGCTGCTAGCACATATCGATGAACACGATCTCAATCCCGGCCCGACGCAGACCACTCGGCTGGTCCATATACCGCACCCGGGACTCACGCACTTGAACCACGCGTTCGCTGCACAATCGCCCGACCAGTCAGGTTCGCCCCTATCGAGAGACTGCGATCTTTTATTCACGGGATCGAGCAGTGTCGCCAGACCGGGGAAATTCAGGGGAATGGAGTTGTTATCCTCTCTGTGTAATTACCGGATTAGTCACGTGATATTATGACTTATATGAAAATTTCCTAAGTCCAAAAAAGTAAATTTTACAGGAGGCGGAAAAAACGATTTAAAGTGAAACTATTTTGCTTTACACGGAGATTTTTCAAACTATCAACTCAAATCGTAGAAATTAAAGTACCTAACAAGACGAAGCTGAAAACCCAATTTTCATAAAAAATGGACTTAGGCAGTTTTCATATGAGGGCGACGAAACAGAAGCGAAACGCGTCGTATAACCGGAACGTGGGGAATAGCGTCGTAGAAGGGATAAGGAGGAGTAGGAGACAAGTCCTAATCTGGCGACACTGTAATCGAGTACTAGAAGTGGGGAGGAATGGGGTAGGACGGGTCTGAAAAAGATTAGGATAGTCGCAGTAGGGGGTTGGAGGGGAAGGGGGTTTACTATGCTACTGCTCGAGCTATAGACGAAAGATTTAGATAGCGCTTTTTCTATATTACTGCCCGAGCAATCTTATATTGTCAGTAGAGAGTGAGAGAATTAATTTTCAAGTACTATCCTTATAGTTCTTCCTATACTGCTCGAGTACTAGCCCCAAAGATTTGGCAGCTATTTGCTTATGCTACTGTTTAACAATATTCACGAGCTGCCCAACCTAGCTTAGGCTATCTTTTATCTAATTGTATTACCTCATTCTAAGTCTGATGATGAGCAATATTGATCTATATCCAGTATGTTGCTTTCCCTCGTCTAGCCTTGTCCAGGCTCTCATCAGAACCCCTTTCTTCGTCATCTGCAATACGGAAGACAACATATTAATAAAACTGTGGATTTCCTCTTCAGGTATGGATCACAATGTACCACCAGGTTTCCCACTACCTGGCGCTGTTCCCGGATTTCCAGGCGCGTCTTCATCGGACGAGATCTCCGTACTAATCCTCGACGCCCTTGACGACAAAACCGTCCTTCTTGTCTTCACCGTGCCACAGGTCCTTGTGGGTCTTCATGGACGCGTCGAGCTTCGGTACACGAACGATAAGAAGTATGTATTTCCTATAAAATATCACACAGAGTACCATGAATAAAACGACTCCTATAGCACCTATAGCAACCAATATTCTTACATTTATCTTATACAACAAGGAGAACTGATTCTTTCTGACTGTTCCTTGCACAGAAAAAAAGTTATTTACAACTCCTTCTATGCAGGAACTTCGACGTCTCCACCTGGAAAGCTCAGGTGTTCGCACCCCCGGACGACTTGATCGCAACGCCCCAGTTGCAGTTCGAGTTAGGCGATCTGAAACCATCGACGGAGTACAAGGTGAAGATCACGGTGAAACTTAAGGATCTGGCCAACAGTCCTACGAGTCAAATCTACACTGTGAGGACCCACGACAGACGACCAGAGATGACAACGCTGCCACCACAGATTCCCATAGACGCTGAGCTCAAGGTGACGGAGACGAACTCCACCTGGATCAACGTGATGTGGAAGAAGTTCACAGAGTACGAGCTGCAGTTCATCGACGGTGTCCAGCTGAGATACAAGGAACAGGATGCCAAGGTTTACTCTGGTACTCCGTTGATCCACAGGGCAGTGACTGATTTCGTGATCGAGAACCTGAAGCCATCCACGATGTACGAGATCGGAATCTTCTTCGTGCCGTTCTCTGGACAGCTGACGGAACTCGTCAGCGAGAAGACGGTTAGTATGATTTATTACTAGACAGTGGATTATATGCATTTATGACAAAAATGAGTAGGTGTAGTTTAAAATAGTAAAAATATTAGAAGAATTTAATAATGCTATTATATTATTTTCAACCTATCAAACATATTAAGAAAGAAGATAAATTTCTATTTCACTGCAGATTGTTGCAATTCAGTTAGAAAATTTTTATTTTGCATAAAGATCCACTGTCTATTTATTACTAGACTATGTAAAGATTGATCAAAGGGCTCCTTTTACAGATTCACGTGACGACGTCGATGGAACCTGATCCGTACTCGTTCGAGGTCAAGGTTGAAATAAAAACCATCAAGTCGACGGACGTAGAGGTGACTTGGAGCGGAGTTCCCTATCCCGAAGACAAGTACGTGAACATCTACAGGGCGATCTACCAGAGCGACAGCGGTAAAGAGGATACTAGTACGTTCAAGATCGCTAAAAGGGATTCGCATCCGAAAACGGTGATCAGCGACCTGAAGCCCGGCACCAGGTACCGATTATGGCTCGAGGTATACCTGACCAACGGCAGGATCAAGAAGAGCAACGTCCAGGACTTTGTCACCAAGCCTGGAGTCCTTTTACCCGCCACGATCTCGCAGCAAGGTGTGCACACTTGAAGACTATCGTGTCTCAAGATAATAAATAATGGGCCACTGTTACAGTTTCATCGTTATTTTTGCTTCAGGAATAGTCTTCATGATTGAAAATTCTGTGTTGTTTCCTTCAATATTTCGAATCAGAATTTCCGAGTGGCCCCATTGGATTTGCTTTGTAAGAATTCGCTCGAGATTATTAACATGACTTTCCACACGCAGCAGGGAAACTGGCATCGGTGCCTCTGCACGAAGGCGATTACTATGGCCCGTTGGTGGTTGTGGCGATCGTCGCGTCCCTCGCGATCCTCTCGACCTTGATACTGCTAATGATGCTGATGAAGAGACGGACCAGCAGCAAAGCCGATATATCCCCGCGTAAAACCACGTCCGCCTACGACAATCCTTCCTACAAGGTAGAATTACAACAAGAGACTATGGGTAATTCACTCTCATTGTATTAATACGTTAATTTGATCCGTTTATTGAAATTGTGCCGGCCAATTAAGTATTATGTCCTCTGCACTCGGAAATGTCCGACTTTAAATCGTCGTTAACGTTTGCCGTGTTCAGAGGCACGTAGTCATTTCTGAGAACATAAACAAATTAATTAACTGTCAATCCATTCGGTTAGACTAATGCACCTGGCAAAAATTATTCGATCGAACAAATCAAGAGACTATATTTCATCAAACAGCAGAAAGATGAAAACAGTTAACAATTTCTGATTTATTAAAATTATTAGAGAAAAAATTAGATGTCTATCTGGCTCCTATATTTCGAATGCTATCTAAATTTCTCTGTAATTTTTTCATACAGCTGGACAGTTTATATTATCTTATATATTGGTAAAAGCCATAACAATCTATCGTTTTACATATTTGTTTTAATACATATTCATATTTAATATGCGCTCCAATAAATAATTCGTTGAACAATCGTGTTCGCCATTTCGATCGAATATTTTGTTGCCAGGGATAGTGTAATTAATGATAATGAATATTTTTTAAATAAATTAAACAACCATTGCCAGCGTGTTCAACGATATCCAATGATGTTTCCAGACTTGTGAGGATCCCGTGGCGATGTCGAACGGCAGGAACAAGAACGCGGAACACGAGATGGCCACCATCAACAGCAACGTCAAAGAGTCCGCCTGAGGTCCTGTAATTTATTTGAAAAATTGTATTTATTTATGCGAGACTGCCGTCGAACGATCCGAAAGAAATCGTCGAGCGATACCACGAAGAAACGATGAAGACTCCCCTTGCCGACGTTGGCCCTGAGGGATAAAGTGCCTTGAACCGTCGGAAGGGTTAACGACGAAGGAATGACGAGGAATCATTTGATGATCGTCTCGTTCGCTTTCGTTCCTGCCAGTGGAATTGTATTAAAACTTGTAAATAGCGGTGTCATGCGACGCTGCAGTCGGCTCGGAATCGATTCCCTGGTCGCTGAACCCGCCACGATCATTATAAATAGGTCGCGGACGTTTATGCTTCTCCAAGAGAAAAACGAGAACGTCGATAGGAACGTTGACCAGCTGCAACTTCCTTTTTCCTCTTTTACGGCGCGCCGAGAAAACGCGACTACTTCAACATTTCTATGATAACTTGATCATGGCTATTTTTATCGATTTTCGGTGCTCAAGGTCAAACGAAGGTCACGATAAGGTCATTGGATTTGTATTCGTCTAATAAAAACAGGTAGTCGCATTTGAAAATCAAAAAACGTCGATGACCTTGAGAGTTCGCAAACGACGACCTTGAGAAAAATTGTTCGTCAATAATAATAAGCGAGATATTACAAGATCGGGTCAGAAGAGACCCGAGCGTTGCACGGTGTCTATTTACGAGAAAGTGTTTCCTAGAGGATCGTTGATTCCGATCCGACTACAATGACCGCGTTAGATGATAAGATACCATACTGTACTGTTAAGAATTGATACGCCTGTTTGTCTGTGTATTTAAAGTTAATTGATTAAGTCGCGATTAAGGAACCCCGGTGGGCATCGACAACCCAGCTGCGTTTTTTCTTTTGTACAGTTCGCGTTTACATCTGTTTAGAGATCCATTATGTACAACAGGGTGCTGACGCTATTACCAGCCAGCACTTTTCTTGCAAATAATAAATCTTGGGAGAAAATGGAAAACACCGGCTAGTAATAGCATGAACACCCTGTATATATGTATACATACGAGACGTAGTACGTCGAACTTGTTCGTTCGTTCGTTCGTTCATTCAAGACATATTGTTGTTAGAGATAAAGAAATGTATTTATTGGCATCGTCCCCGATTGGTACATAAAATACAACGAAATGGAACAAAGGGCGAAGACTTATTCTACATCAGACTGTTGTACAGACGAGTATCCGAGTATCCACACAAGTGTACGTATTGTGGGCAATAAAAACAATGTTATATCGTTCTTACATTTGTTCTTCCAACAGTTACGGTTTAGCAATGAGTATTGAATGTTATTACTTGCTAGGACTCTAAGCGTAAAAGGATCTCAGGGATACTTAAAAGTATTTCTTCAGCTCCGACTCCATCTCGAGGGGATTCTGGTGCGGCGAGTATCTGGCAACAGTTTTGCCCTCCTTGTTGATAATAAACTTGGTAAAGTTCCACTTGATACCATCAGTAATGAATCCACCTGCCTTAGTCTTCAGCCATTTCCACAGTGGATGAGCGTCATCCCCATTGACGTTCACCTTCTCGTATACATCGAACGTGACATTGTACTTCTTAACAAAATCTAGAATCTGATCAGCGCTGCCTGGTTCCTGGCCACCAAACTGATTTGAGGGGAATGCCAGGATTCTCAAGCCCTCCTTCTCGCTGTACTGTTCGTACAATCGAACCAGCTCCTTGTAGTTTGTGTCCGTCAATCCACATTGACTCGCTACATTGACTATTATGCACACGTGCCCACGGTATTTCTCCAACGATACGTCGTTACCTTTGATATCTTTAGCATGGAAGTCGTATATCGTGCGAGCAGAGTTCCAGTCCTTGTCCTGGTTGAAAGAAGTCGAAGTTGTGGCGGAACATTCTTCTTTGTTCGCTTCGCAGTCTTGAGCTGTGGCCACAGCACAGACCAAGAGCAGAACTAGCAGTTCTGGAAAAGAGAAAAGTGATAGAGATAATAATTTTGCTATTTGTCAACAAATATATTAAAGAAGATACAGAAATAAATTGGAAATGGCTACTTTGCACTCTGAGCTATTTTAACTGAAAAATTAAACATTTCTTTAATGTTTACAATATTTCCATTCTCAATGATTGTCTAAATTTGGTAGATAGGAAATTAATATAATGCCTCCTACAATACTTAAACGTTTAACAATTGATTAGATAGATACCAACATATTTAATAATGTAAACAACATTTTGAATAATGGCACAGCAATTTTTAATGGCGCTTCTCTCTCAGAGTCACCACTCGAGTGCTAAGAATTAAAACAAAACGATTCAGGAAACATGTAACAATGTTCCAGTAGTTAAACTGCCAGTAAACAAGTAGTTTATGTAAAATGCATTCTACATTGTGTTCTGGCCGATTCCATGCGAATTTTCGTAGTCATTGTTCCCGAGCCGGTTTCGCACCATCATTAAAAAAAAAACTTATAAGGAGAAGACGACCTTGAGCGTCTTCTTTTGTGCGTGAACGAATCGTATATTCGACAAAACCGGAAAAAAACATTATCGTAATGTTATTGTTTACTAACGATAATATTTTTGTGAAAATGAAACGTTTCAAGCGATTCTAGAACTGCGTTACTCACTGAACATTTTGCTTGGAGAAATGTGTCGCCGCACTGCGGATATTTATCGGAGACAAAACGCCGGGATGGATCGTAGAAGATCGATGATCCAGAAAAATCAATCGTTGTCCAGCTATACAGATCGAAATATAAGAGAGAACAAAACTTTCGTGTAAATATGGAACAAGATTCGAAAATGTTCGAGCTCCTCGAATGATCGAACGCAAATGCGTCGATCTCGGCTTTGTGCAGAATTTTTAAGAAACTGCAAACAACGACTGACCAATGGCCAGACACGACCTTGAGTCCGTGACATCACGGATGCTTGACTTGAAACTCGCAAAACAAATCAGCGAGATTATACCTGATTACACGTATTCGTAGATTGCTCGTTTCAGGAACTGATGAAATAATATTTAATCTGCACACACGGACGTACCTACATTGTTTCTAAACAATGAAATTATGAGAAGATGAACGAAGAGATTTTCATGCAAATCAAATAAATGTACAATTCGATAAGAGTGTGTACTTTGACCCCCTACAATCGGCGATAATAATCATCAAGAATAGCTGTAAACGGAATTGGAGCTACTCCGAATCTACAATTAAACTATTTAAAGAATCAAGTAAAAAATTGATAAATAACTGACTTGATGTTATAATTTTTTGTCATTTTTATACCTTGCTTTTATATCGCTATCGACCATTTTGAATTATCTTGTGACGTAATGTGTGGGCACTATATGGATACTCCATTATCTTTGAACATTGCGTCGTATCGTATAGTAGGTCCATGATCGTATATGCATATCCTATACCTATTTCATACACACACTATTGCAAACGCACGTGGGAAACTGTTGTGTATATACTGTCATAACCTGAAACGTGCGGCTAACCTATAAAATACGCTTTTCCCGCTAACAGTAATCATAAAAGAGTATATTTAATTACACACCGGTACTGTGGTAATTATAAACCGCACGGTTGTACAAAATATAAAACACAAGCTGTGTATATTTTAGTGAAACGTTACTATAACCATCTAAAAGAATGGTAAGTACAGTAAACAGTATCGAATACGCTGTAATAAATATAATTTTCGTCAATTAATGAAATTCGTTTTCCTTTCAGGCAAGAAACGCGGAGAAGGCAATGTGAGTACTCGAAAATTAAGGTTTTGTCGTATATTTATGAGTTTAAATTTTTCACATCAAAGTATGCTTACTTTCCTAGGACAACGCTGGCTCGTTGGAGAGCAGCTCAGAGCAACGAAGGGGCAAGGAAAGAGCAGGAGAGGAGACCGTATCTGGCTTCGGAATGCAGGGACCTGAGGAAAGCAGAGAAATGGAGGATGCAGATTATCAGAGAAATTGCGAAGAAGGTGGCACAGATACAGAACGCGGGTCTAGGTGAATTCAGAATCAGAGATTTAAATGATGAGATTAATAAGCTGCTGAGAGAGAAGAGGCATTGGGAGGCGCAGATAAAGGAGCTGGGAGGGCCTGATTACTCCAGAGTGGGTCCGCGGATGCTCGACCACGAGGGGCGCGAGGTAGAGTATCTATTAACACGTAGACTGCCATATGCCAGTTTTCTATGTCTTCCCTTGCAGGATGAAATACTATTCTCTCGATATACTCTGGTCGATGTCCACCATATACAACAGATTTTTACACAAAAGTTTTTCTTTCTACCTAAATCGCAAAGAACTGGGGTGGAATAGAAATTGATTTTCTTTCTTAATGTGTTGAATAGGTTGGAAATAATGTAACAGTCGTTTTGAATTCTTCTAATGTTCCTATCGTTTTAAGTTACATCTGCTTAATTTCGTTGTAAATGCATAAAATCCGCTGCCTACTTTATTACTCAATCTTATTCTTTAATGTTATAAGATATAACAGCGCAGATAATTTGTTTAGGTCCCCGGGAATCGTGGATACAAGTACTTTGGAGCGGCAAAGGAACTGCCGGGGGTCAGGGAGCTTTTCGAACAAGAGCCTCCGCCTCCACCTCGGAAAACTCGCGCGGAGCTGATGAAGGACATTGACGCCGATTATTATGGCTACAGGGACGACGACGATGGTATTTTATTACCGCTGGAGCAGAAAGCGGAGCAGGATGGTCGGGAGAGGGCCGTGCTAGAGTGGCAGGAGCAGAACGAGAAAAACGAGCCGGAAGCGGAGCCGGAAGTCGAGATCACCGCGCAAAGAGCGATACCGTCGCAGCAAGACATTCAGGAAGCGTTGCTCGCAAGAAAGAAGCAAGAGCTATTAGAGAAATATGTACTTTGACAGGTTTTATTTCTGTTTCTCTCCTTATGCGTGTTCAATAACAACTATTTCGTAAGTTTATTCGTTTAATTGTATTAGAGTACACTTTTATAAAACGCGATAGATATAATAATAATTGTTATTTATTATTATTATTATTATTAATATTAGTATTAATATTATTATTAATTTGTAAGTAATAACATTGATTAAGGTAATTACTTTGTGCAGTAGACGTTCAAACTTCAATTTAATACTTATCGAAAGAGAAAGAGAGAGACAGGAGAGAGAGAGAGAGAGAGAGAGAGATAGTGCTGTAGATAAAATATATAGATAAAAATTCAACGATAGTCTGTTTATAATCCTCGCGATTGCTACTCGTAAATCTTCTCTTTTTCTGTTTGTTTTTCCCTATTGGTAATGCAACCAGACTGACTTAACGACACGATAGAATTCGAATATCGGAGAACAATGCAGCTTACGAGTTAGCGTGAGAATTATAATTCGACGTGTACATCCATACGTCGCCGATAACGGTACTTAAGTAATAAAGATTTAAACATTTCCATACGTTCCCGCCGTCTGATCAATGTTTTAAAGCGTTTTCAACCGAGTCACCCTCGGTCGCCTTCAACTACCCTCCGAACAAAATCAATTGTCCGCTCAAGGCCATGCTTGGACTATCCCCATCGCTAATCGCATACTTTTCATTATACAGCACTGACAACACTGTTCAACAAATTTCTATTAAACCCCTATCACTTATTTGCTAGCATTAATACTTCTGCTGCATAGAAATATTCTTTTGAACAAATATATCGCAATGTCATAATCGCCTCGTCAAAGTAACTATGCTAAAAGTGCCAAAGTATTTCAATGATATAATAAAATGAAAATACAATATATGTATTATATCTTAATGGTTACTTTAGGATAAAAGTCTACTCTATCGTGTTATTAGATTTCCTCCTACGTTACTAATCTTTCAAATGAATCTATCAATTTAATCGTTGCCGAAACAATGCGATATTAGTATACTCTATCCAACGAGAGAACAGTACCGCGTGAAGACCAGTTTTCGTTCGTATTTGCGCACCTTCGCCCTAATTGGTTCAGGAAAGTAGGGAGTGGATAGTGGAGTGAGAGATGATAGGCTCGCTGCGCCCCCACCATCTTCCAAGCTGCGCGCAACGGTACTGTTCTCTCGTTGGATATAGAATAAGTATAATTTTGACTCAATGTACACTCATTGTTCACTCTTCACTCTAATTATATCGAAGAAATAACAACAGTATTAAGCTGTTACTATTAAAGTACAAAATATTTATCGAAGATTAGTAAAAACTTGAGAAACGATTGGAATTCGTTGGACAGCGTTGTCAGAGCTTTATTACATCTATACGGTCACGATCTAATATTACGAATCGGAAACAATGAAAGGTACAGAAATTACCCTGGAAAAGCGCCGTCCATCGAGACGAACCCTTTATGTCCTTCGACGACATAAAACGTGCCATTAGCATCCCTTTTTAAGTTAATACAATTTCAACGATTACCAAACCGTTCTCATTCTTAGCATACGCGACATTTTCAACAATCTTCAATATACGCAGTAAAGAAAAAAAGGACAGAAAGGGTTAACATTATTCTTTTCGTAGTCCCTCTCGCACTTTTGAAGGCGCGTTATTTTACCCGTTCACCGCATAATCATCGTGATGTTTATAAACAGACTGTACAATATACAATTTTTCCTGTCGCCAGGACTCAGAAGTGAAAATTATCCTAAAGAACGCTAGCTGGGGTCGCGCTACGCTTTTAAGGGTGTAGTCTCGTTTCCAGGATTGCAAGGGTGCAGGAACGATCCTGGAAACGAGCCTACCCCCTTAAAGGGCTTATCAAAGTAGACGCGAACGATCCGTTCGCACGCCACACGTCTCTCCACCATGGTCTCTCGCGTTCCCGTGAAAACACTCGAGAACCCTCCGTTACGGACACCATTCAGTTTTCCCTCCTTACCGTCGCGCCTCTGCCCCCGCCATCCCTGGTCTCATACAACAAACCACTGATCGCATCACGGAAAACAGCGTCCACTACTCCGCAGCGTCTCCTGTTCCCTAAGGGAGGGAGGCCCGAGTAATAACTAAGAAAATCGATTTTTTTCTTGCACAAATCAATTCTGTTACACGCGGACCTGTATCATGGTAAAATTTGCAGTTTCTCACATTTTTACGAAGTTATTTTCATTCTTAATGCGTTTAACTACAGGTTGAAAATAATACAATTCTTCTAATGTTTTTACCATTTTAAATTACGTTTGCTCATTTTTTTGATAAATGAAAAGCTGACTGTATTAACTCCGCAGGAAAAGCTCATATTGAAGTACGAAAGTTTACGAAAGAAACTAGAAAATTTGATTGAGTTATCGTTTGGAAAAAATTCTGAACAATTCGTTATTCTCACCAGTTTACTCGAGCTTCCCTCCCTTAGGTTGCGCTAACGACAAGAGAAAGCTGAATCTCTACCGAGTCTCTGCGGAATGTCGTCGTAACACGTGTAACTCTAAAGGAGACGTAAACGAGAGAAAGTGGGGGAGAGAATAGTTCGAGCATGGATTTAATCATCGTTAATATACCTAGAACACTAAAGCTTGAAAAAGTCAAGCGTTGAACGATTCACAGCATCTGTTATTTCATGTTTTTTTCTTGTTCGTTATATATATATATTTTTATAATATATTATATAATCCATTAATCAGTCGCCCGCTTCGCTCAGTTGAACCAATCCCCATCTCCTAATTAATACGTGTATAAACGCGTGGATCGTTTACGGATTTCGTCTACGTTTTTCTATCGTTATTTCTCACGCGATTACTCGTACGTGTGTATGCCTCTAAACTTCTGTTAGTTAAAGTAATTATATCAACTCTACGATCACATCTGCGTTTACGGGGTGCGCTTTTGCGAGTTTATTGTGCGTCGTTTGAATTGTGAGTCTCTGTCCTCGTATACCGTCCCCTAAATGGCCAACTGTTTTAACCCCTCAATGCCCTGATTGAGTCGCTCACACGTCCCTATAGTCACGCATACTCATACACACATGCATACGTCCGCGCATTATCGAATCTACATCCGTTCCCTCCTTAGCGTCTCGTTTCTTCCCCCTCCACTGGGAGACTGGTCACGTGGCGACGTTCGGTCGCCAATCAAAAGGAAATCGAGTCCACTAACCCGTAGTGTCTCGCTGCGTCGATTCGTTGGACGATAGGGAGGGAAACACCGTTTCTCGCACGAAGAAAGCGTCGCGTTACGTCGGTGCGAATTTTTTTCCACTGACGACGATCATCTAACAAAGTCTAATGAAGCTTGATTAACGCTTCGAATTTTACACCGCCCTCTACTCGCGTCTCAACACGTTCGCTGACCTTTCACATTGACCTTGCTACCGTCTTCTGCGACTCGAACATCGACTGGGGCGACGATTGATCCCTTGCGTAGGCAACTAAAATGCACGCGTGACTTCAAAGCTCTAATCCTAGAATCTTTAAATTTTTGTTATGAAAGTGTGAATCGATGTCATAGAAGTTTGAAGCACTTTATAGTAATCTCGTTATACTTTTAAACGAACAGAAGAAATTGTTGAGGAAACATAGTAAACGAGTGTTCGGCTGCCCGGTTGCCTATGCAAGGGGCTACCAAGGATTTGTTTTGTTCTGAGAATGTTGAGAGTTCACCACATTTTATAAATGTTAGAAATCAACCCATAACGAATTAAAGCAGATAAAGTGTTTCAGATTAGCATCTAACTGTTTTCAGTAGAAACTTTCACTGAATTCTGATTTTCACAATGTTGCGATACGATTTTAAATGAAACGAGTTGTTCACCATTCGAAATAGCAATTTATGATTATCCGACCACATGTACTATAAGGATCGAATCTATTATATAGAGACTTGTGACCAATTTTAGTGGGGTCAGCGAACGCGATCCTATGGAGTGAGCGGCAAGCGCGCGAGAAACGAAAGAGTATACAAGAATTTCACAGCCTCGCGTTCATCTTCGAGTTGTTCCTTGTTCGAAACCGGTTAGCACCGGTCCTAGGATCATCGCAACTAAGGGAACCCTCCAATCAAAACAGTCGAGAAACAACCGACGTCTATAAATCTTGTTCTATCTCTTAAAACATTCTAATCTGATTCAAACAATACCTGTAACTTTCCGAAACCAAAATTCAAAATAGTTTCTCGTCGGCTATCGCCTTATCTGCAACCGTGACAACAAGAGTGATCGGTGCGCGTTTGAAGTGAGGTGCCAAAAAATAGTACTCTACAAGGAAGAAATGTAGATAAAAAAGTTATGTTTGGAGACAACGCGATAACGAGAGCTCGGTTCATTAAGTTTCTCTAAAACTGCGACTGCAATTTCAAAATAAATTCGGTTTCGAGGAGAACGCGTTCAAAGTACATATGTTCTTCTACTCTCGTTGACTAACAAGTATTGGCCATTCGCTTTTCAGATTTTGTACTACGAAAATACGTTGGTTCGACGACCCCCTTAGCGTCGCCAGTCAACGAGGGAAAAATGAAAGACAACGTTCTCCGTCTCGTAGCGCTACGTTACGGAGAGAACGTTCCCCAAAATCCATTTTTTCCGACCGGAGGATCCCCTTACGGGGGTTAATTCGCGGTTATCGCGAGTCAATCCATTATCGAACCGTGCGTTGCGTGTCCCGATGGGTCGAGAATGACCCGGGGGAGGGACACCGGGATTCGTCGTAATCGACTCGTCCGAACAAACGTGATATCCGTTGAGAAAGTGTCGCGCGGAGCCGGGAGACGGATAGGTGGACGACAGTAGAGAGAGATTTTAAGTGAACGTGAGAATTGTACGTTTTTGCTTAGCGAACTCTCGACCCGGCTGTGTATCCCACGACGATTCTCCGTCGACGGACACGCGGCCTAAAAATGGTGAAAGGCACAAAGTAAAAAATAAACGGTCAAGGTTGGCTCAGGCACATAATCGAGTCGGAGAGTTTTGTATCGATGCCGCAATTTCATACTGGCTTTCCGTTTTTCTCTTTGTTTCTTTCTTTTTCGCGCTAGCGATTCGGAACCGAATTGTCCGCGTACCACGTACCGCACACGAGGTAGATTCGTCCATCTTGATCACCCTCGCAGTGACCGGGTCAATCTTGATCCGGAGCTTCGAAAAATCTAGTTCACGATAGCGAACATTGCATTGTATGTTGCAATGCAATGTATTCGTAATTTTAACACATTTACGATAAAGAAAATGCAACAAGCAGAAAACATTAAGAGAGAATGGTTACGTTTTCACTAATTTTGTTTTTTGAACGTCGCGAATATTCATTGAAAAGAGCACAGAAAAATGTTTCTCTTCTCGTGCAAGATGATCAAGATAAACGAAGTACGTGTACTTACGTGTGTACAGGGTGTTCTCACTTTAGCTTGGATTATGACCGAATTTTTCTTTTCAAATTTCCTTGAAACCACAAAGAAATAATTTTGCCAAGTAACATATTTGTGGGATCATTTTCGCTATAGTTTATCCAAGGAGATAAGTCAGATAAACGAAACAATCAGCGTACTTCCCTTGTTAACCCCCTGCGTGCTATAATATCGAGTCAGACTCGTGACGAAGACTTCGATTCAAGAATTCAGAATTCAGAATTCAAATGGAAATGGAAATTTCATTTCAAATGTTCCTAGTCAATTGGAAACGCCGAAGAAGTCGTTGTAATCGTAAAATAAATCGTATTGCAAGGGGTTAACAAGATGTCTATGAAAAATGTGACTCCACTTCGTGGCGAGTGGTAATCATGTGCGTTTGTTTAGCCTAACTGACCAGACTCGTTGGGCATAGTATAGAATCAATCGGTAGCCAACTCGGGAAACAGATGATTAATGTGAACACCCTGGAACCGCGCGGTTGTGTGGCCGTGTGAAAAGTGTTTGTCTCGCGGTACCACGGTTCGTTAGAGTGTCTAATTAGATATACATACGTAGTATCGTACGCTGAAAACACCCACGACTCCGTCCGGCGTATCAAAAAGGGGGATAATGTACTTGGTACATCGATAGAGAGTTTCTGTAACTCGGAGCGTTACCGCGTGCGTAAAATTGATGACGACGAGGCTCTGGTTCGCAGGATCGACGACACAGACAGACGTGTCAGGCAGTGGACGGGCCCGGTTGGGGCCCCATAAGGCCCGGGCGCCGCCTCTAAAAACAGTATATACGTGTCTCCTATTCGGTGTTGTTCGTTCTGTTTCATTTTTAGCCTGTCTCTCGTTGTGAAACGATCGTGTTTCTTTGTTTTCATGAATATTTTGTTGGTGCGTGGTGTAACCGACCGCTGAGGCAAAAAGTCCACGTCTCTTTTGACCGTGTCTTCGTCGATCATTTGATGCGTACCATGTCCGTGTCCTTAGCATAAAATGTTTCTCCGTGAACAGGAACTCTGTGTTCAAGGTCGCAGCAGCGAGTGCCAACGCTGGACCTGCGTCGGGTAGCTCGCTGCACGCATGTCGTTCCAATGCTGGAGCTCCTCGGGCCCGGAACTGTTCAAGCCCAGGCTCAGCCAGCCAATCATCTCTCTGCCTTTCTTGCCCATGCTTCCTCTTCGCCGGTTGTACACCGACAGGAAAAGCGTCACGTCCGCCAGCTGGAACAGGGCGACCTGCAAATAGATTTGTACCAATTTAAATACATTGTAATTGAGTTGTGTAATTATTAGACCGCGGATCTTTATGCATTTATGAAGAAATTGGCTGGATGAAATATAATTATATTGTATTATATTGTAACGTTGTTTTTAATGCAAGGAAGTCATTACTGCTGCTCACATTCAATGCAGAACATTTTTATATTGCGTACAGATCCGCAGTCTAGTAATTATTGTGTCACGTCATAGTAGTGGGGACAGAGTGACCTTTGTAGGCGGCACTTCTTCAACTCGTCATGGTAAATGGTATTTTTTAACTTGTTTCAATATCCAGCAATGAAAATGCAGGTTTACCTGGAATATGAACGTTTCCTTGTAAAGAGGATTCGGCTGGGCACGCTTCAGCCCCGTTTTCGACCGTTCTATCTCGTGGTCGTTGCTGTCCACAAGAACGAGCTTGACGTACGTATCCGGCGGCTTGGTGTCGTTGCCCCCTCCGCCCCGGAAGTGTGACCCCTTGATTATTTCAACCGCTAAACGTCCCGTCGTCCCGTTGTACGACAAGCAGATTAGAATCTCCGCAACGCTTCCGCCCTTCATGCTGCTGCCATAAGGAGGCACAGTGGGCGAGGCGTACGACTGGACCGACTGCTGAGAGCCTGTCGAGTCGCTGCGAGTCAAGCTGCCGGTTGTCGCCCAGTCTTGTACCTTTCAAAGAAAACATAACCAAGTCATCATCACATGTGTGCGAAGGAGATCCCTGGGGTACACCATGAAGATTTACCGAGGACGAAGGAGGCGGCTGCAGCGTTAACCAAAGAGTCGTCTCAAGCTGAAGATTGATTTGATCGAAGGAAACCCTGGCCTCGCCGAGCAGTCTCTCTCGACGCATTCTTCCACCCCAGAAGTAGACTCGCAGCCGCACCCCCATAGCGTTCACGTCCTCGGGGTTTACCCGAGGAAGCAGGAAACTCTCCATATACTGTGGAGACGAGCCCTGTCGCACCCGAGTTTTGCGACGTTGCTTCCTCGATGGTAGCAAGACCAGTCGAACTTGACTGCCCCCAATGCCTTCGGGGTAGTTTCGTCCTTGGAGTACGTGTACCTAAGTGGCAATAAACAGATTTGCAAGTAGGGAAGTCTAATTTCACGCATGACGCAGACACGAACCGTCATCTCGCGCATGGGGGCGTCGTACAAGAACGCAACCTCGAGGCTGCCCACTTCTTCAGCGACGGTGCCCATCGTCGTGATGACGTCGTTGGTCGTCGGCCCATTTTGCTCGACCTCCACCTCTTGTTCCCTGCTACCCAGCAGGATACTCGATGCTCCGACATCCACTACGCACTAAACAAAAGATGTGCTGAGTTCACATCGGAATTGTACAATGTGAGAACCGTTTGTGGGGCATGGACACGTTGGATCTGCCTACCACCACTGATCGAGCGATCAGTTTCAAATTTTGTCTATTACAATTATTGAAATCTCTTCACTCAAGCATATACAGGGTGGTCCATCTAAGTAAGGCCACCTAAATATCTCTTCACGCTATTGTGATGTAAAAACTATTTTTTAGAAGTGCAAAGGGTTGAAAGAATTATTTTGGAATTCAATCTTGCCAGATCCAACGAGCTACAACGATAAATGGAAGAACCGGCGCGTATGGTTTGTACAGTGTGGTGCGGTAGAGGGTTGCGTGACAACAAACACACTCGCGGATGCCCGGGGACCGATTAATTATTTATATACCAGCGGCTCGGATCGAGAACACGATATTCGATCGTGATACGTGGAAACCGCGTCTTCGCAGTTTAGTTCCTGTTGGTTCACCTGTTGTTGATCGGTGGGGGTGTGCTCCTCCGTGCAGCTGCCGGAGGTGGTGCCAGCGTCTGAAAAAAACGAACCATTTTATGGCTAACTATTTTATAAAATTGTATGCAACATTATAAACAGAGTTATAAAATATTTACATACAGGGTGTTGGACGACAGGTGGGAGAAAATTTACAATATAAGTCGAAAATGAATAACAATTAAAAATCCGCCTAATATATACATATAAAAATTATGTATAATAGGTAGCAAAACATCTTACTATTCGGTTTCCGTTTTTCGAAATTGATACAGAACATTTTTATACTCTTTTCAGTATAAAAATCGTAGAATAAAGCTACTCACCCACGATAGTGGGACCATCTTCAGCTTGTATGGTGAGGGTGTCCGGGGGTGGTGGAGGACGCGGATTCAATCGACGAAGAGCGTCTTCTTCAGAATCGGAGCTGGTCTCTGGATCCGAGTAGGAAAATGCTTTTCCTGCGGCAGAAAATCAAACACTAAAATCTCAGAAACGAGAGACCACTCTGCTGATGAACCCTTGGCCAATTAGTCTGATTTCAATCAGCTATTGCTGCGACAATTTTAACGGTAGAACAATGATTACTTGAAATAAAATGTTCTTTATTCGAAAATAAGAGTGGGGCTGAATCGTGTTTAATCGTGCAATGCTGTAAGCGTGGTGGGCGAAGATCGGAATGAAAGGATAGTAGAGTTACCTATGTTTTTCGCGATCTGAGAAGTGGAGCTGTTGTTGGACTCGCATAAGGGCACGCAAACGCCGCCGAAGAGCGTGGTGGTGGACGGCGGGGTGAAGCACCACTTTCGGGACAGGTACAAAAACAGAGCCAACAGTAGGAACACGAAACCAGCAACGGCAGCTAGAAACGCTGTCGCTTCCACAGGTACTGGAAAACAAATCAGACGGGCACATTATCATTCTAAAACGTAATTAGTCGAGTGGACTTTTATGGTAGTGTAAATTTGAATGGTTAAATTTTGTTAAATTTCGACCATTCCGTGGTACCCCCGACGATAATTGGAGCAACTATTAATTATTCCAGGTCGTTACGACGTAATGTATCGCCGGTGTTTGAACGCGTTCGATATATGCACGGGTGAACGCCTTTCCCTCGTACACGATAAATAACTGCCCTTTTAGAGCACATTTTTTTCCGTCCCTTACACCTTTTTCCTTCTATTAAAACGTAATTCAGACGTTGGTCAAATTGTCTCAACGTGACCTAATTAACACCTTGCTTTATAGTAATGCTGGTGAAGATTTTTACTATCTTTAATATTCTTGTTGACGAACAGAAAAATTATTGTACGTTTTTATGTTCTTGTCACATATCATTGAGTAAGATATTTATGGTTTGAATCAAATTTTTTGGAACACGAAAATCATAACTCGATATTTCCGGGTCCGTTTCGTTAAAGAATTCGTTCACTCGTTCGGCCTACTGGTACACATTCTCTAGCGCCCCTTATTGTTAGTATCGGAAGGGTTAACGACTTTCTCGATCATTGATGAACGATAAACTGAAGAACAATCAGGAACTGCCGCGTAAAAGGCAACGTGTAGAGATAGGGTTGCTGGTGAATCTGATTCCAGCGACAAAAATAGATAGCATAAAATATCATAGGCGAAGTGTGCTAGAATAAAATTAGCTTGCGGAAGAGAACAAACAAAATAAATGAGAATAACTTTCCTTGATAAAAAGAACTTTTCGTGTGTCCACTTTAATGTGTGTCAATCAAGCGGTCCAATTAAAGAAATTAACAAGGAACACTGTTGAAACATCCCAAATGCATCACAATTTACGTGAATCGAAAGGAATGATTTTTTAGTATTTTATTTTCTCATACTTTCTAATGCGAGATCCATTTCCAATGTCTTGTTTTCCATCCCTACTTTTATGAAGGGATGTCGCGATTTATCGAAGCGATCCAATTAAAGAAATTAACAAGGAATACTATTAAAAAATCCAAAATGCATTACAATTTAGTATTTTTCAGTGAAAGTTCCATTGGAATGTGTTTCGCGATTCAAAAGTTTCTCGAGGACGTCTGCGAAATCGTCGACTCGGTCCACTGCGCGCCGCCACCGTCGTTAACGTCGTGCTATGGTATCGCTCGGGAGGCCAGCGACGCCGAAGAATTCCGTTTCCGTTTCCGAGGACTTTCGGTTCGATCGTCCGATCCTCGCGGCGATAATTATAATCGCCGCCCTTTGACGACGGAACCGTGCATTATCCGAGGTGTCGCTTACCGGCGCGTTCCAACAAAAACTCCTCGTTTTGCGCATTGCGGACGAGAAGCAGGCCGGTCCGCCTTGAAATATTCTCGACCGGCCGATGAACGCGCCCGAGAACGGACAGTCGTCCTCAAAATCGATGAAATCCGAGCGGATCATTCTCGAAATTGCTCGAAGCCCAGCTACTATGACAACGGAACTATACCTTGAGTCTCCATCCACGATGGATCATCGATATTTTCATCCCCTTCAAATCGCAAATGCATTTTATCACCCGTTCAATCCACACGAGGCACTTCAATAGTCTGTCGCGAAGATCTGCTGGCTCTTTTCACAATGTTGGAGAAACAATAATCATCCTTAACTCCTTGCACTGTTAAAAAGGGTCATCAGATAAGAATGGTGACTCGCCGGCGCCATTAAAAATTGCCATACCATTATTCAAAACAGTTGTAATATTACTCAATTAGTCTGTATTCTACAAATTGTAAAAAGCTCGACTATTGTATGATAAAACAGTTTCAATTTGATGTGCACAATGCAAAACAGGTTACATAGATTCAAAATGACCTGGGTTGAAAGAAATATCTTGATTTTGGAATTAAAATTGCTTCGAGTCCAAAGGGTTAATATTTAGACGCTCTTAAAAAACGATAACTTTTTTAATATTGGACTATACGATTTGAACTTTTTCTGAGAAGTCAGAGCAACTTTTTCAAAAATTTATAATGTAAAATAATTTAATAACGTAACAATTATTTTACATTACTGATATAGCAATATTTAGCGGTGCCTCAGAGTCGTCCCTCAAGTGTTAAGAGTTAATATTGCAGAGATATCCTGGTTAGTGGTTGGTTCATTCATGTTTGACTACGTTCTCAGCTGAACAAGACACATCTTAATTTACGTCGCGTCTAACTATCAAATCAATCGGTAGGTGATACGTCACATGCAAGGTCGTCGTTTTAATTAGGATTCTCAGTTCCACAAACGAGATACAAGGAAAATTTCCTAGTGTTCATCCCTTGCTAAGCAACCCTTCCCGATACGCAACACTTCCACCACCGCTGCGCACGAACACCAATGGGCACGCGACTACATGACACGTTCAAGTAACACGCACCCGCGTACGCACACGTACACGGAGGTCCGATCACGTAGCCAGTTTTCACACACAGGAACACAGGGACACAGAGTCGTCGCGTTTGTCGGAGCCATGAAAAGTTGACCGTTGTTGGCACACATGTATCAGTGGGGGGTAGGAGGAGGAGGTGGGGCGGAGGGGTTGTCGGTGTCCGCCTAACGGGACGATCGGTCACGATTAGGCTCTCTCGGGTGTGTTAATTTCGTCGAGGACGATGGTCGCGAGAGGCTTTTGGGGATCGATCAAGCATCCCCGATTGCTGGCGTAGCGGATTCTATCGTAGAGAGAATGAGAGGGAGGGTTAGGTATAGTGGACTTACCCGCCAGAAAATGGTCTGATCCAGCCAGAATCATGCTCGTCCTTGTGTCGCATTAAAGCCTTCCTCTTTACGTGGTTGTGTCGATCGGACGACGCGGAGAGTCCACGACTTGGAATAAACGACTCATCATCCGCTCTCGGTATCCGCGGGCCTTGTTTCTCCGGCACGAGGCGGTTCCTCTATCTTGCGTTCGTGATCCCCGTTGAAACGTGGGTACACGAGCTGACCGAATAATAATACGTGGGCGGGGGTTGTACACACAGCACTCTGTTGCTCGTCGAGACGTGTGCGCCTGCAGTACCTCGACCAACCGTACGCCTGCGCCACACCGGACGCTCGCATGCTCCGACAAGGGGCACTCCGATCGGCAGCGGTTCTCATTCTAATACGAATACATACAGGCAGTGCCAAAACTGGCGGTCGCACAGCTTCTGCCGGAAATTCATTGCACGTCCACGTAGAGCATAATTTGTTAACGAGGTGGACTCGTTTTTCCAGGATTGCAAGGGTACGGGAGGCGCCTTCTCATTTCTCGATAATGCAAAGATGACGTTTTTCAGTAACGTCATTTTTACGTTCTTTTTTTTACTTTCGCACTCGCAACTTATTCGAAACCCGAGTTTCTCTTCCGACCTGAAACATTTCCAGTTTATATGATTCTCTTAATTTTATCGATAGAACACTTTCTTGGTGGTTTACTAAAATATTAAATACGTTCAGTAATTTATCGGATAGAAATTTGATAATGCAACAAATGTTTTGAATAATGGTGTAAGAATTATTCGTGCAAAGGGGGAAGAAAATATGTAGGGAACTTGAAAGGGGTGTGTGAATAGAGGAAATATCGAGCGAGAGGGGGTCAGAGGAAGCGGTAGAATGGCTGAGGAAGCTAGGGAGAAAAAGGGAAGAAAAGAGTAGAGAGAAAGGTAGGAAAATTATAGCTCAAAGCAAAGTGGGTACGATGAGTTTAGTAGGAATCGTAAATCGAGTCCCCTTTTATGGCTTGAAACATATAAATAAAGCATTTTGTATTCTATTAGCGCAAAGGGTTAAAATCATGTGCACCCTATACCTATCCTTGTGGCAGAGCTACCGATTTCAATCTTGCCACACAGGACTATCTTTGGGGAACTTATCGAATGGTACGATGAAAAATCAATTTAACATTAAAGTGACTTAGGTACGGACCAAGCGTCAATCTATACTATGTATATTGCATTCGCAGGAAGTAGAATAAGTCGGTCGTGGTCAGACGATTCCTATTTAACAGCACGCGTAGTCGACCGACGATGATAAATAAAATGTTAATTGAAAAACAGATTTATTTATCATTTTTACCAGTACGTTCGCTTTTCTTTTACACACACATATATATTAAATAAAACGTTTTTATTCAAAGATTTCATTCAAAGATTGATCAAAAAGTGGAGCGGACCAAAGATCGAGCGGACCAAATGACTTGAGTTTTATCAAAGATCCTTTTCAAGAAATTTTTAGATAAATAAAATTAAGCGAGGCCAGAACAATTAAAACGTTGAAAACGTGAATCGCAGGACTGTCCTTTCGAAATTGTTATTTTAACGTGGGAATCAAGGCATGAATATCGAAAAACGATGGTTCACGTTATCGATAATCGATATTTTATAACGCACCTTCACCTCGCGTATTCAAAAAAATGATAAGTATATCTTACGTTCTTCTTTCATTTGATGCGCACATTATGTCGTTTGCGAAACGTTTTAAACGTCGATCGAAATAGAATCGATAATTTGATTCCACGATGTTGTTGTTGACTCTGTTCTCAACGAAAATAACTTTATTTAATATATTTAGATACCGCATGTACATGCATTCATTCTGCCATATTGTTCAGCATCACTTGTAGATAAATCATGTCTCTTAATTTAAAGAATAATAAACACTTCGAATAAAATCATAAAATCAGTTGTATAATTGGTATAGGTAGTTTACATACAACGGCGGCGACAATCTCGAATTAATTTTACTGCCGTACGAGACTCGGCAATGTTTCAGCTGATAGGGGTAAGGCACATGCGTTATTTGTTTTTGGTTAACATAACCTCTCGAGATTTCGTTTAATTCGATGTCAAGTAAACGCTTAATTAAAAACGGATCGCGAGAACGCTGTTTAAATAAACATGTACATGAATGAAATGTTGTTCCTCATGAGTTGCTTTAATTCTAGTGGTCCGAAAGTTGAAGACGATTCAGAAGATTCGAAATTTCAGGCAAAATACGTTCGTAACGTTGAATTCTAAACTCGTTTCATGTTGTAGGTACTATATACACAATCTTTGATATGTTCTCGGTATTTGTAACGTCGTGAAATGCGTAATTTCGAATGCGATCACGAAACCCGTTGCTGTTGTTTACTTTTCTTTGTATCGTTTCAAAAACAGGAAAAATGGCAATGAGCTATTGTACCATATTACGTTTCAAGCAGACCGCAACATCGAATAAATGTTTGCTAGAGAAATGTCTGAAACAATATTTCACATATCGTACCAGCATTTACTCCACTGGGATCAACGACCACCAAAAAAACTATGTCTCGAAGAACGAACGAATAGCTAGGAGGAAAGCGTTAAGAACGCAGATACTCCAAGATATCAAGCACACCAAACGAAAAGTCGAGGAGATTATAGAGAAGGAGAACATTTGGACAGTGCCGAACTTTCTTTGTATGGGTAGAATTGTAGCGTCCCCTTATTTGAGTTATTTAATTTTGTCGCAGGACTATCAGGTAACATGTGACAACATCTAAGATATCGTCGCAACTCGGTTGTACTAATGTTCTTCGCTTGTGTTACAGGTAGCACTGTGGCTTTTAATAATTGCAGGACTCAGTGATATGGCAGATGGATGGATCGCGCGTACATGGATAACGCAAGCTTCGAAGCTTGGTAGTTTTCTAGACCCATGTGCTGACAAATTGCTAGTGGGCACGCTGTTCTTATCTCTGGCCTGTGTGGGATTGGTTCCTATTCCTCTAACGTGTCTTGTCGTTGTGAGGGACGTTGCCTTAGTTTCTGCTGCTTCGTACATTAGATACCGTTCTTTACCTCCACCAGTACGTGTCTTAAGAAATTATTTAAGGAATACTAACAGTTTCCACAGACATTAGAGCAAAGATAGAGAAGCCAAATGTGTGTGGATAATGAATAGTCCGCTGATCAGTTTATTGAAATGTTTCAGAAAACCCTGGCAAGGTATTTTGACCCCACACACGCGACTGTACAGTTAGCCCCGACATACATAAGTAAAATTAACACCGGCGTTCAGTTGTCGTTCGCTGCTGGGACTCTGGCTGCCCCTATTTTCCATTTTGTGAATCACCCGATTCTGGTGGGCCTGTGCTATGTGACAGCATTGACAACGCTAGCAGGTGGTATAAGCTACTTGTTGTCAAAGAACACATACAAGTTTCTGAAAAAAAAGACTGACACCAGGCAGACACCTCGCTAGGTACATCGTGTGTACGATTGATTAATCGCTGAGCAATGAAGAAATACACTGTTAATACACTCTTCATAGATTTATTATATTTTTTCTACGGCGGTTAAGGTTTGGTCATGTCGGTTAGTTCGTAGGCACAGTCCTCGAACACTGTTGCATCGTAAGACACTCCGATATAATCTATCTCTAGTTTGAAGGGCCCGTGATTCTTGTCGCCGAGCGTGATTCCGAAATGTGTGACCATGTTGGGCGGTAAAGGCTGCTGATCGTCCAGTACCCCACCCTTTGAACTATATACAAACTTGCTGAATGGTATCTTAATGTTTTGCCAGTAAGGGCCGCCTGAGGTGTAGATGAAATAGTGGTAATTACGGTACCATGTAATATCAAACATTCCCTTTTGCAACAGATTCAACATGTAACATCTGCCGTCTCCCCGAACTCTTAAAATTAAAGAATTGTAAGGGCTAAGACTGTACATGGTCTTCCGTTTAAAAGATTTTCTCTTGGTTGTGGTAGTTATATTACAATAACCAGCTTTCCCAATTGTACCGTCCTTAGGCAGACGAGGATTTAGCTCGCCGTGGAACAGTCCTGTACCAGAAAGCGTAAAGTCTAATCTGAAAGAAAGATAAGGTATGCGTAAACCATTTCTTTGTTGTTTATATTGCAAAAGAAAAATTGTAATTTCGATGATATTTTCAGCATGTTTATAACCAAGTTACTCGTTTGCTAAATCGATTAACTGCACAAAGGAGTAAAGAAAATTTGACGAGATACTTTTAACTTTTGTTGAAGCTAACAAAGTGAAGTTAACCGATTTGACTTGTGAACGGCTCAAACTAATCTATGAAATATATTTCTTAAATTTTTATTATAGACCCAGTTAAAAAATGTTGTAAAAAACGAATTTCGCTATTTTGAATTCCTTTAGAAAAAGAACTGTTTACACATTATCTCCTAAACTAATCCATCTGATTCCATATACATCTCAAGTGACATACAAGCAAGTGGAAATGATAATTTTGCTCGTTAAACAGTGTGACTTGGATGCTTACTTAGCAGTCGAGAATCCTTCGTTATAGTCGCTGTCGCAAGTTACTATCCACTTGTTTCGACAATCTTCCGTTCCGTCGAACTTGAACAGAATTTCTTCGGAATCTGGCAATATCTCGGTATGATAAAGTTTGAAACCTTCCCGCATTTCTGTCATAAATAAAGAACCCTCCTTCTTGATGTCGCGACATCCTGCTTTCAATCTTCCGAGCAGGCTCAAGTCTTTTTCCTCTTTCTTTACGATATCGTGTACTTCCGGATAACCCGATCTCTTCGGTTCCCAAAAATCTAATAAACGACTGCTGTTATGAAGTTTTCGCGTGCTACCACTAGAAATCCTCGAACACGACACTAATACACGAATCATGATGTATTTACAATTTTACAAAGTTCCATACGAAGTAGACTTTTTTGGTTATGTCAGTTATGCCATGAATCGAATCATCCAGACTTAATAAAACAAGTCTTCTTCGAGTTGTTATGCTTGAATCATTATAAAATCACACTATCATTATTGTAAAATTCAAACTTGCACATTATATAATTCTATGAACGTAACACGAATGTGTAAAGTGTAGACTATGGTTTTTATTGCTTCCGCGTACAGTAATCTCTCCACTTTAAATTATTTATTAAATACTTCCCCTATATCTTGTCATATTCAATGACGGAGTAATAAATAATATCATCCATTAATGTTCTGCGAAAACATTTTTCGCATTTTTAACATTTTTCGAAAAATATATATAAACGAAGAGTATGAGTGAGAGTGCTCGTAGCTAGAAATTTGCTAGCACCGCTGTAGTGCTGCGCCGAGCGGTTCATGCAAACCCTAGAACCTTAGATATCATACATTTTTATAGATCCGACATAGGTATAGCAGGAGAGGCCTTCGATGGCGCACGGACGATTGCGCACAACGAGATGGCGCACAGTTCTTTTGCACACAGCAGCGTTATTGCGCACACGGCTGTTTGTCGCACAGTGTGATTGCACACCACAGAATACGAATTGCGCACATGTAGAATTGGACACAAAATGGATTGCGCACGGAACGAGAATTCAGCTGTTGTTTACCATCGTGAGTTGTGCTGGGTGATTAGTTTACGGTTATACCCAGATAGCACAGCCTGCCCGAGCCCACCACCGGCCCAAACCTCCCGAGGCCCGTGACCTACAGGTTACTATCTAACACAATGCTTGGATCGGTTCGAGGCTGATTCCGTTGGATCCGTGCCTGATTTTTATGCGCGCAATGGCTCGGAAATAGCCAGGCATGGGCTCGAGCCCACAGCCTGCCGGCCGTGCCAGATTTCAGCCAGATTTCAGCCAGAGTTTAAAAGGGCAGCACGGTCACACTAATGTGGCCAATCAGTGCTTCGATTGAGCCCAACTTTTCTCGCGCATGCGCGTCACAGTGCGGGTCGCATGGAAATGAGGATTGCAAGGGTGCGGGATTCGCGTTCTCATTTCTTAATAATACAAAAATTTGATTTTTCAGTAGTCAATAACGCTAGATAAAAGATCAATCTAGGCCGTGATCGCCCTCGGAAGTCCTATTTTTACATTTACGAGTCGTAATTTGCATCATACGGAAGCATACAACTGCGCATGTAGCTATTTTCATAACATATATAATGCAAATTACGCCTCGTATAGGAAAAAAAAAGACTTTTGAGGGCGTTTGCTGCCTAGATTGATCTTTTATCTGGCGTTTTTGACTACTGAAAAAACCCATGTTTGTATTATCACGAAATGAGAACGCAAATGCCGCAGCCTTGCAATCTTGTAAATGGGCTGAAATCTGGCTGAAATCTGGCACGGCCGGCCGGCTGTGGGCTCGAGCCCATGCCTGGCTATTTCCGGGCCATGGCGCGCATAAAAATCAGGCCCAAATCGAGCCGGTGTGCTGTCTGGATATTTTCTAGTTTTATTTTCTATACATGTATAGTAATTTATACTATGGATTGGAGATGCTTGAAGCAACATGAAGAAGGCTTTGGCATGAAGCGCCACTATCAAGACTCAAATGTACTATGTACTTCCCTTCACCCCGCGATCCCCCGTGGAGCTCATCGTTTTGGCTCACTTTGATTAATGCCGACAAGAGTACATATATTGGAGTATATGTAACGCTCAGTGCTCAGTAACGCTCAGTATTAAAAACTGTTTGTAGTTGTAGTATTTATACAAATATATTTTCAAAATGAAGCGCGTCTTTTGTGGTATTTTGAGCTACAATAACAAAAAAGTGCCCTTGTTGCTGACGTCGAGACGAATTCAACAGTGTATTATACTATGACCTTGAAATGACCACAAACTCAAAAATTTGGTGCAAACGTAATTTTAATGAAAAGTTATTTCTTACAAAATAAATCAAGTTATATCAGATGTTCGAACTATGTACATAGTTTTGTGAGCCTAGCCAGTTATTTTAGACGCTTCGTTCCGAATTTCTCCAAAATCGCTAAACCATTACACGACTTGGTAAGAAAAGATACCTCGTTTCATTTTGGAAGAATTACATACATTCGAGAAATTGAAGAATCTATTGTCACAACAACCGATATTGACATTGTATTCACCGAAATTGGAGACCGAGTTATATTGCGATGCCAGTGCGAGCGGTTTCGGCGCGATACTTATACAAAAACAACCTGTCGGAACGTGTCGACCATTTCAGCAAACGAACATAGAATAACTTTTCGGCATTATTTCAAAGTTTTTCTTTTACATCTTATGGTTCTATTTCGTATTTTACACGTTGATCGCGCAGCGTAATACGGCTAAGTTTCCCACGGGGCCCAAATCCGACCGTCGCACAGTGGGCCGGATCGAAAAATTTAGGGACATTTTGTTATTACGCTTGAACCATAAGAGATATCGGGATAAAATTTGCACTAAAATTCATGAAAAAATAGTAAATTTTAATTGTAAACAAATAAAATTTTTTCTATTTTCTTAAACAATAATTGTTAATTAATTTTCATTGATTTTTTGTATTAAAATAAAATTGTTTAAGTATAATCTTCCAAACTATGTTTTACTTACTAAATATGTATTTTATATTTACATTTCATACATGTAATGTTTCATAGAATACGTAAAATATAAATTCGAGAAATCTTTTTATAATCAACGCATACAAAATGTACCGAAGAGGCAAAAACGCCTCAGAAGCGTGTCAAAAGATATTTTTTATAATAATTTATAATAATTATAAATAATTTTTCAATTTAATTGTTTTAAAATCATGTCTATTCTATATATTACGACCTTTGTTATTTCGCATTATTTCATGTATGTGTAGTGTGTTTATAAAAGATAAAAATATCAACAAAAATATAACAAATATAAAAGATAAGTCAATTAATCTTACCAAAACGTTTTTAAATTGATGTTAACAGGTAAACTTTTGGTCAATTTGTTTAGTTTAATTAATTATTAAATCTGCAGCTTCTGGATATCTGCAGGCATAAAACGTTTAAATATGTAAAAGTTCTCTCAATATGGATCACTGTGGTCTCTCCAAAGATTTTGTTACAACTAAATGCAGACAGAACGGTGGACCTTAGTCGAAACATTATCTGCAGCATAGCATAAACATCTCGTGTCCCGATAATCTAAACAGTTTGCTAGAAGAGTCTCTCAATTGTTAACTATGATTTAATGACAGATATACTTACTCAAAAACAGTGATACTCACTAAGAAAAACTAAGAAACTAAGAAACTCTTAGTCCAGTTATATTATTACCGTTCATTATATTTTTTTAACAATAAAATTAGTAGATTACTTATATTATTGTTAAAAATTACATACTTGTTTTAGATAGGTATGAACTGTTAATGCAATTGCAAAAATATTCATATTTGGATGGTATTTAAGTACTATATGTGAGTTGCTATCCGTCAGGTGACACGTCCCGATAACTTTAAACTGTCATAATTTCCAAGATCGGATCGGTTCGGATATGATTTTTGTGGGGATATGTAGGAGAAGGTCTAATGAAAATGATCTGATTTATCCGATTAGGTCCATTTAGGTCCTCTAAAAGATACACCTTGCAAATTCTAAGAAAGTATATAGATTTTATTCATTTCATTAAATATTAATTTTTAATACATTGCGAGCAACCATCCTCAACTAACAGCGTTAATTGTTACCGCAAAGGACTGTTTTTCATTTACACAAAAGACCCAGAAGAAATATTAAATAGGGTAATCAGAACACCTTGATGAAAAGAAGCTTTTTTGAAAAGAAGTTTCTTTTGAATGAAAGTCTAATCTACCCTACGGTAACGTACCACCTTTAATTCGGGTCATCAAACGTTTTAAACAATCCCGCGGAAAAACATTCTAAGATCGAGAAATTTCTCTTAAATTCTCGCGAATTTTGTCTGTTAAGATAGGGACCCCAGGAATCCCACAGCTTCTCCAAAAATTTCAAGTCGTATATTCCAATATTAAAAAAGTTATGGTGTTTAAAAGAGTGTCCGAATATTAGTGAGAGTCACTGTATATGGTCTAAGGGACAAAGTGTTCTAAGATAACGAATAAGTATCTGGTGCCCACTTGTTTGGAAAAAACGTTTGGAAAAATGGTGCAAAGTTGTTGCATAAAGAATGGCAAGGAACGAGAAAACAAGTATTTTACACTTAATATCACGCATATATTTTGTCGTATTATTCTTTTTTTAAATAAAGTACGAAAGGATGTGTGGGTTAATACATGAATTTTGTAAACCGAAATCCTTATTTCTACGCGGCCGGGAGGCTGGAAATAAATCGTTTCTATTCTATATGTATAACACACATAGTTTTAATTATATTTTACTTAGAAAAATCACACATGTATTTCAATAATCAATAAATATATGTGTGAAAACCCCAATGCAAAAATATAGACTGGTAAACAACTATGTGAAAACGAAAGAACTTCGCAAACATTTTCAAAAAGTTTTTGTTTCATCTTACTCTGACGATGTTCGTTGTTTTTCTCAGTTCGAGTAACCACGTAAAGTTTATCTCGACTAATCATAATTTTATTCGATGTCTCTACCGACGTTGGATTTTTCAACCATTACGCGCAACGCTGTGAAGTAGGAAAATGCTGTGTACAGAAACTGAAAACAAATAAAAATATACATCACAAACATTTATTACACGCTTTGCATGAATCAAAAGGAAAAAGTACCTTCGCGTAATAGAACAATGAAATTTGTGGTAGAAAACCGGTTATCTGGATTGCCTCACGTTTTTGGGACCTCAATATCATGAAATACATCTTCTTTTGTTGTTTCACATTTTGTTCGAACCAAGTTGAATTGTAAACGCTTCTAGCGGTACCTGTGCTCTGAACAAAGATGAAACACTAAGAATCCTAGTGAAACTTCTTTCAACAAGATGGATTTATTACCTGGTGTATCAAACTATCGGCCGGCCAAGCGTACATGAAGAGTTCTCCACTAGCACTGACCACAACGAGGGCGTATAAAATTTTCAACGGTAACGGCTGTTTCTGTTCAACAGTAATTTCTGTAAACTCGCCAGTGTCGAACACGCACGCGAGTTTCTGCGTCGGCAATACTTACAGTAACGAGATTCAGACTGCCAAAAATTACTGCAAGGTTCGTCGTGACCGCGGTGGCAAAGCATATGAATCTTACAGCCTGGTATATGCTCTGTGTGTAACTGAAATTTGTTCGTTGTGAAAATCCGGAGCACTCTAAGCAGTACTGTGCATTTCGAGGTCTGCTAATTATTTTCATTGTAAAAGTATCTAGTTTTTCTAATAAGTGACTTCAGGGAACGGTAATGTTTCCTAAAAGAAATCTTTCATTTTACCGTATTTTTATATGCGAAGAAAATGTTAGATTTATTCAGTTTTACCAGGCTTACAGGATTGCATACCCCCATAAATTATGAAACAGATTTCAGGAAGAAACTAGAGGGCTATTGTTGCTCGCTCGCTTCGCTCGCTCGCGGGTGGGGTTGTTGTTGCTCGCTCGCTTCGCGAGCTCGCGGGCAGGACTGCTCTTGCGAGAATGTTAGTGGTACGCATGGCTAGTATAGGGCCCACAGCTATTAATGTCTCATTTTGTGTGTGACTCTCCACGAGCCACACAGAGAACTTCCCGATTCGTTAGTTGCTGTATATTATTATTATTATTTATTAAGTGTACGTTTTAAGAAGATTATACGTTTTCAGGGAAATTCAATAGTTCTCTACTTATCAAAATGTTTGCTATATGGCATCGCATTAAACCAATATCGTATGCTCGTTGCTCGCTTGGTTCCTTGTTATAGCATGCTAATGTTGCAAAATAAATTGTCTTAATTAGTTTTTCGCAAACGATACAACTCATCATTATCCGGGTTTGCAGTATTGATCTTGGTTTTCTTCGATACTATTAATTTAAATTTTCTCAAAATATATAAACCGCTCAATTTTGAAACTCTGCTCAGTGCTACATACAACATTTGCAAAGTTCGTATTTCTAATGTTTTAAAATCCATACATACTTTCTCGTATGTTTGTCCCTGACTTTTATGAATCGTAATCGCTTCAGCAGGAACCACTGGAAATTGACTACGTGCGATTTGTTATTTTTCTTAACTCGAAATATTTACTTGATTCGATATTTTTTTATTATTGGTGTTAAATTTTGATTTATATTTGCATTTTTCATATAATCACGATAACGAGTTCTTACTTTCACTCCTACTATGGCCAATTGACAATCTAACCACAATATAACCGGAATTTTAGTATTTTCTTGAAAAGTAATAAATTTTAATATTCCGCATGCTCCATTAACCAATCCGTCTTCAACATCAATGTTATTAATTATCATATATTTTATATTAATTTTCAATTTAATCTCAGTTAACAATTCCTTTTGAACTGATTGTTTATTTAAAGATTGTAATATAAATGTTTTTGTACTTTCATCGATATTCTTTGAAAATGTATTCTCGGCGATGATTAACTCACTCTTGCATTGGAATAATTTTCGATTATTGTAAGCGGTTACATTAGCATTAGTTGCATAATTGGAAAAAACGTATTTTTAATTAAAAAAAACAAGAAAAAATTTTTTTTTTTAATTTAATAAAAAATTTTTTTAAAAATTTTATAAAAAAATTTTTTTTTTAAATATGTCTAAATATATATATATAGTTACGTTTACTTCTACGGTGGATACGCCTTTCGTATAAATTGCAATGTTTAATCAACTCCTTTCGAAAAAAACTAAAAAACTACTTGACCAATATGGACCAACATCTAATCAGCTCTAAGTTACAGCGAGGCACATCGATTGCATCATTCATCATTCCGATCGCGTTGTTACTTTTTCTGAAAACGTTAACGAAAAATTTGATACCATAGAAACGGACATACGTACACACACACACACACACACACACACACACACACATACCGACATTTTGATAAAAATAGTCTAAAATGACTCCAATGACCATGAAACGTGAAGATCTGCTAAAAAATCGATTTTCGATTTTCGGGGTAATTACAATAACTTCCCTATAAAATCGGGAAGTTAACTAGAGGGCTATTGTTGCTCGCTCGCGGGTAGGACTGCTCTTGCGAGAGGGTTAGTGATAAGCATGGCTAGTAGGGCCTACTGCTATTAATGTCTTTTATTTGGTGTGTGACTCTCCAAGGGTCACACAAAGAACTTCCCGATTCGTTACTCCTTCGCCAACATCGCCGACATCGTTTTTTTTTGTACTTTCATCGATATTCTCCCAAAATGTATTCTTGGGAGTAGAGATGATTAACCCACTCTTGCATTGGAATAACTTTCGATTATTCCAAGCGGTACCATTAGCATCAGTTAAAAAAAAAAAAATTTTTTTAAATCTAAAAAAAAAAATTAAGAAAAAGATTTTTTATGTAATTGCGTTTGGTTCTTTGGTGGAAAATTTTCGTCCTCATAAATTGCATTGTAGAATCAACTCTTTTCGAAAAAAACTAAAAATCTAAAAAACTACTTGACCAAATGGACCAAAATCTAATCAGCTCTAAGTTACAGCGGGGCACATCGATTGCATCATTCATCATCCTGATCGCGTTGTTACTTTTTCTGAAAACGTTAACGAAAAATTTGATACCATACAAACGGACATACGCACACACACACACACACACATACAAACATTTTGATAAAAATAGTCTAAAATGACTCCTATGACCATGAAACTAGAAGATCTGCTAAAAAATCGATTTTCGATTTTCGGGGTAATTACAGTAACTTTCCTATGAATCGGGAAGTTAATATAAAACTGTGGAGAAAACTTTTCTCTTGCATCAATATCCGCAGTCTGTTCATACCCGACTGGCACAATAGACGAAGTCTAAAGTTCGGTGGACGAATTACCTGAGAAGCCTCGCATGTTCTAGTATACAAGCGTTCAATTGACTTTCAGACTGGACCCTCTCCAGCTTCATCGCCAGGATTTCGAATCTGGCGGTAGCGTATCGCAGTAGAAGTGCAACTTGTGCGTCGATCGCCATACCGGCGGAAGCCTGGAAGCCGACTAGCGACTGATGGAAAAAAATGATACTTCTCAGCGGCTGTTCTTCCACCGGAAATGGGTATTTTGCGTGTGTCGGGAATGCCTGGGGCGAATACAACGGGCCGCATATAACGAAGATTGTTGTGAGAAAGCTCCATAACGTGTAAACCCCGTGAACATACTTATATCTGTCCACGTGACGTTGGAGGACAGCGTTTTCCTTCTCCGTTGCATGTTCGCAAAATTCCTCCATGTCGAAGAACAACCTCTGGAAGCGCATCGCTCCGTCATAAATCTGATTTCACGATTGTCACCGTCGGCAATTAACGCTTCCAATGAACTACTAATAAGTGGGGGTGTGCGAGAATTCTCGAACATTTTCGGGAACACGTCTCGATCTCGGAAAAATTCTGTCTAAAGCGTCAACTTACCTGAAACTGTTGCTGCATCAAACGACACACTACCATCTTGATCGCCACTTGTGCAACAGCCGCGAAGAGGCTCACGTTTTTCCCGAGAATTATAGGCTCGTCATAGTACTCGCAGATCGCGTTGAACAGTGGCAAAAGCAGTCCGATCGAGCTGATGAATGATGCACACCATGAAACGTTGAAGAAAAAAAGCTCGGACTTCGATGCTTGCAACGGGGGTGGCCAAGCACGTGTCAGCGCAACACTAGCTTTCGTAAAAGAAATTGCCATTCTTGGTGTCACGCGATATCCCATACTTATCGAACGAGAGAAATGATAGATTCTATCATCGAACACTCTCGGCTACTAGATTGTTACTTCCATAACGAGAGCGAAACTTCCCGGTATCAACATTCCCTCGTGAAACGTTAATGGACCCTATCATGAACTTCTGCTACTCGGTCATTTATCTATTTCGCCGAGAGTTGCAACGAGTGAATAAGTTAAGCTACACTCGGTGCGCTATGTAATCAAGATTCATCGTTGGTTGTAATAATTTTATTGACCCGTGAGAACCGGCTGCTTGAGCTTGTGGAGCTCGTGCAATCTCGATAGCATGTTGCCGAGTGCTTCGCTTTAATTTGACCAGGAACAGGCGATTGTAACAGCATGTAGAAACCCTGAATAGAGAGTTAGTGGAAGTTGAGAAGTGAAGACAGTCGGAGTGATAGTGGAGAGAAGAATAATAAATTCGTACGTCCTGTTACACTTTTCTATTTAAAACAAATTCCTATATCATATTTTTTTGAAATTATTCTATTTCACGAGACAGGGAATTAACCAGAGTTTCTTGGTTCTTTTTTGGCCTCTCTTTAGGAACAAGTGGGCCATGGAAAAGCGAACAAAAACGTCTTAAGGTCGTCGCTCACTAGAACGCCCCGGCGCCCACCCGGCACCGCGCGGCCTCAGCTGTTTTGGATTTCTTCTATGTATTTTAATTGATGTGCGCACATCCATTTAAAATACATAGAAGAGTTCCAAAACAGCTGAGGCCGCGCGGTGCCGGGTGGGCGCCGGTGTGTTCTAGTGAGCGACGACCTTTATTCGGACCGAAGGGTGCAGAACTATTGAAGACAAAATTTAGGTTTGCAGTTTTGTTTTTAATGACTACATTATTTTGATTTCGTTGGATTTTACATAAAATTCCATGGTTGCAGGGGATTCGAGTGTTACGACTTACCTGTGCAAATTGGACTGCAGCAGGAATATTTGTTTAGTTTTTTAACCAGCCCCTAAACCAGTTCACCGTTTCGTCGAGCAGCTTATTGTCGACGGCGGATAAAACTCTGGCTTACCGTTCGACGGGAACATACTGGCGATCGATACCCGGTGCTGAAATAAACGTTGGATGGTAACGGAGCGTGTAAAATCATTTTTTTAAATTCTCGATGGACGAGATGAATTTACACGAGCGACGACGACTAAAATCGTAACGTCGACGGAATGACCGACGGTATATCTTCACGTTATTCGACGGAGTCGAGTGAAATTACTGACTGGGAACTTTCCATATATACGAACGCCGGCTGAAGAGTTACAACTTCCTACCGAGTCCCACGGTGAGTGGCTCTGGAATTCCTGAGTAAGCTTTCCGCGGGGTATAAAACCCCGACCGTCCTCATGCCTTAAAGAAACGTTTCGAATTTGCAATGCGACGCGGCCGAACGCTCGGGCCCGTGCCACCGACAAGCCTTTCTGATCATAATCCGCGAAAGTTCGAGGCCGTATTAAACTTTATATTACCATTCCCGCTGTAAGAGTTTTATGTACACGGTTTATACTGTCACGCCTGGTCCCACGCGTCCAACGACAGTCGCGAATTTATGAGCTACGGTTTCGGTACGCTTGATCGCGCCTGCCATAACTCGGATCACGACCGTGCGAAGATGTTTCTGTTTTTCCGCGAACGTTCGCCGATCGACCAATTGGTTACGTCCACGGTTGTAAGAGCTTTTTCTTTTGGATTTCAGTTTCGGTGGCACTGTTTACAGGTTTTCTCTTTCAACAATCAACATTTTCTTTCAAACAGCTCTCAGTTCTACGTTGGACAAAATCAACCTATGTGCAAAATTTTAGCTCGATCCGATTTGACCGATTTTCGGAAGTTTACCCAAGCATCTTTATGATTTTCAAATATACTTTCAAAAGGTTCGTTATAATTAGATTGTGGATATTTAATGCATTTATGGCTTCCAAAAATTTTCGAAAAACGCTAGAGAATAAAATTTCTACTTATTTCGGATCTACAAAGACTACTACCACGGTAACTAAGATTTTAAAATTGAAAATTGCATAAACATCCGCAGTGTTTATTTGCACATAGTTCTAGAAATGTACTGATCCCGTGTTTGATCTCCAAACGAGGGAAAAGGCAGTGTGAAAATGTTGGATGCGATACGGTGTTGAAATCGGTTGAAAACTTCCAATCGACCCTGGTCAATTGAAAAGGTGGGTGCCAAGCCATCCAAGAAATTGGAGACCGCAACGGATCCCAGTCAAAAATCAATTTCCGATACGATTAAAGCTCTCGGATGAGCAGCGCGTTGCGTACCTATATTCTATATCGGCTGATTCGATGAAACGTATCGGCGACTCTGTTGTCCGCGTAACGACCTCGGCAAACAAACGAGTCGAAATGCGACGCGTTTCCCCACCGTCCCGTAATAATATGATAAATTCTGCCGATCAATTTGCTCGGCCGCACGGATATTCCATTAAACGAAACACCCGGTTTGGCGTAAATAAACATTGAATATATTTGTATATGTATAGGTAGATGATGGACGACAACTGGCCAACGTTTTTACATCCGTGTGTCTCGATGCCGCGTCGGTTTGCGAATTATTATTCAGTAGTCGTCATGCAGCGTGCCTGTAGTTTGTTGGTCGTACACAGACATAGCCACACGCGCACACTGTTACTCGGTTATATAAATGCCGTGTGTGGTTCAATTTGCTTCAGATAATCAAGGAAAATTGACTTTTCGTCATACATATTGAAATGAGCCATCCCGATAAACGGCCGATAAGAAAAATGAACAGCGCGCCGACCTTTTCTGTTATGCGAGCCCCAATTTCTATGGATAACCGAGGCGACTACATCTTTCTTCGTACACACCGACGAAATTATTATAATTCTCTGGTTATGCATAGATATGCGGCTCTGAATGCAAATCGTCGGGGTAAACTTCATTCTTTCCTCTCGACACTGGTAATTTCACTTTGACGAGGAGAACTTTTTAAACACTTTTTATACCTTGGAGGTATGGGCTCTTAAATTCACGGCTTCATTGCGATGCCGTTAAAAACGCGATGGAATGTACACAGATAGTGGAAAAGTATTTCGACTAAGTAAGCTGAAACAGGAAGCTAAGGACACCGACGAGATACTATTAACTCTTTGCAGTCGGAGCTATTTCAACTCAAATAATTACATTGTATATGATGTTTTTCATTTTATGGATATGAAATTGTTATAATACCTCGTACAATACTTAAATGTGTAGTGATTGATTAGATATCAATATATTTAATAATGTAAACAATATTGTGAATAATGGTACAGCAATTTTTAGTGGTGAGTCTTGTGAAGATTGTGTAGGGCTACTATTTCGCGACCTGAACGTTACTCGAAGTTAGATTCACTCCATTTTATTAAGCAACGTGCTGCAAATAATCCTGTCACCAACGGCTTGATCAACAGAGGAAGAAACCGAAATACATCAACAATTATTATTCCGAGGCGTGAAAAGTTTATGGAACCTTCCTATATCGTCTGATAGTCGTAAAAACTCGTTCGATCGAAGGGTTGATGTTTATTCTCGTCAATTTTACGGTTAATATCTGTCGAGGATGCGGCGTTGCAGGAGTTTGTGTCGTTTTACGATGCACGAGTAGCGAGGTTGGAAAGTTTTGTGTAACGAGGGTTAGTGGACCGCTGTATGCCTCGTTCGAGACTGCCAATGAAATTGCTAATTATACGTGTTGCTTGTTTTGTAGTTTAATATTAGATTCCTTCGTCGACCTCGCTGGAATTTCGAATGCATCGGTGATATCGGTTTGGATTTGATTAGCCAACGAATAACACGGAACCTCATTGACTCGGGTTGAAATTCTATTAAAATCGTGTTGGAAGCTGAGGTTGAAAGAGTAATACATTTTTTAGATATTGTTAAAAAAGAGAGTTTCACTATCGATTGAATATCAACGTTTACTGCATGCCAATTAGAACGTAGAACGTGAAAACATTCTTCAGGGTTTCATCAAATCGAAGATAAAACTTTCTTATCATTTAAGCAAAGCTTAAAGTACCTAGATCCGCAGACTAACGATAACACGACGCTATCAGCATTTTCCATCTTCAAACGTCTTCGTCGTTGTCAGTAGACTTGGTCTTGCAACTCGTTCGCTCCAGAGTTTGCTGAAATGATAATTGAGAATCGATTACAGTACTTTCATACGATCGATAAAAGGATTCCCTTAATGCTCGTTGGTATATGACATATACTAAGTTGAAGTTGAAGCCACGATCGAAACACGACTGATATTACTAATCTTATCATTTCCAGGAGCTTGGTATTTCATTAACACGAAACGTACCATATTACGGTAGCGTACGCTATTGCGTGTTACAGTTGTTATATCTATAGGAAGAACGATAACACCAAGCGAAAACAATTTTGTAAATGCATACTTACTAGTAGAGTATCGTGGGCACCATAACAATTGCCACAGAACAGAACGCACACACTGCTGCTGTTAAAAGAACTTCCACTTCCGACAAGCTGGATACATTGTTGGGTTCCGTTGTGGTCTCCTGTAAAATGACAATGTCATGTTTTAAATGTTCATTAGGTTAAATGTTCGCTATATTACAAATATCATTAAACTTCTATCGTCGAGCATTTTGTAAAGCTTGTCTACGTAAATCGGTTTGATGTACGAGTTCTGCCACGACCATTCAATCAGTGTATTTTCATTGAATTTAGTTTATCGCGACATCGATTATTTATTAACCCTCGTCGCACCATTTTCTTTGCAGAAAAAATGTCCTAGAAGGGAAAATAAAATTTATATTTTGATCTTAATGCTTAAATATTGATTACAAACGAAACAAATTTTTCATTTCATCTAAAAAGAAACGCATAACGTTCATATTTGTTAGACTTTGTTAAAATCTTCATGAGGAGTCTTACTCGTCATTTATTCGTCTCGATATTTACTCCCACACAATTTGTTATTCTCGATTTCCGTCTTGTTTCATAGAATCGACCTGACCTAATTTCTACCATGAATTATGAAACACTCGGTCAATGTATATCAAGATGGGAAATGTGCTGCCTTTGAATTTTCCTCAAAAATGTCGTTCTTTTTCTGAGCGGGAAGCGAGCAACCGGGATTGAGTTTGAAACGGCAGCACAGCTGATTAGGATTCTGCACGGGCGTCGCGCAAGAAGGCGTTAATCCCTTAAGTAGTGATAACACAACGAAACTTTATAATCCAGTTTTCGACGCGTGTTCCCCCGGAGCGTGGTCCTCTAGCGCCTAGGACCAGCCCATTGTTCTGTTTAACCAAACGCGCGAGGGCTAACTAGTCAAACAAAATCCTGGCGCGAAGCGGCGGTTCACCCGTTCCCCTCGACGAGCAAGAAATTAATTAAACCGGAGAAAACTTCGGTCATTCCCTCGAACGCTTCGCCGCGGCGAAGGCACCGAGAGAAGTAGTCGTCCCTTAAATCGAGCGATCTCCGTACTTTCTTCGAAATTACGTCCGTGCCGTATCAAACTCGGTCATCGAGCTCATTTATATTACCCAGATACCGCGAATCTCCGCGACAACAACGGATAGAACAGAAAATTCGATCCTTACTTTTTAATATCGATGTCACTGCTTCTTCTATCCTTATGTGAACTTTTTATCCATTATTTTGCGGAAAACGACGGGCCATCAGGTTTTTCAATGTCACATGAAAACGTGGATGATGACGAATTTACTCATAGAAATGAAAGAAGTATGTAGATGTACATACTATTGATAATAAGACTACAGAAATTGTGTTCGGTGTGACTCCCGTTGAATGTTTCAATATTTGTGTACGTTTCTCACAGCATTTGCAACAAGAAAACGAATGAATGAAGAATGAAGGATTTGTCCTGGTTTTGAAGATCGGCAAATCTCCATCCAAGAAGGAGAGTAAGCGAAATTTGAGGAAAGAATATACCGATGGAAATGTCTTAATTGAATCAACAACAATTCCCCGTGCTACAAGTGGATTCGCCGGCCTTTCAAAACAAAGCTGTCTCGGGCTTGCGAAGAAATTTAATCTCCTGGGAACGTTTTCCGTAGGAGCGCAATAAAAGAGGCGAGGCTCGGGAGATTCCAGTAGCTAGTATGGGGCTCGGATGAGGTTGATAAGGCACGATCTCTTTTGGAGTCGTTCTCGCCGATTTTTCGCTCGGCGCGGAGTGGAGGTCTCTTGGTGGAATCGAGCTGATTTTGAGTGTCGTCGCGGAATCGTCGACTTATCCCCCTCCTGAGTTCTCATTAAAAGTTTCCGCAGGACAGGCTGGCTCCTCTGCAGCAGGCCGGCTTATTGTTTAACTTGCTTCGTTAGGATCGCTCGTGCCGAAAACGCGGTATCGGCCGCATAAACAGCTTAATCGCGCGACAAGCGCACCGAGACTTTCCGCGCCGGCTAGTTTACGAGGCTGAAACGCCTGCCGCCGAGCTGGCACTCTCGTTCACCCGATTGTTACGGGGTTCCGTCGAAAACGGGGCAACTTCCGGTTTAAAGTTCGTTCACTCGTGCCGTTCGACGCCCACCCGAGGGCTGCCTACGGTGTATCACCGACTGCGAATTTAACGCCAATTGCCGGAGGACGGTGGGCTGGCACGTTTAACCGGGAAACGTCTGCGCTCGCGTTTCCGATTCCCTTGCTGTTCACGCGTTCACGCCGCCCGGCCCGGCCCACAGCTCGCTGAATTGCTGAATTCGAGAACCCTGCCTAAACCCGTTCACCAGAATCTCGCAAAAATTCGACCAACGAACTTTCTGTCGAAATCGTAGAACTTTTTTGTAGAAATGAGATAGCACGATAATCAACGAAGTATCATTGAAACATTTCTCCATATGCATTCACACATATGTATGTGATTTGCAGGTGGAAAGGTTAATATGCACATACCAACTTCAGCGAGAGTTCTGCTGCCAGACTGCTGGCAATGCAAGACAATAGAAGCACGAGAACGGTTCGCGAGAACATTTTGTCAACGCCGATAGCTGATATACGACTACGGAATGTTCCAACCTGTCTGACGGTTTCGCAGTGTTATCTCGATTACATGTATCGCGGCCGCGATAAAAATGTGGAGGAATTCTTTACAGTTACAATGATTAACATGGCTTTATTCCGAAAAATGTAGATGAGAAAAGAGAATGTATATTTTTTGTATGTCTACATTTATTTTAATGCTTAAGCATTGATTACAAACAAATCAAATTTTATTTCATCTGAAAGGGAAGGTATAACTTTCATATTTGTTGGACTCTGTTAAAATCTTCGTCACGAGTCTGACTCGTTAAAATATACAGCAAGGGCTTAAAATATACAATAGTGTCTATATCTTCGCGTAAAATATACTGTTCGAAGTATATTATTTTTAAAAGCATTAATAATTGAACATCCATTTGGACTCGGTAGTTCCAGCGTTAAACAAATAGTATCCGGAAGAAATAGTGAACCTAAACTACGTCACAAAATCGAAAATCTGTTCCCGAAGGCACCGACGAGATACTATTAAAGGCTGCCAGCCCCTGTGCTATTCAGCGGGACCAGTAAGCAGGCGCGGGGATAACGTGGAACTTACAGTGATCTGAAATACCACATCGCTAAAAGTTTTACCACCGACGAGATACTCGCCAAGTAGAAGAAGAATGATATAGTATTGAATGCTCACATTACCCATTCTGTAATTGCCTTATAATACTATTACCGACGAGATACTATCACCTCTCTTTATCTAAATAGAACCAGACGATATATGACATTGTTCACGCCCGGGGCGAACCAGCTTGAATAATACATATATTTTGTTCTGAAGGAAGGTGAAATTGTAAAATGTTATGGAAGATAATAGGTATAGGAACAGAATTTATTGAAAATCATACTTATTAAATGTGCAGCTATTAGCTCGATATTATCCTTTATTCATAAGAGTTTCACTAGAACTTCTTACAAATAGAGGATAATACCGATTGCCCAGATCTCACCACGAGGAGGTTGATGCACAAGAGACCCGAAAGGGAGTCAGAACGAATGCAATATTCCTTCTGGCTCCCTTTCTAACAACGACGAACTTATACTAAATTACGCAAGTATGTCGAGTAATTATTACGGGGCAGAAGGTGTGAATCGGAGAAGAAGTCTCCGATCCACGGGGGATCAAAGGCGAATCAGGCAGAAGGCTCTGATTCTTTCAAAGAGAAAAACTAAAGCGAACCAGAGCAGAAGACTCTGGTTCGAAGGTGACGCGGCACGTACAATGCTTGCAGCCCATCTCCGGCCAGAGCCGATACCCGAAGTGTCCTCATCAAGAGAAATGGACAGTGAGAAGTGTTCAAACAATATCCCATTTCTCTACCAACTGCCTGTCACCAAGCAACACAAGTTGAGGTGAACGCGGGTAGAATGACGAATAGAGAGGACACTGTAGAATGGCTACACGAGTGAACAGGTCTCAATGAGCCACGCCTCTTAATGATCGACGCCGAATACCGGCTCCAACCGGTCTGGTACATACAAGCAAGGTCCGACACAGCCTTCTGCTGTGTCGGAATCAAGATAACGAGCAAAATGAAGTTACAGCAATAATTACTCGACATATTTACAGTGATGGTATACAATCTTAATATATAGACCAAATATAACTAACTTAATAGTACACTGTAGTCTTCTTCCTCTTCGTTGGTATGTCCTCTTCATACGGTGTGTCGTCTTCGTTAGCAGCCGGCTGTTGTAATCTAGCTGAAACAGACTAATCGTATTTAGAAACAATGCAGTTGAATACAGAGTTAAATCACGCATACAAGTGTGAATGTAACCAACTCACGAGAGCAAATATAAACCCGTACGTGAGCGCAAACCTAACCATGCACATGACTGCGGATACAACCTGTTCACAAGAGCAATTATAATTTATAATCCTGTACATGAGTGCGAATACAACCAGGTCACAAGACCAATTATAGTCCTGCACATGAGTGCGAATACAACCAGCGAACCAGTTCACAAGGACAATTATAATCCTGCACATGAGTGCGAAAACAACCAGTGAAGAAACTCACGAGAGCAATTATAATCCTGCACATGAGTGCGAATACAACCAGAGAGAACCAGCTCATGAGAGCTATTGTAACCCCGCAAAAAATTGCGAATACAACCAGCGATCCAGCTCGTGGGAATAATTATAACCCCGCACACGAGTGCGAGAACAACCAGCGAAGCAGCTCACAAGAGCAATTATAGCTCCGCACACGAGTGCGAATACGACCAGCACATAAGTAATTACCTTTTGCACAAGAGTGCGAATACGACCAACTCACGAAAGTTATGCTAACTGCTCACACGAATGTAGTCTATATGTGCTTCTATATGTAGTCTATATAGCCCCGGGGACGCTACACCCCGTACTCATTCACGGCCCCATCCGTGAGTAAGCCCCTGAGGGACCTCCGATCGGAGGAATACAATTTTAATAAAGAAATATAAATTTGAAGAAGACTCAATATACCGAAAGTCTCGATGAAAATTTCAATTAGTATATTAGAGATAATAATTGATGGTATTCATTGAGTGAACAGTTGAAGGACAGGTTTGTTGAAATTGGGCCAAAGGTAGACAAAGGAAGCATCGAATAATATTAGTAATAAAATTTACCGTTGTTCGTTGAATGAACAGTTGAAGGTAGGCCAGGGTAGCTGTGGATGACCCCTTGTCCACCTCTGGTCCACCTCTGGTCTACCTCTGGTCCACCTCTGGTAAATCCCTGGTCCTCCTGGTCCCGGAGCCGGACCGCTCACGCCACTCCCCCCGGCCCGACTGACTGACTGATGGTGGGCTCTCGCCGAGCTCGGACCTCGGGCGTGCCCCCACGCTCGACGCCGACGCTCGATGCTCGCCGTGACAATTATTGATAAATTTTTATTTGTAGCTGTTTAATGTTTATAACAATTCCTTTTGCTAATGTTAACGAGCACTCCCTTGACCACCTTGCCATCTAAATTTTTCTTAAAAATAGACAATAAAATTCGAGATACAGAATAACTTTTGAACCATGAACATTCGCACGCATTAATTTATTCAACATAATACTATGAGACATTTATTAATTCTAGCTGTTTAATGTTTATAATAATTCCTTTTGCCAACGACATGGACAACCACTCCCTTGACCACCTTGCCATCTAATTTTTTACAGTAAAGTCTTTTCAACATATTTCTGTTCTCACAGATCAATTCTTGGAACATTTATGTATAAAAAAGTGTAAGGTAATAATTCTCGTTTATGAAATATTTTGAAATTACAAATTGAGGTATCTCATATAAAATTCGAAATAGGAATTGTTGATTTTCCTAAAATTATGCTTCAATATCTCTAGGAATTTTTTGTCCTTGAGTTTTGCTTTTAATATTGAAACCAACATCGTCTGAAATATCTGCTCGGTACAGAATGTGACAATTCATGATGATCAATATGGTTCCGTGACGATTTGCCTTCTCACCAACGAGAATCTCCTCAGTAGCCTTCTGCTCCGACGAGAATCTCCTCGGTAGCCTTCTGCTCCGACGAGAATCTCCTCAGTATCCTTCGGCTCCAACGAGATCATGTCGATTGCCTTCTGTTTTTTACTCCAGCCAGAATACATCCTAGAGGGCGTAAGAAAACACCGTAGTATTCGAGTGACACGATCTTCTATAAGGCTAGCAGTCTTTAATAGTATCTGGTCGGTGACGTATGGTCGGACCAGCAAGGATCAGTTAGGGTTTGTGAAAACTATGATAGCTGGAGAGCATCGTTCTTCCACGAACAGCTTCAGCATGTTGCTTTTAGATGACGCCACCGTACGGTTTCTGTCTTTCAAGGGTTTCATCCCCTAACTGGAGAGAAGGTTTCCGACGCGTATCTTTTAGGTTTTAGCCGAGTATCTTTTTATTAAACGTATATAAACATAAAAAATGAACATAAAACGGTATAGACCGTGTATACAAATTTTCATGAAAAACTTGTAATGTTTTATACAAACATTTCGCCGAAAAAAGGTAATTGTTAACGTATTTGTAAACAAATCATTATGTAAAAAATCAGTTCAGGCTAAAAGATTCGTCATACAAAGACGCACAAATTGGATCTTGAAATTTTCGTCTAGGCCTAACAATTTTGGAGATATTGGAGTAAAATGGATTTTTCACCCGAACTTTCAGGGCTATTTTCACCCCCTTAACACGTGTTACGATTGGGTAACATCGCTCCTCCCTTGTCAGAATTGTTTCTAAATAGAAATTTCGAAGTGATAGAGAATAGTTTTATTTGGAAAGTATCAGTACCCAATAAGGGTTACTGCGTTCTTTCATAAAATGTGTACTGTTTCTCGAAACTGCTGTCGTACTACTGGCAATGCATTTATTATTTACTCCATTACTGATTGTATCTTGTAGTGTGCCATCCCATCCCGCACACAATTACTTTATTAGAGTTCGATATACTCCGAGACTCGACGGGCCGTAGAGCAAATATTTTTCTAGTTCTATTTCTCGAGAAATTGAAATCAAACAAAGATTGCTCTCGCTTGGGGGTCGCTGCTGGGTATATCTCGGGCGCGGAAGGATGGATCGGCCGATGATGCATCATCGCCGATTATTGCCATTTAATTGGGAACGTAATTGTTCCTTGGCTGACAGGGATCTCTGGAAAGAGCAATTTCATCGTGAGACGGTGGGAACGCTTGAATTCCACGGTTCAGTGAAATCAGGGCTCGACGATTCCACGGTATTTACGGTACCAATCTGCTATATCGATTTCACTGTCAACAGTCCGGCAGAGGGTTTCTAACGGAAATACTGCAAAAATGCACGGAATCTCCTTAGGAGTAAGTCCCGGGTGCTTATTGAGCGAAGATAAATCCTTTCGTAAATAAAAGTAAATAAAAAGTGGTGGAAGCAGTTGAAAATTAGAGAGAGTAAACAGTTAAAAGGAATAGTTAACGGTTCAAACGGTTGTTCACAAAACGTTAAAAAATAACTATGTACACATTAGCTGGGGAATTAATTCTTCTAACGTCTCAAAAAAACTCGAGCTGTTGGGTCCAATTCTGAAAAAGTTATTCGTTTTTAAAAGGTGTACGAATATTTTGTCAACGCCGGTCTCGGTTGGAAACCATGTACCCGGACATTACTGTACTGTGAAAGGACAGCGCGCCTATAACTGCGACAAGGGACGATTTTTGACGTTCAAACGCGTCTCATTGACAGCGTCGAACGATCCACCGCGCGCTTCGAAATGAAAAAGAAAGAGGAACTGGGAAAACAGGACCTGCGAGGGGGATACACCTGTTTCCAGCACTTTTTGCTTCTCATCCACCACTGGAGGCTCAAAGGACATCAACGGGAATTCCATACACGCGCCGACTGCAGCCCACTCGACCCCTAACCCTTCGCCGATCGATTTTGTTCACCTTTTTTCCCTTTTTTTTTGTTCATTTCGTCGCCAATTTACATTGCACCCTGAACCGAACCTCGCTTCGTTACCGCTCACTGACCAAAGTTAATGGAATAACCGACGAATCGGTCAACTCGATTTTTTTTTGTTCTCAGTCGGCCTCGGTTCCGGCACAGCCCCATCCCGCTAGAAACTGCACGCGTTACAGTTTCACGTTCTCCCGGTAAGACAAAAAAATTAGGAGATCTGTTTCGAAGCACGCACGTTCGTAGTACTTTCAATTTCTCTTTAATACTACTTTAACAATTTTTGTTGACAGATAGCATGATCATTGGAGACTTTTATGTTCTTCGACGGTCAGAGAATTAATTTACATTTGCGAACTAAATTCATTTTCTTTCTTAACATGTCTAACAGGTTAAAAATGACATGAGAACGTTTTTAAATTCTTCAAATAAATGCATTAAATCCGCTGTCTAGTTATCGATGTTCAGTACCGTGTCGTCTGTTCTCGGTATCGATTAAGCTCTCGTCGACTTTCGTAGCAGGGTTTTACGGAACTTTATGGAACGGAAAGAAACCGTTTGGCCGCGGTGGACAGGCCGCCATGGGAATCGGCGAAGCAATCTGTAATAGATCGATGAGCAGCAAGGAAATGTGGAATTAAGTGAAATCGACGGAAGAAGCGTACCGTTTCTCTTCTCTTTTCCTGTGGTGGTTGTTTTCCCCACACAATTTTCGTCGAAAGGCGAAGAGAGGTAGCCGTTGGGCGATTCTGGTCTTTCTAGACGCCGCGGCATCTCTGGAGACGTTGCGGGAAATCTTCATTATCGGAACAGATGGAAAGAGTCGGGAATCCGGGGCAAAATGGTGGTTGAATGTCGACCGAAGGCGGCGCGGCGACGCGAGGCGAGACAAGGCTTAGTCAGGTCGCGAGAGAGGCAGGTGCGGAAGTTTCGAATCCAGCGGGAGAGAAATTGCGTACACGGGTCTTGCATCAGAGCGTAATATAGGCGATGAGCGTCCTTTCATCAGGGAAAAAAGTTTCGTCCCGTTCTGTCGGCGGGAACTTCCGCGCGACGCGAAGAAAATCCAGTTTGTCCCCTGGATGAATATGCATAGAGTGGAAACGCGGTGAAAGAGAGGGAGTGTACATATAGGTATCGTTCTTAATGCAGCCAACGAAGATATGCTCGTTGAAGTCAACAGTGGGGAAACAGAAAAAGCTAGAGAATGGATTTTTATCCCCTCCCTGTGTTCCGAAACTGGGAGAAGAAACGTTGTTTCTCGTGGATGCGACGTTGCGAAACAACTAAGGAAGAAAGGAGGTCATCGGGGCAAAGTTAATGAAAGATTCTACTTTTCCGAGCAACAAACAGTCGATACCGTCGGTTATTATCGAAGCTCGATGCGTTTCTTGGCCGCAAGTCCTCAGCAAGAACCTTATTTTCGCCCGGAACGGATGTCACGAATTTTTCCGTGCTCGATCGAACGACTGTTCCTACGTTCGCGCGGAAACAAACGCAGACGCACGGAGGAATACCGAGAGAGACCTCGTCTTAATTTAATTTTCACTCGGCCGAATAATCCGCAGGGAAATACGCGGCCGTGTTTCCTTTGTGCCGCTCCTTTTATACCGCGATCGTTTCATCGCTGTTCCTCTAGTTGCCGCACACGTGCGCCGACACTCGTTCGTAAGAACAATTACAACCTTTGAAACCGGGCACGCGAAAGTACCGTGCTCGAGACACTCGCACGTACAAAGCGATTTTTTTAAGCACGGCTAAGTTATTTGGATTAAAGCTGATACCGTTTTTATTCAATTGCCCCTTCCGTGTCGCTCCTAACTTAAAACCAGCAATTTCTTGAAGGATATTTCTGTGTTTCACTTTCGAGATATTGCCGTTTAAAGTTTTCATCACTAATGCTTTGACGTAGGGTATCGGTTAAATCGCATTATGTTTTCGAGCCTTCCGAATTTGTTTTCGTGATTTTTTTTTGGTAAATGCGTAAATACTATACTATAAAGCTCGATTAATACTCGAATTTTTCGAAATTGTGACATGCGGCGTTTTACCTTGCAACCACAGATTTAAACATTTCTTCCGACCTAGAATAATTCCATTAGGTCAGTAGAAGTAGAAGTTTATTTGTATATCCATATAAGCTACCGAAAGTTTCACCGAAATCGGTCAATTGGTTTACCAGATGTAAACGATTCAAAGCGTTGTTCATGAACGTCGGCGTGTGGTTGATTTTGAATTTGCTGTATCAGTCTCTGTGAAAGAATAGATCCAAGTAAACATTTAACAGCAGTTAAAATGTTTAGTATTACGTATGAAACAATACCACATGATCGAGTAACGGAATAACGATGTTATGCAGCGCATTGAGAGGATTGAGCAGGACGAATGCCACGAAAGTATCCTGTTACTGAAATTGCATTAACGAAAGGGTTTGCTCTAATGATAGGGATGAGAGGAAGGGGGAGACGGGTAAAGTTATCCCGCGGTTCAATCCCGGTATTAGATGGCAACCATTTCTACCGCTAATGCCCACTCACAGATTCATTAATTACGACCATTGTAATTCAAATCGGTTATTATTATTCCGTTAGCCGCTTCATTAACACCAGCTCGTGGTTTGATAAATTAATGAACGCGTCGGATCCACTGTCAAAACTGTCGTGCCTGTTACATTATAAATCATTTCGGCCGGTGTTCGCTCTTGCCGCTGAACGGAAATTAAATTGGAAATTACAGTCACCATAGACCAACCTTCGAAATAACGATCATAAGGGAAACAGGCCAACAACCTCGCGAAAAATTCGTATCGTCAATTTCATGTGGAATTTTCGCGTATCCTCTCGTTTACGCATGAAACGTAGTTTGTATTACTCAGGTGCTATAGCATTTAATACTATTTAATACTATTACTCCATTACTAAGTCATTTGAAGTCACCTTTTCCTTCGCGTAAATCTTCTCCGCTGCTTTGTTGAGGAGTTATCAACGAAAAACACGAACCAATCAGAACGCGGTTACAGTGGCCCGATCTCGGCTCGGCCAATGCCAACACCAGGCTCAGCGGGCCCTTTGGTAGTCACGCTCTGATTGGTCCGTGTTTTTCGTTAATAACTTCTTAACAAAGCACCGGAGAACATTTCCGCGAAGGAGAAAGTTACTTCGAATCACCTCAGGAATCGCCCCTTTCAAGAAAGTATATTTTCCGGACACTGTATCTCGTTCCCATAAAGCGACCACTTTTCAAGCGAGACTCCTAGTGACCTAATATAAAACGTCCGAAAGTAGCATAAAAGAAACATAATAAACCACGAAACCATTTCGCGAGTATCAGCTGCGCCGGCCAAATGATAATGTATTGTAAAAATGTTCGTTGCTAGCAAGCAGGAATCAAATAAGAAGTTATCGTAACCATCGACTTACATTCAAATTAAGGGTCGCCGAGTGCAAAGTTTCTAGGGAATGGATACGGAAACGTTCTCACGTTAAGTGTAGAATCGTGTTAGAGGAGGGTGCGCTGCTCCCTAACAATAAGTAGCTGCTTAACGAGAAAATAATTAGAACGGATACGTATGGAATTCCCTGTAAAGTGTTTCCAGACCGAGCAGATCGTTCGAACAGTTTTCGTTTCCAGCCATTTCCGAAGAAAAATCGGGTGTGCGGTTGGATCGCAGCCACCTTCGAAGTATTATGAAAACTGTTTCGGTCGTGTACCTCACGATCAAGCTAACGAACGCGGTAAAGTTCATTCTAAAATGAAGTTAACGTTCTCCACGCTCATTCCACCTTCGCATTCTCATATCCGGTCTACTCATATGCATACGTCTGTTTGCCATCGAAAGTATTTAATCATCGAGTTCGTTTCGTTGGCCGATCGCGCGAGAACGGGACCCGCCGCGCCGTTTCCGGAGTATCGATTTAAATATCGCTGTTCGAGCGATATATCACGACTGTTTCCAGGTGTAGTGGTCATAAAATCGAACTTGTCACTGCATTATATCTATTTATTTGCGTGAAATTCATTAGCCGGGATAATTAATCACAGGCTCGACCGGCTTCCGCTCGGCTCGCGTAATTAGTCAACGTTGCTCTTAATCGTGGAATCATCGTCGGAACAAATAGCGTCGCGTTTTAATTGCGCGGCCGATCGAATAAATCGCGCGTGATACTATTCAGTATTAAAGGAGCGTTCCGGTGACCAACTCTCTATAATCAAGCTATACGGTATTCTCCCCGTAACTGTCGCAAAGAGGTATCTGCCGTAACTGTCTAAAGACCCCACCACCACTGGCAGTTCCCCTCGGAACCAGCCAAGCGGTAAACACGACGACCGAGTCACTGCACACTGAACGTAGAAGCAAATTATAATATCTTTTGTTTCTTTCCAGTTTTCCTCTCAATGTAAGAGTACACTAAATAACTATAAAAGTCTTCGTTCGTCTTATTTCCAATGCGGACAATTTCTTTTATTGAGAAACGTCTTAGAAATCTAATAAATTTTATATAAATTTGATGTCGTTAATATAAAACGTCGCCTCTGTGACTTGCGCGAAGAACAATTGCTCTTCGCCAATCAGAATCGATGAGGAAACTCACGAATCACTGTGGAAAGTCACCGTGATTGGCAACGAACTTTGCTCGAATATTTTTAGCGTTTCTTTGCCACTGAATGAATGCGGTTGACTAGGAGAGATGAATTTCGTTAAACTCAAGGTGACCGAGCAGTAGATGGAAGGGCAGCGGTGGTTTCAACGGATTCGCCACGATGACAAACCCTTTTTTCCCTGTAGCCGGGATCTCGTTGGCCGAGGATGTGGTTTCCGGCGGCGCGTTTTCCTTTCTTTCTTAGCGCAATCTCCGTGAGAAAATGAAGGACCAGCGGCGTCGGCATCTCGTCGTGACATTCGAATGGACGAACTTTTCCATTCCTTGTCGTTGATCCGCGATCGTCGAGCTACCAAGACCTCTCAGTCGCAGGATATTAAAAGTAGATTAAGATCTCGAACTTCCGGCCTTGGATTCGGTTCCCTCCTACTGCCGGTGCATTATCGGATCGTTATCGGGGACGGACACCGTGTTCCTTGGAAGTAAATCGTGCCGTGATGAAGCTCGTCACGATCGTGAAACGATCTATCAATACTCGGAGAAGAACCTCCGCGATCTCGATAATTAGTGAGTACACCGTGGAGGAATATCGTGGGATTCACGGCTCGCAACTCGAACGGTAATTGAATTTTCTGTCGAATAATTATGGTGCAGAGGTATCCGAGGAATACCGCTAAGGGATCTGTTGCGTTACGGATAATTCACAAGTTGTCAGAGAAGGAGAGGCGAAGAAAGAAAGAACTAACCCTTTTGCAAATCACTTTCACCCATTAAAAATAGTTTATCCTTGCAGTTTTATTTTGTATAAAATGTGTTGCATTATTAGACTGCGGATGTTCATGCAGTTTGCGATTTTTGTACACGAATTTTAAGAAACTCGAATCAAATGAAATCTTAGTTTCTGAGGTAGAAGCCTTCTTAGATCTGAAATAAATTAAAATCTTACTAAATTCTGTCATATGTTATATTTTAGCATTTTTGGAAAATCTATTGTTGCAATAGAACGGACATCTTGCCGTTGCCATTACTATCGAACGTCAGCGTGTGATGAAATTAAAAATATCGAATAGCGGACACCACTAAAAATAAAAAGAACGCATAGAACGTTAATAGCAGTGCAAGGACCGTCATAGTTGAACAGCGCTGACCGTGCATCAACAATGGTAATATTCACACCGGTAAATCCTCAAATTTATTTCGAGTCGAACGACGAATACAGCTTGGAAGCTCGAAAAATATACTCTCCAATGAATAAATTCTGAGACCGTTGAAATATTTCTAAAAAAGTCTCCACTTTCACGCCTTATCTATGGTCGCCAGACCATAGCTCGTGGCGACATTTGAAGCTGATAAATCGCATCGGGTGAATCATCAGATCCCGTTGTCTTAAGAGTGTTATTCGTCTGGCTAACATTAGAGTGAGGCTTTACAAAATGCTGGACAGCTTCGAAGGCGCGGCTTATTTTGCGGATAAGGAATTCGTTCCATAATACTTCCATGAAAGTCAGGCAATAACGCGTTACCCAGGCTTCGAGAGCGTCTATATTATCCTCGGAATCTTGGAGAGTAATTATTATGCAAAAGTTCCGAAGGTTTCCGTATACAGCGTAGGCAGCGTGGAATCATTAGAACGATCCTAGCTTCTCTCGGTGTAAAATTGATAACCTATCTTGCAGGTTTTGCACTCCGAATTCACCCTTTTGCAAATCAATCTCAACCAAAACAAAATTTGCGGAACAATACACTTATGAAACTGATTCGATCGCCAATTAAAAGTGTAGCTCGGCTTCCTGTTAGATTTGGACTGTTGCAAATACATTCCACTTCGTTTCGACAGCAATTGGTCGCGAACTCTTGACGAGCTGATTGGACAGTAATCTCGTTTGACCTCGGCTGAAATGAACCGGGGCACTTTTACCGGCCGGCGGTATGCGATATATGTAGATCGATAAATTCGACTGTTACGTAAGTGGGGGGATAACACGATGTGGGTTCCACCGTGCTGGAATTTTTCAATAAATAATCCCGTTTCCCTGGCGCGGTCTTGGCAAAAATGCGTTGCATCGGGGCCGGCGATTGTCGTGGAAGAAGAACGGCCGTTTCATGTAAACGTATAGGCGTTCCGCAGCCGAGCGATCCTTATGATCTACGTGTAATTTCCCAAAGTGGACTCGGGGATCTAGTTTCTTGCCGGTTCGTGCAAACGTTTACAGATATTCTCGCGGAAATGCCAACGAACTTTTCATGAAACCTGTGCACGCCCTAAAAACCACTGATCAAATGCTCGTTTCCGTAACTCCACAATCTTCTGCGAGCCTTGCTTCCAGTATTGACATTGCCCGTTTACAAGGTATAATTTCTTGAAAGATTGCACAGCTAGATATTTCATTCGCTACACTTTCAATGCCAGAATAAATCCATACAATAAAGACTTTGTTACAGTTTTGAAGGAACTTCAGAAAGATTTTCTTTTCGTCGTAATATTTGATCCTTCAAACGAAATCGTGTAATACCTCCGACGTTCTTTGCGTCATCAATGAACTGCGGATTTTATGCATTTACGGGAAAGACAAGAGGACGGCAGGGGAAACAGTAAAGGCATTTAAAGAATAAAGAAATACCTTGCACTCCAATATAATTCCATTCTATATGATTTTTTTCATTTGCGGATTTTATGCAAAATATACACGTTCTGCATTGATTTTGGGAAGCAGGGATAAAATAAAAATTGATTTCATACATTAATGACTTTGTTACATTAAAAACAACAATACGATATTCTTAAATTTTTCTAATCGTTTACTGTTTCATATTTCACCCAACCAATTTCTTCATAAATGCATAAAGATCCGCAGTCTAGACATAACCGTACCGTTTCTTCAATTCACACATAATATTACACAAATAAATCCAGCACAAAACAATTTGTGGTTTTATTTATTTTAGAGGGACATTTCCCGCGGACCTCTCAATGTACACATTCTAAAATCTCCGTTCCACGAGAACAGTTTTCGAAACAGTTCCCAAGAGACAACAATTCTCTTCGTAAAAATTCCACGGGAGCAGATATTGAACGAAACGTTCCAACAGAATTTTTTTAAAAACGCAAGGGTACCTGCTTATTTCGAGTCCTGATTAAAAGAACTATCGCGCACGTTGTTACGAGAGGAGAAATTTTGGTTTGTCGCGATGGTCATTTCCGTTCTCGTACTCGAGTTTTCCGTTTACCTGTCTCTTCGCGGATTTGCTCATCGCTGGGGAACGTCGCAGAAGTTTTAATTACCTTCTCGAGGTTTTCGTCGGCGGAAAAGCGGGAATTAAACGGTCTCGCGATCAAGATTTCGATAGCGACCGCCGAGTATCCCTCCTTGTCCCGGTGTTCGTTTAAATCGCGTGTTTTAACGATCCTTTTTCTTACGGCGGAGCTCGTCCACCGGAAAATTGCGGTTCCCAGGGACATGAAGCACGACGAAATCTTGCTGCTGACTGAGGGAGAGAGAGAGAGAGAGAGGGAGAGAGAAAGAGAGAGCACGGATTATTCGAAACTAGAAACGGAACCAACGCGACAGGGAATCGAAGATCGAGTTTAAAAAAGTTGCTCGGCTCCTCTATGGAGGAATTAGGGGAAAAATCAACGACTATGTTGGCGAGCTGAGCCTCGTTCGTGGCAATTTGTTTCACTTTGCGAACGGGACTTCCACCCTCGCTCTATTTCCGCCGCCCTTTCGATGCTCCTTTAATCTTTGCGACCCGACTTGGATCCCACCATTAGTTCCACGTAGTCCCATCGCAGCCGTTCCTTCGAATCACGTTTCCTCCTATCCACGCCGATACTGACTTCGCGGTGAACTTTGACGGTTATCCGACGATGAAAATAATTTGGTAAATAACGAACCTCGACACTCATGTACGTAGGTACTGTAAACCCCTCGCTGTATGATTTTCTTTACGGTTCAAACGATTACGACATATCTGTCTTGTCTCAGAAATCGCAGGCAGAATTAATCCTCCGAAATGTTTACTAGATATTTGGGTCAGAAACGTGCTTCACTACAAGAAGTATCGAAACTCTCGATACGAATTGTAAAATAATAATAAACCAATCGACCCCTTTTATTATCGAAATGTCAATAGAATTCATATTGAGAGTTTGGATACTTGTAGTAGTTGAAGTATTGACATTTTAGATTGGTTTAACAAAAATATTGTGTTGCATTAAAGATTGAAGTGCAATTGGCATGGTCTTTTCCTCAATCATTTGAAAGAGCAGTAACTCGTCCCAGTTCCTAGAATCAGCCTGTATATATTTTTGCATAATTCCTATCCTACGAAATTTTACAGCCAAAAAACAAAACCTGTTCCAATTTTTGCGACAGTCTACTACTACTACTGTATTTAGGGGATCCTGCAGGAAATCCTCGTAACGAGTCTGATTCGATGTTACATCGTAGTGCGAAGGGTTAAGAAAGAAATGAAAAATGTTCGAAGCGGCAAGGTTGATCGAATCAGAGCAGACGACGAACCGTCACGCAACCGAGAGGAGACTTTTCTGTATCAGGATCTGCGGCACGAACCCCCGAAATACGTCGGTCACTAATTGTGGGTTATACAACGGAGAACGAGTGGAGCGGAATCGGGTTTAAATAAATTATGGCAGGGCAGAGATGGGACAGTAAATCGATCCGGTTGGAATGAAAACGCGCGCCGGACGATTTCGTGCGTTCGCCTAAACTCTGTTTCACTAGCTCGAGTTCTCGAGCATAGTCGACGGAAACGAAACCGTCGCGAACAGAGGGAATCAAGCCCACGATGCGGTGTCGTGATTGCGCCCCGTGCATTTATACTACGTATGTATACCGACTGCGATTCCTCGGCTTTCGACTTATCGACCCGCGCCGGCCGACAGGTTTAATTTTCTCCCGGCGTCACGCCTGTCCTGTCTTGGCCTCCGGACATCTCGTAAATACGTTAACGTCCCGCAGGATCGTGCTTTTTTTTTAGAACAACCGACAACCGTCCATTGATATTTTCGTCGAACACGATATTGCGAACAGAAAGCAACGGTATGCCCTCTTTCATCGCCGTTCCGGTATCACCAGTTCTGGTCCGGTCGAAATGTTTCACAGCTTTTTTCCCAGCGTTAGCAGAGCTTTGCTTTAATCCGATAATGTGTAATCAAATGAAATATGCACCGATCCGATCGATGATTATTTTCGCGCCGGCAATGTTTCAACGGGCATAATAAATCTCTCGGAATATATCCCAATCGCTGCCTCGGATCTTTTTCAATTTTTCAGCAACCAACAAATCACTTCGAAAATGTAATCTAATTCTTGCGATATGGTTTTGCATACAGGATTCTTTTGTCATACTTCTTTTGTCATAGAAGTATCTATAAATATCTATTATGCCATTTGAATCAGTGAAGACAATATTAGAGCAATTTAAACATACTGTTATATTTTTTTAAACTTATTGAACGCATTAAGAAAGAAAATAAATTTCCATTTCACTCCAGTTTGCTGCAATTCAGGTAGAAAATTTTGAATTTGGGGAAAGATCGGCTGTCTATTTATCAAATATGAACGATTAAAAATGGTTAAAACCGCCAAATAGTAGAATAAAACGACCATTTCTCATCGTTTATAACTCGTAAACCAATTAACCAATATCGATGAAATTTTATGGATCTACATAACATATTTTTAAATTTTCGTTACAAGCCCAAATAAATAATTTGTAATAAACGACTTGTACTGTTTTTTCGCAATTCAGACTAATTCGTTTAGTAAACTGATCCATCTATCTTGGTAATAAAATCGTGATTCGAATTTTAATATTTAGCAATGTTTGCTTCAGATTTTCGCCAAGAGTTTTCTTTCGATATCGTCGTTGACGACGCCCTGACATTCAGAAGCCTATTAATAGGTTTCCGGGGGTAGTGTTAAATTTAAATGTCGTCTCGAGGTGAATCTAGATCTGAAAAAGGTACGAATGGATCCTGTTAAAAAGGTCAACTTTTCGATCTATTCTTCATTGTTATAGTCACCGGGATACCCTTACAAAAATATCTGATATTAACAGCGGTATAGTTAGAACACGTGTACGCTGCGCGGCAGTAAAAAACAATAAAACAACTGTGTAATTCTTATCTGGATATTTTCTTTTACGAGTGTACCGACGCTCGGGGATTATCGCGTAGCTAGCAGTGCTCGAACACATTTTTTAAATTCATGGACTTCGTGACTGGATATTTAAAGTTCACGGGTGCCTATTGGCTTTAAACTCTTTCGAAGTATATTTACTCAGGACCCGTTTTTTTCTCTCTACAGAAATATTACATGAACCCACTTGCAGTGATTAAAAATTTTATTTCATCTAAAAAGACACGCGTAATGTTCATATTTGTTAGGCTCTGCTCAAATATTCGTCGCGACTTTGACTCATTAAAATACGGCAAGGTATTAAACCAGGACCACTATTGGCTCATAACATTTGAAAACGGCGCTTAAAATTTGTTTCACCCTGCCGGCAAAGCGTCCGAAAGATCCTCTTAAAAACAACGTCCGCAACAGCAAATTCCAACGCGAATATGCATGGGAACGGAATTTACGTGGCGGCGTGTATGCGTTTGTTGATACCAACGCGACACATTTCTGGTAATACGCCGCTTGAATTATATTGTATAATATTGCCGAGAATAATAGCGCATTTATACAAAAATACGTATTGTTCTATTAATATTAATTACAAATTGAATACATTGTATGTGTCTGTGAATACATTGAAGTGAAGCATTGTTCAGCAAATTGTTTAGCAACACGTCTGTTACCGTCTCAGGAATATGTGTCATTTTTGTTAGTGTTATTATTAGTGTTATTTTGTAAATGGGGAAAATGGAATTTCTATAAATTCTGGTCACTTCCGATGGAGCCGTTTCGACAATATCATTGAATCCAAAAACAAACCGGTTTGTTTAAACGTAGCAAGTTTCAGTGCTAATTAATAAATGGTACCATCGGTTACGTCGAATTTCAAGATATTAAAAAATGAACAGAGCTTTCCGGTGAACCCAATATCATCTTTATTTTCACATACCAAACACATTTAATCTTCTTATTTTCGTTCATTCCCGTAGTTCGAACGAAGAAAGCGTATCTCGATATATTTCCCGAATTATTTCCGTTTTCGTTGCCCGCTATCCTCCGGTGCGAAATGAACGAATGAAATAGGTAAACCCCGTATTCGGCCAGTCGATTTCAAATATTTTCTTTGTTGATGTAACTCCGCGGGCAGCGTTATAGGGCTGCGGACGGCGTTGTGCTCTTTTTACAGTATGGAAAAATACGATCTCGAACGTTGGACTAGCGAGCGCTCCTAAAAAAACGTATTGAATCTCAAAAAGGAAAATGGGAGAGACGGGCGTGGCTGCGGGCAGCTGCTTACGGTTTCTGTCTATTCGACGTGGAAAGTATTCGAAATTACATGCTCTTGCAGAATGAGACGTCCGTAGGTGCCATTCGGGAAGATGTATCAGGATGTTGCTTTAATCCATGTCGTAGCAGTTCGGAATCGCCTGATGAAGGGAGGGAGCACGAATGGAGGGGAAAAGTTACCCTCTCTCTCTCTCTTTGCTAGTACCGGACACATGCACGACAGAGAAAAAGCGTGTCACGTGACGTCATAGGGGTGTCACAGCGTCGTAGAAAGGGAAGGTAGAGTGGAACAACGAAAATATGCACGTTAGACTTCAGATCTGAAAATAATATTAATACGAGACAGAATTATCCAAGAAGTAAAAGTTGTGAATAGTCTTCGGATGTTTGTGCAATTTGCAATTTTTGTAGACGAATTTTAAGAAAGTGGAATCATGTAAAATCTTGTTTTCAATGGTAGTAGTCTTCATACTTCTGAAATAAATAAACTTTATAATTGAACTTTATATTCTAACAATTTTTGAACATTTTTAGAAGCCATAAATGCATGAAGATCCGCAGTCTAGTTCTGAAACATTCGTTGCATTAATGTACAGTGGGAGGTGACGTTCCCCCACTATTTGAAGCGGCCGACGGTCGTGCAATATCTAATACAAACCACCCTACTTCAAGATGTAAATTTTATCTATCATTCAATCAAATTCATCATTTCATTCAAATGCATCCCTTTCACGTTTTCCACGGACGACGCCATTTGTTCTGTATCTCTCCAGTGGAGCTAGATTGAAACGAGTCAGACGGAATGTATAATTTCAGCTAGACGAAATAAACCTTCAACAAAAATGTCTAGCATTAGCGTGTCACGTGTTCGCGCTTGCTTGTTCGCTCGCGTGGCATGAAGAGGGAGAGAAAAAATGGAACACGAGCGGAATTGGAATGGGAAGTTCACGGAGATGGGGGGCGGAATTACGGTCGCAAAAAAGGGACGATGAATTGCGTGTAACTTTCATAGCTCCGTCATTCCGCGTCGGCCGAGGACAATAAAGCGTTTCATTCCATTATAAACAAATCTTCGCTCTACTGTTCTGTACGGCTCTCGCGCTCGACTAAAAAAACACGATGGCCGAGAGGGGGCCACCGGAGAGAATTGCTAAATAAATAGGATTCTAAAGTGGCAAGAAAGTGTGGCAGCGAGACACCGGACAAGATTCGGTATAGAATTCTCTCGTGATGCATTTGAATAGAGACATTGCTCGGCTTTGAACGAATCTACGAGACTGGATATTATGATTTTTATTTACCTCTTTGTTTCCGGAGACAACGAGGCCTTAACGAAGACACGAGTCACCCGGTAAAAGATGCATGCAGTCGCTTCCATGCAAACACGTTTGTCGAGAATTTCAGTTTCCGTTGCTGCCAATGTGCACATTGTAGAGAGAACTGTAAGTACATTTTTATTCCATTATTCCTGATTATTAGACTGCGGATCTTTATGCAAAATAAAAATGTTTTACATTGATTGTGGGAAGCAGGAACAATATAAAATTGATTTCATCTCTTAACGACTTTGTTACATTAAAAGCGACGTTACAACAATCTCGAATTTTTAAAATCTTTTACTGTTTTATATTTCGCCCAACCAATTTCTTTATTGGAGATGCTTTATTGCTTGCTTTTCGTCCTTAAAAAAGGGACTTGGTTTACAATTCCTACTAACTTTCACATCCTTCAATACAGGGTGGTCCACCTAAATATCTGCTTTATTTGTGATGACATAACAAATGTTTCTAATGCAATGTAAATGGTATCACAAGGTGAATGCTTTGCAAATGTCATTTTTTCCGGAATTTTCGAGATCATCGATATTTGGAAGGGTTATAAATAGACAACGGATCTTTATGCAAAATAAAAACGTTCCACCTGAATTGCAACAATCTGGAGTGAAATGGAAATTTATCTTCTTTCTCAATATGTTTTCGATGGGTTACCATGGGTTCGTCGACAACTTATTTGACCGACACGATTTGACCGACAATAACTTTCGTCGACACTATACAGGGTGGTCTTTTTATCTGAAGACATTGAAATATCTCGAGAACTATGTATCGGATCAAAACAAGTGGGCAATGAAAGTTGTTTGTCGCGAAGGGGGACATCCAATGATACCAAACTGGACCCCCCACCGCCATCCCCTGGGGGTGGGGGTGGGAGAAGATAAAAACTTAAATGGGAACCCCCATTTTTCATTGCAGATTTGGATTCTCCAGAAAAAATACAGAAATTTTACCTAGGAGTTTCTGCATTTTGGTTCACAGATGGCGCTGTAATGGACAAAAATCAAAATGGAAGAAGTCGTTGAAAATTGGGCATATCTCGAGAAATACACATCAGATCAGAAAAATAAAAGTAGACGTATTTGATATTTTTAAGAATGCTATTCAATTACACCATAATTGACCCCCCACCCCCACTTCCTGAGGATTTATAAACAAACCAATGCATTTTTCCAACTGCTTTCGATTGCAGCGACATCTGTGAAAGAAATTACACCAATAATATAAAATCAATGGAGAACCAAGATTTGCTATCAAAAAGGGTTTCCCATTGAAGATTTTGAAATAGTTCCCTCTCCCACTCCCAGGAAGTGGGGGTGGGGAGTCAATTATGGTGTAATTGAATAGCATTCTTAAAAATTTCAAATACGTCTACTTTTCTTTTTCTGGTCTGATGTGTATTTCTCGACATATGCCCAATTTGCAACGACTTTTTCCATTTTGATTTTTGTCCATTACAGCGCCATCTGTGAACCAAAATGCAAAAATTCCAAGGTAAAATTTCTGTATTTTTTCTGGAGAATCCAAATCTGCAATGAAAAATGGGGGTTCCCATTTAAGTTTTTATCTTCTCCCACCCCTACTCCCAGGGGGTGGCGGTGGGGGGTCCAGTTTGGGATCATTGGATGTCCCCCTTCGCGACGAACAACTTTCATTGCCCACTTGTTTTGATCCGATACATAGTTCTCGAGATATTTCAATGTCTTCAGATAAAAAGACCATCCTGTATATTCCTCGACATTGTGAAATGGTCGACAAATAATTTGACCGACACTATGTTTTCATAGACACGGTCAAATGGTCGACGTCTGCTGCTTTCATCGACAGTCGTGTTTAGCGACAGGTTTGATTCGTATTTGCTAATGTTGACTAATCGTTATTATCACTGTTATGTTCTAGACGCATTTAGTTGCTTGTATAATAAAAAATAAAGAGAACTACAAAGCATGTCTTCAAATAAACAAACTTTATTAATAGGTACACACAAATGAACAAAAATCATAATATTCATTTAATTTCAAACATAATTGTGTAAATACATATACATAATTTGAATGAACAGAACGAATGCTACGCATATACATATACAGATTACAAAACATAACAAAATTGTACAATAATTACATAAATATCAAGTAATGAAATCAAAGCGATATATTTTGTGCTAAAGCCTTTAAAAGATCCATATCAGTGTACATTACTCGGTTCTCTAGTATTTTTTTTCTAATACGTCGACGAAAACATAGTGTCGGTCAAATTATTTGTCGACCATTTCACAATGTCGAGGAAAACATAGTGTCGACGAAAGTTATTGTCGGTCAAATCGTTTCGATCAAATGAGTTGTCGAGGAACCCATGGTAACCCGTTTTCGATAGGTTGAATAAATTCTTCCAATGTTTTTCTTGCTTTGAATTACGCCTAATCATTTCTGTCGTAAATGCATAAATCCCGCTGTCTGGTTACGATACACGCCAGTGAACGTACAAGCACGCCGCAAGGAGCGTAGTCCAAGAAAGGGAAATTGAGTTTACGAATAAATATTTCCTCGCTTCAACGTCGCTGTAAATTAGGGTGGGTGTGTCTGGTATATTTGCGAATCCCTTTTATGCGGCTGGGTGGTGCTCCTTTGGCCTTAAGGAACAAGGTTACTGGGAGCATCAGGCTCGTAGGTTGGTTTAAGCTGATTTACAGCCGCCTATTCGCGTCGGGAGTGACGTTGCCACGGTGTACACATAGACGGGGAAAGGAAGCGACGGAAGGTTCCTGACCGCGTGCATTATTTTCTTCATTGCGAGGCCGAGATTGAACGTCCCGGCCTGGAGCTACAAGACCCCGGACTCTTGTTTCTGGCAAACAGCCGGTGTTTTCTTTCCTCCGGCCCAACGAGAGGACGAAAGGCGTTTGCTCCGGCAACAAGCTGTAACTGGATTTCAAAACAGCAGCCGTCAACGTCGCGACGTGAATTATCCTGCGCGAAAAGCGCTTCTGCAACGACGAACGTCTATTGGCTGCGAAAAAGCCTCTCTCTGTCAGACGTTCCTGGCTGGGAATCCTGTTGGACCGTGTTTGAGAGCTAAAGTGGAAGAAATGGTCTGTCCAAAATGGTTTCGATGGTTGTCCGCGGATCCCTTCGCAGTTTCATCAAATATGAAAGCCTCCCTACTAGGACCATTGTACGGTTCTATTTAATTCTCTTTTTTTTGACGAGGTGGCAATCCTCTTTACGGATGCCCGCCTCCTCTGGGATACCTACCACACGATACCTGCCACACGATACCTGCCACACGATACCTGCCGACGGCTCTATTCAATTCTGCCATTAACCCTTTCACTACGGTGGACGAGATATCCCGCTGCCAGGATGTCGAGAAACGATGCTATGGACGAGATATCTCGTCACCATAATTTTGTGGTACAATGCCATGGAGATATCGACGATAATTTCGGTACACGCCCACCCCTAATAATTCTCATACAGGTTTTGCACACCAAATTCACTCTTTTGCAAATCAACTTCAACCTTTTGCAAATACAGTATTTTAAAGTAAGTTTTTGAGAAAAATCAAATCAAATGGGAATTAATTCTTAAGAAATGCAAAAGTTTATTTACTGCGAAAATGTACATCAAATACTTATTTAAAAGTAAGTACTAGTTTATTAACTTTGTAATGTATGAAAACCGTGTGTAAACATGTACATATATTGATTGTAGCCATGTTCTAATTAATAAATTTTTGAAATAAAGGTACATACATATGTATTTGTTGAAGCGTATTGAGTATTGAGTCTTATATGTTTCCCTCGCAGGAATGACACCGTTCACGTGTGTGGAAATAAACATATAAAATGTACTCTAAATAAATAATGAAAAGGTTGAAATTGATCTGCAACAGGGTGAAATTGGTTTGCATAAGGTTGAATTTGACATGCAAAAGGGTAAGAATTTGGAGTGCAAAACCTATAAAAACTCGTAGCAGCGAGCTCGATCGATTAACGGCACCGATCGGCATCTAACACGAGATTCGTGATTAAGCATTTGGTTCGGTGAAGCTCGTCCGGTTAACCGCAAACTCGTAAAGCCTATCCGATGGTTAATATAGTCAGCCGAACTGTCATCTGCGTGTGCTGATTGTTATTTATGATCGGTTCGTTCGCCGGATATCCCTCCGCATTTATTCCGAGCCGTGGATTGTTCTTGTTAAACTGTAAAAACCGGACGATAGAATTGATGGAATTATCGAGAATTCTGGCCGAGGGACTTTCGAAAACGCGAGGCACTCGGCGTGGCCGGGCTAATCTCTCTGAAAAACGGCCGAACGTGCGGACAGTGCAGGATGTTCGCGCATATCCACCGATCCGAATAGCGCCCGTTGGATAATAATTGTACTTCCGCGTCTGCTATCGGCTGAATCGCGGGAATCGTGTCATTCTCGGATTATACATTATTATTTGATATCCACACTGTCCGATTAGTCGGGCGTCACCTATGGGAAGTTCATGCGTAGCTTAACCAGCTCATGAATGTTTAATGCCAGTCGGCGTTTCGAGCATTGTTTTCGCTCGCGAATTAATACAGCGTTAACCTCTTCTCGGTTACGTCACCGACGATGCCAAACCGAGAGATTCATTTTCTTTTCGTCCGAGCGTCGAGCATCGAATCGCTATTTTCCTCGTTCGAGCGATCGCAAAATCAAAAGTACCAGCGACGGAGAGCTTTTGTCTCGGCAGCCCCTTTGTTCTCGATCGCTTCCTTTGCGTCCCTTCGTCCACGCCACAATTCGTTCTTCAGGAACCCTTTTCCCATTCTACGATCTCACCTCTTCATCACCGACTCGACTCGAATCGACTCCGCTCGTCCCATATCCACCCTCTGCTCTCTCTTTCTCTTACTCTCTCGCTTACTCGCTCCCCGAGTCTCCTCCAGGGTGAATACACTTCGGCCGAACAAAAAAACTCTTAATTGCTGTGCACTGTATTACGAGAAGTCGTTAGGACCGAACGGCAGAATCCGTGAGAAGCTGCTTCGGGATTCTTTGCATGATAATAGCAGGGCCGAGGCTCTTTGTTGTTCCGTATTATTTTGCAAGGATATTATGGTGTTTCCAGAAGCCGAGTTATTTGCAAAGGAATCGCCGATGGGATTGAAGCCACTCTTTCACTGTTTTGTCGGATCGCGAGCTCTTCTTTTTCTTTTCTCCACCGCGAAACAGCAAGCGATAGCTTGCTAGGAATTAGGAAGAGGAACGTCAAACGCGGTGGTTTTCTACGTTTCTCTGTTTGCTATTGAATAGCCCCGTTCCCAAATCGCGATCGTGCCGCGGAAAATTTGAAAAACCTCGCGACTCGCTGATCCTCGTTCGACAGTTGAATGTCAACGGGGCTGATTTATGTTCCAGGGAAATGAGAAATTTTTAAATCTCGCGCTGCATTGTTTGCAGAAACGCGATCATTTATTCTGAAAATGTCGCGCCGCGGCGTGACTGATGACGCTCTCTGTGCCTTAATTTTCGGTTTCTGCCTCGGCCACGGAACTGGATCTTATACTTCAGCTGTTTCAGTGTAGACTAGACTGCAAATTTTATGCGCTTATGGCGAGAACGAATGTCTGTTGCACGTTGTTCGACGCATTCGGTATTTCTTAAATAAAACGTAGATTGATGCGCTTATGGCGAGAACGAATGGGTATTGTGTAAGAATAGACTAGATGAATTTTAGAATATTGTTACACATTGTTCGACGCATTTGTTATTTCTTGAATAATACGTAGATTGAATAACATATCAATTTTGTTGTAACGCAAAGCTTCGGCGCACACACTAAACACGGGTGTCAAAACGTCATTTCAGCGATTATAACAAACGACCGAAATGTATACGCTCGAGCCGAAACAATTAACGACGCATACAGGGTGTTCCACGAATGTTGTACTTCCCCACATGAACATTTTCACAATAAATTATCTTTTGGCCGGTGCACCTAATATTCGTGAAATGGTTTCGTGGTTTATTATGTTTTGTGGTGTCCAGTTCTGTTAGATCGAAAGAGAATTTCATTCTTCCGCTATCAACCTTAAGGCAGTGAAGTAATTTTAGATGAAATATACATTTTGCAAGTCGAATACACCCTTTAGCAAATCACATTCAAAACCACTTACACATCAATTATTTTTGAATAAGTTTTTGTAAAAAAATCAAAACAAATGTCAATTGATTGTTAAGAAATTCAGAATTGTATTCATTGCAAAGATGTACATCAAACACTTGTTTAAAAGTAATTATCAATTCATTAATGTAATGTATGAACACTAGGGTGGACCTTATTTTTCGACCATGAAATTTTGGGTAGGATGCCCCCCAATATTGTTCCATTTCATGGAAAAATAATACATCCAAAGTTTTAGATTAATCGGACGTCGAGAAGGTGTGGCACATTAGGGTGGACCTTAGGTATACCAAGTGAAATTTTTTTTGCGACGCCCTCTAAAATTGTGCCATTGGGTAAGAAAATAATTCCTGCAGAAGATGAAGTTGATCGGGGTAAGGGGAAGACGTGCCACATTGACGTTGAATGTGCGAAAAACATGAAATCCTATAGGAATGTGAATATTTGTTGTTTTTCGCAACTTCAACGTCATTGTGGCACGTCTTCCCCATATCCGATCAACTTCATCTTCTGCAGAAATTATTGTCTTACCCAATGGCAAAATTTTAAGGGGTGTCGTAAAAAAAATCTCGCAGAAAAAATTTCGCTTGGTATAGCTAAGGTCCACCCTAATGCGCCGCATCTTCCCGACGCAAAATGGTCTGGTATGTAGCTCGGTTTTTGTGGCCAAAACTATTGTAGTGTTATTTCAAGGTTTAATGTTATATTATTATATGTCGTTGGATTCGTCTTGATATCAGTTAGAATATTATGAAGTAAAAAATATATGTTAATATTTAAAACATTGAGGTGACCTTCATTTTTTATAAAAAAAGAGATTTTTCTTTAACTTTCTGTATTGAAGTTTGTAGAAAAGTGAATACTGATTAACTTTCGTTGGAATAATTTTTTTGTCAGGTCATCGGAAATATTTGAAAAATCTTGTTAACAATTATCACAATGCATACTATTGTCTAGAAATCGCGGAAAAGTAGCTAAGATTGAATTCTTCATAGGAATTATACGAAATCTAGTAATGGGAGGTTTTCGGGGTCTCTGACTGGCGCAGAGAAAACATATACATATGTACATTGTAATTCCAAGCTGCTATGCAAGATTCAAGTGGAACTGCGTATCCAGGCGTCGAATAATCGCGGGCCCGTATTTGTTAAAATCCGTTTATAGTTCAAGATTGCGGGAGATTGCAGTTAAAATTTACATGATCTTCTAAGTAAATGTTCAAGCTTTCATATAAAATAAAACGGACTAAAAAGTATAAAATAAAATTTTTAAAAACGCCACGTTTACAAAACGGACTAAAAAGTATAAAATAATTTTTTCTAGCCCCATACAGATTCCTAACCCCTGAAAATTTGTGATTGTGAATTTTTAATAGCTAAGAAAATACTTGTAAGATTTAAAACGAAAAACGTGGGGCGCATGCAATAGATAATTGATGAATGAACACTAAATCACTAACAACTTTATTGCACTGCAAATGATATGAAGTGTTGTACGAGATTTCTCAGCGGCAGCTACTCTCTACACTCCTTACTATGTATTATCTTGCGCCCCACGTTTTTCGTTTTAAATCTTACAAGTATTTTCTTAGCTATTAAAAATTCACAATCACAAATTTTCAGGGGTTAGGAATCTGTATGGGGCTAGAAAAAATTATTTTATACTTTTTAGTCCGTTTTGTAAACGTGGCGTTTTTAAAAATTTTATTTTATACTTTTTAGTCCGTTTTAAAAACGTGGTATTTTTAAAAAATTTATTTTTATTTAAATAATTATTTTCTGCTTTTTAGTCTTGCATGTGTGAAATTTTATAATCGATTTTGAACATTTTGATGAGATTATAACAGAGACATGTAGTAAATTTCAGACGGTATTGCGACGCGTCATATCGAAAACGAACGCCGTGGTAAAATGTCAAAGATAAAGGTTCGAAGGAGAATTTCGGTGTAACTGTTCTTTCGCTTGGTAAACAAACATTATAGTATACTAATACGTAGTAACTTTGTAAACACCGCACGGAGCTCGAACGCACACTGAGCTGCTTCGGTGCGAAGCAGGTCAGTGGAGTGGGAACCGAGTGGGCACTACCGGTCGTCGCGCGGGGACGTGTAACGGTTAAATTTTTAATAGTTTATATCTCCTAAACGCGTAGGCTGTTGTAAATTAAAAAAAATTTTTTTTAAATACTGCATTGTCATATAGTACTGAGCTATGTTTAAAATTTCAAGTCTCTAGCTCATCGAGAAGTTAGTTTAAAATCAGTTGTAAAATTTGTACCGAACAGACAAACAGACATACAAGAAAGCGACATAATAAAAACGTGGTAAAATATTTAATGGCATACCTGGTGATTTGGCGACTTCTCTGTGAAAATCATCATTAACGAACTGCTCCTTCTTTTGTAGACATTATTTCGAGATTATAACAGAGACATGTAGTAAATTTCAGACGGTATTGGGACCGCATCATATCGAAACGCCGTGGTAAAATGTCAAAGATAAAGGTTCGACCGAAAATCTCGGTGTAACTGTCCCTTCGATTGGTAAACAAACATTATAATATAATAATACGTAGTAACTTTATAAACACCGCACGAAGCTCAAACGCACACTGACGCACACTGAGCTCCTTTGGTGCGAATCGGGTCAGTGGAGTGGGGATGAGTGAGAGAGGGAACGGGTAGTGGAGTAGGGAGCGCTGTCGCGCGGCGTGGCGACCGTTGAACGCGGTGACGTAGGTTTCGCGGGGGGGTGAAAAGGTAAATATTTAATTGTTATATCTCCGAAACGGATAGACTTTTTAACAATTTTTTTTTTGAATAATGCATTGTCATCCAGTTCTGAGCCATGTAACCGATTTCAAGTCTCCAGCTCATCAGGAAGTTAGTTTAAAATCAATTGCAAAATTTGCCACCGAACAAACAGACAAACAGACAAACAGACAAACAAGAAAGCGAGCTAATAAAAACGTGGTAACAAGTCCGATGCTTAGCGGTCTTAAACGTTTTTGTATAATTCTTTTCAAAGTTTGAAATGTCATTAATTTACGCTATTCGTGTATGGACTAAACAATGCTTAAAAATGGATTAAATATTTGAAATGCGCTTACTAACATATATAAAATCATCGTTAAAATCTATTTTCTGATATTCGGTGATTGAAACCTAAAACGTTTTATTTTACTTTAAATTTTCTGACTTTGTCTTTAGAACGCTGTATCTCATCACATAATTATCTAAAATGAATAACATTTGGGATTTGGGAGCTTTAAAAGGTTGTTACTTTATAGGAAACAATTGTTTTTCAATGTATTAAAGTTGAAAAATTGAATTTTGGCCACGAAAACAGGGTCTCCAGACCACTGTGCGACGTCCGATTGATCTAAAACTTTGGATATATCATTTTTTCATGAAATGGAACAATATTGAGGGGCGTCGTGAAAAAGATCTCGCAAAAAAATTTCATCAGGTATAGCTAAGGTCCACCCTAATGAACACTGTGTGTAGATGTGTATATTCCTTGTATATCAATTTTAACTAGAGGGTTATTGTTGCTCGCTCGCTTCGCGAGCTCGCGGGTAGGACTGCTCTTGCGAGAGGGTTAGTGATGGATAGTAGGGCCTACTGCTATTAATGTTTTTTATTTGGTGTGTGACTCTTCAGGAGTCACACACAGAACTTCCCGATTCGTTACTCCTTCGCCAACTTCGCCAACATCGTTTTTTTTGCTGTACTTTCATCGATATTCTCCCAAAATGTATTCTCGGGAGTAGAGATGATAAACTCACTCTTGAATTGGGATAATTTTCGATTATTGTAAGCGGTAACATTAGCATTAGTTGCATAAATAAAAAAAAATAAAATTAAAAAAAACTTTTTAAAAATGAAAAAAAATAAAAAAAAAATTTTCATGTAATTACGTTTATTTCTTCGGTGGAAAATTTCCGTCCTCTCGTATAAATTGCATTGTTTAATCAACTCCTTTCGAAAAAAATTAAAAAAATAAAAAACTACTTGATCAAAATGGACCAAAATCTAATCAGCTCTAAGTTACAGCGGGCACATCGATTGCATCATTCATCATTCTGATCGCGTTGTTACTTTTTCAGAAAACGTTAACGAAAAATTTGATACCATAGAAACAGACATACGCACACACACACATACGAACATTTTGATAAAAATAGTCTAAAATGACTCCAATGACCATGAAACGTGAAGATCTGCTAAAAACTCGATTTTCGATTTTCGGAGTAATTACAGTAACTTCCCTATGAATCGGGAAGTTAAAAATGATAGTACATATGTATTTATTGAAGTAATGACACCGTTCACGTATGTTTAATCGAATAATTCATTTTAAATATTGAAATTGATTTGCGAAAGGATGGAATTGATTTGCAAGAGATTGAATTTGACTTGCAAAAGGGTGAACTTGAAATGCAAAACCCATACATAAGATCAAAGAAGTTGTGATAAGTTTAAGTGAAACTATTTGCGTAGACAGGATGGGAGAGGAGGTCGTTTCTGTACTCGATAAATCTGGAATCGAATTAGCAAAGTCCAGAGTTTGCCACGCAACGTTCGGAAATGATGTCGCAGTGGATATAGGAAGTACCGATAACCTCGTGACATCAGTGCACACCGGATAGATCACGGTCAGAGTCGCTGGTAGGTAATTAAGCTGCAACGTGTGGTCGTGTGTAAGGTTAGCAGCCTTTACCTTGTCACGGTTCCCGATGATTTGCGAGCCGTGACATCTCGTGACCAGGGAAGTTTCCTCAAAGTGCTTGACACCCCTGTAGCACGCATGGCACAGGAAAAACACTCGGATTCCCCGAAATAGGAATTTTCTGTTTGGCGAGGGTGAGAGTGGCAAGTCCCGTCGTCGCCGAGAGGGAATTTCCTCCTAACAAGAACGAGGGTGAAAGTAACCCCAAGTTATAATGGGACAAATTGAGTACGACGTGACGGTACGTGCGATTTCCTAGCCTCGTCGCACCCTTGCTACTTTTTCCCCGACAACTATAGATATTGACGAGGGGCGGCAATCTCGGACAAAATTTTCTCGGACTTCAACAGTGTTACCGCTTCTTTAACAATTTCTATGGAACACAGAAACTCGATCGTCGGTTCTCAAATAATACTACAATGTTTGATAGACTGCGGATCTTTATGCATTTATGTAGGGAAGTTAAGTAGATAAAATTTAAAGTTGCTGTAAAATTTAAAAAATTGAACATGTCAATTTATTCTACGGAAAGAAATAACATTCAATTTAGTTTCTATCTCTAGCAATCGATGCAGACAATTTTTATTTTTGTAATGGGTGTAATATCAACAATTTTAGTGTTGAAAAATATATCAAGCGCTTTGTGAATATTTTGTGAAATCACCATTACTTTTTATATACTTTGTACAAATTATTAGGCCATGTATTTTATAAGTTCTTTTCTTCGCCTGCCTTTCGTTTGATAAATTGACAACGCGATAACAACATTCACTATCTAATCAGATAAACTACAAGCGCATTATGCCTCGCAATTAGCCTAATCTAGCCGCGGGAAAACACAGGGGTTGTTCACGGGTTGACCGATTAAATCCGAGTGCCGGTTGAGCGAATTCTTTATTTATGAATATCCATAATCGGCCGTTATCGCGTGGCCCGATCAGGTTTAATCGGATTTTAATCCGTGCACATTACGAGCTAATTACCATAACAATTTTCACGGTTCGTAGGAGGAGACATTGTCGATTGGTGAGCTCTCGCGTCCGAGGGTATTCGAGGCACTGAATAAAAAACCACGCATAAATCTTCTTGGTCCTCGTTAAAGCTATTCGACAGCCAATTACGTTGCTGATGTCGAGGGTTTTTGCGAACGTGCTCTACCCGTGGAACCGTTCCAAAACCGATTCTCGAAGAAAATTTACGGGTCACCTGGTAACGTATTCAAAGGAGGAAGATCGTTCATCCTCGACAACGCCACTCCGTGGCCGTCGATACACGATGATGCCCGATAAATTAATAGCGGCATCGCCTCGCGAACCCACTTTGTTCCTGTTTGCCGCGAGCGATGCCGGAAAGTGTGCCATTTTGACTGCGGGCGAACGGCTTTCGCAAAAAAGCGGGACCTCGTCACGCTAGAAAATCGAGCAAGAGAGAGAGAGAGAGAGAGAGAGAGAGAAAGAGAACGATCCCCCTCCCTTCCATCTCCGAAACGCGAAAACTCGTTTGATGATCGAACCAGCCGACGCGTTCTTCAAAAGCTGACCTCGTTCGTCGGGCTCCGCAGCGCCAGTTATTAATTAGCGTCGAAATTAACCTGTTTCGCGACCCGTCGGACTGTAAAGACGAAAGTGGCGTTTCGCGCTTTAACACGTTCTCTACCGTGGGCGGGTCACCACTTACCGGCACTGATCTTTCCAATGACGTCATGGCGGTCATAGCTGACCGACGCAACCGATACTCGATAAAAACTTGCATCTGCGATTAATATTAGAATAGTACTTCAAAACATCCTTGTTTTTAGTATCGTAAGTAGACTGCAGATTTTTATGCGAATTAAAATTTGTCTACCTTAATTGCAAGAATGGGGAGCGACATAAAAATATATTTCCTTTGTTAATAATTTGAACAGTTAGTATATGATGTACCAGTAATATTAAATTTATCTGATGTTTCGTCCATTTTGTGATTGATAAAAATGCAAAAATCCGCAGTCTGATTACAAGCTTTAATATAGGGTAAAGTGCCCAAATATGGTATAGTCGCCTATTATGGCACTACCTTACATCTAGTACAGGAAAAGTCGCACTCTAGACAGAAAATCCTCAAACAATAGTTTAACCTGTTTACTCAACAGTGAGCAGTGCAATCGCACCATTTTAGAGATTATAGTATCGATCCTCAGCCAGTTGTCTCCACGTGTTGAATATTTTTGTAGTTAGATTTTCGATGGTATTTTTTTCGAGGAAGGTAAGTGATTTTGAAATGTTTGAACACATCTGTAGTTTCAGTTTATTTATACTAATGTTTGCCAACTGTTGGTTTGGGCTGAAATTCATTTTCTCTTTGTCAGTAGCTAGTATTATCAGTCCACGTGGAGTTCCCAATATGGCACCACCAAAGGTTCCCTAATATGGGTATAACACTAGGTGTCATATTAAGGTATGGCTCTAGGTGTCATATTAGGGACTCAAGGTGTACCATATTAAGAACCCCTTTCGCTGGAACCTGAAAAATGATACTTTTTGAACATAATTGACCCCAGAATCTTCTGGGAGGAAATGCATCTACAACTGGTAATTTTTTGGTTGAAAAAGAGCATTCTAAAATAATCAAAAAATTATATCAACAAAAATTGGTTCATATTTGGGCACTTTACCCTAGATTTATATTTTACACAAGTTTCGGTTTCATCAAATTATTCCTTGAAAAGTAACAAACTATAGTGGTCATTAAATACAATCGTGAAGCACGATGTAGCAGTGCGTTCATCGCGCGACAGGTTTGAGCGCGAGAACGAATTTAACGGTCGGACTTGACCCACCCGTGGTCCTTTTGAAACCGAGGCCCCCTTTCAAAAGCGAGAACCACACTCGAAAGCGCACGACCCTCTCGCGACGCGTCGTCCTCTCAACAGACCAATCTTTAAGGTTAACGTCTTAATTGGCTGAACAGGTTGCCGTTCTCTATTCGCGTGAAACGAGCCCGATAAAATCAGTCGAAACCTCCGAACACGAGGTCGAGAGAGAGATCGTCGTTGAAAAGACGAGAGAGCTTGATGCGACGTATCATAGCGAATCAGCCAACCAGCTAACCAACCCAAAACCCTTCCAACTCTCCAATTTTCCTTCCGGCGGCAGCCCGTCACTTTAATTTATTCATTTACTCGAACGCGGCGCCTTCCAATGCCGAAAAACCGAGGGACCGGCTACAAGTTGGCTGCTCGTAAATCTCGCGGAGCAACTTAAATCGCAGCACCTCCGGTTAATTAATTAAATTCACCACCTTTTGCGCGGGTTCGTTAAATACGCTTACCTGGCCTCGCACCCACCCTCTCTCGAACCGTTTAACTCATTTTAGCGAAACACCGATGCTGATTTATGGGGCCTTGCTTAATTGCCGTTCACGTTTTTACCGGGCGTTTGCTCTCGGCGCTCTTTCGCCCGGTCGTGAAACACCAAGAGCCCGGGAACCTTCTTCACGATCTCCTGAACCCGGTGCTTACTCGTTTCGATTCAATTATTAGATTGTCCCAAAACTTTCTTCGTTCTCGATGAACGCAATGCAAATTCGATCTAGTTTTTTTTAAAGAAAGCAAAGAGATTCGTTCAAATAAAAAAGTTGACAAACAAAACATGATTTGTAATATCCTTAACTTAAAACGAAACATTATAAATATGACTGGATCTGTAAAAAGTTCAAACATTTCAAAAGAGTTTTGATTCAAAATTAGGCAGACTGTGATATCAATTCTAATATACCAAAAAACGACAGATGGTTACAATTACTAATACATCCTCATTAATCTTCGAACACGTCCATCAATTGTCCGACCCCAATTTAGTCCCGCCCCTGTATTCTCCCCTAATATTATATTACAATAGGTGCCTAATCTCTCTCTCTGTAAATTTAATTATAATTGAACTAATAATTCATTTGAAAAGATTTATTTCAGAAGTTGCAGATAATAGAGGAAAATTGTAAGAGAAATTTCATGATCAGTCTGATAGCGAAAAAGATAAACGCCTTTCACGTCGATAACCATAACCGTGTTTAAAGCGATAATATCTCTCAATGGTTCGCTAGTCGACGCGATTAATTAATACCCCGACCTCGGAACTTGCTAATTAAGCTTCACTCATATTCCACCGAGGCGGATAAAACACCATGAATCCTTCTTGATCGTCTGGTCTTACTTTTATCGGATTCGTAATATTCTAAATGAATGTTTCGCCGCGTTAATTGCTCAGAGCGACAGATCTCGTTTTTGCTTTGGGATTATTCTTTACCGTTGGCCGTGTTGCCGCGCAATATTTCGTCGTCAGGCAATTAAAAGCGACGAGAAGCCTCGAGGGTTGCTACGGGGCTTGCAGAATCCCTGTCCCCGAAGACACCATCGCGTACTCGTTATCACACGGTCCGAAGTGGAATTAATAACGTCGTTTCTGCAGGTATTGCACCCTCCTCGAATAAAATTATACGAAACTGGACGTCCGCATTGGACGGACGCGTGTTTTTTAGGGACGATGCGGTAGACTGATTTGAATTACGTTGTCCCACTGATATCTTCAATAATGAGCAAATTCAGACATCAGATATTTTGTTCGTCATTTTTATCTTCAGCTATTATAATAAGCGACAATAATTTGTCCAGAAGATTTTTAGCATATTTGAACACTTTTTCTCAAGTTTCATTAGTCTCGGATTTCAAACCTTTTACCACTGATGAAATACAGAATGTCCCAAAAATATTGTACTTTCTTGAAAGTATGTTTCCTTTCCGGCAGAGTTGGACAATAATCAACTAATAATTAAAAATGATTATTCTAAATAATTAGAAATAAACTAATAATTAGACTGAATAGTCTTAGTCTAATAATTAGAAATGAATAGTCTTTTTGAATGTTAGTCATAGAAAAATAGTCATTAGTCAAAACTTTTTGATTAGTTAGTGATAACTAATTAATAACATCAATGTATGTTAATCGTACAATATAGTGACTGATGACTACAGATTGATGACCGATCATCAACTACTAATTAACTAATAAGCAATAGCTAACGATTACTTAGAGCTGTGACTAACTATTTGCCATTTAGTTTTCACTGACTAATCGAAAAGTTTTGACTGATGACTATTTTGCTGTGACTAACATTCAAAACGACTATTAGTCATTTTTAATTATGAGTTTATTATTGCCGAACTTTGCTTTCCGGAAATGTTCTATGACGTTTTTTTAAGAAGTTATTAACGAAAAATACCGGCCAAAAAAGTTATTCACGAAGAATCTGATTGGTTCGTGTTTTTCGTAGGAAGATTTGCCTAGATTTTATCCCAGAAAGATTTAATTGGAATTGAAATTTGCAATGAAAGAGTGGCGAGACAAAATGGCTGATGGATTGACGGATGATGTTTTCGAAAACTCTCACCCGGTTTAATTATACAACGGGGGCACGGCCGGGCTGTTATACGCACAGCGTGGTATCGCTAATAGACTTATTAACACATTAACTAGGCTGCCAGCAGTAATTAATTTTCGGCGGATCCGGCGATGTATACTCGCTACGGCCATTCGTTGTAATACTTCTGCGTGGACCTCGCCGGAAACACAATTAACTTGAGTGAATGTTACCTCGATGCCGTAGATAATTAAATCATTAAAATGACAGACGGGCGCGGCTAGACAGTTTTATTAATTTTGCACGTTTCTTCGGTGACGTTCAGAAAAGGTGGGAGTCGACATTCACCGGAATCAAATTTTCAGTGAATTTTAAAAGTTCTAATGGACGATCAGTGCCACCTACACGTTTCATTTGCCATAATTATTGCTCCTCTAGCTACGCTTGCATTCCAATAGCTCTCGAAAAACTTTACAAAAGCAGAATGAATTCAATGGAGCTAGACTTTCAAATAAATAATTTATTGCTTTGATGCGAACTCGATAATTTATGCAAGTGGCTGTAATAATTTGATCACCGTCCATAGACATTTAATGAAATCCTTGTGAAACGGATTTTCGAGTTCACGATGTCGCGATTGAGCTCGATAATAAAATTGCTATCGATGATCAGTCGCAACAAGAGTTCGGACAGGATTTTCTATCGGGAACGCACAATGCAATTCGCAGTTATGTCATCGTGGATGTAACACAGTGCGACGAGCACTTCGACCCCGGAAACGGTCGTCCAAGTTCAGTGGCTGCGACACCGTAAAAAGTGTAATTTAGAACGGTTGATTGAAACGGGAAACGATCGGAATAAACGAACGAATTTCGTCGGTCGTGAATAATAAATAGCATTATTACTTGGACGATAACTATCCGTCCATACGATTTATAATTTAATCGGGTAAACGATTGTTCGGAAAATCGTTTATCCGTCCCTCCCCCACTCTCGTCGTTCGACGGAAATAAAATTTTCACAGTGATGGGACGCGACGCCGTCCAAACATTTCCATAAATAACGCCGAATCTCTGGTCCAATATGTGCATTTGTACTGAAACGCGTAGCGTCCCGTTAAGGACAGGTGCGGCGCGACGCGACGCGACGCGGCGGTAAGATTTATGTTACGAATTTTAATTTCGACTCGTAATGTCGGGATTACTTTCTCCTCCGAAACGAGTCCCGAGAAGATTTGTAGGTTTGTCAGACTGATTAACGCGCAAGATACTGCGATCGGATAATATCCAATATTATGAGTGAATCGATTAGTCGATTTCATTATTATTTAGACAGCTACTTCGATAAAATAAAAATAAAAAATGACTTGTCTCATATCAGTAGTTAATGCATCTACATTACTATCAAAATGTTGAGCAATGCCGAAAATTGTATTTAGAACAAGCATTTAAAAATGAAGATTTTGTGAATGTGATTTTCTGCCAATCCCATTTAATATTCTCTAAAAGATTTTTCTTCTTAAATAAAGAGCATTCTTCCATCTTGGAAATGCATACCTCAAATTTAGAATTATTAGACTGCCTATCTTCATGGTTTATAAAAATTTTCGAGAAATGCTGGAGTATCAAATTCAACAGAACTTGGTACAAATGTTATTACTAGACAGCGGGTCTTTATGCAAAATAAAAAATTTCCACCTGATTTGCAGCCAACTGGAGTGAAATAGAAATTCATTTTTTTTCTTAATATGTTTAACAGGTCTAAAATAATATAACAGTGTCTTGAATTTCTTCTAATGTTTTCACTGTGTCGAATTACACCTACTCATTGTTGTCATAGATGCATAAAATCCGCTGTCTAGTTATTACCAATGAAAATAGGATCTTATTTGGTGCATTTTTAGCTGTTAATCTATCGACTCTGAAGCCTGTGTGTAATCCGAACGACCTTGTATCCCGAGGTGTTCGAATAAACGGGGTTATACTGTACTTTTCTACGAAATCCAGCGATATTGGAACTCTCACGCCGCGCCGTACTCCGAAAAATGTTCGCCACGTTTTCGAAGCCAATGATCTATACGAAATCAGTGCAGCGAGCAACGGTTCTTATCGCTGTATAGGAACGCCGCTAGGGTAAATGATCTCGGAAAGCAGTGTATATCGAAACGTGTCGCTATCGGCACCGAAAGTATCCGCCGGTGATTGATTGACAGACAATGGCTGGCGTTTATTCCCACGGCAGGATATGACTATGCGCTGCGGAGATAATCATCGTCAGGTTTTTTTCATCGATAATCGATGCCGATTGGCAGCGTGCGGTGCTGTGCGATGACTGGTCAGCGCACGACAGAAAGAGAGAGAGAAAAACAAAAACGAGAGGGAAAGGGCTATCTGGAACCTCGTCCGGAAACTCAAAAAAATCGATTTTTCTATTTTTTGCATTTTCTGGAAGGTACATGTCTTCGAGAGTATGTCTTCAGAAGGATTTGTTTGAATTCGTAAGAATAACGAAGTTGTGGATGTTTGAAGAAGACCGTCATTAATGATTCTGGTGATTTGAGATGATAAAAATATGAGAATACATTCTCATTGAACTGTACAAATTTATTCAAGAAAAAATATTTATTTTTAACAAGTACATTGACTCTCTAAAAGTATCAGGACACGATAAAACATCTGATTACATCATGTATTCGAGCTATTCAGCTGATTCGTCAATCTTTGCAGTATTTGCAATCCACTTGATCCGGCGTTGGCGTAGACGTAGTACAACACCACGATGTCGTACATCCTGAAACAGACTAAACGTCCGAATATAAATATCCACGTGACGTTAATGCTGCCTCTGGTGCAGCGTGTTCCACGGCCCACCCCTGCTTTACCTGTCCCTATTTCGTCGGAGAAAATGTGATGTATTCCTGCGTTTCGCGTCCACGAAGCAAATAGGATCGATATGGGTGCTCTCTCCTTTCTCCCGGCCATGTGTTAGAGTTTTATTACTCGAGAGCGCTTTCCTCTTGATCCCTCCTCCTCTGCCTCTCTCGTTCTCTCTCTGTCTCCCTCTGTACCACTCTCATCCTCTTCTCGCCCTCTCTACCTGACCGTTTCCTCCGATCTCGAGGCCAGAGCCTCGTCACATGAGTCCACTCGAAACGAAATTACCCGGTGCAGCGGAGGCGCGTGTACGTGTGCGGCTTCCTGGCAAGAGAGGGCCAATTGGATGCGCGTCTATCGAAACATCAAACAAAACTTTTCCCCGTGCAAAGCCAATCTAGCTGGCGCGGCGAGCCACCACACCGTCTGCCGCGGTGCACTTACCAATCGAGACGGAGCGGCCGTGGATCGGCTAAATCGTCCACCTAATTTCACGGGCGATTGTAACTGGTCCAAAAAAAATCGATTGTTTTCTATCGTACGAGGGTGGGGAAGGTCTAAACCGAGATTATGTTTTTATGCGTCGTGAGATGAACGGAGAAGAACGCGGCTTCGCAGCGTTGGAGGCAAGAATGCCTGCAGAGGATTCCCCGCGTACCGCATACTACCGCGTCTTTAGTCAGTAAGTTTAGCCTTTAGTTTCTTTAGTCAAGTTTCTCACGACAGACGACGTAAAACGCGTAAAACTGTCCGAAATTTGTTAAAGGTAAAGCGTAAAAGGTTAATCAGGTTTTTTTATGACGAAGCTCGTAATGAGAATACTTATAGTATCATCTCTTAGGATAGCCAAATGTTCGTTGTATTAAGGTTATATCGTGGACTCGTCAGGAATAACCATGAAATTTAATGATTACTTGAACTAGATACTTGATTGTCTCACATTACTGAACTTCTACATCATAATTTTGTTTTGTTTCCCTTAACGTACCAGAGAAACAAATTTTCTCGTATCATTTACCATTTACAATATATTCTTTCTCGTACACCTTGCTAAGTAACAAATGATTACACTGTCCAACAAATTCCAACTTTTTTTTTGTATTTCGATTCCCACTATGCGATTCTTATCTATATTTTTCCGTCCAGCGGAAAATCGAACTATACCACGCGATAGAGCAGACTTTTATCTTGAGGAACCACTCTGTCAAGTTTGCGTGGTCGACGTTTTTTTCGAACCAGAAAGCAAAATATCTTCGCCCGACATGAGTTGCCGCCAGTAGCGCTCACCACTAGGATGGACGTTCCATGTGATACGGCGCACAGTGGAACTTCTCGTCCAAATCGGAGACAAAATCAAAGAACTTTCGATAGAAATGAGGTAGAGCGATGAAATTTTTTTTAAATTATAGCTGAAACTTGGCAGAATATGGGAAAAATAGGGAGATTATGGTACGAATGTTTTATAACATTGAGAAAATTCGTTCACAAAAATCGATTTCTTGTAAAATCCTGAGGTCGTAGACAAATTTTGAGACCAGATTTAAAATCAGCGTGAAAGAATCTACAGGAAATGATGTGCAGCATGTTAAAAAAAATTTTTTCCACCCGTGTTATTGAAAAAACCGCAATTTTTTTGAAATTGTGAGAGTTTAACGAATTTTCTCAAGTTTATAAAACGTTCGTACCATAATCTCCCTATTTTTCCCATATTCTGCCAAGTTTAAGCTATAATTTTAAAAAAATGTAATCGCTCTACCTCATTTCTATCGAAAGTTCTTTGATTTTGTCTCCGATTTGGACGAAAGGTTCCACTGTGCGGCGGGGCGAACGCCCGTTCTAGTGGTGAGCCCCACTGACGGCAACTCATGTCGGGCGAAGATATTTTGCTTTCTGGTTCAAAAAAAACGTGGACCACGCAAACTTGACAGGGTGGTTTCTCAAGATAAAAGTCTGCTCTATCGCGTGGTATAGTTCGATTTTACCCTGGACCCTTATTTTTTGAGATAAATTCAAAAATATCCGCAAAAATTGGTGCATAAGTGGTGTCTCTCCGTCTTTAATCATTGTTTACATATGTTTATACAATCATAATATATTAATATTGGATATCGCTGTATTCGGGAAAGTCTACAGAATCTTCTGCTGTAAAGAACAAGTCAATATCTTTTATAATAACCTCACAATATATGTTCAAAGTTGAAATTATGTCTTTTTTTAAACTCAATTTTCTCAAAAACTGTACGTCTAGGAGAAAAATTAAGGACAGATTTTGAATCAGTGCGAAAAACTCTAGAAGAATCGTATAGTGGGAATCGAAATACTTTTTTGCTGTTTGACAGTGTTACCTGAACTAGTTACTTGATTGTCTCACATTACGGATCTTTTACATGATAATTTTGTTCTGTTTCCCTTAACGTACCAGAGAAACAAATTTTCTCGTATCATTTAGAATTTACAATATATTCTTTCTCGTACACCTTGCAAAGTAACAAATGATTATCGAGACACAATCAGAGGTTGGGACTTTCTGATGGACGGGGGTTGTCGAATATCTCGCGCTTAACTCTCGTTGTCATCAGCGAGGATGCTAGTTACTGGTCACGCGTACGAAGTGCATGGAAATCGAGAAACCCACAAGCCAAACAGTTTCGGGAATTTGTGTCCAGGGTGAGCTGGCAGACGTCGAATTCGAGCGGCGAGCAGTAACGTTGCGCGAGTCACTTCGAGGCACTCGTTACACCTCTCGTTTGTTTCTGTCGCCATAAATATGCTCGGAATGATTTGCCCGCGACCATGTATGTATACAACCCCAATTTGCGAGAAACGACCTCGGCGTCCTTAATCCCAGACCGAACATTCGTTGCGCCGCGCGAGCTTCGTTCGTTGCCCACCAAACGGTCAATTAATACTCGCGACAGCTTGCGCGAACGCTTCGAACGACGAGAAAGCACAGGGGTTACGTTAAAGACGTCGACAGATGTTTTGTGGACGCTACAGTGACCAAGAAAAAATAGCCGATATTAGGGCTCGCCGATATAAGCACGAACCCTTGGATCCAGATCCATTGGAATCGTTCAGTACCGATTTTCTCTGCCCATTTCTTTGCGATCAAACTCAACCTTTTGCAAATAAAGTATTTTTCAGTAAGTTTTTCTAAAAAAAATCAAATCGAATGTAAATGAGTAGTTAAAATATTCAACATTTTATTTATTGCACAAGTACTACTCTCCTGTCCATGGTTAATTTTTCTGAACTCAAGGGAGATATACTTTCAAGTGCAATTAATTTCAAATATTCTTAACAGGTGACATCGATTACCAGAAGGATATCTCCAAAAAAATTTCTCGGCGATTTGGGACCGCACACGTCACGTCTACGTCATTGGGAATGGACGTCGGGCGGGTTTTAAATAAACGACGGAACGCAGCGGCGGCGACGCGATAGGCATCGACGTTTTGTTTCGCTGAAATGATTGGATTGATAAGCTAATACTCGAATTCTGACGGGAGGACAAACGGAGAGCCGGGCCGATAAACGCGCGCCAACGAGCATTTAGTGACGTTTCGAGCTCGGGAATTATTGCGACGCGTCAGCCCGGTTTAATGTTGCTCTCCTGCATCCGCGATGCAACATCGTACGCCAATATATCCCCGAGTGCATCCTGGAATCACAGATTTTCCTCCTGGCCTTTAGCACCCGCGAAATCCCCCGGACGCACGAAATCGCCGTAGCCGATGATTTAATTTTTCAACACCGTCCGTACCACGACCGGTTCCACATTTCTCGTTTGATAATAAGTGAAATTATAGAGAAGCTTCCGTCAGAAATTATTAATTAAACTTCTTCATTCAAATCTAAATAGATTGAAGAGAGACAAACTTAAGTGATCTTTATGAATTTCTTCCAACAGAACTATTGACAGTGCGGGAATAAACTTTCTTGGGATTGTTTCGCGAAAACAAAGCAGCTAAGACAATTTTGTCATTCCTGCTTTTCGTTTCACTATGAGTACACTGCGGATTTTATGCACTTATGACAAAAATGGGCACGTACAATTTAAAGCAGTGGACACGTTACAAAATAAATTATGGACCTCAATGTATTTGTTTCAGCTTAATAGGATAATTAAAAGAAGAATACAATTTTTATTTAGTTCCTGTGTCCTGCAATCAATGCGAACATTTTTTATTTTGCACAAAGATCCGCAATCTAACTATGAGCTTCGCTATCTTTTTAATTCCATCGGTGCCATGAATTTTAGTCTAGCCTGTATACAGAGCCATTAAAACTACGAAAGTGTGTACGAATTGGACACGTAGCCCAATTCGGTGAACACGCTGTTTAATGACGATCGTAAAACCTTTAATCGTCTCCGCCGATATTCGAATCTATCTCGTCGCGAAGTGGTCGTATAGTTCGCGTATACAAAACGATTTAATTAGAGTGATCGATGGGATTGATCCTCGCTGTCTAATCTGTTCGCTGGCCCGTTCCTAAGTCGTTGCACTGGAAGGACAACTGTCCTATTTCTAACCTCGTCCCAATTTCTCCTCAATTCGCATAGTTTTTCAGTCAATCTAGAAGTTATACGGAGTGTCCCAGTTAACTTGATTATCTCGAATAGCTATTAAACGACACGTCTTTAAGACGTCGCACAGTGGGGTATTTGGCCAGTTTAGCGCGCCAAAACTATTGCGACGTTATTAATAGTGTGGAGGTCATACTATTATATGTATATCGTTGAATTCGTATTAACATCAGCTACAACACTATCAAATCAAAAATACAACTTAATGTTTAAAAAATCGAAGCGACCTTGTTTTTTTGTTTTAAACAAAATTTTTTCGAAGTTTCATATGTTGAAGCTTATACCTATATTAATACTGTTAAACTTTTATTTCAAACATTTTTCGTCAGATTAAGAGAAATTGCTATTGCAACGTTACTAATAGTGTCAAAACTATTGCAACGTTGTTAACGACGTTATTAATTGTGTGGAGGTCATAATATTATATATCGTTGAATTCGTATTAACATCAGCTATAACACTATCAAATCAAAAATACAACTTAATGTTTAAAAAATCGAAGCGACCTCGTTTTTTTGTTTTAAACAAAATTTTTTCGAAGTTTCATGTATTGAAGCTTATACCTATGTTAATACTGTTAAACTTTTATTTCAAACATTTTTCGTCAGATTAAGAGAAATTACTATTGCAAACAAATTTCACGCGTTGCTGTGGTAAAGATTTGATATGTATAGAGTGATATGTATCGCACAAAAAGCTAAATATCTTCTAAATTGGTACTTGTTGGCACCTAAACTTTTATGGATTAGATAAAGCAATGTCTACTGATTATCCTCGCAAAAAATTAAAGAGGAGTTATGCTGAGAAAAAAAGTTATTACATGATATATGTTAATTTTCTGAAAAAAATATATCACTTTCGATTGTTTATTCTATCAAAACCACCGAGGAGAATAAAAAAAGCCATGAAATTAATCTATACACCTTTCTTTACATCCTAGATTTGGTCCTATCTCGATTTTATACACTAAACTTTTGAATCAAATCATTTCTTTAACACATGTTCTTCGACACTTCTCTTGGTGACGAGAAATGTTACTTTCAAGTATCTGAATGTTACTAAATAGTACTCTCTATGGAAAAATGTTATTGTAGATTACTCGCATATACATGGTGAATTCGATAAAGCAGGACACCTAAATATCTCCGTTACTTTTCGTTGTACAAAAAAACTTCGTAGGACAAAGTTACACTGTTTGAAGGGCCACATATAACGGTGTAAGGGAAAAAAAAATTCAAGGTCATTTTTATGAGATTTCAAGGTTATCGATGTTTTTTTTTAATGGAATGATATATTTTCGTTAACGTAATGTTGTAACTGACGAAATAACGAATTCATGCATGTAACACAATATGAGCTTCAAATGACCTTCAACCCAGAAAAATGGTATAAATAAAATTCAACGTGTAAGATTCATTTGATGTATTTCTGTTACGCCAAATATTCAAAAATGTTTCCTTGAGCTGCTATACATTCAAATGTATCGCAATACATAACATAATAACAGATTCGGTGTTGACAGGAGGACAATTATGATATACCTTCACCTATACGTTCGTACAGAATCGTGTTTATCCACTACTAATTACTCAGAAGACCTTCTTGCTATCAGATTTCCACAGTTTCTAAGATTTCTCGATCAGTTTATCGATGAACGTTTCACAATGCGTTACTCGAAGGAAGATAAGATTGATATGATTTTCATTTATGGAGAAAGTCGACAGTGTTTAAGAGAAGCCGTGCAGTTGTACAAGGACCGATTTCCTAATCGTAATTGTCCATCAGTTTCCGTTTACTCCAATTTGTTAACTAAATTCCGTGAAACTGGTAGTGTCGAAAATAAAAAACGTACAAAGATGAGGACTGTAAGGAATGAAGCAAACACAATTAATGTTCTGGCAGCAGTGAATACAAATCCTCATGCTAGTACGAGGCAAATCGCACGAGGAAGTGGCATTAGTCAAAAATGTGTAATGCAAATACTCCAGAAACACAAATTTCACCCCTTTCACCTATCAATTCATCAAGAACTTCATGGTAGAGACTTTGTAAATCGTGTAAACTTTTGCCAGTGGGGATTGAAACAATTGATAAACGATAGAGCATTTTTTAATAATGTATTATTTACCGATGAAGCTTCGTTTACAAATCACGGGCAAATAAATATAAAAAACCTGCATTATTGGTCATCTGAAAATCCGTGGTGGTTACGGACAGTCGACAAACAAAGAGCATGGTCCGTCATTGTTTGGTGCGGAATTTTAGATAACCAAATAATTGGGCCTCACCTTATTACCAGAACATTAAATGCAGAAAAATACATTGCATTTTTACGAGAATCGTTACCAATTCTCCTGGAAAATACACCCTTGAACATTCGTGAAAATATGTGGTATCAACATGACGGATGTCCGGCACATTCTTCCCGTGTCGTAACACAATTCTTAAATAACAAGTTTCCAAATCGTTGGATTGGACGTAACGGACCCGTATTATGGCCAGCTCGCTCACCAGACCTTACACCTCTTGATTTTTATCTATGGGGAAAACTGATAGACGATGTTTATAGTGAACCACCAACGACTATAGACGACATGAAAGAAAGAATCGTCCAGACTTGTGCGTCGATTTCCTCACAAATGAATTACGCAGCAGTACGTTCTGTAACTTCACGGCTGAATGAATGTATAGCAGCTCAAGGGAATATTTTTGAACATTTGGCGTAACAGAAATACATCAAATGAATCTTACACGTTGAATTTTATTTATACCATTTTTCTGGGTTGAAGGTCATTTGAAGCTCATATTGTGTTACATGCATGAATTCGTTATTTTGTCAGCTACAACATTACGTTAACGAAAATATATCATTCCATTAAAAAAAACATCGATAACCTTGAAATCTCATAAAAATGACCTTGAAATTTTTTTTCCCTTACACCGTTATGTATGGACCTTCAAACAGTGTAACTTTGTCCTACGAAGTTTTTTTGTACAACGAAAAGTAACGGAGATATTTAGGTGTCCTGCTTTATCGAATTCACCCTGTATATTCAGGTTTATGAGAAAAAAGTTTTAGTCATTTTGAACAAACTAAAAATATTGACTTTTGGCGCGCTAAACTGGCCAAATACCCCACTGTGCGTCGTGCGCTGTCTGGGTATAGAGATTTGAAAATTCCGAAATTGTATTTTCGATTCGCAGCGTAGCAACGTAAGGGCCATAAACTTCTATTTCCCGTGTTCTTCAGAGAGTGAACGCAAGATGAGAGGAGATTATAACAAAAGCCGGGATAGCAAACGACGAAACGACGGTTCGCAACGGTAGAAATTGCTACTCGACCGGGATCGGTTAAAGCAAAAGTCGGTTTCCGTTCATAAATATATCCTATCGACGTTAACTTCCTTTAAACGTTCTAATCTCGGATATTAGCATACACAGCTTCGGGGGCGTAATATATTTGATTCTGTTGAACGTTGCGGCTAGGCCATCCGGACGTGTATTACGATTAAAGTAAGAGAAACAGAACCGCGATCTCCCTGAAGGCTTGTAATATCAGAGGCAAATGGCAGATAACGAACTGACAACGGGGGAACTCGCGCGATAAATTCGGTAAATTCTCGCGCGCCGGCGAGTTGTACACACGATGGAATGTATTAACGTCGTACGGTTGAGAATTTACGAGAGAGCGTCCGGCTTAATTTCTTAAAACGCTGCAGCCAACGGTGTGCCGCAACACTGGGCTCGCCCCGTTCAATTATTAAAGCTTCCCACGCGGCAAGGCGCCGGAACGCTCGTCCGATTTATTTGATTTCCGGTTACCGGCCAGCCAGGTGCACATTTATACTGATTTGTCGTGCCACGTGATTTCGCCGCTGACTGGGCTCGAAAAGGAATTCATTGAATAAGTACTTCTGCCCCAGATAGCACGAAAACGTCTTAAAGATGTCTCAAATGTCTTCCGAACATCTCCTGTTATACGAGAAAATGTTTGGTTCTGTGGGGCAATTATTGTGACGGAGAAGAATTTTTCCTCCATGCTATAATTAACGATATTTCAAGGTCATCGTCGTTTTTTAAATGGAACAGCGTATCTTGATTAGTGTAAGATTATAACTAATGAAAAGACAAATTCAACCATGTGTAATATGTTGACCTTTAAATGACCATTGAAGGAGTTATTGTTCAAAACCATTTTCTGTTTTTCTCACACTGAAACATTGTCGAGAAAGACATTTCACGTACAGATAACACAATGAAAGTTTTACATCTATTGAAATTATTCAGAAAACGAATTCCCTTCTCGAATGTTGTTCATGAAAGTCGAAACAGTGTTTGATCTTTTTATCGAGGATCAAACAGAGCTTTATGAATATCGTTTACAAAACGACGACGGTGTCTTAAGCGGCGCAGCATCGTCTTCGACGAAAGGGAAAACGGAAAGGGACGAGAACGGACATTTTCCCAGGGAAAACTGTCAATATTTTCCGACGGCTATGGTGGCCAACCAATCGGATACGGTCGTCCTGCTGCATCTGGGTTCGTCCATCGATCACAGCTAGCACGCACACGACGCAGTTGCACCGCGTCGCGGCTCTGATGGAAATTTCGCTAATGCATTATGAAAATTATGCAAATTACGAGGACGCTGTGCGATTAAGCGGTTAGACAGGTATTGCCTTTTCGGAAAACCAATAACCACGCTCCCCGTGTACACGGGGTACACTTTCCTGCCGATCGTTTTCGGCGTTCCACTTTTACCCGATTTTATACCTCAACGACTCGATAATCTACAAACTCTCCTCGCCTTGCTACTGAAATTAAACCGACCTCGAACGATTTCAGTTACGGAACTTCACTTTTCACATTCTTTCTAGTGAAATAATGAGAGAAACGCCAGAAAAACCGACTCCAACTTGTTTCCCAGACCCAGTTCCGAGTTCTTTCTCTGACCGAGATCTATGAAATCTTTATTGTTCGTACTTCTTTAGAAGAAGAACATTAATGTGTTTTGCATACACATATTTGTTTAATCACTACAATTTTTATAGTCTGCATCGTTTTGGCCGATTTTGAGGGCAGGCTGCACTCGTATCAATAGGTTTCCACCTATTTCGTAATTTCGGGAAATAAATATACAAAATAAAGTTGGATAATAGACTCCGATGGAATTTCCCTCCGAAATAGAATTATACGAATAGTAGCCGTCGCAATGTGAAAGGACGAAATCAATGAGTAAGAAAACTTGAAGGCGCCTGACGATTCCGCCTCTTCTCCGGAATCATCATGCGATCCTTCAATCTGCATCACGCTGGAACTCCTCCCGGTCTCCGGTAAAGCTTCAATCAAGCTGCATGGGAGCTTGAGCAAACGCTTTTGCAAATTGAGTGCTGTCGGCGATGCAGGGGTAGTTCGCGACCTCTCGTCGTAAATCAAACATCGTTGCCGCGACGCACACTGGTATCGAGATAGCAAAAAATACATTTCATAAATTTTGGATTTTTATGAAAAAAAGAAATGATTTTCGTACCGCGTAAAATAATGAGTACAAAGTACAAAAGTCAGATTTGTTAAAGAAAATGTTGACGGAGATCTACTGGAAAATAACTTTTTATTACTAGACTGCGGATGTTTATGCAATTGCGATTTTTGTAGACAAACTTTAAGAGAAAGTGGTACGAAATAAAACCCATTTTCATCGGTAATAATTAGACTGCGGATCTTTATGCATTTATGGCTTATGAAAATGTTCAAAAAACGCTGAAACATAAGATTCGATAGAATTTTCTACAATTTTTATTTGGTTTAGATCTACAAAGGCTGTTCTGATTGAAAATAGGATTTTCTTTGATTCCAATTTCTTAAAATTTTACTACAAAAATCGGAAAATGCATAAACATCCGCAGTCTAGTAATAATATTTGTAGGTCCAAAATAAATAAAAATTCTACTAAATTCTGTCGAATTTGATACTCCGGCATTTTTCGAACATTTTTTTAAAGATCCCCAGTCTATTTATTATACATAGCTTCAGCTATTATCTGGAGAAAATAAAAAGGTTCAAACCTTGTTGGATAGTTTCGTTATTACGGATGTTTTCGAAAGTGTTCACGAAGCCGTCGAACAAGTGAGTAAATAAATAAACAGAGCTGGGGAAAATAGTATTTTAAATAATAAATCGTAAATAATCCCATTTATTTTTCAGTGTCTGTACAACTTTGAAAATAAAATATTTTATTTGATGCAGTAATTTTTGAAAATAAAATATTTTATTTGATGCAATAATTTTTGGAAATAAAATATTTTATTTGTTGCAGTAATTTTTGAAAATAGTATTTTATTTTAAGAATATTGAAAATATTTGGACTTTGTCTTTATTTTCAATTTCAATTTGAAATATTATTGCTCAAAATAATGGTTCGCATTCAATAGATTTCTGAGTATAAATAGTTTCCTGGTGATAAGATACACTGTATGTTTATCAACAAACCTCAGTAGGCACATGCTGTGAACTGAAGTGGATATACGCAGTTTCGGAATAGGAAGGACTTCATGAACCCGATTTATGTTAGTGTCATGCGATCAAAGAAGTAGATGACTTATTTTCCTTTATGGAAAAAGAAACAAATGATATTAGTCATACAAACATTGCAGAATTAGAATTATTTCAATATTTGAGCGATAGTGACACACGAATTGAAAATTTTGTGAAGTACAAATACATGAAAACATTATTTTTAAAATACAACACAGCTATTCCGTCCTCTGCCCCAGTTGAGAGACATTTTAGCTTTGCTGGACTGATTCTGTGTCCTCGAAGGAGCACCCTAACAGATTCCAATTTGGAACGCTGCACCTTGTATGCGAATAGCAGCAGTCAAACAAAAAAATAAAACGAAAATGCAGCAAATGATATAGTTTCTCATATTAAGTACCATTTCTTCTTTAAATTATTGCTAAAATAAGAAATATTAAATAAGTAATGCGATTTCTGAAAGTATTAGGTGTAACGACGCAAAAAATAAAATATTCTGCTTTGTGTTTCAGATTATTAAAATAGAAATATTTTACTTTGTGTTTCAAATTATTAAAATAGAAATATTTTATTTTGTGGATGAAATTGTTAAAATAGAAATATTTTATTTCGAGGTTCAGATTATTCAAATAGAAATATTTTATTTCGAGATTCAGATTGTTCCAATAAAATACTATTTTCTTTAAGCAAAATAAAATCTAAAATATTAAATAGTACTTCAAATATTTTTTTCGCCAAATAATGCCCACCTTTGTAAACAAATAAGACCGAGCATTGTCGAGCAGGAGGCAAGCAGCCGCGAAGGGGTTGGATCGGTTGTCGCGAATTTCTGCGGCGTGCCGCCTCAGCGCAGCGCGGGGCAGGCTCCATGAAAAGAGAGTTTTATCTTGGCACTCGTTATCCGAGCGCGGAGACTCGCAGTCCGCTCGAGCGGGGTATTCGAAGGAGAGGCGAATTCAGGTCGTTCTCAACGAGCTGGAACCCGGAATCGAGATGCCTGATATTCGCTCGGCCGCTCGCCGAGGCGGTTCCGTATCCGGTAAATCTCCCTGAGCGTAGAATCGACCGTAATGAATTCCTGAATAGGCGGAATATATACGCGGAAGTAAGTCCGATTCATGTGCGCGTACGCCGAGTCTACGACGGATATTAGACTGGAACGCGAGCGGGCCGGCCTGTTGACAGTCTGAATAAACAGCGTCTCGGCGATCAACAACGTCGACCCCGGCTGATTCATGGTCAGCCCTAGCAAATAGAAGGACAATAAATATAGGTCAGGGGGACCTGGGATTTCGAATCCGCGGACCGTTTGCAATGGGTCATCTATCGACCCGGCAATACCGAGCCGATTCAATTGTTTGTGGAGAAGGGATCATTAACGTGTTGATCGGCCCCGGCCTCGACTTTACATAGAAAACTGCGCGCCGACAAACAATCGTGTTTAATGTGACCGGGAATCGTTTCGTTCGGTTTATTTGCAGCAAGCTGTGGATACAAGGTTCGCGGAAATAATTGATAGAAATTGTTCCGCTCAATTTCTGTCCGAACGATATAGCCGGATGGTCGAAAATGCCTTCGGGCCAAATTAAAAGGCTAATGGACCATTCGATAAGACAAAAAAACGGTGCTGTGTAAATTTTAACCATAGAGATATAGATTTCGACCGGGAGGGTAGTCACGAGATAAAATGAGATTAGAGTTTTTGGCACGTTTCTCCTTTTGGAACTTTCATTATACTGATTATTAGACTGCGGATTTTATGCATTTATGACAAAAATGGGTAGCACAATCTAGAGCAGTGGACATATTAAAAAGTTTTAAAGACATCAGAGTATTGGTTTCAGCTTAATCAGATAATTCAAAGAAGAAAGAAATGTTTATTTCACTCCTGCGTTTTGCAATCAATGCAAACATTTTTTATTCTGCATAGAGATCCGCAGTCTACTGATTATAAAATGTCCGCTCCATGAAATTCGTGTTTTGATTACCAGAATGGGAGCTTTGTCGGTACGTATGTGACAGAAGCGATGATAAGTGTTTGCTTGTGTACAGCGTAGGCATTCAGCTATTTACGAGTGATGAATATTCCATGAACATTCAGTGGATGTGCAAAGTATTCGTACACCTTTTAAAAACTAATAAAAAGATTTTAAAAAGATTTTCCAAAAATTACAATTTACAAGGTTGCAGGTAAAAATAAAGAAGGCATTTTTAAAAACTTTTTTATTTGGGCCCTTAATGAAAATTTAAAATGTATGTTTTGTAGATCTATGTTAGTCACACACATGTTGGAAATTTCATCGAATCGATTGACGCAAGAAAAAAACAACAGGCGTCGAAAGATGTACGATTCTGTGGATTTTAAGCAGAAACTGATCAAAAGTCGTGGAAAACTACGATTTTCACCATTTTTAACCGCTTGTAGCTCGTGTGTATGTTAATCGATTTCAATGAAATTCTCAACATGTGTATGACTAACATAGATCTACAAAACATACATTTTAAATTTTCATTAAGGACCCAAATAAAAAAGTTTTAAAAAATGCCTTTTTTATTTTTGCATTTAACCTTGTAAATTATAATTTTTGGAAAATCTTTTTTGTATATCATTTCGTAAACCAATGCTTCTAATTTATTATAAAAAATCAGTTTGTTTGGTACAATTATAAAAATGTTATTAGTTTTTAAAAAGTGTACGAATACTTTGTACACCCACTGTATATAGTTGGGTTATTTGAATTTTCCTTTCAAATGAGTACATTCCTACAGTAAAGCGCCGGAACGAATGAACCGCGTAAGTCGAGAATTGAAATGAACGTAATTAGATTACATGATTTAATGACGATGTATTCAAATAAGCACGACTCCTTATTTTAATCTGTTCTCTGAACTCATCTACGAAAATGGGAAAAAGACCGCGCGACGTTGCGCGCCGTCGAGGAAGGCAGTTCCGACAACAGATAATTAGAATACACTTCGCAGCGTTGGCTACTAATCTATGCTAGTATTTCGCCGGCATGGGGGGCACCACACTCGAGACAGCAGTGAATACAAGCGACAATTCAGGGAACATTTATAATCCGCACGTAGCACTCTGGGCCGTCGTCGAGCGTGTTTCTGAGCGTGCTAAATTACGCGAAAATGTTGCGACGAGTATAATGGCGTGTTGTGTGTAACTGCATGACGTGGGTGTGTCCGAACATATGCGGCCGAGTGGCGCAATGATCGTTAAATAAAATTGTCACCGGGTGGCCAGCGCGACGGCGGTGTTTCAAATCGTTTGCGTCTAAATTAATACGGCCGTTGTCGACTTCTTGTGTTACTTCTTTCGTCGTTAAATCTTCATTGCCCACCCACGGCCGCCATTGTGTGTTTTCCGCCGGGCAATTGTTTCCCAGGGGCCGTTCAATGTGTTTCGCTCAGCTAAATGAAAAGTAAACCGTGGTTCCAAGAGCTGTAAAATTCAATTTCTCCCCTAATTGCCGCGGTTCCTTTGCGCGCCCCTCGGCTTTTCTTTTTCGTCGAACCGGTATGCTGTATCTATCGCGTGTGTGCGAAGTGAAAATTCATCAAAGAGACGGCAAAAGGGGGCGGGGCTATAGCACGTGAACGCACGTGCCATAGCGACGTAATCATTGTTCATGGTCATGAAATGCATTAGAGCCAGATGATCCCCGGGGGTATGACTAATTAATAATTGTTATTCTATAATTACTCTGTGCCTTGCACGGTTTCGGGGCCAATTGACATAATATGTTTCACGTGCCGGCGTTCCTGGCCATTTGTACTCATTAAACATGGTGGATGGGTTTACTAATGCTTCGTTTAGCCGGATAAATCGGGTAACGAGCGGTTCGCCGGCGATGAAGGTTTTCGTGAACATTGCCCGAACCCAACGACCCGGCTCGACCCGATCTTTCAGACCTGTTTTCGCCGCTTTCGTAACTTATTGTTCCAAAATCAACGATGGAATTATACTTATCGGGAGATTCTTTAGAATTGGTTTCCTGATTCGCTTCTATGGATCCGCGTAAAACGAATCCGCGCAAGTCGAGGACGTACTGTACACAGTATTTGAATTACATTGTAATTACATTATTTGAATCATTCACTAAATTTGAAAAGGTTAAAAAATAAGATAAAACAAGAGCACAGAGAATTAATAGTGAATTCTTGTTGAAAAATCTCGTAAACTGTTGTCTTGTTACAGCGGGGCAACCGCACGATTTCACCGACGACGTTTAATACGCGTCAGTGGACTCGGCATACCGGCAGACAACCACTGTTACAGGTTTAAGTGACTGCCGTCAAAATATAGGCGCGTCGTGCGTGTCCTAATTGAATGTCGCCATAATTAAATTCCCAAAGGAGCCCGGAACGCGGGACACGCACTTTATTGGAGCAATAGCCATTCAGGGACCGCTTGTGTGTCAGCTGAATTTAACCGGCAATAGCCTGAACGCGAAGACAATGTTGCTCGTCCAATCCGAGTCTGCCTATTGTTGTCAAAATAAAAACGCTCGCGCGAAATTAATTCAAGGAACGTAGCGTTCAAAATTAATTCAAGAGACATCGTTCAAGTACAACACGATGAATTTAACTCTTAGCACTAGAAATTGCTGTACCATTATTTACCATATTGTTTAGATTATTAAATATGTTTCAATTACTACACATTTAAGTATTGCATGAGGTATTATATGAATTTCATATCGGATAAAGCACCAAATCAAATTTCATAAATAATCTAAAGTCTTTTTCTCTTTCCTGAGAAATTTCATTCGAAGCAGTTACATTTTTTGTTACGAGGACTCTTCAACTATTCTTATTTCCGGATTGGATGGCGACATTGCGGGGACACGCGGGAGAGACGGCCGCATCCGGTAGTCGAATGTTTCCGTTCTCCGATGGAAATCATAACGATCGGCCCATTTCCGAGGCTCCCGTCGGTCGACGCGGCGACTGGCGTTCCATTTCATTAGCAGTTCGTTAATTGTTAATGAATTATAATGCGGCGGTTACGTTTGGCTTGTTACGTGCGTAGAAATGGCCACCGTCTCCGACACAGCCGCGCTTATTAATTGTTTCACATTGCGCCCTGCAAAAGTGGCCGCAGTTGCTCGTCTGATTCAATTCCACCAGAAAATTCTGTTCTCTCCGTACAAAACTCGTAGCTTCAGCTGAAGTCTCCTGTGGACTCGACCGATTTTCTTCTTGTATTATTTAAAAATATACAATCTTGAAAACACCTTCCGTAAATTTTAAACAATTTTATATGAGATAAAGAATGGTTTTAGAGTTTTAAAAGTGTTTAAAAATTTTACATACATGTTTCGCTATGTTTCAAGTACCACAGTGCAATTTATTTATTACTATTCTTTAAATTCTTGTATGATTCTGATAGCATGTCACTTTTCCTGACTAGAGATTACTTTTATCTTTTACCACTATGTCAATTTGACACTGAGGGTTAAAATAATGTGGCGTGTAGACTGCGGATCTTTATGCAAAACAAAAAATGTTCGCATTGATTGCAGGACACAGGAGCTAAATCAAAATTGTACTCTTCTTTTAATTATCCTATTAAGCTGAAACAAATAGATTGATGTCCTTGAATATTTTTAACACGTCCACTGCTTTAAATTGTACGTGCTCAGTTTTATCATAAATGCATCAAATCCGCAGTCTAGTGATGTGAAAGAATTAATATAGTAGAACTCACGAATTCAAATAATCATTATTGAAGGTTCCCGGTGGACAATAACTATTCAGTCTCGCGCCAAACATTAACACGGTTCTCCCAAGTAAACGGCGGTGGAGGACCGAAGAAAATAACAAAAAAATTCGCCGACTTACACGGTCGCTTCCGCGTAAATCACTACAGCAAAGCAACACTCTCGGACGAAAGTTGCGCGGCCGCCTCTGAAACTCTATTTCGGTCGAACGTCAGTTCCGGTAAACTTCGTCGGGAAAGTTCACTTGTCTGCACGCATCCTTCTATTTTCGCAAGGCTGTCGTCGTTCGCCGCGTTGTGCCGCGCCTGGCAAAGAGTATTTTTCTTCAAGGTGGAGGACTCACGTCGGGATAATGCTCGGCATTCGTTCCGAGGAACGAAGAACGCGGCGGGAACCTGATACAGAATCGGCTTCGTCGTCGCTGGGAAATGGAACGGAAATTTCTCGGTCCGTGAGCTAATTAGACGAAGTGAAGGGAACTGTGCGCGTTCAGCTTGTAATTAAATGTAATGCAACTCGACGTCGCGACGCTTAAGAAGCTGCAATGGGCTTCTTCGCAAATTTTCTGCGAAAACTCCGCGGAAATGATTAACGCAAACTTCACTCCTATGTATTCGCTCGTCTTTGAAGGGTAATTAGACTGTGGATTTGTGTGCGAAATAAAAATTCTCCGATTCAACTGTGAGAAACAGCAGGTCAACAAACATGTACCTCCTACTTCATTTATTACATTATTTATTTCCTAGATGAAGAACAAAATCAATCTATTAGTTCTTTAGAAGGAAGGGTCTTGCGTTGCTCTTCTGTTTGTGATTTGAGCGTTTCTCATTCGCGACGTTTCTTTCGAAGTATAAAGACGTGCCTCTCAACGTGCTTTTAGTACTGTTTATAATAAATGTATAGTTCTTCTTTTCCCAGATAGAGAGTCTATACAGGGTGAGTCCGAAGAAACAGAACACCTAAATATCTCCGTTACTTTCGTTGTACAAAAAAACTTCTTACGACAAAATTACACTGTTTGAAGGGCCACATGTAACGGTGTAAGAGAAAAACTTTTCAAGGTTACTTTTTTCAAGATTTCAAGGTCATCGATATTTTTTTAAATAGAATGAGGTACTTTTTAATATATCAATCGATGCACCTGGATATTCGTTATAAAAAAGTACTCACCTATGTATGTCGAAAAGTTAGTAGTTCAGGAGATATTTCAATTTGAATAACTCTAAAACACCATTACTGTTTTACTAAGACGGTAGCGTTTACTTACTTGCGTAACGTTTTACTACGACAGTAATGGTGTTTTAGAGTTATTTAAATCGAAATATCTCATGAACTACTAACTTTTCGACGTACATAGGTTAGTACCTTTTTTATAACGAATGTCCAGCTGCATCGATTGATGTATTAAAAAATACCTCATTCCATTTAAAAAATATCGATGACCTTGCAATCTTGTAAAAAATGGCCTTGAAAATTTGTTCCCTCACACCATTACATGTGGCCCTTCAAACAGTGTAATTTTGTCCTAAGAAGTTTTTTGGTAGAACGAAAAGTAACGGAGATATTTAGGTGTTCTGTTTTTGCGGACTCACCCTGTATACCCATAATCCAATATCATGTTTTCCTTTTAGCAGCGGTAGAAGCTAAGAATAGTTTTATTGTCAAAAATACCAGTGTACATTTATTAACAGCCATTTCCAATAATAAATATAGTTTATCGATGTCTCATCAACGATATCGTATCGGTAAGGCGGTAGACTCGTTTCCATAATTGCTATCGCGGCCTCAATTGATCTTTTATCTAGCGCTTTTGACTATTGAAAAACCCCATTTTTGCATCATCGAGAAATGAGAAGGCGCATTCCACACCCTTGCAATTCTAGAAAAATGGGTCTACCCCCTTAAATGAATCTCTAGTGGCATCAGTAGAAACGCGTGCGAATCTCGGCGGTGGTGGACGGGGGTCGAGTTCCAGGGTGCCCGGAGTTCTCGAGAACGTAAATATACGGAAGTTGTTATATCCCGTTGGCAATCTCGCGACGGCATTCACCGTCGTCGTGGAGATATTGTAGCGTGGATAAGACCCGTCAGCGTCCTATACGGGTGGGCCGACAACTTGTCTTCATCCGTTCGCGGCGACGACCGCGAAGTATCGCAAGCGTGTGCATGCGTGCTCCGACGTCAGCCAGGATTTCCTTGTGAAAAGTGGAAGGAGTCGAAAGGAGCGGTTACAGGCTTGTTGCCTGGGATGGAACGGTGGTTGAGGAGAGCAGCGGTAAGGGGATATAGCGGCGCATTTGCATAAGGCGAGCTTGAAACGGCGGCATAAGGACGAAGGAAGGAAGGAAATGCCGATCGATCTCTCGCAGCGACGTTATTTTCGCGGCCGAGTCTTGAATATTCATAAAACAATGATTTGTGGTTTATTGCCGGTTCGCTGCTCGCGTTTCTCCCGTCCGATTCGTCCTCTCTCTCTCTCTTTGTCGCTCTCATTTCCGCGTGGCTTTTTTATACGCACCCCTGCAATATTCGTTCGGGAATCGATCGATATTACTTTTACAACATCGCCGGCTGGTTGAATTATTCGCCGCGTTAGTGGGCCGGCGCTAACGTTACTATGTATCACAATTAACCCAAAGTTGTTCGTTTTTCCGAGCTACAATGTCCCCAGCACACACCTAATCCTCTTCGGTTCCGTTTGAACGCCACCGCGTGCTTGTCGATGATTTCGGATGGGGCCGAACGTTTTGCTACTCAAGCTTAAGAGCCCCTGATTAGGGGATTTACCGGCAGATTTCAGGGGCAAAAAGCGGTGGAACCCCTTAGCGGTCGAGCTCACGGACAACCGAAGATCTTGTTAGCTGCTTGTAGAGAAGGATTCGGCGGTTGTCCCTACAACTCGATGTTTTACGTCTTGACGTTCTCTTGACACCGAGGCCAATCTCCGAACAAATCACCACCGGGTAGGGTAAGTCGGCCATATTTTTTTCTGGGACCAATGAAAATCATCGACGCAGGTTTCAACGACAAAGTTTTCACCGACAATAACTTTGATCGACTAAATTCCTCGAGTCTCTGTTCGCACCTTTAGAGTTGAATTCACAGCAATGTGCATATTGCTAATAATCCCATAGGGGTTTTATAGCTTCATAAAAAAAGCTTTTTCATTTCGTTTCGAAAACCCGATTTTCACCGTCGACGAATTTAACCGACAACGATTTTTACCGACAATGATTTTGACCGGCAACGACTTTACCAAAGCAACAGTAGCATGATCTACAACGATATTCAGATGATGTTTATCAATATTAAGAGAGTAATGTACACATTGAGTAATTTACATTACATCGTATTTCATTATTTAAATTGAAGGTTCGAATTATGTACTTCAATTACAATGTAATTCAAATACCGTGTATGTAAAATGCAATGTGCCTAAATTACGTGATTCAATTACAATGCATTTAAAGTAGCACAAACCACGGGAAAAGTCCTTTGAAATTTCGCGTCGCACTCGAACATCCTGAAAATCAGTGATCAGTAGATGATAATTGAATCAAGCGATTTGATTTTATTGACAAGAATTGTTTATCGCAGCGATCGTTCGTTGCGATATAATCCGGAGTATCTACACCCGTGATTTCTGTCAATCAATTGATCTCGAAAAACATGTTAATTACGTGGAAACGGTCCATACGTGGCAGTTCATTAAGCGCGTCGTGAAATAAATCTGTTTCAGTGATTTATCATGGACGTGTTCTCGTCCCGAAGAATTATCGCTGTTCTCCCCGTTTACCTTTACATATACAGCGGGAGCGGGCCCATATTTTGGAGTTGTTCCAAGGCAAACAAGTGAAAACTTCTACTCGTATTTGTTGACAATTTCTTTTCACCTTTACACGACTCACTTCCCCGGCGGCGTTGTTTGCCATCGGATTCACTTTCATGAATTTCTCATGCGCTCGCTTGCTGGTTTCCTCCGCGTTTTTCGTCTCATTTATGCACGCACGTCCACTGAAAGCGGATTACCTTAGCATGGCCGCGGGCGAAATAGCGACAAAGACAAACAAAAAAAAAGAAATGATACAGCCAACTCGATTTCATACAGTCGTGTCCGTGTCGTGTTTCTTATAATTATTTCGCGCGCATAATGAACGGTGGCAACCGCGTCGGGGGAAGAGAATACACGGAGATTCCACAGCTTGTCTTTCGAATAAAAAAAAGAACGCTCGCTTCCCGTTCCTCTGAATCCGATTATGCATCTTCATAGAACGAATTTCTGGAAAAGCAACATTGTAAATCCTCCGTTGGCCACAGCTCGCTACGAACCTGGAGGCTCCAGCCATTACGCCGTTCGAAGTTTTAATAAATTCTCGTTTGAAAGTTTATTACCCGTCAGTGATTGCGCTGTTCGCCGAGAACGGAAGATATTTAATCAGCGCTTAGGACGTTTTAATATTTAAGGAAAGTTTATCGGCACAGAGAGATTCGAGGGAACACGGAGAGGTTATAAATCAGTTGGAAATATTCAAGTTCTTTCTCATTCACAGATAATAAATATGTAAAGCATTGATCTTCAACGCGCGTTTCTACATCGAAAATAACCATCTCAATTTTCCGAAATTACTCTGCAAAGTGTTTTCGCACGGAAAATCGAAGTATATGGATAAATTAAAACAGCGATAATTAAACTGAACGGGAACGAGCAGGGCGCGAATTGTTTCTTAAGGGAAACAAAAGCAACGTTTCCGACCGCTTTCCCGGCTCTAGAGATGCATTAATATTTCATACGCGGATTAAAATTGCCGGCTATTTCGTTCGGACCACAATATCGAGATCCTCATCGATATATTTCCTAAATGAAATTCAATCTTACACACAGGATTTCATACCAACAGGAATTGATAGATTCAATCCGTTGATTTAATCAAAGCACCTAATTCAAACACATTTCTACACCGAAAATGTTGGAGATACTGTTAGTTTCAATGGCACATTCAATTCGTTGATTACGAGGATCTGTATTTTATGAACAATATACAATAATTTAACCTCAAGAAAGTTTTATTTTTTAACAAATTGTATACTGGAGACTGCGTCAGTTTCTAGTAGCGATTCTGTTGGTATAAATTCATAACAATAGTAGGCCCGAAACGCGTTCACTTTTGGTTTACGGATTCATGTTTTTAACGTTTACAAAATGTTCGAACCTCTGTCCGTTTGCCACTATTGTTTGCGATTCGATACTGGTAGGTTTTTCGTGCCGGACTGTACCACTGTTCTGCGATGAAACAAGGTAAACATTTTTTTTCTGTATAAAATAAACGCGAACAAGTTTCGAAAAGAATAAAACAAAACAGAAGTTTCAAATTGGATGTTTCCGGTCTGTTCCACACGTTCGAGCCTAAACGTCCCTCGAATGGGAGTAAAAATGAGTCGAACCAGCCGAGACACGGATCGTTTTGTAGCCGGGCTGACGCGAACCTAGCTAGACCGCGATAAATAACGCGCTCGCGTTCCACTGCGTCAAAACACCGTCAATAGGTATAGATTTTAATGTTAGGCTGTTCGTCAGCGCTAGACAGCTCGTTCGTTTCTGCGAACTGACTCCCAAAACATGACACCGGTTCCGCTATATTACAGCATATCCAAGCAACTAGCAGCCTAACAGTCCCGTGAAAAAGATTCTCGATTTATTCGAGCTCGACGCGGAGCGTTCAACACGACTTGACGGACGGGCAAGTTAGAGAGGGGTTCCAGTGTAACAGGTCGAAAAAAATCAATTTCTTCTCCGCGTACTGGGTGGTTTACCTGAAATTACCATCTTGATTTTTGACAATAATATTGAGGGACACGTTTTGAGTTTTACAAATTTATATCACTCGAAAGATATAGTTGCCAGATACATTTTCACTCCAGAAGGTATAATGCAAGGGTGGCCAACCTGTGGCGCATTGGATGATTACAAGTGGCGCATTGCATCTTTGCGCCTACTTATTCTTTTGAAGTAGGCGTCATAATTAAATCCATCATCGTGTTCTCGACACTTGACAAGAGAAGCACCCTAAGTGTCCGACTTCGATTTTGATAATCTTTTGTGAGACGAAGGTATATGAACCTTTAATGATGTCTGCAAAATATTAGGTGTAGCTACTCAATAGTTTTAAAGATATGGCTAATGGAACTTCGAAAACTTGAGTTGCAAATTATGGTATACATATCAACAAGGTATGAAAGTTTAATTGTTTATATCTTTAAAACTATTGAGTAAGTACACCTAATATTTTGCAGACACCATTTGGGATCCATATACCATCGTCTCAGAAAAAATTATCAAAATCGAAGTCGGTCACTTGGGGTCCTTCCCTTGTGAGTGCTCTCAGTTCAATTCATGCAGTTTACAATTGTAGAATGCGAATTGTCTCTCGTCAAAGAGACCATTTCTCACTATTGTGGATCGGTGCTCCAATAAACGTGTGTCTTTTGAACTGACGTAAATTAATTAATCTAGTTGCGCGATCCCTTTTCCTCGTCCAAGCAAAGCAGATTCTACCCTTGTCCCTATTTTTCAACCCCAACAATGAACATTCTTATGTTCATAGAAAAGGTAGAAAAAGTGCTTCGGTTGTACGGCGCATCTGAACTCGTATGCGAAAAAAATTGGCGCATGGTATATAAAAGATTGGCCACCCCTGGTATAATGCGTTAACGGATTAAAAGTTGTAGCCAATTCTTCGAAGACAATATTTTCGGGAAAAACTCTGAGAGGTAACTGTTGAAATGAAGTCGAAACACCTTGATTATGATTCGATACAAAAAAGAACATTGTTCACTCAATAATAACCGTCTTAATTGTTTCATTCACTTTAATATCGACAAACTTATCTGGCAAAAAGTCAAAATAGCGCTTTTCATACAGTGGTCGAAATTTCCATAGTTCTACTAAAAATTTTCCTGTTTTTGTTCGTTATCGACTGAGTTTTTCATTGTTATCGACTGAGCGTGATTAGTTCTTCGGTTACAATAAATTTCTTGACTGGTATTTCGATTGTTACGGTTAGCTTCGATTATTACAGTTATATTTGATATTTTATTAAAAATTCCAGCGAAATTACCATAGTTCCTGACATATTCCTTTATCTTTAACAGTGTGAGTACTGTGTACAAAACTGTGTATAAAAATATACTTACTTACTTGATTTACTTTTATTTTTATAAAATGGGATATATTTTTAGGTTATATCGATTTTTATATCGATTTTTCTTAACATGCCACGGAATAAATTATTAAATGTGGAGGAGCAGATTAAAATAAAGGCGTATAAAGATGGAGGGCTTTCTAACTGGCAAATTGCCATAAAAATAAACAAATCCCATCATGTCTATAAATAATTTTGTTAAGTTAGGTGATTTATACGGCACAAATCATCCGAAGGGTGGAAATGAAAAGTTGAGTCGAAGGCAAACTTCATTAATTTTACGTGTTGCATCAAACCAAAATGTAACAGCACGGCAGATAAAAACGGATTTCGATCTCCCAGTATCTCAAAGACGTGTTCAACAAATCCTAAAGAAAAGTAAGCGCTTCGTATGGACGAAAAAGGATTCAAAATCGCCTTTACGCATTGTCATAAACAAGCAAGACTCGCTTTTGCTAGAACTCATATGTCGTGGAATGAAGAATGGGAAAAAGTAATTTTTTCGGATGAGAAAAAGTTTAATTTAGACGAACCACCGGTTTTAAGTACTATTGGCACGATTTGAGTAGACCACATGACATTGCCATGAGTCGAAATTTTGGTGGTGGAAATGTCATGGTTTGGGCTGCATTTAGCTTTTCCGCAAAGACCCCGATGTGTTGGATATCAACGAAAATGAATTCTGAAAAACACACAGAACATTTGGAAGTCGCTCTAATTCCGTTCACGGAAGAAATGGGTTTGGATGACTATGTATTCCAACAAGGTAATACAGCCGTCCACATTGCAAGAATCGGCAAGGAATGGTTTCAAAAGAATAATATTTAATTAATGCAGTGGCCCGCCTGATCTCCGGACCTCAACCCCATAGAGAATCTTTGGAGAATACTTTCTCGCAAGGTGTACGCAAATGGAAAACAATTTGCTACTGTTGCAGAACTTAAAAGTAGTATAAGACAAGCGTGGAGTAGTATAGATGTATCGACGTTACAAACCTTAATTAGAAGTATGACTCACCGAGTTTTTCAAGTTATTTTGAAAAATGGTAGGAATATACAATATTAACATACAATTATTAAATAAAACGTCTAGGTTTTGTAAGATACATAAAGTATTATATTGAGTGGAACTATAGAAATTTCGCACAACCCTTCATCAAAAATACATACTTTTTAACTTTATCACTTGAATGAGAAGACATTCTATTTTGAAACTATTCAGATGTCTTTGTAATCATCTTAATATAACATAAATACTTGGAGCCAATTTATTTTTTTATAAATGAACCAAAATTGCCAACAAATAAGTATGGAACTATGGAAATTTCAACCGCTGTAAAGTTTTTGGCCGTCCCGACGCCGTTGAATATTAACGAGGAAGAAATTATTGTACAGCAGGTCGAATCCCAGTGAACTTTCCATTCGACGCGACGGTTGAATGGAGCCGTTCGAGCTGTCTGTTTTATAAACAGCGGCGGCGCGGCGTAAAGCGAAAAGTTGGCGGACGCAATTTCCCAGTAAAACCCGCGGTTATCACATTGTCACTGTTTGGCTCGTAACGCATCGCGTGATATATAATGTAAGTTTGATCGAAAAAGTTCTCGGCCGCCTTTTTTTATGAGCCACGAGAACCAGGAGGAAGCGGCGCAGGAAGACTAAGGAAACTGTTGTCTGCCGCGATGGATCTGTTCACCGTGAGACCACGCAAGATTGGTTACGACAAACGTTAATTAATATACATGGAACCTTGGAAGTTTCTGGTAGCGTTTCATGCAACTGTAATAGACATGATCAACCGTTAGTTGCAGTGGTTCAGTTAACTTTGATCAAATGTTTGCTTCCGCTCCCTCTCTCCGAACTAATCAGCTTTCGATACTTAACCTGAGGTTGGTAGTTTGTGTTTGAAATAGGATTTTTGAAAAAATTCTTTGCACAATGTATACTTTCGATTTGAATCGGATTCGACAGCTAATCTCGTGCAGAACGAATAATTAAAAAAAATGTCGTCGTACTTGCAACTACAGCACGAATAGCAGTAGAGCAGAATAAAGCTAAACTATTAGATTGTTGCATATGAAATGTGCGTATTTAAAAATGCTATCACAGTCTATACGTTTATTATATAAAACTTTGAGGTACAAAGGTAATCCTTAATGTCCTATGTTCAATTTTAATTTACATGTATAATTTTACTTTTGAATAACGTTTATTTTATTTACTTCAACGTCAATCAACGCGACTGTCGTGTATTCCTATTATATTTCTGATAAAGTAACTTATCGACGATGGCATTATGTGATTTTTGGTAAAAAGTGGTGATTAATTAACGTACCAGTCGTTGATTATGTTAAACTAGTTGTTGTAAAACGTGAATGACCATAATATCTTATTTTTACTGTAATACAATCAAGAAACTTATTTGTAAATAGAATACAGTGTGTTCAAAATTGCGTTTGTTTAATGTCACTGCAAAAAATCGGACATTTCATACGTAACAACCTAATACTTGCAAGTATAGTCTGGAGAACGGTTAGAACAGGGTCAGTTTCGTGCAGAACGAAGATTGAACACAAACGAGCCAGAAGGAAAGTAATTTTCCACCGTCCCCAATGGTGTGCTTGTGGCTCATCCATGTATCTGTCGGCTGCAACACGCAGGGAATGGTATACGATTACTGGTGTTTGCGGAGTTGTGAATTCTGTCAGCAGGTAATCGTGGGTCAGTTCACGGAGTGTACGCAATAGACGAGAACAAAGGGGGTCGCGTCCAGGCACGAGGTTCGAACAAACGCTCGTTTCGAAGAAGGCTGATAACGGAGGACAATCGCGGGAAGTCTTCCAAAGTTGAAAGAACTTTCCCCCGGTGTCGAATTAACCCCACGAGAACGGACAGAGTTTTATCAGGCAGCGGGGCGAAGTTATTTCTCCGGGTCTGCCGTGTCTGTAATAGCTTCATCATCTCCGAGGTAATTGCATTGCGACGATGTATAATTAGAGGGTATTCTGTGTTCGGGACATGTCCTGCATGCCGTACGGCCTCGTTGCACGTCCGCGGGGCAACCCTGCCCCCACTTTGTCGTGGCTTCGTAAACTCCGTTAATTATATAATGCACCGTTATTATCGACAATAACGTCCGAGTCGGATAAGATGGTTGACTTTAGTAAACCTCCTGGAATCTCTCGACGCGTTGTCCTACAGTTAGCGCTCACGACTAACAATCCTGCTACAATAACGTCACGATCTAGCTCTCATCGCCTGTTCCGAGCAGGGCAGAGATCTCGTAGGGAAACTATTATTTTATGCCGAACGTAGAAAAGAACAGCATGTAAACAGGGACGCTTGAGCTTCTTGGCCTCTCTCGGGGATGTCCCGGAGAGGTGGAAGGGATAGGCGAAGGGACAGTGATCGTGGAGATCTCCAGGGAGTAGATCGCGACTTTACTGTACATATCGCAATTCATGGACAGGTATTTCGAGTAGTCATTTATTTATACAAGCTACATTCCCCCGGGTTTACAGTTGTTTACAATTCTTATGCCTTTCGACAAAGGCTAAGATTAGGTAAAAATGAATAGGTCCGGTGGCAGGGTGTGAGGTGCTGTATTTTTAGTAAAATACGCGAGCCATTGATTTCATCTTGGCCACGCGCTGATTTCAATTTGATTCCTTTCGAAGGTCTTTGAACAGAAAGTTTGTACGTCATCATTTAATTAAAATCCGGCCAACATACCTTCCGCGGAGTTTTGAAACCATACGAGTGACCCAGTTATTAATTCTCACAGTTCATTTACCGGCGAAGCGCAAACAAACCCGTTAATTACGAAAACCGTGGCCACAAAGACAGGGAAATAGGTGAAGATACAAAAGAAGATTAATTTTATAATTAGCCCGGTGCCGGTGTGTCCACAACTCCATATTCAGCATCCCAACTTTCCGGGACCTCTATTTTAAGCACGCTGGTCGATACCTCACGCTCGAAACTACGCTGCTTTCGGCTTCCAGCTAAATCTGCTGACACACGGATGAAGTCGCGGAGCCAGCCGGTTTACCTGAAGTCCTGCCGTCTGCCGAAATAAGGAGTATTATTTACCTGGCCACGGTGATCCCCGTGGACAACCAGAATATCGTAAGTTTGCCCGCTGACACCACGGGAGACCGAGGAATGGCATCATTCGGTCCTGGTCCTACCGATACGGTGTTCCAGCTGCGCACAAAGTGACTGCGAACTTCTGACAAATATGCGTTGTCTCTCCGCTGTCTCCAGAGCTTTTCCGTGAAAAACTGAGGCTCGATTCTTGAATTCTCGCGGGCGTCTTCGGACATGATCGTCTTGAATTTTCACCTGGAATATGCAACGAACAACTTGAATAAATTTTCCAATGATTCAGAAACATTTGAACTTATAGGACTCCTGAAAAAAGATAAAGTAAACTTTAAAGTGTATTTACGAAATTTCAACAATTCGTTTTCATTATCATCGATGAAGATGTGTACAAAAAGTTGCCGAAAATTGTCCTTGACCTCGAATCTCAAGGTCAAAATTTTTTAATTGCATAATGCAATTTCAAGGACAATTTTGCGGCAACTTTTTTTAGAGACCTTGACCGATCCAAAGATATGTTTTCTTTACACCCTGTACGTTAAGGAAACGCTTGCGGGTTGGTCTAAATAATTTCGGTCGCTGGTTGATTAAATAAAGTACGAAAGACCCAGCTAATTATTCCGCCCCTGAACGTATCCAGGAAGTTTTTGCGTCGGTGCCACCGGTCGCCAAGAAAAGGGGACATGAGGAAGAAGAAGCAGCGAGTAACTATCTTCTCCATGGCCGGTCCAATGAGACTTTGGACCTGTTAAGAAGTGGCGGCAAGAGAATAAGAGGCAGGGACGGACTCTGGCTTTTCCTCGATTTATCCGCCGGCCATGGGGAATGAAATTACGAGACTTCGCCCGGAACTTTATAAAGGCGAAGATAGATTTCAAGTCCGGCTGTCTCCGCGCCGGTTTTTCCGAAGCTCCTCTTCTCTCCCCCTCTCTCTGTCTCTGTTCCAGCCCTTCCACGCCCTCGAATGAACGTATCGTTACTCTCGTAGGTAATCGATCGAGCACCCTCGAGAATTATTTTATACACCATTGCGGGCTTGGCTCCGCGGAAGCCAGGAAGAAAGTTTCGTAGGAAACGATTGCCTCGGAACACGTAAAGCGTCGCGCACGTAAGAAATCTTTAGCCCCGCGTGACAGGCGTATTATAGCCAGGAAATGGATCTGGAAATTTTCACTCGGCGTGTACGGAAACAGAAATTAAAGGCACAATCACGTAGCAGCGGCGTCGTGGGTGGGAAAAGACTTTTAACAGTTTCGAGGAGTTCTGGGGACGTTCGATGGTCTCGGAGGGATTGTTACCACCCCCCCCCGGAACATCCCCCCGCCCGGATTTTTCAATTTCCTCGAGTATGGAAATCGGTCTACGGTCCACCGACTTGCGCGTACTAACTACCTCTCGATTCACAAGTTATGAAATATCACACTGTCATTCCTTATTTAAACTATTAAGGGGAGTTCACAATTGTCTATCCTCACCGATTTTGGGTCCTGTTGTGTTAGGTTGTTCAGAAAGTATTCCAATACTTCCATTTGTTATTATTATACAGCGGATTTTATTTTATTTATTTTTATTTTATTTTATTTATTTTTATTTTATTTTATTAAAATTAGTAGGTGTAACTTAAAACAGTGAAAACATTAGAAGGATTTAAAAATGCTGTTATGTTATGTTCAAGAGAAAGAAAATAAATTTATATTTCGGTGCAGTTTGTTACAATCCAGGAAGAACATTTTTATTTTCCACGAAAATCCGCTGTCTAGTAATAACTAGACAGCGGATTTTATGCATTCATGATAAAAGTGGGCAAGTACAATTTAAAGCAGTGGACATGTTAAAAATATTTGAGGTTTCCGATGATCTGACAAAAGGATGTTTCGAACGAAAGTTGCTCGGTATTCTACTTTTCTACAAGATTCAGTAGACAAAATTAAAGAAAAAATCTTTTTTTAATATCCTAACTGAAATCAAGACGAATTCAACGACCTACAATTACAGCATCAAACCTTGAAATAACGCTACAATAGTTTCGGCCACAAAAAGCGGATTGCCGGACCGCTGCGCGCCGGCGAATGGGAAAGTTCGTTTGCGTGTTTGCGATTCGCGAGCTCGGCGTAGAGACAGAATGAGCGCGCGCGATATTTCACGCGGAGCGAATTGCGATCGGGACGATTAAACATTTTGGCAGCTGTCACCGTGCCGGTGGAGGAACGCCGTCTCTATTCGAGGGAAGAATTTAATGGTGGACCGTGGTGGCGTTCGGTCGACACCGGAGAAAAAATGTGGCAAGGAGAAAAACTGGAGCTCGACACGCCTTCAATCAAACGGGATTTTTATCGGCCCTAACGACGCCCACGCCGAAGGAAACGACTCTAGCCGTCGTCGTCGTTCCCGACCTCGGGGTCGTTTCGGTCCTCTTTCATCGACCACCGGTATTCCACAGGTCTCGCAGTCGTGAAACAGAAAGCCGGCTAATTACGTTAACGACCGGAATGTGTTAGCGTGTCCGTCAAACAAAATACTGATTCCCGAACTATTAAGCCCGATTGTTGGCGACCCGACGACTTTGTTTGACGGCAGAAAGCTTTTTCATCGAACAGCTTTTGCTCGGATCAATCTGCCGGAGCGGTTTCCGAAACTACTCGACAAACGATTTTCTTCATTGATCCTGATCATTCCTGTCTCTAATCTCGACGTTCGATAGGACCAACGTACTTTATACTTTATGAATTATTCTGGTTCAGTTATTCGACGCTGGTCGAACAGGATTTTTCATTTTCACTAGCTATTCTCTCGCGCAGCCGTTTGGAAAAGAGTTCAGATTAAAAAATCTGCCACTTTCGTCCTTAGGCTCTCATCTTGAAACGTTTGTTTCTTGAAAATTTAGAAATCTTAAGAATTTAGATCTTAACTTTTTCAAAAAAAGTTATTTAAACATTAGCTATTAAACTAATCCTTCTAACGTCTCAAAGAACTCAAGCCGTGTACGAATACTTTGTACACCCGCTGTAGTAAGATTCAATCTGCCACGTTGAAAGTTTAAGGCAAGGGGTTAATAAATTTCTTGACTGTATTTTGCGAAAATCACATCTGAAGACGTGAATATCGAAGATCCCAACGTCGATAACGATCGTTCTGCGAGACCTGTAAATTAATCGAAGTATCGAGCTGTTCTATCTTCCTTATTCGACGACAGCGCAGCTGTTCGACGAGTCGCTACGAGTTTTCGATAAGAAATAACCCACTTGCTTCCTCGATCGACCAAGAATAATCCCCGCGCTCCGGATTTCAATACAGCCCTCCCCGAGGATCTTAGATCTTTCGAAGTATCTGCCGGTCTGGAGAAATTCCGTGTAGACGAGACGCAGGGTGCAATAGAAGCGCTTCTTGCGACGCAATGGACCGTGAAGCAGTTCGATAGACGGCACCCATCGAACCCTCTTAAACAAAGGCAAGAACCGTGACTGCACATCACTTCTACCAGGTGGTTTTCGCCTTTGTCCTGTCATTTTATTGAACACCTACTGTTTTGCCAACTCTGGTTGATTGTCTGCTGCTGTGAACAGGTCGGTGATTTAAAAGCTCCGGTAAATACGTCGCGATCTGTTACAAACTCTACGGTAATGCGTTTCTTTGAAGCCAGAAGACGTTTGGATAGCAATACAATTTGTTACTCTTAGATACTAGTGTTATTAGTAAACAGCGGATCTTTATGCAAAATAAAAGCTGTCTACATGGATTGCAACAAATTGGAGTGGAATAGAAAATTATTTTCTTTCGGAAATGTTTAGTAGATTGAAAGTAATATATACAGGGTGTGTGTGGACGGACGGGTGGTACAACCGAGCAGGGGATGATAACTACATGTAAAAATAAGTCGAAAAAGAGGTATAACATTTTTTGTTTGACGCTTCGCTTTCGAGAAAACCGAGTTTGAAAATGCAGCGAATACACGTGCTATTGCATAGGAATCGTCTGACGCGTCTGACCATGATCAACCAATTCTACTTTCCGCATACAAGTAAATGCTAAAGCACGCGAACCTGGCGGAACTTTTGACTCGACTTTCTCGAAAACGAAGCGTCAAACGAAAAAATGTTGTTCCTTTTTTTCGACTTATTTTTACATACGTATTTATTTTACTTAGTATCACTCCATGCTCAGTTGTACCGCCCGTCCGGTCACATTCTGTACATACAGGGTGTCCCAGACCACCCGTACCACCCATTTATAATCTATAAAATAGGTTATTTTCAAAAATTCAAAGTGTTTCTTTTATAAATCAGATGCGCTCTATCAAATGGTGATAGTTTTAACTTCCGGTTTCGGCCGGAAATAGGTGATTGAGACCGGAAGTTACATTTCTTAAATGGAACATGGTGTTTTTTATTACGGATTCGGATTCTATGCGAAAAACAAGAAACTTTTGTCTGAAACATTTTTTCAAGAAATGTCATTTATGTAACCTCCAAAATGAGTCTTGGTGAAATAATGTTTTCATTATCTGTGTAATACAGGGTGTCCCAAAATTCGTGAACTTCCCGAAAGGGGGTGATTCTTGAAACCATTTCAAGCGACATTTTCCTTTGCAAAAATGTTATCCGCGGCTTTGTTTAGGAGTTATTAACGAAAAACACGGACCAATCAGAGCGCGACCTAGACGCGAGTTACCACAGTCGGCCAATAGACAGTTGGCGTGCCGGGCCGACTGTGACAACTCGCATCTAGGTCGCGCTCTGATTGGTCTGTGTTTTTCGTTAATAACTCCTAAACAAAGCCGCGGATAACATTTTTGCAAAGGAAAATGTCGCTTGAAATGGTTTCAAGAATCACCCTCTTTCGGGAAGTTCACGAATTTTGGGACACCCTGTATTACACAGGTAGTGAAAACATTATTTCACCAAGACTCATTTCGAAGGTTACATAAATGACATAAAATGACATTTCTTGAAAAAATGTTTCAGACAAAAGTTTCTTGTTTTTTCGTATAGAATCCGAATCCGTAATAAAAAACACCATGTTCCATTTATGAAATGTAACTTCCGGCTCAATCTATTTCCGACCGGAACCGGAAGTTAAAAATATCACCATTTGATAGAGCGCATCTGATTTATAAAAGAAACACTTTGAATATTTGAAAATAACCTATTTTATAGAATATAAGTGGGTGGTACGGGTGGTCTGGAAGACCCTGTACATATTAATATTTAATATACAGTGCATGTAAAAAGTATCCGTACGCCCTTCAAAATAGAATATCTTTTTATAAATGTACCAAACGATCTGATTTTTTAATAATCAATTAGAAGCATTGGTTTACGAAATGATATGCAAGAAAGATTTTCCAAAAATTATAATTTAAAGGTTACATGCAAAAATAAAATATGCATTTTTTAAAACTTGTTTATTTGGGTCCATAAAGAAAATTTAAAATATATGTTTTGTAGATCTATAGGAGTTATACACATGCTTAAAATTTCATCGAAATCGATTAACATACACACAAGTTACAATCGGTTAAAAATGGTGAAAATCGTAGTTTTACACGATTTTTGACCAGAGTCTGCTTAAAATCAACGGGATTGTACATCTTTCGATGCGTGTCGTTTTTTCCTGCGTCAACCGATTTCGATGTAATTTTCAGTATGTGTATAACTAACACATATTCTCAATTTTCATCAAGGGCCCAAATAAAAAAGTTTTAAAAATTGCATTCTTTATTTTTGCATGTAACCTTGTAAATTATAATTTTTGGAAAATCTTTTTTGCATGTCATTTTGTAAACCAATGAATTAATTAGAATGAATGAAGAAATTAGAATAATTGATTATAAAAAACTAGGTCGTTTGGTACAATCATAAAAAAGTTATTATGTTTTAAAGGGTGTACGAATACTTTTTACACCCACTGTAAAACAGGACTCCTGAATAGCTCACTTGTTTTTGGAGATAGAGGAAAATACCTTAGACCAAACTTATTTGGTATCGAGGGGCTGGTCATCCGATGTTAGTAGTTTTCTGATAGGTGGAGGCGTCAAGGAGATATGAAGATCAGCTACGTTTTTTTTTTAATAGAATGATATGATTTTTTACTTACATTCTGATAGAGTATTTCAAGACGAATACAATGACCTACTTGGGAAGGTCATTCAAAGTCACTCAAGGTCAACTGTAAGAGAAAGCGGATTACCTCAAAGCATTCTTCGAACACTTCGACGTATATAACAGTCGTTTCGGTGTAAAACCCTTCGGACTTCTGGAACGCGTGTTTGTGGAACTCGTCGGAATCTTGTCCGCCAGATCGATATCGAGTGTCGAAATTGTTGAGACAGTGCACCGGATGCTAGCAAAGTGTCTATTCGATGTCCAACCCCTCGGCGCTGCACTCATCGAAGGTCGAAGTGCTCGCCGTCTCGAGGGAAGTCGCCATCGAGAATTCCGCGTGTAGGCGCCTTTAAGGTCCCCGGTAACCATAAGGGCGCAAAGTAGTAATTAAAGTTTCATCGTGCCGGCGTTGACACCTCGAACTTCGCAGAGATGCAAATTTCGAAAATTGATTTTGACATCGTTCAATCGACGATGCTGATCACCTTCCTGATATCTTAGCTTCTTCTAGACTTCTTCCAGACTTCTTCTAAAATGGACGGGAAAAGACGTCGCTGAAAACTAAATAACAACATTTTTGTTTTAATTTCGTCGTTTAGGCGAGGCTTTAATTAATACCATAGCAATTTTGATTAAATTATATACAGAAATAATTGGAGCAGATTGCATAGTTGAATATGATCAGTGGACAATATCGTACAGACATGACCAGTTCATCGATCATTAGCGTATGCTACAGAATTACTTTACAATATATGAGTTCAATTCGTTATGATTCAACGCTAAAGAAGTCGGTACCATCATTTCACATTTATTGATTGCATGCGATAGAACAATATGCAATTCCAAATGGGATAATGATTAATTAAACTCCGTCAGATTTATAACCAAATTATAATTACAATAAAAGAAATGATCGAAATAATCCCAAGCACGACACAATGTGGATTATATTTGCCTGTTTCATCGACGATACAGTAGAACCTCGATTATCCGTACTAAGCAATGGAGCATGAATGGCCCACGAGGATGATAGAACAGTAACCCAGCTACAATGCTAGATTAAATCTTTAATCATGTCGAATCCCAAACACAAACAGATACCATCAGTTCGGATAATCGAGGGTATACTAAATCGTCAATTCGACAAGCGAACATGCTCCGAACTATGTCATGTTTGGCCCCGTTTTAATCAGAAAAATCTCACAAATATGTTGACGATAGTTTCATAAGAAAATAATCAACAACACAAAAGTGTACCTCTTCAAGGGGTAGTGGAACGAAATTTTTTCATAGATATTATGCACGTACGTTTACCATAAATCGCGACACTATTGTATTCGACTGTTCCCGTGTTTGGCTTGTGGTTGTCGGTTACGAACAAGTTGGAAACCTGTCCCATCGAATTCGGTCCGACTTCCTGGTGAACCGTCGAAAGATGGAAGGGTGAAATAAAACTTTTGGACTCGCCGCAAACTGCCAGGTGAGGTAGGCATATTGGATTTCAATTACCGGCCGTGACGTAGTTGGTTCCGATCATGCATGAACAATGTCCCGAATAATGTAACGCTCGACGGTTCGGGAAAGAGGAAGAATAAGAGCGAGGAACAGAAAGGAGAAAGAACACCAGCGAAGCAGGAAAGTCGAAGTAGAATACCCATTTTATTACCGACCACTTTCTACTCCCTCCCCTTTCTTCCTCGACCGATATCAATGTTACAATAACTTTACATTCGTAATTGCTTGGCGTCCGGCCAGCTTATTTAAACCATCAACTACCCCCTCGTCTTTCCTACACCCTCCCATCCTTTGTTCAATCTCTTACTTTTTCATTTCTGAACGGCTTCCAAGCGTGGCCGAACTTTGAAATTATTGCTCGTTTATTTATTCTCCCGTGAACTTATATTTAACCCTGATGTAGCTGCAGTCCTTTATTTTACTTACGTAGCTTTCACGATTCAGTCGTTTCTAAAGACATTCTCTAATTATTTATTCGCTCGTGAAGCCAGACATGTTCATTAGACTCTCCCTAGCTAGATTGTTTTATCGGTTGCTTAAATGTTGAATCGTTTACAAATATAATATATTATTTACAAGCTCTCTTGAAACCATGCTACTCGTACAGTGGGTGTACAAAGTATTCGTACATCTTTTAAAAACTAATAACTTTTTTATAATTGTACCAATGGATCTGATTTTTTATATTCAATTAGAATCATTGGTTTACGAAATGATATGCAAAAAAGATTTTCCAAAAATTATAATTTACAACGTTACATGCAAAAATAAAAAAGGCACTTTTTAAAACTTTTTGATTTGGCTCCTTAATGAAAATTTAAAATATATGTTTTCTAGATCTATAGTAGTTATACACTTGCTGATAATTTCATCGAAATCGATTAACATACACACGAGCTGAAAGCGGTTAAATATTGTGAAAATCGTAGTTTTACACGACATTTGATCAATTTCTGCTTAAAATCCACAGAATCGTACATCTTTCGATGCGTGTCGTTTTTTCCTGCGTCAACCAATTTCGATGAAATCTTCAGCATGTGTATAATTAACATGGATCTACAAAACATATATTTAAAATTTTCATTAAGGGCCCAAATAAAAAAGTTTTAAAAAATGGAGTTTTTATTTCTGCATGTAACCTTGTAAATTATAATTTTTGGAAAATCTTTCTTGCATATCATTTCGTAAACCAATGCTACTAATTGATTATAAAAAATGAGGTCGTTTGGTACAGTTATAAAAAAGTTATCAGTGTTTAAAAGGTGTATGAATACTTTGTACACCCACTGCATATCTGATGAAAACATTTTCGATCGGCCTGCTAATAACAGAGTAATCTCTACAGATCACGTTTGTCCTTCACCCTGTGCAACATACAAGTCAAATATGTTCAGTTGCCTTTAACTCTTTAACAATTTAGGATATACTATGTAGAATCGAGCAGGCGAACAATCGTGATCAAAATCTGGAGAAAATTGTAAAAATCTAGTAGCAAATATCAGCGCAGTCAAAGGATCCCAAATAAAATATTAAGCATATTTCTTGGATAGTATTTTGGACTGATGCAAAATTCAGACGGGAATGAAATGCTTTAACTAGTGAATGAAATGTTACCCCTCGAGTTTTCACAATCCCGTTACAATGTTTCCCGTTTAGCAGACATCGTTCGAAATGTTCTTGACGAGTCTGTCTGGTCGAAACAGTTGAAATGAACTTTTATCGTAATTATCGCTCGTCTGGTTGACGTACGAGGTATTTATCGATCGCATAGTCCTCAAGCTGAAGTGTACGCTCGACGCGAAGCACTTTCTGCCCTCCGTTCACGAAGAAAAGGATCGTTATTCTTGGTGAGAACGTGAGGGTCCTGGAAGGATGATCCTCGTCGGGGAACGGTGCACCTTTTAGCGCCCCCGGAGCACTGCCGCATGCGTTTCTGCGCCGATCCAAGTGGCCGCACTTAAGCATTTCTCCCACGTATCTTGCCAGTCGCCGATCGTCATTGGACACCGAAGCGGGACGCGACAATTGTTCGCCGAACAATACCTTTATTCGCGGACAAAGAGGAAAAATGAGCGGCCCGCCGCGCGAGACGAGGTAAAAGGGGCTCAGGTGAGCCTGCGAAACTCAGGAAAAATGAGGAAGCGTCGACCGGCGGATGGAAACCGAGAGGATTTGATTGTTCGCGGGCTTCTACCGACCATTTGATCCCAGAAACTCGATTTCCCGCTTTCTGTTCACGACCACGCGCGACACATGCTTAATTAGAAACGATTTTCAGGCCATTGTCTCGCCTCGCCGTCTTAACTTACCTCGATAAATAAAAAACAGAAGAATTCAACGACAGAGACGAAACGCTTCACGTGACCGGATCGTAGCGTGGGGGAATAGTGTCGTGGAAGGGGAACGGTAGAGTGGGAGACAAGTCGTAATCTGGCGACCTTGAGATAAAATAGTTGGTAGCGGGGAAGAAGTTGCCCGGGCCTGATTTCAATAATTATTTTATCAACTTAGTATTTCTTCTTACAAGAAGAGATCGCAGTGGTGGGGGGTGGTCGATTTCAATTAGACTTTTTCTGGCAAATCTAGAGCAAAAATAAGCAGACCCATGTCCGAGCGTTTTTGACAATACTCGTTATTTATAAAGATAATCAACTTATTTTATGATATTCAGAAAATATCTTGATATACTTCAAAGAACAGCAAAATGCCGGCAAATATGAAATTAATTGTTAACACTAAAACTACCGAGCACTGAAAGCGATTAAAATGTTTTAGCTGATAAAAATTACAAGGCTCTATACATTTATTATAGATTTCGTGCAATTTTTATTGCAATATGTCCTTGAATAAAGAAATTTATCGAATCATTTTCCATGCAAGCAACGTCATAATTTCAATAATTATAAAATTAAAAATGTAAGACCAGTCATTTGACCGGCACTGGTAGGTTTAGTGTTAATTATCCTGGTAAATAATGAGTATTGTCAAAATCGCTAGGGCAGGGGTCTCGCCAGAAAAAGTTCCATTAAAATCGACGACGCTGTGATCTCTCCTTGTTAGAAACTTTATACGCCTACAAGAGTTTAGATTTTCTAAATAAAGCCTCATAGATTCCTGTTACAGACGAATATTAATTGATGTAATCAAAAATAACATTTTTACTCACAACGACTGTTTGAATACATTTTCTTGATACGTACACTGCTCATGTTCATACGTATTTTTCATAAGGAGTTGCGCGAAGGAGAAGGGTCGAAAGTAGGAAAGGATAGCACGTAATCGCTGCAGGCACACAACAATTTACGCGCAACTGTTTTGTTAATTAATAGTAAGTGGGCGAACGTAAACGGCGCTCCGCATCCGCCCAGTCGAAGACAAATACAGAAGTTAAATATACATTCTGCGCGAAAGTTAACTCCCAGTATGGTACCGGAGGCCAATTTGGTAATATCTGCCAGCATCCACGTTCCTGTGTTCGTTGTTTAATAAAGAATTGTTGTGACATACTTCAGAAGCGTCGCGCGTTCCACGGGAAATTCAAGGAGCACAGTTTGCCGAAGAATTTCTCCTTCGCTGCAGCTGAATTTCGCGTGCTAGAGCTCTCAACTGTATGAACAGTCTGTCAAGTCATGTAGTGGATCGGGGAGCGAATTTTTCACACTCACTGCGGGATATTCATTTTAGAAAGCACTTCAAGCCGGTTCTCTTCGATTCAACGATCCGATTCGGTCTCGCGATCTAATTAAAAAGTAATTGCCATCGAAACACTCGCGTTCCGAGTACGGGCATGAATAAATTCGCGATCTGAAGTTTTCAAATAAAAAATTAAATTGTACTACCGTTGTGAACAACATTTCCCATTTTTATAGAAGCGAAAAAATAACTGAGAAACGTCTTCTTATCCTTTAAGCGACTTATTCTGCTAAGTAAACAGCGAACTTTGGGAAAATCCCTATCACATCCACTGTATCGGCTCCTTCTTTTGTCCGAGTAGCCGGTTTCGGTGATTGCAGAGCAAGGATCAACGGATTCGAGGAGGATTTAACAATTGGGATAACAGCTAACTTTCCAAGCGGCTGTGGATAAAATTGAAACTATCGGCTCGATCTTCTGTTCGACAGCAACTCTTTTCACCGTCGACGTGTTTCTTCTATTCTAAATCCGGCTTAATGCTGCCCACGCTATTATCCGACAATTAAATGCATTGTTCATTTTTCTGGACCAGCAAGGGAACATATTCAGATGCGAAAATCCGATTTTGATGAAACTTATGGGAGCTTATAGTTCTTTGCAAAATATTTGACACGTGTTTTTTTTTATCGGCAACCATCCACTTTGAAGGGGTGAAAACAGCCCTCAAAGTTGGGTGTCAAAACCATATTTTTTGAGATATCTCGGAAACCAGAGGTCGAAAAAATTTAATGTTTTTTTTTAAATTGTGTGTTTTTCAATGGGAAATGTAGTCGCACAAGAAAATTTTAACAAAAGTTTTTTGTTTAAACAATATATTAAAAATTTTATTTTTTTTTGCAGTTTCTCTTATTTATTGTTAGTTCATTTTAATGTAAACTTGGGTGTGTGATCTTTGATCCAAAATAGGGGATACATGTTTCAGGATTTTCTTTTTTTTTTGCCATTTAACAATAATTATGCATAATGGAAGATAGTCTTGCACCTGGCGTGTGGAGGAATTCTGGCTTGTTTTATCGAAATATAAGCATTTAGTATGAACATATATAGTATTTTAAACAATACCACTGGATTATATGTCGTTTATTATTTTATCAGTAGCTAAAGGAGGTAGCAGCGTGACGCGGTGCTAATTACCGCGGCGGAGTAAGGGTACCGACTTGTATGTATAGCCAATTCGTCTGCGAATTTCTGCGGTCGTTGGCCTTTCGGTCAAAATATATCTACATAGAGCCTTTTCAAATACACTGTGGATCCTTTCGCATCTGAATATGTTCCCCTGTAAGCTTCTCGCAGTATGTAACGGGTGGGAAAGTGAACGTACTGTTTTGTTTCGAAAATGTTGTAAATTCAAATGTTCGTATGCAGACGTGAAATAATGTTTTTAATCAATGAAACCAATGTAGATACGAAGATCGGAATCTCACCTTTGAGATGACCCCTCGCTGTTCGTAGAACGATTTCTTGTTTTGGTTAACTTATTGAACATTGAATGAAAAATGAGCCGCCGGCGTTCTCGAAATTAAAGCTAGCACACGTGTGCTATCAATTTTGTCGAGGAATGTAACTCGCGATAGAACGATACGAGGGCCGACTGTTTGTCGAACGATGAGGAGGAGCAAGCCTCGACGCCTTCGAAATATGGCGAACCCGGGGCGCGCGGCGTTTTCTCTCTGTTTCTTTTTCGCTTTATGCAAATCAGGGTCGATCCGCGCGCGCTAGACTCGGACCACGAGCCATCTGCATTGAAAATAGAACCCAATCTATAACCGCATAAACCGATACGATGTTTTGATGTGGTCGTTCGCCGGGATCAGCCGAAGGATCCGGCCGGGGATCTAGCAGTGAAGGAAAATTCGCGAACGCATCGCTTTGATTAAAAAGCGGATTGAACGCTGAGTATCGCGTTAGCTTCGAATGCGTTTCGCCTACAGCGGCGAGTGCTCGAAATCGATATGCTGTGGCAAAATCAACTGCGGAAATCATTGTTTTATTATACAGGGTGTCCCAAAATTCGTGAAAATCCCGGAAATGGGAGGTTCCTGAGATCATTTGAAGCGACATTTTCCTTTGCAAAAATGTTATCCGCGGCTTTGTTTAGGAGTTACTAACGAAAAACACGGACCAATCAGAGTGCGACCTAGACGCGAGTTGGCATAGTTGGCCAATCGACAGTTGGCGCGCCGGGCCGACTGTGCCAACTCGCGTCTAGGTCGCACTCTGATTGGTCCGTGTTTTTCGTTAATAACTCCTAAACAAAGCCGCGGATAACATTTTTGCAAAGGAAAATGTCGCTTCAAATGATCTCAGGAACCTCCCATTTCCGGGATTTTCACGAATTTTGGGACACCCTGTATATAGTACGAATTTAGATCATTCGAGAACATAGATATATTATTTTGAGCCTCGTTAAATTACACTGTCCAACAAATTTCAACTTTTTTGGGGGATTTCGATTCTCACTATACAGTTCTTATAGAGTTTTCTGTGCTGATTCAGAATCTGTCCTTAATTTTTCTCATAGACGCACAGTTTTTGAGAAATTTGAGTTTGAAAAGTGACATATTTTCCAACTTTGAACAAATATTGTGATGTTATTATAAAAGATATTGAATTGGTCTTTACAGCAAAATATTCCTTAGTCTTTCCCGAATACAATGATATCTAATATTAATACATTATAAGAATTAATTTTTCGCGGCGCCATGGTTCGATCATTATTTACTATACTTGGCTCTACTGTAGCGTATATGTCAAAGTGACATACATGTGCTATTCCAAATAGTAGCTAGCCTTACTGATGAGTCCTCTAGCGGGTCTAGGACGAAACACAAAAACATTACCACCTTTCCTTTTTCCTCTACTATTTGGAATAGCACATGTATGTCACTTTGACATATACGCTACAGTAGAGCCAAGTATAGTAAATAATGATCGAACCATGGCGCCGCGAAAAATTAATTCTTATATATCAAAAAATTGCGATCGATAAAATACCCATCCATTAATACATTATGATTGTTTAAACATGTTTAAACGATCATTCAAGACGGAGAGACACCACTTTTACACCAATGTTTGACGATATATTTTAATTCATCTAAAAAAATAAGGGTCCAGCAGAAAATCGAACTATACCACGCGATAGAGCAGACTTGTATCTTGAGAAACCACCCTTTTAAGTTTGAAAGGTCGACGTTTTTACCGACCCAGAAAGCAAAATATCTTCGCCCGACATGAGCTGCCGCCAGTGGCGCTCACCACTACAACGGGCGTTCGCCGCGCCGTATCACGTGGATCGCCTATTCTAGCGGTAAGCACCACTGACGGCAGGTTATGTCGGGCGAAGATATTTTGCTTTCTGGTTTGGTAAAAACGTCGACCTTTCAAACTTAAAAGGGTGGTTTCTCAAGATAAAAGTCTGCTCTATCGCCTGGTATAGTTCGATTTTCTGCTGCACCCTTATTTTTTTAGATAAATTCAAAAATATCCTCAAAAATTGGTGCAAAAGTGGTGTCTCTCCGTCTTTAATGATCGTTTAAACAATCATAATGTATTAATATTGGATATCACTGTATTCGGGAAAGTCTAAGGAGTCTTTTGCTGTAAAGATTAATTCAATATCTTTTATAACATCACAATATTTGTTCAAAGTTGAAAAATATGTCATTTTTTCATACCCAAATTTCTCAAAAACTGTGCGTCTAGGAGAAAAATTAAGGACAGATTCGGAATCAGCGCAAAAACCTCTATAAGAATTGCATAGTGAGAATCGAAATCCTTTTTGGCTGTCGGACAGTGAACTATTAAAGGAGAAAAGGAATTTCCAGTTGATAGTTGAAACGTGGTAAAGATTGTTAAGCATAAAATCTCGTTGATCGCAACGTGATTAGTTTGGCCTTAGTTCGTTAAATGTTGTCGCCTGCATCCAGAGTCGCCAGATTATTTCGAATTTATAAAATAAACATTTTACAACATATATTGTACGTATTTTTCTGAAAGCTTCGCTAACAATATGTAAAAGTGATGAAGGTTCAAAGAATATTTTAGAGCAAGATTGTTCACATAATACAACCAGAGTCGCCAGATTAACCTTACCCTTCCACGAAGTGACGCTCCCTGGATGGTGAGTTGTCCCCCTGAATTCGCCGTCTTCTTTTTGGAGAGGGCTGCAACGACAACAGACATTAAGGTCGAAAGAAACGTGTACACGAACTCATCACTGGTCCGTTGTGGATATCCCGGCGACCGTATTTTGTTAGTTCGCAGTCAACAAAATAAAGTTTCTATCGAATATAGGCCGGGTCCGCGTGGAAACGTTTCCGAAACCATTCATTACATCCGCATTACCGTTTAACAAAGCATCCCGCGAATATTCCTCGCCCGTCGATCTCATAATTCGCCGTTTGATACGAACGGCGGCAATTCCCGATCGAATTCTGTAAATACAATGCGACGCAAATGAAAATCAGTCGAGCACACATTTCGCGCGCCATGTAAAACGGCCGTGGGGGTCTGATTTCATTTAACATTGAACTGCAATGAGATTAACCCCCCGCGCAACCGTGGCACCGTGTCCATTCTACAGCCTGTCTGCTGAATTTAAAATCCTTTCGATGTACGCCGTGCGAAACTATGCACGATTCCATCCGGTTGTTATTTATTCTTCGAACGAGATTAAACGAGTAAGCCGCGCGTCCCGCGTCTCTTCTCCCGTCCGCCGAACAAATTCGAAACCTTTTTTTAAACAAATTGTTACGTAGGCTACTGCTCCGAGCTCGACGTAGCAAAGTCGTAGCTCTTTATTAATGAAGAGGAGGAGCACTAATCTTTGCGCCTCTCTTGTCTCCGTCGCGCAGAGTTGGGCATTGATCGATTAAAATTTGAATCAAGATTGATTGATTGATGTGTACGATTAAAAAAGGTAATCATTGAAAAATGAATGATTGATCCAATCGATTGATGAAGTTCATCGTCAATTGTTGATTAAAAAAAGAAATCATCGGAAAATCGCAGACTGATTTAATCAATTGTTGAAGTTAATCAAAAGGGAGAGAGAGAGACAGAGAGATCTCAACAAAAACTCAGTTTATATCTCCTTCAGTATGCATACTTTGACTCCGTATTTCATTCCGGAATTTCAACAGTTAATCATTAATCAATTATTCGATTGACGATTACAATTGAAAAGAATGTAATTGTTAACCGCAATTAACGACTAAAGCAGGAGTTTAATTGTTGATTGCGATTAACGATTGAAGTAAAAATTTATTCGTCAATCGTTGATTAAATTGTTGCCCAACTCTGCCGTTGTGTAAGAAATAAGAAACCTATTTTAGTCCTACCTTCAATTTAGTTTTGCACTTTAAACACTATATCTGATCGGAAAGTGATCTGACAGGCCGAATATTTTTGATTTCGACGTTTCAAATGGTTCCTATTTGAGAGAAAACAAGATTTTGTTGAAGTTTGAGAGTCGAAAAATTGAATTTTGCGAGATATCGATACTCGCAACGCTCGACATTCGTAACAATGCATACAGGGTGGCCCACATAACTCTGAACAGCACAATATCTCGAAAACTATGCCATCGATTTTAAAGTTCTTAGTCTTAAATTGCATGGAACTGAAGGGCCTTTCTGACTACATAAACGTGAAGTGGCCTCCCTTCCCCTTTAACGGGGGAGGTACCTTTGTAATTTTAAATGGAACCCCCTATAAAATGTTACATATTTAGATTCTACCGGAAAAAACAAGTCAATTTTGTCTGAAACATTTTTTTGTCAGATACTTCCATGATGAGATATAACAGTTTGAAGTTTCGAGTTGTAGGTACTTGAAGCGCTCGGAAATAGCGTTATGGAATTGTACATACGCGCTTGAGTCCTTTGCTTATTCTTGAAGAAACACAAACAATAATATTTACAATTCTTGAGTTTGACTCACTTATCTATGAAAACGTTTTCAGTTTAGAGCTGTTATTCAAGCAGTAACATTGTGATTATGGCTACTTTTGACACAGAAGTGAATATGTTATTAACGTTAGGTGAATGCCAAAAAAATTATCGGCGTGCAGCAGTGATGTTTTTTGAACGTTATGGTATCAAAAAATGTCATGCAACATTTCATAATTTAGAAAAGCGGCTTCGCGAGCACGGTGAATTGTGTAAAAAAACTCGCAATAAACCTAAAGCTGTCACTAATGAAAATAATAGTGCCAGTATTCTTGCTGCAATTACATTAAATCCTCATATTAGTCAACATACACTTGCACAAACATCACATATTAGTCGTTCATCAATTCAACGAATTTTGAAACGGCAAAAGTATCGTCCATATCACATGGTTTTATCACGAGAGCTTTCGATAGCAGATTACGATCACCGCGTAAGATTTTGTGAGTGGCTGCAGGGTGTTATGGAAAATGACTTTTTGTGCAAAATACTTTTTTCCGATGAGGCCACTTTTATGAATTCAGGGCATGTAAATATACATAATCTGCATTATTGGGCCTTGGAAAACCCAAATTGGATGCGATGTGTTCCCTTTCAACATCGATGGTCTTTAAATGTTTGGTGTGGCCTAATAGGAGATGTTTTGATTGGACCTTATTTTTTTCAAGAAACTGTAACATCTGCAAGTTATTGTGATTTCCCAAAAAAACCTTTTGCCTGCGCTTTTGGAAGATGTGCCACTGCACGTTAGAAGAGAAATGTGGTTCCAACAAGACGGCGCTCCTCCACATTTTGCAATCATCACCAGGAAATTTTTGAACGAAAAATTTGGGAACAAATGGATAGGTCGTGGGGAACCTCGTCAATGGCCTCCTCGATCCCCCGATCTAACACCATTAGATTTTTTCTTATGGGGATATGTAAAGGACAAAGTTATGTTTGGACCACCGACGACAAAAGAGGATATGAAACAAAGAATACGTGTCGCTTGCGCTTCAGTGACTCCCGAAATGTTAAAAAATGTTAGAACAACTTTGATGTTTCGAGTAAATAAATGTTTACAAGCCCGTGGTGGACATTTTGAACATTTAATTTAAAGTACATTTTATTTTTCCACGAATAAGCAAAGGACTCAAGCGCGTATGTACAATTCCATAACGTTATTTCCGAGCGCTTCAAGTACCTACAACTCGAAACTTCAAACTGTTATATCTCATCATGGAAGTATCTGACAAAAAAATGTTTCAGACCAAATTGACTTGTTTTTTCCGGTAGAATCTAAATATGTAACATTTTATAGGGGATTCCATTTAAAATTACAAAGGTACCTCCCCTCTCCCGTTAAAGGGGAAGGGAGGCCACTTCACGTTTATGTAGTCAGAAAGGCCCTTCAGTTCCATGCAATTTAAGACTAAGAACTTCAAAATCGATGGCATAGTTTTCGAGATATTGAGCTGTTCAGAGTTATGTGGGCCACCCTGTATACGTACAGTGAGTGTACAAAGTATTCGTACACTTTTTAAAACCTAATAACTTTTTTATAATTGTACCAACCGACCAGATTTTTTATAATCAATTAGAAGCAATGGTTTACGAAACGATATGCAACAAAGTTTTTCCAAAAATTATAATTTACAAGGTTACATGCAAAAATAAAAAAGGCACTTTTTAAAACTTTTTGATTTGGCTCCTTAATGAAAATTTAAAATATATGTTTTGTAGATCTATAGTAGTTATACACTTGCTGATAATTTCATCGGAATCGATTAACATACACACGAGCTGAAAGCGGTTAAATATTGTGAAAATCCTAGTTTTACACAACTTTTAATCAGTTTCTCCTTTAAATCCACAGAATCGTACATATTTCGATACGTGTCGTTTTTTCCTGCGTCAACCGATCTCGATTAAAATTGCAGTATGTGTATAATTAACATAGATCTACAAAACATATATTTTCAATTCTTTTTATGGACCCAAATAAAAAAGTTTTAGAAAATGCCTTTTTTATTTTTGTATTTAACCTTGTAAATTATAATTTTTGGAAAATCTTTTTTGTATATCATTTCGCAAACCAATGTTTCTAATTGATTATAAAAAATCAGGTTGTTTGGTACAATTATAAAAATGTTTTTGGTTTTTAAAAAGTGTACGAATACTTTGTACACCCACTGTATATACTTCGCATACAGTCGCCGCCGTCTTCGTCGTCGTCGTCGTCGCGTCGGTTTCCGTTGTTTTTCCAAGCGGATCCGCTTTTCATACGGTCTCCCGGAGACAGTAGACTCAGTTCCTCGCGATTGATATCCCCAGCCGTATTAACACGTTTTGCAACCTTCAGTTCGTCCCAGAAATATGGGAATTTTTGCGAGCACGCTTCGATAACTAATAGTCTGCCATCTTCTCTCCACGGATCACGGATCTTTTGTCCGAAGAAATGAAAGATGTTTTTCACATTAAGCCCGTAATGCACACACCGAGTAATTACATCCTATTCTATATCTCAATTACATTTTATCCCAATTATATGCTATTTAAATTATACTAATGATTCGCGTAATTGGCTATTAAATTAAGAGGAAGGTTCCAATCACGTAACGCAGTTACAATGTAATTGAAATACTGTGTAATTAAATTGCGTAATTTAATTACTAGACTGCGGATTTTATGCATCCATGACAAAAATGAGTAGGCGAAACTTAAAACATTAAAAATACGAAGACGTTATTTTCGATAACGATCTAGGTTAAAATTAATTACATAAAAAATAAATCTTTGTTTAGCTTCATTTCCATGTAAACGATGTATAAATATTTTATTTTGCTTAAAGATCCGCTGTCTATTAATTACGATGTATTTGAATTAGCACAACTCTGCTAAAGCGTACACTACCGGTGGATCAAATATTGATCCATCGATTTTTCTGCGAAAGTTCCTACAATCTTATCTCCACGACAAGAAGCAATGGCTGAAAAAACGGAGCGTAGAGGTCTTTTCGATACAATACGCAGATCCGGTTCGGATCCTCAATTTCCAATCGAATCAGTGTCTCGGACGCGATTCGGCTAAGCCTTCGACGAGCAGATCACGTATAGTAGAGATCCAGTTGATCCGTTCGGTGTCGAGACGCCGCCGCGCCGGGCGTCGCGACGTTTTCCTTTGGATAGCATCTCGACGATGCTCGTGAACGTACGTAAAGGTGAAAGTGGATGAAGATAGGGCTGAAAGGGCGGAGGGCCTGCGGGAGGGCCACTCGAAATTGAGTTTCCGGTGCCGTCACTGGCAAACACCGAGGTCAAGATACCTACTTGTCGGGGATTGAAGCGTACGCTGGTGAAATGCAAGTCTTGCCTCGCATCGTTGCCCGAATTTGCGTCCGCCCTATGGAATCGCCGCGCATCGCGCCGCGCTTTATTCCTCAGAGAAAACCTCGCCATCCTCGGGAACCTCGTACAACCTACCTCCGTGCTGTTATCCAGCCCGAAGTATTAGATCCCGCACGAAAATCTCCTCCACCGCTTCTTTTCTAATTTTTCCTGAAAGGATCCAATGTTTTATTACCCCCGAGATAAAACGGAGATAAACAGTCTCTCTCTCTCTCTCTCTCTCGCACCCGGAGCGCCGGATCATCGATGCATTCCAAACAAATTGAATTCGAACGACTCAATGCGAATTGCAACCGAGAAAATTTCAATCGAAAAGAACGGTCGCCTTTCGTTCTTAACCCTCGTCCCTCCCTCATTTGGCGAACTGAATCTGTGAATCTGTAATAAAATAACAAGGTAAACAGTTATCTTTCGATGATTTTTTTAATCAAATTGATGAGTTATCGTTTACATCTTAGTTTTTTTCACCTTGGGATTCAATGTCAAGATGATTTTTGTAACAGATCCCCGCACATATAATTTTGAAGCTCCCTATACATTCTATGGAATATATGTGTATCAAAAATTGGGCGTTCCATTTCCTCTGGAATGTACCTTTGTGAGTCTCCCGACTTATAGTCCAGCAGCCGCGTTCGTTAACTGTGAAAATGGGCAGTCGCGGGAAATGATGAAAGAGGATTGAGCAGCGTCAGGGGAATTTTAGACGGATTTAATCCTTCATCAGCAAAGGTTGATAATTAATCCGGACGAACTTAATAGAAACGTTCATCGAAGCAAATTACTCTGTCCGAGTCAAACAGGGTCACATTAACCAGCTTAACTTCACATTTGGAGGCGTGTGCACACGGGAGTGCGTCCACGTTGCATCAGCGGGTACGTGCGGCCGGCGTAAATTACAATTATTGTCACATTGTTGGCACCGTTGCTGGTTCAAGATATAATGAGGGATCTTGCGGGATGGTGTATGAATGCGTCCGCGTCAGTGGTACGCGGACCCACGGCTCTATGACCATCCTATCGGAAGATAAGGCCGTGTCGCAAATTCACCTATTACAGCCGATCATTACCAGACCGCTTGCGGATATCTCGCGGGTAAGTTTGCGCTTGTCGTTGCGTATAAATTAGCGGAGTCACTGACGAGGCTACACCGTAACTGTGCACCTCTCAACCTCACGAACTCTTGCACCGCGCGCGGACACGAACACGATGCTCGTTGAACGCGTTCTACCGTCCCTCGTATCGGTGTCCATAAAATTCACCAGGTCGAGATCATTATTTTAATGACACGTTGTCCGTGCGCGGCGAACCTCGCCAAGATCGTATCGCCCACCGACCAATCTTTATGTAAATCGGACTTTTATGCAGTAAGATACAAAGTCAATTGTCATCGATTTTACGATGAAGCCATCGCATCGGCCAGCTGGAAACACGATAGAGATCCATTCGCGTTTCGTCGGGGCTGTTTAGTTTATGGTATAAATATATTTATGCGTCTATAAAACAGTAAAAACGTTATATTATTTTCAACATATGTATTAACCATATTAAGAGAGAAAATGAATTTTCTACAGGGTGTCCCAGCTAACTTGACCACCTTGAATATCTTTGTTGTTTTTAAAGATACGTCAAATGTCTGAAGGACAAAGTTGAATGGTAAAATGGGGCTCATACGATACCAAAAATTTTTGTTTTTATGTAATTTTTTTTAGAGATATGAAGGTCACCTTTATTTTTTTTAAATGATGTATTTTTTAATACATCGATTGATGTAGCTGGATATTCGTTATAAAAAAGTACTAACCTATGTATGTCGAAAAGTTAGTAGTTCTGGAGATATTTCAATCTATATAACTCTAAAACACCATTACTGTCGTACTAACAAGTTAGCGTTTACTTACTAGTTTAACGTCTTAGTACGACAGTAATGTTGTTTTAGAGTTATTCAAATTGAAATATCTCCTGAACAACTAACTTTTCGACATACATAGGTTAGTACTTTTTTATAACGAATGTCCATGTGCATCGATTGATGTATTAAAAAATACCTCATTCCATTTAAAAAAATTAAGGTGACCTTCATATCTCTAAAAAAATTACATAAATACAAAAATCAAACGTCCTTCAGACATTTGACGTATCTTTAAAAACAACAAAGATATTCAAGGTGGTCAAGTTAGCCTGGGACACCCTGTATATCGCTCCAGTTTGTTGGAATTCAGGTGGTATCATATACGAATGAAATTATTATATAATTTCAAAAATTACACTTCTTTAGCTTGACCATCTAAACCGCGAAAATGTTAGTTCATACTATTTTACTTCAAGAATGTGGACGTTTTTAAACAACGATGTATACTACGTACTGGTTTTGTTTTATATCATTGATGATTTTGTATTTTTTGTCAGATATTTACACCAAATACAATGATTGAGAAATATTTCTATTTTTCGTCTATTTTTCGTCGAAGGAAAAGAATTCCTTCCAAAAATAGCTTCGACTTGTTGGCCATTCCTGCCACAAGGCGATTCGTTTTACGGTCTAAGAGTTATTGATTCTTCTAAACTATAATCAAAGTTAATTTCTCCAGCCCTTTACCGTAACGATGAATTTTTCAGGGCTGAAATAATGGTCGAGCCTGTCGATGCGCCGCCGGAAGAGTAATAGCCTCCCAGAATAATATATATCAAGTTGAGTCGTAAGTAATTGCCGTTCTTTTACACCGACTTTATTACTCTTTTTAAAAGAGTCACCGGATAAATTAATCTGGAACGCATTTTCCATTATTAATCGCGACTTTCACTCTGCAAGTGACAGCTTGTCAATTTCAGATGCTAAAATTAACTTGTCTTGATAAGGAAGGAGCTGCAATGAACTTCCGTGCTTGCCGTTCATTATTGAATTTTTTATTGTATTTTAAAGAGATCGAGATAAATGGTGCGAACCAAGATGAACGACTTTCAGTAAAAATCGTACTTGTATCAGTAACAATCGTCGTTCTTGCTGCTTGGACTGTTGCCAATCGTAACTTCTTGTTAAATCTTGTTTTTATAACAGGCGTGTAAGAGGTGAATAGGAGAATTTGTGACATCGAAAGCACATGTCCTCAAAATGGACTTAAGGCTCACTCGAATAAATGTGAAGCTGAGGAAACAAAGGGAATGGGACAGGAAATTAAGCTTGTCAATTCCAGATGCTAAAATTAACTTGTCTTGATAAAGAAAGAGCTGTAATGAACTTCTGTGCTTGCCGCACATTATTGAATTTTTTATTGTATCTTAAAGAGATCGGCTTTCAGTAAAAATCGCACTTGCATCAGTAACAATAGCTGGTCGTTCTTGCTGCTTGGATTCTTGCCAATTGTTAAAACGTAAAACACTGCTGTAACTTCTTCTTGTTAAATCTTGCTTCTTCTTGTGAACCACGCTTGCAAGAAATGAAATGGGGCGGGGAATTAAGCGAAACACCGTGATGCCTTTCGAAATCTCACAGAAGCTGCCTCAGCAGTGCATGCTTATGGTAAGAAAGACAAATTGTTCTTCATCCCTTTTAAAGCGGCTCGTATTCGAAAGTACGTAGCCGATCTGCACGATGATCACTGCCATTCGACAAATCCTTCTCTTGACTACACGGTCCCGGGGATATCGTCGGGGAGCGATTGTTGCTGATTCGAACCGTATAATAAGGCGGCGGGTATCGAACAATGCACGTCCTGCGGAAAACGATGCGCACCACGGCCGGAGTCTTTGATCTTTTCATGGATTTCAATTCGTTGTAACACGGATCGAAGCAGCTCGGAACGGGTTGCGGAGATTCCGTGGTAATCTGTATTATCGATATTCGTCCGGGGGATTGTGCAATATTAAGTAGAGAGCCGGGATGAGAAGTCTCGAGGATAAGATGTAAATGCAGCTAGAATACATCGAAGCGAACCATCGTCTTGGGCTCTTGAATTCGTAAACGGCTCGGCCGTAGATAAGACCTCTCGAGAATAAAACGAAAGGAGCCTCGACGATCGAGCCCCCGGATACCTACCCGGCTGATTTTCGAAGTTGTTCAAAAATCGAGCAACCGGGGGAACCGAAGTTTTCGAGCACCGATCAACCGTTCGGCAATTTTCAATACCGTCTAACAATCCAACTGAGACGCCCACTCGAACGATGTATGAAGCAACGGCCATTTCAAATCGCAACGCGGCACAGTGTTTCGGACTTTAATAGCAGTTGGCTGAAAATTCATAACTGAGACCTCTGATACATTTTTAAGGGAATATTCGTCTTGTCATTTCGCGATAATGAAAAAGCTTCAAAAGTCCTATTTTTATGTATACGAGGCGAAATTTGCATTATACTTTTATAAGATGGGATTTTCGGACTCTAATAGGAGTCTGCTGGAAATCCATGACTGAGTATTCGCCTTCTCATTTCTCGATAACGCAAAGATGGGATTTTTCAGTAGTCAAAAGCTTCGAAAGTCCTATTTTTACGTTTACGAGGCGTAATATGTATTATTCGGGAGCATAAAGCTGTGCGTGTAGCTATTTTCATAAAGCTGCGACAGCTACAAAGAGAACATACATGTAAAGCAAGAAGGTGGGGAGCAGCATGAAGGCCTCGGAGGCTGCGCGAAGAGAGAGAGAGAGGAAACGGAGATGAATAAAATTATAGGCGTAATATATTCATGGCTCTAAAAGTATATTCTTTCGGAATTCCTCTTTGGACACGAGCCTGCGAAGAGCCATGAAATATAGGCGTGCGCAACACGTTGCAATTCACCTGGAGAATTTTTAATCTTCCATAAATTTCAATCACCCTCGGTTGCCGGACTGCTGTACTATTTACGCTTTCAGCATCCCATCCAGAATAGTCCCGGCCACCTACATCGGAACTCGGTACAGGTCAGACACGGTCGACGTAAACGTAGCAGGCTCCATGAATATTTGAAGCTCCATTCACCGCAGCCCTTTGTTCTTTCTATATTTAAACGAACCGGGATGAGCCAAGAATAAGACATACGCTAACTCCTTGTTGTTCATACGATCTACCCTTGTCCACGCCACTCGGAATAAGCCTGGCCGACGATAACCACGACTTTGAGGGCTGCGAGGCGGAATCAGTATGGAAATGCAGTGTCGAGATCTTATTTATATTGTACAGAATCCGCTCACTGTACGATGGAATTATTTACGCGACGAGCAGAAACGAAGTTAAATAGAAGATTACAGGATAAAAGGAACGATTAATGTGATTTTATGCATTTACGACAAAAATGAATAGGTGCAATTTGAAAGGGTAAAAACATTGGAGGAATTGAAAAATACTGTTGCATTATTTTCAGCCTGTTAAACGTATTAAGGAAGAAAGTAAATTTCGCTCCAGTGTGTTGGAATTCAGGTAGAATATTTTTATTTTGACACGGTGGACCACGCAACTTGCACACCTATAATAACTTCCGAAGTATGCGTTGCACGAAAAAGTTTTGTATACAGAAGTTACATGGTCTGAAGTGATACATTATGTAGTGTATTTATTTTTTTTGTAGGTGGACGCGAAAAGGACATATGAAGGTCAACTCCATTTTTTTAAATGGAATGAGGTATTTTTTAATACATCATTCGATGCAGCTGGACATTCGTTATAAAAAAGTACTAACCTATGTATGTCGAAAAGTTAATAGTTTAGGAGATATTTCAATTTAAATAACTCTAAAATACGTACCATTACTGTCGTAGTAAGACGTTACTCAAGTAAGTAAACACTAACGTCTTAGTACGACAGTAATGGTATTTTAGAGTTATTTAAATTGAAATATCTCCTAAATTATTAACTTTTCGACATACATAGGTTAGTACCTTTTTATAACGAATGTCCAGCTGTATCGATTGATATATTAAAAAATACCTCATTCCATTTAAAAAAATGGAGTTGACCTTCATATGTCCTTTACGCGTCCACCTACAAAAAAAATAAATACAACTACATAATGTATCACTTCGGACCATGTAACTTCTGTATACAAAACTTTTTCGTGCAACGCATACTTTGGAAGTTTTTATAGGTGTGCAAGTTGCGTGGACCACCCTGTATATATACTCATTTTCATCGAATGGATTTGAATACTTAGCCACAGTACGCAAAATACAGGGTGAATTCGATAAAGCAGGACACCTAAATATCTCCGTTACTTTTCGTTGTACAAAAAAACTTCTTAGGACAAAATTACACTGTTTGAAGGGCCACATGTAATGGTGTGAGATTCATTTACTTATAATCTTAAAAATTACAAACGTGCATTTAGTAACACTACAAACGATGTGGTTAAAAGATACATATACAGGGTGAGTCCGCAGAAACAGAACACCTAAACATCTCCGTTACTTTTCGTTCTACCAAAAAACTTCTTAGGACAAAGTTAAACTGTTTGAAGGGCCACATGTAATGGTGTGATGGAAAAAATTTTCAAGGTCATTTTTTACTAGATTTCAAGGTCATCGATATTTTTTTAAATGGAATGAGGTATTTTTTAATACATCAATCGATACAGCCGGCCATTCGTTACAAAAAAGTACTAACCTATGTATGTCGAAAAGTTAGTAGTTCACGAGATATTTCGATTTAAATAACTGTAAAACACCATTACTGTCGTAGTAAAACGTTACACAAGTAAGTAAACGCTGACGTCTTAGTACGACAGTAATGGTGTTTTAGAGTTATTTAAATCGAAATATCTCGTGAATTACTAACTTTTCGACATACATAGGTTAGTACTTTTTTATAACGAATGTCCAGCTGCATCGATTGATGTATTAAAAAATACCTCATTCCATTTAAAAAAATATCGATGACCTTGCAATCTTGTAAAAAATGACCTTGAAAATTTTTTCCATCACACCATTACATGTGGCCCTTCAAACAGTTTAACTTTGTCCTAAGAAGTTTTTTGGTAGAACGAAAAGTAACGGAGATGTTTAGGTGTTCTGTTTCTGCGGACTCACCCTGTATATGTATCTTTTAACCACATCGTTTGTAGTGTTACTAAATGCACGTTTGTAATTTTTAAGATTATAAGTAAATGAATCTACGACGAATAACAATTTCTCGCTGAAGGAGTTGCACCGTTGGAAATTACGTATTGTACAAGCGTTGAAATGCAGTGTCGAGATATTATTTATATTGTACAGAACTCGGTCCCTGTACGATGGAATTATTTACGCGACGAGAGGAGAAACGAAGTTAAATAAGAGATTAAAGGATAAAAGGAACAATTAATGCGATTCATAATGGATAATTTACATGGAATGCATCCACATACTTAGCTACAGTACGCAGAATATATGTATCTTTTAACCACATCGTGAACAATGCGATTTTTCAATATTAATACTCATATCATACAAAAAAATTACAAGTACAAGAGTTAAACAAATGAATTGTATGTTCGCTCCAATATTTTTATTTTTTTTTTTAATTTTCCATGAAAGCTCGTCAGAGTCGGCAGAAAATTATGTTTCCGACTACTAACTTGGAACAGATCATTCTTCAGCGCGTGTACTCGAATACACGTTCTAACGAGCAATGTTCTAGATCCAATTAGCCAGAAGCTTCAACATTCTCTAACGTATAATTTTTTCGAGACGCGGAACACGATTCTTCATTATATCAAACATGAACTGATGAGTTACGATTGATAATGTTTACAGAAAAGTCAGAACTTCCTCCCGTTCTAAATACGACATATTCTACTATTACTCAGGCGCGTAATTACTTACGTAGTTATCATCGGAAAGTATCTATCGAAATCCATACTGCGAACGGAGAGGTACCGTACGCGTGCACTATTGATTTTGCACCAGTTTTGAAAGATTAATATTTACACGAGCGTTGCAGGTTCGAACATAATAGCGGTGCTCGGATATTAATATCTGGAAAGTGCTTAAAATCAGAAGCCAAACGTATACAGCTTGCTCGACGATCAAAAGATGTGATTGGATCGGCAGTGGGGGAAATTGGAAGCTGAATATTGCAGCTGCAAACAGTAGCTGAAACTCGCGAATTTCTGCGCAGAAAAATATAATCTTGTATTCATGTCGGACTAATATTAAATCCGGAATAAATGTAAATCCGCGTAAGCTCGTCAAAAATAGTTGCACAAAAGATCATCCGATGGTTTCCAGTCATTCTGATTTCGCGCGTTAATTCGATCAATTTTATCGTGTTCGTGATCTCATATTTTAAATTTAGACTCGAAATAAGAGCTAGTTTATGATTTAAACGCGTGTCTTCCCATTTAACAATTATTTCTTGCTTCATACGCGGTAAACCCGAGAATAAAAGGAACCGCGTTGCATCGGTCGAACAGCATAATCGTATCTCTACTCAATATATTCCCAGGAACGAGCTCGAGCATCGGATTGCTTGAAACAATAGAACCGGGAAGCACCCTTACGCGATCTTCATTCCGCCCGTAATCGTTATCCCCACGTGGTTCAATTGCCAGGCAATTCTCGCGACGGGGTTTTCGTGGAGAGGACGGCGCGGGTCTGGGAAATCCGGAAAAATTAAAAACACCTGGTTCCGGGTAACGGTGCTCGGGCGTACACAGTAAAGAGCACGGTCGCATTACCATCGTTGTAGTTGGACCGGTCTGGAAGCAGGCGAGTAAAAGCGTGGGCGTCTCGTCGTGTCGGTGCAGGATCTCGAGGCGGGCGACGAGTTGAGAAGCTCGTTAAAAGGGAACCTGGAGAATCATTAAACGGTGCAAGGAGCCGACAATGGCGATGGTGAGGTGACAAAGACGATCGCCGCGGCTCCTGGTCCCGTCTTCTTCAATTCTCTGCCGTCCCTTTCCGCTTCCTTTTTCGCCGAAGGAGGAGGGATGGGAGAATGGACGCGGAAGAGGAGTGGTGGTCCGGAGTATCAATTACACGGCGGCCTCCGCGTTAGAGTTTTCCGGAAATTCGCGTAGTAAGTCAAGCCCGGGGACACTGCGAACTACCCCGGAGGGCGAACAATGCCCGGAGGTCGGCCGCTTTTGCATTTGCATATGAATTGGAGGAGCCCCCAGGCGGCAACCCGTAGGTCGCCACCTCCACAACCGCCTGCATCAGAGCCGCAGAGCACGGTGGTGCATCCAGCCGATGCACCCGACCTGCCCGCTTTCTCCAGCAGCCGCACAGCTACGGAGGCGCATACCCTCTAGCCGGCGGCGACGGAAACTGGGTGTGCACCACCGCCAGGTGGTTAACGGTCGTCCGCTAGATAGTTCAAATTACCAAGACGACGCCGACGAGTGGATACTTCGGGAGGCCTTATGCTCCCTCTCTCCTGCAACACCGTGTTTGCACGGGCTTCTTGCGACAGCCCTGAGGCCGTCCACGGGCCGGCATTACTCGTGGTTAATTGAGCCGCGATTACTCCTCGCTTTCTCCATTCTTCTTCGCCGACCCTGTCCCCTTCAGCGCCCCAGGATTTTAGGGGTCTTGCGCGCCCGGCCGCTTTCAATGGAGACGTTTTGTTAAGGGGCTTCCTCTTCTCTCGTTGCGATACTTGTACGCTTCTCTGCTAAATCGAAGGAACACTGAACTGCGAGGAGATAAGCGAGTTACGTTGTATCGCAGAAATATGTACGGCGGATTGTTTAAAGTTTTCAAATACAAACATGCAAATTTTGTAGCATAATATAAATTACTATTTCTGAAGTTTGGCAAATTATAAAACGGAATTCTAAAGAGGATGAATAAAGAAAAGTATTTGGAATGTAAGACCTCAACAAATGATAGCCTTCTTATTAGAAGCAGCACTTGGGAAATGGAACAACGAATTGCGAATACTAATTTCAGGAGACGTACACAGAGCTTCAGTGTTCATTCATTGGACGTTTATCTTCTGCCTGTTATTCGTACGGTTTATCCCGTCATTCTGTAACATTGTTTACGCGAGAACTCTACTCTTGAGTTACACAAAGTCCGGCGCGGATTGTTTGCCGGAACTCTCTGAATCCGAAACGAATTAGATTTGAAGCACGGCGAGCGCGATAAGAGAGATGGGCGTTTCAGATACATTTATTTCCCGGAGCACGACGGCACGTGCGTCGATGGCGAAACTTCGAACGGTCTTTGAAATATCCGTGGAACAGGATCCCGGTTGACAGTGGCGGAGTAGCTGGGCGACTTTCAACGCTGAACGCTTTTAGTGCTCACAGTAAATTTAGTCGACCTGGTAATGGCTGAATTATCTCTGACAGCTTTGCGACATCTCTTAAAGCGAATGGATAATATTCCATTCCCGTGGACGCGGGTTTCACGCTCGGTTGACAAGAAAATATATTAAACGGTGGCTCTCTCTTTCCCTTTCTCGTTCTTCGTCGCGGATCGCCTGCGCGCCGTCGCGTCGCGTCGTCGCAGAGAAACCGAGTTTCCTTCGGGAGAGCACCGACAGAAATCGCCGTTTTATAAAACTTTAATGAGTTCCTCGTGTCCTCTATACGCGTTGCGAACTTATTCTCACCGTCCTTCTCGAAGCTGACACGCTCGCACTTTTCGGACCGCACGGGCCACTCGACCTCTGTCGGTTTCACTCGGTACAATTCCGACTCGCGTGTTTATTGTTCTACGTCTGAACAAATATTGGGTATATCCAAATACGGTATTGCGTGAGGGATATGTTGATGAACATTCAGACGTCTTAAAGATATATCTGTGGTTGGACATTCAGAGGTATTAAAGGCGTCTCGAATGTCTTCCGAACAGCGGATCTTTATGCAAAATAAAAATGTTTCACCTGAATTGCAATAATCTGGAAAAATAGAAATTTATCGATACGTTTAACAGGTTGAAAATAATATAACAGTATTATTAAATTCTTCTAATGTTTTTACCGTTCTAAATTACACATACTCATTTATGTCATAATTGGACAGCGGATTTCTATGCAAAATAAAAATTGTTTTTGTGAGTTCCAACAAATTGCAGTGAAACAAGAATGTATTTCCTTTCTTGATATGTTGAGAAAATATAATAATATCTCTAAATCTTTCCTAAGAAAAGATAATAGTATCTACTACATCTTTCAAAATAAAAAATGTTTGCATTGATTGCAGGACACAGGAGCCAAATAAAGATTGTACATTCTTTTTTTAATTATCCTATTAACCTATTAATTATTATTTCTAATGGCACAACAAATTTTTATGGCATAATTTAAGTGGTATCGAAGAAGGAATATCATAGAAGAACAATTTCTTTTGTCAAGGTTTTTCAAGGTCATCGTTACTTTTTTATCGGGAAAACTTATTCTTTTTTATTCCATCTTAAAGTGGCTGGAAAAATACATTTCAGTATGGTTAAGTTATTAACAAGATGGAATAAAAAGAAAGTTTTCCCGATAAAAAATAACGATGACTTTGAAAAAACTATGAAAAAATGACCGGACAAAAAAATCTGTTCCTCTATGATATTCCTTCTTCGATACCATTTAAATTATGCCGTAAATATTTTTTTGTGCCATTAATAATGAAGGAAATATTTAGGTGGCCTCCTTCAGCTGAGACACCCTGTATATTAGGTCGTTCGGAAGTAATTTTAGTTTTCGTGTGGAGATGGTGTTGCTTCTACTTGTTATTACTAGAATGCGGATCTTTATGTAAAATAAAAAATGTTCGCATTGATTGCAGAACACATGAGCCAAATAAAAAGGAGCCACTAAGCTGAAACAAATCCATTGACGTCCTTAAATATTTTTAACATGTCAACTGCTTTAAATTATATGTGCCCATTTCTGTTATAAAATCCGCAGTTAAAATTGGAACGCATCTAACCGTGGCTGACATAAAATCGTGAAAAGCGCGGCAGGGTTTAAGGTATTCATAGGGTGGCAGAGGCAGCAGCGAATCGATGGCCAATTTTGAAGATTTGATGGAACCAGGTGTACAATCAGGACAATCACTCCCGCTAAACGCTTCTAAATTACTCGGAGCCCGGAATTACCACATTCAATAAGAAAGTTGGACGTTGGCATCTACACTCGCCGTTCCGAGCGCGATCCGGGAGTTCCCGTTTATCTTGCCGGAGCCTCTCGGAATCCGGTATCGAATCACGAAGGGCAAACAAAGCGAGCGATTAAATCCTAACGACACGGGGCGAGGCGAGAGAGCCTAGGTGCGCGCGTTGCTCGGATATTTCTTCCGAAACGAAACTGCAGGTCCGTAACCTGCCCGTGTCAGATCGCAGGAGAGGCGCCTATAAACAGCGGACGATAATCCGACCCGGTTGTCCGTTAACTTCACCGCTGCCACCGAAAACCAATTAACCCGATGGCTCCGGCGTGACCTGGACGCCGTAATCGGGACACTTGGAAAATTAGGATCGGTCTGGAAAATGTTTCGGCTCGTTAACGAGGCTGATATCAGACGGTGGGAAGGGGCAAATCTGTAAACGGTATCCGGCACCTTGGATTCTGAAGGGGGCGGGTTATCGCTGGAGATCATCCAGAATCTCAATTACACCGGCGCTCGTTGGGTGCTCTCGAGTTTCCCTGATCTAATTGTCTTCGGTGAATCGCATTAATACGTTCTTTCTTATTATTAACCCCTTGCTGTATTATTTTCTTCGGAGCCGCTTTGATTAGAACCCTCAATTTCGCACATAGTTCAATTGGTTCGAAACTTTGCAACTTTTATTGTTTTTAACATGAATAGCTTTAGATATGTAGATTGGACCAGCGATTTTCTTGTAAACGCTTCTACATGTTTTTCAATGTCACATGAAAGTGTCAGTCAAGACGAATTCACTCGTATGTAACACAATGATTTCCAACGTCATGCAAGGTCAAAGATTTTGTAACATTGTATTTATACTAGTATGCTGCGACCACAAATTAGCAAGACTATATACATGCATTTAAATTGATCTGAAACTTTGCGAATGGATAGGTTGGACCAGTGATTTTCTTGTAAACTTTTTCAACGTCACATGAAAGAGTCAATCATAAGAGAAATATGTAGATTGACGTGGTTCTTTTGTGTTTGTGGTACCGCTACGATTCTCAAACACTTCCCTGCGAAGTCACTTTCAGATTACACTTGGTATTGCTAAACTTTTCGATGAAACAATCGATGCAGGAGGATTGAAAAAGAGCGGCTGCTGCAAAGAAATATCCGAACACTGCTGTCGCCAGCGTCCACAAGAAGAAGTAGCAAAGTCGTGGCGCATACGCAGCAACGTGCCAACTGCTGCTTTCACTAGTTCTAACGCTTTGACAGCTGCATCAATCGCATACGAATGACACAATTTCTTGCGCGGACTTGGAAATGAATACTCACGGTAATACATCACGTATGAAAGATTCTGTACGATTTCCTGAGTGCTGGTAAGCTCAAAGATAGATTATAACGAGTACACTTCTTCTTTCAATGAATCCCTTTGTAATATGAAGCCTGTAATTCCACAATTCATCAGTATTGTTTCGTTGGCGAATTGTCGCCGGGCTGAATCCGTCTATTTTGACTTGTTCGCCCCGAAGGATAGCCGTTCTATCTTTGAAAAAGGACCGGAGTGAATGGGTGCCAAAAAGATGCACGATTCCTACGGTTGAAGGGCACAATTCCACTTTATTTTGAATGCTCGCGTCGCGATCCGTGACTTTGTACAGGAGTCGGCGTGAAAATGCACGTGCAAGTGATTCCGATAAAAGGTTGACCACGAGATTGTCTTTGAGACGGACCGTTGATAGAAAAAGCGTTCTAACGTGACGGCGATCGAGGTGAATTCGAATTACTGTTCAACTGGCTAAAGGTGCCCTGTCGACTTTGTTTTTATTGTCGCCGGGAATCGATTTGATGATCGATAGATCATGCTTCTGTATTAGTCGCTCGCCGTCACGATTACGTCATAGTTGAGCGACGCATGCGTGACTTGGCAGCGTGTCGTTATTGGCCGACTCGTATCAAGCAGCACACGCGCCCGGGTATTTTGATTCCGAAACAAGTATTTTCTTCTAAAATGTTTCATAATATTACTGTATGTCGACCTTCAAAAGTCCTCGAAAACAACAACGATCAGAAAATTTCAAGGGGTAGGCGAAGGGACAGTGATCGTGGAGGTCCTCAGGGAGCTAGATCGCGACTTTACTGTACCACCAACAAATATCCTAAAAGAGCATAAACGACGAATTGCAAGGGTGGAAAATGTAGTGTTCGCATACTTTGCGAGCTTCTGTAATAGTACCATAGTCGCGCATTCCGCGACTGCATCGTCTGTTTTTGTGCTCGAGGAATCTCCCGAAACGGTCCGCAGAAACGATGATGTTTTCGGAGCATTTCTTCCGCGGCTCGTACGAGGATTCCTAAGAACGTTCCCGGTAAGATATTCCATGGAATCTCTCGAAAGCGAACTCGAGTCGCATTCATGCAAAACACACCATACGGCGGAGTGTTCCAGAATCGTCGCATCAAAAGTCAGCAAGGAAGTTTCGTCAGGCTCTTGGAAGGTCTGTCGCTGTCGGTAGGTGGAGTCGCGAGGGTGTTTCGGTTGTTTTGAGATTCGAAGCAGCAAATGGAGGTCAAGGAGGTATCCAGGATAGCGTGTGGTTGCACCCCGTATCTGAAGCAGAGAGTAGATCGTGACCTATATAGGGTGGGAGGTTGTCGACGCCCTGGAACCGCGTTCCTGGCTCCTGGAACCCCGGAAAGAAACAGAGATTGGAACGGCGAACCGAGAGGGGTGGATCGGGAGGAACGAGTATGGGTTGGATGCACTTTGAAATTCGCGGGCAAACAGAACTATTCGTCTTTATCTGGCTGGAACAATCTCCTCGGAATTCGTCCCCGGGATACCCGGCGCATAGTCGTCCTCCGAAGTTCGCTACGGATAGGGGTAAGTGGATTTCGGTATCAGGGTCATTCGACCGATCGAATTTATACTGATTTCTAACGAGGTGTGGTCAAGAACATGGTCGTACAATTGTTGTACTTTTGGAAAAGTATGGGTTTGTTCCTCTGTATTTGAGAAATCTGCTAGACATGGTGCACAGTTGCTACGGTGACCGAAATTTCTAAAGGGTGTTCTCTGTTCATTCAGTGTTGACATCCTTCTATTTTAAATATCTTGAAACAAGAAATATATGGCTTCACTTCCATAATTATGGGCACATATTTAAATCTAAATTCAAATTCAACTTTCAATCACTTCATCTAAATCTAAATTCAAATTCAACTTTCAATCATTACATCTGAATCTAAATTTGAATTCAACTTTCAATCACTATATACAACTCTAAATTCAAATTCAACTTTCAATCATTACATCTGAATCTAAATTTGAATTCAACTTTCAATCATTATATCTAAATCTAAGTTCAAATTCAACTCTCAGCAACCCAATTTAAGGGGGATCTATACCCTCAGATTTTGGGGTATTTATCAATGTTATCAACCTCTGTGCAGAAAAAAAGGTTGGTAACATTGATAAACACGCAACTGCATAATGAAAACGAGATGGAGTTGCTTGCTATTTCCATATTCTATTCAGCCCGTCGCGAATGCCGTTATACAGGGCAGATCGCACTAATATTAGTGCCAGAGTTGGGCAAAATGTAATTTCAATTACAATTACAATTACTTACCAATTACTGTAATTTGGAATTGCAGAAATAGAATTACAATTACATGTAATTGTAATTGTAATTGCAATTACTTGACGAATCAGTGTAATTGTAATTGTGGTCCGCAATTACAATTACTGGTTACGCCAAAGTAATTGCAATTACAATTACAATTACATGTAATTGTAATTTCGCTAGACCGGTGTATGAGTGTTCACGCGCGACCGTCGTCCGTCGTCTGTTTGGAAAGGAATTGCAGCTAACAATTACAATTACTTGGGAATTGAAGAAATACAATTACAATTACAATTACATGTAATTGTAATTGTAATTGCAATTACTTTGGCTCAGCCAGTAATTTTAATTGCGGACCACAATTACAATTACAGTGATTCGTCAAGTAATTGCAATTACAATTACAATTACATGTAATTGTAATTGAAGATGTAATTAATTACTCATGTAATTAATTCCTGCCCAACTCTGATTAGTGCCACCGATGAGAATATGTACCTCGTCTGTGTCAGTTTTGCTATGATTCCACGTTGGCAGCAGTACAGCAGTGAAATGTTGCACAATATCGCAGCACTGATTGACAGTCCTTCTGACTAGGCACCATCTCGTCTAAACTAACTGAAATAAAATTGGCTCTAGATTGGCTCTACATCAGAGAGGACCTCTGTCTTCATGAACACAATATGGGGAAATCTCTGGTATGTGAATGAAATCACGCGCATAGATTTTTTGTCCTTATACGAGCATGTTTTGAGCTACACAATAGTTCATTTGATAGAGGAAGGTTCATCACGACGCGCCCTGCTCATCATATCAGTCAAAAAAGTCTCTTTGAGACGGAAAAATACATTGAAATCTGTAGTTATTTTTCTAGATTTTTTCTCTACTTTGGGCACTCATATTATTAGATATAAACATAATCTCGTTAAATCAATAGCAGAGCGCGCGGTATTTAACCTTCTTCTATAGAATGAGCCCTCACCCAGCCATAAATCGGCTCAAATAAGGACAAAAAATCGATGCGCGTAAACCCATGTTTAGACCCAAAATCTAGTAAGATTCTAGTTCCTTTCCAGTTACAATCCGAGGGTATAGATCTCCCTTAAATAGAAATTCTACTTTTAATCATTACATTTAAATCTACATTCAAATTCAACTTCCAATCATTATAATGAATGAATCAATAAAGAAATCTCTAGGCACCACTATCGCAAAAGTGAATCAAAAGATTACACTGTCCAACAGTCAAAAAGTATTTCGATTCCCACTATACGATTCTTATAGAGATTTCCGCGCTGATTCCAAATCTGTCCTTAATTTTTCTCCTAGACGTATAGTTTTTGAGAAAATTGAGTTTTAAAAAAAGACATATTTTTCAACTTTGAACATATATTGTGATGTTATTATAAAATATATTGAATTGTTCTTTGCTGCACAAGATTCTGTGGACTTTCCCGAATACAGCGATATACAATATTAATACATTATGATTGTTTAAACATATGTAAACAATGATTAAAGATGGAGAGACACCACTTTTGCACCAATTTTTACGGATATTTTTCAATTTATCTCAAAAAATAAGGGTCCAGCGGAAAATCGAACTATACCACGCGATAGAGCAGACTTTTATCTTGAGGAACCACCCTGTCAAGTTTGCGTGGTCGACGTTTTTTCTAACCAAAAAGCAAAATATCTTCGCCCGACATGAGTTGCCGTCAGTGGTACTCACCACAAGAACGGGCTTTCGCCGCTCCGCGCCGTATCCCGTGGAACGCCTGTTCTAGTGGTAAGCGCCACTGGCGGCAACTCATGTCGGGCGAAGATATTTGGCTTTCTGGTTCGAAAAAAAACGTCGACCACGCAAACTTGACAGGGTGGTTCCTCAAGATAAAAGTCTGCTCTATCGCGTGGTATAGTTCGATTTTCCGTTGGACATGAACGTGAACATGAAATATATTTGAGATAAATTCAAAAATATCCACAAAAATTGGTACAAAAGTGGTGTCTCTCCGTCTTTAATCATTGTTTACATATGTTTAATCAATCATAATGTATTAATATCGTATATCGCTGTATTCGGGAAAGTCACATCATGAAAGAAAGTCATAACATCACAATATATGTTCAAAGTTGAAAAATATGTCTTTTCTTTAAACTCAATTTTCTCCAAAACTGTACGTCTAGGAGAAAAATTAAGAACAGATTCGGAATCAGCGCGAAAAACACTACAAGAATCGTATAGTGGGAATCAAAATACAAAAAAAAGTTGGAATTTGTTGGACAGTGTTATTATTACATGTGACGTCGCGGTCAAGCATTCGCCGGCAACAGTGTAATGTTCTAAACAGATTTCATACATTTAGTGCCGCGATTCGAATGTATTCGAAAGCAGTTCAACAGTCGAAGGGATCTGGGAAGCAGCACGGTACTAGAACAAGGGGAACGCAACGTTAATCTCGGGACTTATCCCTAGGGTTTCGGGTTGCTCCCTCTATCTCTTACCGTGATATTACTTAGGAATCATTGTCGTGTGTACGCAACGTCGCTTTCGCTTTTGAGCCTTGCGTCTATGCTGAAGCCAAGCAGGAATAGTTGGTTCGATGTCTTCAAAGGAGATAATAATTATTATGGATACGAGAAATATGAGTTATTCATTAATATTTGCGTTCTTCGTCTGTAGCATTTAAAGCAGTGGGGTCATCGGCCGTCGGATCGTTGGAATTATCTGACGATTGGCGAGACCAATCGATTCCCAATATTAATTAATATTGACCCTACCCCAAGGAGCCTGCCAAATAAGGACTATTGAGGGACGAACGCTCGAGACGTAAATTGGGCTCTAAGTCAAATTTCGTTTAATTGAAATAGTTTGAGAGTCTACGTGAACTCGATATAGGGATTATAATCACTGGAAGAGGGCTGTTTAGTGGAACAAACCAACAGAAAATCAATTCCCTCCGATAGCTAGCCAAATTTCGTCGATAATGCTTTCAATCAATGTACCCAGACATGAAGTTTGTGATATCTCATCATGCTTCAAATTTAAATAGCTTAGTCTCTTATTGTCATCGAATTTTATAGCGGTAGTGTATCAATTTATCAATACTGAATTCACTGAAAGATGATGCGCATCGCGAGCAACCAACTACACAAAAGAACATGAAAGAAAAAATAATTCGAAGGACATGTGAAGGTCATAGTGTAAAAACCATCTATAATAGATGTCGCTATTGGTCTACTATGAGACTATGAACGGTTCAGCAGAAATAACTATTGTTATATTGTTTGCAATCTATTAAACATACTTTGAAGGAAAATAAATGTCTAATTCACTCTACTGTGTGAGAATGCAGGTAGAAAATTTTTATTTTGCATGAAGATCCGCTGGTGCAAGATGCTAAATGAAAATGACTTTGAAAACAGCACTGTGAGCCAAGAACGGTTGAGAAACGGTGTTCTAATCATTGGGAGCCGTCCTGTTTCAAGGAGACTAGCAAAACGATTTCGCCAAGCTGAAGTAGGACAAGCGCGTTTCGTTAAACGCGGCAGCCCCATTAAGCCGTCCGAGGAAAATTACCAATCAACCCCGATCAGAGTGTCGACAGATCGGAATCGAAGGGAGGCAAACCGTGTCGCCGGAACCGTGGCCGTTCCGTTCCTTTTATTTCGCGGGAGTGTCGCCGGCAAATCTTATTTAAGGCAGATTTATCGCCGGCCCAGCCTTGAGAGATCGAGCTGGGATATTACGCTAGACCCGGATGCGCCATTCACAATGCGACTCCTCGACTCAAAAAGTGTCATAACTCAAAAGCCGAGCGCCTCTTCGAGCACTTCCGCCGCTCCAGCACATCGTGTGCCAGAATACGATTCTCCCCCTCGACCCCTTGGCTCGTTTCTACAGCCGCGGTAACCGTTTCCCTTTGCGACCGACCGAGCTCCGAGATCTCCACAGTTTTTGTTAATAACAGGATGGTATCAAAAATTCCGCGAATGATCTTTCTTCCACGGCGCTAACGGCCGCACGATTGGATTTCTTGGCGCGGAACCTGTCGATGATCGAACGCTTGATCCCGTTTTTTGCCGATCTCCCGACCTGGAAACTGATCGGAGAGTGTTATTAAACGTCATTCTACTATCAACTGTCTGGAAAAGGCAGATCGAGTGGGACACCCGTTCGGAATACTGAATTTCTTGTCATCTATTCGAAAGAATTCCATTTTCCGTCTCGCGATTCTGTTTGATTTTTAGGAATTGTTTTTAATGTTAAAAAAATTGAATTTTAAAATTCATATTGTACTGTGAAAGTTGTATTTGGTATAAATGTAAATGCATGCTTCCAATGTTCCGATTTTTAATTGGATTTTATGACTGTCCTAGAATTACATCCAGTTAGAAACAAGCAAAATTCAACATCAATTTCGAAATGTTTTTGAAAGGCACATCTACATATGCGAAATATTTACAAATTTCAATTTGTCGTCGTTTTTCGATCTTCAACACCATCAAATAGACAACGCCGTCGTTTATATTTCAGCTTCAGTAACTGGAATAACTTTTCACATGCATTCGCACACCACGTGTGCTGATCAATTTTATTCTCATTTACAAAATGTGTAAAGGACAAGATGGCCATTTTAGAAATTGAATTATCTCGTGACATGACTTGTGGGCACCAGATACTCCGTTATCTTGAAACCTATATACCTATGCCGGGTCTATAAGTATAATATGGTCTACGGTTTGGAGACGTAACTCGAGGAGAAATGAAGCGTGGGATCGCGGGGACCAGCATCCAGGAAGAAAGTCGAAGCAAGTAGCACAATCTCGCGACCCTATCGAGCGTGACGGAGCGGCTAGGAGCGTGATCGATACGCGTATGTCACCTGGCCGAGGAAGAAAACTGAGCGTCGTTTCCTACGCTCGATTTTTTTCGTCCCATTTCGCAACGAACTCCATTAGAGACCGGGATTGGCTAATGTGCGCTCGAGCGAGGAACTCACGACGCTTTTTGCTGGGTCGGACCGCTTGAATAATTGTGTTTTGCAACGTCTGCACCGTCGGGGAAGTTCCGGGCATGGGTCCAAAGAAGAATTAAGCAGAGGGAAACTTTTAAAGTGGACCTATAAAAGGAACAACGCGGTGCCCGCTGATCGTTCAGTTTTCGGACGATCGTCGGTCCCGGTATCGATCGATCGATTTCACTCTATATCCGATCCGGTTTCCGATTCTATTTTCTGTCCCATCTCATCGACCGTGGGCTTCGCGACTAAGTCAACCCGTTGGCATGGCGTTTAAAGTGAGTGTACATCACGCGATTGACTATCCCTCATTTTTCTCGGACCCGTGACACGTGGGACCCGGTGTTTCCGAGCGGCGCGGCGCAACGGCGGAGTCGATCAATCGTTTCGTGCCATTTAATTATCGGCCGCCGGTCCGTTCGCGAAATCGTTCTGTCCCGTTCCGCCGGAACCTCCATCGATTCTCCGTAACCCCGGTTAATCACAATCACTCCGTCGAATTACGTTTCTACTTCTCCGGGGAAATTTTTCGAAAAGGCGCCCCGCCCCCTCGTAAATACTCCCCCGAGTTCGCGAAATTGGACCGGCTTTAAGACGCGGGATTTAGAAACTGCTCCTGCATAATTGAAGCTGAAACTCTCCGAGAAAGTGCATAAATTATCAGCTTAGCGATTAAAATTTCATTCGTTTGTAACCAATATGTCAGCACTGAAATAAATGTGGCCATACAAGAAATATCAATTTTATCTTCTACGACATTTTTTCGGAATGAAGACGTTTTATTCACTGTTAACCCTTAAATGAAAGAATTTAAGGCTGCTCTTTACATTACCGGACTCAAAATGTGTGCCTTTCTCCTATAAATGTATTTGGTGTGTAATTCAGTAGATTTTTAACCGGAACGGCGCAGATCGAAGTTTCGATCCTGTAGGATCAACGGTTCAGGAACTATGCTTGCTTAAAGTTGAGCAATCTGCAGTGTTTTTGACAGGTAAGGGCACCGCCATATTGATACTGACGGTCGCGCGCTGCTTACCGAGTTGGATGGTGATTAGGTCGGGGGAGGGGGGGCAAGGACTAGTAGTGACGCGGTAGTCACTACAAACCAATATGGCGGCGCCCTTGCCTGTCAAAAACACTGCAGACTGCTCAACTTTAAGCAAGTATAACTCCTGAACCATTGATCCTACGGGATCGAAACTTCGATCTGCAGCCGCCTCGGGTACAAATCTACTGGATTACATTCCAAATACATGATAATTTATAGGAGAAAGGCACAAATTTTGAGTGCGGTAAAGTAAAGTTTACTCGAATTTTACATTAATGTTCATAATACGGACGATTTGATTAAAACAAATAGTAATCTCAATTAGCTGCTAGAAAATTAGAGTTCAGGTGAAATCTAAGACCAGAAGATTAACTGTTAATTACTCGTATAGTGTACTTACTAAACAAAGGTGTCGACTACGCTAGCAAATATTTATTTTGTCGCATAAAGTTCGATGGAACCAATTATACAGAAAGCGGTGCGCGAGTGACTGAAGATTAAATAAAATCGATGTTCCTTTGCGAATGGTAGACTGAAAGCTTATTAAAGTATATTTTTAAAGTAGAGAGCCTGGATGGTATCAATTCTGTACAAGTCTCTCGTTGCGAGAGCGAGCAGTGTTTCTTTCCGTCGTTCTCCTCTGCGTGAGGGATATAACTCTCTAACTTCTGACGAGTGAACACCAAACATTCCTCATATTTGACTGCGAAACGGGACGCGTTGCCACAAAACAGCATCAGAGTTAACTTTCTATCCAAACACTCCGGTTCGGCTTAAATTCCGCACTCCATCGCAGGGCAAACAACTAATGAACTATTCCTCGCAGTTCATCCTGCCGATACTGGTTCTGTCGGTTTTGTGGAAAGGCCGAGCCGATGCCGGACACGCGCATTCTTTCCAACATTTTTATGGTCCGGTGATAGGTCATGCCGAAGAAGTTGGTAGGGTTGATAAGCATGGGCATCATCATCACAACTACGTGGCGCATCCTCATTACGAGTTCTCTTACGGAGTGGATGATCATCATACCGGAGACTTTCACGGCCAGAAGGAGCACAGAGATGGTGAGAAGGAAATTAAATAAAGCTATGCCCACACTGAATCAACATCGAGCTACTTTCTGTCGCCTCTTGTTGACTTCTACTCTTTTACCGAGGAAAAGGAACTTCGGTGTGGACGTAGCTTAAATATGCTATTTACTGGTCTCGATTCCAAACAGAACATCCAGATCAAGATCAATATATAACGCGTAAAAATTATTTGTACACCCTTTAAAAAAGAATAATTATTTTTTAGAATTTTAGAAGCATCATTTTATTAAGCAACGTGCAATTAATTTTTTTTTCTATTTGTTGTAATAACGAAGAACAAAGCAGAGGTCACGATTTTTCACATTTTTCATCTGTGCCTATAATGAAAATTTAAAGCATGTTTCTCGTCAATCTAAGTAAGTTATATACAATGAGTGTCGAAAGTATTCGTACACTGATAAATTTCAATAAAACTGTGAAATTGTTGTTTATTAACTATTTTTTCTGTAAACAATGAATATGTATGTATTCTGAGAAGTCTATAGAATAGATACAATGCAAAAAAATTAATTTCTTGATTAACTTGCGAATGTAATAAGGAAAAACAAAAAATCGACTGAAATACACCAGCAAATACACTCCTTAATTCGAACTGCGTAAGGAACAGTTCTTAACGTAAACATAACAATTGTAAACATAAACAAATTGGGGTGTAAGTATGATTGATCTCCTCAGTATATTTAGAAACGTTGTTGGCATCAATAGCATTTCAAAATTCTGAAATATTCAAAGTTATCGTTGAAAAATGGGACGAAAACGTACGGAAACAACGATAGAAGAAAGAAAAATTATTATTAACTTGCACAATCAGTGTAAAAGTTTAGCAGAAATTTCGCGTATTGTAAGTAGACCTCGATCTACTATACAAAGTTTAATTGACAGGTACGGGCTACGAAAAAGACTACAAAATAAATCAAGAAGTGGACGCCCACGAAAAATCAATCAATACTGGTAGAGTTATTATTAAAATGGTAAAGAGAAATCCAAGAATAAGTGCAATAAAAATAGTTGGACACATTCAAAATAATTTAGCATTGATGTATCTGCTAGTACCGTGCGCAGTTTTATACGAAATTCAGGATATCACGGACGGGTGGCCCGTAAAAAATTTTTCATAAGTGAAACGAATAGAAAGAAAAGACCGGAATTCGCAAATAATAATGTAATTACACCAGTGGAGTATTGGAATAAAGTGATCTTCACAGATGAAAGTAAGTTCAACATTTTTGGGTCTGATGGACACTGTACCGTTTGGAGAAAAAAAAATACAAAATTGTAATCACAAAACTTAAAACCTACAGTCAAACACGGTGGAGGTTCAGTACTTGTTTGGGGCTGCACGAGTGCAGCTGGTGTTGGCTCATTACAATTTATTAATGGAATAATGAACCACAGGGTCTATATTGACATTTTGAAACGCAATCTTGATCCTAGTGCAGAGAAAATGAATATTAAAGATGATTTCGTTTTCATGCACGATAATGATCCGAAGCATACTGCGTGTAACACCAGATTGTGGATACTACATAACACACCGGCGTATCTGAAAACTCCGCCACAATCTCCCGATATCAATGTTATAGAACACCTGTGGGATTATTTAGGACGAGAGACCAGAAAACATGAAATTTCTTTAAAGGAGAGCTTAAAAATGCACTGAAGGAAGAGTGGAACAAGATTCCACAACACGTGATCTCAAATTTAATAAATTCAATGCCGAGAAGAATTGCATCGGTTATAAAGGCCAAAGGCTATCCAGCCAAATATTAATTAATAAGTTTTTAATGTCACATTAATTTACATTACGTTTTTTTCTCAAATTGTAAAAAGTTATAAACTGTACGAATATTTTTTAATGGTGTGTTTCAGTCGATTCTTTGTTTTTCCTTATTACATTCGCAAGTTAATCAAGAAATTAATTTTTTTGCATTGTATCTATTCTATGGACTTCTCAGAATATGTACATATTCATTGTTTACAGAAAAAATAGTTAATAAACAACAATTTCACAGTTTTCTTTGAAATTTATCAGTGTACGAATACTTTCTACACCCACTGCACATATATAAAGTTTCATCGAAATCCCATAAAAAAAGCTTTGTAAAATTGAAAAATCTGATTTTACAGTTTCTTACAATTTCTAATCATTTATGGTTCGTAGCAACCTGTCACAGTAATATTGGGACACTCTGAAAGATGATAACTTTTTAAATATCGGACCATATGACTTGGATTTTCTTTTGCGTTTTTGAAGAAACGAATTACAATTTTGTAAAAATTGCAATTGGTCGGGATTGCAGAGAAAATATTAACAGTTGCTTTCTACAACTTTTCACGTGGGCATATATTGAAAATGCAAATGTGTAAATGTAAAATGTTTTGTCGCGTGCCAAGCTTCTATGCTCTGTGCTTTGAAATTTGCAGAATCATTGTGAGCTGCTTCTCGAAATTTGCGTATATCGATTTAAACAATGTCCAATGCAAAACTAAGACTGACGTTGATACAGCACGACGAATTTCTAGTTTCAAGATTCTTCCACTTTGACTACAAAATCGCTTTAATTAGAATTAGAACGTGTTCCATGTTAATGGCGCTCGCATGTCAAACAGTTGGGAAGCTAGTTTGCCGGGAGTACTTTGATTAGGATTAATCAGTTGACTGAGTCCGCAGGGTATGTGTTCGCTGTAGACTCCATGTACCAGTACCTAAACATATATTGTATTTCGAGGAACTTCTCGTTTTTCGTGACCGGAACCGCGTAAACTGCTGCAGGACATTCATTATTCTCGGTGAAGAAGCACGGGATAACAAACAGCGCTAAATGAATAAATGATTGAATAACTAGATATTAAAAACCACTTCCGTACATGTGAACAAGTCTAAAAACATATTTCGCTTTAAACTCCAGAAAATTCGTATAATTCACTAAATTTGAATAAATTCCTCCTGTTGCGCAATTGTTTAAGATTTTCATCAACAGAAGATAATTTTAATGTTTCACTGTTTCGAAAGTTGCAGTCAAATATTTCGCTTGTTTCCCTAAAATATTATTTGCCAGAGGTGTGTAGTATTTTTCAGTATAATACAATATATATTCGTATAATTCACTAAATTTGAATAAATTCCTCCTGTTGCGCAATTGTTTAAGATTTTCATCAACAGAAGATAATTTTAATGTTTTACTGTTTCGAAAGTTGCAATCAAATATTTCGCTTGTTTCCCTAAAATATTATTTGCCAGAGGTGCGTAGTATTTTTCAGTGTAATATAATATATATTCGTATAATTCACTAAATTTGAATAAATTCCTCCTGTTGCGCAATTTTTAAGATTTTCATCAACAGAAGATAATTAATGTTTCACTGTTTCGAAAGTTGCAGTCAAATATTTCGCTTGTTTCCCTAAAATATTATTTGCCAGAGGTGCGTAGTATTTTTCAGTGTAATATAATATATATTCGTATAATTCACTAAATTTGAATAAATTCCTCCTGTTGCGCAATTTTTAAGATTTTCATCAACAGAAGATAATTAATGTTTCACTGTTTCGAAAGTAGCAGTCAAATATTTCGCTTGTTTCGCTAAAATATTATTTTTCGCTTGTTGCCAGAGGTGTGTAGTATTTTTCAGTGTTTCAACGGGTGACGTTCTATGTCGGATGTAGCAGCAAACGCACCTAAAATGGCGGTAGCGTCTCCCATATCGGAAGGCGTCTCCTTTAAGGCATCCATCGTTCAGCAGTCTCTTGTCAAATTAGTTTGAGTTCTCTAATACAGTTAACAAGACCGTGACGTTATGCAGGAGAAGTAATTACGGTTCGCGGATCCCGGTTTGCGTGGAAGCTCGTTGATTTAACCACGACTGATTGCGGCGTCATTGAACGAGCGAAAATCAAAACCGACCGCACTGTTCAAGGTCTTTACAGAGCGACGCAGACGATACATACGGCGCGAAGAAACGTTCCTGAATTCGTGAACTACTCCCGCGCTGGAATTCTCTTTCGAAACAATTTCGAATACTGTGTCGCACCTGACAAGCCTGCTCCGTTTTGCAATGTTAATCCGCTAACTAGCTGCGAGCTAACTGTGAACGCTATTCAATTTGAAGACTTCGTTGTGCTTGTCTGCGATCGTACACCCGCGAGTGTACGTGAAATTTGTTAACAAAAACTCTCAAGCGATTTCACCAAGACTTCGATCCAGACTCACGATAAAAATTTTCAAAAATCTGTGAAGGAATGTTATCAATATTGAACCATTCGAGGAATTATTCACGACGCGAAGGTACATTAATCATTATCCACAGAGCAGTTATAAGTTGATTTGAAATTCACCTTTTTTTCTCAAACTCAATTTTGAAGTATTTGATCGGAGAAGCCATAAGCGCGACGGTGACTCGCCACTCGGCAACAGACACTTTCCTCAACGGCGTGAGAAAGCATCACCGACGAAGCAAAGATTCTTAAAGATGATAGAAACATGATTAGAAACTTTCCGATCAGATTGGGAATAGTTATTGATTTTCCGCAAGGCAGCAGCCACGCTATTGCGGGGCCGCAGCCATTTTGGAGCGATGAGGCACACCATGGTAGTCAAAATAGCGATTGCATGGGCCGCTGGTTCTCGTAACAGTAGAATACAGTGCGTAATATCCACCGCTGCGAACTTACAGCCATTTATAATCGCGCAGGATATTTATGGACGCCCTGTATTTTGCGGACGATTCCGATCGTTATATTATAGTCTGGGAAACACGGGTTCATTGTTCCCGCATCGGACAACACACCGGCCGATAATTAAGTCCTCGTTCTGATTTCACGTGAATCGAGAATCTACAGAAACGATTTGAATTGCAGGCGAGGAAGTACACGGCGAGTACATGGTGAAAGAACCAGGTGGCAATGTCAGAACGGTGAAGTATCACGCAGGAAAAGACGGATTCGTCGCTCACGTTCATAACAGCAACGGAATCATCCACGAGGGAGGTCATCATCATTAAAAACCGCGACGATGTCGCGCCCGTGACCAAAGACACCTTGTTATGCGGCTGTTGTTCTTGTTACGCCGATTGTTCTGTTTTTGTTTGTGCTGATTAAAGAACTGTTTTAGCATTCAATACCGGCTTTCGGACTCTTGATTTTTATGCAGCCGCGATGTTCATCTCTCGATCCTCATGAAATATGGATGTCCCACTCCTTTCAGCCCTCGCCTGCCTCCGTAGCAGCCTCCGAAAATACTCTATTCCGAAACCACGGTACCTCGACGTATCTAAGAAAAGAAACTAATAAACGTATCAATGTTCGAATTGGCAGAGATTCTCCTCGATCGGATTGAAGTTGAGCGAAAAAATGTTGAATTTGCAAAACGGATCATTGTGCATTCATATTGCGAGCGTGACGCGATCGCCGAATTGTTAAACGCGCCATCCAAAATTCCAATTAACATTTCAGGTTAGCATTCAGCGTTTCGGTTTATTCAGCGATTCATTTGGCTTATCAACGAACGATAAATTCGGAAGTATCCGCAGATCATTGACTTCCGGCGGGACAGAGGAACGCAACGGTTGTAACAGATTTCGACGGGATCCAGCAACAACAACGCCGCCAACCCCGCAGAATTCAATTTATTACGCGCTGTAATAATATCACAGCCGGATATTGTCCGTCCCAAATTACTTGCCGCTTAGCCGCGAAGAGGTTCGATCGCATAGAATTCGCGGCGGGTAAATCGAAAATCGATGCGCGTTACCCCCCGCAGGGGCGCACCGTGATTCCGACATTGTTTTTTAACGGAAGTGACGTTTACTGATTGACAATCCGACCGTCAGGGACATATGGATCTCCCTCGTGATTACGTATCCAGGCTTACCGGAAACAACGACGCGTTTCGAAATTAATGAGCGCGCCCCGGCTTGAGGCGCGAGCAGAGTCGCCAGATCGGGGGTGGGAGCTTTAATTTATACGAACTGTTTGTAAGTCTGACTCGATGAAGAAGGTTTTCCCAGAGGAAGAATTAGTTGCAAGGGAGTTTCGATGTGGATGAATGGCAATTACTCTGCCCCGTCCGCCCGACGATTTTTGAGTCGGCTGTAGTGTGAATCTCGCCTATGGATGTCCTCGGAAGCGGCGTAAATAAAATATGAATTAATGCAAAGCGCCTTAATTGATACGAAGTGTTTGTAAGTCTGATTCGATACAGAAGGTTTTCCCAGAGGAAGACTTAGTTGCTCGAAAGATTCGATGCGAATGAATGGCAATTACTCTGTCCCCGTTCGCCCGACGATTTTTGAGTCGGCTGTGGTATGAATCTCGCCTATGGATGTCCTCGGAAGCGGCGTAAATAAAATATGAATTAATGCAAAGCGCCTTAATTGATACGAAACGTTTGTAAAACTGACTCGATAAACAAGGTTTTCCCAGTTGAAGAATTAGTTGCTCGAAAGTTTCGAATTGCTCCCACCACCTCACAGTGGAACTTTTCGTCCATTTCGGAGACAAAATCAAAGAACTTCCGATAGAAATGAGATAGAGAGCTGAAATTTTTTTAAATTACAGCATAGACTTCACAGAATATGGGAAAAATAGGGAGATTATGGTACGAACATTTTTTAACCTTGAAAAAAATCGTCAAACTTGCACAATGTCACGAAAATTGTGGTTTTTGCAATACCACGGGTAGAAAAAAATTTGTTTGTAACATGCCATACATCATTTACTATAGATTTTTTCATGCTGAATTCAAATCTGGTCTCAAAATTTGTCTACGACCTCAGGATTTTACAAGAAATCGATTTTTGTGAACGAATTGTTTAACGAATTTTCTCAAGGTTATAAAACGTTCGTACCATAATCTCCCTATTTTTCCCATATTCTGTGAAGTCTATGCTGTAATTTAAAAAAATTTCAGCTCTCTATCTCATTTCTATCGGAAGTTCTTTGATTTTGTCTCCGAAATGGACGAAAAGTTCCACTGTGCGCCTGTTCCGGCAAGGGACAGAGATTGTGTAGGGAAACTATTTTTTAATGACTGCGTCAACCGCGCCGAAAGTATACAGTTTGTCGAACGTAGAAAAGGGCAGCATGTAAACACGGACAGTGGAAGGGATATGCGAAGGGACAGTTATCGTAGAAATCCTTAGGGAGGTAGATCGCGACTTTACCCCGTTCGCCCGACGATTTTTGAGCCGACTGTAGTATGGAACTCGGCTACGGATATCCTCGAAAGCGGCAAAGTTATCGTCTGAAAGAAAGTCGACCGTGGCTTCCCGCGGCGTAGACGCTACGCAATCGGACAGCGCAAACCGGGTAACGTACGAGCCCGAGAACTTGCGGAATGCTTCCTTATTTTCTTATTTGCTGTCTATTCGGCCCAGCTCGACGGTGTCCGAATTTCTTCCTCGCTGGAAATATAATTTATGAATTTCGTGTTCGTATCAGCCTGACGCACGAACCGTCTTCGCTTGTTTCCTCATCGAACGAGGATTGTGGGTGCACAGATTGAAAAGCATGATGGAGCTTCACCGTTCCCCGTTGAACGATCTTGCGAAACGGACCAATTCAGATGAAAAATTCAGTAGACAATTGCAGAAGCGGCGTCGCTAAATGAGAATCAAATAACAATGCGCTGTTATCGCGTCCGACAGGAACTGTTCGTTAAAGCAGTAACCTCATTTCGGAATGCTCGTTCGAAAAAGGTGAAAGGTGTTTTCAGTTTATCAACGATCAGGTTATACAGGTCGTTTCGTACGAAGAGGACATCGAAATTTCTGAAACGTTCATAAGAAACAGAACAGAAATCGTATAGTCGTGAATTCGCGATAGGCGGCGAAGCGAACAGTTTCCCGAAATATGTTTCTCGAACTATTGATTTTATAATGTAAGAGCACGGAGAGAGACCGGGCAAATACTTGCTAATACAGTGCGCTGTGTATGCGAGCGAGGGCAAACAAAAGAGAATAGTAATACATGGCACGAATGCAAATACGCTCAGGAGGAATCGATAGTTCGCCGTGTTTACCCGTTGCCTTTGATTTTCGAGTTTCGTGCGGGGCTTCTTTGACTTTCTTTTTCCTCCCGCGCCGACAAAAAAGCCCCGGCTCTCTCTCTCTCTCTCTCTCTCTCTCTCTCTCTCTCTGTGTGTGTGTGTGTGTCTACATATATAGGTCCTGCACGAGTCCTCTTTCTTTCAGTTTCCCGGCGAACTCGGCCGCTATCCCCAATAACGCGCGACCGCCTGAAGAGGACACTTCGGGAACGTTATTGCGAGCTATCTCTTGTTTAATTTCTCCGCAACGTTTTTCCCCGCGTCGAACGATCCTCGTTTGCAATACACACCGGCGATACACGTGTACGAAACGACGACGGACAGAAACGGGACATACGGGCAACAGAGTTCCTTTATTGGCTCATAGCAATTCGTTTTCTCCACATCGGTTAAGAGGTCTCTGTGGATACCTATTGTGGCGAATTGTACCTCGCAACTCGTACGAATGTTTATGCTTTTCCATTCGGCTCTCTCAAAATGGTGGACCCGCGGACCCTCCAATTTGAGGAGTGCACTCATCTCGACGATAAACCAGAGGAGAGTTTATGATCGTATGAGTCGTTTAGCCCCGAGTCCCTTCCTCCCGTTTTTTAACATGTCTAGACAGTTTTATGATCACCGCGCTGGATATCAGACGTCGATATGTACAATCATACGCGTGCGTCGTTTCAACACTTTTGGAATAACATGGCTGATCGTTTTCGTAGTTTAGTTCTGCTCATACAATGTCAATAGCAGCTTGTGGATTTTATGGATTTAATTGAAAGAATATTTCATTTGAATAAACGAACAATTTGTCTGACCTGAAACAGTAGAGATATTCAAAGAATCAGGGAATAATGACAGAGATAGAGCCAATTTTGTGAAGTTATATTTTTCATCCCTTTTTACTACAGGTGTGCGAGAACCCGAAATAGGATTCTCGAATTTAAAAAAAGGATTCTCGAATTTATCGGGATTCCCGAAAATTTCGAGAACCCAGTAATCATTTATATTCGTGTTAATGAATACATTCATAGTTTCGGATTTTTTATTCTAGATGTTTTCGAGATTGAAAGAATGTTGTCCATCACGAATTCTTTTCAAGAGTGTCTTATGTCATATTCTCGAAATTTTCGGGAACCCGATTTCTTCGGGAATCTCGAAATTTTCGGGAACCCGACCCAACCCGACTCGACTCGTCCCGATCATCGGGTTCCCGATATTCCGGGTTCTCGCACACGCCTACTTTTTACGTTGACGATCTGAAAAAAATGACCTAGAATTACTATATGGTTGAAATTGTCTCGTGTTGGGCTACAAACCTAGGAGTTCGGAATCAACCTGAACCTATAAAAGCTAACAAACCACTTTTGCGCGAAACGTTTCTTCCTGTCTCAAAAAATATATAAGTTATTCAGGTGGCGTGTCTTAGGCGAGCGATGTATACATACGCGTGTACTCCGATGGAAATCAGTGACTCGCGTTCGTCGAAATCGTGCGCCGGGAAAGACTCGAACAATAAGGAGACGAACGGGTGAACGCCGAAACTTTCCGCTCTTAGACAAGCAATGGTTTGTTCAAAGCCCCGGTACTTATTTCAGGAGGATTCTGCATCTTTCGGACGCGTAGCCGGCAACTTCATGAAATTTCGCGAGAAGTTTGCGAGGGAACCGGAGGCTCCAGGCTTGAGTTCGTAGACCCGCGTTTCAATCGGGTTACTCGCATCACCGGGTCAAACATCGGAAACGAACGTTCTGAAACAGCGAGATGCTTATCGGATTCCTGAGAAAAGTTCCCCGATGGAATTCGGCGGGATAGTTTATTGGCCCGAAAGGTGTTCCCAACAATAGCACCCGGGAGAATGGTTTAAGCGGGAGTGTGTTCCTCTTGTTGCGGGAGGAGGAGGAGGAGGAGGAAGAAGGCGGGGCTAGCCAGCTCTCAGACTTGTGCAAAAGACACCGGAGCGCACCCTCGAGATTCGGCAACTTTCGAGACCGTCCAAGTCAGCACGCCACGGAAGATTAAGCTCGCCGAAGCTCGCAAGCTCCGCGACGCGTGAAAGACGACGTCGAGGGCTCGGTGGCCACGGTCAAGCAGGCCCGAAGACCTGTGAAGTAACCACCATACCTGATCTTTCCTCTAGGCCAGAGGTAGTTAAACTTTTTCTGGTGAATCTGGAGCAAAAATAAGCTGACCCTTGTCCGAGCGTCTTGGACAATACTCATTATTTATCGGGATAATTAATATTTAATTTTATGATAAAGAAAATTAATTTCTTAATCGTGTCGCAACATAATGGTATCGAGGGTGGTGGAGGTCACGTGTTCAAGCCCCTCTTAAAATTAATAATCTTTTTTTCATTCTGATGGGTTTTTTATTTTTGTTCTTCTTAATTTCAATTTTAAGTTTGAAGTTTCCTTTTCTCCTTCTTTCTTTCTTATAAAATAAATATGTTACGGTGTCCACCGGATGACCTTGAAGACTTCTGAAAAAAGATTTGAAAATAATTTTCCTGTAATCTAAGCTGATTTACAATAATCTAATCTAAACTGATCACGTTCCGTGGCTCGGCCGCTATAATTACAGTAAGGAGCATACCTGATTTCACACACTTTAAATCAGAATAACTTTTATATGAATGGACCAAACGATTTCAATTTCTCTGTAAGGCTAGAAGAATTAGTTTAGTAAATGACGTCCAATAAATAAATTGAAAAATGCATTTGTTCGGAATTGTGAAAAATAATTCTAAAAATTGATTTTTACAACCTTTTTAGCTGGCCCAATAACGAAAATTTAAAAAATGTGTTTTGTCAGCTGGTATAAATTATATACGCTCTGAAAATTTCATTGAAATTGGTTAATTGGTTTACGAATTATAAACGTTCAAAAGTGGTAAAAAGGCCGAAAATCTTGCAAAATTGCAATTTTTACTACTTTTGATCGTTAATAATTCGCAAACCAATTAACTAATTTCAATGAAATTTTCAGAGCGTATATAATTTATACCAGTTGTCTAGACACATCTTTTGAATTTTCGTTATTGGCTCAGCTAAAAAAGTTGTAAAAATCAATTTTTACTATTGTTTTTCACAATTCCGTCCAATTGCATTTTTTCAACATATTTTTTACACATCGTTTACTGAACTAATTCTTGTAGCCTTATGGAGAAAGTGAAGTCGTTTGGACCATTTATAAAAAAATTGTTCTGATTTAAAGTGTGTGGAATCAGTTATGCTCCTTATATGTACACTGCCGCTCAAAAGTATGTGGACACTTACCATGTTCATGAAATTTGTGATATATAATGTATATTTTTATTATCAAACAATATTTGTTGCTAAAGTCTATTATGAATATGCATGCAATGTATTCTAATAGTACCAAAATAAACAATTTAGTTATTGAATTTTCTTAAATAAATAAAAGAAAAACTATGGGATCACATAGATAAATAAGTCCGAAAACGATGTCCCAAGTCTGAAAAACATTTATGAGAAATATTAGAATGTAAGTGGAACCTTATTGAAAGTGAAGTAATGAAAAAGTTAATAGCCAGAATGCCACGACTAGTAAACGCGGTCTTAAAAGCACACGGTGGATATGTAGACGAAAAGAAAATATAATTATTTTTTATCATTATCGGTGAGATATTTAATAAATTATTATTAAAATATGTTCTCCAATAATGTACGAACTGAAATACATACAAGATAATCAAATTTACCAAAGATATCATAACTTTTTTCAGGTAGTTATAAGAATTAAGGAAGTGTCCACATACTTTTGAGCGGCAGTGTATATTGTTAATTTTAGTAAACGATAAATTAATGATTAATTCATTTGCGATTACAGATTACTGATTAATGTCTACGGTTTACCAAATGTAATAATAATTATTGATTTATTCGATTAGCCATTATCACATTTTGCAATCAACTACAAAAATAATCACATAGTAATCGAATACCGTCCAACTCTGTTTCTGTAGGTTTGAATGGATCCCGCTAGGGTTATCCCTCTGCACTCGGAGCTATTTTTACTGGAAAATTAAACATTTCTTCCGACCTAGAATAATTCCATTGTATATTCATTTTTGGCTTTGTACAAATATAAAATTGATGTAATATCTCATGCAATACTTAAATATTTAGTAATTGATTAGATACCAACGTATTTAATACTGTAAACAATATTTTGAATAATGGTACAGCAATTTTCGAGTGCTAAGGGTTATCCTTGATTCCTTGATGGGTGTGCACTTTTGAAAACGATTGGACAGTTGCGACACGGGAAACCCAATCGCGTCAAATAAAAATGTTTGCAATACGGGCTGGTCGATCGTAAACGGGACAGAATACGGCAAGACTAGGCGGTAATTTCCCGTGCAGATAAAGAGCGACAGTAAAAGGTTGTCATTAAATTGGGAATTCGATTTTTGATGCCCGGTACTCGATCGACAGCTGCGTCGACCGGTCTCTTTATTATTCATTCTCGATTATTCCGGCGTATCGTTTCGTTTCGTCGACTGATATCGGGAAACATTTTACGATCCACCGGGAAAGCTTGCGCACGGGCGCGGGCGGTGGGTCTCGATCCAAGAATTTTAGAGGGATTTTTGTCATAAAGTCCACTAATCGATATCCATTCAATTTGCATTGATAATCGTCTGTGGACCTCAAAAACTGATCACACTAAATGAAATCGAATACATTCTCTAGTTGGTACGAGTATTCCAAGTTATTAAATATTTAAACTCTGAAATAATGAGATCGTTGGAGGTGGCGTATTTCATTCGCGAGAACTGATTCTCTCTCGATTTTTTCTGTGGTAAAAAAACGTTAAATTCGTTGAAAAAAAACCAAGTAAACAACTATTAAATTCTAAAAAAATACCGTGTCAAAATCCAAAACAATTTTCACGTTACTGTTTGATGAGTGGAAACGTACGTGTCCGATCTGGAAATAAAACGCAAGGTAAATAGCGTTATTAATTAACAGACAGCGGATTTTTGTGCAAAATAAAAATGTTGTACCTGAGTTGCAGCGAACTGGAGTGAAACAGGAGATTATTTTCTTTCTTAATATGTTTCATAGGTTGAAAAGAATATAATAGCATTTTTAAATTCTTCTAATGTTTTTACTGTTTTACATTACACTTACTCATTTGTGCCGTGATGGTGGATATTCGTTTTCGTGGATAAATAACGATGTTGAACGGCTAAATTCTTCGGTCCAGATCGCTGCGGATATTTGGTCGGCTGCCGGGGTTCCGTTCGAATGTAACTGGACGACGAAATATTTTCGCGGGGGTGGTGCCCGCGCGTAACTTCTTAATTCGCGCATTTAACGAAACACGGGTGCCGGCGGCCGGATGTTTCGCCAACTCTCCGGCGGGTTTTCATTAAAATAGCTTTCAGCCACTCCGTGGGGATTACTGGTACGCGCACGCCGCGAAAAGTATAGAAAGCGAGCGGAGAAATGGATAAGCTTCTTACCAGCCAGCGCCGAAAAAAACACGGGGAAAAATAAAATGGCCGGAAATGAGGAGGAATTGAAAGATGCACGGCATAATTTACTGAGTCCAGAGACACCGGTATAATAGTCGCGGCCGAGGCAGCTCGAGCTAATGAACGAGTAATACAGCTTAATGTTAATTCGCGTCAGCAAAATAGCTGGCGCAGGGATAATGTCATAATGACGCTGTGCTGAAACAGTGACTCCCTGAATTAATTACTTGTTGCGATTTAGACAGGCTGATATGGGCCTCTAATTACGCGGCGTGTCGTTTTTCTGCAGGCACAACTCGATCTATAATCTATCTGCATATTATACCCTGATCTATCGCTACAGATTCAAATTCTGTTAGTTTTTATACGAACGATGAAATTTCACAACACGTCGAATTGTTTTTAGTTAATTTATTCTACAATGAAGTATTATTTTTACATGTAAATTTTCGTTTCGCTCGAGGCTGCTCTTCCCATTTTCGATCAGGAGGTGTTTTTTTATCTGCCTGGTTCGCGGAGGGTTAATCCAAGGTTACTTTATTTACACAAGAATTGGTTTACTACTTTTTACACGGAAAATGCTGTTCAACTAAGTTACAATTTTTGTGATAACTCTGTAAAGGGAGAAAAGGGCAGACCGGCAGAGTGAAAGATTATGAATTTAAATGCGCGATGAACGAGGATTAGCGCCAACGAAGTGAACTGCTTTGAAGCCGTACGTTCGAAAAGCTTTTATGAAAGTATGAAACATTTTCTCTCCTCTAGACTGTATTTTTTCTTTTTGCTTCGTCTTAATGCCCGGTGTTAACATTATCGGGAAACGTACGACGCCCATAAAAATTATTCGCACGGCGATTAATTTCAGCAGAATGTGCTGTATTTCTCTGAGAACTTTGCGTGACCCCGTTGCCATTCCAAAGGAACTGTCAATAGAACACGAAGAAACCAATTTCATCGCGTTGAATTACTTCCATTGGCGAAGCCCGTTGATGGAATTGTGTTATTCCACGATCTCAACAAAACGACCGGCGAAATTAATGGACAATCGCAAACCGACAATTAATAGTGTTCGTCCATATTTAACGGTCCATTGAAATTAGTTACCATTGTTCCCGGGGTCCTTTGTTTTATTGCTCCTTCGCGCGCGGAATTTTCTTCGTCCAGGTTATCTCGAAACCTTAGGCGAACTTATCGATGAATCTTTCCCGGTGTGCTTTCGGAGCAAGGCGAGAAGCCAATGAGATGGAAACCAAGGGAAAACGAAGGAGAATGAATACCCCATCGTTGCGGTTTTGCCGACCTATTAAAATTGAATATTGGAGAGAAACTAATTTCTTCTACCCCGTTGCTCGTAGAGCTGATACAATTACCGATTCTTATTCCAGTCTCCGCCGTGAACTCGAAAACTTTACGTCGTTCAATCGACCCTTTTGAAACTCGCTACTTCGGACCACTCACATTCAAAAATTCTTATCGAGACTTTCCATTCGGGAATTTTCCGTTATCACGATACACAGTGGTCCGACCCAATCAATCCAGAGACTTTCGTAGCCTATAGTGTACGTGGACAGTGGACACCAAAGTTGTTGCCGGCCAAAGTTATTGGCGGTCAAATCTGAAGTCGGTGAAATATTGTCGGTGAAAACTGTGTCGGTTATGAATTTTAAGAAAGTTCAATATCAAATAAAATCCTATTTTCAGTGGTGGTAGCCTTTGCAGGTCTGAAGTAAATAAAAATCTTGTTAGATTCTGCCAAATTAAGTTAAGTTAGACTCTAGCATTTTTCGAAAATTTTCAGAACCCATAAACGTATAAAGATCCGCAGTCTGGTGACGAGATATCTTGTCCATATCATCGTACGTACGACAGCATGGTGGCGAGTAGATTGCGAATGTTTATGCAATTTTGCAATTTTCATAGACGAATATCAAGAAAGTTCAATATCAAATAAAATCCTATTTTCAGTGGTGGTAGCCTTTGCAGGTCTCAAGTAAATAAAAATCTTGTTAGATTCTGCCAAATTAAGTTAAGTTAGACTCTAGCAATTTCGAAAATTTTCAGAACCCATAAACGCATAAAGATCCGCAGTCTAGTGACGAGATATCTCGTCCATAGCATCGTACGTACGACAGCATGGTGGCGAGTAGGCGAATGTTTCTGCAATTTTGCAATTTTCATAGACGAATATCAAGAAAGTTCAATATCAAATAAAATCCTATTTTCAGTGGTGGTAGCCTTTGCAGGTCTCAAGTAAATAAAAATCTTGTTAGATTCTGCCAAATTAAGTTAAGTTAGACTTTAGCAATTTCGAAAATTTTCAGAACCCATAAACGCATAAAGATCCGCAGTCTAGTGACGAGATATCTCGTCCATAGCATCGTACGTACGACAGCATGTTGGCGAGTAGATTGCGAATGTTTATGCAATTTTGCAATTTTCATAGACAAATATTAAGAAAGTTCAATATCAAATAAAATCCTACTTTCAGTGGTGGTAGCCTTTGCACGTCTGAAGTAAATAAAAATCGTGTTCGATTCCGCCGAATTGCAGACTAGCATTTTTCGAAAACTTTCAGGACCCACAAATGCACAAATCTCCGCAGTCTAGCGACGAGATATCTCGCAGTGGAAAGGTTTAAGGAAGTGAACGTGGTTTCAGCGGGCTTATCGGCGCCGAATAAGTTGTTGACACTAAGAGAAATAGATTTCTGTTCGCACGATCGACGGAGCTCAATTGCGGTGTGGAATGAGCACCGTGAGAAACTTGTTTTTATTGACAGAGGGGTTGAAAGTGGGAGGTAGAGTCGTTCGTATATCCCCTCCGCGCGCCGCGCAATGCCGGCATAAATTCGATGGTGTCGCAGTCACGACGCGACGCGGGATACGCCACTTGTTTGTTTCGAGACCCGCGAAACCGATATTTCGCTGGCACGCTGGTTCCACGCGGGGCAATCGATTCGTCGCAATTGAAATGCGATGTTTGCCCTCCATTCAAGCTGTCTAATGTTTTTTGTCCGCCGACACGTGTCGACCGTTCGGACTCGGTACGATCCGCGGTCACCAGAAAAAGGTGCCCGTATGGAAATTCACCTGTTCGAACGACCGACTCGCGCCGCTGCACCGCTGTACCGTTGCATCGCTGCATCGTTGCACCTTGTCGGCTTGATGTGCGCGGATCGCTTAAAAAAACAAAGAACGAGGAATCCCACGCGTTTCGTCCGAATCCGATCGAAGAACCACAGTTGGGTAAACCGATGAATTTTGTGCCAAAATCAAAAAGCTTTCGATAGAAAGTTAAAGCTTAAATATTATTTGTAGCAGCGAAGAAAGTCACAGGGCTAGTTAATCAGCCGATTTTGACAGGAGACAATTGTTTAGCTGTTGTCTATGGAATAAGGAAGCGGTGTGCAGAAAAGCCGACCTCAAAGCAAATTTTTGGGGAGAAATGATGAAGCGATACAGTAAAGTCGCGATCTGGTTCCTATTGCCTGTTCCGAGCAGGGACAGAGATCGTGTAGGGAAACTGGGAACCGAAGGGTTCTGGGGTCCTCTAGTGGTGTCTCGGATCCACTGGAGGATATACCGCAGTAGCGGTGGTCCAGAACCTAAAATCCTCTCACTCCACCTCCTCGTGGTGGTTCCTGGGGCACGCTTCGGCGTGTGCTAACGGAGTGAGGGGTGCGTGGAGTGCATTGTCAGATCTGGGTGTGGCAGCATTCAGTGAACACAGTGCACCCCCAGGGATTGATTCATCAGCGGCGACCCGGGCACGTTTGGGAGATAAAGTTTTTCGCTCTGGCTGGTAAAAAGAATAGAATTCAAGTTTACGGCGCAAAGGAGGAAAAGTGCCGGTAGCGGGGAGGTGGTCGCACGGGCCTCCCTGGTATCGTTACCCTGCCACCGTGAGCCTAGGATGGTGGACCTCTTGGTCACTCAGGATGTATAATTGCATAATAGCCAAGAACAGGCGTGGAAGGAGGAGCCAAAGAAGAGTTTGCGTAGTATGCGAATACCGGGCTAGCAAACTCCATAATCTTCGACTAGAGAGAGGGAGAAGAAGGGTCCCTCTTGGGCTGCTGGGCGATGGGGGTTTAGTGGGTATGCTCTAGTTTCGTTTTCTCAGACAGGTTGAGTCGCACACAACCCCCGCAACCGTCATTACACCTGGAAGGGGAGTGTGCGTAAAATGCATTTCCCCATCGCCCTTAAAAAAGGGTGTATAATTGCATCAAGAGATGCCCCAAGTTAGGGGATGCCTCCCTGTATGGAGAGGTCCCGGGACGAATGTGGCGACTGCCATCGCCGCACAGTGGTCGATTTACTCCAAAACGTGGCCAAAAATAAAACTAGAGGGCTATTGTTGCTCGCTCGCTTCGCTCGCTCGCGGGTAGGACTGCTCTTGCGAGAGGGTTAGTGATACGCATGGCTAGTAGGGCCTACTGATATTAATGTTTTTTATTTGGTGTGTGACTCTCCAAGAGTCACACAAAGAACTTCCCGATTCTTTACTCCTTCGCCAACATCGCTAACATCGTTTTTTTTTTGTACTTTCATCGATATTCTCCCAAAATGTATTCTTGGGAGTAGCGATGATTAACCCACTCTTGCATTGGAATAACTTTCGATTATTCCAAGCAGTAACATTAGCATCAGTTAAAAAAAATTAAGAAAAAAATTTTTTTTATGTAATTGCGTTTGGTTCTTTGGTGGAAAATTTTCGTCCTGCCTTATAAATTGCATTGTAAAATCAACTGTTTTCGAAAAAAAACTAAAAATCTAAAAAACTACTTGACCAATATGGACCAAAATCTAATCAGCTCTAAGTTACGACGGGGCACATCGATTGCATCATTCATCATCCTGATCGCGTTGTTACTTTTTCTGAAAACGTTAACGAAAAATTTGATTACATAGAAACGGCCATACGCGCACACACACACACACACACACACACACACACACACACACACACACACACACACACACACATACACACATACGAACATTTTGATAAAAATAGTCTAAAATGACTCCAATGACCATGAAACGTGAAGATCTGCTAAAAAATCGATTTTCGATTTTCGGGGTAATTACAATAACTTCCCTATAAAATCGGGAAGTTAAAAAATGAATTTTCGAATCAAGAGTTTTGTATACGTGGGTTGACTATCCTGATAGTTGGGCTATTGGATGGTTAATAGGAAAAGGGCCTGACCTTTCCACCTGAGCGAGAAATTCAGTCTGAAAGTGACCATCGTTCAAGTAGCAGCTACGCACAGTAAACCGTTGAGTGAGAAAAGTGCCCAGAAGTGAATATATTTGTATTATATCCTACTAATTTTTATTCTACAATATGGAGGGTGTCCCTGGAGATAAGTAAATCATGTTTATACACTATAGAAAATGCAAGTAACAATGGATCATGTAATATATAAAATATAACAAAATTTCATACGAAAATTTTGGAAACCTAGGAAAATAGTTATGATTTTCATCGATTTTCATTATGTGACTTGTACACACCTTTAGTTTGTATTATCACCTAATAGGATCAACAAACATTGGGTACCACGAGGCACCTCTGTGGTTGTTATGGCAATTTTTGTAATGTACTGCATGGGCTGGAATCCCGCTTTTTGTGATCCAAACCATATTTCATGATTTAGAGTAATATTATTATAGGTCGTTGAATTCGTCTCGATACCAGTTACAATATTATGAAGTAAAAAATATATGTTTATACTTAAAAAATTGAAGTGACCTTTTTTTATAAAAAAAGATTTTTTTTCAATTTTTTATATTGAAATTTGTAGAAAAGTGAATACTGATGAACTTTTATTCGAAACATGTTTTTGTCAGATCAAACATATTTGAAAAATCGTGTTAAAATACCGGTATCACGCTTGTGCCTTCGCACGGAGAGTTTTACGACGGACCGTATTTCTATTGTGTATACTTAACTAGTTTAAGTGACCGTGCTTCGTGGGGCAAATAATATTTTCAGTTATTAAAGAACTATTATCTAAGAAATTTAGAAGTTCTTATTAATTAACGGATCATAAAAAAGGAACGCTTCAAAATTTGATATACAGGGTGTCCCAATTTTTGCCGGCCAAACTTTGCCAGCGTGTTATACATGCAAAAGTAAGAAAAAAATGTTATATGAACATATACTCTTAAATGTTTTATCAAGGAATTATAACTAATAATACAAAATGATAATGAACTGGCATTTCGTCGACACAGCGTACGAACGTATTATAAATATCTCTGTGTTTACATAAAGAAAAAAATGTTATATGAACATATGCTCTTAAATGTTTTATTAACGAGTTAACATTTCAAAATGACGTCCGTTATTACGAATACAGGATTGCCATCTACGAAATATTGACTCTATCGTATTACAACTGATTTCTTCTTCCTTTTCTTTAATCGCAGCAAATGCGTCTGCAATTCTCTGTACTAACTGCTCACGAGTATTAATTTGTGCTTCGTGAACTTTTGGTTTTACAACTCCCCACACGTAAAAATCCATTGGCGTGAGATCTGGTGATCTTGGAGACCATGAGATTGGACTTTAAATGTATCCATTTAAATGTATTCATAATACGTTCGTACGCTGTGTCGACGAAATGCCAGTTCATTATCATTTTGTATTATTAGTTATAACTCCTTGATAAAACATTTAAGAGTATATGTTCATATAACATTTTTTTCTTACTTTTGCATGTATAACACGCTGGCAAAGTTTGGCCGGAAAAAACTGGGACACCCTGTATATACAATTTGATATATAGATTTTACCAGCAGTTCGACCAATGGCTGAACGGTTCCCTGACATTTGATCTAATTTATAACCTTCCATTCTTCAAAACACATATTTAGAACAAGAATTTCTTCTTTTACAATTTAATAATTAGCCGGGTACTTGTGTTCTTTATATAATTTGATATTAGATTCACATTTACCAAGACAAAAAATCTTGAGGTATCAAATTTCAGCTGTATTTAATACTTTCTTACTACGTACATCCGCCATATTGGTTCCGTCATTTTGTTTTCTATTCTTTTAATTTCAGTTTTATAATTAACGACTTCAGGAACCCCAAAATACCAAGTTTTATCCCATTCTGACAGTTTTCATAGATTCAATCTCGATTTTACAGCCGCCATTTTACTTTCTTGCGATTTTGATTTTAGATTCGTAATCAGCGACCTCGAAAACCCTGAGATACCTAGTTTCGTATAAATCAAAGAAAGATTTGATTTTTGGCCACGTTTTGGAGTAAATCGACCATTGTGCGCCGGTTTGTCTCTGGACGTCGATGATGATACTGGTATCGGTTCGGTTAGCTGTGAAGAACACCCTTTCCATACTAAAGATGATGAAGAAATCTTCTCAGAAGAAGAATACAATAGAATATTCCTAAATGATCAGCAGGAAGAGTGAAGGAACAGTGATCGTGGAGATCACGACCTTACTGTAATTGTTGTCAAGTGCAGGACTCGCGCATGTTCCCTGATTATCAAAGTAATTCACGCGTGTGATTCAAGAAGGATGAGTTTAAACAACAGCGGCGGCTCGTGTTTGCCCAAAGATAACCTAGAGGATCGATTCCTGGCCAGGGGGTGGGGGAACAAAAGTAGGACGGAACGCGGTTTATTGTTGGCTGGATCCAGATATCAAAATTAATTGGACGCGGACGCTAGATCGTCATTGGCCGTGGATGTAGCCTGCAACGAGGGTCGTTTACTTTGTCTCGCACTGTCTCCATCTCTGAACTTTCCGGCGACGACGGCGACGCGAAATTCAGGTCGGCGAAAGACGAACGGGAGGGCTCCCGGTTCGATTTTCCACACTGTCGGAGGACTTCGTTAGTCTTGGTTGGGAAACCCCGAAAGAGGATCGTTACCTTATCACGATATAGAAAATATTTTTCTCTGCACGGGACTCGGGTGCATCGTCATCCAACATCCCTGCTCCTTTTGCCTCGTACCGGCCACTAGGGCCAACCTGAACGATCCCACCACGACACTAGAGTGTCTTTGAACACCGTGCACCATGCAGTCGCTAGAGAACGTCCTAGAAATTTAATTGGAAATCTCTTCTCCTCGATCCACCACGCTCCCTCTTCGGATACGTTAATTCTTGACATTTAACCCATGGCATTCTTTACTAGCTTCCAGTTCAACGGTTTTAATCACTCGCAATCGGAAACGCAAGCATTCCAGGTCTCGTGCCAGCGTCATTCGAATGACTGGCGTGTCGCTCGCGGAAATAATTCAATTTCGGCACGACTGTTTTTGCTATTTCACTTCTGTATTCAGAATTGATTTTCATTCACGGTTTGTACACAGAGTGTCGGGTATGGTCGACAAATATCCGTCGGATAAATAGCGAACAAATTGACCGCTTTGATTGACATGTCAGTCATGTCACCAGTATGATATGTTGTAAGGGTGACTCTTATATGGAGTGACCGATAACGGTTCATTTTTGTGAACATGAATATGATGGTTATGAACATGAACATGATGGTTATCAACGTGAACATGATGGCTATGAACATGAATATGATGGTTATGAACATGAACATGAACATGATGGTTATGAACATGAACATGATGGTTATGAACATGAGCATGATGGTTATGAACATGAACATGAACATGATGGTTATGAACATGAATATGATGGATATGAACATGAACATGATGGTTATGAACATGAACATGATGGTTATAAACATGAACATGATGGTTATGAACATGAACATGATGGTTATGAACATGAATATGATGTTATTAATGATTTCGGCGCACTGGTTCGATCAAGTATTAAGAATAAACACTATTTGCAAATTTTCACAAACTCCCTATTTCAACGTTTCGATCTTTATTTAGATCATGAATTTAGCGCCCAATTTCGATTTACTTATTAACGATCGATATGAAGTTAGTTTCGTTTCTATATGTCTTATTGATTCAAGTATACATCATTACCAAGTACATTGCCACAGCACCAACACGTGTTTCTCTAAAACTTTACAATATGAATTATTACTTTATTTTGCACTAAGCAAGTAAGTAGCTTTTTTCTCACATTAGTTTAAATCCACATAAACTGAAAAGTTTTCTTGCATCAATGATTATTTTACAGACGCAATTCTTCAAAGATTTCTTGATAATGATCTAAATAAAGATCGAAACGTTGAAATAGGGAGTTTGTGAAAATTTGCAAATAGTGTTTATTCTTAATACTTGATCGAACCAGTACGCTGAAATCATTAATAATATAGTTTTGAACAACAATATACGATCGAAAACATAAGAAAACAGTTATGAATATGATGGTTACGAACATGAACATGAACATGGTGGTTATGAACATGAACATGAACATGATGGTTATGAACATGAATATGATGGATATGAACATGAATATGATGGATATGAACATGAACATGATATGATAGTTACGCACATGAACATGATGGTTATGAACATAAACATGATGGTTATGAACATGAATACGCGAGACAACTGATAAACTCATTTTTTAAAATTTTGACAGACTACTTTCACAATTATGGGCAGAATTGATTTGATAATTACAACTGTGGATTTTAACTTTTCGAGACATGTGTGTTGACGTAAGAAATAGTATTAAATGCCTACTCCATGTTTGGTCTTTTGAATTTTGCGCTCGTAAGTGAGCCGTTTTCGCCATTGTGCGGTGGTCGGAAGGACAGAAGGGCGACGATTGCAGGTGTCGTCGGAGCCGTGACCCTTCGCGAGTTCACAGATGTCCCGTTATCGACCCGAGGGGATTTGACCTCCTGAACGCATTTAACCAGAAGAATTACACCGCGAATAAAATGAAAATAGCTGGATTAATCAGGTCGCGTCGAGGTAGACCAATAGCTCGGCTTAAATTAAATCCTCGGCCGGTCCTCGTTTGAATCCATCATCCTGCTGCGGTGAAGTGCTTGCACGCGCGTTTCTGCCCGAAGCATTTTTTGATTAATTACTCGCGAGTCGGTGCATTCGCGGCCACTGTCTGCAAGTGGGCCGTGTTATCTAAATGATCCACGCTAATGAAACACTCATTCAACGGCTCCGAAGCGGAGATGAACAGGTAAGGAGAACGTTCGACGAACTTCGAAACGAGACTTTGAGAGCACTCCGCGCGGCTCAGGGTCGCGGACTAGCCTCCATTGCCACTGTAATTAAACGCGCGGGGTCACGAAGGCATGCAATGTGGGATTGCCGCAATTAGATGACTTCGCTGCGTGTCATGAATAGGTAATGTCTCCTGTAAGCGCACACGTTCGTTGACAAACATTTTCCTATTTTACTCGATGCCGAGCTGTTTCTATGAAACAACCTTGCGCGGAATGGACTAAGCTGCAAGACGATTTACAATCAGCTTTTCAACGCAGAGTGTTCGCAATGTAAAACTGCAGGTTTTTAATACTTTTATATATTTAGTTCATCCTCGTATTCGCGGTTTAACTTTTTTCCCCGTCACACAGTTTATGCATCGTACCGAAACATCAAATTTACTTTATAATTATGTTAGGAACACGGAGAATATTAGAAATGTCGAGTGTGGCTTTTAGAACGTGGTTTCCATTCTATTCTTATCGGTGAGCTGCGGATCTTTATGGAAATGAGCTTCATACAGAACCTCAAAGAAAAATAAATTCGAAACTTTCGAAGAACTTCATTCTTCCCGTAACATTTTTAAAACAGCGAAACCATTACTGCAGGAAATAAAATTTTACTTTGCTCCAGTTTCCCAACAACCGGCGATAAAAGTGTAGATTTACTTAAACCGCCACTTAAGCGACTATTTACGAAGTCACACGGATCCAAGAATGGCGAATAGGTCGACAGCAATTAACTCGGAATTGTCTCTGAAAATCTGTAGTAATTACAAAAGGGATTCTGATTCGATCAGTCATATTATTCAATCTAGCAAAATGTGACGCGAGGATTTCTCTCCTCATCGAATTTCTGCACAGTATCCTCGAAACCATGAATTCGCATAAACGTCCGCCGTCCACGTACGTGACCGTGGGATATCAAGTGAATCATAAGAAAACAGGATATGAAGTTGGAAAACGAATTTAACACCTGCTGTTTCAAGTATTCTACAGCCGCAGTGGTACGCCGGACTACAAGCGACTTTCGTTATTTATTTATTCAATCCGCTTTTCTTCCGTAAACGTTGCGGCACGGACGAAAATATTCGACGTATCCCGATACACTTTCCGCGGCGGAAACGACGTTGGCACATTGTGAAAATATTATTTCGATAAACCGTGTGATACCGTCATAATTTTCGTAGGTGACGTGCCGCGCAGTGGCCAATTTTTCTCAAGAATGGGACAGAAGTAGGGAAAAGGACAATTTTTCTAGATTAAAAATGGATGTGTTCCGGCACAGTACTCTGGAACCTCCAAGTTTAAATAAATAATTTTCAAAAATTTCACAAGTGCGAAGCAGGAAGAATTAATCTTCTCTTCCGTTTCGTTAGATATTGTGCTTACATTCACTAACAAATTCAATATTCAAACGAATGCTTCTTTGAAATGTCGCGGAAGAGAAATCAAGATTTATATTTTTTGTATGGCTACATTTATTTTAATGCTTAAATATTGATTACTAGACTGCGGATTTTATGCCTTTATCACAAGAATGGGCAGGTACAATTTAAAGCAGTGAACATATTAAAAAGATTTAAAGACATCAATGTATTGGTTTCAGCTTCATTAGATAATTGAAAGAAGAAAAAAATTTTTATTTCGCTCCTCTGTCTTGCAATCAATGCAATCATTTTTTACTTTGCACTAGCTTTCCCCCGACACGCGTTGCCGTGGCTCAGTATTTTTTAAAAGCATGTTTTCACCTGTCACAGATATGAAATTTTAATCACGTGATTGCTGATCACGGAGTCGTGTTTGACGCTGATCTGCTGTTTCTCGTTGTCGTCTTTCAGCCTGTCGCGTACATTCTGTTGAGTTTGATGCAGATCTGAAGCTGCAGAACCCGATCGCCGTGCTCGCAACCGTGCGTCCTCAAGTCTGGCACGTATTTGAACCATTCTTTGTGATGCCTGCTCTTCCTCAATTTGATTTGATCTTATCGTCACACTGCTTCCGTTCCGCGAGTACGACAACCTAAGTTTGCTTTTCTGCGAGTTATTCTTTTTATGTACTGAAGTAGAAAGAAAGTTATATCGATAACAGCTAAAATTGCTAAACATTAAATAAGGAAAAACCACGAACTAAAAAACAAAGAAAAAACTTAATAATTTAAAAATACTAACCAAACATTTCAATTCAAACGCAGATCAATCTACAGTAAAAGCTCCTTTGTTGTTCAAAATCGTGGGCACGATCGTTGCCCTGTGCCTACCGACTCCACTGCCTGTCAACGCCAAGTCGCTCCGCACGGCGGCAACGATTGATGTCGGCTCGGGTATATCGGTGTGAACCCCACAACATTGACTCGAGTGAATCGAATACTCAAACTTCTTAATTTCCATTAGGCTTTTATGGGACTTTCACTAACTTATTTCTGGCATTTTTCTGATTGATATGACACCAAACACGATATAATTTCAACATTATTTAGTGGCTTAATTGGCGATGAAAGTTTCGAAGGCAACGAAGAACAGCGTATGGGACATCCTTTAAACTGTGCCGGCGACGGCGACACGCTTCGGTCACGCGATCCGTATTTCATTCTGTCCTTCTCTATGTTCGGCTCTCTACTGAAGTCTCGCTCGGTGCGGTCGACGCGATATCTAGACGCAGTCATAAATAAAAAATAGTGTCCGGGCACGGTCGTTGTTCTCTCAAACCCCCGGCGTTTGGACAACGAAGGAGCGTTTACTGTACTATTATTTATACATATAGATAGAAGATAAAGATACGCAGTCTATTGATTAAAAACGAATCAAATCTTATTTCATCTAAAAAGAAACACATAACACTCATATTTGTTAGAGTTTGTAAAAATCTACATGACGAGGGTGACTCGTTAAAATACGGCAAGGGCAAAGGCAAGCAAAAATTCTTACTGTCTCGCGATTGCGAAACGTTTCTTTACACCCTGTACTTTCGAAACAGAATTTTGGCAAGATTTTCGAGCAGAATGTGGTACAGGGTCGTCGCTTCTGCGATTCGGTATCCGGGAATCGGGTCAAAGTTCTCGGACGCGGACGAAGGGCGAGCCCTGGCCCCGAAAATGAAGCCCGCCCTTCCGCTGGCGAATCTGACGGCTGAGAAATATACTATACGGTCGGTGTCAAGCGGGGAACGCCAACACCGACCGCATACGAATTCGAGTTTATGTCAACGCTGTCGGTCCCTCGGCGTCCCGCATGCAGACGACGAAATCCGCCGCTGCTGATTCCATTAAGCCCCGGGCGAAAATGTCACGCGCCACGAGTGTTTTGCTACGGTGTATTTAAGGGCTCGGAGTCCCGCAACTATGCGCTGGAATGGAGGTGTCCCGCCACCGATGTGCCAGTGTGCACGAATTTGTTACACGCCCCTCTCCGGAACAGGACGCTAACTCGATTCGTTTCCCCTTCTAGGTATTAGCGTCGCATCGCGACGGTAAAACCATAAACCCACCGGATATGGTCGCTCGTGTCCTAGGAATTGGGACACTCTTTTCGGTGCTCTGCACGCTGTTAGACGATTGTCTAAACTCGCTCGTCGCTCCCCTAAGTCCGGATAAGGTGTATACTCGAGAGTTGGCTTCGCCGGCCAGTTCTTAACCTCTTAACCACTGTGTGCCACTATAGTGGCTTCCGTCGATGTCATCTTTTTGAACGATACCACGCTATAGCGGCTCACTTGTTGTTCTCCCATTGAGGACCGTGTACACCACCGGATAAACGAGCTCGGATACGAGCAACTTTCTTTTTGTTCGCTCTTCTCTGAATCATACGAATGTTTTGCTTCACTTGCAACAATACGCTGCTCTCTGTTCATATAAGTGAACATGGTTTTTCCATTCTTATGGAAATTCCATTCTTATGGATGTCCATTCTTATTCAACTTTCCAGGCGATTAACGTAAACTGTAATTTATTTTCGTCGATTTGAATGTTTTATGTAGCTATCAGTTGCTTTGACCAATTAATTCCACAAGATGTTCACGGTGAACTCATTTTTTGAAAATAATAAGGTGGAACGTAGACTTTTTCTTGCACTTCATTCCCTATCTGTAAAAATAAACTTACAAAAACAAAATAAATACGGACAGAGCCGATTAAAATCGCTTATCGACGACAGCCATGTTTCAACTTGAAATACATGTTCTAACGTGAAATATATTTGGCATAGTTGAACAACCAACAACAACAAACCAACAATGTGGCGAAATTGCATCCTATGATATAAATCAGAAGTTATTTCGACTCCGGCAAACTTTCGAGCCAGCACAGCTGAAAGATAAGAATGGGGATGGCCACCCCAGTCTACATGAATGTCTACTATTCCGTACGTCACCCCAACCAGCCAGGGTTATCCGCAAGTCAGCCTGAGGGCGCAGGATCCTTCGTACTTCCTCAGCACGCCTATTCTAGACACAATACGAATCGCTGCGAAACGAGATTGAAAAGCTATCTTGTGTTGTTGCTTGACAAAGACGACATACTCGATGGATCGTTCCTTGCCAGGGTCAGCCGACACTTTGGTAACAAGATCATACTCACGATTCGACGAGAGAGGACATCAATCGACGAAATTGGTGACCCACGAATTACAGCTGCGATTCATTCACGACATGCATAGTTTCTTCTTCCTGAGAATTTCATATTGATTAAGAATTCATAATAACAACAGGATTGAATTGATTCAGATGTCATAGGATTTTCAAGGTAACGCGTACCTGAATAAAGGATTTAACCAATTTCTTAAGAAAATATTTTTAGAACTTTACGAACTGTAAAAGAAAGAAGTCATTTTGATGAATACAGAGACAGATTTTGGAAAATCGACAATAAATACTGACTACAGATGGACTAATCGACTTCGATTCTAACGTATTCCAGCGGGATGATAGTGTACGAGTGAGCTTAAGGATCTATTCTGGACAACCATCCCCTCGAGAATAGGCAAAGGACATTGGGTTCGCATCGATCTAACATATCCACTAAGCAGATTTGAATTGGAGATTCTGGATCGAGCGGACTATGAACTAAGTCGGTTCTGTCAACCGACATCGTAAATAAAATAGTTACAGTATTACAGCTATTACTGCTTTTGTACAATCAGGCTTCGAGTCTGTATGTACATATTTATGGCAATATTCATTTCGATAAAATACATTTGCATGTAACGTCTGCCAAGTAGAATTTTACACTGAGTTATTGTTAAACATTGTTAACTGTACAATCATCGGAAGCGACCGGACGCGGTAGTATCATTTGGTTAAAGAAAAACTATACAAGCCAGCGTCCACTCTAAATTTTTTTTACATAGAACAGCGGCGTAATGGCGTTCAGAATGATCTTCCGCATGGACGCCGTAAGCCAAATCTGGCCGCGATAAATTCGTTTAATGGCCGCTCGATCCGTTATCATCGGGCACTTTTCTACAAGCAGTTTCAACGGCGGGCATCGAAAAAGACACGGTACATTATTCAGGAGCGCCAAGCAGCCAGGCAACGGCAAACAAGACACTAAGGAAGTCCCCCATTTGCGCGGTATTTATCGAAGATATATGTAAACGATTATGGTCACGTCGTAACCGGCATCTCTGCCCGGGTAATGCCTCTCCGGCGTTGCGCCCGAACTCCGACTATCAATTCGAAAGTTTCGGTGAATCTCGGTTGATGTCAATGGCGCCGAGAGCCAGCCGCGCGAACGGCGAACTCCGCTTTGCGGTGCTGCCGCGACTATTTAGGTAAGGCTCGAAATTTCGTTGCCGTTTCGGCTGCGGCGACCACCGAAGATGAATTCGCCGGTGTTGATTGCCAGTCGTGCCCCTCGCAGCTCCACAGTGTACCGAATGACCATTTTACGAGATAGATATGACATCCATGTTTATACTCTTCTTTGGGAATGTGTACCGAACCTAATCATAACTTTTAGACATTGTTTAAGTACCAGTCACAAAGAATCCTATCTTGGAATTTTTTGCATTAAACTCGAACTATACAGGGTGTCCCAAAATTCCTTCAACAGCCGGAAATGGGAGATTCCTGAGATCAGTTGAAGCTACATTTTCCTTTGCAAAAATGTTATCCGCGGCTTTGTTTAGGAGTTATTAACGAAAATCACGGACCAATCACAGCGCGACCTAGACACGAGTTGGCACAGACAGCCCGGCGCACACTGGTCGAAAGCAGGAAAAAACCCTAAATTATGAAAGTCGTTATTTCAAATATCGACCACTATTTCCTGATAGGCCATAAACCAATGTATCTTGCTATGAAAATGGATCTATGTTTTTCTCTTTAATAACGGAGAAAAATAGATCTAAAGTAGACCTCTCAGATTCTAGTTGGATTCTTACAGATTTCTAACCACACGTTCGACGTCATTCTTTCATTTTTGGAGACATTTATAACCATATATGATATATATTATAAATGTACATAGTCTTAGCTTATGCCCGATGTAAATAATTTTCGAAAACTCACAACCAAAATGACAATATTACGCCCGAAAGTAGGATACGTATAATTTCATATTACAGCTGCTTTCTGTAGCTCTACAAAGAAAGCTACACGTTCCTACATTCTCTGAGTGGCATCTTTTGAAAGAAGACACCATCACGCAATAGTCCTGCGAAAATCAGCACCACGTTTTTCCACGTTTAGCTGATATTAACGTTTAAAGTTTGAGAGCGCATGAAATTTCAGCAACGAAGCAGGATTCCTGAATAAATGCGCGGCACTTCGCTGCCGCTGGACAGTTCGAAGGATTATGATCCCCGTACCGAATTGTTATTCTCATAGGAATAAATTCCAACAAAGTGATCAATCGCTATGACTATTTCACGTGTGTGTAAATACACGTGTACTACTTGACGTATACTTACATACGCGTGTATTAACATTAACGTATCCACTTTTTAATTCGAATTAATTTTTAGGATACAGTTACTAATTTTCGAAAGCAAAGTATGGGTATATGAAATAGATACAAAATTTAATTTGAAAACCACACCCATTATAAAACATGTAATCATCTAGTGTATTAGAGAAGAATCTAATGTTTTAATGTTCTAACAATAAACGACTTTTTTGGGATACCAATATTCTTAGCTGTTTGAAAACCATACAAATGTCATTGGAAGTATTTTTTTCTAAGTACGATGGATAGAGATATCCCGTGTAACAGAAATTTTGGGACACCCTGTATACATATATAATATAATAAATGAACGCGCTTGCAAAATTACGTGCATAATAACAAATGACATCGGCCTTGTGTCCGGGTGTTTGTCGTCTTCATTTGTCATAACAAATGTTGCACAAACAAAATAACGTACAAAACCACGATTTCTAGTATCCACTCATTTCTGTTCTGATTTCTGTTACCATCGTGAACAATTTCGCGGTTTCGTACAAAGTTCTTTGTGATTTTCTCTTCGAAAAAAACAAATCATTAGAACAATTCTTGCGCGAGAGTTACCCAGTTTTGCACGATGAGCAAATTCATAAAATAGTGGGTGAAATTAATAAAAGATTCGTGCCACAATTTAATAAAAGATTTCGTGCTGTACATCACATGAAACCAAGGTTTAATGAAAAATATCGTGATTGGCTAGAACATGTGTTTTTGGTAAATCTAGAATGCACTGATGTACAACCTGTGGTGTCATCGCAAAGTAGTGGAGGCAGGCCAAAGAAAAATTTTGAAGATTGCTGTGACCGAGCGAAGAAATATAAAGTACGTGAACACCAGGAGTCGTTTTCCCAGGACCTTATTAATGCTGCTGCTTCATCTGTTCCGGTTAACAATACGGCCTTTGATGCAGATTCTAGTCTGGCATTAATAACGCAAGCCAAACTGTCAAAGGATCAATACAATATTATCAGGACAGCTGCTGCAGATATTAGACATGATATATATCCAAGCTATGAGAAAATAATAGAAACGAAGAAAAAATGTTATCCCTGTAATATGGTTATTACGGAAAAATCGGCACAAACCAGTCTGCAAAACTCGCTTGATCACACTGCCAAAAGGATCTTTCAAGCTAAAAGTCAAGCAGAAATCGAAGAATTGGAAGAAGAAGATCTCGTACTGCACACGAAATGGGTCTGTGATGGTGCATCGAATCAAAATGAGTTTATGCAGAAATTTTCGGATCCAGAAGAAGATACTTCTGACAGCTATTTGTTCATGACATCAGTTGTACCTTTGAAGATGACACTGCAGGAAAACAACACCAAAGACGTCTGGAAAAACTGTCGACCATCTTCAACGAGGTATTGCAGACCTTTAAGGTTTGAATTTATCCAGCAGACTCCAGGCGTAATACGAGAGGAGAAATCTCGCGTCGATAAGGAAATAGAAAAGTTGCAGGAAACACAGATACACTTGCATGGGTGCATTTTTAAAATTAAACATGCGCTTTATTTTACCATGATAGATGGCAAAGTTGCTCAAGTTGTGACTAATACGACATCGGCAAGTAATTGTGTCATTTGCAGAGCCAAACCATCGCAAATGAACGACATTTCAAGTATTATAAATGGGCAGCGATCATTAAATGAAGAAGCGCTACAACTTGGAATGTCTCCATTACATGCGCGTATAAGGTTCATAGACTACATTTTACATGTAGCTTATAATTTAACTTTTAAGACCTGGAAAACCACGGAAGCAACCCGAGCCATCAAGGAAGAAACAAAGAAGCGGATACAAATGGAATTTAAGGACAAAATAGGAATAGTGGTCGATAGGGTCAAGCAAGGGATGGGCACAACAAATACTGGCAACACTTCCAGAAGGCTTTTTGAAAATCCAGCTGTAACAGCTCAAATAACAAAGATTGACGAAACGTTAATAAAAAGGTTAGCTGTTATTTTAGAAGTTATTTGTAGCAACTTTACCATTGATGCAAATAAATTTGAGATTTATGCTCGCGAAACAGCTAATTTAGCGATATCATTGTATCCTTGGTATTACATGCCAGCAACTGTGCATAAAATTTTAATGCATGGCAAGGAAATAATTGAATACGCTGTTTTGCCTATGGGTTCGCTGTCGGAAGAGGCCCAGGAGGGTAGGAATAAAGATTACAGATACTATAGAATACACCACACCAGAAAGTGCTCTCGTTTAGCAACAAATGGGGACATGTTACACATGCTTTTAATAACTTCGGATCCATACATTAATTTTTTAAGACCAGAACCGAAGACCAAATCACTGCCACTTAGTGCACAAGCGCAGTCTCTATTGAAATAGTGTTCATGTATATTATGTAAATATTATTATACTAATATAATAATGTATGATTTAAGTTGTTAAGGTATTCGTTAATAATATTATTGGTAATATTATGTATACAAAATGATATTAAGCTTTTTGTTTAATAGTATTTCAAGTTTGTTTGTCTAATACTATTTCAAGTTTGTTTGTTTAATACTATTTGAAGTTTGTTTATTTAATTCTATTTCTAGTCTGCTTAATAGTTTCTAGTTTGCTTAATACTATTTCAAGTATTCAATTTTAGTATGCTGAAATAAGAGTTCGTGATGTAATAAACAATATTATGTATAAACAATTATACTATGTTCATTGTTTAATATTTCGTTTAATAATATGAGAAGTTTGAAAATTGAGAAGTAATAAAAAAAGAACTATTCAAAAATATTGAGAATTGCCGAAGTTATGAAGTTTTTTCCATTTTCCTATACGTTCCGACCACTGTGCGGCGCACAGTGTGTCCAAACGGCGAAATCGTGGTCAAAACCTCGAAAATGAACTTTTCGCTGGGGATACGGTAAGTACTATTTTAGATTCTGTAATAATGTGCCTATGGAAAAATCGAGGTGCGAAGGTTTTATTACTTATACCTGAAAATTGGCGAGAGCTCGAAGTTTTCGTTCATTAGTCGTACAGTAAGCCTGCTGTGAGGAACTGTGTGTAAGCGAAAAGTGAAAACTGCATAATTTGAAAACGTTTTATTTAATTTCAATTCTGTAAAATGGATGCTGTTCCTGGAAGTAAGTAGAATGTCTCTGACTACTAGTACATCTGAAATACTTAATGGTTACGTTGTATAATTATAAACCTTATTAGAAGACACGAACAGAAAAGTTTTAAGGACAAATTTTGAACATGTAGAGTAAAAGTTGCGCATTGGTCAATATTAGGATAAAATTTTTGTTGGAATTTGTAGTTAACACTGTCGTCTTTCAGTATCTGCAAAAATTAGCTGCCCCAAAATAGCCCTTTTCTTGTAAGAACATTTTTTGTGAGACAACTTTTCTTTCTAGCGAGAAACACTCAAGAGAAACCTAAGATATTGAAGATGATGATGATTATTACAGTTCATCTCATTCAACATAGTTTGTTATTTTTAACTTCCCGATTTTATAGGGAAGTTATTGTAATTACCCTGAAAATCGAAAATCGAGTTTTTAGCAGATCTTCACGTTTCATGGTCATTGGAGTCATTTTAGACTATTTTTATCAAAATGTCGGTATGTGTGTGTGTGTGTGTGCGTGTGCGTATGTCCGTTTCTATGGTATCAAATTTTTCGTTAACGTTTTCAGAAAAAGTAACAACGCGATCGGAATGATGAATGATGCAATCGATGTGCCCCGCTGTAACTTAGAGCTGATTAGATTTTGGTCCATATTGGTCAAGTAGTTTTTTAGTTTTTTTCGAAAGGAGTTGATTAAACATTGCAATTTATACGAAAGGCGTATCCACCGAAGAAGTAAACGTAACTATATATATACATATATATATATATATATATATATATAGACATATTTAAAAAAAAATTTTTTTTTATAAAATTTTAAAAAAAATTTTTTATAAAATTAAAAAAAAAATTTTTTCTTGTTTTTTTTAATTAAAAATACGTTTTTTCCAATTATGCAACTAATGCTAATGTAACCGCTTACAATAATCGAAAATTATTCAAATGCAAGAGTGAGTTAATCATCGCCGAGAATACATTTTCAAAGAATATCGATGAAAGTACAAAAACATTTATATTACAATCTTTAAATAAACAATCAGTTCAAAACGAATTGTTAACTGAGATTAAATTGAAAATTAATATAAAATATATGATAATCAATAACATTGATGTTGAAGACGGATTGGTTAATGGAGCATGCGGAACATTAAAATTTATTACTTTTCAAGAAAATACTAAAATTCCGTCTATATTGTGGTTAGATTGTCAATTGGCCATAGTAGGAGTGAAAGTAAGAACTCGTTATCGTGATTATATGAAAAATGCAAATATAAATCAAAATTTAACACCAATAATAAAAAAATATCGAATCAAGTAAATATTTCGAGTGAAGAAAAATAACAAATCACACGTAGTCAATTTCCAGTGGTTCCTGCTGAAGCGATTACGATTCATAAAAGTCAGGGACAAACATACGAGAAAGTATGTATGGATTTTAAAACATCAGAAATACGAACTTTACAAATGTTTATGTAGCACTGAGCAGAGTTTCAAAATTGAGCGGTTTATATATTTTAAGAAAATTTAAATTAATAGTATCGAAGAAAACCAAGATCAATACTGCAAACCCGGATAATGATGAGTTGTATCGTTTGCGAAAAACTAATTAAGACAATTTATTTTGCAACATTAGTATGCTATAACAAGTAACCAAGCGAGCAACGAGCATACGATATTGGTTTAATGCGATGCCATATAGCAAACATTTTGATAAGTAGAAAACTATTGAATTTCCCTGAAAACGTATAATATTCTTAAAACGTACACTTAATAAATAATAATAATAATATACAGCAACTAATGAATCGGGAAGTTCTTTGTGTGGTTCGTGGAGGGTCACACACAAAATGAAAGACATTAATAGCTGTGGGCCCTACTAGGATTGCGTACCACTAACATTCTCGCAAGAGCAGTCCTGCCCGCGAGCTCGCGAAGCGAGCGAGCAACAACAACCCTACTCGCGAGCGAGCGAAGCGAGCGAGCAACAATAGCCCTCTAGTTTATTTTCTTATATTTATTTCCTTTTAGCGTATTTAATATAAACATAAGGTCTCTTATAAGCGATATTTTTCTGCTTTGATTGGTGGTTGTGCCAAAGTTTACGCAACTTTCTATAGTTTTTTTGTAGTGTAATTAGATATAATAATATCTAATTAGATATAATAATATCTAATTATGTATTATAGGTTTTCATCCGTAAGTAAATAAACTCATGATTTGCAAGTTGTCAAATTTTTGTCCTTTGTCCAGACTGCACTGTTTTCATTTCCACATAAATAATATCTAAAAGTCCAGATTGTTTTTTTTACAATTAATCATAGTTTTTTTAGTCAAGTATTTTTAATATAACTATTATATTATTTTTTTCTAAGAAAATATTTAACTGTTCATACGACAAACTCAGTAGTTCAAATACGAATAAATGCATAAAAAAATATCGCCAAGATTTTTCATGCAAATCTGCTCGTGAAAAAACGATGAAAGATGTATTCTTGCGGCTCTTGGTATCATCCGACCCATACATTTCACATTTAGGAAATCACCAAGAGAAAAAAATTAAACAATTGTAAGGAATAAGCCGTATTTATTTGTACAAGACACATGGATAACCGTCGTGACGTACGTGTTTTTGTCGCGGCCGCTCGTTACCATCTGATCTTCTTTTTGCGATTCGTTGGCAATCGTATTTCTACAATTCTTCTGTTAATTACGATTCTTTGTTATTACAAATTTAGTTATATATAGGGCTGCCTATCAACAACGCACACATACGATACACACATACATCATCCGTACTTTAACCCTATACAATTGACACCAGACGCATTAAAGCTTGTCTTTCTAGCGAGAAACCCTCAAGAAACCGAGGATATTATAGATGATGATACGTATTAGAATTCATCTGATTCAACGTAGTTTGTTATTTTTTATTTTCTTACATTTATTTCTTTGTAATTATGTGTTATAGTTTGTCTAATATTATTATCCGTAAATAAAGAAACTTATGATTTGCAAGTTGTACAGGGTGTAAAAAAAGTAATGGTCATCCGTCCTAGGGGTGAATCTACACCTCTGGATCGGTGGACATTTGTAAGAGAAACTTGCCGCAAAATTGTTTATAACACAGAAAATTAGTGTTAAAGTTTTTTTTTGCATCAACGCATTCTACTCATCGAGAAGAGGAAAAGTTTGAAAGGAGCCATATGTCCCAAACAAATAGTTATTGAGATATAAGCTGTTAAAGTTTTTGCAAAATTTGATTGTGTGGAATTATACGTATAGACAAAAGCCTACTACTACAGTCCACGCGTCTGTGTCGATGAGACAGAAGATGATCGTGTGCGTGCCGCGAGCCAGACGAAATTTAAAGGAGCCTAACGACGAATGCGCCTTTAAATTTCGTCTGGCTCGCGGCACGCACACGATCATCTTCTGTCTCATCGACACAGACGCGTGGACTGTAGTAGTAGGCTTTTGTCTATACGTATAATTCCACACAATCAAATTTTGCAAAAACTTTAACAGCTTATATCTCAATAACTATTTGTTTGGGACATATGGCTCCTTTCAAACTTTTCCTCTTCTCGATGAGTAGAATGCGTTGATGCAAAAAAAAACTTTAACACTAATTTTCTGTGTTATAAACAATTTTGCGGCAAGTTTCTCTTACAAATGTCCACCGATCCAGAGGTGTAGATTCACCCCTAGGACGGATGACCATTACATTTTTTACACCCTGTACATTGAAATTTTTAAATGTGATAATTTTTTTAATTCTATATTAAAAATGAATTTCAACTAATAATTAGCGACCTAAGAGCATTACTGTACACATTTTTTAGAGGAAAAAACAATTTTTTGCTATACATGTCCGCCAAATTGAATTCGCCATTTTGTTTTTTAAACTTTTCAGTTCAGATTCGTAATCAACGACCCTCCCCAAAAAACCCCATATACCAATTTTTGTCCAAATTTGTCCAGATTGAAGTGAGTTATGAGGTTTTGATCACGATTTCGCCGTTTGGACACACTGTGCGGCGCGCCAACTGTCTATTGGCCGACTGTGCCAACTCGTGTCTAGGTCGCGCTGTGATTGGTCCGTGTTTTTCGTTAATAACTCCTAAACAAAGCCGCGGATAACATTTTAGCAAAGGAAAATGTAGCTTCAAATGATCTCAGGAACCTCCCATTTCCGGCTGTTGAAGGAATTTTGGGACACCCTGTACAGAAGAGATTCTGACAAGAATCAGCTGCTAATACGTGCTATCCTGCCTGTCACAATTTTTTAAAGATTTGTAACACCGTACGGTGGTGAAATGAATGGGCATTCTAGTATCTTTATGCAAAATATAAAATGTTTGCATTGATTGCAAGATACAGAAGCTAAGTAAAAATGTCTTTCTTCTTTTAATTATCTTATTAAGGTGAAACTAATAGACTGGTGGCCTTAAATCTTTTTAATCTGTCCACTGTTTTAAATTGTACGTACCCCTTTTTTGTCATAATGCATAAAATCCGCAGTCTAGTGATGAGTTATCACGATTTAATGGCCATCATAAATTACTATAGAGTGATACCACAAAAAGACACTAATTCTTGTTCATGTATTGTTTATGCTACATAAACCATACTTGGTTTAAAGCATTAAATAAATAATAATAAGACACAAATTTTCTACCAAAAGATATATTGGAAAAATGGCACGATGATATGATAAGAATCAAAAGATCAAGTTGACTTTATAACGTGAGTTTCCATCTCTTCTAATTTAGAGACACTTTTTTCGAGACACCGGGATCAATGTTTCGAGAATGTTTGTAGATCGTTCGCCGGACGACCGGAGCAGGGTATGCATAGTGATTTCGGGAATTGCGGCGCGCGTGAACTTCAATTAGTTTGTCGGAACAATCGAGCGAAACAATCTGCAGATATTCGTAAGAACTCTGATTCCGCGAGCGAACGTCTAAACACCGGCTCAATTGTTTCTCATTACGATACAGGGTAGCCGAGACAGTAGGATTACTCTGATAAGTAAGTTTCGAGTTTAATTGAAACCAATTTTGCCGGGAGGGTGCGGTGTTGGTGGCGGTATGAATAGGATTGTTGGCTGTTAGACGAGACTTACAGCGTTTCTACAATTTGCGATAAGTGCGCGGCAGTCCTGGTACTTTGTGTATACGGGCTGCTCGCGACAGACATTAAGAATGAGTAATTGCGCTTGCATCGAGCCGCATTAGCGCTACCTCGCAGGATGCATCGGGCGCTGCACGATCGGACAATTTACCATTCGCCTTTTATCGTTAATCTACCCTTTAAATCACAATGGATTAGCGAACGTTTCATGGGAGCTTGTAGAGGACCTCGTAACGCATTTTACACACTGCTCACTTATACACTCTCCATAATCACTATAACAAGCACGATCGTATATGACATCGGGAAACCTTCTCCTAATAAAAATTGATCAGAAATTTATTGTCCGAATAAACGTTCGCGGCCCGTTTCAGAGTAAAAGAAAAATTGCGAGAGGTATTATATGTATATATATCATTGGAGTTCCATGGTAAAAATAAAGTTCATATACATGCATAAACATAAACGATTCAGTAAATATTTATATTCGTGCAAATTTCAATATTTCGCTTTGCGTCTGCGATACAAATCAAGTTCATATACATACATACATATATGCATAAATGTAATCAACTCGATAATCATTCATATATGCTCGTATTGCAATACCTCGTTGAATGTCCACGATAAAAATAAAACTCGTATGCGTAAATATGACCGACTCGGTAATCATTCGCTTTTGCTCGTATTATAATATGTACTGTGTTGAATCTCCACGATTGCAGTAAAATACATATTTATGCACAAACATATGCAATTCGGATATTCGATTTCGGTTATTTTTATTATGCTGACGATAATTTGTTTTATACATATATTTCGGGCTTATATTTAAGTTCCAAGGTCAACTCAAGGTCATTTAAATCAAAATTCAATTTTCAATCATTGTATTTAAATCTAAATTCAAATTCAACTTTCATAATTATATATTGACTAACTTCCACCACTAGCCTCCAGCTAGTAGTCACGTATTGAAACTGATTTCCGCGTATGAAATGCGAAAAATTCGGCAATTTTTAAAACGGTCCTGCCGGGCCAAAGAACTGTCACAGTCAGCAGAGTGGCGCATGGCGGTTCAAACAGCAGGACCGCCCAAAGAACCGCTCGCAAAATGTGTCCAATTTAATGATTAATTTGCTGTCCGCAACGATACATGACCGCGGCACAAATTGCAGCGTAAATTGCACGGTCTCGCGGCCGATAAGGATCGATCGTAGATGGCGGCCGAAGCTGATGGAGCAGCAATCGACACGCGAATTTATTAAATGGATCGCGTGACGTGCGCACTATCGGATTCATTCTTCCAAGCGTGTGATTGAGCACACGATAGGCTGTTTCCCGGCCTCGTGGTGCGCCTTTCAACGTACATATTTACGTTGCCAGTGGAATGCAGGATCGATCTAATCGAACCGAACTTCGAGTTCTTCCGTTGATCGATCAGCAACATTAATTCGCGAAACGGAATCGCTAGTCAACTGGTCCCGGAAGCTCAGAGGAAACCTCTTTGCTTTCGGCCGGTTGGTTACACGTCTCTTCGAAAGACACGGCGGAAGTGCAACGCGATTCCTCTGTCTCCTTCGACTCGGTTCCATTAAGGCCGATGCAAACGCAGCCTCTTGCCGGAGCTAAGGACGAAATTGGATTTCCTGTCCCTGGTCGACGATTGTGGTCGCTTCTCGCGCGGTCGCCCCAGTCTTTCGCCACTCGAATTTTCCTTTTGCAATTCTTCCGTGACCCCTTCACCCCCTCGCTCGGCAATCTCTGCCCACTCTTCCCACTCCCTTCTCGGGAAAAACGCTCTTTTAGCCAGCGTATTGGCGCCAACGCGCACAGGACTCTTTGCCCCATGACAGGACCTGCTCCTGCTGATCTGGCCGCGATCGCATCTTGACAACTCTGATTATACAGCACACCCCTCTTGGGAAATGTACACGTCGCCCTGAAACGAAACCTCGGAAAATTCAGTTTGTAGGGCTTTCTACAAAAGTTGTTTATTACATTCTGTTTGTTAGCATGCCATGTCATGAATATCTGCGCAACAGCCATATATTATAAACTATAACAAGTTGAAACACACTGCTCTCAAATATCAAAGCTGCGGATTACTATGTTTTCGGGAAAAGATCTGTTACACCGTTCTGTCCGTCCTCATTTTGTACGGTGGCGTCTCTGTTGGTACACTCTTGAACTTTGTTTCGTAAGCTGAAACTTTTGAAAAATATTTACAAGTTCAAACGAGTTCACCGCGCGATAAAACGTTTGGTTTCACGTTCAGTTCGATGTTATCACAGGCTTTTCAAACCGGGTTTAAAAACCGGTTTATTTGGATAAACTGGAAATGTAGCTGGCAACTATGACTTTCCAACGGGGTACATTTTGTTTGTTTGGGTACATCGTATGAAATTTTATAGCTCAAAAGCAAAACGTGTCCCAGCCTTTACGCCAGTTCCTTGAGAGCAGCGAATGTAATAAATATATATAACGGAAGATTCAATTAACACGACTGCAAAGCAACTCTCGTAACAATATTATTGCTACGACTACTTTGAAAGCACTGGACAGAGGCATTACAAGTGCAGAGTGTGCACATTCTTGCACATGGGCGAGGTGCACTAGGGGCTGTTTAAAATCTGACCCAGAAACCAAAACAAATGTTGGACTATGGAAGAGGTTGGTATATTACGTTAAGCTACACGCGCGTATGTAAAAGGAAAGTCGAAAAGGAAGTGGAAAAAGCAATGTTAGCCGGCGATTACATCGTTATTTATTTTCTACAAACATCCGCAAGAAACGCGTGAATCTAGAATGGAAACCTAAACTGCTTGAATATTAGTGATGCATAACGTTTCTACTATGTACAGTTACTCGAATTAATACATATTCGGACGTTCTAAAAAGGACGATAAGTTTTTTAATATTGTACTATACGATTCGAACTTTTTTGGGAAGCTAGAGCAATTAGTTTACCACAGGATGTGAAAAGAAATTTTTTCAAAAATTGCAATTGGTCGGAATTATATAGAAAATACTAAAAGTTGCATTTTACAACTTTTTTGTGTGTGTCTATATTGAAAATGTAAAGAATACGTTTTGTAAATCTGAGTCAATTAAACATATTCTGAAAATTTCGCCAAAATCGGCCGATGTTGCAATGAGCTATAAACGTATAAATATGGTAAAAATGGCAGATTTTCACGATTTTCCGCCTATATCTAAGAATTCTAACATCTTTCATTGCCTGTCGTTTTTTCCCGCATCAACTGATTTCGATGAAAATTTCAGAGTGCATATAATTGACACAGATCTACAAAACGTATTTTTTAAATTTTCAATATAGACCCACATAAACAAGTTGTAAAATGCAACTTTTTGTATTTTATCTACAATTCCGTTCAATTGCTATTTTTGAAAAAAATGTTCACATCCTGTAGTAAACTAATTGCTCTAGCTTCCCAAAAAAGTTCAAGTTATCGTCTTTTTTAGAGCGTCTGAATATTAATTCGAGTAACTGTACATGAATCTTATTACATTCCACGGTCGAAATTCACGTGCGCGAAATTTGTATACACACGGTAAAAATATGTATAATATTTTCCGTTTGTTAGCTGTTTGATTAAACAATCGGGGAAACCCGATTAAATTATATTTCGCGGGAACAAACATTTATCATTTAAAACTCAATTGACAATTTTTCCGAACAATTTAGCGGGGGGCAGTACAGCATAATCTAATATAGCACGCGGCTTAAACAAGCCACAAACGTGCAATAGGGTTTCCATTTTGAAAAAAAACATTTAGTTTGACGATATAATAAAATTATAGTCTGACCGGAAACTTTTGGCAGGCACTGTATCATATCTGTCCCGGAGAAACGCGGAAACCGCGTTCCCTTCGCATACTGTGAGCAAAGCGGGCAGTGATTAAAAAATATTTGTTGACTGTCGATTTTAAAAATATTTTTAATATCCGACTCGCGGATGTAACGGTCCGGCTTCATTTTAGCTACGCCATCGGTCATCGGTACGTGATGCTGGTCGTCATTCGGGAATATTCAGACAAACGGTAACGCATACTACAGGCGGGCGGACGTAAAAATTTCACGTTCCATATTCTCGCGTTTGTAAAAATGATCACGCGGCTGCGTTACACCGTGGACCCCCGATTATTTAAATAGTTCGTAATCCGACAGCGAAATACGCGTCCTCGGTGACGTTCGCATTAAATCGTGCATTCCATAATCAATCGACGACTTAGATTCGTATTATGCTATTTCGAAGAAGTGTTTCATACGAAAACATCTAAGATATTCTATTTGAATAGTTCTTGTAACATGAGGCTGTTTAATACAGTAATTTTTCAATCGGAGTCCTGGGTCGCCTATCTAACCGTAGTCCAGTGCCTACTCACTCCACTGCCGGCCAACGCTGCGCCGCGCCGTAGGGCGGCGATGTTTGATCTCGGCTCGGGTATATCGGTGTGAACACCACACATTGACTCGACTGAATCGAAGTCTCAAACTTCTTAATTTTAATGATCGGTTTATGGGACTTTAACTAGCTTATTCCTGGCGTTTCGCTGATTAAACTGGTACCAAGAACGATATAATTGGGCCAATATTTAGTGGTTTAATCGACGATGAAAGTTTCGAATGCAACGAAGAAGAGCGTATTGAAGAGAAAGAGACGCGAACAGTAGCCGTCGCCGGCACAGTTCAAAGGCCCGCGTTGTCGCTGTTCTTCGTTGCGTTCGAAACTTTCATCGTCGATTAAACTACTAAATATTGGCCCAATTGTATCGTATTTGGTATCATTTTGCATTAGAAAAATGCCACGAATATGTTGGTGAAAGTTCCATAATGATATCATAGAAAATAAAGAAGCTAAGATTTTGGTGTTTCATTGTGATGACGCACGGGCCTTTAAACTGTGCCGGCGACAGCGACACGCTTCGGCCACACGATCCTATTTCATTCTGTCCTTCTCTATGTTCGGCTCGTCGTTTGAAGTCTCGGCGCGGTCGACGGAGTCATAAAAAAATAGCCTCTCTACGCTACCCAAGTCCGTTCAACACACGGGTGTTGGGACTCCGATCGAAAAATTACTGTACTTTTATAGTTTCCAATTACCGAAATTATAAAAATTCATTTAGGGAAAATAATGGAATAAATCTCCTTGTCCAAACACCTATTATATTAAAAATTACAGACAATCTCCATAAATCTAATGTTGCCATTTTTCTAAGGCAATATTTGTCAGATACTTTTAATACTTGGTAGGTTTAGTGTTAAAATTATTGTAATAAAAATCAATTTTTTAAAAATATCACGTTTTTGACGTGGACTAAAACGTATAAAATAATTGTACCGAACAGACAGATAGACAGACAAGAAAGCAAGCTAATAAAAACGTAGTAAAAAGTGTGTTTAACAATCGGCATCGAGTTCTGTGTTGTTTCTATCTTCTGTCTCTGTTGTTTCTACCAAAATGATCGATGTCTCTGAGAAAACACTTTAGCCTGAGTAATTATTATTGAATTCAAAAAAACAAAACGTGCCCGAACCTTTTCGACAGTCCCCGGAATTTTCCCCGCGTAATCGATTCGAACAAAACGTTGTAGAAATGAAAAACTGAAAACTGTATCAAGTTGCCCGGGTCGACCCTGTCTCGCGCAGGTATAGAATCGGATTGCCGTGAAAAGTATCACGACTGAATAGATTTTTTGGAAAGCAGAAACAGAAACGGGGTAGGGGAAAAACAAAACTGGAGTATACTGTGTCGGCAGAATGCATGGATATCGAGGTACACTGGTTGTAAACGTCAACGAAACGCGGTTCGATATCCGACAGCCCCGGGCGATTCTTTTGTCGCGTATTTTATCCTAAACGTACGGCGGACAAGGCGGCGTACAATGCATTTCCCTGGGAACGAAATTAGTGCGCCGCCGGTGACACCGCGAACGTTACACGTGCACGGGACACATTGTCGGGGCTCGTAAGGTATTGTGCACGAATGCAATTAAGTGCGTCTCATTCAGGTTTACCCCGCGCGCGCGCGCGCTCGGATCGATCTGCTACGTTTAGGGTTCGCGTGCCGGTAATGAGCGAGATTTCAACCGCGTCCGGCCTTTCTTCGACTTCGCCGGCCGATTAGGCTCTCTGTTCGCCAGTGCGACACTATTGTTCCTGAAACGCGATTCAGACAATTCCGTACAAACACGCCCCACGCGGCCACCGCGTTCGAGGAAGTATTTCACCGTGAATCACTCGGGGAATAATTGTAACTATTTAGTTTCCTTCTTGTTTTAGCCTTGTTATTACGCCGGTAAGTGTACCGTGTAATTCATGCTCGTTATCCAGTCGCTTATGCTATATTGTGCGTGCCTCAACGAGTCGTACAATTTTATACGAAGCATTGTGTCAGCGAGGATACTTAAGGAATAATTAGAAATAGTATTATACATACTGTTGTAAATACATGGACGTCCGCAAACGAGGCGATAAATTCCTTAAAATATCGTTTATGTCGCGTAGCAAAGATAGATCGTGTTTTTGTTAGAAAAGAGAACTTCTGTGCACTTATACGAGAGAATTATTATTATTATTTCATATAATCAAACAAATATTTACGATTATCCCAGAATCGATAAGGTGAAAGGAAAACGAAACATTTTTTTCATACCGAAAATGCTGTTACAGGTTTTGCACTCCAAATTCACGCTTTTAAAATCGCTGTACTAGAATAAATTTTTCCACGAAGGGAGGATTGTTTATATCTATTCGTCCGGCTTACACCTTGAATTTTGAACGAACCTGTATATTCATCGCTTCACGGGCCACGGAGAAGACGCGTACGAAACGTTTCCACTTTGTATGCGAGTTTCCTTTTATCGCGACGATCGGAACCGCCGGACTACCTACTCCAATAAAGTTGCGAAGTTTATGAAACAGGAAGCAACCGGCCGCTGTTTGATTTCCGTTTTTCATTTTACGGCGAACGAAAGAACGGCACAAGTGCTTTCATTCACTGGCTTAGGCTACAGCTTAACTACACACTTGAAACTGTGTTGAATAACGCGTTTCTTTTCCCTCCTCCCTTCCGTTCTCTCTGTTACTTTTTTTTTTATTTCGGGCCCGTAGCGCATTGGTATTTTTGCGAGCAACCCGCGCGCCCCATAAAAGGATCCGGCCGAATGGAACGGATGAAACAGACACATTGTAAAAGTGTACGGAGCCTCGGTGGAGTTTTCGTGAAAAAAAATAAGCGGATACGTTTTGATCCAGTCAGTGATTCGAGAAAAATTCAGTTTCGAAGTGAACTGTGGACATTTTAACGAGCACCGTCACACCCGGAGAACGAACCCCGACAGCACAATGCGTATAACTTTCGTTCGATTTAAAAAGAAACTCCCGCCTCGTCGAATCCAAAGCGTTCGAGAATGCTGCTTGAACATGAAATATTCAGCATGGCCAAACAAAATTAGAGGTGCTTGAAACATGAAATATTCAGCCTGTCCAAACGAATCTACAGGTGCAGTGTAACATTACACAACTGACAATATTCATGTTTGTAATCAAATATTGATATGGTCGGTAAATGTTAATTACTTAAATTTCAATATTCCATAGTAATTAGTAAATTTCGGGTCTTTGCGCAAATTCCAACTTTCGCGGTTCAAGTAATCGCGATTACTTGATAACTCATTTTTTTTTAATTTTCACTTAGACCACTTCCATAATTATGGGCACATATAGAGGGTGTCCCACGTAACAGTTTCCGCATCTGACAGAAAAATATTTTAAACAAAAGTTGATCAGTTTTCGATTGGCTATACATTTCAATAAAAACTAGAGGGTTATTGTTGCTCGGCTGGCTTCGCTCGCTCGCGAGTAGGGTTGTTTATGCTCGCTCGCTTCGCGAGCTCGCTGGTAGGACTGCTCTTGCGAGAGGGTTAGTGATACGCATGGCTAGTAGGGCCTACTGCTATTAATGTTTTTTTTATTTGGTGTGTCACTCTCCAAGAGTCACACAAAGAACTTCCCGATTCGTTACTCCTTCGCCAACATCGCCAACATCGTTTTTTTTTGTACTTTCATCGATATTCTCCCAAAATGTATTCTTGGGAGTAGCGATGATTAACCCACTCTTGCATTGGAATAACTTTCGATTATTCCAAGCGGTAACATTAGCATCAGTTTAAAAAAAAAATTTTTTTTAAACAAAAAAAAATTAAGAAAAAAATTTTTTTTGTAATTGCATTTGTTTCTTTGGTGGAAAATTTTCGTCCTCCCTTATAAATTGCATTGTAGAATCAACTCTTTTCGAAAAAAACTAAAAATCTAAAAAACTACTTGACCCATATGGACCAAAATCTAATCAGCTCTAAGTTACGACGGGGCACATCGATTGCATCATTCATCATTCTGATCGCGTTGTTACTTTTTCAGAAAACGTTAACGAAAAATTTGATACCATAGAAACAGACATACGCACACACACACGTACATACAAACATGTTGATAAAAATAGTCTAAAATGACTCCAATGACCATGAAACGTGAAGATCTGCTAAAAACTCGATTTTCGGGGTAATTACAGTAACTTCCCTATGAATCAGGAAGTTAAAAAGTTCGAAATTTTTTTCTTTTTCACTATTGTCAAGGCCACCTTTATTTTTTAAAATGGCACTTGGTATTTTTGACTTAACAGTATTATAGCCCATATCAAGACGAATTCAAGGACCTAGTATACCATGACCTTCGGATGACCTTGAAGTACCATTCTCAAAAAATGAAGGTGGCCTTAACAACATTAAAAAAGAAAATTTTCGAACTTTTTCTATTGCAATGTATAGCCAATCGAAAACTGATCGAATTTCGATTAAAATATTTTTTTGGCAGATTATCGCAAGCACTTAATTGAAAAATCGTGAAAACTGTTACGTGGGACACCCTGTATAATGATTGAAAGATGAATTTGAATTTATATATATATATACATATACAGGGTGGTCCACGCAACTTGCACACCTATAATAACTTCCAAAGTATGCGTTGCACGAAAAACTGTTGTATACAGAAGTTACATGGCCTGAAGGGGTAAAAAATGTTGTATACAGAAGTTACATGGTCTGAAGCGGTACATTATGTAGTGTATTTATTTTTTTTACAAGTGGGCGCGTAAAGGACATATGAAGGTCAACTTCATTTTTTTTTAATGGAATGAGGTATTTTTTAATACATCAATCGATGCAGCTGGACATTCGTTATAAAAAAGTACTAACCTATGTAAGTCGAAAAGTTAGTAGTTCAGGAGATATTTCAATTTAAATAACTCTAAAATACCATTACTGTTGTGCTAAGATGTTACACTAGTAAGTAAACACTAACGTCTTAGTACGACAGTAATGGTATTTTAGAGTTATTAACTTCCCGATTCATAGGGAAGTTACTGTAATTACCCCGAAAATCGAAAATCGATTTTTTAGCAGATCTTCACGTTTCATGGTCATTGGAGTCATTTTAGACTATTTTTATCAAAATGTCGGTATGTGTGTGTGTGTGTGTGTGTGTGTGTGCGTATGTCCGTTTGTATGGTATCAAATTTTTCGTTAACGTTTTCAGAAAAAGTAACAACGCGATCAGGATGATGAATGATGCAATCGATGTGCCCCGTCGTAACTTAGAGCTGATTAGATTTTGGTCCATATTGGTCAAGTAGTTTTTTAGATTTTTAGTTTTTTTTCGAAAAGAGTTGATTCTACAATGCAATTTATAAGGGAGGATGAAAATTTTCCACCAAAGAACCAAACGCAATTACATAAAAATAAATTTTTTTCTTAATTTTTTTTAGATTTAAAAAAAATTTTTTTTTAGATTTAAAAAAAATTTTTTTTTAACTGATGCTAATGTTACCGCTTGGAATAATCGAAAGTTATTCCAATGCAACAGTGAATTTATCATCTCTACTCCCAAGAATACATTTTGGGAGAATATCGATGAAAGTACAAAAAAAAAACGATGTTAGCGATGTTGGCGAAGGAGTAACGAATCGGGAAGTTCTTTGTGTGACTCTTGGAGAGTCATACACCAAATAAAAAACATTAATATCAGTAGGCCCTACTAGCCATGCGTATCACTAACCCTCTCGCAAGAGCAGTCCTACCCGCGAGCTCGCGAAGCGAGCGAGCAAAAACAACCCTACTCGCGAGCGAGCGAAGCGAGCGAGCAACAATAGCCCTCTAGTTTAACTTGAAATCTCTCCTGAACTACTAACTTTTCGACATACATAGGTTAGTATTTTTTTATAACGAATGTCCAGCTGCATCGATTGATGTATTAAAAAATACCTCGTACCATTAAAAAAAATGAAGCATGTCCTTTACGGACATGAAAAATGAAGCTTCACATGTCCTTTACGCGTCTACTTGTAAAAAAATTAAATACACTACATAATGTACCCCTTCAGACCATGCAACTTGTGTATACAAAACTTTTTCGTGCAACGCATACTTTGGAAGTTATTGTAGGTGTGCAAGTTGTGCGGACCACCCTGTGTGTATTTCTTGTTTCGAGATATTGAAAGGAGAAGGATATAATTAACACTAAATGAATTTCATATAATGTTGAAATCCAAGCATTATCCAACATGCTTTCCAATTTTTCACAATATCGTAAAAATTACATTGTATTCATTTAATTCAAATTAATTCGATGTGAAATAACTGATAAACTCATTGTTTTCAATTTTTACTTGGACTACTTTCATAATTACGTACATAATTGAGTAATTGTAGTGATAAACAAGGTTTCCGGTCGCACCTTACAGAATGCAGCGTTCGGAACTTTGTGCACCGATTCGGATAAAAATCGGTTGCCGCTGCAGCGAACAACTGATCGTTTCAATCTGTCGGTGGAGGGCGGTCGGATAGCTCGAACAACATCGGCTGCTTGATAATGCAGCGATTATGTAAACAGGAGTCCAGGGTTTGCGGTTTTCCGGGCGTTGTTTACGAACCTCTCACGTAATTATAAATCATGCCCGGGCCCCCGATGGAATCAGAAGTTCGTTACATAAACGCGACTTCGTCAGCGATAGTTGTCGGCACGCTAGACGGGACGAGAGCGTGGGCGTGGGCAGTGGCGTGGGCGTGGACAGGGGTGAATGGGGTGGGAGGAGGGGCGAACGCGCGCGAGATAGAATAGAATTTTCAAAAGTTTCTTCTTCCGCGACCCACTTTCCCGGCCGAAAGTTTCGAGCGGCCGTCTGAGAGCACGGTGCCGCGACAAGCTTCCCGGGCGCAAGGATATTTTTCTTCCCGTGATTCCAGCAGAAATTATTACTGGCTCGCTGCCGCTACCCTCGTCCCGATCCCCATTGCACCCCACCCCCTCTCGCGCGTCTATATATCGGCTCCCCAAAAAGTAATTTATGGATTCGGAACAATAGCCCGGCGTCCGTGGTGAAATATACACGGAGAAGTCCATGTATCCTGCCCTTTCGCGGAATTCAGTGCGTCGTTAAACCATCCCCGGTGTCTTGCCCTGAGGGAAAAAACCGCCCGCGGAAACAGACGCGATTAGGTTGATCCTTCGGCTGGTCGTGTGGCTTAGAACCGCATGATTAGTCAGAAAAATGTTCTTTCCGCGCGTAATTTTATATTAAATGATTGTAAAAGTTTGATTTTCAGAGACCTCAAGACCCTTCTCGATGGGAAATCACGCTGATTTTGCGAGAATAGTATCCACCAGCTCGTAGAACGTTGGGAGACAATTGTAGAAGCTGTTGTTAGGCAGAGTTAAGTAGAATTGGTTGGTAATGATCCGACGCACCAGTCGATTCATGTTCAACAGCACGCGTAAATGAACCGTTAACCGAGACAATGTTACTCGTTTCATTTTATTCATTTTTACAAATGGAATCACCTCATCGAGCTTGATTACACAGTGCGTTCGACTGTAGGTGGGATTTGGAGGGGTGGAAAAATTAGATATTTCGGCTTCGTTGTTCTGTTACTAACAATTAAAGGTCCGTCTGAAATACTACAACTCGACCGACAGTGGTATACGTTCCCTGTAACATGATACATGATTGTTGCGCGCGTACACCTCTGTTACTTGATATTTTTCATTGTTAATAGTTAAAAAACATTCATTTCCGTCTTATATTGTTTTATATAGTTATAGGAAGGGGACCACCCCTTAAAGTTGCTCTACCTGCAGTCGAACACCCTGTACATTAATCTATAATATGCTATATGAATTATTCATCAATTATTAATTGTTGTAATATATTGTATTCCTCAATACTATTCAAGTCCGGGAACAAGAAAAGTCACTGGTCAATATGAGACTAACATTATTTTCTTAAAAATAGTTTTTTACTATTTCAGCAGTTAAGTGGAGGGGTGTAGATTACTTTGATTTCGTGGAGTGTTAACCCTTAGCACTCGATTGGAGACTCCGAGGATCACTAAAAATTGCTATACCATTATTCAAAATATTGTTTATGAGTATGAGGTATTATACCAAGTTCATATCCATAAAATTTAAAAAGTCGTAAGAAATGCAAGATATCCTAGGCCGGAAGAAATGTTTAATTTTCCAATTAAAATATCTCCGAGTGCAAATTGTTAAAATCGATCGAACTTTTCGTATGCTAAATCAACGTGACCGAGTGGCAGTCTGAGCTCCGAGAAAGTGTAGCCTGTCCACGTTGGCAGAATGTCAATGGCAATGTCGAAGCGTTGTGCATGGGTTCGTACACACGTCGCGTCGTCGACTGCGTCTCGTGGGGGAGACCCGCGAGAGGAAGGTTGGTCGGATAAGCATATAAGCACGGCCGTTAAGGTAATTAATAGCCAGGTTCGGTGAAGTTATTGCCGGGCTTTATATTCCGGTCGAAGGAAGCCAGAACACCGGCGGGGCATATATTTATTAAACGAGTTACGATTTGTCCGAGCAAATATTGCACGGTTCTGACCCGGTATCGCGCTTCCATCCGCGACCTGTGCCAACTTCTTTTTTTTACGAGCCGTCGTTACGGATCCGGCATAGGTCGGGACCGATTCCATTGCGGCGGAACACACGCGGACCAAAGTGGCCCGGTCGCTCCCCTAACCGATAGACGTTTTATTGATTAATGCGTTTGCGCAGTCACCCACCGACCCCCGTCTATCCCCCACGCTACTTGTTGTTCGGTTTTATTGGCTGGAACCGAGGATTCTTCGTCTGCAATGATCACAGCTCACGCTACCCTGCGTGGAACTCCATTCACTATCAACAATATTGGAGTAGGGGAGATCGGGGCTATACGTTCCTTTTTCGAAGAGATATCAAGGTTAGTATTTTAAAATGAAGTGTCTATACTATTTCTATGTTATTTTTAACTTCCCGATTTTATAGGGAAGTCATTGTAATGACCCCGAAAATCGAAAATCGATTTTTTAGCAGATTTTCACGTTTCATGGTCATTGCAGTCATTTTAGACTATTTTCAGCAAAATGTTCGTATGCGTGTGTGTGTGTGCATATGTATGTTTGTATGGTATCAAATTTTTCGTTAACGTTTTCTGAAAAAGTAACAACGCGATCAGAATGATGAATGATGTAATCGATGTGCCCCGCTGTAACTTAGAGCTGATTAGATTTTGGTCCATTTTGGTCAAGTAGTTTTTTAGTTTTTTTCGAAAGAAGTTGATTCAACAATGCAATTTATACGAGAGGACGAAAATTTTCCACCGAAGAAACAAACGTAATTACATAAAAAATTAAAAAAAAAATTTTTTATTTTTTTTTCATTAAAAAAAATTTTTTTTTTATTTCATTTTCTTTTATTTATGCAACTAATGCTAATGTTACTCTTACAATAATCGAAAATTATCCCAATGCAAGAGTGAGTTTATCATCTCTACTCCCGAGAATACATTTTGGGAGAATATCGATGAAAGTACAAAAAAAAGAAACGATGTTGACGATGTTGGCGAAGGAGTAACCGAGAAGTTCTTTGTGTGACTTTTGGAGAGTCACACACCAAATAAAAAACATTAATAGCAGTAGGCCCTACTAGCCATGCGTACCACTAACCCTCTCGCAAAAGCAGTCCTGCTCGCGAGCTCGCGAAGCGAGCGAGAAAAAACAACCCTACTCGTTCATTTTAAAATTCTATCCTTAAAATGAGAATATTGTAATGGGTTATATAATTTATATTGTTTCACTTATTTGTTTTTGAGCGAAGCGGAACTTTTTCCCCGTTGAGGAAATTAAAACTTTAATGAAATATTTCATTTGTCAATGAAATACAACACTAACATGTAAATAACATGTTTATTTATCATGCTATTGTTTAATTATACATTGTAAACAGTCGATCGAGCAGCCTCCGCGTCGTGCTTCGCAACCAGATTCGACCGACCGAAGGAATTTTTCCTGTAAAGCCCGAAGTTCAAATAGTTGTAAAAAGTTCAGACAAGGGTTCATCCTCCGGATAGCGGGTACAATGGTCGGGTAAAAAGAAGGCAACCGCGTGGCGTCGTTAATTTTACTTAAACGCGAATGCCCGGTTTTCCGCGGGTCCCCGAAGAAGGCGGACGAAGAGGAATGAGTTAGATGAAAGTTTAACCGTTGTAGATGCGGTTTGAGTTGATGCGTCACAAGAACCGCGCAAAATGTCAATTTAAAAAATTTTGCGTGGAACGTAAGAGACCTTTGCGACAGAGTTGCGGAGAGAATATTCTATACTTTCTATTTACAAGACATTTTCAAGCGTTTCAAGCATTTGACAAGAAAGCTTCGAACAAAAGATAATTACTATTTACGGGTCTACAAATTTTAATATAAAAACTTCAAAATTTATGTTCGTTTGATCAAAAATGAAGGTTACGCTGGAATCCGGTTTCCGCGCGTTTTTCGGCATCGGCAAGCTGGAATAGGGTGCAGTGTTTACGCGTACATACGCTGCAGCGAAGATGCATCTCTGCTACGAAGGTGCATTGTGATTGGCAGATAAGCCCTCGGCTACGTAGCGTGAACGCCGAGAGCACCAGTGGAGAATATTTGAATTTCAGGGCGTCTGCTGATCAGCAGCCCACGGCTTGCTGATCTTTCGTTCGCTGCGTGGCATCGTGTCAACACCGGATACACTCGCTTCGAGCACTTTATTTATATGTACCACCTGGACGGTCGAGTTCACTATGCGCGGATGATGGAGCTGCCCGGCTCAACTGCATTAGCTACAGGACTCTTTTTACCTTTCACACTTACCTGTAGCTTGCTACCCTGACCTGGTCGAGTACGTCTTTGATCATAATCTGTCCGCTACAGCGCAATGATTCCGGGTTAATGGCGTTTGGCTGTTCGGAATGAATCAGGACAGACAGCCATTGTGAGTGTCGCTGTATGTATTAGGTCATCGGAAAGAAATTCTGTTTTTCGAAGGTAATTTTTTATTTCAAATCGCGAAATATTTCGGAATCTAACATTTCGGACCTTTCATCATCATTTTCTGCCTTGCAGTGCTTTATAACCCTTCAAGCATTTTCTTATTATCACATTAAATATGCAAAATCAAAGTGGACATTTCCATCACCTTCTGCTTGTTTATTACCGCGAGGGTAAAAATGCACTGCACAAAAGGAAAAAATTGTGTGCTGTTTAAGGAAAGAATGTTCCATCGGGTTACCATTTTTTTCATTTTCTTCAACATGTTCAAATTGTTCGAGGAGTCGTATTTTTATCTGATAAATTTTCTGAGGATAAAAATAAATAATAAACTGAACGGGAAAATGACCAAAGACCAAAGAGGATGGTTTTAGAAGCTGATCGAAAATGTCCCCAATCAAAAATCCATCGAATTCATCGATTCTAATAATCAACGTTTCTAAAAACGATGTTCGTCGCACCATGGAAAGAACGAAACGCAGGTGCAGATACATTTCAGCACATCGCGACACGCCACGCCGTGCTATACAAGTACATATTTATACTGGAACCTTCCCGACGCGAAACTACGAAATTTCCTGTCGTCTCCATCGGCCTCCGCCCACGCGGTATATGTTTCCAGGATTCGAGTGACAAGAGTGGAAAGAGTGGAGCTCGAATATGGTTCCATTTCTGGCGTATCAATCATGGGCCGTCGATACTTCAGGCCGTTCCAGTTTTCAAGGTGTACCCGTTTAGGGGTCGTTACGTCTTAACAGAGCAACGGGTGGCCGGGTTTATTCGCAGGGGTCTGCCACTTACCGTGATTGGGAGCGAAAGGAGACAGCCGCAGTACGCTGACAATGTTGTTTGTCTTCTGCGGACCGAGATGAAACGTCCTTGTCGCGGACCGTTTACAGAAGTTGTGGGTGGACGAGGGTCCAGTCTGTCGTCGATGTTACATGCTGGACGGACACAACGTCGACGGTGCACGGTGGTCCCAAATCGTCGAAACGTCGCATAGTGTGTCCAAACGGTGAAATCGTGGTCAAAACCTCGAAAATGAACTTTTCGGTGGGGATACGGTAAGTACTATTTTAGATTCTTTAATAATGTGCCTATGGAAAAACCGAGGTGCGGAGGTTTTATTACTTATACCTGAAAATTGGCGAGAGCTCGAAGTTTTCGTTCATTAGTCGTACAGTAAGCCTGCTGTGAGGAACTGTGTGTAAGCGAAAAGTGAAAACTGCATAATTTGAAAACGGTTTATTTAATTTAGATTCTGTAGAATGGATGCTATTCCTGGAAGTAAGTAGAATGTCTCTGACTACTAGTACATCTGAAATACTTATTGGTTACGCTGCATAATTATAAATCTTATAAGAAGACATGAACAGAAAAGTTTTAAGGATAAATTTTGAACATGTAGAGTAAAAGTTGCGCATTGGTCAATATTGGGATAAAATTTTTGTTGGAACTTGTAGTTAACACTGTCGTCTTTCAGTATTTGCAAAAATTAGCTGCCCCAAAATAGCCCTTTTTTTGTAAGAACATTTTTTGTAAGACAACTTTTCTTTCTAGCGAGAAACACTCAAGAGAAACCTAAGATATTGAAGATGATGATGATTATTACAGTTCATCTCATTCAACATAGTTTGTTATTTTTTATTTTTTTATATTTATTTCCTTTTAGCGTATTTAATATAAACATAAGGTCTCTTATAAGCGATATTCTTCTGCTTTGATTGGGGGTTGTGCCAAAGATATAATAATATCTAATTATGTATTATAGGTTTTCATCCGTAAATAAATAAACTCATGATTTGCAAGTTGTCCAATTTTTGTCCTTTGTCCAGACTGCACTGTTTTCATTTCCACATAAATAATATCTAAAAGTCCAGATTGTTTTTTTACAATTAATCATAGTTTTTTTAGTCAAGTTTTTTTAATATAACTATTATATTATTTTTTTCTAAGAAAATATTTAACTGTTCATATACGGAGGAAAAAACAATTTTTTGCTATACATGTCCGCCATATTGGATTCGCCATTTTATTTTTTAAACTTTTAAGTTCAGATTCGTAATCAGCGACCCCAAAAACCCCCATATACCAATTTTTGTCCAAATTTGTCCAGATTGAAATGAGTTATGAGGTTTTGACCACGATTTCGCCGTTTGGACACAATATACGTCGCCAAAACGTGTAATCACTAGGAATTATGCGGTTATTGTAAAAGTGACCAAGTGGAATACAAAATAGTCATATTGAAGAATTTAAAGCTTTTAAAACGTGTCTGCTTCATCCGAAAAATCGGAGGAAAACACACATCAGTGGTTCCAATTGTCGAAACGTCGCACAGTGGGGTATTTGCCCGATTTCACCGGTCAAAATTCAATTTTTAAAATTTGTCATAAATTGTAAAATTTTTGTGGCTTGAGTTAGTTGAATATCTGAGGAACAATCTCCCATCATTCGTTTTCCCATTGGTGTATCCATTAAGCACTAAAATTTGTCAGAGGTTTGAATTTCTGTTAACCCGCTTTCATTTCTCATCGAATTCACCTATTACTAATTTTTACCTTATTTACATACACTTACAGATTTTTATTTTATAGAAGATTTTATACTAAGTATAGAGTATACTTTTAAGAGAAATTCACTATTGTACTATATACATTTTTGTAGTTACTAATATTTAAATAAACCAACGATTTAGTAACCTATTTTATGATTCTAAGACTTTGGTAATGAATTTTGTTATACTTACGAGTTAGTGCCGGTGTTCATCCCTATGCCATTGTATTCTTTGAAGTTTTCTGATTAAGATGCAAGAAAAATTGGTTCTGACTACGACTAACTCCGTGTTTTATAGTTGATTTACGAAAAAATGGCCATCCTGCGCGCGCGAAAATCGCAGCAACTCTCACATCCTGCATGTTCGCATTCGCTATATTTTCGTATTAAATACTAAATAATAATAATAAACACTCAATATACACTAAAATAAGAAAACAGTATATACATGAAATTTGAATAATATACAGGATGGAAAAATGAATAATATACAGGATGTATTTGAATAATATACAGGATGGATATGAAAAAATGCTATCAACAAAATTTGCACGGTACAGAGGGGGACATGTTGTGGCACAAACATTTTCTGCGTGGGTGGAGGCATAGAGGAGATTTCAAGGTCACCTTGATTTTTTTAGACGGAAATACCTACGTTTTGTATCATGAATCGATATACTATCGAATTCTGAGTAAAAATGTATTGACCTCCATATGTCTTAAATCTAATAGTTAACGAGATATTACCGAAACAATTTTCTTTCTTCTTTGGATAATATCTCGTTAACTATTAGGTTTAGGACATACGAAGGTCAACACTTTTATACTGAAAATTTGATACTCTATCGATCTATGGTATAAAAAACGGACATTCTGTTTAAAAATATCAAGGTGACCTTGAAATCTCCTCTATGCCTCCACCCACGCAGAAAATGTTTGTGCCACAACATGTGCTACTCTGTACCGTGCAAATTTTGTTCATAACATTTTTCATACTATTACAAATAACAAAGATTATTCTTTGTAATAACTATTTTAAAAAGATATTTTAATTGTAAATGATTACACTTTTCGCTGGTGTACATAAAATAGACGAATAACGTTAAAATATTGATTATAATCCTTAGTACTTGATTGAAAAATAGCTACAAACTTTACAATCTGATACTCTCCTCTTTATGGACTAATTTTACACTCAAAACATCCGATTCAGCAAAAACCGTATGCAGTGCAAAAAGTAGAAATCTCAAGCTTTAAAATGGTTGTTTTTTCATCAAATTTTGATAAATTGTGGCAAAGTTACAGCAGTTTCAATATTGAGCGAATTTTGAACTTGCTGTGGCCGCTGAAATCGGGCAAATACCCCACTGTGCGTCGTCCAAACCTATGATCACTTGGATTTTATGCATTTATTGCAACAGTGACCAAGTGGAATACAAAATAGTAATATTAAAGAATTTAAACCTCTTAAAATGTGTCTTCTTAATCCTAAAAATCGGAGGAAAACTTTCACGAGTGGTCTAAAATCGTCGAAACGTCGCCAAAACCTCAGAAACGAATTTTTGTTGGGGAAACATTAATTGCTAAGTGAAATCAGCAATTTTAAGTTTCTGGAATTTTTGAAAAATTGATTTAGTCTGCGATTAGGTGGAATGTCAATGAAATTTTTGTTAAGTAGAACTAACGAGATAGAGGTGGAGGTGGAGCGATATGAAACTTGCCACAGAGAGTTTCCTTGGAGACCCTACTGAGTGATACGAAGAAATAACAATTTTGTTGGGGGCAGATGGTACTACTACAGTCCCTGCTCACTTTATTAGACTCACCTCTATAATTATGATATTCTGAGTTTTACCATGAATAATGGGTATGCCTTATGCAAATATCACTTAATGATGAACAATGAATTTTCCATATATATTATTTTACAAAAGCAATGGATACAAACACAAATAGATCAATATAATTCTTAAAACACTAATATTTTGTTAATCCTTAGCTGCTCTTAAAGCCGCAACTCTTCTGGGCATGCTATCTATGCAAGTTTGTGCATTTCTTTTAATATAACGTTATGGTGCCAGTGATACATCATTCTCTCTATCAACTTGGTCTTTGTTGTTATATTTTCTTTGGCCAGTTCTCTTTTCAGGCACTCCCAGACATTTTCAATCGGATTCATGGCTGGTGAATTTTTTGCTCTTGCAAGAAAATTTTACATTTCGATAGGCAACCTTATATGTAGTACGAAATCATTACCCCAAAGGTTGAAAACAGCGTTGAATTCCTTATAAGATTTCAAAAAGCACCAATTCTTCGGGTGAGTCTAATAAAGTGAGCAGGGACTGTATAACCGGCTTTACCGTTAAAGAATGGAAATTCAAAGTTCAAAACCGTACATAACATGAAACATCGACGACAGAGGCCCCGGGGCGTGTTGCGTTGGCTGGCCGTCACGGTGCAAGGAGCCACTCGTCTTGTTCGAGACGTTTTCGAACGATAGCCCGTCTTAACGACGTGATATCGGAACAATGGGGAGAAGATGCGGGAGCACGGCTGACGTCCACTGGTTACCGAACATCGAGCCGTGTCCTGGCATTGATATTCGAAAAGTTGGCAGCTGTTGCAGCTCGGCGAGAGGGGTCGCGAGACACAGTGAGAGATGAAGAGAGGGTGGGAGGAAGTGGGGAAAGTAGAGGAAACAAGGAAAAAACGGAGGAAAAAAAATGAACGAAGTGTCAATCGATACTTCGCCGCACCGCTCCGCACCTAAACCACGCCGATAGGGATCGCCTGCGAATCGTTCTTGCACCGTGCTTTTCACCGTCCTCACGCTTTGCTGGCATAGCACTCGAGGGCTGCTATTGGTCGGTTCGTGACTCGCTATCGTAATCTATTCCCTCGCCTCGATCGCTCTTCCAACGACCCTGGTCCGTTGCGAGGCTGGATTAATGAGCCCTCCATGTGTGCCTTCTGCGGTAATAAATATGAAGCCGTTGTATAGAACGTGGAGGATCCGTATTTTAGCGGATCCATTTTGCATGGAATTAGTTCCACGAAGTTGCTTTTTACCAGAAAGACTCGTTGGCTTTACGAAATTCTGTTGACTGCGATATTTGGTAGCTCTGAAGCCGGTAAGTGCAAGCCCCCCTGCAGAAAAAATGGACAGTTAATTAACCATCCGCGAATCAGGCGAATAAAACTCGTACCTCGAACCATGCGGCGATCGTTATCCGTCTGCAAATACATTATTCGAATGAAATCGCAGTTTACAATTGTATTTCGCCGTTTTTATAATAGCGTCAAAAGAATTCATTGAGAACATATTTTTAAATGTCGAGCTGTTTATGTGAACAAAAAATATTTTCTCTTTTTGAATGGTTACACGAGAAGCCTCCGAGGTCAGCAAAAAAATAGCGGCACCTCGCGATCTAAGAAAAAGCACAGACCCGAGCGTTTGTCTTACAATTGTTCCATCAATTCGCCATTATAAATTGAACGTTAAAGAAATGCCTGTACCACTGTTTCGACCAAACAGTACTCGCCGTATTCTTCTTGAGTTTCAACCTCACCTGTGCCTCGTCCAGTAGAATCACTTAAGGAATTTCATTTTCTAAATGAAAAGATGTTTACTTTGAAAGCGTGTTCTCTTCCCGCTGTAAAAATATGTGAAACTAGTCGCGGTTTGCAAGTACAATACACAGTGCGTAACAGAATGAGCGATATAAAACGAGGGACTTTCGTTTGAAGGACCGTGGTTTCATCCGGCTGCGAGAGTCCGGTTAATTTTCCTTCATAAACTCTTCACGAGTCTGTTAAGCACGCAATAAAAGCACTCGGGTTACTCCCGCGATTGTTTCTTCTACCGATAAAAAATCCTCCCTGCGATAACGAAGTCGGGGCTCTGCCTCGAGGGGATTTAATAACAACGACTCGTTTGCCTTGCCGAAAGAATAGCAACATTTCGCGATTTCATATTTTCCTGGCGGTCCCGATCCGCGTAGCGTTCTTGCAAACTGCTCTCCATCTCGATCCCTTGTGCGCAAATAAACGATCCTTGGGAGCTCCCGCGATTATCCTTCGCACAGGGAACATCGATCAGAGTCGCTCACTTTGAATCGTCTTGTCGGGAACAAGAAGTTTGATGGGTGGATTCGAATGAATTACGATCCATTAGTGTATTGCATTCAGGGAAGGGAGCCGAGTTATCCTTTAATTTGGACTCGCTCCTGGAACACAGAACTCGTTAGAAACTCCGCAAGTATTTCTTCGTCGGGTTGCAAACAGTTTGAACGGAACTTGGATAATGGAAACTTGAAAATAACATTGACGTCGGCAGCCGAAGTTGCGCCGGTCTTTTGTTGCTCGATAAAGGTGTTGGCGTCGAAGCAACTACGTAGTTTTGGACCGACCTGTAACCGGACCACTCCGCACAGGCTTCTTCACCGAGGGTTCGATTCGTTTCCAGGCCGGTCGGTCAATCGTCGAGCCAGCAGAGTCTCGGGGAATTGGTGTGGTGGGTAAGCCCGTACCTATTACCAAATTAGCTAACCTTAATCCAGTTTACCGGACAAAAACCAATATGGCGGCACCCTCACCTTTCAAGAACGCTTGAAATCGGCCAACTTTGCGGAGCCGTCGTCCTACGTCGAAGGGAAACTGTGGTCGTTGAAGAAATTACACCTGTCCCTTGATATTGCCACTCACAGAGGATTTTTTCATTTCGTTTTTTCAAGAGAAAATGAAAGCTAATTTTTTACCATTTACAATAAGTTTTATGACATTTTGTTCCACGATCGTTCGTGGTTCCTCTTTGAAAGATCCCACGCTCGTCGAATTTCTGTTTTCTATTAGCAAAACATTCAGTTAAATGACTTTTTACGACTTCGTTAGAAATGCAATTTACACTGCATAAAGGGTCGATATACAGGGTGTCCCAAAAATGTCGGAGAACCTCGAACGCTTTCAATTAAATGTAGGAAAGCATCGTGTGAAAAAGGAAAAGAGCTTCCGGTCCAAGCAGTATTGCACGCATTTGAAACTAAATCAGATTGAATTAAACAATCAACACCGCGACACCGGGTCACTGGTGACGCAGGTGCCGAGCGAATTGGCGACGCACGTCGGAAAGTTGAAAGAACTATTGCGACTTTTAACACTAGATCCACCGAGCACTAAACGCAATTGGCATACATTGCCTTATATTAATGACGAAATTGCATTTATTTAGATCTCGTTCGAGTTTTGTTTAAATATGTGCTTCAGTAAAGGAGTTCACTAAAAAAATTTCTCCGAAAAATATATTTGTAATATCAATATTTCTAAAAGAAAAAATCTGGAACCAGTCAAAATGACTGGTCTGGTAAATCTAGTGTTAAACCAATTAACATGTCCAACTCGAAGAACGTACATCAGCCGAATAGAGAAGTTGAACCTACAACGATCAAGTTTTACTGCGAACTGAAATTTGAAATTAAATAAGAGGAGCATTGTTATTACGCCGGGGCTGGGAGAATCGAAGGCGTCGAGCTGAAAGTCAGCTGGGGAAATCCGATAAAGTAGCAAGATACGGGAACCGTGAAAGCGTTAAAATCTTCGGAATCGAGGAGGCCTGGGAAAGTATTTGAATCATGCTCGGCGCCTTGCCCGAGCTTCCCCCTGTTCCCTAACAAGCTTCGATAAAGTCAATATTTATGGAGTTATGAAAGTACCTTGCTTGACCCAGTCTCCCCGAGCCTCTTTAACCGAATTCCGGCAGAGTGAATGTTTGAGATTCGAAGTTTCGCAGGAGATATATCTTCGTCGGCCCCCGAAGGAGCTGGTGCGCCCGGGAATTTGTCACCGGCACGCTTCACACGGAGCCTGACGCTAATTGCATTAACGCCGTGGATCCAAGCTTGTGCTCCGGCCAACGAGCGAGCAAAAGGGAGAGAGAAAAAGAATGCGATCATCGAGCTGCCGCCGTTTATCAACGAGCGGATCGACGAAATCGTGGCAAAGAGGATCAGTTGGATTAAACGAAAAACATCGCAAGACTTGGACCCCTGCCCTTTTCACTCGCGCGTCTCTCGCTCGGCCTCGATAAAGTTGCACGATCCGAGACAACCGTCATCCATCTTAGTCGTTTTCTCGCGTGCCTATGTTCTAACATTTCCGTGCGCCAGGAAAATGAAACCAGCGTGCAATGGATTACAAGATCCTGCCTCCCTATCTGCCTATTTCCACCGTCTTCTCGCGGAGGAGAAGGGGACGCGCTTGTCTCTCGAGGATAATGTCGGTTTCTCGTCGAAACTTGTGATTTTGCGTTTCCGGCAGCAACCAGTCAACTCGAGACACTAATCGTAGGTAGGGTGCTTGTCCCTATTAAGGGGCTACACTCTCGTTCCCAAAATTGCAAGGGTGCGGGATACGTCTTCTCATTTCAAAATCAGGGGTTTTCTGGCCGCGGTCGCCCTAGAAAGTCCTATTTTATTACCACGTTTTTATTAGCTCGCTTTCTTGTCTGTCTGTCTGTTTGTTCGGTACAAATTTTTCAATTGATTTTAAACCAACTTTCCGATCAGCTAGAGACTTGAAATTTTAAACATAGCTCAGAACTGGATGACAATTCAATATTTAAAAAAGAATTTTTTAAAAAAGCCTATGCGTTCAGGAGATATAAATTATTAATAATTTGAACCTTTGCACCCCCCCCCCCCCCCCGCCGCGTGACGTAGTACGTCTTCGCGTTCAGCGTCCCCACTCTACTACGTGTTTCCACTCTGACTCATCCCCATTCCACTGACCCGTTTCGTACCGAAGGAACTGAGTGTGCGTCAGTGTGCGTTCGAGCTCCGTGCGGTGTTTACAAAGTTACTACGTATTATTATAGAATAATGTTTGTTTACCAAGCGAAAGAACAGTTACACCGAAATTCTCCGTCGAACCTTTATCTTTGACATTTTACCACGGCGTTCGTTTTCGATATGACGCGTCGCAATACCGTCTGAAATTTACTACATGTCTCTGTTATAATCTCATCAAAATGTTCAAAATCGATTGTAAAATTTCATACATATAAGGCTAAAAAGCAGAAAATAATTATTTAAATAAAAATAAATTTTTAAAAAATACCACGTTTTTAAAACAGACTAAAAAGTATAAAATAAAATTTTTAAAAACGCCACGTTTAAAAAACGGACTGAAAAGTATAAAATAATTTTTTCTAGCCCCATACAGATTCCTAACCCCGTACAGATAGTCCTGAAAATTTGTGATTGTGAATTTTGAATAGCTATGGAAATACTTGTAAGATTTAAAACGAAAAACGTGGGGCGCCTGCAATAGATAATCGATGCATGAACACCTAAATCACTAACAATTTTATTGCACTGCAAATGATATGAACTGTTTTGCGAGTTTTCTCAGCGGCAGCTACTCTCTACGCTCCTTACTATGTATTATCTTGTGCCCCACGTTTTTCGTTTTAAATCTTACAAGTATTTCCATAGCTATTCAAAATTCACAATCACAAACTTTCAGGACTATCTCTACGGGGTTAGGAATCTGTATGGGGCTAGAAAAAATTATTTTATACTTTTCAGTCCGTTTTTTAAACGTGGCGTTTTTAAAAATTTTATTTTATACTTTTTAGTCTGTTTTAAAAACGTGGTATTTTTTAAAAATTTATTTTTATTTAAATAATTATTTACGTTTACGAGGCGTAATTTGCATTATTCGGAAGCGTAAAGCAGCGCATGTAACTATTTTTATAAAGCTGCGACAGCCACATGCTGTCGAATAATGCAAATTACGACTCGTCAACGTAAAAATAGGACTTTTGAGGCGACCGCGGCCTAGATTGACTTTTTGTCTAGCGCTTTTGACTACAGAAAAATTCCGTCTTTGCTTCAATTTTTATATTATTCCTGCTTTCCACAATCAATGCAAAACATCTTTATTTTGCACACAGATCCGCACTCTAATAGAGTTTAAATAAATAAATAAAAAATGCATTCAGGGAGAGCTCCTATCGTTCCGATCGACGCTCTCGCGGCTTCTACGTCTCCTCGACGACAAACATACTCTCGGATCTTCTTGCTTGGTCGGCATCGATCGCGACTATCCGTCACAGTCGCGTTTCCGGTCGCCGCTCCTCGTATCGCTATTACAAAATGGCAAGTTATCGCTGGATCTTGGGAATGGCACCACGCTAGGGCACATGGAAATAACGAAAGAAACGGCGATCCGTTATCGATGGCTGGGTAATACACTCGGCTGCAAATGCGAGCGGACAGTCTGGTCGGTGACGTTGCGGCGAGCGGGGATGTGGGGAACGGTGTTCCCGATTCGCTTGTAGAAATCGCTAATGCGTTGCGTGCGAAACTGAAGTGGTATGAAATGATGAATACGTCGGCCGGGAAAGAAAGTAATGACCAGGGATACGATGTATGTATGTATACGACGGTGTTCGTCTTATCAGATTTCCTTTCCTATATCTCTGTCGGCCGCTTCAATTACTTTAAGTGCTGTGTTTAAATATCAGCGTGCGCGCTCGTGCTGTCGAGACATCTCGCCTGGAATTTACGGGGAAACAACGAGTTTTATTAAGGTCGTCGCTCACTAGAACGCCCCGGCGCCCACCCGGCACCGCGCGGCCTCAGCTGTTTTGGATTTCTTCTATGTATTTTAATTGATGTGCGCACATCCATTTAAAATATATAGAAGAAATCCAAAACAGCTGAGGCCGCGCGGTGCCGGGTGGGCGCCGGGGCGTTCTAGTGAGCGACGACCTTTATTGTTATCGTCGACAAAGGGGTTTCTTGAAAACTGGCCAATGCAGTCACGGAACAAGCGGCGCTACATTGTAAATTCACGTGATCATCTCCTGTTGTCTACATTAGGTCATTCCGTAAGTAAAGCGACTTCATTATAATTTTTTCGGAGATGCAGTCTTATGAAGAGCTTATCAGTTCTCTTCGCTTTTCTTCAAATGGAGAATTCTGAGCCCAAGGAAGCATTAAAGGAGAAAGTAGAACCAAGAAGAGTTTGCTTGAACAAATTTTAGAGACTCCAGCTATTATTGTTATTTCCGTGGGATACAATTCCGTTTTCTTTTTACGTTTAAAGGGAAGAAGCCATCGCGACTATTCATCTGCTTTTAGCTTTCGGTGTCAATTATTCCGTCCTCGTTGACTATTCCAGCTACCCTGCACGCCGTCAGAACTTACTTGAAACTGTTCGCCGGTAAACAGCCACTCCATTCAGCGCCACGTTACAGAGGAGCAGAGGAGGAGAATGATACTGCTAACGAAACGAATGGTACTATTTGCACAGTCTGGAGAAACAAAAAGGAAACGAGTCGCGTACACGTATCGTCGAGTCGGAACGAGACCGATCAAAGAAACGTTGACAGGCGGCAACGAGGAATACACACGCCGCCGCGCCGCGTGTTTCTCGCAAGGAATTCGGCCCATCGTGTACGCGCACAAAGTTCGATTTAACAAGAAGAGAAATTTTCGCGAAGCGGAACGGTTCTTTGTGCCGGTAAAGAAAAGGGGCACTGTTTGCTCCAGGGCAAAATACATATTTGAAGTACGCTGTGCGCTGAAATCATTTCGTTAACCGCCCTACTGCGCTCGAGGAGCGAAACATGTTGTTAGACGCACGTGGTTCAAGTTTTGCACTCCAAATTTACCCTTTTGCAATTTAAATTCACCCTTCAGAGATTTTTAAAAATTCTGCAGTAATCACCGGCGGGCAATGTGTTAAGAAATCTATATTTCAGTTCCCAGTGACCAGCAATTTATCTTGTTTCCCGCGAAAGTTACAGACTCCTGGCGAGTAAATTCGGCTTTTCTCCGGCGCGCCAGCTCTCGTCTGAACTGAATAGTTCACTTAGCCGAGGCGTTCGAAAATTCCGTTCGAAGGAATTTCGGTGGGGAGCATTTAATTTTATGGATCGTTCGGACCTATCGGCTCCGTATCGACAAGCTAGGAACCTATTGGCAGCGTGGCGGGGTTACCCGATGTGACCCCATAACGATAAAGATCGTCGCGCTGATCTCGAGTCCCGTTGCCAATCGAATATCGAACGATGGAACTGTTCGAATTCCCGCCGGCTCGGGTCGCGCGCTCCGCGGAACGTATTCGCGTTTCCCAATTAATTGGGAATTTCATTGGGCGGCTGGGTCGCGAAACTTCTTCGCAAGGCGACAAAGGGTCGCGCGTTCCGTGGCTGCGAAGGAAATTCCCGTTCGCCGCAACAATTCGCGAACAGTCGTGCCCTTCCCCCTCAACCCTCTTCTAGCCGCCCTTATAATCGCAATTGGAAACGTTTATTGCTGCGTGTCGCGCGTACGGTGCCCTGGGGGCTCGTTAGTAACCTGCCACGCGACGTTTCTCCATTAAAGTGGCTTGTTAGTAGGTAAAGCCGGGCGCAAAGCGATTCCCGTGCCCGATCAGACTTTCATATCTACAACGGTGACCATGAATTTTCTATGAAAATGCAGCGATTCGTCGCTGCTACGCTGCGCCTGCGTCCTGACGTTGCAAAATCTTACAGCGCGCGGGATTACAGCTCCGCAACAATGCACACGAACCCTGTGCACGGGTCTTGCACGTCCACAATAGCATCATACGCGCACATGCTGTGTTACGGACCCTTCGAAACGGCCCGGGTTGGGTTGGGTTGGAAATCAAACGCGCATGGGAGCCGATCTACGTCGAATCTACGCCACCAGTGGTTCCCAAAACGATTACTCACTGACTCTTTGATTTTCGCAATTTTCTGAAAAAGAATTGTGCAACGAGATACCTCGACTCACCTCTAACCTCAAATTCTCTACTTCTCCTCAATATATTGTTCACTTTAGCAGCGTTTAGACTGCTTCGCCTGCACACGGTGCCTCGCATAGACGTACATACATAGATGCCTGGCCAAATGAACGGAACGGCCATAACGCTCGCCGCGAACTTCAGCTGAGCCTTTGATTCGCGTTAACAAATGGCGGAGCAGGATTTTGCTGGTTGTAGGTTTTCGCAATGACTCCCTCGCGGCTGCTTTTTCCATCGACCTAACAAGAAGAAATCGTAGAATGTCGAACGAAGGTAAATGGGAGGCTGCCAGGCTCTCTGTTATCGCGATAGCCTCCTGCGAAATAGCGCGTATACGGTTATAAACCCAACCAACAAAGTTCCTGTCTTCTGAATTTCGTACACGTCCGACTAATGCCCCGGAATCTACATAATGCAGCTAGTTGCATTTAGTTCTGACGGGGCCGATGTCCGGAGAGAAGAGTCCAGACAAGATAAGTTATGCAAACGGGGTCAATGTGACGTGCTTCTCGTTGCAACATGTGTACGTGTGTCCGAATATCATTATTACTATTTCATAGCGGTAATAATAGACATTTCACCACTGACATTTCTAGTTTCTAATTGACAGAAAAATTCGTTCGTCCATTTGTGTCTCGTCGCTGCTGAGAGATCACTGAACCGATGACGTCCATGCAAACTCGAATTTTTATAGATCATTCTATTCTGGTAGATCAAGGGGAGATTGTAACAAATACGTAATAAAGCCAATAATACGATGACCAATTTATTTATTTAAGACTACCATGCGTGGAAGACGAACGTGCAAGCAAAAATAAAAATATAATTGAATCTTTTTGTTTTCACAACAAAGACGTTTTACTTTGTACAGGAACATGATACATAAACGACACAAGTTATGCTTGGTTTAAGTGAAATAATTTAGCCACGTTCCACACATTTTCAGCGGATATAATTGCATAGAAGATTCACCACACATTAGATCAACAAATTCTATTTATGAAGGCACATTTTGCAGAAATGCGCGTTGCAACAGAAAAAACCGGAACATTTCGCAACATGTAAAAAGAGGTAAAACGAGTAAACGCTCACCCTGAGGAATGTAGGGGGATGAAAGCACACAGCTCATCTCGTCTGCATGTCTTCTAAAAACTGCGAGGGGTAATAATTGCGCTGGCCGAATCGTCACCTGGAGGATTCGCTAACAAACACGTAAATCCCATCGGCGTAGCGCCTCGTAAATCTGACGCTAATTTCCTCGCGAAAATTGGAGGATCGCCAGGATCGCGGAAATGTTCTTGGTGCCTGGAATAAAGTCGTCTCCCGGCAAGGGACTGTCGATCGCGACGACGCCGCGCCGCGCCGTTGCCGCCTGTTCAGATGGTTTTCCTGATTCGCGAACGGGAACAACGCGGTTCGCAGTAGCAGTTGCCGTTCCAGTCTGAAACAAATGCACGCCCACCACGGTATTCCGGAACCGCGGTGCACCGTCTCGACGATCTCTCGCATTCCGCGCATTCCCGCGTCCATTTTTATCTCGAAAATGCACATTATTGCAGAATTTTACTGTCGAAAGCGCTGGAATTCCCGCGTCACTATATTTCTTTAGACCCTTGCTAAATTGCCTGAATATCGCGGGAAACTAATTCTGCTTCTTATGATTCGTTCGTGAGGTAGAATTCATACAAATTGGTATTTTTTTAATGTACGATTATTTAGATAGTAAAGATTCATCAACGAGGAATAGTTCAATAAATTTATTTCCTTGGGTGAATTTTTTTTACGACACCCCCAGGATTCTTCCAAGTAATAAAAAAAATATCTGTGCCAAGATTGAGTTTGATTAGATAAATATTCAGTTAAATCTTCTGAATTAGCGACCGCATCGAAAGATATAGCAAATAATAGCCACCCTAGAGTATACTATTTAAAAAAATGCCTAATTTGGATAGACCAATTCTCGCTATCTTGATCGTGTAAAATATTTAGTTTTATTGCACCGTAGACCCAGCGTTGAATATTCAAATGAATATTTAAAAGTGAATTAATCATTCGACTAAAGATGCTAACGTTTTCCAGATATCGAGATGTAGCCTGACAATTTTAAACATGATATGAATGGGAAAAAATTGAAGCACGAGTTCCGAGAGAAATAAATACAATGTAGTGTACGGGCGAATATATACGAACTTCTGTTACGGAATATTTTTGCCGCCATCTCGTGCACGTCATTCCAAGGGACAAGGAGACGCCACCCACGCTCCCACAATGCACTTCGACTTCCGAGAAACCATTGTCTCCGGTTGTCGAGTCTTCTGCACAAGTCAGCGAAGTTACGACGTGAGACCGTACAACCGCAGAGAAGTTCAATGTATTCCGTTGCAAAAGATTCCCGACGGGCAAACAAAAACTGCTGGCCATCCGGTTGATAAAGATAACCCTCAACCGACCGATTTGCGTTCCCCTTTGCCACGGGCACTCATAGAACTCATAGCTTTGTTTTATATTTCGTTCAACCAATTTCTTCAAAAATGCATAAAGGTCCGCATTTTTTATTTTTAACCCGGCGTTAGTTAGGTGATTTTAGATTGATTGTAACATTGTAAAGATGTTTCGGTAATTATTTACAAAAGCACTGCGTACTCCGATTTTGATCAAATTTAAATATGTTATGCAGCAACACATTCTAAACAACTTTTTCCTGTTCCAATATAGGGGGGTCGCTTTTAGTTTTTGAGATATTTGCAAAAAACTGTCGCGAATACTCTATTGAATTTTTCGTATTCTTGCACGCTCCGCAGCAACGTAAGCCTGTTCCGGTGCGTCGTTTGTTTAGATTTTGACGCTGTAGAGATGAGGGAGAAACCAGGGGGCGGAAAGGGGCGGCCTGACACCACACACACCCACTCAGTGTTTCACACGCACCCAGTGTTTCTAAATTATACTCTAGATTCTTACGTATTTTGACGTGCTGATTACGAATATAATAGTGAAAATTGGTGCAAATGTGAACTTCATAATGGAAACCTTCTTTTGAGAAACACTGGATGCATGTGAAACACTGTATTAGGACTGGGTTAGAACTGGATTACGACTGAGTTAGGATGTATGCTGTATTGGTCTCAGTTGATTTTATATTGTATAATATGAGAACCTTCTTTTTAGAAACACTGGGTCCGTGTTAAGCACTGGGTGGGTGTGTGTGTGGTATTGTTGCTTCTCATCTCCACAATGTGTTTACAAACAAAAAATAAACAAATGGGTGCGTGAACAGGCTTACGTTGCTGCGGAGCGTGCAAGAATACGAAAAATTCAATAGAGTATTCGCGACAGTTTTTTGCAAATATCTCGAAAACTAAAAGCGACCCCCCTATATTGGAACAGGAAAAAGTTGTTCAAAATGTCGAAATCTATAACATATTTAAATTTGATCAAAATCGGAGTACGCAGTGCTTTTGTAAATAATTACCGATGTTTCATTAGTTAAGTATTTTTGAATAATAAAAATTTAATTTCGTGGATCTGCATTTTTACTCTGATAAATTGCAAGCCTCCTGAGCAATACCTAATCTTATATTTATGAAAAAGGTATTTATTTCTATAATACAATATATTATTTCGGTGGGTCTGTGAGACCCCACCTTACCACTTACGATACATTTTCCCACCTTACCAACGCCGGGTTAATAAGAGAGATGAACAGGGAAAAATGCCGGTCGGATGTGTGTTAACGAAAAGCGGCGGAGGATAGGAAAATCCTGGACGACTGGCGGCGACAAAGGACGCTAAAATGAGTCTCCCTCTCTCCCTCGGAGAGACACCCAATTCGTCCTTTCAGTGGATAGGGATGGAAGGAGGCCCGTGCCCTCGCCAGCTCGCGTAGTCGCGGAAGGATTCGAGGACGAAGTTCCAGGGAAGTTTCGTGGAAGATAGTCGAACGCTTCGAGACAGAGGGTAGGGGGCGTTGGAAACTCAAAGTTATTATCTGTTAGTAGCAGAAGGCTTCTCGATCCCTCCTTTCAGCCACTCTTCCTTGGTACTGTATTTACTACGGAATGCCGACTACCGATTAAGCCTGCTTCCGATCCAACTTATAATCGTTTTTCGTCTTGCCCTGGCCCTCGGCCTGATTAAACCTGCCGGAGAGCGAATCATTTCAAATTGCCAGTCGCGAGCATAGCCGAACTTCATTGAGATCGTTAACGGAAGTCTGCCAAGATACTCTCGCACGTGATTCTTCAGTTCGTTAGACGTAACTTTTTCCTTTGCGAAAGTCTGCTCCACTGTTTTGTTAACCCCTTGCCCTACAATATCGTGTCAGACTCGTGTTTAAGATTCTGAACAGAATCTAATGAATATGTATGCTATTAATAGACTGCGGATTTTATGCATTTATGAGAAAAAGGGTAGGCACAATTTAAAGCAGTGGACATGTTAAAAATATCTAAGTACATAAATTTTTAGTTTCGGCTTAATAGGATAATTAAAAGAAGAATATAATATCTACTTGCCTCCTGTGTCCTGCAATCAATGCGAACATTTTTTATTTTGCACAAAGATCCGCAGTCTAGTTATTAATTTCCTTTACCGAGATGAAATTCTATTTCGGTTTCGTTAATGTATAGTTATCGGAGAACATTGTTAAGGAGTTATTCACGAAAAACACGGACCAATCAGAGAGGGACGAGCGGATACATTTGAAATTTCTTTTCGAGTTGGGTAGAATTTTTTGGGTGAAATAATTATTGTATTCCGTGCACGCAGGTTAATTGACGGCGGTAAGTAGCTGGTGAACAGCGATGGAATTAGCATTCACCTGTAAATAAAATTACTCTACGGGGTCGGCCGTTGCAACGAGCAGATTTCCCATGTGACGTTTCACGTGCCGCGTACCTAAATGCGATTACAATAATTATTATTGCGGCCGTCGGAATATATTTCGGTCCTGGTGTCGAGCCTCACGGACGGCCAAAGTGGTAAATTAATTAACCGCACGCGCGGATAATGAGGTCGACGTTATTTCAGATGTTTCGTCGAGTGCGCCGCGTCGGGAACGGGAGGAGGAAAAAAATTCCCGACTAGAGAAGTTTCATGAAGATTCCTGGCTGCTTGTATTCAGTCTATCTCTGGGCTGTTGCTGTTTACTCAGACCTCGGTGTTCTGGGAATTCTATGAAACAATATTTTCCGTTGTCGGCGAACGAAAGCTTAATATTTACGAAGTGGTAATTCTGATAAAATGCCGACAGTTTGTTTAAAACGCGATTGTTTCGAATACAGGGACGAGCGGCCGAAATGGCTGTGACATTTAATCAGAGATATGGATGCGAAAATTCCAGAGAGCGCGTGAACGACGACGGAAAGACGGCTGTTAATAGAAAAAGAAGAAATGAGATGAATCGAAAACAACCGTACGAAGGAAACAATATTCTCTCGTTACAGCTCTTTGATATCAATTCTGTGTAAAACTTTGCTGTTTTAATACGTGGATCTTTCAATTTCAGAGCCGTTGTATACGTTGCTTCGGAGGCTCGAATGAATAATGTCTAAAGACAAAATAATAGAACGTGTTCCGGAGGTGGAAGACTAATACGTTCGTTACTATAATAATTATCAAACAGTGGAACTTTATGAATATACAACGTGGCGTGATGCAACGGACTAATTGGTTCCGGAACCTTGGTCATTGTAACATACGTTCGCTTCGGTACACAGGGTAGGCAACATAACTTGACCACCTAGAATCGGTGCTAGAAAACTCTTCTAGAAAATAGTTACGAAAAAGTGGAAACGTTTATACAGGGTGTAAAAAAGGTAATGATCGGTAAGGATCGGTGGACATTTGTAAAAGGAATTGTTTACAACAGAGAAAGATAGCGTCGTAAAATATTCTTTTCTACGTCAACAACGTCTGCTCATTCAGCTTCCACTCACACGAGAGGAAAGATCCCTTTGATGGCATATTCAAAGAACGAAGTATGGAAACACGAATTATTACAAGCTGCTCGATGCCAAGGAATTGTCATTTAAAAATCCTTTGATACGATAAATAGTGTACAAGCATATTCAGGTGGGACAAGTAAAAGACTCGGCCCGCAGCATCGAGCAGAACAGTATGTTGCGGTTGAAAAGCTCGGAATTGAATCACAATGCGAGCGGTTATCAGCGCAAGTAGGATACACGGTGCAGCAGTCAGACAAGTCAGACAGTAAAGTTCCGTCAAACTGCAGGGCGTACAATCCGAATCCATAAACTCTGTACATTCGCGATCGCAAATGGTAGTCGCGGGTGTAGCACAGCGAGTGCATAAATCTCCGGAACAACTATGCGATCGGAGCGGCGAACGAACAACCCAATAATGGGTGCTCGTCGAACACCGTGCAAAGTCTATACGCCAATTCGTCGTTGCGATAACCGGTTCCTTCGTTTCGCTACATTTACCGTGGTCGGTTGCGGGACGGGGGATCGATTCTTAAAAAAGCAACAGGGCTCCATTAACTGATAAAACAGTTGCTGGTATTCCGGCGCTATTGACGCGGCGTGAAGTGGATAACCGCGTTAAATGGCCTGTGAAAAAGCGGTGGTGGAACCGGTAGACACAGCCAAGTGTCCAGATTCCGGCCGATTGCGAGGATATCGCGTCGTCACGTGAGATAATTAAAACGAATTAACGTCGTCGTGATCGTTCCACGGCTCGGTGTCTTACGCGGAAGATTTCGTTCGGAGCTGGGTGATAACGAGCGAGAAAGACCGGGGAACAATACAGCCGACGGGCTGTATCCCATTGTCTCGGCTGTAGCGACAGTCGGCTCTTACCGGGGAACAATTTGCTACTTTGTAACGGCGAAAGACGTCCGCTTATTTCCTTTAGCCGGGACGCCGTTGTTTCTTCCATTTTGATGGATGTCGTTAGCTCCCGCGTCCTGGAGAACCAGCGTTTGTTTTGCGAGACGTCGCATCATTGGATCCCATCGATGTGACGCTGGTTTATTTAGCTAGTGCCGCGCCGGGAAACGGCACGGGGATTCTCTTAATGACGCCGGTTTACAACGTCCTCGATGGAACAACGACGACGCGGTGTGGAACTGGTTCTTCTTACTGCTAGACGATCCACGGGAATCGCGGTGCTTAGATCTTCCGTCGATCTTCTCCTGACGCGCTGCTGTTCCGATACTCCTCCGGTCTTCTATTGTATTAGAACGTCCGGAAAGTAGTTTCGTTTTTCGTGTAGAGATGACATTGATTTCATTTGTTATACAGGGTAAGTCCGAAGAAACAGAACACCTAAATATCTCCATTACTTTTCGTTGTAAAAACAAAATTCTTAGGACAAAGTTACACCGTTTGAAGGGCCACATGTAACGGTGTAAGGGAACAAATTTTCAAGGTCATTTTTTAACAAGATTTCAAGGTCATCGATATTTTTTTAAATGGAATGAGGTATTTTTTAATACATCAATCGATGTAGCTGGACATTCGTTATAACTAAGTACTAACTTATGTATGTCGAAAAGTTAGTAGTTTACGAGATATTTCAATTTACATAGCACCATTACTGTCGTACTAAGACGTTAGCGTTTACTTGCTAGTGTAAATTGAAGAGTTGAAATTGAAATTGAAAAACTGATGTTGAAAATGAAATTGATGATTTGAAATTAACGAATTGAAATTGAAATTGACAAATTTAAATTGAAGAGTTGAAGTTGAAGTTGAATGGTTGATATTAAAATTGACGTTGAAATTGAAAAATTGAAATTGGAGAGTTGAAATTAACGAAGTGAAATTGAAAAATTGAAGTTGAAATGGAAGAGTAGATATTCAAGTTGAAATGGAAGAGTTGAAATTGAAGTTGAAATGGGACAGTTAAATTTGAAGTTGAGATTAAAGTTGAAATGGAAAAATTGAAATTGAAAACGAAGTTGAAGAGTTGATATTGAAATTGAAAAATTGACATTGAAATTGAAATTGATGTTAGCGTTTACTTACTTGTGTAACGTCTTAGTAACGACAGTAATGGCGTTTTAGAGTTATTTAAATTTAAATATCTCGTGAATTACTAACTTTTCGACATACATGGGTTAGTACTTTTTTATAATGAATGTCCAGCTGCATCGATTGAAGTATTAAAAAATACCTCATTCCATTTAAAAAAATATCGATGACCTCGAAATCTCATAAAAAATGACCTCGAACATTTTTTCCCTTACACCGTTGCATGTGACCCTTCAAACAGTGTAACTTTGTCCTAAGAAGTTTTTTTGTACAACGAAAAGTAACGGTGATATTTAAGTGTTCTGTTTCTTCGGACTCGCCCTGTATTACTTAATGTTATTTTACTGCTGACATTTCGGACATAATTTTCTGCTTTGCAGTACTTTTTAACCAGTTAAGTATTTTTTTTCTTTTGATCGCATAAAATATGCAAAATCAAAGTACGTATTTCCATCAACAACAAAAAGTTGTGTGCTGTTTAAGAAGAGGATGTATCATCGGATTACCATTTTCGTTCGCTTTTTTCGAAACGAATTCCATATAACGTTGAAATAACAGGCTCATCTATCGGTTCATTTTCCACAATATCGTAAAAATTACATTGAATTCATTCAGTTGAAAATAATGTTGTAATTTTCACTCAGACCAGTTTCATAGTTATGGGCACAATTGTGGATGCTTTAGAATACAGAACCAGTTCGCGATGTTTCATAGCGAGCAGATGAAAGAGACCAATCGGTGTCGCCACCGCCGAGCGAAAAATATCGGCATACTTTGTCGATTTATCGAGACAAAGTTCCCCGGAGACGGATTCGAGCACTATATCAGACGAACGCGCGGAACTTGGACCGTTTCGTAGCGGACTGGTCGTCGCGTCGCGTCGGAGAAAACCGACGGTCCATAATTCATGGTAGCCGAGGATCATGCACGCGTACAAAGGTAAATTAACGAGCGGCTAGGTATTGTTTTAATAATCGCGGCGACAGTGCCGAGCCAGCAGGAAATTATTGTTAGTCTTCCTTTGGGCGAGTGATCCAACAAAGATAGCTGCGGCGGTCGAGCCAGTAAATTATGATGTTTGAATACCGTGCAGAAGCTATCTCTCCCGCACTTTGATATAACCCGAGCGGCGCCCCCCACCCCCACCACTCACGGTCCCTGTTCCTCTTATGGATATTCAAAGCAATCGTGCGCAAGTGAATCTCGACAAGATGGGAGTTAATTAAATTTTCCACGGCGATGTTTAAACGCATCTCGAGCGCGAGGGTAACTCGACGGATCCTGTTTGATCAGAGATAAAGCCCTGGCAAAGCTGATTATATAGAGGACCGTGTAAACGTTGTTCCAATGTCCCTCAAGATTGTCCGCGAAGAAAAAGTCGAGCAAGACGGCCGCTGTCACGTCGAATAGCGCGCGGTGCATATGTCGTTCAACAAACTCCTATGCTACTCGCGCGAGCATAAATTCGATCGATTTTTGACATTTCATCGTACAGAAATTAATTCTTGTGCTTACGCATTGTGTCTGTTCAATATTTGCATGATCTTCGGAATTCAAAAGGTCTGAAAGTTCTGGTTCCATGAATACATAAATGACTTCGATTTTCTCGAAGTTCTACGCGCTGCAGCGCATGCAAATTTTAAATGGCTAAATAATACTTTTTATTCCCACTGGTGTTTAAAGGTAATATGTTAGGATCAGTGCCGCGCAGCGTGTGTCTGACACTATGAAAACTGACATACTAATCGCGATTTCCGTCCACTCCTCATTCTCCGCGCGGTAAAAATTTCTCGTCGAAACCTATGGAAACTGACTACTGTAGTGGTTTATTCATTCCGGGTAGTTCTCGAATAACGAGGCAATATTTCAGTTTTCCTTCTCCGATAAGCCGTCGGTAATGGGTTAAACTTTTCACGCAGCATCGATTGCCGATTGATTATATAATAATATTTCCCAGGAAGGGCGGGAAAAAGTTGTTCTAGAATTTAATTTAACTGAAATGAATTTTGTTGAGACATTAGTTACACTGTTATAATAATTAGACTGCGAAGTTTGTACATATGTTTATGACTAACATGGCTGGAACTATTCTTGAAACTGTAGATGGATTAAAAGAATATAAGAATATCAATATATTTCTAAGAACTTAATAAATCAACAGATGAGTTCTTGTGTCCTGAAATTTATGCGTACAAGTTTTGTTGTATCTAATAATAATGCTGTTAGGCAACAAGCAGAGTTGTGCAGAATTACAATTGAATTACTCCAGGAATTATAATTTCAAAGTAATTGTATTACATTGTAATTCAGTCATATTGTAATTTATAATTCAGATCTTCATTCAATTAAATTACAATGTACTTCGTAATTGCAATTGGAGTACAATTATAAAATAGTATAGTAGTAATTGTATGAAAGAAAAACATAAAAATGTATCGCTCTTCTTCAAAGTCTATAATTTGGAGAGCTGTATTTTAATTATATTGTAACTTAATTATACATCTGATTAAAATAGTTAGTCATTGAATTAATTGAAAGGTTTGAATTATATAATTCAGTTACGACGTAGTTGAATTACTGTATAATTGAAATGCAATGTAATTCAATTGGGTCATTGAATTACAATGTAATTGAATTAGCACAACCGGCAACAAGTACCAACGTTCCGAAAAATCTCTTTGAGTATAGGTGCATTTTTCAAGATTAATAGATCGTCAAGAAGAAATTTGTTGGAGCATAGGTTGCCTCCGGCGGACTGCAGGGTAATTTGATTATTCATGAATGTCGTTGCGGTTCTATCGTTTACGGTGTAAAAACGAACAATGCAAATGCGGTCCCGTGTGTATTGCGAAACGGTCTGAAAGTTAATCGAACGTTATTCGATAGTCGGCATTCATAATGCAGAGGAACGCTGTTAATTCACCGGGCAATAGATGCGTTTTAAATTTCAGATCTCGTACGCGACCAGTACGTTCCGTCGTGTCATTAATCATTCAATAAATAGGGGAGGGCAAACATTGTTCTGATTAATATTCCGTCAGGTATGTTTAGCATTCATGTATTCATAACGGTGTTATATATCGCAGTGTCACCGTTTTCAATTACACCGGCCGATTTTGCCCCGGTTCTTTCCGATCGAATCCCATTCACTGTAAACACTTCATCGGGGTCGGAACGAGTGCCGCGCGCGAATCGTGTGCACGCAACGATCTGTTTGAATTGAGATATCAAACGCGCTCACCGGGATAGAGCTAACACGAGGCTTCGGTATTGTTTCGGATCCACCGCGCACAGAACGTTCACCAATTCGACTCTAGCCATCCAAAACCTTCGCCGAGTTCTTCGTTATTCTTCCTGCTTACAGTTTCCAAGATTTTGCAACGGAATCACTCGACGTTAGACCGGATCGAAGAAACATTTTTTAAAGTGGTTAAATAGCTGAGTTGCAATTGCGCATGGCAGACTGTGTCTCATAAATAAATTAAATTGCTCCCATTCGCGGGTACCAAGCTGAAAGAAAAATTTTTTTCCAGGAAAACGGAGAAACGGCGATTTTTCTCATTTTCTCGGAACTGGGTTGCAAACTTCAATTCGAAAAGCCGGAAAGCGTATTAAATCCAACTTTTTTTTTACCCGCGCGTTCGTCAAATGGTCGTTGTAGACAGACCTCGGAGGGATTGAAAAGTTGTATAGAGCAGAATTAGAGAAATACAGATTTGTTCGAGTAATTCCACGTGTCGGTTTTCACCGGGCTCACTTAAGCGTATTTAATCGTCTAATATTTGAACCACTTGCGCGCCATTCATTTATCAGCCAACCTCGCGATATTCACGAAGACAACTGGCCTCCACCCGACTGAATATTTTGCGGAATATTTAATTTTCCGATAAAGCTGATTCACCCCCGACCGCGTTCCCTTGATTCCATTCACGAGGAAATTGAAATTCACCGATATCGAGGAGCATTTTGCATAATTTCTGATTTTACTTTATTATTCGGGGCGACGCGACGTACCGCTCTGTTTATATACACATTACGGTTTTCCGTTATTCGATTTACATTCGTCTCGTCGAAACTTCCGTCAAGCTGCAGTCCACACTTGGCAATTGAGAGAAACATCCACTCGAGGGAAATCGACCGACAATCTGTGCCTATTATCGGCCACTGTAATCACAAACTGTTCAGGCACAATTTTCGAAATTTCTTAACTTGTAAGATCAGAACCACCATATTTCGAAACGCCTCTTTTGTCTCCGGTCGAGTATCAGGGAAAGCTGTAGATGTGAAATATTGTAATGCACGGTGGGCCTTTGAAAAGTGAAAAGAAAACGAGAGGGTGGGACAGTTAAATGTGAGTGCGTTTCAAGTGGCAGCAGAAGGAGCAGAATGGAGGATAAAACGAGCTCGTCTCGCGTCGCTGTCGATTCTGGGATTACAGTCTTAAGCTTGACGACCCTTTTTCATCTTTTCAGAGTTAAAAAGAGGGGTCAACCCCCGAAGCTGCCCGGGGGTCATCGAATTCGTCTCCACGGTCGTGGGTTAAAGCAGCCGGTCTTGGAACTGCACTTCAACGGGGACCTTGAATTCCTCGAAATGTCAAGCGACCACGTTTTAAAAGATAATCACCGCATTTCAAGGGCCATTGTCCCCTTTTTCTCGAATTAAACCTTGTCTCTGAAAGGATTCTTTAAAATAACAACAATATTTTCCCTGGACGGTTAGATCATACATCAATATCTCAATATTGAAACGTGTTGAAGCCTTTTGTTGTTCAAACAACATTTATTATTATATGAGAAGATTTATTATAGCAATTAATTTCGTAATCTTCTTATGTACATTTGAATAAAAATTCATTTTTAAGTTCGATAAAGAATTGTGTCGAGCACATACGACCGACGTGGCAGTCGAAGTGTTCAAATACGACATCAATTCCCTAATTGCGACGGCAATAAAATAGCTGTAAATTTAAATGCAAATTCTCGTTTTCATGGGCACATTTAAAGAAAGTGAAGTAGATAAGTTTTACGTCTGGTGATAATACTACTTCTATATTATCCGAGTCTTCAGTCAATTTTCTATATCAACGTGTTTTACTGGTCTCTCGACACTTCTGCGAGCTATAAACGAACACAGATCTACCAATAAAATTACTAGAATGGCTCTGTACTTTTACAACCTCTTAACTGTACGAAGTACAGATAGATTACCGGGGAATCATCGAATATTACGAACTATTTACCGGACAGAAGAAAGTTCTGATAATAATTTCACATGCATCAACTCGATAGTGTACGATGTGCTGGATTAAAATTTCAGGCACGAAGAAAATCGAAGAGCCTCGGCCGTCGAAGCTCGCTATCACTTCAGAAGCCATAAATATCGGCAAAGACGAAACAGTTAACGACTTTACAACCGTGCAACCGATAACCGATATCAAACGAGGAAGCCGAGAAGAAGAACGGGCCACTTTTCTCGGCGTTCAGCACGTCTTGTCTCGGTGAAACGAATTAATTGCGATGTCTCCGCAAGCTGTCCGACTAATAATATCAGAGGGCGGTAAATGCGCGGTAGAGCAGCTGGATTAGGTGCTAGGGCTACTATAAATCTGGCCTCCGGCACGCAGTAAGATTTACAATCCCGACCGCCGCGCTTGTGTGATTTAAATTCCAACGAAATTCGTGTCGCGGATATTATTCCGCGCCAGGGTTGTAACGACTTATGGTTTATCGCCTGTTGCACCGCGCAACCTCAGTTTCCTTTTTTCGCGTCCTGGCAGACCGCGGTTGCTATCGTTTTCTCGCGAGCCGAACACGTTTCTCGCGATTTTACAACGCGGAGAAATTTCGAAATGAATTTCCTCACCGCGCTGAAGGTTTTACGCGTGTAGGACGAGAATGAGCACAGATCAAATATAAAACACTAAAAACATGAAACGAATTTAACACTAGATCTACGGAACCAGTCGGAAGGATTCCTAATATTTTCTTCCGCAATTAGCAAAATTATAGAAATGTTTCAATCGGAAAGAGTTTTTTTATTGAAGCACATGTTACTGTAAAAATAAAGCAGCGGAAAGCTTTAATATAATTAAAAATACTGCCACGTTACTTTCAATTCGCGAACATTGTTCGATGAAAAAATTCCTGTACTATTTTTGTGATTGGTATTCAGCACTCAATACGTTGAATATTTGATTAACGCTTCAGAAACGTATAAACGTTATAAATTGTTTGGAAAATTCATAGAATGGAGTATTAGATGTGCCGATGAATAATTTTCTCGACCGAATTGTGAATAGAAACGTGAAAATTGGAAAACGATCAGAACATCGCCCGACGCAGAATAAATGTCGCATTCGATTGTTAATTGCATTGAGGATTACAATATTCATAACGTGTTTGACATCATGAAAATATCAAGACTCTTTTGATAATAAAGAAAATCATAATGAAGCTACAGTCACAAAGCAATGAACACCCCGAATGAAGAACAATAAACAGTAATGTTCGTATCCCCCGGATAACAATGTATACGTTTTCAACAGAATAAGCAACAATTTCGATTCATTAAATACATTTCATAAACTCGTGTCCGGGCGATTTCATGATGTTTCCAACAAAGGCGAATTAAAGCAAAGCGTAATCGCGGGGACAAACATGGAAATTGCAACACAAATGGTGAGAGTACCAATTTTTTCAAATGTAAACATTTTTAGTAGATACCCTCAAGTTTGCACTATGAGCTCCTAAAAACTCGTTCTTATCGGTTTGCTCGTTCTAGTTTTATGATTTAATGAAGAAAAGGTGACACTTCTATTCATACATCTGTAAAATGAACCTCAATCTACTTTATGGAGTGTTGGATTTATGTTTCGTTTATATTTCATAATTAAATGAGTTTCACAATCTGGACTTACCGGATTTTAGTCACAGTGTCCCAACAATTACAACAGTCCCTTAATTATGGATAAAATAATTTCTGGCTATTTAATTCTACGAGAACTAAGGTGAAGTGCCCTAAGTCTGGACAGTCCAAAAGTGATACCTAAATCTGGACAATTGAATTTTCATAGTAAAATCATTAATTAAAAGATTAAATAATTATATTATATATTCTGAGGCCTTAGCTACAAGTAGGTGTGAATATTATTTCATTAAGACATCAATTGAAATTTAAAAAAAATGAATTCAAAGTTCATCTGAAAACAGTATACAAAATAGTCTATTTACATGCGAATCATGTGCATTTATAGTTCGAACTTTTGTTAGAAAAAAAGATATAATTCAAGCCCTCAGACAAAAAATAATTATCACGCATAATAATATTGATATTTTAAAATAAATTGGCAATCAAACTTAACGTAAATAATAATTATTAATCCAAATATTAGATGTCCAAGATTAGGACTGTTTTCAAATATAAGTACTCCATACTGGGACGCGATGACAGTAGCTGTCCCACTCTAAGCTTATACGCAATGTGCTTACGCCTGAAGCCGGACACGTGTTTGTGAATAAAATCAACGCATTGTTTGCAAATTATTTAACTACATGTACGATAATTAGGCTTCTATTAGCTTGAATAACGTATGTAGAAAATGTATTCCGGTTGTGACGTTAATAATACTGTATGTTTACATCTTAAACCTATCAGTATTACTACCTAACCTTAAAAGTTGTATTATGACAAGTTTTATTAAAACAGTAAATGAAAATAAATATATATTTGGTTAAATAATACAATACTATAATCTATGATAAGAATACTACGTATTACGCAAAGCATCTTCTATTCGTCATGCGCAACAGCGCCACCAACCAACGTTTTAGGTTATGTTCGCTCGATCAACTCGTAAATTGAATTTGTCCCGATATAGGCTTTACTTCTGTCCAGGTACTAGCTTAGATTGGATTTAATATGTCCAACTATAGGTTTGAATTATTCTTGTTAATACAATTAAGATATTAACCTAAACAATGATTTTTTATTTTAAATTGCTTTATAAACTCTGAACTGTATGTTAAAACTCTTAAGAAATTGTTTTTGTTTATTTAAAGTGATAAAATTTAAAATAGAAAAACATGCTGTCCAGGCATAGGGCACTTCACCTTAACTTCTACATACTTACCAGACATTCCGATTAAAGCTAGTGATCAGCGAGATCAAAAATTCCAATCGTGCATCTGTCGGTCGTCGGACAGCCATAAGAAAATGGCAAGAGCAACAGGAAAGCGATCGGTACGGTAACCCGCTAAACCGAACAATGTCAGACGAGTGTGCAACGTTGGGAAGTTGGCTGACACCTGGATGGCAGTTTACTCGGTCGGGTGCGACTCCGGTCGATTCCTCAGATTCTCGACGCGCCGGGCCGCCAATGGTCCATAACTAAAGACCACTTTGGTAGCAAGAACCGGCGCCGGTGAAGGACAGGAGGTTCGAACGTAGCGGAGGGTTTCCAGTGAACCTTCGTCATCACGTCACATCCACGTGAGAGTCGGCGTTTGCGGGCTAGTTAATTCGAGTCCTTGTGATTTGTTCCAGTGGATCGAGCAAGAGCGTCGCGACGCTGGCCTGACACCAGGCAGGGACGCTCTGTCGACTGTCGGGAAACAGAGAGGCAGCGCCGCGGCGGTGGAAAGAGAGACGGAGGGTGAGAGGAAAGGAGATAGCTGCAGACAGATAGAGGACGAAAGAGAGACAGCTAGAGATAGCTGGGGGCAGATCGAGAAAGGAAGGGAGATAGAGAAAGAGAGGGAAGTGAGAAAATGTCGAGGAACAGGAGAGAGTATCAGGGGGCGTGGGCTGGCGTAGAACCGGGCGCGAAATCACAAGTTGCCAAGAGGCATGTAATGTCGGCGGATTTGCAATTCCATTACCGACTCGCAGTTACCGGTTCTCATCCTTCTTCGCCTCCGACCGTTCTTCTTCCCCTTTCGAGCCTCGATCTACGTCCCTCTTTCGCCACTCTTCCCGTCTCTCGACCCTATCCACAGCTTCTTCTCTCGTCCGTTCCGTCCTCTATCAAACGAACCCGTTCCGCTCTATCCGCGGAGCCCGTCCGACGAACGTCTACCCACCAACCTAGACGCTTCCCTTTTCAACGGAAGATGTCATACATTAACCATTACACGAAGACGACGAGCAAACGCGAAGCCAAGGTTCCTCCCATCGATGATTACCCTTCTGACCCCCGAGCAATTTTCTTCTTGACCATTTCCTTTGCCGTTACGGATCGCTTGACCCATCCTCTCCGAGTAACCTGATATTACAACCCTTTCAGCTCTTACGTCGGATATACTCGGCATTCATCGGTTCACCTGCGAGTCGGTATCCGGTTTTCTATTTTTTTCAATGTGTCAAACATTCGTTTGAAGCATGAAGCTCAGACTGCGGATCTGTATGCGAAATAAGAATCATCTACGTCGATTCTAAGGAACGTAGGCTGAACGACCATGCATTTTCTCTTTTAACAATTTCAGTATGTCGAAAATAGCACAACAGCATTCTTGGAATCAAGATCCGTGGTCTAGCGATTAAAAGTCAGAGGTCAACGTCTTAGAGGCATCACGAATAATTATAATCACTGAATTGAAAGTGAATGAAAAACAAAGAAGGGTGGTTCCATTAAAAAAAAGAAAGATGATCTTAATATCATTATTTAGAATATCGATCGTAAATGTTGATTCAATTTGAAAATGTTTTCGGCGCTAATGTTTCGATCATTAATACAATATAACAATTTTGCAAAAGATTTACACTTTTACTCCTGACGTTTCGGTTCTGTTTTGAACCTTTATCAAAGGTTGGAAATTTGCTTCTAAACAAAAAAAATTAAGAAATATGTATGTGAATATAATTTTAAACACTGTGTAATAAACATTGTGAAACTTGGTTTTGATACATACATGCTATAATAACTCTGATTATGTCAAAGAAGACATTGAAATTGATATGTAACGTTTGCTGGTTTGAAACCTACTGAAGTGATCGTAACAAACTTGAAAACTGACCACATTGAAAAAAAACCAAACATATAAACACGCTTGAATACGACGATCTACCGCTCCAAATCAATATTTGGCGGTAACTTTGAATACCTTCAATCTTATTTTATACATGTTGTTAATACCAACAATCTAGTGGTAAATATTTGAAAAATCGACATTCATGAATGGACCATTAAACCAAATAAATTTTTATTGGTATAGACAGAAACCATTTTTGTTATAAATGGGTGAGACCCAATTATGAACAATTTTTTATTATTTGGAAACTTCATCATTCAGTAATGTCGTATAATATTCATGAATCTTAGGAGATTCGTACCTAAGATTCACGCTATGTTGTTTAATCGTGTGAATCGTTTCCAATAGTAACCTCTTATGTAGGTTATGTTCTCTGTCAATTACTTTAACGTTGTCAAAATCAAATCTATGGTCAAACTCAATTCAATGTTTTGTCAAGCCTGTGTTGTGTTGGAGGCAAGAAAATATTTCGTTTATGTTCAGTGATGCGTGTATCAAGATGTCTAGATGTTTGTCCAATGTATTCATGGTTACAATTCATGCAAGGAATTGCATATACTATATTACAACTTTTCAATGTAGGTATTCTATCTTTAATTGGTGGAAACCCATTTTTCAAGTTGAAAGGTATATTATAGATAGTATGTAAGCCAGCCTTCCTGAATATTCTTCTAATATCATTAGAAATATTGTTGACGCAAGGGATAACCACTGTGTTTTTCCAATTGAATGGACCTCTTGTCTTAAACCTTTCCTCTCTTCACTTTTCGACGAGGAGAGAATGGTATAATTCAAATACTCGTTCTTTGATAATGTTAGTAACGAGATTTTCAGGGATCCATTATGCTTTAATACATTTCTAATAAGTGACAGATTGTTAGATCTGAATTCAGGATTTGCCAACATTATGGCCCTATCAATAAGACCTTTGACAAGACCTATCTTGTGTTGTAATGGATGTACAGAGTAAAAGTGTACGTATCTGCCAGACCAGCTATGTTTGTGAAACCAATTTGTTTTAAGTTCTTTACCAACTTTGATAATACTGATGTCAAGAAAGTTGAGACATGAATCCGTTTCAATTTCATGTGTGAATTGTAGTCTGTTGTGAAATTTATTGAAGGTGTCAATCAACGTTGTTATTTGGTCAGGTTTGCAACACGTGAGAATATCATCTACATACCTTTTATAGAAAGTTACTTCAAATGGCAATTTGGAAATCGAAACTTTTTCTAATTCTTCCATTACCAAATTGGCAATAACAGGGGAAATGGGCGAACCGTTGCATTACCACAGATTTGTTTATATTAAATATTATTAAAGCTAAATGCATTCGATTGCAATACAAATTTAACTGCTTTTAAAAATTCATCCTTGTTAATAACAGTATGTTCTTTTAATTCATCCCATCTTAACTGTAACACTTGTAATGCCAAATCTATTGGAATGTTGGTGAATAACGCTGTGACATCTAATGATATTAGTTGTGATTCCTCCGGAACCTGAATGGTTCTGAGTTCTTTAACTTTTTTTAACTTCCCGATTTTATAGGGAAGTTATTGTAATTACCCCGAAAATCGAAAATCGATTTTTTAGTAGATCTTCACGTTTCATGGTCATTGGAGTCATTTTAGACTATTTTTATCAAAATGTTCGTATGTGTGTGTGTGTGTGTGTGTGTGTGTGCGTATGGCCGTTTCTATGTAATCAAATTTTTCGTTAACGTTTTCAAAAAAAGTAACAACGCGATCAGGATGATGAATGATGCAATCGATGTGCCCCGTCGTAACTTAGAGCTGATTAGATTTTGGTCCATATTGGTCAAGTAGTTTTTTAGATTTTTACTTTTTTTCGAAAAGAGTTGATTCTACAATTCAATTTACAAGGGAGGACGAACATTTTCCACCAAAGAACCAAACGCAATTACATAAAAAATTTTTTTCTTAATTTTTTTTTTTAGATTTAAAAAAAATTTTTTTTTTTAACTGATGCTAATGTTAGCGCTTGGAATAATCGAAAGTTATTCCAATGCAAGAGTGAATTTATCATCTCTATTCCCAAGAATACATTTTGGGAGAATATCGATGAAAGTACAAAAAAAAAAACGATGTTAGCGATGTTGGCGAAGGAGTAGAAGAAAATCGGGAAGTTCTTTGTGTGACTCTTGGAGAGTCACACACCAAATAAAAAACATTAATAGCAGTAGGCCCTACTAGTTTTGTTTAGAAGCCAATTTCCAACCTTTGATAAAGGTTCAAAACAGAACCGAAACGTCAGGAGTAAAGGTGTAAATCTTTTGCAAAATTGCTATATTGTATCAATGATCGAAACGTTAGCGCCGAAAACATTTTCAAATTGGATCTTAATATCTTTTGGATTCAAGGGATGAATCCAAGAAAGAACAAGTTTCGGATGTTGGGAAACCTGTCGAGAGAACCCGGTTTTGAAAAACCGCGATTGGTGTAAGCCGGCTGGCATTACCGAAGAAAAGTGTTCAATCGTTGATGGGCAATCAGGTTGGGGCGTGGGCGTGAGACGTCTCCATCCACTGTGGCGAATAGGTTTCCAACAGACGTTGCCATACATTATCCAGTATATCGTGCCGGCGAACAGCCATAAAACTGCAGCTTCTTTCATCGACGATTACAGGGCGTCCGGTCCTGCATGGTCGCCTCGCCTCCGGACAAAATGGGCGGAGACGGACATCGGAGCACTTTATTGCATTACTCGTGGTTTAATATCTACCCCCGGTGCAAAGAAATACGTGATCCAATTTCGCGTGTCGTATAACCGGCGTGTGCGGCTACATCCACGAATTCGATCGCGAAAGGACCGACCGCTACAAGTTAATAATACACCGGGTTGGGCCGGGTCGGGCCGGTTCGGGCCGTCGAACGATCAACTGCGGTTCATTGATATAAAGTAATTAAACCGGCTCCGTTCGATTCCTGGAGGGAGGGAGGTGTCGTCGACGCGGCGTGGACCGGTGTGCGCGCACGCGCTCGTGTTAAATCTGTTATTACCCGTTATCCGACGATCCCGATAATAATTTGATGCATATCTGAAGCGGCTTAAACACCCGAGCAGTCTATACTGACCGGCGTGGCGCGCTAGCATAAACGCCACGCGCGCGAGTGTGATCGATAGAAGCGAATCGATTTAGCGGTTCCTCTATGATGCAATCACGCCGCGGAAATTGCTTTTCCGCGAATTAAAATCACGATTAACCTTTCGCCAGGGAAAATAAGACTCTGACAGATAGAGGTCGAGACTCGTAATTAGACGGCGGATCTTTATGGAAAATGAACGTTTTTCTCCCGCGACAGATCAGTTAGTATACAGTGGGTGTACAAAGTATTCGTACACCTTTTAAAAACAATTTGTCCACCTTTATAACAATATTATAATCAATTAGAAGCATTGGTTTCGAAATGATATGCAAAAAAGATTTTCCAAAAATTCTGATTTACAAGGTTACATGCAAAAATAAAAAAGGCATTTTAAAAACTTTTTTATTTGGCCCCTTAATGAAAATTTAAAATATATCTTTTGTAGATCTATGTTAGTTATACACATGTTGAAAATTTGACACAGGAAAAAACGATATGCATCAAAAGATGTACGATTCTGCGGATTTGAAACAGGAATTGATCAAAAGTCGTGTAAAACTACGACTATCACCATTTTTAACCGCTTGTAGCTCGTGTCTATGTTAATCGAAGTCGATGAAATTTTCAGCATGTGTATGACTATTGTAGATCTACATAACATATATTTTAAATTTTCATTGAGGTCCCAAATAAAAAAGTTTTAAAAAATCCCTTTTTTATTTTTGCAAGTAACCTTGCAAGTTATAATTTTTGGAAAATCTTTTTTGCATATCGTTTCGTAAACCAACGTTTCTAATTTATTATAAAAAATCAGGTCGTTTCGTACAATTATAAAAAAGTTATTAGTTTTTAAAAGGTGTACGAATACTTTGTACACCCACTGTGTCTATACAATGGTTTAGTAGATCCGTAGACGCGTCGCTATTTTTCCCGTCAATATATTACGGTTTATCGAGCGCACATAGAATACACATTTTGTTTAATCGCGATAATGAAATTGCCTGGAAATGTGGCTCTCGTTGCATTTATTTATGAGGTATGCACAGTGAAAGCATCAATTTCGGTGAATGCGTATCGGTGCTGGTTAATGTTCGAATCCGTGTATCTAAAATCGTAAGTATAACAATGCGGCAAACTAAATGTAAACATGCGTACTATTGTCACTATGTCCACTATGGCGTTTCGATGCAACGGAGAGAGAGAGAGAGAGAGAGAGAGAGAGAGAGAGAGAACAATCATTTCTTCTGTCTCTTGGCTGTTACGAATGACAAACAGGTGTTCAATATCATCTCTGGCAGGAACCGTCCTAGATAAACGAACAGAGCCACCCTAGATAAATCTACATATCTGTTCAGTTTAGTTTAGGGCCCAAACATACGCACTGTGGCGGCCTAACTTCCTACATGCGCCACAAGAGGGACAGGTAATTGAAAGACCTTTCCCGCAAGTACTCGGTTCCTCAATGATTTCTACTATATATAGGGTGAGTCCGAAGAAACAGAACAACTAAATATCTCCGTTACTGTTCGTTGTACAAAAATACTTCTTAGGACAAAATTACACTGTTTGAAGGGCCACATGTAACGGTGTAAGGGAAAAAAAATGTCAAGGTCATTTTTATGAGATTTCAAGATTATCGATGTTTTTTTAAGTGGAATGAGGCATTTTTTAATACATCAATCGATGCAGCTGGACATTCTTTATAAAAAAAGAACTAACCTATGTATGTCGAAAAGTTAGTAGTTCAGGAGATATTTCAATTTAAATAACTTCAAAACACCATTACTGTCGTACTAAGCGTTAGCGTTTACTTACTTCTGTAATGTTTTAGTACGATAGTAATGGTGTTTTAGAGTTATTTAAATTGAAATATCTCGTGAACTACTAACTTTTCGACATACATAAGTTAGTACTTATTTATAACGAATGTCCAGGTACATCGATTGATGTATTAAAGAATACCTCATTCCAATTAAAAAAATATCGATGACCTTGAAATCTTGTAAAAAATGACCTTGAACATTTTTTTCCTCACACCGTTACATGTGGCCTTTCAAACAGTGTAACTTTGTCCTAAGAATTTTTTTCGTACAACGAAAAGTAACGGAGATATTTAGGTGATATGTTTCTGCGGACTCACCCTGTATACAGTCCTCAACCGCCTTCCGACATCCCAAAACGTCTAAGGCAGACCCTGCTAGATAGCCTTTCTTGATGTGTCCTCTAGCAGGCCTAGGACGAAACGCTACTTTCTTTCTCCTCCTCTCTTTCATATTGGTCGAGCTTCTTTACTATCACCTTCCATCTTATTAGCTCCCACAGCACAACCAACTAGACGTTGACAAAATAGGAATGTTCATTTGAAGGGTGCTGACAAGTGTACCAGTCGTCATTGCAGGCCTATATAAGCCAACCCTTGCATTTCTAGTCTCGTGGGCTAGTACTGTCGTAATCACGAATCGTGTCGCGTCGTGCTGCATCTCGGAAGTCAACTACCAGTGAGATCGGGCTAAAGTTCCCCTTCGAATCAAAGTTTAACCGTATAGATTCCACGAGTTCGGTGTAAAATCTATTAGACAGTGATAAGGTTGCTCCGAGACCCCCGCATTGTCAGTGCGTCAACACCGTGCATCTTAGTTTAGGTAATATCTTCTTTCAATTCTTTCTATTCTAAATATAATCTATTCGTGACAATTACACAATTGTAATACGAATTCTTATAGTAAGAATATATTTTGTGTTCTTTGATAATTAACGCAAATTCATTAAACCCATATTTATTGTCCAATATCATAATCAAGTAATTCAACGTCCCCACACGATACAATCTTACCGCTCGGATTGTATCAATTAAAATATACTAGTTACGACGCTTAATTAGGATAATTCCTAGCAACTTCCTGATTACGCATCAGGTTCGTCTGCGTTTGACACCATTCCTAGAGGCTCCCTGACTTCGCGTCAGGTTCGTCCTCGCTGCCTATAATCCCAGCGGCTCCCCAATTTCGCATTGGGTTCGTCCGCGTACTTTAACTAACAAATTGATACCAGATTCCTAGGGTAACAACCCTTCGCCGGCCACTCGTGCTGCTCGCGGCCCTGGCTCGTAACATGGCTCTTGTAATAACTAGATTTTATGCAAAATCAAAATGGTACCTACAATTTATTTGACGATTACAATCAACAATTCTTCTCTAATTGTAGAAAAGAATGGTGACTGTGTAATTGATTACTAGACAGAGGATCTTTATGCAAAATAAAAATTTTCTACCTGAATTGCAACAAACTGAAATGAAATAGAAATTTACTTTCTACCTTATATTATGTTTAACAGGTTGAAAATAATATAATAGTATTTTTGAATTATTCTAATATTTTACTGTCTTAAATTACATCTACTCATTTTTGTAGTAAACGCATAAAATCCGCTGTCGATTGATTAATACAGCTGTATTTTTTAAAATTTAATCATTGAATTTTGTCTTGAAATCGGGTACGAACTTATGCAATCATCTAATATTTAGAATAGCACTGATTACGAAGAGCGTCATTCTCATTTCAGACATCTCGCGGTCATAAATGACAACCGCTTTACAGCAGTCGTTCAAGATATAATGAAGTCTGAGCGTGTTTCGCGTCTGGATAAGTATAATAACGTGGAGCAGTAACAGTCTGTAAATTCTAACTGGACTGTATAAAATTCAGGAAGCTCGCGCAAGCAGACGTCTATCTGGAAGATATTCGTCCGCCGAGTTCGCTGCGAAATCGGTATTCAAACTCGGACACTGAAGTAAATTCCGTTCGCATATAGCTGAACGCGCTAACGACCGCTTTTTAGATTTCCTCGTTGTCGTTGAAAATGCGATGGATATCCGACAATCGAATTTCCTGGAGCATTCGTCGACTCTTCGAAGGTATCCAAGGCTCGAAAGCAAAAATTCATGGATTATCCCCGACCTCGTTTCCCCAGACGTCGTCGTCGTCGTGACAATATTTTGAGCACGTAGTCGCCGCCGCCGCGCCGCTGCTGGTTACGTGAATCAGCGATTTTTGTAAAAATTTTATTATTCCTCGACGTCTTCTTATCGCACGGATCAAGATGATTCACGGTCATAGATTTCCCGCACGTGAAGGCGCTCGCTTAAAAGTGGCATGCATTATCGCGACAATTAACATGCAAATTGCTCGTGGACTGTGGAATTTTATCTCTTCACGCCACGTTCCTTGCAGTGCGAGCCGGATTCGATAAACGCCTACCAACGATCGTTCGATATACAGTTTATTGTTGCTGCTGAAACTGCTTAACATTAAACCTACCACGGTCAAATGGCCGGTTTTATATATTTTCCAATTATCGAAATTATAAAAATCCATTTGTGGAAAATAATGGAATAAATTTCCTTGTCCAAGCATCCTTTATATCGCAACGATCTCCATGAATTTAGCTTAGCCATTTTTATAAGGCAATATTTACCAGATACTTTTAATGCTTGGTAGGTTTAGTGTTAATGTTTAAAGAATAAAATATCATTAATGATTTTAACAGAGGTGAAATATTTTCCAACAACTTTGAATTTCATCTACTCAATTTTACTATAAATGCATAAAGATCCGCAGTCTAATTACACTGTCCAACACCAAATTTGTTCCCTAATTACTGTTGGGTTCTTCGTATAGAGTTTTTTGCGCTGATTCCGAATCTGTTTTCAATTTTTTTCCTATACGCACAGTTTTTGAGAACCATGACTTTAAAAAAAAACATATTTTTCAACTTTAAACAAATATTGTAGTGTTATTAAAAAAGATATTGAATTGTTCTTTATAGCAAAAGATTCTGTAGACTTTCCCGAATACAGCGATATCAAATATTAATACATTATGATTGTTTAAACATGTTTATATATACAGGATATTTTTCAATTTATCTGAAAAAATAAGGGCCCAGCGGAAAATCGAACTATACCATGTGATAGAGCAGACTTTTATCTTGAGAAACCCCGCTTTGAAGTTTGAAACGTCGACGTTTTTTTCGAACCAGAAAGCAAAATATCTTCGCCTAACACGAGTTGCCGCCAGTGGCGCTCGCCATTACAACGGTCGTTCGCCGCTCCGTATCCCGTCGCTGCGCCGTATTTCGTCCCGAGCGCCACTGGCGGCAACTCATATCGGGCGAAGATATTTTGCTTTCTGGTTCGAAAAAACGTCGACGATCCAAACTTGACAGGGTGGCTTCTCAAGATAAAAGTCTGCTCTATCTCGTGGTATAGTTCGATCTTCCGCTGGACCCTTATTTTTTCAGATAAATTGAAAAATAACCTCAAAAATTGGTGCAAAAGTGGTGTTTCTCCGTCTTTAATGATTGTTTAAACATGTTTAAACATTCATAATGTATTAATATTTGATATCGCTGTATTCGGGAAAGTCTACAGGATCTTTTGCTTTAAAGAACAATTCAATATCTTTTTTAATAACATCACAATATTTGTTTAAAGTTGAAAAATATGTTTTTTTTCAAAGGCATGTTCCTCAAAAACTGTGCGTATAGGAAAAAAATTAAAAATAGATTCGGAATCAGCGCAAAAAACTCTATAAGAAGACCCCAACAGTAGTTAGGGAACATTAAAAAAGTTGAAATTTGTTGGACAGTGTTATTACACCTTAGCCATTTCCTTCAGGAACGAAGTAAACGTTGAAGACAACGTTGAAATGTACTGCGTACAATAATGTTGATATTAGAATGGAATTGTCGAGGTAATTGTGTATGTTATGTTGAAGATGTCACAGGATTGACCGTCCAGGAGTCATCGAAATCAGGTCGGTTTATAGGACGTCCGTTCCACTTGCCGGTCCACTCGCCTCTATTATACTTGCCAGACCACAGACAATCCTGTTTCACTTGTCTCTATTCGATTTGTCTGACCACAGTTGATCCCTAGACCACTTGTCTGACCGTGTCCGATTTCACATTCCTAGTCATCGGCCGTCCCTATTCCAGTTCACTGACTACAGGCTGTCCTTATTCCACTTAACTGACCATGGGTCGCTTCCGTTCTACTCGGTTAGCTACAGGTCATAGCTATTCTGCTTCTCCGGTAATAAGTCGTTCTTCACTCGAGCAAAATTATGTAGACTCCATTTGGCTGGACAAAGCTGACCCTTGATCTACTTGTCTGATCGTAGATATTATTTAACACGTGTTCCACTAGATCGATGGTAGTCATTGTCTGACTAGTTGCTGCGACTTGATGTTACGCATATTCTACTTGCCTGATCTTTGGATTTCGATCGAAATGTCTGATCGCTAGACCGCGCATCTTTACGTAAAGTAAAAATCGTCTGATTATAAAATATTATGGGAAGAAGTAACATTCAATTTAGTTTCTAATTTTTGCGATCAATGCAAACAATTTTTATTTCGCGCGAAGATTCGCAGTCTAGTAATAATACACGAGAATAAAATCCTGTTCAATTATTTCATTCAATTGTAATCACACCAACCCATTAAATTGACGAGCCAAACTCGTGATGAAGGTCTCTAACAAAGTCTAACAAATATGAATGTTACGCGTTTCGTTTTAGATGAAATAAAATTTGATTCATTTATAATCAATACCTAAGCATTCAAATAAATGTAGCCATACATTTTCTTTTTCCTTCTACGACACTTTTGTGCATAAAGACGTTCTAATCACTGTAACTGTAAAAGAAACGATACGGCAAGGGGTTAAGAAAGAATGTAAATTTCTATTTCACTCCAGTTTGCCGGAATTCAGGTAGAAAATTTTGGTTTTGCATAAAGATCCATTAATAAGGTCTCTATTGAGGTGGACGTACACCTCGAAGTAGTCGCAGCTTCTTCTCGCAGGATGTGCTGCGTCGAGCAGGTACCCCGCGTGTTTTCCGATCCATGCAAATCGAAGGAAACGATTCGCTTGATTTTACGAGGAACCGTGTCCTCGTCGAGTGCGCTCGCCGCCGCGCCGCTGTGAATTTATATAAATATCCATGTGATGCGCTCTTTATGCGACTACAGAATGTAACAGCGGGCAGGATATTCGGTACGTTGGGCGCGGCGAGATTCATACGTTCCGCGGTACGCTTTGATAGCTCTCGCATGCACAGCCGGGTACCCAAGTCTCGTGGAAACAGCCATTCTTCGGGATATGACGTAATACCGCCGCAACAGTTTATTCGCGTTTTATCATTCCTCAAGACGCGGTTTTATTTTGTAGTGGCCGAGGTATCTCCTCTTCCTCCCTCTCTCTCTTTCTCTCTCTCCCCCACGCCGTTTTCATATTCCCTTTACGCCAGACATAATTCCATTATTAACGGTGGTCTCTTTGGATTCCTCTTTTCAGTGCCTCCTACCATTAAGCTGTCCTCCGCTGCTCATTCCCCTTGAAATACGCGCTCCTCGCAGACATCGTAACGTTTCTTTCGTATCTGTTTTTTCTCTCTACGTCACGAGAGAACGGATGGCGACGAATTAAACCACGCACGAAGTACTCAAACGACACTCTCGTATTCATGTTTTTTCTGCCCGTTCGACTCGTCCCAGATTTTCGAAAAAATACACTCGAGGTATTGCATGCTTTCTTCCTCGAAGTGGCATCGAACCGCAAGTATTTATCGACGGTGGAGCTGGCTCGGTTTGTGTTCGTAATTTTTGATGCAGCATCGTGAAACAACTGCTCCGCCACTTTAATTCCCATCATGTTTCTGTTGATGCTTCTCGGCCTGTTATATCTCACATTCAAGTGATTACTCGCTTCGAGCACGTTCCTCTCCGCCCGACTTTCAAAACCAGCACACAGTTTTTGAAGAATCACCGAGTTTACTTGAAATTTTGTACACGTGTAAAATGCATTATCTTTATTTTGTGGTTTCCTTTATTGTCGACGAATGGCGTGTCGATCGATCAACACATTTTGACGAAGCATCAATATGCATTCAATAAAAAATGCACGAACAACAACGTTGAGTGACGTTGAAATAAAATTTATTCAAAAGCAAAATTCGGTATCCAAATGAAAGCAGGAGATCGAACAGTTTGGTACCGCAAAATGATATATACAGGGTGGCCCACATAACTCTGAACAGCTCAATATCTCCGTTACTTTTCGTTGTACAAAAAAACTTCGTAGGACAAAGTTACACTGTTTGAAGGGCCACATATAACGGTGTAAGGGAAAAAAAATGTCAAGGTCATTTTTATGAGATTTCAAGGTTATCGATGTTTTTTTAAGTGGAATGAGGTATTTTTTAATACATCAATCGATGCAGCTGGACATTCTTTATAAAAAAAGAACTAACCTATGTATGTCGAAAAGTTAGTAGTTCAGGAGATATTTCAATTTAAATAACTCCAAAATACCATTACTGTCGTACTAAGGCGTTAGTGTTTACTTACTTGTGTAATGCCTTAGTACGACAGTAATGGTATTTTGGAGTTATTTAAATTGAAATATCTCCTGAACTACTAACTTTTCGACATACATAGGTTAGTACTTTTTTATAAAGAATGTCCAGCTGCATCGATTGATGTATTAAAAAATACCTCATTCCATTTAAAAAGACATCGATAACCTTGAAATCTCATAAAAATGAGCTTGAAAATTTTTTTTCCCTTACACCGTTATATGTGGCCCTTCAAACAGTGTAACTTTGTCCTACGAAGTTTTTTTGTTCAACGAAAAGTAACGGAGATATTGAGCTGTTCAGAGTTATGTGGGCCACCATGTATATAAAACTTGAACACTGAATAGTATTTCTTTATTAAATCGGTTCATGAAATTTGCATTTTCAAATCAGATATTTCATATGCAACAACCTAATAGTATATCATGAGGCATATGCAACGAGTACTTCTACGGTCTGTTAAGTAGAATGGGGGAGACCTGTGGTTACATCGCGAAAAGAGGCGGTAGATACGTCACAAATATAGAATAGATACATTCTACCACTGAGTAAGTGGTAAGGTGTGCCGTATTATTTGGCGTGTGCAGTTTCACAATCAATAGTCTGACAACTGAATTTAGGCTGATCCATTGTCACACAAGTGGAATGAGAACGAGCTACGTCCTGGCAGGTAAAATGAAGTGGTACGCTTTCAGATAAGTAGAACGTAGACAAGCCTGTAACCATACAAGTAGAGTAAGATCATGTATGGTCGGACAAGTAGAATAAGGTCATACATAGTCAGACAAGTAGAATACAATCATACACAGTCAGAAAAGTAGAATAAAATTACACACAGTCAGGCAAGTAGAATGAAATCATATACAGCCAGACAAGTAGAATAAAATTATACACAGTGAAACAAGTAGAATAAAATCATACACAGTCAGACAAGTAGAATAAAATCATACACAGTCAGACAAGTAGAATATAATCATACACAGTCTGACAAGTAGAATAAAATCATACACAGTCAGACACGTAGATAAAATCATACACAGACAGACAAGTAGAATAAAATCATATATGGGCAGACAAGTAGAATAAAATCATACAGTCAGACAAGTAGAATATAATCATACACAGCCTGACAAGTAAAATAAAATCATACACAGTCAGACACGTAGAATAAAATCATACACAGACAGACAAGTAAAATATAATCATATATGGTCAGACAAGTAGAATAAAATCATACAGTCAGACAAGTAGAATATAATCATACACAGTCTGGCAAGTAAAATAAAGTCATACACAGTCAGACACGTAGAATAAAATCATACACAGACAGACAAATAGAATGAAATCATATATGGCCAGACAAGTAGAATAATATCATATATAGTCAAACATGTAGAATAAAATCATATATGGTCAGAAAAGTAGAATAAAATCACACAGTCAGACAAGTAGAATATAATCATACACAGTCTGACAAGTAAAATAAAATCATACACAGTCAGACACATAGAATAAAATCATACACAGTCAGACACATAGAATAAAATCATACACAGACAGACAAGTAGAATAAAATCATATATGGTCAGACAAGTAGAATAAAATCATACAGTCAGACAAGTAGAATAATATCAAATATAGTCAAACAAGTAGAATAAAATTATACAGTCCGACAAGTAGAATAATATCATATATAGTCAAACAAGTAGAATAAAACCATGTATGGTCAGTCGAGTCGAATAAAATCATATATGGTCAGACAAGTAGAATAAAAACATACAGTCAGACAAGTAGAATAAAATCGTACAGTCAAACAAGTAGAATAAAATCATACATGGTCAGAAAGGTAGAATAATATGGTATATGGTCAGGCAGGCAAGTAGAATAAAATCATACACAGTCAGAAAAGTAGAATAAAATCATACACAGTCAGACAAGTAGAATAAAATCACACACAGTCAGAAAAGTAGTATAAACTGATACATGGTCGAACAAGTTGAAGCTTGTGACGAAACAAGTAGCATGAGATGGAATGGGGTCATACGCAATACGAACAGACACATTACCGTGGTATGAGTAGAAGGCGAGAAGTAGGACTCGCATCATTATGCTTCGTTAAAGGATTGAAATTGAGGAAACACACCGGTATAGATCTTCTAGTTTTGTCGCTAGAAACGTGTTTGCAGGTTCCATCACGTATGAGAACGTCGTCGGAAGCGACATCGACGTTGGAGCTGGCTCAAAGACCGAAACAGGCACGCAGTCAACGATTTACATGTCGGCCGCATCAGCATTGGCGTCGATTCGTATCCGCGCGTGGAAGCGCGCTTAGTCGCACATAGGCAATTCAGGACGGTGGATGTTAGACATCTCTCGAGGTCTCCATTAGCATACATCCGTGACACCGGTGTTCCACCCCTGACTTCCCACACGCCGGTCCGCGACCCTGAGGTGGTTAAATTAACCCTCTCTCTGGCGGCGGCGTCTGGTGGAGTTACACGTGTCCCTGTTCCTGTTCCTGTTCAGCCGATACGGCGCGGCGCGCAGCATAACGACTTCCGGTGGAGATTCTCGGCCGCGCACGCTCGTTCCCGGAATCGATTCGAAATGACTGGCAACTGATCCGTGGTTTCGTACGCGATCGCGCTCCGATTGCCGCCGCGTTGTTCCACGCTCGTTCCACCGTGTCCCGTCCGCGGCCGCATCCGGTACGCAACCCGTCCTTTGATAGATCCCGCGGATCAATCCCATCGTACGGCAGCCACGTTTTAGTTAATTGAATGTGGACCGTGGAAAAGTTCACTGTTGTGCGACGCTGATGAAATAGTGGTAACTTTAATGACGCTCCGGAACCCGATAGATATCGAGTTAGCGGGCTTCTGTCTGTCGGCGCTGAGGTTTCCGGTGTTTGCTGTCGCGTCGCTCAATTAGCCTGATTAAAAGCAACATTATTTTAACGAATTCTCACGTCTAACCCGCGTGCCCGTATCCCAGCATACACCTTTCGACCTCCGAATTTCCTTTCTGCGGTATAACCAACCTTTGTTCAAGAGTTTCGTAAAATCAATTAGCGCGACTTTCGAGGGAAAATTTGTTCGAGCTATTGTTCCCCTTCCCTGCGCTAACTTTTTAATTTCTTCTATTAACGTCCCGGGATTCTACGTTGAATCGTTTGTGCCACGCAGTCTTGGAAATCAGCTGAAACTCGGTTAAGCTGATTTACTGCTGGATTACTTGCGTTCCTCTTGTACGCGGAACTTGGGTCCGTTCCATTCCCGACCGAGCTGCGAAACGTGTTGTTTAAATGCAACTCGAAACGAGCATTCACCGACCGAAATAGTATCGGTCTTTTAATAAGTGTTGCAGGTATTTTTAAACGTTTGCTCGAATTACCATATCGCGCGGCGATTTGCATTCGCATTTACATTTTATGGCTCACGCGGACCGAGTATCGCGATTACACACCACGTTGCGAACTTATTACGGAATTTTGTTAAAACGGCGCGCCGCGGCTGGCGCAAGTGTTTCGCCACGGATAATTCGCTGTTCGATGCGATTCGACGCGCACGCGTTTCGATAGTCTTCATTAGCGGGCGTTCATCTCGAATTCCTTTTGTTTCGAACGCACTTCCCGTGCCGCCACAATCGTCCCACTCGTCGCGAATTATCATACCCACCATCGGAGAAAATGTCGTTCTGAAACAATAAAAACCAATCTCCGATTTTGCCGCGTGTCGGACTCACAGCTTTCCGACAAGCGTACGAAACGGCCGTCGAAAATATCCGATAACAAAAGTGTACGGGTTTTCTGAGTTTAATTGAACTGTACCGTTCCGTCGCGTTCGATTTCGCCTCGTCCGCGTTCACCGGTAAAAGTGGATATGCATTAAACAATCATTCGCTGCAGTCACTATTCGATTGAAAAAAAGAGAGACCGAGTGAGAGAGAGAGAGGAAGAGAGAAAAAGGAAATGTATAACTGGGCCGGTTATGACAGCATGGCTCGCGCTCGATGAAACAGCCGAAGAATTAAACGAAGTGTCAGAATGTTTCTTAACCAAATAGTCGGTGCTTAATCAACGTCTCCTTTAATTAAAATAAAATGGAAATTTAACAGATTACGTAGCTTTTGTATTTATATACGAATGTTCTACTTTTTCTTTTACTCCGCCCCTAATAGAATCCCCCAATGCAGTTTCGACATTTCTCTCCCGTTTTCATTTCCGTATTCATTATCGAGCAAACATTTATATCCGCATAAAACTCACTATCCCGTAATACGAATTAAATCCACGCATTGAATATATTATTGAATTTTATTCCTGTGAACGCTTCGTGGGAAAAGTGAACACGCTTTAAACAGCTAGTTGTTATAACCACCAATTATGCTGTCGTGCAAACGAAAAGTACACACGTGCACGTTGAAATTCGCTGATTGCAAAGTAAAAAGGTTCGATGAATTTTCTCGAAATTATATTAATATACGCGGAAGCGAACGGTCAGCGAAAATTCTCCCAATTTCGAAAAGCGTCAAACAAACTGTGGAGGACGTGCAGCGTGTTTGGAACATTAGTTTGTTTCAGATAAATAATCATTTGCAGCAAAGAATGGCAAACGAATTTTACCAGTTCAAACAAATTAGTTCATACAGACTTGTACTTAAAGAAACCACAAAAAAAATGGATTTACCGAAAGTCCGGAAAGCAGAATATCGCCTTGAAAGCGGCGATTCTTAATTTCGCTTTCAGATACGCCGGTATCCATAGGCGGAAGCATAAACGCTCCGCTCCGACAGGACTATTGTGATTCGTAAAATATACGTATTTCGAGAGAGCCATGGTGCTCGAAAGTTTTCGCCGTCGGTGTGCTTCAAGTTTAATAACATTTCACGTGCAACCTTTTTACGCGGCCGGCTCTTTAATTTAAAGTTTCCGCGAGCAAAGCGTTGCCCTCTCGCGTTTCTCGTTCTTTCATTTAAAGAAAAGCAGGGCGTCGGAGTTATGGCCGGCGGACGCGCCGGGCTTGAAAGGTCGGGTTAATATCTTGATGCGCGGCCCGAAACGAAACGAAACGAGAACGGGTCACAAGGTGTCAATGTCCCGCGATCAGAGATTTTAATGGAATCGAGGTCATTCTATTGGATTTGAAATTCGTTCGTGTTCGCGCTGTGATCCGCGTGCTTCTGAATAGGCGCGCAGATATGCGCATCAAAGGACCGTGATTGGGGTTATATGGAAGCTGGGAAGGGCTTCCGTTCTGCGGCAGGGGCGCGTCATGCTCTCCTACGCTCCCCTAACCCCCCAGAACCCCCCGGCAAACCCGTCAACTACTGTATAATAATTTTATCGCGTATTCTCGCGGTCATGCGCGTGATTGGGCTTCGCGGGATTGAATGCAGAAATGGCTGACTCCCCTTCGTTTATTTCAGACTCTTTTTTTGCTCGGGGCCAACTTCGCAGATTTAATTGTTGCACACTACGACCAATTAAAAGAACATGGAATTGTCACCGAAAAATCGTTGAATTTTCGTTCGAAAGTTCGTTCCGCGAATGACGTACGAACTTCCAATTTTTATCATTTATCCGGATGACCGCCTCGCTCCTGCATAGCTTGAAATTAAATTCCTAGTTTTCCGAAAAAAGTTCTTGATGAAATTTCTATATGTAGGATCAGTACCAGAGGTATTTTAAGAAAAGTTTTCGTGCGAATAGAACTTGTAAAATACGACAATAAAAATGCTGTTCACTTTTAATGGTCGCTCAGATAAGAGAATGCTAGCTATACCTGCAAATAATTAATAAATTAGGGAATAAAATTGTTGTCTCGCTGCTAGGTTGAACCAGATCATGTTCAAAGTAAAGCTTTCCCTAAACCGTGGAAATATGCGCGTGGAACAAAGCAGTTTTAAGATCTAAAGCAGAGGAGCAAGGAATTGGTGAATTTTCAAAAGTCCGAATTCCAGAACAAAAGCAAGCACCCGCTTTATTGTTGCATCCAGCTACGTTCCAGTTCTGTTACCATCTTTCAAAAATTCCTGTACACGCACACGTCACGCAAGAGCTATAGCACGGGGGTAGGAACGCCATCGATTGTCCGCAGCTATAAATTTGTTAGCCACGCGGAGACAATGGAACGAGGGAAGATACAGTCGTCGCCCGAATTCGAACCATACTGTGCTCTATTTCCAAGGATGGAAAACTAAAAGAACCTTAAATAACATCTTCGAAAAACCCACTACCCGAAAATTAAACAGAGTGCTGTCCCATTTAAGTGGAGCAAAGTGGAGCAGCCTTCGAGCAGTAAGTTCGAGATCCACCTACTTCGGAGCTACTTCAGTCCCGCAAAAAAACATACAGACTATCGTTTTCCCAAAAGCTTATACAGGATTTGGAAAAGCTCGACTGTTTGTCCTTACGAAATTAGATTCTGCGTCGCGCCGATATTTCCACCGTCACGTGGCTCAGTTAAAAAGTAAGTTGCATTGTAATATGCATTAATTTCTTCTTCTCCGGCGCATTATATGTTACGTCCTTGCCAGTGTGTAACCGGCAACGGGCGTGCATAAACGATAGCGCAGGAAGATTTCGAAGGAGTTTAATGAAAGGGAAAAACGGGCGGAGCCGAAATTCCTCCCGTGAACCATTCAGCAGGAACACCGTCGCGACGGAATAGCGCGGAATTTCTCGCAACGGTATCGTGTTCCTTGAATCGCGAGGCAATCCGAAACGTTGCGGAAGAAGAAACGGCCGGATAGAAAGCGTGCAATCGCTTTCGAACGATATTATTTTTTCTTCCAAAGCTTCGCTCCATTACGGCGACGATAAGCGAGAAACATTAGATGAAACATCACGTTCCTACCGTTTTAATGATCTCTACTTCACGCTCTTTCTCTCTTTGCTGTCCCCTTTTTCCTCGATTCGAATGGTGGATTTAAATCCTGAATTTCTAGAGCAGCATTATACATTACGAACTTGAAAATCCTTTCTAATTTTGTCGTTCTAATCAAGTAGCCACTGTCAGTTTTTAACCTGGAGTGGAAAATTCTTTATTCGTTTAATTTAGGTACTGCAGATTAGACTCGTCTAACAAAGAATGTCTATATCGCTTCAGTTTGTTGCAATTCAGGTAGACAATTTTTATTTTAATTTTCACGCTGTGCATAATTGCCTGGAAAGTGAATTACAATTACTGTACGGAGATAAATTGAAGAGTATTTTTCATGTGAATTAAATTATGTTTGAACAATTTTTGTCTCGCATTAAATATTCGAGAATGCTTTCCGATTGTACGGAAGAATAAAAATGTTTAAAGCGAGTCTAAAAATTCAGGAGCGTGCAGGACCAAAAATGGAAGATCCGTGCACCCGATATTTTTTTGCGACCGCTTCTGCGTATTCGACGCCGCCGGCTCACGTAAATCGAGCACGTGAGAACTGCACTAAATAATTTTTCCATATTTCAATATATCCACGCCGAGCACATATTCCAGCATCCGGCGCTATATCGATCTACATACAGCATGCCGCATATAGTCGTATATTCAAATATTTAATTTACTCTCGTAATTCTATACAACCGGCATACCGCTGTTCAAAGAGCATTGCATTCCACATTCTATACCGATTTCAAAGTCGATGAAAATATTCACGAAACAATTCTAATCGATATACTATACCACCATGAAAAGACTACTGTATAACTGACAAATGAAATTTAGATCCACAGAGAACTGGGAAAACCCAATCCGATTGCAGCAATAAAATGTCAGAACTTACTGATTTTTTCGTAATAACTCTTGCGCGAGGGAATTTAAAGTTTCGAATGGGAAGTCGTTCAATTTGAAAGTTTGTTGCCAATTTGGAACATTAACTTATAACTCTACTGGGAATTTGATTCACTTATGACAAAACTAAGGAGGCGAGAAGAAATTTATACATTGAAAGATTCTGGAAGATCGATAATTTCATTATACAAAAATTATAAACTCTTTGGGTGAGTCGTTTTTACATCGTTTTTATAATTATAAATTAAAATATGTACGTTTGGTCGAATAATTTCCAGAGTCAATTTATTGGTTGCGACATCCTCCTCGCTGGAAATATTCCAAATTACAAACAATACATTTTCATATCTCCTTTATCAGTGATGACTAGACTGCGGATTTTATGCATTTATGACAACAATGGGCACGTACAATTTAAAGCAGTGGACATGTAAAAAATATTTAGGGACATCGATGCGTTAGTTTCAGTTTAATAGGATAATTAAAAGAAAAATACAATTTCTATTTGGCTCCTGCGTCCTGCAATCAATGCAAACATTTGTTATTTTGATCCGCAGTCTAGTGATATGATAAAAATTCAATTTTTACCGTAGAACAATCAAGAAACTCGAAATTCATTGACAGAATCGGTTGATCACAATGCTGCTTATACTTTGAACAGTAAGTTCGCTTATCAAAAGCTTGCGTTTGTTTAATGTCACTGTCTTAATACTAAGCCTACCACTGCCGGTCAAATAACCGGTTTTATATTTTTCCTTCTACAATTTTTGAAATTATGAAGTTGTTTACATGGAAATAGATCCAATAAATTTTGTTTATCCAACTACATATTGGGATAAAAATTGCACAAAATCTAGATAAATAGAACCTTGTCATTTTTACAAGCTTAAACATTTTAATCGCTTTCAGTGCACGGTAGGTTTAGTTTTACATGGAATAAAATCCGATAGACAGCCGAGGGACGATTTGCGGGTCGTCCATTCGCGTTACACCCGAATGAGTGAAACTTTGCACGTGGTTCTGCGAAGCAAACGACGTGACCGTAGGAAGAGATCAAGTTTCAGGGGTTGTCGCGTGAAGTGGGATGTAAAAACTGTCGCGAGCGAATAAAACTTCCGCGCGAGGAGCCTGTTCGCAATTTATTAAACGTGAATGTGTAAAATAAAGTGGCCCGGCGGTGTGGTGGGTGTGCTCAGTGTCGTTAAGCTTTCTCATCAGCAGCAGCAGCGGCGCGGCGGCGTGGTAGACGCAGACGTTAAAGGATCGCGGTCGCGGTTACGGAGTAGGTAAAGAGAGGAATGGAGATTCGTTGGATAGGCGGCTTGGTAGGTAGGTAGGTTGGAGGTTGGAGGTTGGCGGGTGGCCGGTGGCGTTGGGAAAGGTCGGCCTCGAGCCGATGCAGGGAGCTGCCAGCTGCGGGACGAGTGTGCCCCGACTTTATGATGTTTTTTGATGCGACAGTACGGGGCCACGAGTGGAACGGAAATGAACTCGAGAGTGCAGCTTCCTATCTGCTTTTCAGTCTCGCAATGGAATGGACACAGAAGCACTTTCGTAGCCTGTAAAGCTCGGAAATACGTGCATACCATTTTCATAGAAGCCGGGGCTGCATTATGAATCGACCGCCTTCATCTCGTTTCGCTGATCACCCAGCGGTTGCACAGCGCTGCACACTTTTGCGCCTCGCTTTTCGCGATTGAAAGCGCCGGGAATAAACGAACCCGTATACTATCCGCGAGGCTCGAGCGCCGCGTAACGTCCTTCTTCGTTCCTTACGAATTATTCTCGGCAAATTATTTCCTTACTCGCTCCGCCCAGACACCCAACCCCCACCCCCTTCCTCCAAGACTCTTTTCATAAACACCTGTGAAGAGTTAATTGCTTCTGAAACACTTGGGACAAATTTCCGCTCCGCGCAATTTCGAGCGCAAGTCCCGTCTTTTTCGAACTATGTGTTCGACGAGCTTCCTCGAAGTTGCTCTTGTTCTTGGCAAGATATTAATCGGTTTTACGTGAGTTACATGCAAAGAGACCCTGTTTCCCTCGATTGCAATAGTTTAATGGTTATTTATTCCTTACTCTCGGTCTAATCAAATTTTAATCGAATAACGCAGAACGCGAAATTTACGTGAATTTTATTCATTGTTTTTAGACCTTCTACAATATCATAATTGCTTGAACGAAGTAATAGAAAGAGGAAAGCAGTGATTGCCTTCGAGCAGAGTTGTGCAGAATTACAATTGAATTACTCCAGGAATTATAATTATTAAGTAATTGAATTACGTTGTAATTCAGTTATATTGTAATTTATAATTCAGATCTTCATTCACGTAAATTACAATGTAATTCGTGATTGCAATTACAGTACGATTATAAAATAATTTGTAATTAAATTACATCGATTACAAATTACGATGTAATTAAATAAAAATTAAAAATTAAAGAATGATAAAATAATAGGTAGACTGCGGAACTTTATGCAAAATAAAAATTGTTTGCATCAACTGCAACAAACAAGGGCCAAGTAGTAATTTCTTTCATTCTTTAATAATGTTTATAAGCTGCAACTAATACATTGATGTTCTTGAATTTTTTAAATTTGTCCGTTGTTTTAAATTGCACCTATCCATTTTTGTCATAAATGCATAAAATCCGCAGTCTAGTAATAGGTAAGAAGAGGTTGAAAGATCCATGTGTTGGTTTCAACCAGAAGGAATTTATTATTTATAAATTTATAAAATCTGAACAGAAATAACTTCTGCGTTACATATTTTTTAAATTTCAATCATAAACATGAAATACCGTTACGTATTATGAAGGAGGACGAGGAATAGAGACTACGCCGCGCCGCATAAACAGCAAACAAGTATATGAAAGAAAAACATAAAAATATATCGCACTTCTTCAAAGTTCTGGGCTATAATTTGGAGAGCCGTATTTTAATTATATTGTATTTCAATTACACATCTGATTAAAATACTTAGTAATTGAATTCATTGAAAGGTTTGAATTATGTGATTGAGTTACGACGTAATTGAAATACAATGTAATTCAATTGCGTAATTGGATTACAATGTAATTGAATGAGCACAACTCTGCCTTCGAGGAGGTTTGTTTATGATATACTACGTTTGTTCTCAAAATTTCTATACAGGGTGGTCTTTTCATCTGAAGACACTGAAATATCTCGAGAACTATGTATCGGATCAAAACAAGTGGGCAATGAAAGTTGTTCGTCGCGAAGGGGGACATCCAATGATACCAAACTGGACCCCTCACCGCCACCCCTGGGGGTGGGGGTGGGAGAAGATAAAAAACTTGAATGGGAACCCCCATTTTTCATTGCAGATTTGGATTCTCCAGAAAAAAATACAGAAATTTTACCTAGGAGTTTTTGCATTTTGGTTCACAAATAGCGCTGTAATGGACAAAAATCAAAATGGAAAAAGTCGTTGGAAATTGGGCATATCTCGAGAAATACACATCAGATCAGAAAAATAAAAGTAGATGTATTTGATATTTTAAAGAATGCTCTTCAATAACACCATAATTGACCCCCACCCCCACTTCCTGAGGATTGATAAACAAACCAATGAATTTTTCCAACTGCTTTCCACTCCCAGGGGGTGGCGGTGGGGGGTCCAGTTTGGTATCATTGGATGTCCCTCTTCGCGACGAACAACTTTCATTGTCTTCAGATAAAAAGACCACCCTGTATAATGAATATCTCGATAGATGAGTCTATGAATTCCAGTAAAACTAACAGAACATAAAGGCTATGATGTAATGATTAACTTGTGAAAAACTCAATACAGATTTTCGATCGCCGTCAGGTCGTTTCGTCCTACTGTGGCGGCGCAGGTATTTCGATAGAAAGTTATTCACGTTTCTCAGATGCGGCGCGCCAGGATCTCTCGATCGAATAGGAAGATTTTTTGTTTCGTTCGGCAAGGAGACGAGTAACGGAGGAAAGGAAATAAAAGAAAATTGCGAATTACTAGATACCGGGTCAATGCAGAGAGCAATCCTCCAGCTTCTTCCCGTCGATGGGAAAACTGATTGCGAGCCGAGGTATGCTTCCGCGTGACAGGTTGTTCGTTTTCTGAAAGAACCCGCCCGTGCACCCGAGCCCGATACATTCCATCAAATTTTCGGTTCGGCGAGAGGGAACAAATTTTAACTCGGTTCCCTCGTGCAATGTCAACAGCGGTATCACGTGGCGTCGCGAGTCGCGCCGTGCCACGCCGCTCCGAAGAGGATACGACTCAATGAGCAAATCTAAAACCCCTTCTCGTACCGCAGAATTTTTAGGTACGCCAAGCCGGCGGATCGTCAATTACACGCTCCCGAAATATTAACAGCGAGACGCACGGCAGCCGTACGAACGGATCAAAATTTCATCCGTCCGAGGAAAAGTTTCTCCGCGGAATTCGTTGCGATGAAAAATTACGAGACCGCGAAGGCAGCAGCATACTGCTTCGAGGCTAGTTGAATTATTTTCTGCTACTGGAAATTTTTACCTTCTTGATGAACAGAGGAAAATGTTAAAACACGCCCGGGTAAAAATGCTTTTATGAAAGTAGTGCGTCTGGTTCGGACTTTTCGACGTAAATCTCAAGCTTTCTCTTTGTATGTTGCAGTATTACTTTAAACAGTCGAACTCCGTGGAACTTGCAGAACTTTGTAAAAATAAATCTTCCCACGCAGAGATATACGTATATCGTACAGTCGTAAGCTCTTTGCAAACAAACGATAGTTGATATATGTTGTTGTAAATCTGTATATGTTATACAGGAAATGCTAACGGATACAAATGTAACGGTCTCGGAAAAAAAAGAAAAACATTTTTTTCATATTTTTTATTCAAAATATTTTTGCAGATGTTATAGGAATGTATATTATAGCATTTTTTTTACAAATGTTTACAAGTCTACCCATAACCACCTTGCTAGTTTATGTTGAAGGGTAAACTGTACAATGATTGGCACCCTAAGCCAAAATCGTAGTAAAAATCTTTTTATCTTCTTTTGAAATGTTTAAGACGAGCTTAACTTGCTATTACCATAAGCCGATAGAGATTTTTCAGCAAAATCAAACAAGTTTTGCGAGCGATAAATCTTTTATTATAAAATATATTCAGTGAATAGCAATCGTAAGACAAATAGTACGGTCATTGACACAGTGAGAAGTAAACGTTAAACAAGCTATTTGTTTTATAATTAAACATATACACACATACTACATCTGTAGTACATTCCGAAATTAAGTTACAAAGCGATAAAGTATACGTACTCGTGACGAAAATTTTAATAAAACACTATTTACACTGCACTGTGGTCATCCGTCGGTCTTACTGGATGTACCAGCGTTGCTAACAGTCATATGTGGAACTCTGTTATGAAAACTTACAACGTTGCTTTGAAACAGAGTTGGGCAGACACTAGTCACAATTATGATTATTGACTAATAACTTCATAAGCTCTACAAAAGTGACTAATAATTAATGACTAAGTAAATACTTGAGCGTGACTATGAGTAATGACTACATAAGTATTTGAGCGTAATGACTAATGAATAATGACTAAATTTTTATTAAGGATGAATGTTGAATACTGACTATAATGGCATAACTAATTACTAAATACGCAATCAGAGTTTCAGTATGACTAAGGACTAAAAATGGTTATAAGTTAAAATAAGACATAATAATGTTACGTCCCGGAGTCTGACTTGCGCGAAATTATCGTCCCGCGACCCATTCCCCTAACTGGACGCTCAAATGCGATACAACCTTTTGTCCACGCGACACGTATGTCCGACGTCTGACTGGGAACCACGACTTTCACGAACATGCGTATACTACTTAACACCTACAGATAGTAGATGCGGACGAGAACAGAGATAACTGAGACGGCGCGAATCTTCGCAGGGAAATGCTTAGCGACTTATCGAACAGTTGAGTATGGCGATCGGTGAATACAGGCAGGCTTCCTTTATGCGAACTGCTTTCGTTGCTCGTTGATGGCTGCAGTCGAATCAGGCTGGGTCGTTGTAGGGAGAACGTTGATCATCACTCGTTCTGGGAAGATCACGTCGTTGGTGGTCCTCGGGTGGCAAACGTCGCGTATCACAAGCGCGAGGATGTAGGGAGGAGAACTAAGCGAGACTCACTTATTAAATTAATAACTGGGAATATATTTGTAACGTATGAAATCGAATGACAATGAATTAGAAGCGCGTGATATAGCAAGACCGCTCAAAGGCGGATGAGAGCGAGGACTCGTCGGAGTCCGGACAGGGACATCCAGGAGGCGACGAGCCTCGCTGGAGTCTTGAACGAACGTGACGGACGGACTGTCCGAATTGAACTGAATTAACTGAACTCTTTTTGGGATCGCGAGGTCGAATATATATATATATATATGTCTTATCTTCTACGCGATGTGTCGTTAGACATAACGCTACGCATGTTATGAGATGTGCGATTAATGATTACAAGGAATGCTACGTGATACTGCTACGGAGAATACATTAAGATATGTTTATTATACAAGGGTTAAGATAAGAATGGGTGTATGGTATGACGTGAGAATCGGATGCAATGATCGGAGCGAAGTATGACTACTTATATCTAACGAATATTATTAATAATTACGGTCACAATATCCTACTCTTATTAACTATGTTTATAACCTATGGCAACACGTCGGAAGACGTGACAATAATAACAAAAATATATCCTATTAGTTTATAAACATATAAAATACAGATTATGACAACGTTTGGTCGCTGTAAATTCCGATATAGTTTGAGTATACATATGAATGTATGTTAATCGCATAATAGTGACTCATGACTAAAGATTGATGACTGATCATTTAACTAACTAATGATTAATCATAACTAATAAGCAATAACTAACAATTACTTAGAGCTGTGACTAACTAGTGCCATGTAGATATGACTAACTAATCAAAAAGTTTGAGCTAACTTTTGTTAAGTTATGACTAACAATGAATCAGACTATTAGTCATTTTTAATTATTAGTAGATTTTTGCCCAACTCTGCTTCGAAACATAAATAAGAAGCAATATAAAATGATTTTCTATACCAGGGAATTCTTAATATTTGACGTTTAAATCAAAAGTGCCAATATCTATTGCAGGGCCAGTAACAGTACAATTTACCCTATTACAATTACAATACAATTACAATTACATACCTGCCCTGCTAATGTCATACTAACAAGTAACACTACCCAACTGATACTCACTGATTTGAATGAAATTTAACGTACTTATTAAACACCGAAAAATATTAAAGACGTGTTTTTTGTTTCGGCTAAATACGCTTTTTAGGGGTAGAAAGCACCCCTCAACCTCTAGAGATGGAAACGTTTGTGGCTAATTATTTCTTAAAGGATACAGTTTCTGAAAGCTATTCCTCATTATTTATATTCATAGATATATGTGAAAAGAAATTATGAAATTTTGCCTTCACTGGCTGGATCTCGATCTCGCATCTTGCCTTATTTGAATGAATTAACTTTCAATTTCTTTATTGATCGAATTATTGACTGATCTTGCCTTCATTGGTTGAATCAATTAACAATTTTCAATTACAGATACTTGCTTCATTTACAAACCATCAACGTTCTGAATGTAAAATTTTAATCTCTATCGATTCGCGGGGCGAAAAGCAAAATACTCCCTTTGATAAACATGAAATGATTTTCAAATGACCTTGAAAATCGTCCTCAAGGTCGATTTCAAGGACGCCATCAACTGCATCACTCTGAACTGTACAACTCTGGATCTAGCACTTTTTTCAGAAACTGTATCCTTTAAGAAATAATTAGCCACAAACGTTTCCATCTCCAGAGGTTGAGGGGTGCTTTCTACCCCTAAAAAGAAGAATTACTGTATGTAATATTTTTCGGTGTTTAATAAGTATGTTAAATTTCATTCAAATCTGGGTAGTGTTGTAAGTAGGACAAAAAATGTGGCGGTTGAATCGGCAGAGTAAATGTAATAAAATCAACTAAAACTTCGCAGCCTCTTCGTTGGCACGTTTAAAGTCGACCGGCATTATTCGGTTGATTTGTCGCGCGCGTCCTTTTTCGAAAATGCAATTCTCACGCGCAATACTGCACGGCCCGACGACGACGCGAGGCGACGTTGTCGTTGCGAGCTGAATTTTCGTCGTACAAATTTCTCCGGCCATTTATTAAGTCGTATATTTAGCAGCGGCAGAGGCGGACACATACACGCGGAATATCCACATTAAATATTCAGTAACAGGCGGTCGGCCGGCTTTTTCGAGTCTGAGTATGATTTAACTGAACTCTTTGAGTGCATGCATCTAGCAAATCCGAAAATCCGATTTACTGCGGCAGGTAGCCCGGAACAAGGGCGGCCGAAAATGCAATTTTGCGAGCTTTTATCTAATATTACGACCGCGTACTCGTGCCTAGCGTATTCCCAGAAAATGTGGAAAGAGGACTTCTCTCTCTCTCTCTCTCTCTCTCTCTCTCTCTCTCTCTTCCTCTACCTGTGTATGTGTAACTTCACGCTGAGAAATATAACTACAGGTCTCACGGACGCAATAAAATATGCTTATCGTAAGAAAAGTTGGACGGCGCCAGCTAAACCCAGCACAATAGGACTTGATACGTTTTTACAAGTTTATGTGACACCGCATTTTTCCGTCAGCCGGAGATTATTCCAGGCAGCACAGCGCAATATATTGCTAAATATTGACAAAGCGAATGCTCTTCCCTTTAATTTGCGTCTTTCTTCGGCGTAAAGTACTCCCCCTTTGTAGGTGTACTTTTCAGAATCACGGAAACGGCTGGGACTCGCAGCGTCGCCATTAAAAGGTATCAAATATTAATAAGAATATTTCTTCCAGCTTCTAATTTGATCTGATTCGACATAAATATTAACGGTAAGAATTACGAAGTGTTTGAATACTTTGGATAAATATTTAAATGGAGATCAAGGTATTTTACATCAAGGAATTTTGTGTTTATACCATGATGCGACAAATAAATAATAAGATGCATTTATGATTGATTTCCGCTGGCTGGAATGGCGAAATTCGACAGCAGAAAAGGAAATTCACCATTCACGAATGTGCGACGCTCTTAACAAAGGTGAAGCGTGTCAATCGCAGAAGTAATATTCGAGAGCTGGATGAGATATACCAGAGGTGGGAGATGTAAGAACGCGAACGAGGAACGTGTGCCTCCTGTCAGGCCAATCTGCATGAAAAATTTCCAATTTCGGTGGGGCAGAGAGCGGAGACGGGTCAGCAAAAACCGTTGATATCCGAAAACCAGGGAAATTCATTCTCAGGCTGCCGTTACGGTCACTTTATCGTGAACATCGAAATAACCGATCGAATATTGAACATGTCCCCCGCTTTATCATTGGAATTTTGTCGTGCGTTCGATAAATGCACACTGGCCGAACTGAAAGTTTCTTTCAACCAAAGCGATACGTGTTGTGAACAAACGAACGCGCGTTTGGCATTTGCTTCATTGGTCTTTGTCATAGTACGGGACTGTCGTAAAGGTTGTTTGTATAGTTCATATAGTTTGTATAGTTTCCAGTAGGGATGGGATCAAGTTCAATATGTACTCACGAATCCGAGTCAATTTCAATAACCAGGTTTCATTTCATGGATTTCGATTACTACCCAAAAGCAATGAAGTTTCAATGATTATATTTGAAAAGTATTAATTTTATACAAACTGATACCGAACCTCGGAATGAGTACTTACAAGTTTCGAAAAGATACTTATAGAATCTTTCACGAGTAGTACTCGAATCTTGGAAATAAGAACTGCACTGTAGGTTTTAAGCACTATCTTTATTAAATTCGTAACTATTTAAAAATAATATTTCCAATAGATTATGAAATTATGGTTATACATGTTGAATTAAATTATGCATTAGAGGAAAATATAACTGATTTTAAAGGTAAAAAAAATAATGATTAGAAAAATCAGAGAATTTCCGGTACGATATTCATAAAAGTTTCGAATCTGTTCGAATATACTTACAAGTATTATTTCCGTTTACCAAAGTATGTACTTGTAAAAGGTTCGAAACTGTCTGGTATAGGTTCGAGTATACTTAGGAGTACTATTTCTGTTTTTCGAAGTACTCTTATAGAGAGTTCGAATTCAATAAATCAAAGTTCGAACCTGTTTGCGAGGTACTTGATCCCATCCCTAGTTTCCAGCTACATTTTCGCTGTAGAAAGTATAAGAATAGCGTTAACGAATAAAAAGTTAAGACAATGTTTTCGGCAAAACAAAATTTTGCGTAAGTTCGGACGCATGTATCATGGAAAAATGTCTTAGATAATAATGGAAGACGAATGGAAAAAGTATTCTTCAAGCTTTTTAATAAGCCCAAGTATATCGTTATTCAATTTTTATTAACGAAAATATCTCAGTTCAATACACGATATACAAATATCGATAATTTATCACTGTGGATTTTTATGCAAAATAAAAATTGTTCGTACAAGTTGCAAGCCACAGCAGTTACATACGCACCTACTTATTGTTCTAGTATTTTTGAATTCTTTAAATGTTTTTCTGGTCTGCATTGTATCTACCAATTTTCGTTTCAAGTGTCGGAAAATTGCTAGTTATTATTCTGTCGACAAAGCTGCGGGCAGGAAATATTATAAATGAAAGTGCAGCGAAATTTGTGTGTTGAAAAAGAGGGAATGATCTTCCATTTAGGTGAGTGCTCGGAGAAATTGAAGGCTAATGCGTTCCATGATAATAAACTTTTTATAGTAACAAGTAAATCGAATATCTTTCAAACCGTGCTCAGTCGTTGTCGTATTTCCTACGGAATGGCGTTTTGATGAAAATAATGCATGAAATTTATCGTCGAACTGACTATCGTGCGGATATTGAGAGGAGGAAAAAGTGGAGCATCGCTTATCGAATTGCTGCGAGGTTGCTCGTCGAACGCTGCCCGGTAGTAAAACTTGCCACTAAGCAGATGGAGTGCTGCAAATGGACGAAACGAAGTGGAATTTAACGTTTTCGAGGCGGGTAGAAACAGCCTGACAAGCTTCAGGACAATCGATGCAGATGGGAATGCAGGCGCAGCTGGTTACTACCATATGCTATCGCGAAGATCGATGATTCGTATCTTAAGAGAAACAGATAGCACAAAATACGATATTTTACATTTCCCCGTGACGCCTTCTCCTATGGAACGCCACTTGGTCCGTATTGAAATTTGCAAAATTATAGATCTCCCGATAAAAAGAACAAACGTCGCATCTAAGTGCGAGAAAAGTGCACAATTGAAATTTCTACTTTTCCTATATTTTAGTCGTCCATTCATCGTTTTTGTTCGAATTTTAATAATTTTTCTTATTAAAATTTTCTTCTTAAAGAACGGAAAGAATGTTCGGAAATTTCAATGTATTTCGCTTATACCGGTGAAAAGGACAGTCGTGTGAACGCGGTTTATTCCATTTTCGAGGAATTGAATTCAGGGAAAAACTGCATTTGACTATCCATCGACTTGAAAGAAACCATCGGACCTTTGTCTATTTCTTGGAATTTTCTTGAATCGAGTTTAACCTCGGATATCGGACAGCGTTGAAGGGTCCCGGTACGTGTTCTTGCCTGGAGATATTTATGAAATGACAAAAGATCAGAAGAGTGAAGAGCATGGTCGCTGAAAAACAGAAAATTCAGGTCTGTTAGAGGAGCATGAGCGAAGGAAGATTGAAGACGAGCGATCGGGACACCGCAAAGGACAGGAATTTTCAATTTTGCCTGAACACACCCACACAACTTCCTGCGCCAAAGAAACTGGCAATTTTCACGGTGCAATTTTCGGAACATTTTATTCATCTGCTAGCAGTGGAACCACCATAATATCGGATTCCAAAGTGTACGCTCTGCGTCGCGCGCGGCGAGTTTTAAAACTCGATAACCTCAAAATGTAATATACGTTCGGCATATTTCGATGGGCAGAATTTCTCTACGTTACACGCGACTTTTTCAACATACTCGTTCTCGAATCGGAGATAAGCTATTCTTCGTTTACGATGCCTGCAACACAGCTTCTTTTCTTCGAGCATTGCGGTTGAAAGCGCGCGGGCCTCGATTTCAAAAGCGGAAGGCTGACCATTAAATGTCTATACCCCTGAACGAGGAGCGTTTCAAAACCGACAGGATTTAAAGCAACCATTTTTGTCTTATAGTTCCATCCCGTCTCCGCCAAGGAACGTTTTAATTGCTGCTCGCTGAATGCCGAGCGAGAGGCGTCCCGGCTACCAAATTCAATGAACGCTAAACCGGCTTACCTCTCCATTCCTGACATTAATTAAAAACGATAGACGAAATGGCGTAAGTTCAATTTCCATGAACCTTAAGGAAACAATGTCATTCGGTTGTCCAGCTTGGACAAAACCGTCCCCACCACCCGCTGCCCCTTCTAGTAAGCACATTGGAGAACATGGACCTTTACAGGCTGTCTAAAAAGTAATGGTCATCATAAAATGATTTCATTAGATCACTGTTTACTCGTAAGATCGTGATATCGATTTACTAATATTTCTTGCAACTTCAGTGTTTAGAATCTTATTTTATCTAACAAACGAACAAATGCTCTTTTAGTACAGATATGAACACAATGATTTTCCAAAAATCGTCGTAAACTGTAATGCTTTCGTAAAAAAAGAAGTAATACCGATTTGTCGCGTTCGGAAGATGGCGGGCACCGGACAATCGACTCGTCATCGGAGAATGGAGCGACGGCGTCTACTTACAGCAGAAGTTTATCTGTCTGTTCTGTCTGGTGCCTGCCTAACCGCGTGTTTCTGACGTATAATCTCGAGATCTTTAGTTGATGTTTCCCTTTCTTCCCTTACAATATCCGTGCGAGCTCTGTCCGAGAGGTCTTTGGTCTCGTGGCGCCGCTTTCTAGCGCAGACAACGCGTGATCGTTTTAACTCCGGGCAACAGCCATTGAAACTTAGCAGCCAGTAATAAGAAGGGAGAAATAAAGAGAGAGAGAGAGAGAGATCGGGAGACATCGGGATCGCGGAGGTACGTCGAGATATCGCTTCTTCTACTCCTCCCGTTCTTTTTTCTTTTCGTTCCTTTATTTTCCTTGCAATCAAACTTCGGAGAAATGTAATTTCCTCGGAATCTCGCGTGGTTAATAGCGACAGTTTCCACGTGATCTCACATGGTTCGTGAAAAATGACTGAGGCGCCCCAGTTTCACGATATGAGAGAGAAGATATTCGACTCGATGTTTTTATATGAAACGGTTCGCCGCGTGGGACGGGATAGAACCGCGTCCTGTTCACGTCACGTGAAATTAATATTTAATACGAAAGGGAAGCAATTTATAAGCCAGATTATTATTATTCGATTGCGGAATACGTAATGCGGATATTGCCACTCGAACGACTTGGAATCAGTATCTCTACTAACCGCGTCTGTTATCAGGATTTCACAGTATGTCGTTCGCTTTGAGTACACTGATAGATGTAGATCTTCTATGAAATTAGGTAGTTAAAGTATAACCGAACAATGGTTTATGGCCCGACAGAATTGTTTCGGCGGAGAAGCGAATATCGTTGTCAGATATTATTCCGTGGGATTTTATTAATCAATATATCCAAGAAGACAGTAAAACGATGTTACGAACGATGTATTGTCTTGAAATTGTTTTGATGAGAATTTCACGTTCAATCGAATCTACTGATTAAATTAATTTTCCGGCGAAGAGAGAGAGAGCACGATTTTCTGGATATTGTAAATGTAAATTTTTCAATTTCTCTTTCGCATTTTGGTCAGACAGCGATTAGCGAAATCGCATTCAACCCCCAATCATAATTGGTTACATTCGGCCATTACCCTTAGCCACCCTTTGGTCACCAGCGCGCCGCATAACCCAATTACCATCGTGCTCATGGTGAAATATAATATGTATATAATCCTCTGCATATTTCATTCAATACCGCGGTTTTAATTCGATTTTATTTATCCGACGACTGATTTAACGCGCGCGCTGCCAAAACTTAAAATAATGCTTCCGCAATTTACATGTAACTTTAATCCACGTAATTACAGCCACCGAAAAGTATACAATATTCATGGAACGCAAACTCTTCGCCGCGTTATTCAACGTTCAATGAAAAGGCTGAAAGAGCTATCAGTAATTTAGGATGATCCGTTCTGTTTTTTTTTTCGTCATAGATAGCAATTACGTTACGCAAAACATTTCACCGATAGTGGTACTCGCAATAAAATATCTAACACCGTTGTTCGTTTGCGAAATCGATTTATCGGATTGTCCGGCAACATTTCAACCTTAGGATTTTTTTTGTAAACGAGTTTCACGCTCGGCTCTGTTACCGTGACTCATTAACTTGGTTGTCAGTGTTTACTGGAGCGCGAATACTATTTCGACGTCGATCATCCTTTCGCAAAACCGAACCGCCCAAGAAATCTCTGCTGAAAAAAAATTCCGTTGCTCGAGACGGATCCTCGTGATCGGTAAGACGCGATCGTCGTCGTCGAGCAATCAAATGTTTATTATTTAAGATAAGTGACATTTCTGCTAGTATAATTTTTTTATTGAGAAAATCTCACGAGAGATTTATTACAACATTAGGTGCGAACAAAACCAAAGTATACAGAGCAAGTAACCTCTAGAGAAACAAACAAAAGAAACAAGAGAAACGAACAACTAAAAGTGAGGGTATACCACTTTTTTCTCTTTTTAAAAAGCATACAACGTATAAGGTGAAGTGCCCCATGCCTGGACAGCATGTTTTTCTATTTTAAATTTTATCACTTTAAATAAACAAAAACAATTTCTTAAGAGTTTTAACATACAGTTCAGAGTTTATAAAGCAATTTAAAATAAAAAAATCATTGTTTAGGTTAATATCTTAATTGTATTAACAAGAATAATTCAAACCTATAGTTGGACATATTAAATCCAATCTAAGCTAGTACCTGGACAGAAGTAAAGCCTATATCGGGACAAATTCAATTTACGAGTTGATCGAGCGAACATAACCTAAAACTTTGGTTGGTGGCGCTGTTGCGAATGACGAATAGAAGATGCTTTGCGTAATATGTAGTATTCTTATCATAGATTATAGTATTGTATTATTTAACCACATATATATTTATTTTCATTTACTGTTTTAATAGAACTTGTCATAATACAACTTTTAAGGTTAGGTAGTAATACTGATAGATTTAAGATGTAAACATAAAGTATTATTAACGTCACAACCGGAATACATTTTCTACATACGTTATTCAAGCTAATAAAAGACTAATTATACGTACATGTAGTTAAATAATTTGCAAACAATGCGTTGATTTTATTCACAAACACGTGTCCGGCTTCAGGCGTAAGCACATTGCGTATAAGCTTAGAGTGGGACAGCTACTGTCATCGCGTCCCAGTATAGAGTACTTATATTTGAAAACAGTCCTAATCTTGGACATCTAATATTTGGATTAATAATTATTATTTACGTTAAGTTTGATTGCCAATTTATTTAAAAATATCAATATTACTATGCGTGATAATTATTTTTTGTCTGAGGGCTTAAATTATATCTTTTTTTCTAACAAAAGTTCGAACTATAAATGCACATGATTCGCATGTAAATAGACTATTTGTATACTGTTTTCAGATGAACTTTGAATTCATTTTTAAATTTCAATTGATGTCTTAATGAAATAATATTCACACCTACTTGTAGCTAAGGCCTCAGAATATATAATATAATTATTTAATCTCTTAATTACTGATTTTACTATGAAAATTCAATTGTCCATATTTAGGTATCACTTTTGGACTGTCCAGACTTAGGGCACTTCACCTTATGTAGGCAGTATATGGAGGTCTTTGACATTGGGCCCAGCCAGAAACATAGAAACGTCCAGAGGCACCGCTGGAATCTTAACTTAAGAAGATTGTTCAACAGTAACGATCTTTGCGTATCGTATAAATTACTGTGTGCAGGTATCTCGAAATTGGATGCTTCGAAGTTTCAAAATCTTCGACGTTCCCAGGAAAGTAACAGCCCTGGTACACTGTGCTTCGGTAAATTTGCAGGTGTCTTTGCAAGAATTTCGAAATTGGAAGCTTCGAAGTTTCAAAATCTTCGACCTTCGAAGGAAAGTAACAGCCCTAGTACAGTTGCAGCTATTTTTGAGAATAAGGGGTCGATATGAATGTTTAGCTGCTGGAGAGCCTATCAAGTAGTGTGTCGCAGAGCAATAGCGGGACGAGAAAATTAGCCTGCGAAAGACCTTTCGAACGGGGTCGGTACCGGATCACCTCGCGACCGTTCAAATGGAACCCGCTTAGGAACGTGATAGAATTTCCGGGCCGAGATCGGAACACGCCGCTTCTTCCTCCGTGTATCTCTATAGAGAGAGAGCCGGTGCTCGCAACAATCGGAACAGGATACACCGTTCATTGGGCCGACACCGGCTGCACAAAAAGGGGTCGCGGGGGCGGATGGAGGCAGCCCACTGGCCGTCGTAGTTTTCCGTCGAAATAATACGAGGTGTCGGATAGGGGTGGCTGATTGCGCTCGAAGAAATTGAATTTCGCCGGGAGCCGTGAAGAGCCACTGGCAGAGCGAGCCAATAATGCCGAGGTCACGGCTGATCGGGCGATCAAACGAGTGTGTATCTTCATGATTTCGTCGGTGGTAACGATGCACGCTGCTGGCCCCGTGCGCGCTCTTCGCAACAGAGAAACTAAAAAAAAACAAAAAGAGAGAGAGAGTGGGGGACGGGAAATCGAGTTGTCGGAGGCTGCTGCACGGCTGGTGGGATTTCAGACACCGGGCAAGAACGAAATAACATTTTCTGATAATTAAATCGATCCTCTGCGGAATCAGGTCCCGACGCTTACGTATTCGCGGCCTCGCCGCATTTACATTTATTTGCATAAACATGAGCAATACACGCCGCCCGAATGCAAGACTTCTGAATGTCTAGAGGTGTGCTACTCAAAATATTTAGGAGGCGCATTTGCATCCGCGAAGAAAAACTGCAACCGGGACTGGCAACTCAGGCAGTATACACGGTTTGTTCAGCGTGGCGGTATTGTCGTTGAATAAATGCAATTGGGAACAACTGTTTGATGCGTTCGATAAAGTTGAGTTGCGTTTAGGCCGCGGATATTTAAAATCAGGGGTTTTTGCGACTACCAGAAACAAAATTCACTTGGTAATATCGTTCTCTTTTCAGTATAATTCGTTTATGCATGCATTAAACACTAAATTTGGATTTAAGTTAATTCTCGCGAAGCATTAAGGTCGTCGCTCACTAGAACGCACCGGCGCCCACCCGGCACCGCGCGGCCTCAGCTGTTTTGGATTTCTTCTATGTATTTTAAATGGATGTGCGCACATCTATTTAAAATACATAAAAGAAATCCAAAACAGCTGAGGCCGCGCGGTGCCGGGTGGGCGCCGGTGCGTTCTAGTGAGCGACGACCTTTATGGTCCGCAACATGGAAATGTTCAATCCGTCAAACGCGTGCAATTGTTTGAGAAGTTTTGGCTACGAATAGTTCTTGATCGCACGCAGCGTTGATCCCTGGGTTTCAACATTGGATTAATATCATGTGATATCATATGGACCGCGAGAGGCTTATTTTTCATGCTCGAACGTTCTAAACGCGGTTAACTCATCTCGCGTTATCCTGGGTGCTTGATTAAATGGTAAGCCGTCTGTTTAATCGGGGCTCACGCGGAACAACGTGTGGAATACAACTTGTGGTTTAATTAAAGTTGGGTATAAAGCAGCCTTTATGCGTGCTGGGCTATTAGTTTGATTACCATGAAAATATTCACTGCAGCCACACGCTTATAATGGAGAATGTTAAGCTCAAAGGATGTGGCCGCGTGCGGGCATTGCCCGACGCCATTTTGCCTCTACGGCTATCATGCTGGTTGATTCCTTTCTCTACTACTCACCAGAGACACCGAATTCAGGAGAAAGAGTTAGTTTTGGCTTAGCTCGTACATTAAACGGCCGGGAGAAATGCGAAGAGCGGGGCACCGGCCGCTCCACATACGAGCCTACTGATGTGGGAGGAAAGGGCCATAAGTCCTGGGTGGTGGTTTTTTAGTGGGTAGTGGGAGATCCTTCAGGGGAGTGCGCAAGTGCATTTTTTCCATCATCCTTAACAAAAAAAAGGAGAATGGGTAGTCACGTGACATTGTGACGCATGCACGGAGACGAAACGCGTCACGTGACCGGACGGAAGGGTGGGGAATAGCGTTGTAGAAGGGGAAGCTAGAGTAGGGAGACAAGTCTTAACCCACATACGTCCCTCGTGTCAATTTGACACAGTTTCCCCGAAATCTAGGTGCACGGTAGTGCACCAGCCAAGTTCTCGCACTACCTCCTTTTACACTAAACAACTTAGCCGTTTTTTAGAGACTTATAAGTCGGCACTGGAGGCAGATGGAGAGACGTAATTTCGTCCACTTGTTAAATGCTATCGGGTCATTCCATGCCGAATCGATCACTTTTTGCAGGCACGTCGCCGATTGTGTTCTGAATGAAATATGTTGTAGTCCATATGAAATTATGGGGGGTTTAAGTCATCATTTTGCCGGTTTCGAATTTTTTTAGAAATGGCAGGCCTTCAAATTTTTCAATTTTTGCCCATTTCGGCGAAAACGGGCCTCACTTACGAATTTTTATCTCAAGAACCGTTCGTCCGATTGAGCTACATTTTTTTTTGTTTTATTCGGAAAGGATTGGGCTATTACAAAATAATTTTTTCAACCTCGAAAATCAAATTCATAATGTCGAAAAATTTAAACAAATTCTTCTTTTGCGTTTTTTTTAATGATGGGGCTCAGTGATTTAAATTCTGAAAAAATATGGTAATATTCCTTGAAGTTTCCCCTTTAAATTGAGCCCTTGAAAAAGATGGTATCATTAAAATTGGCGTCACAATGAGCTGGTAAAGGACGCCGTGTACCCCCGTTTCAGGTACAGGTGGGTTGAGCGCACCGCTGTTATGGTCCGTTGTCTATACCGCTGTTCTCGAGAAAATACCAGCACACTGTATACGATTAAATAACTTTATTTATACCTGGAGAACAATATTAGTAACCACTCTTGAACAACAACACCTTTTTAATCATGACTTCTTTTATAGATATTAGTTTTTATAGGAATCATATATGTTCCACAAAAAAGGTGTCGTTGCTCAATGGAAATCACGAGAAGGTGGTGGTTTTCTTCCATCGGGGAGGGATAAGGAGGGTTTATGGTAAGAAGTATGGATAGGATCATTGTGTGGGGTGGACTTAAGCATTATGGAAAAAAATATAAGAAAAACTATTTCATTATTTGCAATGCGCACTAGCTTACAAAGACCATTAGTAGGTTCCGAGATATAGGACCTCAAAAATCTCTAAATTTGTCACTGAATGACTGACTGACAGATCATCAAAACCTTTTGGGTACTTCCCATTGACCTACAAGCTTGAAATTTGATACATAGGTCCACCATAACAAACACTCAAAGGAATAATTATCAAAGTTTGAAATTTTGCACCTTAAAGCGGTTGTATTGAAAAAAACATTACGAAAAAGGTACGTAGGATAGAACGTAGCAGCAGAACATACATAAGTATACGTTTTATTAGCTTCGAAGTCGCAACAAATACTGATGAAAAAAACAATCGCTCTAACGTAAACAAAAGAAACTGCACCGAGCATCGTCTATAGCGGCGGGGGGCAAACGGATCCGAGCGTCGCCGGCAGAGTGTTAATCTTCGATACATTGAATTTGGATTTTGTCTTGCAATTAGAAAAGGATTTTTTTTCTTTGATACCTATTTGATAATTGATGAAATCTCAACAAAAATTGATGAAATCCAAACAAAAACATCCTGTAAACACGAGCCAAGTTCTTATGGCCGTAAAAAGTTGTGAGATCAAACAAAATACGGCCAAGTTCGTTAGCTTAGAAATACCTCTTGCAATACTGAAAAAAGCGTTTGTAAAAAATAGTTTAAAAGAACGCTATTTAATTTTTGAGGAGTTACATGGAGGGCTAAATTATTCAAACTTGGCCTCTACTTTTAAAACCAATTGCCATAAAAAGTGTTAGGTAGCGACCAAGTTTGATTAATTTAGCCCTCCGTGTAACTCTTTAAAAATTAAATAGCGTTTTTTTAAACTAATTTTTACGAACGCTTTTTTCAGTATTGCAAGAGGTATTTCTAAGCTAACGAACATAGCCGTATTTTGTTCGATCTCACAACTTTTTACGGCCATAAGAACTTGGCTCCTGTTTGCAGGATGTTTTTTCCGAAATACGTTACACCGTTCTGTTATTTCTACCAGATCTCAATTAATTATAAAGAAATACACCACGCGAAAGGGAATTATGTAACTGCATTTTAAATCGCCTTATCGTCCGCCGGTGGTAAAATTTTTGTAAGTACGAACCTCGTCTTTAACCCCGTTCCACTAAATGTATCTGATCCACTTCAGCGTACATCCGAAGACATTAGTATGCGCAGATTAAAATGACCCGCGCTCTGTATCTCAATTAAGTGTCTCCAGTTTTAATTCGGACGGCGCTACGGCTTTTAAAACGCGATCCTAATTTTCCAGCAATAAAATCCCGGGAATGTAGGTCGCGAGAGCAGAGTGTAGGGTAAAAAGTAATCCGGATAATCATCGTTCATCTTGAAATGATCACTTTTCTTTTTTATTATGATTAACTGATATTTATTGCTATTAAATTGTTTCATATATGTATAATATTGTTTAATATCTTAATATTTAACCCATAATCGATTACAAAAGTGATCACGAAATAATCAACTACTACCGAACTCTGGTCTCGAGACTTTGTTTTATATCGACGGAGATTTCGCGGAGCTCGATGTTCCCTTCGTGCGTTATCGCGGGATAACAGCGTATTATCACGAACTTCATATCCACTTGAAAGTTACGTCAATTGTTATTCCCCAGGGCATGCTAGCGTAAATTTTCGAACGCGTTCTAGCCGTATTTTTTCCTCTGAAAATTCTAGCAGCTGATTCGAAATCCGCTGCCCTTCGTCCAAAGTTTATGGACAATGCCGAAAGCTGTAGAGAAAAAGGGATCGCGGTATATCTATACGTACCACGAGCGTTCACTGATACAGTCGATCTCGTCATCGGGAATGTATGAAGTTCCTTTAAAGAAATAGTTCGTGCGAGGAATAAATTTTGCGAGGAATTCATTTGAAGTATAAAGAATGATTGATAAAAAATTGAACCGTTAGATAGTGCTTGTTATTTCAACGTTATAAGGAATTAATTTAGTGTTAGTATCCTTTTCCTTTAAATATCTCGAAACAAGAAGTATATGACTTACAATTAGATCACTTTCATAATTATGGGCACATATGTCTGCCAAGAAATAGCTTTTTGGAAGGTTTGGATAGGCGAATCGTAAAAGCTCGCACGGAGAACGTAGTAATTCGTTTCGGAAATGGAAGCCAGCCAACGATTCGTTAAACGCTCGTCACCGATCCCAATCTGCAAACACTCGACCTGTTATCGTCGCAGAGCGCAAACTTTCGTCAGTTACATTTGCGAAACCCCAATGGTTTTTATAGTGAATGGAATATTTCCTTTATTCGTTTCATCAAAAACTTCTGTCGTGAAATTGTACGTGGTTTAAAATTTTATAGTGAAATCTAGTGGCTAGGGAAATCAAACTTTGATAAGCAAATATGGCTTGCGATACAGTATGCTTTGCCATCGCATAGTCAAAACAAGAATTCCCGAAACGTGATGATTATTCTTTATTTTAACTTGTAGATCGCACATAATTTTAAATGAAAATCATCTCGTATGTAGGAATTACAAGCGTATTCAAATTTTCAGCTCATTATGTGAATTAATGATATCCATTTGAGCTTCTTACGTGACCAGAATCTTAATTTCGAAGTACAGAAATGAGAAGCAAACTTTTTCCCTTCCTCTGCGTTACCTAGTTTCCGAGATACTGGAAGGGTAATTTCAATTCCATTTCGATTTAATCAACGAGATAAACGTTCACGGTTATCGCGCCGCGAACTTTTCGTCACAAGCAACGATTCCGTGCGAAAGAGACTATTCTACGTTGCGTGCATGAAACAAAGTTCACTTGTGCAGTTCATAGGGAACGAATTCGCCGAGTTTCGAGGCTTGCGAAAATGTTTAAGCGAAATGTTTAATGTTAAGACTTTGTTAGCGTCAGTGTCGCGCAAGAATATCAAGTGCACGACTAAACAAAAATGTTCAGTGGTCACGAAATCGACCAACCCGACGCTGTTTGTGAGTAGACACAATGGAATCGTAAAAAGTGATTCGTGATCCGCAGAAGCATTAGGACTTTTCAATCAAGGTAATGCATCGCATTAAGTATTAGGAGAGCGTTGATTCCCTGGGTTGCATTTAGGCCTACCGCGCCGGACCGCGGAAAGACATGCACGTGTTGCGGAATAGGCTTCATAAATTATTCCTGGGAAGCAATTCGATCATCGGTCGAAAGTCATGCGCGTCCAATTACGCGATTAACAGGCTGAAAACGGAATGACTCTCGTGGGGTCGGTCACCGGTAAACGGAATTCGGCGCACGGGGACACGCGACGCGGCCGCCCGCGTGAAATTTCGTTCGCATGGGATTCGCGTCGCGGATCCGACCCCTGCCGAGATCGTTATCGATAACCATCGCTGGAAAAATGATTTGCATGCCGGCCGTCGAGCTGTGTGAACCACTAAGCGTGCACGCCGCACCCCCCTGTACCGTTCCACGCTGATTACAGGCGCTTTGTGTGCGCGATAAATCCGGCCGATCGATTTATCGGTGTTTACTCAAATTTCGGTCTCGATTTAAATCGCGCGGCCCCGCGGTAACGATTTAAATTTGACGCCCTCGTAAATTCCACGGCTGACGGCACGCGCGCCGATCAAACTGCGAGCACGGATTCGCAAATCGAGGAACGCTCGCCGAACGGGGAAACTGTCATACGACCCGCGGGAAAACTGTACGATACATATGCGAAAATCAATCAAACTTCTATTCTGGTAAGAATGTTCTTCTTTATTTATTTCTGACGTCGTTGCTTACATCTTGTAGTAACGCTTTGTACGGTTCAAAGAACTTCAATAATAAGTAGTAAGTAAATTGAGATTGGAAGCTAAAATTCAGATATTATTCTACTGCTATTCATAGATTTATTCAATAACATATTTTCCATTCTGTTCTATTACTTCTTGCCATTTGCGAGGTAACTTCTCGTGTTATTGAATAAGCATATGATCGATTCTTAATTTGAAAACGCTACGAATTTTCTTCCCAACCCAATGTATTAGGTTGTTGCAAATGAAATGGCCATTTTGAATCTTTAATACAAACTTTTATTTTACAAGCTTTATTCATATTCCATTAATTGAAATAATTTCCATCGACATCAATGCACTTCTTCCATCGTGATACAAGTGCCTCAATGCCTCTCTGGTAGAAATCTAATAAACGTGAGGCAATCAATTCATCAAATGCAGTTTTTACAGCACGTTCTTCTTTGAATATTTTTCCATTGAAAAAGCCATCTAGGTGCTTGAAAAAATGGTAACCAGTAGGTGACAGGTCAAGCAAATAATGAGGGTGAGGAAGAACTTCACACTTCAACTCTGCTAATTTTTTTACTGTTCCTTTCGCAATATGTGGCTGAGCATTATCGTGAAGCAATATTACACCACGTCTATTGACTAATGCCGACTGTTGAACACGCAGCTTTTCGTCCATTGTATCACTTTCCTGACAGTATTTATCAGCAATTATGGTTTCACGTGAATCCCTTTCAACTATCTGTTTTAAATCTAAATCTTTAATAGCTGCAGGCTTATGCTCATTTTCCAGATTTGTATCTCCGGAACGAAATTTTTCAAACCAACGCCTTATGGTCCGATCACTTGCTATACCTTCACCGAAAGCGGCATTTATGCTTTTCGCTGCTGCAGACGAAGTATGTCAAAGTTTGACCTCGTACAAGTAAATTATACGAATTTCCTTTTTTCCATGGTGAATGAAAATCGATTTTGAATCAAAATACAATATTAATAATTTTATACACGCAAATTCATGTACGAGATATGTACTTTTCAAATTGTACAACTTCAACCTCATCTGTCGTGGAAAAACTAAACTATAAAGGTGGGAAGTAGGGATGTCCATTTTTAATCGATTTTTAGAATCGATTCTTCTAAAATTTTAATAATCGATTCTAAAATTTAAATAATAATCGATTTTTACGGCAAATTGTATGACTGTACGTGGAGCCCGTGGAGTGTTTACTGTGGAGACTGTATAAAAGATCCAACTAGCATCAAAAGTAACTATATAAATGTTCCTAAAACGCGACAATTCTACTGCGCATAATGATTCTAACGGAACTCGTTCATTGGCTAATTCCCTACTCGTACTCGGCCGATCACGCGACCATTGGCTGACGCGCAACAACATGCGCGAAACAAGTACGTAATAAATTTATCGACTTCTTCGATTTTCATATACTCAATTTTGCTATTAATGGATAAAGATGCGCAGTCTAATAATTATTATTTTATTTTTTTAATAAAAAAGTCCATCAAAATTTTGATCTTCGTTTTTTTATAATTTTTAGACATTACTAAAAAAATCGATTATTCAAGACATCGATTATTTTGGAAACGATTTTAAAGCGGATCGATTCTTGAAGCTTCGATTATAATCGATTCAGAAAAATCGATCTTTTTGAAAATAATCGGCATCCCTAGTGGGAAGTTTCAAATGTGAAAAACGGTCATTTCAATTGCAACAACCTAATATATTAGGTTGGAGGAAAGTAATTCTGCTTGTAAATCAAAAACAATTATGCAAAACCTATATCAGTTACTTTTAAAGCTCGGCAGGGTTTATTGCCGATTCTTGTTACAAAAGTTTGTATTTTCGTTTAACATTGAATACAGTGTCGAGCAATAATCTTGGTAATTTTGAGAGGATTTTACGACGTTATCCGCTAGAGTAGGTTAGTGGAAAGGACTGGCGGCTGGGAGGATCTGGTTGACTGTACTTGCCACCGGATACGCTCTTGATTTCCTTCTGTCTCGAAACTCAAAACGCTGTGCGGCGTCTGTTGTCCGACGAACTAGCCGACCAGGAAGGAATTCGAAATAGGAGCGCGTTAAGTCGTCCCTGATCGTCGGAACGGATCCAGAAATAGCTAGGGCGAAGCGGGTGCACCGGAGTCCCATAAATCTGAAACCCGTACGATAAAACCCGCTGACACGGCAGCGACTGTAATTGCGCCGAGTGCCTCGTAAACTGTGCATTTACACGGGACCCACGTACACGGCCTGTAAACAGCGAACGCGATGGAATGTCGCCTGGTGTTCCCAGCCGGTGTGCAAACTTTTCTGCTAAAGTCGTTGGCATATGCACACCGCTCCTGCTCCATTTACCGTCGAACTTCGTTTCAACGTCGATAGCTAGACCCACATTCCCTTGCTTCACCGTCCTGTTTACGCGTTAAAGCATGTGCTCGTTTTAAAACTCGACCCGTCGTCGTCGCGTCGTCCACCGATGTCACACTCTCCACGGTCGAATTTCTTGGCCCTTGATACTCCGGACCGTCGCTTAACGATCAGAACTTCCGTCCGCAGGCCATTCTTGGATCCGCCGATGTTTAATTCAGTTCTCTATTGGCAGACGCTGTATTTGATTTCAGAGAATTTCAAGCCGTATGTGGATTCGGGAATGTTTGTCCTCGTCCTCTGTCACCACCCGCCCTTTTTACACGGCACGTCTAAAGACGGTGTCTCAATTTTCCATCCGGAATTTGAAACTCGAATTCGGTCCAATTCGCGGGATCAAACGGATTTCGCGTGCATTTAAATACACGTGTATTAACGTATCCGCAAAAATACTTGGTTATGTGTTTTGAACTAAGGTTAAGTAATAACTAGACAAATTTCAGAAAAGGATACAATATAGAATTCGATAGAATTTTGTACAATTTTGATCTGTTTTGGATCTACAAAGGCTGTTTCCCATTTCAAAATAAGATTTTATTTCACTTCACTTTCTTAAAGTTCGTCTAGAAAAATTGGAAAATGCATAAACATCCGCAGTCTAGTAACAAGAAATAGGAGCAATGCTTTCTACGGGAGAAAGCTCATCCTGGTTCTCATAACATCATCCATGAGAGTTTAGAATTTGCATAGAAATCCGCAGTCTAGAGATCGTGTTCGCAAAATTTTTGTCGGGTGTTCTCCGTGGAGTGTTCCATTTTCTGCAGGTCCGAGTTTATTTTGCCAACCGGCATCCCCGCAGTCCCGTGCGCGCTTATCCTTCCTAAAGCTCCATAAATACACGGCTGCCGGCATCCGGAAGTTCCCTAATTCTTCGATGCGTTCGCGTAAGAGGCTTTCTGTCGTCGGTCGACGGCGATGCAACAATACCTTGTCGTCTGGCTGACAACGACGGGAGAACGTGGGCGGGTGTTTGCACGCGATGTCGCAGAATTACGGGCGAACCTAAGCGCTGCCAGTCGGCGAGTTTCGCAGCGCAGTCGTCTGAACGCGGTAACGGCCGGGCCGCCGGTCGGCTGTCAAAACAATGCCATTTCTCACGGCGTTATGCGCGGCCCATTTAAGAGGCCACGCCAACACGTAGACGTGTTTCCATACACACACACGCAAATACCCTGTCCCGCGCGTTTCGTTTCGTTGGAAACCTCGTAGCCTTTATCTCGGTAATCTCGGCCGATTCGATCATAGAATTCACGCGAGCCCGGCTGATCCGTATTAGCTGAGTCAATGTTGACTGTCATTAGAATTCAACACGATCGACTCCCCGCGCGGTGACTTGCCTCGACGAGCAAGTGATTATCTCTGGCGTCGGAGGAACCTGATCTCTGATCGAGCCGAGACTTTTAGGAACTATTAATGGGATGACGGTGTTGGACGACGTCGAATCAATCAAGCGCTCCTGGAAAGATTTTATTAGGCTGCACCCAGAACTTCTTTGGCGGGTGTGTCTAATGTGTCGTTAAATAACATGAGTCATTTATAATTATTGTTTACTTGGCAAGCTTATTCTATATCACCATGAATTTACACAACGATTTCAAACGTTCGGATGATAGCTGGCGTCTGACTAGTAGCCAACATTTCTACTCGAAATGAACGTTTGCTAGACTGCGAGCCTTTATGCAGAATAAAAATATTCGGCATCGATTGTGGGAAGCTGTAGTTAAATAAAAATCAATTTCATCCCTTAATAGTCTTAATAGTCTTAATAGTCAATAGGGTCATTCCATGCCAAATCGATCACTTTTTGCAGACACCATTGTCGATTGTGTTCTAAATGAAATATGTTGTAGTCCATGTGAAATTTAGGGAGGTTTAAGTCATCATTTTGCCGGTTTCGAATTTTTTTAGAAGTGGCAGGCCTTCAGAGTTTTCAAATTTTGCCCATTTCGGCGAAAACGTGCCTCACTTACGAATTTATATCTCAGGAACTATTTGTCCGATTGAGCTACATTTTTTTTGTTTCATTCGGAAAGGATTGGGCTATCACAAAATAATTTTTCACCCCCGACAATCAACTTTATAATTTAATTGTCGAAAAATTTAGACAAATTCCTTTTTATGTTTTTTTCGATGATGGGGCTCAGTGATTTAAATTTTGAAAAAAATATGGTGGTATTCCATGAAGTTTCCCTTTTAAAATGAGCCCTTGAAGAAGATGGTATCATACCAGATGGTTTTCTACCAAATACTTTTTCTTATATTTTTTTTTCCATAACCCTTAAGTCCACCTTACACAATGATCCTATCCATACTTTTTACCAAAAAAAATGATGACATAACCCTCCCCCAAATTTCACATGGACTACAACATATTTCATGTAGTACAAAATCGACGATGGTGTCTGCAAAAAGTGATCGATTTGGCATGGAATGACCCAATATTTTTTTTTTTTTTTTATGTTATTTAACGTCGCTTTTTCGAACTCCTTTCCGGAATTATTTCACGACGGGACCTACAGTTTTTATAAGGTGGGTTCCGAACCACCTTGGGCACCACAGTCTACAGAGCACATGGAGTATTCCAGAGGTGCCGGCGTCGGGGATGACCCAATATTCTTAAATTTTTTACATTTATCAATGGTTTTATATTTTATTGAGTTAATTTCCTCAGAAATGCATTCACAGTGAATTTATATTTTTAATGTCTTATCTTATAATCTTAAATGACCTTGAATGAATTCAACTGAAGAAAAACTAGGTTGAAACATTTCTTCCAATCTCAAAAAACGTAGAAGTTATTCAGGTGGCTCACCCGTTAAGTTTATAAATTTTCAATAAAGCGTTAAACAGATTATGTTTATATAACATCTCTTTCTTGTTTAGACCTTGGTTGGCACTTTAAATCTGCGATATCCTGTGTGAAAGATTTTATCAGGCCGTTATTAGTAATACATATATCGCATCCGAGATACATGTATCACGCCGAGAGGTCTTTCAAATTCACACGGCTCGGTGTTCGTTCAATATCGAACACTACAGTTGAAACTGGTTCTTGTCAAGTCGCATCTTCCGGCGGAGCGGAAGCGAGTCGACAATGCCGTCAAGTACTTTCCGACTATTGTGCTAAACTGAATAAGGCGAAGATGTAGCGTGAAACACGATGCGATTTCCGGCTATCAAATATTGATTGAATATTTGTCGGACTCTAGGGACACGGCTATCAAATATTTGTGTACCGATCAGTGTGTGTGTGCGTGTGCGAGCATACACGGTGCTCGAAATTTCAGATCCGAAAACTGTCGAACGACACGCTGGCTGCGCCGCAATAAAAGAAGTCATAGACTAGCAGAGATACGAGAAAGATGATGTATCGACAATCCTGCGAGAGCTGGAGAAACATATTTTTTGGATATTTAGTTTGAGGCTGGCGTGTGCGGGCTAATGAAAGCTGATTGCAACGTCGGCGCGGCAGCATGGCGCTCGGTTCAATTTCTTTCGAAAACGTTAATAGGTGCTTTTTACTTGGTTCATTATTCGCGGCGCTCCGGCCGGGTTTTAATTAGAAACATCGGAAACGCGGCGGCCGTTAATGCGGGTGTGAATAATAACGCCGATAAACTGGAATTTCCGCAGTGCGACGATGGTGACGTTGATAGCGACGGCCGCAATCTGCCTCGGAACTTTTAATAATCGGTTTATGTAATAGTGATTAAGAACCGGCTTGCTTCGGGGAGCCGTTTCGTTGCGAACGATCCCGCGAAACAAAAATATCATGCACACGGGGTCGACCTCGGGAACAATATGATCCCATTAAATCCGGAACAATGATCGGGGGAGGAGTGATAGGGGATTTCATTAGCCGATTAATGGATTCATTTTCATCCCCCTGCCGACAAATTATATCATTACTATTCGGACACGCACGATCGCCGAGAGAATACGATAATTGAATTCAATGATGCACACTTGCGTCTCAGAGATTTTATTAACCGGACAATTGGCTCGTTTCTGCGTCGAGCGTAACGTATTGTTCCGAGCCTTCTAATTAATGATGATTTCAGGTGTCAGGCATCTGAAAGAGCGCTTCGAAACACAGCTGTCGCGTGATCTGCTAATGGAGAACAATCTACTGGGTGTCTCGGAAACATTTCATCCGTTCACAAAATTCAATGAACTATTTTAGCCTTTTACATATCAAGTATTTTTTATGTAAGTTATTACTAGACAGCGGATTATATGCATTTACGACAGAAATGGGTAGGTGTAATTTAACACAGAAAAATATTAGAAGAATCTTAAAAGACTGGTGTATTATTTTCAATATATGAAACATACTAAGAAAGAAAATAAATTTCTATCTCACTCCAGTTTGTAGTAATTCAGGAAGAAAATTTGAATTTTGCATAAAGATCCTCTGTCTACTTATTACAAAGAAAAGTCGAATGTAAATTAGTTGTTATGAAAATTCAAATTTTATTTATCGCGAAGGATGTACATCAAATGCTAATTTAAAAGTAATTACATCGTGTAAACGAAGAACATCCGATTTAAATAAATTATTTCTATTATCGGAATGTTCAAGAGTACTTGTCTCGGAAACAATCTAAAATTAAAGATGTAGGCTGGAGACGAAGCCAATAAAGTGCCCGATTGTTTGAAATGCAAATATTTTTCAAGAGAATTGCGAAAAGACAAAGCGCTTCTTGATGATTATTATTACTTCGGATGTAATTCGCTGGTTGAATTTGTAATCGACTATTCAAATGAACATTTTCACACACGAGTGAATATAAACCGATTGAGATTCAAAAGGATCCATTACATTTTTCCCGGAGCTCATTAACGATTTATTAAATATTCATGGTATCGATTTACACTTCTATCGCCATTTATATTGGCAACAATTTTCATAATTACAATGTTTCATTAAGCAGTCTCGTCCACTTTTTATGGAATATGAAGGGAATGCTTGAACAAAAATGAAGAATCAATGACTCTGTGAATATCGAGCGATGCATTGTGGCTTTAAATAATAACGTGCATAAAAGCAATTTCATTCCTTTTATATAAAATATGAAACTGTTGTCATATACAATCGCGTCGATAAATATTGAAACTGTAAGATAAGGTGAAGCGTAACAATTTTAAAAAAACTATTTCGGACTATAATAAATGGACGCGCTTCTCCACTACAGTACGTGTAAAAAAATGAATCATGCTTCTCATCCGTGGACACGTCTGTCGTGTTACGAAGTCACTCTTACAATTGATTTCGGTATATCAAAAATAGAGATTCCGACCGAAACAAAAAAGATTTCGAATGTGCAATAAATTCATCTGAAAAATCGGCTAGACATAGAATATGCAATAAATTCATCGGAAAATGCTAGCTGAGCGAAGACCGTGGACTGACAAGTAATTTGTTTTTGAGAAGTCACGTATGTTCAAAAAAGATACACAGACTTGATTGACATGACGATTTTCATGGCCAATTGTACAAATTTATTCGTATATAATATTAGTGTAAGTATTTTAATCTCATTGGAAAAAAATGCAAAGAGTGCATGCAAAATTCGAACCGAATACATGTTTATGCTGGCTGCATTACACTTGTGTTCGAATCTAATCCGTAAATTAAGTTGCCCGGTCACGGGAGGCCAGATTTATCGATTCCAGTCAACTCGGTCGTGTTACCATCCCCTAACGATCGAAACTCGAGACAAATCTTGCGAACAAACAACCCCGAGCTCGGTCTCTGCAGGGCTCCTTCCTTTTTTTCTTTCGTTCGTTCCGTGGCCGACCGCGTTCGCCGTAGAAATCCCGAGCTCGGTTTTCATTTCTCACCGGCTGATTTGAATCGTTAATTGGAAGCGCTTATCGTCATGACGCGTCGTCTGGCAGACTGTTCGCGCGAGCTCAGGGTACAATGTCTGCCATAAGTGCTAGAACGATTCGAACCAGCACTCGGATTAATCTCTTTCTTAACACTAATCGTACCGACCACAAAATGCCAGTATGTATTCTGCATTTCCTTACCAGAATTACAAGAATGAATTTATTCAGATTTCTCGAAATTTTTATCACAACTAAATTCTCCGACATAAATAAATTTTTATTTAATAAAATAACTACTTCAATGCGAAATAAATATTTGCTAATGTAGGCTTTGCTTATGCTGGAGACACTAAATGTAAAGTTCTGAGACTGTAAGTATCATATGCGACTAATTAGCAGTTAAATAGAACCTATCGAAACGTTCCACACAACGCCGTTGTTTATTTAAAGGATCGACATATTTCTGAAGTGACCATTAAACCTGTTTTAAAAGAATTCGTGTAACAGAAAACGCACACCGTTACGCGGAATTATTTGGAACACCAGAGCAAACAAATGAGATTCGTTGGTTTTGCAGGAATTCTGCAAAAATATCAAATACATTGAAACCAATTCGCGGCAGATTTGTTCTATTTGTCCAATGTCGGCCGTATTCCGTGAAGCCACGCGAAATCCGGCGATTCTACGTGCAAAAATGGATCCAGAATGTAAAATGAAAGTTTCTCATACAAAGCTTTTTTCAAGGGAATTCAATTGAAAAAAAACTGAACCGTGCGTGCTATTGAATACGCCCGGTACGGATGCCCGAGTAATGACCAATCCCATTCGAAATGAATTTTGATGGTGGTTTTATATTATTATTAGAGGTGTGCGAGAACCCGAAATATCGTGTCGGGACGGGAACACGAAATTTTGTCGGGATCGGGACGGGTACCCGAAAATTTCGAGATTCTCGAATTTATCGGGATTCCCGAAAAAAATCGGGATTCTCGAATTTATCGGGATTCCCGAAAATTTCGAGAATCCAGTAATCATTTATATTCGTTTTAATGAATACATTCATAGTTTCGGATTTTTTATTCTAGATGTTTTCGAGATTGAAAGAATGTTGTCCATCACGAATTCTTTTCAAGAGTGTCTTATGTCATATTCTCGAAATTTTAGGGAACCCGACCCGTCCCGACTCGACCTCTTCTCGACACGTCCCGGCCATTGGGTTCTCGATATTTCGGATTCTCGCACACCCCTAATTATTATATACTAATGTAGCATCGTAAATTCGTCACAACCCTCGCCGAGGCTAGACTTATGTTTTAGGATTTACGAAGGTACCTAGAACGCGTGATTTTCAGGAACCAAGCGCGAGGCCTGCGTGGGCCATAAAAAAGAAGGCGTTTGGGCCGTTGGGAAAGTCCGAGGGTCCTTTGGGAAAGCTAGAGAGGACGAAAGGGCCGACTAAAAAATACCGATGGGAGAGAGCAGAGTTGGTTTGCACGTCGAAGCGAGCAGTACGAATTGTGACGAGTCGAAGCTGTATTTATTTATTTATCGCGTATATTTGTTTTTAAGTTTCCATTAAAATTGTTTTGTTCCTAATCTCGAATTTATTAAATCCCACACTAATGCTATTATGTTACGAACGGATGAAAATGATCTGTTGTCTAACCGGATAGAAGCATTGTTATCGCTGGATTGCGCTTTTTACTTCGTTCTTCTTTTAATGATTTTGATGTAGCTCTTAAATTCTTTTAATTTATCTTCTGTGCTCGAGATTGTGCCTACTCATTTTCATCATAAATACATAAAATCGCGTCCAGTATGGTTGTACGCATTATCATAATTTATTGGAGACTGATATTTTTCATCGCGATCTTCAAATTCTGAGAACTGAACTGCGTGTCTTAAAACACATCGCATCTAATAATCTAATCTTGTGTAATCACTAGACAGCGGATTTTATACATTTATGACACAAATGGGATACAATTTAAAACGGTGAAGAAATTAAAAAGATTTAAGGCCATCAGTGTATGAGTTTCACCTTAATAAGGTAATTAAAAGGAGAATGAAATTTTTATTTGGCTTCTGTATCTTGCAATTAATGCAAACAATTATTATTTTGCGTAAAGATCCGAAGTCTAGTAATCACTGTTGAGATATTCTACTTAGTTGGTACGTCCTAATTAAAATTATGAAACGACGCAACACATTTCTATTTTCGATTATGTGTCTCATGGTTGATACCACATAGACATTTTATTTTGCGCGAAGATCCGCAGTCCAGTGATGATACTTGTGGTCGGTACTGTACACCAGCAACGTAATCGCGAAGCCATCCGTGGCTACCTTTCCTCCCGCTATCATCCGCAGTTAATTACTGTCCACGTAATTGTCACCTTCTCCGGGAAATTGCTTCGCCGATTAGTCTGAGACCCTAGCACACGAAGGGCATCGAAACAGCGCCGAGTTATAATTCCCTTCGTCCCTGCGCCATCTCGTTCACCCCCTTTTCACCGCCGACTGCTATCTCGCGGGGTAAATGGAAGTGGAATTATTATTAGCTGAATGAATGAATCTCGTTTTTTCTTCTTGCTCTCGCGAGCACTCCGCAGCTCCCTCTCTCTCTCTCTTTCTTTCTTTCTTGCCGGAAAAATAGCCAATTTTCTTGAGTGAGCGGTGCAACCCGCAACTGGTATAACGTCAACAGCGTTACTTTTAAAATTTACCGCGGTAATATGGAAATTTTGTGAGTGCACCGATAAAATAAATAGCCTGTCCACCGCCGCGCCGGTGCAGTTGCTGCAAAGGGTTGCTCTCCCCACCCCCGCGGAGCAAAGTAAATTTTTATCGGGGGGAAAAATAAATATTTTCTTTATAGACCGTTGTATTTAGGCGACGATTGTAACGAATTCTGTTCGAGGTATTTGTCGAGGGAGAATAAAGTGTTTGAGAATACCCAGAAGAGAATAATTCAAGTTCTCTGGGTAAGCGTAATTACCGTTTCTGTGGAAATGAACCGCTCCATTTTCATAGGTCGGAAAATTATGTACTTATCTCAGGAGATCTCGCTGAACAGGAACGAAAATATTTATTTTGCATTTTGTAAATAGATAAATCTTACGTTTCCGTAAGGAAAGTTAGGCAATGTTCTAATTTGTATCAGCTTGAACAAAATTGGATCATTCTGTATGTGACATATGATTGTTCAATCAATTTGAAAATTGAGAAAATGGTTGAAGATCGGTAAAGTTATTCTTGGGCTCTTTCTAAGTGTCATTTATAGGACTCTTCTGGTTTTTTAGATATTCGTAAAAATATTTTTTAAGTTTCCGTTAGGTCTGGGTTAGGTTTAATATAAAAAATATAACTGCACTTGTTATGACATATTAATAGATACAGGAAAAATTTCAGCCCTTATGTCGAAAAATGCTATTCTTTTGTTGTCGTCGAAATACAAATTTTTGACAGAGAATTCATTAGTTAGGCCCACTGTGAGCTTCGGAATCGCAGGAAGTCCGCTTAGTTTTTCGTCGAAGTAAGAAAGTATCTGTGCCGGGTCTGGTCGATACCTGTAAACTTGTCGACTTGCTCACGGTTGAACATTTCGCCTGTGTCAGCCTCGAGAACAGGCAGATATCTACTTACAGCGGGCTGCATCTGCTGCGTGGTTCTCGCAGGTCGCAGCCTCGGAGCCAACCCGAAGACGCGGGGCTTTCAAGGCTCGACTCAGTCGAAAGGTTATTAGATCCTGATGGCCTCTCGCTTTCTCGGTCTCGTTGCTCGTTACCGGCAAGCTTAAAGGGGTTTAAGCAACCCGTCCAAACAAAGTTTCCGCATGAACCCGGGTAGACGGCGACGCGACGCTTCTACCGTATGTCACCGGAAGCTCTCGGAGCCTCGCAGGGTAATTGGAGTTTCGAAAGCGAGCCGATCGGTCCCGAAAGGATGATTTATTGGGGCCGCGAAGCAAGCCGGCGTAACCGGCAATAACCGATTCGTCATTAGCGGGATCTTCTCAGACGCGGTTTATCATCGATTAAGACCTGGAACTCCGGCGTTAACCCGTCCCACGTTGATATTTATTGGTGTGTACGTTATCCGGTTCCCTCGATTAGCTCACCTCCGACAGTGTATACCGGATGATTTAGGCTACGGTTACACGAGATGCGTTCTAAGACGGCCTAACCTTCCGATGGGTACGTCCGGACAATCTAATGAATTAACCTTCCTTCCGACTTGCACCGCTCAAACACCCATTCGATATTTCCTTAGACCGTGTACAGGGTGTCCCAGAAATGTCGTATTTACTCGAAACGGGCGATTCTTGAGATCATTTGGAGTAACTTTTTCCTTTTCGAAAGTGTTCTCCGCGGCTTTGCTAACGAGTTTCTCATTAACAATTCTTTAACTAATTGTAAGCCGCGGAGATCATTTTCGCAAAGGAAAAAGTTACTCCAAATGATCTGAAAAATCGCTCATTTTTTGTATGAAGATCCGTGATCTACTTGTAACAAGAAACGCGTCTACAGCACTCGCGCATAAAAGCAGATTCCTTTCACGAAGAGCGCTTGCCACTCTTCGGTAATTACCGCTGCGATTCTCCTGCTCGGACCGCTTTCAAGTACACGATAATTCACCTATCGAAAGGTATCATTAAACTGTCCGTGACCACGTTACTTCTGGCGAACAGTAAATTCATCGTTGTCAAGGGATAGAGAGAGAAAGTAGAGTTAATGGAAAAAGCGTATCTGTAACATGTCCGCCGGCTCCCTCCTTATTCGCCCAGCACGGTGAGCCGTTCTTTTTATTTCCCTACCACGTTCCGGACCATCTAGCCGAGGCTATAAAACGCCTGGCTCCTTTCACCCCTTCTGTATCCTCTACCCTGTCTGTTCCTCCTCGTTCCTCTCGTTCCACCCTCTATCAGTCAGCTAGCATCTTTCCCCTTTAGCCTGCATCCAGCGTAAACGCGCCGTTTTACAGCGACGTTAGCCCGTCCGGTTCTTTTTCTGGGTTGTCCCTCCATACTCCATTGCCCCGGCCACCCCTTCGGTCCTCTTTGGCGGTTTCCTTCACTCTTCGTCGCCTCGGATCCACAGCCGTAAAGTCCGAGGCGCAAAGACGTTTCGGTCGTAGCGTTCAGTTTGGCAACGATATCGCACTGAAACCTCCAGTTACGGGTCCATTTGTACCGTTCACGACCCGTGCACGAGCCAACAAGAACGGAGACATTGTCGAATCACGTGTCGAGGGTAGTTTTATCATTAGACTGCGGACGTTCATGCAAGTTGCAATTTTTTCCACGAATTTTAACCCTTGTCCGTCCCTCGTTTCACGAAATGAATCTGTGCCTCGGCGTCAATGACACAGTAGTGAAAAATCGATGAAATAACAAGGTAAACATTTATTTTTACAGGTTTCTTTATTGAAATGTGGATACACTTAATTGAGATACAGAGCACGGGTCATTTTAATCTGCGCAATTGCTACTTGGAGAAAATTTACATTCAGCACTAAATCTACCACTGCCGGTCAAATGACCGGTTTTATATTATTAGTTTCACAATTATTGAATTATTGAATAATTAATTTCACAATTATTGAAATTATTAAGTTGCTCACATGAAAATGGTATCGATCGATTTCTTTGTCCAAGCACATAGTAATAAAAATGGCAAAAAATCTAAATAAATAGAGTCATGTCATTTTTATAAGCTTTTTTTTCATCGCTTTTAGTGCTCGGTAGGTTTAGTGTTAGTTACATATTTCCTTTTTGCGTGATGTATTCAATAGGTTTGGCAGGATTTACCACAGATAATTAGTTATTTTTTCAATCGAAAATCATAGTCACCTAATTGTCCATTTTTTAAATGCTTGATCTTTATTAAATTTCATTAATATCGACATTTTTGGCATTGCTGATTTTTCAACAACTGAACTGCTAGATCGGCCGCCCGGACCACTGTGTGCTGTGAAGAGGTTCGAATGAACGGGAATCCATCTTCGGACAATTCGGACGGTCTTGGGTCTGCGAGGGTAGTTATTGCTGTATGAGATTCTCCGAAAGCAGCGCTTCGGGCTGAGCATACCTAGAACTGAGACGATCGATATGGAGGCGTAATCAAGAGGCAGATCTTACTGTCCGTCACGGATTGGATGGCAGCGTTGTGTTTCGTTCGACGAACGAACTGTAGGAAACCTTGAAGAACAGATCATCCGCGGGAAGTGTGCAGAGCCGGTCGAGTATCGTGTTACCACTTACCTCCTGGTTTCTGGTCGGTCTGTAAGAGGGGTTGAAGTGCCGGGGTGTAAGCGAACGGAGTTACAACCTAATACCACCTAATACATTGGCTGCACAATCTAATTCTCGGTCCTAATACTGAATTAATAGTTCAACCCTCCGAAATAAAATAGAAAGAGTCGGTGAAAAAATGCGTCGGAGACTTCATTGACTGAGAACCGTCATCATTAGACTGCAGATCTTTATGCATTTATAGCAAAATTGAATAGATTAAATTCAAAATTGTAGGAAAATTTTAAAAATTATTTAAATAAAACAATTTTACCACGTTTTTATTAGCTCGCTTTCTTGTCTGTCTGTCTGTCTGTTTGTTCGGTACAAATTTTGCAATTGATTTTAAACTAACTTCCCGATGAGCTAGAGGCTTGACATTTTAAACATAGCTCAGAACTGGATGACAATGCAATATTTAAAAAGAAATTTTTAAAAAAGCCTATGCGTTTAGGAGATATAAATTATTAATAATTTGAACCTTTGCACTCCTCCACCGCGTGACGTAGTACGTCATCGCGGTCGGCGTCCCCACTCTACTACGTGTTCCCACTCTGACTCATCCCCACTTCATCCCCGCTTCGCACTGAAGGAGTGCGTTCGAGCTCCGTGCAGTGTTTACAAAGCTACTACGTATTATTATAGTATAATGTTTGTTTAGCAAGCGAAAGAACAGTTACACCGAAATTCTCCGTCGAACCTTTACCTTTGACATTTTACCACGGCATTCGTTTTCCATATGACGCGTCGCAATACCGTCTGAAATTTTCTACATGTCTCTGTTATAATCTCCTCAAAATGTTCAAAATCGAATGTAAAATTTCACACATACAAAACTAAAAAGCAGAAAATAATTATTTAAATAAAAATAAATTTTTTAAAAATACCACGTTTTTAAAACGGACTAAAAAGTATAAAATAAATTTTTAAAAACGCCACGTTTAAAAACGGAATAAAAAGTATAAAATAATTTTTTCTAGCCCCATACAGATTCCTAACCCCGTACAGATAGTCCTGAAAATTTGTGATTGTGAATTTTGAATAGCTATGAAAATACTTGTAAGATTTAAAACGAAAAACGTGGGCGCATGCAATAGATAATTGATGCATGAACACCTAAATCACTAACAATTTTATTGCACTGCAAATGATATGAACTGTTGTGCGACTTTTCTCAACGGCAGCTACTCTCTACACTCCTTGCTATGTATTATCTTGCGCCCCACGTTTTTCGTTTTAAATCTTACAAGTATTTTCATAGCTATTCAAAATTCACAATCACAAATTTTCAGGACTATCTGTACGGGGTTAGGATCTGTATGGGACTAGAAAAAATTATTTTATACTTTTCAGACCGTTTTTTAAAAATTTATTTTATACTTTTTTAATATGTAATTATATATATAAGTAATTTTTCCTAGCCCCATACAGATTCCTAACCCCATACAGATAGTCCCGAAAATTCGTGACTGTGAATTTTTAATAGCTATGAAAATACTTGTAAGATTTAAAATAAAAACGTGAGCCGCTAGATAATAGTAAGTAGTGTAGAGAGTAGCTGCCGTTGAGAAAACTCACACAACAGTAAAATAGAAGATGTCAATATATGATTTCCCCTCTGTTAAAATCATTAAGGGAAGAAATAACATTCAATTTAGTTTCTATTTCTTGCGATCGATGCAGATCGTTTTTATTTTGCATGAAGATCCGCAGTCTAGGTCATTATTTTGTGGTAACTGAATTCGCCAGCCGCGCGAGGGATGATAAAATGCCTAGGCACTGTTGGGGTGTTTTTCGATGAAATATTGAAATTTCGTTTGATCTCGAGACGCCAAAATGTTTTAACAAAAAATTTAATTCGTAGTTTTCAATTTTTTTGGTGAGGCGTAGTAGCATAGAGGTTGAAAACCGCTGACCAATTTGACACAGTTTTCCCAAAATATCTAATACTGTTCTGATATTTGTAGGTAAATTTCCCCGAAATTTCGTGACTTTCTTCTAACGTGAAATATCGAATGTTTACCTTGTTGTTTCTTCGATTTTTAACTTATGTTCCAATTTGACGTCGAGGAGCAGATTTAGTTCGCGAAATGACGGACGGATAAGGGTTAATATTTCTGTAAAAAGGCTGAGAATGAATTTGTACATGTAATATTTCTCGCCGGCCGGAGTCGACGAGTCGCCACCCTCTTTTTGCCAGAGTCGACGAGTGCGAGCTACATTCGCGGCGGTGCGGTGGCTCGCGTTAAACCTACCTTGGGAATTCGTTACGTGTGCCCTGTTTTGCATGCCGGCTCCTAGACACGGTCAATGCATGCACCACGCTGTACGCCGAGTTCGTTTCGCTGGCCTCCGCTGTTTCGTTTCGTTTCGTTCGTCGCCACTTGGAGGAAAAAAGATGCGCATTACGAATGTAGAACTCGAGATTGCGGGAATACCGGGCTGAAAGCGGCCGGGAACGTTCGCCGAGCGGCAATTAATTTCGCGGATAATTAGAAATTCCGCGGAGGTGGAATTACGTGAACGGCAGGACAATGGAGGCCGGCTCAATGTTACCTTTTCTTTTTTCTCTGCGCCACGCACGAACGGTTGCCGATGTTTGCGAGCGATCGTGCTGCGCTGTTCGAAGGGTTGGTTTCTGACTATACTATTTTATCGATAAATGTCCCAAATGTATATCCGACAATTGTCCCAGAACTATCCCCACTCCTACGGGGTGTGCCCTCTTGAGGGACCACGAAGCTCGAGCGGCCTCGGTCGCCGAGAAGTATGACATCATACGGCTCGGATATATCGGTGAGACCACACTAATCCAATGACAAAACTTCTTTATCCTTCATTATTTTTTTATGGGATTTTGACCAACATATTCGTGGCATTTTTTTAATTAAAAGTGATACCAAATATGATATAATTCCGATAATATTTACAATGAATATAAGAATATTTACAAGGAAGAACAGCGTACGGGAAGTTCTTTGAACTGTGCCGGTGCGCTGCGACTCTCCGCGTGACTTTCTTTCCCATACGATGTCCTTTTTTGCGTCGAAAACTTTCATCGTTCATTACACCAGTAAATATAATTGGAATTATATCATATTTGGTATCATTTTCATGAGAAAAGTGCCACGAATATTATGGTCAAAGTCGCATCAATAAATAATGAAAAATAAAGAAGTTTTGTCATCGGATTAGTTATGTTTACACTTCTCGACGAGCGAGGCCTCTTGATCTCCACTGTCCTTTTCTACGTTCGGCAAAAATCAAAGAATAGTATCCTTGGCGGATAATTGTCCCTGAGCAGACCCGTGTTGAGGACAATTATCGATAAAATACTGTAGTATCGGCGGAAATGAACTTGATTGGAAGATTCTTACTCGGGTAGTACGAAGAATTGATATAAGAATTAATTGATGTAGTATACAGTGCCTCCAAAAGATATTGGCACATTACATTCTCCGATTGTCGTACGATTCAAAGTCGTAGTTACTGTTAAGTTGACATTAATGTTATGCAGTACTTTTAGAGAAATGATGATTTAATGTAGCAAGTAACATACTACATCGTTCCTGTTATTATTGTTCTACATACTCATAACTAGACAACGGATTTTATGCATTCATTACAAAAATGAATAAGTGTGATTTTAGTTACATTTCCTTTTCCACGAATCTACGCGAAACGCAAACGATGAACGACTTAAGACACGGTTATTAAACAATAACATGTTAATTGCATATAAGGCCGATTTGCATGACTAAAAACGTCTTCATCGATTCAAAGTGTAACGCAGTCCGTAAGGAAATTAGATTGCCGCAGAGCTACTGGCGGCAGCGTATTTCGGATTAAGCTTCGATCGTCCAACTCCGGTTTTACGATCGGTTTTAATAACCCCGGGTTTACGAACAATTTGAAGTTACACGGGTACAGTGTTTTTACGTTCTCCCCGGGGAAACCATCGTGAAATTGGGTGAAACGATTTCGCGCAAGCCGAGAGAGAGAGGAACTGCAGACGGTGAAATATTCTTGAGCCTGGCGTTCGAACTTGTGATAATTTCATTCAACGATTCGCGTGATACTTACCGATCCGATCGATTCCACCCACGAAATCATTGAAAGCAAGAAAATGCTCACAGAAAGACGCGAAACGATCACATTAACCTTCAATTACTCGCACTACACTTTCTACATAACACTGTCCAACAGCCAAAAAGTATTTCGATTCCCACTATACGATTCTTATAGAATTTTTCGCGCTGATTCCGAATCTGTCCTTAATTTTTCTTCTAGATATACAGTTTTTGAGAAAATTGAGTTTAAAAAAAAGACATATTTTTCAACTTTGAACAAATATTGTGATGTTATTATAAAAGATATTGAATTGTTCTTTACAGCAAAAGAATACGGTGATATCCAATATTAATACATTATGATTGTTTAAATATGTTTAAATATGTTTAAACAATCATTAAAGACGGAGAGACACCACTTTTGCACCAATTTTTGAGGATATTTTTCAATTTATCTCAAAAAGTAAGGGTCCTGCTGAAAATCGAACTACACCACGCGAAAAAACAGACTTTTATCTTGAGAAACCACCCTTTCAAGTTTGCGTGGTCGATGTTTTTTTCGAACCAGAAATCAAAATATCCTCGCCCGACATGAGTTGCCGCCAGTGGAACGCCTATTCTAGTGGTAAGCGCCACTGGCGATAACTCATGTCGGGCGAAGATATTTTGCTTTCTGGTTCGAAAAAAACATCGACCACGCAAACTTGAAAGGGTGGTTTCTCAAGATAAAAGTCTGCTCTATCGCGTGGTGTAGTTCGATTTTCAGCAGGACCCTTACTTTTTGAGATAAATTGAAAAATATCCTCAAAAATTGGTGCAAAAGTGGTGTCTCTCCGTCTTTAATGATTGTTTAAACATATTTAAACATATTTAAACAATCATAATGTATTAATATTGGATATCACCGTATTCTTTTGCTGTAAAGAACAATTCAATATCTTTTATAATAACATCACAATATTTGTTCAAAGTCGAAAAATATGTCTTTTTTTAAAACTCAATTTTCTCAAAAACTGTATGTCTAGAAGAAAAATTAAGGACAGATTCGGAATCAGCGCGAAGAACTATAAGAACCGCAAAGTGGGAATCGAAATACAAAAAAAAAGTTGAGATTTGTTGGACAGTGTAATTGGTTACATGGAACTTTGCGTCACTCGAACGTAAATAAATTTTGATTCAATGAAATAAATATCAGATGACTGCATAAGTTCGTGTCCGATTCTAAAATAAAATTAAAATTAGATTAAAATTAAAAAATGGTTAAATTTTAAAGATTTGGTAAAAAATTGGTTAAATTAAAATTAGAAAATGGTTAAATTTTCTTCAATTAGAAAAGAATGGTGACTATATCAACAATTGATTAATAAAGTTGTATTCTTTAAGATTTAACCATTGAATTTTATTTTCAAATTGGGCACGAACTTATGCAATCATCCAATACTTTAATGCAAAATCAATATTTGTTGGTGTGGTCGACACCTTTGTTTCTGCTGAAATACTAAATTTAAAGTCTTGAGATTGTAAATACGATATGCCAGTAATTAAAAGTGAAGTACTGTGAGCAGCTCACCAAGCTCAATGCGAAAATTCAAGAATCGAAATGGCGTCGAAGGAGTTAAAGTGGAATGTCCTCCAGCACCCACCCGATACTTACCGATCCTCCGTGCGTCGAACGGTTTCCGGTCTGCCTGGCTCGAGAGCAGGGTTTTCCACTGTTCTCTATGGTTCTTCTCGTTCTGGGGCGAACGGCCAGCAGTAAATTCGAGCAAAAACTTGGAAAAAGATGTCCGCGTCCACGGCCAGTTAACCTTAATTTGGAGCGCGGCCAGTTCGCGGTTATTAAGATCCACTGCAGCGAATCGCGCTGCTTGGAGTTTCAATTTCCATAGTCTTACAGCAGGGGTGGGCATTTTTGTCTGAATTGAAAGGGAACTGTCCCCACCATAGCGCGCAAGCCTCGTGCATAAGGCGGCACTCGTTTCCAGGATGGCAAGGGTTCAGGATTCGCCTTCTCATTTCTTGATAATACAAAAATGGGGTTTTTCAGTAGTCAAAAACGCTAGATAGAAGGTCGATCTAGGGCGCTATGTCCCTCAAAAGTCCTTTTTTTTATTAACCGACTTCGAAAAAGCAGGAGGTTACTCAATTCGATCTGGTATGTGCCTTTTTTCGCTTTTTTTTCTATGTATGTTCACCGATTACGCAGAGATGGATGGACCAATCGGAACGAAACCTTTTGCATGTTGTAGAGTATGTCCCCGGGGTGCAGAGTTGTGCTAATTCAGTTACATTGTAATTAAATTAATAGTAATTCAATTACGTCGTAACTGAATATACATAATTGAAATACCATGTAATTCAATTACTAAGTATTTTAATCAGATGTGTAATTGAAATACAGTATAATTGAAATACAATATAATTGAAATACAACATAATTAAAATACAGCTCTCCAAATTATAGCCCAGAACTTTGAAGAAGAGCGATATATTTTTGTTTTTCCTTCATATACTTGTTTATTGTCTGTGTTGCGTAGTTTCTATTCCTTGTCCTCGTTCATAATACGTAAAGCTATTTTATGTAATTCAATTACCATTTACTTTATAATTGTACTCCATTGCAATTACTAATTACATTGTAATTTAATTGAATGAAGATCTGAATTATAAATTACGATATAACTGAACTACAATGTAATTCAATTACTGTGTAATTATAATTTTGAAGTAATTCAATTGTAATTCTGCACAACTCTGCTGGGGTGGTCCCATGAAAACTCATTCCACTAAAAAGAGTGAAATAAAAAAATTTATAAAAAAAAATTAAACAGACTTCGAAAAAACGCACTAAAAAAATGCCCTAAAAAGTATGAAATAATTCCCATTTAATTTATGTGAATACACACGAACTTAAATACAATACAATCTTTTCGGAGGCGACGCAAACTTGAAAAATTTCCAAATGATAGATGTTGCTGATTATGACTTCCTTGGAATACGGTGAACTTGGAAATCAATAGGTGGGAAGAGAAGACATTAATACGTAAAAGCATGTAGAAGAATTTAAGGATTTTCGTAATTTCCAGTGTCGAAAATTTTCAATTTTACGCTGCCTCCGAAAAGATTGTATTGTATTTAAGTTCGTGTGTATTCACATAAATTAAATGGAAATTATTTCATACTTTTTAGGGCATTTTTTAGTGCGTTTTTTCGAAGTCGGTTTAATTTGTTTTTTCGTTTACGAGGCGTTATTTGCATTATTTGGCAGCATATAGCTATAAAAATAGGTGCATACATAGTTGTATGCTTCCGAATAATACAAATTACGCCTCGCAAACGAAAAAATAGGATTTTTTGGGGAGGTAGCGCTCTAGATCTTTTATCTAACGTTTTTGACTACTGCAAAAAACCCCGTGTTTGTATTATCCAGAAATGAGAAGGCGAATCCCGCACCCTTGCAATCCTGGAAAAAGGAGTCTACCCCCATAAGTCCTCCCATTAGACCATATATGTATACTTATAGACCCGGCATAGGTATACGATGTGCTAGTAATATAAAAATTGTACTGAATTGTGCTATGATGCAAAAATGAATACCTATTCGAATACAAATTTTCTGAATATATAAAATCCGTAGTCTAGTAATCACGAAGACTTTCCACTCCAATGTTTTTCAATGTACCCTTTCACGAATTCGATACTGTCAAAATTTTGTTTCGACAAAACGATATTGTAGTCTACCGAATATGCAGTAAACTCTCCCAGTAGAATCCACGTACTCCGTTTGCACATTTTATTGCACCGTAATCGAAACAAATGCTCCGAGCGTACGGGCGACATCTATGTTTCGTGTTTTGATAGCGCTCTAATTTTCTACAAATCTCTGTTGGTTGGTTTTCCAGGGAAATGTTTATCTGTGCGGACTGGATCTACGAGAGCATTTTTCGAGAAACTTCTACGGTTCATATTTCGAATAGGACGACCTTACGAATGATTCGAACGCGAAGGGACTGGCGGATGTTGTGAAAAAATGAAGTGAAACAAATGATCGCTGTGTGGAGGAAAAGCGGAAAAGCAGCGTAACACGGCAAAGGGTTAATGAATTCAAAGGATATTCATCGTGTGTGCGTTGCGTTACCTGGGGATCCGGTCGAAAAATGGCGTGCGCCAATCGGGCTTGTAATCAGGATAATTATAAACGCGACGTACTGTTCTCGGTCGGCGCCCTTAATTGGCGGGTCGCGGGCGTCATTCGGTCACGTAACCACCGTTGTACGAGCTAATGAAAGTAGCAAGTTTTTCTGGCCGGTTGTAAAAGTTTCCATTAACGAGCCGATCGATGAAGTTCACCAGCGGGCTCTCCGGTTTCCGGTCGGCCCGAGTCGAAAGCTCGCAAGCTCTTAGCCTCGCGCCGGATAAATTAGGTGATCTCGCGGCGCTGCGGCCGGAAAAGCCCGCGAAGTTTACCCCGTCGGGGATGCACGGTGTTCCATTCTGATTAGGCTGCCGCTGATGGCAACGGCTGGAATGCATTGACACGGCAGTAACGCGCCGCTGAAAGCTGTCCTCGAGGTCCTTTGACGCTCGTTCTCGTTAGATACTTATCGCTGCGGCGAAAGCTGCTGCTCCGTCCCCGGCAGAAAGATCGTCAACGTTGCAACACCGACTTCTGAAGGATCCTCTGAAAAAAAGCTGCGTCTGTCTTCCGGGATCTGCTCCTCTTACCCAGAAGATAGACACCTCAAAGATAGACGTGACAAAGGCAACGCTCGCGCGCAGAGACGGGTAGAACTTGAACAGACGATGTTGCAGAATCTCTTTGAACCAGTAGACTCCGTCAAAGCCCTCGGAAATTCATAATTTTACTGTATAACCCTCAGCACTCGAAACATTTTCCTCAACCAATTCTGAAACCAACACTCTGGAGAACTAACAATTGTACTCTGACGTGAGAGAATTGGAAGTATTTGTGATTTACTAGCAGACAGCGAATTTTATTCAGCATATGAAACATATTAAAACGGTTAATAAATTCCTGTTTCACTCCAGTTTTTCGTAATCCAGGTAATACATTTCTATTCTGCATGAACATCTGCTGTCTACTCAGAAGTTTTTGCTAATAGTCTGATCTTGTGCAATGAATTTTCAAATAATGCATAGACGTCACCTCCGGAAAGAGTTATAATACTGCATAAAACAAGATTAGGGGAGGCACGTGGTGTATAAATGTCTCGGCCATTTCTGCGCGCGAGTTGGTGAAAATCGTGGTCGGGATACAGAGTAGTCCCCTGAAAAAGACGCCAGGCATCTCCGGCACCCTCCTTTCAACGTTTTTATTTAGTAAACATCGTAATGTTATAGTATGTACAATAATATACCTATCTAGTCTAACGATATCACTGCGATTACAGATTCTGTTCATGTATCCGTTTCTCGTTCTCTCTCTCACTCTTTCATTTTTTTCTTTCTTTCTGTTGCTTTGATTCGTCCGTCGCCTGAGCGTCGTCGATTAAGAACTACGGGTTGTGTCGAGCGTGCGTCGACGCCGTTGTCTTCGCTCTCGTTCTCCTTCGTACTTTTTCTTCCTTTCTTCAGTCACAGTTAAACGGCCGTCTCGTTACGCTGCGATAACCAGTCCCGCTCATTGTCAGTTTAGCGGACGAATAATACCGCTCGCGCGTCCGCTGTCGGCCGCGTTGACAAAGAGAGACAGAGAGAAAGAGAATAAACAGATGTGAAGAGCGGGGATGGAGAGAGAGACAATACGAGGGAAAAGGGCTCTGACGTTCGCTTTTTCCGGCCGGCGTCGACCGACCAGCCTTTTCCGCTTGTTCTTTTTGCAGAGACCACGTCCCGCGCCCCGCTGGTATCACTTTTCCTTTCGTAGGGGAGAGGCGAAAATACCGCGAACACCGGAACAAAGTGGGCAGCGAGAGGGCAAAGCGATTCCTGCACGGTCAGGGGAACAAAATCGAAGCCCCCGGCACGACGACCCCTCGAATCGAATTCGATTCGCGGCCGGAATTCAATTCGCGACGAGCCCGGCCAGCCGGAACGAACGAAATCCAGAGAGTTTGTTTCAATGCGCCCTTCTTTCCTCCTACAGCTCCACCCACCGTTGAACCGCCCTCCCTCCACTCCCCTCGTCTATCCCACCGACATTTACCTCGTTTCGCGTTTCATAAACCCGGTAAAACGCGGTATTCCAGCCTCGAAAAAACCCGCGGAAACCGAGCCACGCTGAAACCGCCCGCCTCTTTTCTTCCCGTTCGCGTCCGGTACGTCCTTTCAAAAGATCCCCACTTCGGGCCCACCCTCCGCATTCTACGCGCACGATTACCAATTACTTTTCACCCTCGCACGAATGGGGAATCGCTCGCTCGGACTCGGAAACCAAACCAAATTTCTCCTCGTTCGCACACTCTTATCCGCCGGCAATTTCCCGGCGAGTATCGCGCGATTCTTCACAAATAAAAGAGCACGAAATTGTACAAATTAACCGTTCTGTTGGGAACATATGTGTGTCTCTGTTATTGGGACGCAAAGTAATTTAACCCTTCGCACTCCAATTGTGACTCCGAGGCGCCAGTAAAAATTGCCATACCATTATTCGAAACAGTTTTAAGATTATTAAACTTGTCCGTATCCTATAAATTGGAGAAAGCTCTACTTTTGTAGGAGAAAACAGGTTCAATTTGATGTGCTCAATGCAAAAAAGATGACATAAAATAAAAATGATTAGGGTTGAAAGGGATGTCTTCATTTTCGAATGAAAATTGCATCGAGTTCGAGGGGTTGGTGTGACGGTACGTTGACGAATGCGATCCAAACGCAATACAATGTATTTAATGAGCCTCTGAAACCGGTAATATCACACGAATTAACTATTGACTCAGGAGGTAATTAATTTGGAAGGATTCAGTATAAATAGTATTACCGATTAACTTGAAACTTTGAAGGTGTATTAGCGAAACACGGAATATTAATTTAACAATTTAACATCCGCTCGAGGGATTAAGGCTTAGAATTTGAAACAAAATTAATATTCCAATGTGCTGTAGCACCATCAATGTTCGATGCTGGGAAAAGTCTGCTACCATGAAATCAGTTAGACACTAAACATTTCGAAGACGATCAGAGAAGATTATCGGATTCTGCGCGCAATTTCAGAAAGTCGCTTCGAAATTCGCGAGATTCTCGACGTTCGTCGGGGTTCATAAGTGCCTGGGCAGGTTTTAGGAGGTTCGAAAGGAACTGTGAAATATTCAAGATGTTTAAGTGATTCAAGATCAAGGCTGTCAAGCTTTTCATCCGGGGCTACCAACTCGTTCCAAGTCTACGCTCTCAAGACCGGCCAGACTCGGCAAACATTTTAAAACTCTCAATCCCGAAAGTCTGTAAGAACGTTTCAAGCGCCCCTAAGTTTCTATGCCCCATTCGATTCGAATGCCACCGGTGCCGCGAACAAAATCATTCTTTCGAGAGTCTCCTGAGCGAGGCTAATCGATCCCCATCGTGGCGGGAGCCCTTTCAATCGCGAGCAATACAGGGCGGACCAGGAAGCCTGATTAGCTTGGATTATTCTGCTGTTAGTGGCTCGATCGGAAGTGTTTTTAGCTCAAATAACATGGTTCGAGGAGAGCTTTAAGCTGATTGTACCAAACTTGTCGTTTCCAGTTCTTTATAGGTAAACCTACTACTTATTTACACCCATCTTTTAGGACATACTGAGACGAATTCGGCAAGCATCACAAAGACTATTGCTTCTTTAAAATAATATCATCTATCTGAATTGAATCGGTGCTCAAAATGGTGTCCATTAGCAGCAGTACACACGCCTAAACGGTTCAGAAATGACTTTTTGCATCGTTTTGGATTCAGAAAAATGTATTTGCTACCTGAATTACAACAAACTGAAGTGAAACTGTTGGATTATCATTAAGTTGCCAGCACAATGAACTGATTGTTCGTTGTCAAGAATTAATCAACGGTCTCAGAATCGTATTAATAAACAGAGATTACGAAGTATCAATTCGTCGAATGTTTTTACTGTCTCAAATTACACCTACATATTCTAAATGCATAAAATCCTCTGTCTAGTTATGATACTTTCCGAATTTCCGGATCGGACCACTAGCAGCAGAATAATCTGTACTGAACACTCTTCGTCGTTCACCCTGTGTAATACTTCGTGTGGCAACGAGGTGTCACATTCGGAGATGACTAAATTTTCGTTAGCACAACGATGCTGCGATAAAAATCCCTCGGCCTAGAGAAACGGTACCGCGTGTGTTAAGCCCTATTAACCCCTGAAACATGCTGCGCGCCATTAAATCCCACTGTTAACGCGCCCCTCGAAACAAATACCGTACACCACTGCTCCGCATCCTCGAACATTTATCCATCATCACGGCCGATCGATCACTACGATGATAATATAACAGAATTTCACGGAAAGTTGATTAAAACCGAACGCCACTATCAATCGGTTGCTGGATAAATTTCAAATGCAATCGGCGAACGATATTCTGCGCGACTAGATCGGATTCTCGATTACGTTTCGGCGTGTGCTATCGTCCGCGGGCTTTGTCGAAAGGAAAGAGCAATCGGAAATAATCAATTCTTCCGTGCCTTTCGTAATTAATGTACAAATGACCTGCAATAGAGGAAGCCAGTCAAATGACGCGGCGTCGATTTCGGATCGCATTTCATACTCGGCAAGGTATTCGAGGTTCCGTCGTGCCCGCAATCGACCGCTTTGATCGAATAAATACGAACCACCGATTCGCCGATCAAAAACAAGTTTAATCAAGTATCTCGGAGTCCATTCGCTGCGCGAAATGTTTTTCTAAATTCTGCATTTTCAATATAAAATTCGACATGCAAATTTTATCGACTTTCGCGAGACGTTTTCATGAATCACCGAAGTTGAACTATAACTTAAAATTCCGTTCTCCCATCAATAAGTCCAACAAGTTTCTCGCCGTTTTTAAGTGGATGCTCGGCGGACAGAGAAAAATATGCTTTTCAACCAACTACATCACGCTAAAAGCACATGTGTCACTCGCCTGACTTCCCTTGTTAGAAGCTCGACTGAAGTTTCGCGGATCCGAAAATGAACCTAGCACGAGCACTCGCAAATGGATGCGTGAATCTTAGACATCTGACAGCGACAGGCTCTCATGTTTGCGTCCAAAAGCGACGCTCAACCTCGGAAAATCCTGTCCCCAGCTAATCGTACGCGTTGACACATTCGGTAGCCGAATAAAATCAAATACAGAATTGTTCGGAAAATCGAACAGTTTTGAAATTACTTATTAAATACAACAGCACTACTGCTGTAATTAGAAATGTGATATATATTACTCAAAATATATGTATGTACATATCTCTGTTATCAGCAGTCCGATCGAAAATGTTTTTATCGGATGTGGCATGATTTCGAAGGAGCTTTCACGTGATCATAGCAAAGTTGAGGTTATTACCAATTTTTTGTCAGAAAAGGTGAAAATCCCATAGCAATTCGCAGTCACGTGTATCGCCTCGCCTTTCGCCTTGGGGAAACTTGCGAAACTCTGGGTCACGCCGTCCGACTGGCTGGCACCCCCTTTTCCTTCTCTCTCTCTCTCCCCTCTCTCTCTCTCTCTCTCTCTCTCTCTCCGCAGCTCCGATACACTCCATCGACTCACGCGTAATCCAGATAGGAGAAACGACCGCCACACCGTGGTTAGGAACACAAAAGTGAGGGGAACTCGATTCATGTTCGGCGCGTGAACGATACTCTTGTGTCGGGTTATCTGCGAGGATATCACATCGAAACACACACAAATAGAAAGTGAAAACAGTCGTGTTTAGGTTCGCGTGGCGAGCCGGTTCCGGGGACCGGGTGGTTTCTCGCCGAGCGAATCTCGGCTCGCGATCACGCGTGTCCCTTTCTCGACGCGGCCCTTTTACAAGCGTCACGTGCGCAGGCAGTCGACTTGGGAAGCCTTTGAAAGGAAGGAGTACTGTACAAAGTAGTAAAAAGGTCCGTTCAGGGCGCCGCAATCCCGGGAAATCGTCGGGAAATTCGGCTCGGCGGTGACCACCGGGCCCGCGGGAAAACATAACATTCCGGGATCGTTTTCGCGGGTTCGTCGCACAGGACTTTGCGGAGGATCGTCCGCGGCTCTCCTCGTCGGATGCGCCGGCCTTCTTATCGCATCGTTAACATAACTGGGTTAATTTAATCTTGATGAAATTAGAGGCGAATGGAAAAAGTTCCTGGAAACTGGGTCGACATTGAACCGAAATCGTCCTCGAGCATTACGCGACGACTTTTCGACTGCGCGCGAATTTTCATTCTCGAACTTGGCGAATGTCGCTTTGCGTTAACATTTCGTTGCACGGCGGATACAGTAGAACAGGCTGCTCAACTTCTTCTTCGTCGCGAGCCACGCTGTCCCCACCATCGATCAGTCCGTTTCCCCGCTACTTCAGCTGAAACCTTGAGCCACTACAAATGCCATACACTTCTGGCTGTACGACCGTCGACTGTGTCGAATAGTGGGGGAACGTCACCGCCCACATTACCGGAATGAAGAAGTGGGAGAACGGGCGAAATGTGGCTCGCACGAAACGTGATGAATAGACTGCTGCGGATCTTTATGCAAAATAAAAATTGTCTGCATCGATTGCAAGAAATAGAAACTAAATTAAACGTTATTTCTCCCCTTAACGATTTGAATAGAGGAACTGACATCTTCAATTTTTAAAATGTTCCAACAATTTTAAATTTGATCTACTCAATTTTATTATAAACGCATAAAGATCCGCAGTCTGGTGATGAAGAAGCCTGATTGATTATTATGTGATTACTTTTATAACACAAAACCAACATATTTACTAGCTTATACTTTTACATTGTAAAGATAAGTGAAATCTCATGAACAGGTAAATAGGGTCACTAAATCTATAAAACTGACCGATGAATATCACAATGTGTTTATAAAAAGCGAAATCTATATGTATACTCATAAAGAATAGTTTCTGTTCATTTTTTGGCAGTAGTAATGGATGGAGGAGAGACAGACGTGAAAAGAAAAGAAAGAAGTCGTCGGTAAAGACTAGAGTTTATTTCAACAAGGAAATGATGAATGTCAAAACATCAAACCGACTGTCGTCGCTGTTACAAATTATTTCGACGTTAAAAGAATAGTAATAAATAAAACACGTTCATAAATACTCGTCAGATTGACAAGTGGCGTAGTAAAAACTAAGTACATACATATATACATTCCTTGGCAATCTTCCTAGCAACAAAGAAATCGTAAAACAATGTATGAATTAACGAATATGGTACTGGACAAAGAAAACCTCGAGGAACCGTCGTGTATCCAGCATTAGGAGAACTCGTCCGCCTCGAACTACTCTGTTTCTCGATCAGAAGACGATTACTCGGAACAGAAGATAAGATTTCGCAAAAACTGGCCATTCCGCGCATCGAACCCAGTTTCCATTGAAGCCGAGCGTGACCCTAGATCTCCGCGAGCCTGAGAGCAATGGTGAATTTTTCAACGGGTCTTTTCGCAAGCGGATTGTCTCCGCAAGCTGCGATCCTCGCCGTCGAATCCTCCGTAGCGTGCCTCGATGTGCGGAGTTGGTAGTTGACTCGCTCGGAACCACTTCGGCCGCGAAACTCGATTTCCACGCGGCAAACGCGATTACTAGACCAGGTGAGAGAGGGCTAGCGCACCGGTTCCAGGTGAGACAGGGCTGTCGCGACGTAACTACCATCACCCGACCACAGTTTATAATACAGACGCTATGTACAGGTTTCTGTGTCCGCTCGTCGACGCTAATGCCCGTTCGTCGATCGGCAAACGAGCCGATTTGCCAGGCCGCGACGCCACAGTGGAACCAACGAGGAAAATACGTAACTGGACATGCCCACTATCTTCCCTGTTTTCGATTTTATAAAATGTCGGACAAAGTCGCGCTGTGTCGAGAGAAGCATCCGATGATGCTGAAGAATTTCCTTTGAATATTATTTTTCACAAGACTTCACAGATATCCGCATTCTTTGTAACGAAACTTTACACAGTTCTGCGAAGTTCCTATGTAAGATCGTATATCCTCGCGAAGTATAAAATATCGAATTCCTGATCATTTAATCTTCAAAGATATATACTTCACTATCTCCTAGTACTTTTTCAGAATCAAGTGGAAACGATATCTTAATACAGCACAGCCTCGCTTGTTGCACGAGTCCCAGAACTGCGAATGATTCTTGGTGGGGATTGCAAGTATGCGAGGTGCTACAAGCGAGGCGTTACTGTAGTTGTTCAAAGTGTAAGAACCAAAAGACAGAGTGGATGAAGCTGTTGTACAAAGCTTCGACATTGAAATACTTTGCCCAATGTCCAAAAAATTCCCGTTCCCACTGTGGCAACGCCCGCCGCGTTCAACATCAACACTCTCGTTCGACTATCGCGGCTCGTACCCCCACGTGGTCGCGTTCCCAACATTTCCCTCCTCGTGTTCATCCTCCCGCTCCTCTTGCCGGCGCTCTTTAAAGTTCGTTCACACGCCCTGGACGAAACCATGCAGCGCTCGCGAGACGAACACTCGAACCGATCGATCGATCCGAGCGCTTCGGAATTCTTGGTTCCGCTGGAATTAGCTAGAAGACTCTTCCGTCGATTGAGAAATTATTTCCCGTCTACCGGAAACTATTTTCCCCCCCGGAACTTTCTGTCCCAGCTGCGCCAAGTCGTCGAAAGTTTAAGAGCCCTTCGGAATTCGTTGGTGTACATGACGTGTCGTCTTTGGTAATCGTGACGCCGTAAATAACTTTCATTTTTTTCTGTCATCTGAACACAACACGTCGATTTTCATGAAATTTTGTTTCATACGGTAAAACCTCGCTTATTGCTCGAAACGGAAATGCGTGGAAGGATAGAGGTACCCAATCGCGCGATCTGTTTCTCCAGTTCCCCACTCCGTGCTTCTCCGATCTCTAAGCTGCTCCTGATATTATGTGGTCACCACAATCCCCACTACGAGTTCCAGAACTTCGAAGAACTCGTCGTGGGAATCGCTGTTACGCAACGAACGAGGATTCCGCGCAATCAACAAGGTTGTACCGAACGAGGTTCTACTGTAATGGGATTCACACTTTAGCAGAAGAATTCGCAGAATGTGCTGTCTTTGTTGGATCGTTCGAATAGAGATCGTACGCGCACTGGCACATGGATAATACTCTTCAAGATCTCGGATCGCATAAGCAGTCTACAAATTTTCCAAGTTAATCACGAGGTACTGGAACCGTCGAAAAATATGTTTCTCCTTTTAATAGTTTTGTCTCTGTTGCCATTTATTTGAACTGAATTATTTCAATTGCACAAGGACGACATTTCATGCGCACGAAAAGAATGTATATTACGTGTTCCATTGGAGTCAATGAGATGCTGTCCGAATGAATTAATCCCCCGACAGGTTCGCAAGAATAGAGCTCTGCTGTGTTATAATCTCTTATCAACCTGTTAACTGTTTCATTCGTTCCGTACGAAACGACCGCGCGCGCGAAGACATAGTTAGCACGCCGATAAAAATTTCCATGCGCCGAACGATCACCGCTTTATCAGTGGAGTTTTATGAAGTAGCATAAAACCTTTGTCCAATTTATTTTATTTCATATCCGCCGCTAAAGATAGATGGCCCGGTTCTGTGTGAACGATAGTCGCTGCTATATGGATCGCGTGGCAGTCGATGCATTAAAACAGTATAAAGAAGATCGCGGACACCTCGACCCGTCATAAATCTAACTCCGATGCACCGATGCGCCCATGCACCGGCGAAACTAATAAAACGCGGCGAAGTACGGAAACGAACCGTGTCGGGGAAGCCGTACACTCGGCGACGATGCTGTAAGACACTATACAATACCATACAAATCTATTAGGCAGTCGTTTGTATCGCGTCGTTTGTATGTACATAGAAAGAATTGCTACAAAACATGCAATATTGTAAATGATAACAAACTCGTTAACAAGAATAGATAGTAAAATTGTTTGCACGTAAGAGTGGGACAAATTAATTTTCGTAACATAGATTTGTAGGATTTAGTATAGTGGCTTACACTATTATAGGCTTGTACTACTTACAGTAGTATTGTCACGGAGTGTAGGAAAACAAGTGGCCTCGTTGCTCTGCTCAACGGGTACTTTGGTATCTCATTTTCAAACAATCAATTTTTCTTTTTAGCATTATTCATTAAGTATAAATGTCGTAAAATAGGTGTGCAAACAGATTTTTCATTGAATTCGTAAAATATATTCTATAATATACATTTTATTGTTCACTATAAAAGAAATCACACATGTAGTTCAAATACCAATGAGAAAATTGATAAAACTTCGTGCGACCAGAATACCCTTTTAGCAGGTGAACGAATCGGCCGGTGATTATGGTTCCGAAAGGGATTCAGGTCGACGGAGCCTGGTCCGGACCGAGCCTCGGACAATTGAAATAAATGTAACGTCACAAATAATTAGCCAAATTGATCCGGCTCCTCCCGACGACGCGAATCGATAAGCCGGGCCAGCGAGCAGCAGGCTGATTCGCGAAATTAGGACACATTTGCCTCGTGCTGAAAACGTGCCGATTATTTCGGCCGGAGGCCGGCAACAATAATTTCCCTTTAATTGTTTTGAATCGTGGAATGCCCGCGATCCCAAGTATTAATCGGCTGGAAGTGATCGCGCTGGTTTTTCCGTGGTGGCCGATAACGACGCGCGGACGCTAATCCCGCCTCGGACTATTAACATCGGCGTGCGCGCATTTAGCTCAATTTTTCCTGTGTGTGTTCGTTTGCCGTCTGGGGAATTCTGGAACGAGAATTCGAGCAGTGGTGAGTCGCCGTCCACGCTTCCGGCTGCGCCAAGGCGGCGCGAAGGGGCAAAACACGAGCGATTAATCAACGGCTCGCCCGGATTCTTCCGCGGGAACTTTCATCACGACGAAGCGAACAGCCTTGGCTCCTGGAATCGCGCAGTCGGGTCACGTTTTATTCCCCGAAGGAGCTGGTGTCCCGCGCGAACCGGCCCTGCGTCGTTCGAGATTCGACCCATCGTAAAAGCGAATCGCACGACGCTTGTTCCGCGCTTTTACGCCTCCCGTAAATCGGTTTCTCTCGGAGTGGAACGAGTAGCGGGCCGAAGCGGGCTGGAGCGGGCCCGCACGATCCACCGCCGCGCGCCATCGCTCCCGGCATTAGCGTCGACGTGTCATCTTAACTAAACGCCAATCGACCGATATACGATTCCCGCCGCAGCAGCCCCGGGACATGCAATCTCCCCTTGATCCCGAAACTTCGTTTTCAGTCCCCTCGTCGCCTTGGGGATTCGAAAGACTCGTAGCTCGCGACGTGTCTACCGGAAACGCGCGCCACCCACGCTTCCGGGGACGATCGGCTTGGTGATCGTCTCGGCGATCGTTCGCCGGTTTTTCGTGTTTCTCTTTTTTTTATTATTTCTGGTATGCCTCGCCCGGCCAACATCCCCGTGGATTGCGGGGCCGAGTCGAAGCGCGAGGAGCTGAGTTTCAGCGTGTGTTTATAGGTTTTACCCGTTACCGATCCTGACACAGGCGGATCCAGGTGGACAGTGGGCTGAATTCAACGAGAACGTACTCCGACAGAATCGAACTCGGCCGTAGCGGTGCGGCGACGCTCGTTCCATGCCGTTCCGACGTTCCTTTTACACCGACGATATGTACAAAATGATCAGAGACACCATAAGACAGCTCGAGGATAAAATGGGTCCCGCCGTTCCGGTCTGCATCGCCTCCGGTCGTTCGCCTGCAACAAACACACCGTCCTTTTTACCACGTTTTTATTAGCTCGCTTTCTTGTTTGTGTGTCTGTTTGTCTGTTTGTCTGTTTGTCTGTTTGTTCGGTGGCAAATTTTGCAATTGATTTTAAACTAACTTCCTGATGAGCTAGAGACTTGAAATCGGTTACATGGCTCAGAACTGGATGACAATGCATTATTCAAAAAAAAAATTGTTAAAAAGTCTATCCGTTTCGGAGATATAACAATTAAATATTTACCTTTTCACCCCCCCGCGAAACCTACGTCACCGCGTTCAACGGTCGCCACGCCGCGCGACAGCGCTCCCTACTCCACTACCCGTTCCCTCTCTCACTCATCCCCACTCCACTGACCCGATTCGCACCGAAGGAGCTCAGTGTGCGTCAGTGTGCGTTTGAGCTCCGTGCGGTGTTTATAAAGTTACTACGTATTATTATATTATAATGTTTGTTTACCAATCGAAGGGACAGTTACACCGAGATTTTCGGTCGAACCTTTATCTTTGACATTTTACCACGGCGTTTCGATATGATGCGGTCCCAATACCGTCTGAAATTTACTACATGTCTCTGTTATAATCTCGAAATAATGTCTACAAAAGAAGGAGCAGTTCGTTAATGATGATTTTCACAGAGAAGTCGCCAAATCACCAGGTATGCCATTAAATATTTTACCACGTTCTTATTATGTCGCTTTCTTGTATGTCTGTTTGTCTGTTCGGTACAAATTTTACAACTGATTTTAAACTAACTTCTCGATGAGCTAGAGACTTGAAATTTTAAACATAGCTCAGTACTATATGACAATGCAGTATTTAAAAAAAATTTTTTTTAATTTACAACAGCCTACGCGTTTAGGAGATATAAACTATTAAAAATTTAACCGTTACACGTCCCCGCGCGACGACCGGTAGTGCCCACTCGGTTCCCACTCCACTGACCTGCTTCGCACCGAAGCAGCTCAGTGTGCGTTCGAGCTCCGTGCGGTGTTTACAAAGTTACTACGTATTAGTATACTATAATGTTTGTTTACCAAGCGAAAGAACAGTTACACCGAAATTCTCCTTCGAACCTTTATCTTTGACATTTTACCACGGCGTTCGTTTTCGATATGACGCGTCGCAATACCGTCTGAAATTTACTACATGTCTCTGTTATAATCTCATCAAAATGTTCAAAATCGATTATAAAATTTCACACATGCAAGACTAAAAAGCAGAAAATAATTATTTAAATAAAAATAAATTTTTTAAAAATACCACGTTTTTAAAACGGACTAAAAAGTATAAAATAAAATTTTTAAAAACGCCACGTTTACAAAACGGACTAAAAAGTATAAAATAATTTTTTCTAGCCCCATACAGATTCCTAACCCCTGAAAATTTGTGATTGTGAATTTTTAATAGCTAAGAAAATACTTGTAAGATTTAAAACGAAAAACGTGGGGCGCAAGATAATACATAGTAAGGAGTGTAGAGAGTAGCTGCCGCTGAGAAATCTCGTACAACACTTCATATCATTTGCAGTGCAATAAAGTTGTTAGTGATTTAGTGTTCATTCATCAATTATCTATTGCATGCGCCCCACGTTTTTCGTTTTAAATCTTACAAGTATTTTCTTAGCTATTAAAAATTCACAATCACAAATTTTCAGGGGTTAGGAATCTGTATGGGGCTAGAAAAAATTATTTTATACTTTTTAGTCCGTTTTGTAAACGTGGCGTTTTTAAAAATTTTTTATCCATTGGGTTTCGTCTGGCTCGACGAATTATGTTCCATGTCTTAGTTTAGTACTTTCTGCTTAGTTTCAATTTATTCATCTTATGCAAGATAATCGGCGTAACGATTTATCAGGTCACGAGTTATCAGGCACAGCGAGTAATGTGAGACAAAAATGTTCGAACGTTGATTTTTCTATAACTTTTACTACACATCTCCTGAGCAATATCGGTACATTCGTTCCACAACTTGTTGAGAAAAACATTTTCAATGTAATAAGTAGACTGCGGATCTTTATGCATTTATGGCTTCTGAGAATTCTCAAAAAAAGGTAGAATATAATATTCGACAGAATTTAGTACAATTTCTGATTATTTTAGATCTGCAGAGCTTACTACCACGGGAAATAAGACTCTATTTCATTCTACTTTCTTAAAATTCGTCTAGGAAAACCGAAAATTGCATAAACATCCGCAATCTAGTCATAAGAGATCTGACGCGTCCTTTTTATTAAGAGTCTTCCAGAGACTTAAGAATACTTAAGGAGACTTAAGGACCTTAAGATATGAACGCGTAAGTCTCTTAAAGGTTCTTAATAAAAAAAAACGCATAAGTACTCTTATCGCGTTAAAAATGTTTTTCTCAACAAGTTGTTGAACGAACGTACCGATATTGTACATCGCGTGGAATTCATCTCAATGTCGCCTGCAATACCACGTGACAAAAGTTATACAGTGTCAAATAGAGCAATGAACTGATTTTCTGTTTTTCTTTCCTCACATTATCAGAGGTGCCTGAAAAATCGTGGCATTAAGAAATCATTAAATGTCTATCCTTCTATTCATTTCTGGATAATCCACGATAAATGAGGATTCAATACAACTTTCCGTACTTCTACTTTTTCAATTGACCATAGCCAACTTTTGCATTTGCATCGAGCGGTGTTTAGCCGCGAACAATCGGAAACCTGGAAAATATACGAACTTCTATTATTACGCGAGCGCGTCAGCTATTAGAACTTGCGTAATCTCTGTCAGTTTCAGTATAATTGGAGTTCTACTTTGATTCCAGCGGATCGTTGCAATCGCGACGTTGCTGTACGGTGGACACCATTGATTCTCAAATGACAAGCGTTAGATATTTCATGTGGAGAACTAATTTTCAGAGAACAAATAATCTTTCTTTCACTATGTATTCACAGCAACAAATTGATTTTCACAAAATTTCGAAAACAAATAGCTGAACGCATCATGGAAGAGGAAAGGTGAACAGCGTTCGCGTCAAAACAAACTGGTGAAAGCTTTACATACGAAAAATCAATACTCGAGACGAACTGGCGTTTACTCGTCGAAGAATGGCACTATCGAAAACGTCATTAAAGACTTTTAGTAGGTGAAAAGTGTTTCCGAGCATATTTTCGAGGACGAATTTACGACGATTACCGTTGCTCGTCGGCCTGGGACTCGCTATTAATTGCACGAGATACGAAAATTAATAAAAGCCTCGTGTTTTTCCGCGGATCGGCCGCCTCTCGGAAGTTTTAAACACGGCCGAGCAACTCGGTCGTCCGACTTTAACGAATCGAGCAGCTGCCAACTGGGGGAAAACAGAGTTTTTCATGGAAGATGTAAGCCGGGGAGAGGTTGCGAGTTTGTTTACGCTGCTGCCGGGGCTGAATTGCTCAAATCACAGGCCAGGTTTTCATTAAATAATATATTTCCTCGCTTTACCTTTTAACCATGATCCTATGAGTTTTTTTTTCTAAAGAAAACGCACCGACGACGATTGCCCGTATTAGACCAGCTCAAGAAATGCTTCTATCTTTCATACGTTTTTACGTTTACTGCACCTTTACGCTCAGGAAATCTCTATTTAATAATCTTGGTCCCTCTTCCTGTCAACCTCGTCTCCTCTCGAGTTCCCAGCAGTAAGCGCGAGACTGCATGCTTGAACAGCGATTCGCATACGTGTTCAGATATATTTTAAATATCGATAAGATTTAGGGAGGCATACTATAATTATTATTTTGGATGGATATTGTATTGTGTTGACAAATAAGTTCGTTCGGTTTTTGTAATTTTGTTCCACTGTAAACAACCGAACGAACTTATTTGCCAACCCAATATATACTCTTAGCTGTTTCTCACACAGAATATTCCATAATGGCATGCTGTTTATTAATAAAATATTCCAACGTTCCGATAATAATGACAGATTTGCAGGTAAAACGAATTTCCAGATAATTTTAATGAAATTTAACGCTGGAACCATAAAATTATTGTACTTAGTTAAAGAAAATACGTAGAATTACGATATCGCAAACAAGCTAAAATGTGGGAGGCTTCGTGAACACTGGGATTACTTGCGAAATTTATACTGTATACACATACATATATTATGTGATGTTCCTGTAAACTTCTGACAAAGTAATGCAACGTGATAATAATGTTATCATTAACAATAATAATTTCGTAACGAGGAAAATATTGCGCTTGTAGCTGGTTACGGATTATTTACAATGCCTGACAAATACGTGCATCGATCTTGCCCGCGCATATTCCACGACACATACATAAAGAGAACGCAAAAGATTGATTTATCGAATACGAAAAATCGAAATGGCTCCTTAAAACATCCAATAGCTTTGGATCTTCATTTTAAGTAATCGAAGTTCGGCGAACAGGCCACCTTTGTGCGGGACAGGGTGCCGTAAAAATACCATTCGAAGGTTCCCGTGATATTTTCCCGTGGCCCAGAGCCGCGAGGATTGAAAGGACCGTATCGGTGTTCCGTTCGCCTGTTCTTTCTTCGTTAAACGTCGCCCGCGGCGTGGCGCGGCGGCCAAGTATTTTATGCGACCGATCGAAACGCTATTTCCGCTCGATTTCGGACCGGCGAGGCAAGGCGAGGCTGCCTGGAAGTTCGTAAGAATTCCGTGACCCGAGAACCCCGTGATTTACATGGGCGAATTTGTCGGCGGAGATCGACGGCCCCTCTTATTGTCCGCTTCGGAAATGCACGCTAAGCGCAGAATCCCGGTTCTGAACCTCTTACCCGGGTCATGGCGAGTGTACAGCGGGTTGTCGAGATAAATCCGGAATTTTTTCGGCCAGTCCCATAAAGAAGATACACTGCGCGTGACTCGAAAGAAATTCCGTGAAAGGGTCCAACAGTTTTCCGTGCATCAATTGAGGTTAAATTTGGGGTTATGTTAGGTTCGATCAAATTACAGTAATTCTTCGATCGGAGTCCCAACACCCGTGTTTTGAACGGACTTGGGTAGCGTAGAGAGGTTATTTTTTTATGACTCCGTCGACCGCGCCGAGACTTCAAACGACGAGCCGAACATAGAGAAGGACAGAATGAAATAGGATCGCGTGGCCGAAGCGTGTCGCTGTCGCCGGCACAGTTTAAAGGCCCGTGCGTCATCACAATGAAACACCAAAATCTTAACTTCTTTATTTTCTATGATATCATGATGGGACTTTAACTAGCTTATTCCTGACGTTTTTCTGATTAAAATGGTACCAAAAACGATATAATTGGGCCAATATTTAGTGGTGTAATCGACGATGAAAGTTTCGAACGCAACGAAGATCAGCAACAACGCGGGCCTTTGAACTGTGCCGACGGCAGCTACTGTTCGCGTCTCTTTCTTTCCAATACGCTCTTCTTCGTTGCGTTCGAAACTTTCATCGTCGATTAAACCACTAAATATTGGCCCAATTATATCGTTTTTGGTACCATTTTAATCAGAGGAACGCCAGGAATAAGCTGGTTACAGTCCCATAAACCGATCATTAAAATTAAGAAGTTTGAGACTTCGATTCAGTCGAGTCAATGTGTGGTGTTCACACCGATATACCCGAGCCGAGATCAATCATCGCCGCCCTACGGCGCGGCGCAGCGTTGGCCGGCAGTGGAGTGAGTAGGCACTGGACTACGGTTAGATAGGCGACCCAGGACTCCGATTGAAGAATTACTGTATACACTAAATAGCAATTTTGTAGACATTTATCATACGTTCGATTCGGATTTGAATCATTACGTCCTGAGACACGTTTGCTATAGAATGTTTTCTATAAGAGAAAAAGAAGAAAGATGGCGGTGTGTTTCGTCCTAGACCCGCTAGAGGACTCATCAGTAAGGCTATCTAGCGGGTCCTGCCTTAGACACAAGTGTCGGGAGGAGAGGGACGTTAATATACTAATTGATGACATTTTAGTAACTTGCGAGAAAGTCGTTCAACGATTTGTCCATCTTGTGGACAATGTAGAAACTAGGCCTTCTCGAACTTTTTGTAGTTTTATCGCCAATTATGATAAATAAGAAATTATTCTCAATTATTTCTAGGACGAAACACACCACCATCTTTCTTCTCTTTCTCTTATAGAAAACATTCTATAGCAAACGTGTTTCAGGACGTAATGATTCAAATCCGAATCGAACGTTTGATAAATGTCTACAAAATTGCTATTTAGTGTATAATTTGATCAAACCGGTGCGCCGCGAACATAACCCCAAATTTATTTGAAAAATGTACGATCGAGAATAATTTCTTATTTATTAATTGAGGTTGCAACGAACGAGGTCCTACTGTACTGATCATGCATCAGGAGATGCAGTGATTTCGATTTCTTCAAAAGGGAAATAATTTCGACAGCTTTCATTAGTCAATTAATAATTACTTATTAACACTAAACCTTCCATTGCGGTCAAATGACCGGTTTTGTATTTTTCATTTCACAATTTATTGAAATTATTAAGTTGCTTACATCGAAATTGATTCGATAAATTTCTTTATCCAAGCATATATTGATATACAAATTCTACGGAATCTAAATAAGTAGAGTCTTGTCATTTTTGTAAGCAAAAACATTTCAATTGCTTTTAGCGCTCGGTAGGTTCAGTGTTAAGAATTATCATTTCTTATGTTCTTATTCATATTCTATATATCATTAAGCTTATCATGCTGTAATTTTTAATTTAAGGTATGCATATTCGAGATAACAGAGTGCTCTTCATTTAAAAACAAAAATTTTTTACAAATGTTGAATAAGTTCGGCAGAATTCGCCAAAGAAATTTGGTAACTTTTTCGATCAAAAATCATGTTCACGGAATGTTAATTTTTAAATGTTTGTTCTAATTATGATCTTTATTAAATTTCATCAATATCGACATTTTCGGCATTGCTGAATATTTACAAAGTAATGCAGATGCATTAAATACCGATATGAGACAATTCATTTTTAAAATGAGCTGCTAGATGTGCATTGTGTTTCAGTCACACGCGCTTGCTGTGTTCGTCGAGCGATTCCCGTACAAGCCGGTACAAGTTACTCGCTGCCATCTTCTGATGAACGATCAAGTACACACTTTAAAAATCTATGCAGCTAAGAGGCTAGCAGCGCAACCGAGGGAGCAACTCGCCGCGCAGTCGCCGACGGCGGTCCTCGCGAAAGTATGCTCGGGGAATTCTGTGATTACGGCGGACATTGCGAAAGTTTCAGTAGAAAAATGCTGATGAAAAATGCCCGGAACGGGAACTGTTACACCCGCGAACGTAATAATGAAAATCACAGGGAATTACGTTTGAAATGCCGCGTTAACGAAACTATTCCGGCGGCGAGGCGTTTCGTATCGGGGAGAACGACGAACGGAACGGTAAACATTCTTGCCGCTTCGAAACTCGTTTCCTGTACGGCTCTGCTCTCCCCCGCGTTATTCAATAAGCGGAGAAAACTTCCAGACTCCGTAATTGCTGAGTTTTAATAAGCTGATCGCTGCGTTGCGCGCTTCGAACGCGTAGAAACTCGAAGATACCCGCGCCGAGGTCGACATTATCTTTATCTATTATTCCATTGTTGCCCGGTCATTCCGGTTAATAAATATCGCAGTTTTGTTGATAAGAGGATGGGAGACTATTAACTGAATGGCTATAGAAATCTCGTTGAAAACACTCGGCTGTCTGATTGAGCGTGGCGACACAATCGAGAACGTCACAATTGGCACCGAGTCATAAAATTAACGAGCCCGAAGCATTTAATTGTTCAAGCATTTAAATAATCGATAATGTTGAGTTAATGATGCACGAACCGGCGGGCGTCACGGTATTCTTTTATCAACATTGCCATGAATCGCGCGAGTGCATTTTGTTTTTGGTGAATAATTCTAAGCTCTATCAGTAGACTACGGATCTATATGCAAAATAAAAATATTATATCCCTCAATACATAGTCTTTTTACGGTGCAAACAGCATAACAATATTCTAAGATCTGTTGTATATTTCACCCAATTAATTTCTTCATAAATGCATGAAATCCGCAGTCTATCAGTATTCAGTATAGCGTTAAAAATGTATCTGGGAAAAGAGTAACAAGCAGCAGAAAGTTCTCTACTTTAGAAAAAAAATAGTAAGTACCATTTTTCAGCCATTAATAATAATTGATAAAATCAATCATGTATAACATACATTTTTCCGAAATTCATTTAATACTTGTTCTAACAATATTGTACGGGAAATAAAATATCAAATACTATAATTGATAATTAATATTCAACTATCGTATATTATACCAAATTGCGAGCAATAGAATTAAGGAAAACTCATAAGATATATTTCCCAGTTGACTACATGGAATCGCTAACCCATGTGACTGATTTCACACTTAAAACTCATCTTGAATTCAAACCTTCACAGCGAAATCTGTTTTGTAAACAAATTAAATAATTCGAAATATAATATGCGAGCGAATAATTAAAAGAAACATCCGTTGGAACCTATTCATCACTGAAGAATGTGAAGATAGTCCCGAGGAAACTAAGATAGACACTATGTAAAAGTCATGGACAAAAGAATCGATGAACAATAGGTTGGTGAACCCTTATGTAGGAGGATGTGTAGAGCACTATGATCTAGCCAAGAGGATGATAAAAACGAATCGAAGATTATACATCCGGTCAAAAAAAAATTATAGTTATACACGATTGACTTTATTGATTATTATTAATGGCTGAACCACTGGACGTGACACATAATATACAGTAGCGGACAAAAGTTTAAGACCGCTCTAAAGAAGACGATAACTTTTTTAATATTGTACTATATGATTTGAACTTTTTTTGAAGCTAGAGCAATTAGTTTACTAAAGGATGTGAAAAGAAATTTTTTCAAAAATTGCAATTGATCGGAATTGTTGAAAAAATACTAAAAGTTGAATTTTTAACTTTTTTATGTGGGCCTATATTGAAAATTTAGAAAATACGTTTTGTAGATCTATGTCAATTAAACATATTCTGAAAATTTTGTCAAAATCGGTAGACGTTGCAAGGAGCTACAAACGTTTAAAGGTGGTAAAAATGGCAGATTTTCACGATTTATTGCCGAAAAACGTGAAAATCTGCCATTTTTACCACCTTTAAACGTTTGTAGCTCCTTGCAACGTCTACCGATTTTGACGAAATTTTCAGAATATGTTTAATTGACATAGATCTACAAAACGTATTTTTTAAATTTTCAATATAGGCCCACATAAAAAAGTTAAAAATTCAACTTTTAGTATTTTTTCAACAATTCCGACCAATTGCAATTTTTGAAAAAATTTCTTTTCACATCCTTTAGTAAACTAATTGCTCTAGTTTCCCAAAAAAGTTCAAATCGTATAGTACAATATTAAAAAAGTTATCGTCTTCTTTAGAGCGGTCTTAAACTTTTGTCCGCTACTGTAGGTCCTTTAATAACAACAAATCATGTATCCATCATTCGTGTACATGAGAATGCACTCGAATTACCAAATTTGAACTTCGGCGGCAATGCCCAGCCCCATTATTATAGAATCGCTCCACTGCACCGTGTCGACGGAGTTGGTAATCGGGCGTGCAAACACTCACCATTCAGTACATGAACTTTGATGGACGCCGTATTGGCATTGCTGGGTTTGCATCTGTACTCCCCAGAGTCCGAGGGTTGCGCTGTCTGGATAAGGAGCCAGGAGGTGGTGATGTCGCCACCCTTTTCGGTTATCACCGAGACGCCGCCCCTGGGACTGTCATAGCTCAAGACGTTCTCGTTGTAATACCAAAAGATGAAGGCTGGTGGTTCCGAGCTGAAGTGTATAGCGCACGTCAGGTTTATCGTGCTACCTGCGCCCACGTACAGGTCTGGACCGCCCAGTATCGTCGCTGTCGGCACTGAAACCAAAAATTCCTTCGATCGTAATCGAGTCCTCCTTTGGTTTACTTGTACAGGATGTTTCGAAATTATAAGTACTAGGTTATTGCATACGAAATGTCCGATTTTTAAGAGTGACATTAAACAAACGCAATTTTGTGCACCCAATGTATTCCATCTAAAAATTTTAAGTTTCTTGATTGTATTACGGTAAAAATAAGATATTATGGTCATTCACGTTTTTCATTTACAAGATTGTTATCTTGATTTTGTAGTGCTTTTTACCATCAACTACTAGTACGTTAATTAATCACCATATTTTGACCAAAAATCACATAATGCATAATGTTGGTTGACGTTGAAATAAACATTATTTAAAAGTAAAATTATACAACAAATATAAAACTATAAAAGCAACAGACACGTGGTTGCCTTACAAAAATGACAAGAATTAATTTAGACTTTGTGCGATTCTTATTATAATACGTGCTCTAATAAAGATACTTATTAAAGCATTTCTTATGAAAGCTTCTTTATAATTTCATTAATTGTGAAATTAAAAATCTAGAACCGGTCATTTGACCGGTCGTGGTACGTTTAGTGTTGAGGATTAGCTTTGTACCTTAAAGTTATTATACAGGGTGGTCTTTTTATCTGAAGACATTGAAATATCTCGAAAACTATGTATCGGATCAAAACAAGTGGGCAATGAAAGTTGTTCGTCGCAAAGGGGGACATCCAATGATACCAAACTGGACCCCCCACCGCCACCCCCTGGGGGTGGGGGTGGGAGAAGATAAAAAACTTAAACGGAAACCTCCATCTTTCATTGCAGATTTGGATTCTCCAGAAAAAAATAAACAAATTGGATCTAGGAGTTTTTGCATTTTGGTTCACAGATGGCGCTGTAATGGACAAAAGTCAAAATGGAAATAATCGTTGAAAATTGGGCATATCTCGAGAAATACACATCAGATCAGAAAAATAAAAGTAGACGTATTTGATATTTTTAAGAATGCTATTCAATGACACCATAATTGACCCCCCACCACCACCTCCTGAGGGTGGGAGAGGGAACTATTTCAAAATCTTCAATGGGTAACCCTTTTTTATAGCAAATCTTGGTTCTCCATTGATTTGATATTATTGGTGTAATTTCTTTCACAGATGTTGCTGCAATCGAAAGCAGTTGGAAAAATTCATTGGTTTGTTTATCAATCCTCAGGAAGTGGGGGTGGGGGGTCAATTATGGTGTTATTGAATAGCATTCTTAAAAATATCAAAACGTCTACTTTTATTTTTCTGATCTGATGTGTATTTCTCGAGATATGCCCAATTTTCAACGACTTTTTCCATTTTGATTTTTATCCATTACAGCGCCATCTGTGAACCAAAATGCAAAAACTCCTAGGTAAAATTTGTGTATTTTTTTCTGGAGAATCCAAATCTGCAATGAAAAATGGGGGTTCTCATTGAAGTTTTTTATCTTCTCCCACCCCCACCCCCAGGGGGTGGCGGTGGGGGTCCAGTTTGGTATCATTGGATGTCCCCCTTCGCGACGAACAACTTTCATTGCCCACTTGTTTTGATCCGATACATAGTTCTCGAGATATTTCAATGTCTTCAGATAAAAAGAACACCCTGTATAATATTAGGTTGTAAAGAAAGAAATGCAGGATTTTTGTTCGTTTGTTTTAATTGCAATTTTATACCAATAAATATTTACCTTAATTTAATGAGTTATATGTCATTTTAAAGCTTCTTTTACGCTCTATTTAATTATGCTTTTGATATTTAGTTGTATTCAAATTTTTAATAAATTATTTGACTTTTATTTAGGATGTCAAAACGCGATTTTCGCATTATTTTTTTCTATGAGTTCAAACTAGGCCGAAGTGTCGCTCAAGTGGCTCGGAATATCAACAAAGTATGGGGCGAAGGAAGTGTCAACTAATGCACAGTGCAGCGCTGTTATCAGAAGTTTCGCGCTGGCAACGACAGCCAACGAATAAAATTAAATATCAAAAGCATAATTAAATAGAGTGTAAAACAAACTTTAAATTGACATAACTCATTAAATTATGGTAAATATTTATTGGTATAAAATTGCAATTAAAACAAACAAACAAAAATATTGCATTTCTTTCTTTACAACTTAATAAAACGTTTTCTAAGAGTCGCATTCTAAAAGCGGACATTTCATACGCAACAACCTAATAGAAGCTCGTACTTTTATTCAACTGAAGGGATTCACAGCGGATGTCGAAGAATTTGCAACGGGCTTGTTAACTTACCGACGACGTTCAAGCGAAATTGATGCGACTTGACGGGGATGGTCGATATCTGGCATTCGTATAGTCCCTGGTCTCTCTCCTGTGCCCACTTTATGTAAAGCGTCCATTCCGACCACTCGTTATTTTGGCCCTTGTTTTGCCCGTGGAGCGCTTGGAATCGCTGATCGCTCGTGTAGGTGTACGCTCCCGCCGTTAAAATGTGAATGTCCCTCGCCCTGACCCAGGATACCTTTCACAAACGGAATTTCAAAGAAGAGTCAATGATGGTTTTGTTGGTGGACATCAATGCGGACGCGGCTTCTTTGAATATAACCGTGTACCCCGCGCGATTGCTAAGCGAATTCCCCGATAACGAGATAGAGTATACGTTCGCGTTTTAACTTCAAACGGGTAGATTCTTTTTGCCTTCCTTTATTTCTCGTTGTTCGACAGTCGACAGACGCGATTAGTATTCTAACAATGCCCCCGTTACTCCGCCAGCCAGCTTAACGAGCTCTTCGACGCGTAAGAATAACGAATTCCGACGGCGGATGACCTAACCTCGTAAATATTCCCGTAAAAACAAACCTCGCGCTTGCCGATGAGATTGAAACAGTCTGGGAGAGCGTCTTCAAGTTAAGTAACGGCACTCGAGATGTCTCGAAACGATTTACGAGTAGGCGTCTTTGACGTTGTGCTAATTTTTTTCGAGCGCCACTGCATCGGTAATCACGTGGCATTACGTTTTAATACTGAGATCATTGACGAATACATCAGCCTCGTGATCACGGAGAAACGATGCACATACTCTCTAGCTTATTTGAAAGTGTGTTAACCTTCCCGCTCGTTTAACGAAAACGAAACATTTCTTCCGACCTAGAATATTTCCTTTTTATATGTTTTTTCCTCGTGATTATGTACATACGAAACTGATGCAATCTACTCGTAGAATACTGAAATGTTTAGCCATTTATTAACTATAAACAAAATTAAAAATGTAAGAAATATTTCGTATAATGTAATAGTCATTTTTATTGACTGTATTGTATTCAACCTATTAAGATTATTGGTATAATACCTACATTCACTCTAGGAACTGTAGAATATACTTCTATATAATGTAAATGATAACACTATGAATGGACAAAAGACGAAAACAAGACAAAACTCAAGACTTACATAGAATTTTCATCGAATTTCGCACATGTCTTATAGTTATTGTTCTGTTGTGTTATACTAACTTTAACACTGTTCTTACAGTTCACATAATTTATGTAAATCTCATGAAAACATCGTGAATATAATGTGAACCAAAGTTGATCGCTAATCTTTATGAAGAAACAAGTTAAAAACAAATTCTACGAAGTTTCATCACAGGCTGAGGCATTTATTCCTGGTTCTAGTGTTGAGAACGGTTGCACTCGAAGAAAATACCAAAAAAGATTAATTTTTGAAAAGTTCTGAACCAGAATATCCCCTTAAGAGGGGTAGCTGTTACCCAAAGACAAGCAAGGATGAAGTATTCAAGACTTCGAGGATATTCGAGGCAGCATTGGTCTCCGGATGGTTGCGAAGAGATTCGAAACTATTCAAGGTGCGCCGAAAAATTTGCTCTCAAGAATACAGGTATCCCCACTAGGCGAGCAACGGGGAATCTCTGAACATTTCTTGGAAGGGTTCAAGGCGGAGAGGCGTCTCTATGAGAGTTAATATTTCAGCACTGTCTCGTCATTCTGTACCGCTAAATATTTCACTAGGTCGAGACACGGGGTCAGAAGTTCCGGCACGAGCCCACTTCCGTCACCCGCAAACGCCTGCCGCGTTCGTCCGTGTAATACATAATTTGTTTCGACGAAGGAGACATTTAAACTTCGGCCACGGCGAACTTTGACGTCTCCTGGGTACCACGGTAATTTCATCGGCCGTGTGCGAGTGTATGCTCTCGTCACCCGCAGCTGAAGTATCCGATGTACAAATTAATTCTTTGCCTTTCCGCGGAAAAATTAATCTATACTCGAAATCAACGTTTTTATCAGAAATTTCAACTTCGCCAGGTTCTACACGTTAGTTACTCGTTTATTTCAAGCTCCCTGGAATATCGATTGCCGGCTGTCATTATTACAAAGGACTGGGAATATCTGGACTGAAAAATTCCAGTCAATTTACCATCAGAAATGTATTGTCTGAAGTGTACCACACGAATATTAAAACTTTTCATTTACCGTAGCAGCAGTTTCAAACGAAATAACGTGTTTTTAATCAAGAGGAATCAACACGAAATGTTTGCAACCGACTCGGTAATTGAAGCATTGATGAAATGGTATGTAGTATACAAATCTTTGAGCGAAAAGCTTCGAAATTGTATGTCAATCCGAAAAACACAGCTTCCAGAAAAAATTTAAATGAAAATAATATTTCTGTTTAACAACATACAGTCTATACGTATATTATGAAGTAGTTTTTAGATTGTGGTTTGATCCTTCAAACGGAATCAGTGGAAAACCAGAAAAAAATACGTTTTAATAGAATTTTTTAATAAAATTCTGGAGAATCTCGTCTCCTTTTTGCGTGTCCGCTGGTTCCTCTCGTTACAGTGTCACAGAGAATCCCGAGCAGCGAGCACGTAACGAGGTATTCCTATATTCCCATGCTAATCCATATTAAACCGAAAATCCCGCAGACTCGTGACCGAGTCCTCTGTTTACGTGACGACGAGATTCTGGCTAGGAGACACATCAATTTTCTGGGACACGGTGGAGAGGGCAAGCACGGACGAGTTCCTCCGAAACGAAACCTATATCGACCAATATCCTTTCACCCGTGACCCGTCCTCGTTTCCCCGAGGATAATAACGTTCCGGCGAGCAGTTGCGAGCGATTGAGTGACTGATTGCGAGGATGATCGAGAGGTACGATCCGTCGCGTGCGATACACGCAATGTATGTTATACATAGTAGACCGGATCGAAAAAACACTTTCTTCGAAATCGATAACGCCCAGGAGTAGTTGTGGTTCGTCGCCCTGATGACAGGATCAAAATCTCAAAGTTGCTCGATAAACATTTTCTGTATAGTTTTAATGGAGAACCTACATTATACATGTGGGAGGTCTAAATCCCCGCGAGAAACAGGCGAAACGCTTGTCCCGCCGAAAGCAAGCGGAACGCGCGTTCCACGGAAAACAGATGAACAGATGAATTCGAACAGGCGTAGACCATTGGAAAAGGCGTGGAAGAAGCGAGAACGAGAGTCTCTCGCCGGTCGTCGTCTTGTAAAGTTGTCTTGTAAAGTTGTACCGAACCTTTGTTCTACCTTTTTTTTATTATTTTATTAAACATAGTGATCGTAAGAGTCGATTCCTTTATTGCTCCCCGCCCGCGTAGATCGATTAGCTAACTCGATCGCCACCGAAATAAATATAAAATAGGGAAATCCTACATACATATGAACACCCGTTTTGCGAATCGTCTATTATATGAACGCTCTATTATTTGAACGTTCTATTGTATGAGCACTACACGTGAGTATATGAATGAATAATACTGAGACAAAAATGAGTACATCGAATACAAAATACTGAAAACGTTTGACGAATGAAAAATCACTGTTCCATCGTTCTCAGCGCGATCAAATTAATCAGAAAAGAAAAAACTGTCTACGTACAGTTGATCACAAAAATTGGGACACTCTTAAGTAGATCATTTTTTTAATATTGGACCATGCGATTTGAACTTTCATGAAAAGCAAGAGCAATTAGTTTACTTCAGGATGTGAAAAGAAATTTTTTCAAAAATTGCAATTTTTTTATGTGGGCCTATATTGAAAATTTAAAAGGTACATTTTGTAGATCTGTGTCAATTATATGCACTGTGAAAGTTTCATCGAAATCGGTTGATGCGGGAAAAAACGACAGGCATTGAAAGATGTAAGAAACCTTGGATTTATTGCAGTTAGAGGCCGAAAATCTGCAATTTTTACCATCTTTAAACGTTTGTAGCTCATTGCAACGTCGACCGATTTTTACGAACTTTTCAGAGTATGTTTAATTCACGCAGATCTACAAAACGTATTTTTTAAATTTTCGATATAGGCCCAAATAAAAAAGTTGTGAAATTCAGTATTTTATCTAGAATTCCGATCTACCGCAATTTTTGAAAAAATTTCTTATCACATCCTGTAGTAAACTTGCTCCAGCTTCCAAAAAATGTTAAAATCGTATAGTACAATATTTAAAAAGTTATCGTCTTTTTTAGAGCGTCCAAATATTAATTCGTTTCACTTTAAATGGCGTCAGGGCAACCAAAAAGTATGATTAAACATAATTATACCAGTTTAAGTATTTCAGAAACAACGAGCGAAAACGTTTAAATTCAGCATTTGCGCTCCTTGTCTTAGAGATGTTAAATCATACTTTTGGCTTTACCGTTCCTAAAAACCGCGCACTACTGCACAGATCTCGAGCAAAGGAGCAAAGGAGTCTAACCGCACGATCTGCTCCGCGAAGAAATGATTCGGCTGCCTATCGGCGCGAGAAATGAACTTCTCCACGGGAGATCTATCCGCAGGGACAAAGGAAGTGGCTAATTGGATGATCGGTTCATCCGCTCGCGTAATCTGGAATCGCTCGAGATGCGCAAGTCGAAAGAACCGGTCGGGTGTTCGTATTCGATCAGACATTGATAAAGGTCCCACCAGCTCCTCTATCCGCGGGCACCACACTAATACTTGGATCCAGGCAGAGGAGCTTTTTTAATTAGGCTCCGACCGCTTAGAAATCGCAGCAAAGGGTGTCTCTTTTTATTCGCTCGACCCACGAAGTTCAGAAGTTACCCGGCTGAGGGGGATGAAGTTTTTTATTAACTTTGAACGTGTTTGACCCAGTGTAGTCAGACTGGGGAAATTGAGGGGAATACGGTTACCTCCTCTCTCTGACATTATAGTCATGTGAGATTATGGCACAGGCACGACAGTGGGAGTTGTAGAAGGAATAAGAGTGGGAGAAAAGTCGTGATTAGCTTAGCTTGTTTAACCTTGTCCTAGGAACTTCCCTAATTACGACTTTGTCTGTCCTTCGGATGCTGTAGTATGAAGGGAAACTTGGCTCACGTGCAGAGTGACCAGCAAACAGGCAAACAATGAAATTTTATTTACCCGCCGGCTGAGGCCTGTTTGCCATAGTTAGGGATAGGGTCTTTTTAACAAACACAGCATCCTTGGAAGTACAACATTTCAGATCATTCACAAATTAGCCCTCAAACGACCACAGCAATGATGCTGATAATTTGATAAAGCAATGCATTTTTATCAAAATTAATTTGTTATTATATTTTGTACATGTTCCACTTCTACACGAGCTTTATCGCCGAAGTTGGTCCAATGGATTCTTCTGGTCGTTCGAGGGTTAAAGCAAATTAATTCTTGTATTTAATGTTAATTATTACAATTTATTAATAATTGCGATTCAAACTATCAACTGAACAATCATCCATATTAATGAAGCGGTTTACGCTGTTAATTGCATTAGCGGCGATAACGTGTTGACGTGTTTCAATTACGTAAATCCAACAGTCAACTGTGTATCAATTTCAATCTATGTTTATATGTATAGTCCGAAAATCGTATTACACAGAAAAGGGAGAAAATTTACTAGTCAATATAAATTATTTAACGATTACTCAATATAAACAGATTTACGAACACTTGTACGCATAATATCACAAATCAATCATTCGTTAATAACAGAGATTTTCCAGAGGACTGGCCAATTACGTGAAACACTTAGCCCGAAGTGGACAAGATATTGATCGTAGTTCTGCTAGGAAACACCGAGCGTAATTTACATGCCAAAGGGTTAACAATCGAAGTTAGAGCCGGAATGCGATCCGTCAGTAGCAGAACGTCGAAATTTATGGATCCATCCCGGCGATCCTCGGCAATTAATCCCTCGAAACGTACATAAATTGGAAAAGGCAGCTGTCTCCGGCGACTACGAAGAGGAGCGTGCGATGCCTGGCACCACTTAGCGTATTTACCCGAGAAAGTTTACGTCTGGCGAGCCGTTGCAACGCGCCACGCTGCTGCTGCTGCTGCTGATGCAACGGAACGGATGCAGTTTAACGCTCCCGAACTGAGCCATCGCATCGAGACGCTCAGGCACCGGTAGGCGGAAACTACGGGAAGACGTCCAAGATGATGAATGCCAAACGTTAAGCAGAACTGCTGCTAGCGAAACTGCGAATGGATTCGCATATTGTCTGCCGCGCGAACTCGCCAGCAACTTTGTACATACATTACATTTTTGACAGATCGGCAGCCGCCCCTCCTCCAATGCATTGTGCCACAAATTACTACACGGTTCATCGATCGTCTTGCTCAATTGCAGTTCCATCAATTCGTCTTGAAAATTGTAACAGAGATGGAAACGGTTTGGATTACAACCCTGATCCGTCCATCGTGTAAAGAATGATGATCTTCTGCTATTTGTAGAACGATTAATCTGAAATCTTTGTGACTTTTATATTTTCAACGTGAAGCGTACACAAGAGTGAGGTACCTGATTTGATCATTTCGAATAACCTCTTAATTATTCTTTAGAATTATAATTCTTTATAAGTGGAGGCGTTTAAGAGATTTAAAGGCAATTCTATATAATTATAATTCTTTATAAGTGGAGGCGTTTAGGAGATTCAAAGGCTAAGTTGGGCAAAAATTTAATCAACGATTGACGAATAAATTTCTACTTCAATCGTTAATCGCAATTAACGGTTAAATTTCTAATTTAATCGTTAATTGCGATTAACGATTACATTCCTTTCAATTATAATCGTCAATCGGATAATTGATTAATGATTAACTGCTGAAATTTCGAAATGAAATACGAAATCAACACTATATTAATACTGAAAAAAATATAACCTGAGTTTAGATGTATTGTCATGTGGGCTATAATACAAACTCTGTTTATGTGGTTTTATGTTCTTTTTCGATGATTTCTTGTTTTAATTAACGATTGACGATTAACTCCATCAATCGATTGAATCAAACGTCCATTTTTCAATGATTACCTTTTTTAATCAACGATTGACGATTAAACTTCATCAATCGATTTAATCAATCGTCGCTTTTTTCAATGATTACCTTTTTTAATCAACGAATGACGATTAACTTCATCAATCGATTGAATCAATCGTCGCTTTTTCAATGACGACCTTTTGTAATCATACACCTTAATCAATCAATCTTGATTAAAATTTTAATCGATTACTGACCAACTCTGTTTAAAGGGATCGTATACTTTTTGATACGCTATTTTAATCTAAATATTCTGGTTATACCAGTTCGAGTTAGAATCCTTTCATTACAAGAAAAGTAATTGTAATTAAATACTGAAATGCACGAAAACAATTTTCTATAGACGGCTCATCGTGAATAAAGATCTTGACAAACAACAAGAGTTCTCGATTCCCAATCATTGTGACAAGTAAACTAATATACATATACTATACGACATTCCGAAATTCTTCTACTATTTTTCATGTTCATGTGTAAACTAGCAATTTTAGTTACAAACGCATCGAATCCGCAGCATCGCCAGCAGATTCGGCGGACGTCGTTTCGGCATATTCGGCAGAGTGCGGCGCAGGACATGTCGATTTGGCTGAGTCAAGATATCAGGATTACTGGCAGAAACTCAAAACCAGGTATGGGTCCGAGAGAAAGCTCGATTTCATTGATACAAGCGTAAATATTGGCTTTGGTACAGCCTGTCGGATAAAGGGTATATAGATACACGGGACACAATGCGCCGTGCCGCGAACGTGAGAACTTCATGGTGTTTCTTCGAGGCAACGCGGTATAATGTCGCAGGGAAATCCTTGAATCTACGATATCCCCGGTGCGCGTAGTTCACAAGTCTTATCTCTGCAGAATGGAGCTCGGCGACTGTCTCGCGACGGTCAACTGTCCTAGATCCTCGATCGTGAATTTTGGTCGCACGAAGCATGCGAATACCGGGTATCAATCATTTTTTTCATTGTTTTATGGAACAAAAATAAGGACCGAGTTCGGTCCTGTAATGTCATCATGGCGTACCCCAGTGCTGAACACATCTTCCTCAATTTACGCGAAACTGTCCCCACCATACCGCGCAGCATATGGGGTCCGATCGAAAATGTTTTTATCAGGTATAGAAAATTTTTTGTCAACTCTTTTTTTCACGATTTTGCAAGTCACTTTCAATTTTTTGCAAATACACCTATAATTTTTTTACGCCTGTCTGTTAGAGGATTTCAAGGCGAATTCGGTAAGTATTATAACATAAGAAAAAAAATTCCGATACATTACTTTTTAAATTTTTTTTACAAAATATTTGCTATAATCACGTGAAAGCTCTCTTGAAACCATGTTATATGTGATAAAAACATTTTCAATCGGATTGCTAATAACAGAGTAACTAATAATTCGAGTCTTCCCTCGCATAGTGTTAATGCCTCGCAGGTATGGAGGCTCAGAAAGCAGAGTTGGGCAAAATGTAATTTCAATTACAATTACAATTACTTACCAATTACTGTAATTTGAAATTGCAGAAATAGAATTACAATTAATTGACGAATCACTGTAATTGTTATTGTGGTCCGCAATTACAATTACTGGTTGAGTCAAAAGTAATTACAATTACCAATTACAATTACATGTAATTGTGATCTTCTTTCTGCAATTACAAGTAATTGTAATTGGTAGTTGTAATTACTTAACACCAAAATGGCTCTAAAAAAAAGTAATTAGATACCTACTCAATGGAAATGTCTAAAAAGAACAAACAAAAAGCATATTTTAGGAAATATTTGTTATTCATTAAATATTAATTTGTAGCTAATTATTTAATATTTCACAAAAACGATTACCATTACTTTTCAAAATGACCCTCATTTTAATGTTGGAGTCGGATAATATATAACATATGCTTTTTGTTTGTTCTTTTGAGACGTTTCCATTGAGTAGGTATCTAATTTCTTTTTTTTAAGTAATTGAAACTACCAATTACAATTACTTGTAATTGCATTAAAATTACTTGAAATTGCAGAAATAAAATTACAAGTACATGTAATTGTAATTGGTATTTACAATTACTTTGACTCAACCAGTAATTGTGAAAGGAGTAATTGCAATTACTTAACACGATTACAGTAATTGTAATAGAGTCTAACAATTATTTCAGTGTAATTGTTCTTGTAAACCACTAATTTTTCTGTTTTGGACCAGTTAACCGTTTTCTTATTGTAATTATAGTCCACTTTTGCACATCTAATTGAAGATGTAATTAAATACTCATGCAATTAATTACTGCCCAACTCTGCCAGAAAACATAGAGACACTACGTTCTTCGACGTTTGCCGAAATTACGGTTGTGAAAGGAAGCAAAAATTGCAAGTTGAAAAATAAGGACCACTCCAGTGTCGACGAATCACGTATCGAGGAAATCCGTGCGACCCGACGAATTCAGACGTGGGTCAAATGGAATTCCACGGCCGACGTGGGGACAACGAATGAAATTAAAGGCGGGTCTGCCTCCGACTGTATAATGAATTCACTTAATACGGTTTACACACCCAGAAATGCCGAAATTGAACAGCCCCGTTGCCCCGGCTGTGCTCTAAGCCCAATCCCCTGTACTCTGCCGTGATCTCCAGCTTCCTTTTTCCCCGTAATCCTGTTTGCCTACGAGCTTCCTGCGGAAAAGCTCCACGAATCTACTGGGTGGGTCGCAAGTGCTGCTCTGATACATATGGACACGTCACTGGCTTGATAATTTAACGTCTACGAAAGATTTATTCCACCATTTTATAGAGCAGTTTTCAAACGCGAGCTTCATCACGAAGTTCAAAACGCCGATTCTCTCGGATATTTTATAACCTCTTATATATTTCATAGCGCTCGAAACTTTTAACATCGGAAGCCAATCATCCGATTTATTTCGAGCTCGAGAGATTGCTTCTGGAACTGCCTTATTTTCGTACGAATGACGACTGGGGCAGTGCTTGCTGAATATTTTACAGACATCGAAACTCCAGCTTTCATACGAACGTCGATTTCTTGTTCCTGCTTTTCATTATTTCTTACTTGCCCTAGTTTAGGTGACGTGCATACTGCATACTCGCGCGGATTAAGAATTCTCTGCTCAAACGAAGAATTTACGAGATTTTCGCACGATTCGCGAATATGCAACGTTCGAAGTTGCTGCATTTATTGGTTCGATTATTTCGTTATGCTTAGATCACCAAGAATAGAGATAAAGAAAAAGAACGAACCATTTTCACTTTATTACTATTATTTTAATTTACTTACGAACCTTATGAAAACTATTAAATGAAAGAATTGTTATTCGAGTGTATGTAATTACTAAACTGCGGATCTTCATGCAAAATTAAAATATAGTTAATAAAAATTAATTTTGCTTCTTAATAGTCTTTTCACGTTGAAAACAGCATAATAATATTCTTGGAATTTTTATATTTTTGACTTTATATTTCAGCCTGTTAATTTCTTCATAAGTGCATAAAAATCCGCAGTCGAGTAATTACATTTTATCCGGGAGCGAATGTGGTAACTTTCATGCCATTTCAAATATGGAACATTTTCGAAAGAGCTCGCACGTCGATGACAATGCGACTCGATCGGGAAAGTATTGTATGTAATCGAGGTCAACGTAATTTTGGGATTTCCTGCAATTCGAACCGTTATCACGAGAAATTCCGACCTTTGGTCGATTACCGTCGAACGACAATGTCTTCCCCATTCTAGTCTGTAATTACCAACTTCAGGAAGAAGTTCTTCCAGTCCGAGAAGTCTCTTAGAAGGAAACGGTGAAGCTGCTCGAACGGAAATTTGTCTGCGAATCGACTCGGGTTCGCGTGTTTGGATGCTGTAAGCTCAAGATTTCCGGGAACTTTATTCTACCAGAATCGAATGGACGCGCGGAGAAACGAGCTAATTATCTGACATGGTTTCGCTCCGGGAAGCTGTGGACTACTTTTTCGAATGAATCTAGATCACAGCTTCCCAACGGGGATGCCACCATACACCGGTTCTTTTTAAAACATTTTAAAATTAAAAATTTACAATTTGGAATTATGGGGATGATTTCCTTGGTAGGAATATTTAACCATGAACTCCGTCACCTAATTTAACTAAGAATGTCATTCATTGAAACATTTTTAGTAAGATCGTCTAAGTTTAACACTAAACTTACCAAGTACTAAAATAGATTAGAATGTTTCACCTTACAAAAATTACGAAACTGTACTTAGATTGCTTGATAGGATGGAGTTGCTGGATAGCTGTGCAATTTTAATAGTTGTAAGATAAAAAATTAAGTAAGTTCAGTGTTAACAGACTATATTTAACCTGTATGGTACGATTTTCTATAAATTAATTGCACGCGAAGTCCAGCGTAATTTCTTGAACACAAAAGATTGAAAGCTTGCTTTGTTCTTCTAACTATAATTTTAATTTGGTACAGAAATTGAAGTCACCGCATTTCATCAAGAATATGGTGGCAGCAGTAGTTGAGGGCATTTCTAGGGCAGAAGGGTCCACGCGGAAGGGAAGTGGTGTTTTTCGCTCCAAAAATCGAGCTCGAATGCAGCCGGGATACGCGGGCAGCGATGCAATAATCCGAAACGGTGGTCACGAAGTCATAATTCGAGTACCGCGTGTACACCGCCATACCCGATTACTTTCGATCGACCAATAGCTGTAACGTCGGGACCGCGAGCTACCATAAAATTGAGTTTCCAGTTGCCTTGAAGGTCGATTAACGTCCAATCGAGACCAGGCAACTCGATTATTTCCTGCAAATCGCTTTTCCTAAGGTCTTTACGAAGCCCGGATTTCCTCTCGAGCCGGGGCCAAGAGTATACCGTTCCTTCGCGTAATTACCTTACCGCCGCAAATTCGTCGGAATCCCATGGAGTAACAGAAAGTTTTGGAGAAGGCGGGCAGCATCCCGGTAGCATTTCGTCGACGCATTCAACTGTCACGTGCAATCTCACGGGCCGAATAGCTCGCGAATGAATTCTGACGTGACGGGAAAGGTTCGACGATGGTAGAACCTTCGATCGAGATGACACGGAGAATTCTTTTCTACGCGACTCGATCAACGAGGAACGACGGCGAAATAATCTTACAGTCTTGTCGCCCAGATTCCGAACTCTACACGTCAGGTAGGCTGCCTTCCCGATCAGCGCCGTCACGTTCGTGTTCTGCGTGTAGTCGAACGTCGGCTCGGCCTTCGATTTCGGCCCTGACGCGTCGACCAGCAGCTGATTCCGCGGCCGACTCTGGCTCTGGTGTCGATCCATGTTGTCCATCGCCCGATCCCCTAAGCTGAGCGTGTCTGTAACATTTCAAATGAGTTCCCAATCAGAGATCGAAATAGTTCTCCTTCGTTTTTCAAAGAATTCCCTCAAGAACTCCTTGAAAATTTTCCTCCATTCCTTTCACTTCATTCACTCCATTCATCCCTCCCCTTTCCTTCCCTTCCCGAAACTCCTCCACACTTTCTCTCTCCTAGATCGTCCCTTTCCAAGATATTCACCTCCTAAATCCTAGATCCTCCCCTCTCCTCCCTAGATCTTTTCTCCTCCAAGACCCCTTGTCACTCCTAGATCCTCCAACCCCTTCCCAAGATTCCCTCCGCTTATCTCTCCCCTAGATCCCTCTTCCTTTCCGTTCCCTACCCTAAATACACTCCTCCTTTCGGCTCCCTAGACCGCATCTCTTGGCTTCCCGTTATCAGAATTTGTTCCCGTAGCAGTAAAAAAATGGCCGAGGGCTCACATAAAAAGTAGGTGATGGCACTTCGTGACTGGGGTGTATAGGCTTAGAAAGGATCACGAAATCGACTTTAGGTACAACGATCTTTCCTACTTTGTTTGAGCGAGTCCTTTGAAGCTTCTCTAACAACGGGCGTCTCCTCCGCCAAATTTGTCAACAGCCAGCAGCCACTCTTTCGAGAATCTTCCTTTACCATCATGAAATGATAGTGAAGATAAAGGATAAAAGAGCAACGTTTCACATCGAACAGTCTCCTCTTTTCTTCCCGTTTGGTCTCATCGGATCGGTGCCCGAGAGTATCGATTCGTGAAGATGCTACGCGAGAAGCTTAGAGTATATACGACGTCCGTTCGTATACCTAAGCAAGCGAATCACTTTGACTCTGTTCTGTCTGGTGTATAAATGCCGAGGCCACCGGGGAATTCGGGACAGTGGTTCTTTGGTAACGACCCTGGGCGCATTGGATCCTCATTCCCGTTTCTGTTTGTCTAGCCATCTGGCTAAGGAGCTGGTTTTCGAGCCCGAAGTCGAAGCGTTTTGACCTCTTTCCGTTGCATTCAAGAAAGTTTTTTAATCTCCGGCCCCACATGTCAAAAAGTTTGTCCTATCTGTAGACGAAAGGGAAGGATCTCGATTGTTCCCCGGAAACGCCGTTATGATACTCGCAAGGAGTTGAGCCACCATTTTGACAGGTTGCAGAAAGTCCAAAGACGAATCTCTGGTTTAAAAAAACGCTGCGTGTCGCACTTTCGGAAAATGAAACCGATAATAGTATTGTTCATGTGTCTAGTATTTTTATAGAAATGGATTGAAGAGTGATAAATAGACTGTGGAATTATCTATTAAAGCAGTGAACATATTAAAACGATTTGAGGACATCAGTGTATCACTTTCAACTGTATAAGATAATTAAAAGAAGAAACAATAGTGTACGTGGCCCCTGTTTCTTGCAATTGATGTAAACATTTTTTCTTTTGCATGAAGATCCGCAGTATAGTACTAAACGACAAAATAAAGATGTTCAACAGCATTTTGCAGTGACAGCAGGTGAAACGTGGCAGTAATATAGTAACGATAAAGTTCATTAAGTTCTATAGAACTAATTGGATATCTGTCAACACGAATTTGCCCAGACGAGCCTAACAATTTCGACTGTGCGCGAGTGTTGACTTTGCGTGGCTGAATGCCCGAAGCTAAATGCAACATAGCGTTCGATTCCATTGAAATGTTTTAAATCACGACGGTTCTATTTGAACCGAATTCACAATATTGTTTTAGCAGAGTGTGCGGGATCGTGATTCTGTGTCGCAAGATTATCTATTGATCTCTATGTACCTATCTGCCCACCAATCTCTCTCTTTCTCTCGGTCTCCCTCCCCCATTTCTCTCGCCTTATCGCACACTGTATCTGTCTTGCTCCATTTGTTCTCCCTCCGTTATCTTTTACACTCTCGTTCTTCTCCATTCTCTTTTTTTCTGTGCCCGCGTGTTGACTTCTTTTTTCTTCGCGCATAAAATCGCTCTAGCACGGCTGTGCTCTCCATTTTCTTTATGTATCTCTCTCTGTTTCGGAACGACCGTCTTTAATAGTGATCGTTGCAAAAATGGAACGCAACAGTGTATAATTCCTCGTGCGTGGAAACCTCCATTCTCCGAACGCGAACGCGGCACGGATAAACACTCGTCGAACGATGCTTTTAAATATTTGCAGTCGACGAGAGACAGAGGGAGAGAGAGAGAGTTGCTGGCAAGTATTTGCGCCCCTAATGAAACACTTTTAATGCACTGTATGCTCTACTCGGAGCAGCTATCCCGATTAATTATCGATCTCGGTGACGTACGAATTAATGACGAAATTGTGACGTTACACAGTGGGCTATTTGGCCCGAGAAGTCGAAAAACGCTTTGTATAATACTTCTTTATACAGAAAATTCCATTTAACATTCCATTTCAAAAACTGAAGGTGACCCTCATAACTCAATAAAAGAGTAAAGCAATAAAAAAACAGATTAGAGCGCTGTATGTCTCTCAGGAAACCATGCTACTTTTGTTCGAAACATTTTTTCGTACAACAAATAACTTACAAGTTGTTAAAGATGATCACAATTCAATTTAATAAATAGACTGCGGATCTTTATATTATATGCGGAACCGATTGCAAAAAATAGAAACCAAATTCAATGTTATTTCTTCCCTCGATGATTTTAATAGAGGAGAAATCATATATTGACGTCCTCAATTTTTTTAATTTTCCAATAACTTCGAGTTTCATCTACTCAATTTTGCTATAAATGCACAAAGTTCCGCAGTCTATTAATAAATAATCGCTACAGTTAGCCCGGATATAACGGGCGTTCCCATGTACTTTAAAAACAAGAGTAAATCTCAGCGACTGGAAGAGGCGTGCGAAGGGTCAGAGCACCGATTAACCGCAACGAGTAATATCGTGAATACATATTCGCCGATAATATTTACCAGTGAGACGAGCAGGACACGTGCAGAATTTCGAGTTCGAATTAGTCACTAAATTTCGCGGTTCTTCCTGCGTTGCGGCTGGTGTGTTCATGAAAACAGGAGCGCCATGCGAAACGGCCGCAGAGGTCCGATCGGGTGAATTGTAACCCTTACATTATCACAGCCGGCGAATATTAATGTTCCTTTATTTCGCTATTTGCATGGTAATCGTTATTGCCGGCGTTCTCTATATCGAGCACCGCGGTCGCGGGTGTTGGCTCCGCCTATTGGCTAAAAATTCAGAGGCGATACGCGCGGCATTAATCATCGCGGGAAAGTAACCGTGGGCTCCTTTATTAAACGGCGAACGAATTTACCGTGTCGCACCCTGAATAACCAATTACATGCGGCGGGCTCGCATAAAAGTGTCCTCCTTTGACGTCTGCTCGGACAAACCTAATACATCAATAAATGTATCTAATAACGTAGTCGTCGAATTTTGAATGATCCTTGCAGCAGTCGTTTGTTCTCAGCTCCATCGTCGTAAACTTATAAATAGACAGCGGATGTCATGCATTTATGGCAAAAATGAGTAGGTGTAATTTAAAACAGCAAGACCATTGGAATACTTATTGGAACATCCTTATGTGAATTCCAGAAGGATCTTACTAACCCCATTATCTTCCAAAATATCTTCCACAAGGTTACCCAAAAATACCCTGATCATACCCATATTTTTACAGATGGCTCCAAATCTAACGAGGGATGTGGATGTTCTGTTATATTCCCTAATTGTCGTAAATTATCCAAACTCCTTGACTTTTGCTTTGTTTTTTTTTGTGAAGCCTATGCCATATTACGAGCTGTTCAATCCATTATCTCTTCTCAAGACTCCAACTTTATAATATTCACTGATTTCGCTAGTGTACTGGAGAGTCTATCCTACCTAGAAAAGCAAAACCTCCATTATCATTCACATCTTCAATGCCTTAACCGAAGCTCAAATCAACAGCAAAGAAATTATCTTCTCTTGGATCCCCTCTCACGTAGCGATATCGGGCAACGAAACAGCTGATGCCGCGGCCAAAGAGGCCTCTAAAGAAATGCCTACAGAATGCTCTTTTTCGCACAGAGATATGATAAAACAAATTAAAAGAGAAATTAGAGTTGAATGGAATGCAAGATGGACTTAGTTCCTTTCCCTCTAAGCTGTCCTTGGTAAGGCAAGACCTCCTAAATAATGAATGCTCTCAGGTTACTAAATGAAGAGATCAGGTAGTTTTCACATGACGTCGTATAGTAACCATACTAACCTAACTCACTTAATACATTTGGGATGATGTTAGCGGCGCTTATTCGATCAAATTATACACTAAATAGCAATTTTGTAGACATTTCAAACGTTCGATTCGGGTTTGAATCTGACGTCCTGAGACACATTTGCTATAGATTGTTTTCTATAAGAGAAAAAGAAGAAAGATGGTGTTTCGTCCTAGACCCGATAGAGGACTCGTCAGTAAGGCTATCTAGCGGGCCCTGCCTTAGACACAAGTGTCGGAAGGAGGAACGTTATTAATATATAATACTAATTGTTGACAGTTCAGTAACTTGCGAGAAAGTTGTTCAACGATTTGTTCATCTTGTGGACGGCGTCGAAACTAAGCCTTCTCGAATTCTGTAGTCTTACGCCAATTATGATAAATGAGAATTTATTATCGATTGTAAATTTTTAATAAATTTGGGATGATGTTAGCGGCGCTTATTCGATCAAATTATACACTAAATAGCAACTCACTTATCTAATCTTAATCTAACTCACTTATACAGAATTTTTAAAGATCCCCCCATGTGTACTCGATGTAATACTCTACTTTCGATTGAACATCTCATACCCCTTTTCTCCTTCCAAAGACGTCGCTTGGCTATCCCTAGGAAATTAAGTGAATGCCTCAAAGTTAATAAGAATATCAGTCAAGTCATGACATTTCTAAAATCCATCAATATGTACCACACCCTGTAACCATTATACAGGGTGTCCCAAAATTCCTTCAACAGCCGGAAATGGGAGGTTCCTGACATCATTTGGAACAACATTTTCCTTTGCAAAAATGTTATCTGCGGCTTTGTTTAGGAGTTATTAACGAAAAACACGGACCAATCAGAGCGCGATCTAGACGCGAATTGGCACAGTCGGCCCAGCGCGCCAACTGTCTATTGGCCAACTGTGCCAACTCGCGTCTAGGTCGCGCTCTGATTGGTCCGTGTTTTTCGTTAATATCTCCTAAACAAAGCCGCGGATAACATTTTTGCAAAGGAAAATGTTGTTCCAAATGATGTCAGGAACCTACTATTTCCGACTGTTGAAGGAATTTAGGGACACCCTGTATATAATAGCTGCTAATTGATCTTTCCACAATGTATTTGTAATTAGTTCTAAGTATAAGGATCTAAATTTGTAATTTACATGTTATAATTCTTGTGGTCGCTAATGACTTTGATGACCTGTAAATAAATAATTAAAAAAAGAAGAAAAGACCATAGGACAGGAAGTTCCAACTTGTAGCTCGCGAGTCATACGCGGCGCATTCCCCGCCAAGGTTCTACCCCCACTCTTAGATTTCATCGTTGCCGTAGAACCGCCCACTAACTCTACGTCTGTACGTAGTAGGGATCTTGCGGCACTCGGAGGGGAACAAGTTGGAACTCCCTGCTCTAGGATATGGCCTATACTCGGAAGCCTCAAGACTGCTGAAGTCTTTCAAGACTTTCAAGAAGCAAAATTTTGCGACTGGAGGTCGGCGCAAAAATTGAGAGGCCACGCGGCATTAATCGTCGCGGGGCCGCGGAAAAGTGACTGCGGGCCCCTTTTATCAAGAGGCGAACGAATTTACCGTGTTACACCGTGAACAGCCAATTACACGCGACGGGCTCGCATAAAAGCGACCTCCTTTGATGTCTCCCTAGGCAGATAGTGTCGCGTCGTTGATCTCCGTCCGTTCCCCGAGTTACCGTGCAAGAGGGAGGAAGAATTCTTGAAAGAACGGGTGAAGGTAAAGAGGACCCTTAAGCGTATCTAGTTAAATAAGTTGTTGGAGGACGCGGACGGCAAGAATAGAGGCCGACCGTTCTCAATAGGAAAGCGCATACAAAGTGCCTATAGCTCACTGCTCTCTCCGCAGGAGAACCATAATAGCCGCGGGGGCGTAGCTATAGCCAGAAGGAGATTGGATGGAATTAGATTAGATCAGAGCTCATTACACTTCGGCTTAAGAGTGAATTAGGTAGAGAATGGCTAGGCTGAGAGCTGCGCCGAGCGTCATGGGAAAGCCCTCGACGACGACGACGACGCACAGCGTCGCTATACGCCGCGACGCGTCGCGCCGTGGGGGCCCAACCCGTGTGTATCGTCCTCCGTTGTTTTTCTCGTAATCCATCACCAGCCTGAAAGAAACTCCGATACACTCGTGTCCCCTGGATATGCGTATGCAGTCGCGAGACCGTTATAAATATACATGACCCCACCCTCCGCTCGATGTTACAACTATGGTAATTTCCCGGCGTGCACCGCCGCGCCAGCTACTTTTTCAATCGCGTTGCAAGCGCCGAGAAAACGTTATCCTGCCACCCGGATAAGGGGAATGGCTGTCGCGAAATCGCACCGGGAATGATTGCTTGTATAAAGTGATTTTCAGCCTTCTCGCGGAAACATTAACGTCAATTCAAAATCGAATAACTAGAGGGCTATTGTTGCTCGCTCGCTTCGCTCGCTCGCGAGCAGGGTTGTTTTTGCTCGCTCGCTTCGCGAGCTCGCGGGTAGGACTGCTCTTGCGAGAGGGTTAGTGATACGCATGGCTAGTAGGGCCTACTGATATTAATGTTTTTTATTTGGTGTGTGACTCTCCAAGAGTCACACAAAGAACTTCCCGATTCGTTAATCCTTCGCCAACATCGCTAACATCGTTTTTTTTTTGTACTTTCATCGATATTCTCCCAAAATGTATTCTTGGGAGTAGAGATGATAAATTCACTGTTGCATTGGAATAACTTTCGATTATTCCAAGCGGTAACATTAGCATCAGTTAAAAAAAAAATTTTTTTTTAAATCTAAAAAAAAATTAAGAAAAAATTTTTTTTTATGTAATTACGTTTGGTTCTTTGGTGGAAAATTTTCGTCCTCCCTTATAAATTGCATTGTAGAATCAACTCTTTTCGAAAAAAAACTAAAAATCTAAAAAACTACTTGACCAATATGGACCAAAATCTAATCAGCTCTAAGTTACGACGTGGCACATCGATTGCATCATTCATCATCCTGATCGCGTTGTTACTTTTGCTGAAAACGTTAACGAAAAATTTGATACCATACAAACGGACATACGCACACACACACACAAACATTTTCATAAAAATAGTCTAAAATGACTCCAATGACCATGAAACGTGCAGACCTGCTAAAAAATCGATTTTCGATTTTCGGGGTAATTACAGTAACTTCCCTATGAATCGGGAAGTTAACAAGTTAATCGAAAATGTAAATGTCTCGCTCTTTTGTCTCACTTTTCAGTCTCTAAGGAAGCTTCTCCGAATTTCCAAGAAACCCACAATCATTCACGCCATCGCACAGTGGGCGAAAATGCCAATCTAGTCAAGCGAACTACACATTTAGATATTAATATTAGTATAAGATTTTTTTGTTGTATTTTTCCACTATTCCGGGCTACTTTTCCAATTTTTCTTTCCCTAAAACCTTATTCGGTCTATTACGAACATTAAAAAAAAAATTAGACAAATAGGTCCAGCCGTTCTCAAGTAATGCGCTTACCAACGAACAGCATTTTATTTTTATTTATATAGATTATTTATTATTATACTTATTATTATTAGATATTACTTATATTTTCCCAAGATTTGTTTATATTTCTTGGCTAAATGGACATTCAATAAATGGACTTCTGATGTGATTTCATACATCTGGATCATTATAAAAATTGAGTTTTGTCCAGCTAGAGGAGGGAAGACCGCAGAAATCAGCACGCACCAGCGAGCAAGTTTCTGCTCTGCAGATCCATATGCACCCTGCAAAGACGACTCTTAATTTCCGTCTGCTCGAAGGTAGAAACTCCATACAAGGGAGCGGTGGATTATAAGCAGCAAGAACTTCGCGCCGTTAATTGCTTTTCTCTGCCTCAGCTCCATTACTGCCGCGGCGACTGCGTTATTTAAACAGGGCTAGCGATCAGGAGAATAGCAATATAATAAATCCGTCGCGCGCCTAGTAGGGTGACACCTCTAGATATTTTATGGGCTTTACTACGGGCACGGTTTAATTAATTCTGTAGCTGCGACTAAGCCCCAAGAGCTTATAACGAGCTTTTCCCTGCATTCCGGCGACTGCTCTTTGGTTCACCCAGAACTCTACCGTCTGTCTACTCTTCGTTCGCTTGTATCGACTTCCCAGCAACCACCTCAGCAACATATTTCATCGTCTAACGATGCTACAGCCTTGTCTGATAGTCGGCGGATCTCGCGTTTCGACCATTAAACCCTGCCATCTGATCATCTTACGGTCTGTCGCACAGTGCGGATAAATCTGGTATATCTCAATACTCGTTTATAGCACGATGTACCATAAATTTCTTTCGTCAAAACTGCGTATTAGGTGGAAATTGCTATTATTAATCATGTAACAATCATTTTATTGTTAAATTTCATTTTTGGTGAATAATTACCATTCCATACACATTAGTAATCAAATTCAGATTTTTGTAAAAAATTTTGCAAAATCCAACTCAAAAATCTAGGTATTTTCTTTTTCTTAGGTTGGAAAGAAAGTTCTTGCGGTTTTTAACTATTAAATTCAAATGCAAAACCGTAAGAACTTTCTTTCCGAACTGATAAATGTATTAGTTGTATTGCCAAATAATAGATAGTAAATTCGAAATTAAAATAATATCAAATCCAGTGGATTTAAACTTTCCACTTGCCTATACAACAAATTTAAAAGGACAATCGAACTCTTTTTTAACGGCGCTTTCTAGAAGGGGACAGTGGCCGCTACGGTGGGGACACTTCTGCCTCGATTGTGGCAAATGTGCCCAGCACTGCCATAAGCTATAGATTTCATCAACGTAAGCCGACATATTAAATGACTGATTCAAGAAACGACGTAGCCGTAGGATCCCATTTGATAAAATCGGGGTCGCGGCAAAGAACGTAGACTCTCCTCAAGGCACGCACAATTTACTCACAGCATTTCCATTTATCTCTGAAGATTTGTAGTAAGCTCACATTATACTTTAGAAGTCCATCAATATTTATAGACATGTGATAACTGTATAATGTTATGCCTAGACAGCGGATTTTATGCATTTAGGACGAAAATGAATGTAATGGACTATGTCTACCAGACAAAGTATGTTATTAAGGAGGAACAAATTGGAATTGCTTGAATTCGTCAGAAATTTCTGCAGTTTAAGACGAAGCTACTAGATGGAAATGTTGTGTAAATTTGACTGAAATTCAAGGTATAAATCGTAACATGAATGCGTACACATGTATTGAATTATGTACATTCAATCAGTTATACGATTTCTGACTGCAAGTGACTTCTTTCCAATCAAGTCCATGCACATTTTTAATCATTCATAAAGGAATCCGTAGAAGGAGAACGCTTCAATGCTTTCCACTGAATTTATTAATTTTATAATTAATTAGTTGATAGATACACATTCGGAACTTCGCATATCGTTTCACTCGCTAAATTAATATGATATATGGAACAAATACAATACTTTCCTGACAAACTTTGAAATAATTTATTATTAAGATTATTTCTCATATAAGTATGAGAGTGGTTGGAACGTCTACACTTGGTCCATATTTATGCATTTGTATATTCCTATTCTGTAAATATTTCTCTTGGTTGCCATACTCATATTGAATTCGGTATTATGTTGAAATAAATCTCTTATGAGATTTTCTACAATAAAAAAAAGAAAAGGGAGAATAACTGGTCGGATTATCGGCGACTGGCAGAAGGGGCTTGCTGATCTCGTGAAATTGTTTTCGAACGTTTTCGGGAATCCTTCGACGGGGTATCGAAGAATCTCACCGCGGGCGGCACAGTCTGAATAGATATTCGTTTATTCAAATGGCTGGTGTTTGTGATCCGCCTCGAATATCTAAGCAGGGAACGCGGTCGGGCGAACACAACACCGGATACGTGTATCGGTGGGGAAGATCCATGAAATAATATTTACAATGAGTAAAGCGATCTTGGGATCAGCACGAACGTAATATAAAAATGATATTATCTTGTTCCAAAAAGTCTATCGAAAAACATTACATACTTTTATATGCAGGATAATAAAAGGGATCGACTGGTTTATTCTTAATCGCCAGTGTAAATTTTTATCTTAAAGGAACGATCTTTATTTTAAAGCAGAGAAAAATATTAAACAGATTAGCCAGGGCATACAAATGAAGATGAGCATCTTTCTTCAGCGAAACATAGTACTTCCACAGCGTTAAACTTTATGTGTTCGTTACGATTACAATTTTTATTATAATTTATTAATTTCTTTATTTTCGAGGTAGATTGATATCTAAGAAGCAATACAAACTTTGTACATTTTTCATTTTTCGACAAAACGCCACTCGATTTTCCAATCTGGACCTCTATGCGGCGTCGGGACGCCAGCGTCGCAGAACGATCGTAATTGCGGGATGATTGAACGCGGTTAGCATTCCTTATCGCCAGTAAATCGTGGATAATGGAAAGTAACGACGAATCCCTGTGGAAATAAAATTACTCTCCCAGCCTACCGTGATAAATTCCGATGACAATTTTCAATGACTTATGCGCGAGCAACCGTGCGAAAAATTACACCCCATCCGTTCTCAGTAAGATAGAGCACGTATTCCTCGGGGGTATTAGCTCCTTCTTTTTATGATTAAGTTTCACGATTCCACTGATCAGTGTCGAACATTATTTCAACGCGTGCACGGTAATTTTAGAATTAAAACCGCGGAGGCTGAATAGAAACTAATGTAACGGAGACGCTTTGTCAGTGTGCCAATGCTTTGGGAATATCTTTGTAATCCCATTGCTGTTCCACTATCAATTGTAATTGTTTTAATGCTATCAACGAAACAGGAACGGGAAACAGTCTCTGTTTCCATGTCGCCAGATGTGAATAGGCTGTATGATATTCTGTGTCGTATTCCGTGCTGCATGATTTCGACACGGGTATAATTTACAATACATTTCCTTTTATATTTTAACACTGCGCTCGGAGCTGCTTCATCACAAAAATAAACAATTCTTCCGAACTAGAATAATTCCATTCTACAGGATGTCTCAGCTGAAGGAGGCTAACCTAACCTAAATATCTCCTTTATTTTTAATGGCACAACAAATATTTATGGCATAATTTAAATGGTATCGAAGGAGGAATACCATAGGAGAACAATTTTTTTGTCCGGTTATTTTTTCATAGTTTTTTCAAGGTCATTGTTCCTTTGTATCAGAAAACTAATTTTTTTTATTCCATCTTATAGCGGCTGAAAAAATACATTTGAATATGCATAAGTCATTAACAAGATGGAATAAAAAAATAAGTTTTCCCGATAAGAAATAACGATGAATTTGAAAAAACTATTAAAAAATAACCGGACAAAAAAAATGGTTCATCTATGATATTCCTCCTTGATTCTTTGTGCTATTAAAAATAAAGGAGATATTTAAGTGGCCTCTTTCAGCTGGGACAACCTGTATATTAATTTTTCCATCTAAATAATATTTTGAATAATCGTGTAGCAATCTTTATAAAAATGTTTTATCTGAAATAGAAATTTATTCTGTATCTGAATATGTCCAATAGGATCAAAATCACAGAACATTAAATTCATTTGATGTTTTTACTGTTTTAAATTACACCTACTCATTTTTGTCATAAGTGCATAAAATGAAGAAAATTATTACGACACGATAAAGTGAAAGAATTATTTACTGAATTAACATAGTTGCAATATACAAATGCAATATAATTCTCTGGTAAAATATGAGGAATGATCTCCTCACAGAAAATATCGTGCATAATCAGTGTAAATACGACAATGGACGAAATTAATTTGATTTTATTTACGCGATGAATATCACACGTGCGTGACGCCGTTCGAAGATATATAAAATTATTAATAAATCGTATGACGAATTAACTCGTCATCGCCACTTAATATGCTAATGTAAACAGACGGTAATTGTCGCTATGTGTTAATTGGGGTGTGCAAGTTTTCCAAGCGTTCCATCATTCCAGTGTACCGACGCAATTGTATTTTATTGTGTCGCAAACATTGGACAAAAGACGCGTGCCCTCTTTCGCAGGGCTGGCTGGGCATCCGAGCAGTTTAATTAGAGGAAAAAGTCGAGCTGGGATGTTGGAGAGGACACCAACGAAGAAGAAATTCCTCTATTCATCACACAGGGGAAGGGATGTTATCAGCGCTTGGTCGGACAACGGACTTGATAGAGTCAACCGGCCAATCTGTGTCACATCTTACTTGTAAATTTCCAACATCCCAGCGACACGTTTTGTGTTTCGCAACTGACGGGCTAAACGCCGAGAAAAACTATGTGAAAATGCTCGCTCAGACCTGTCACCTTTTTGCAATATCCGCTTGACATTGCAAACACTTTTCTTTTATGATTACTTCGCGAAACCGAGACGGCGAGACACAGCTTAATTAGACGTTTCTTACGCTCTTTAATCAGAGTTCTTCCTCATCATTCATTCGGACGTTTTTATTAATTTTTTTGGTAAAGAATGCCTTTGTCACTTTTGTACTGTACAATGAAACCACCTTTTTTAGTATTTACTTTACGAAACAAAGGGATGCAGTTTAATTCTCGCTGTTCATCGAGACGTGTTTATTAACTCTCCGGCAAAGAATACTTCCCCCAGTAATATTAATTTCGCACCACATCGTAGAATATACAATAATATTTTCTTACTAAGTTGTTTTGTTTGTAAACCGTGTATTTGATTCTATTGTTATGTGTAAAATGAGGGTGGGATGTTATGAAAGTTAACAGCTCGTGAAAATCGGCAAATTTTTTCTATTATATTCGTTTAAGCAGAGAATATTCCGAAGAACCAACTTTCCTTGAAAAAAGCTGCGTTTGTACTGTTCGGGTGCACCATAAGCATTCGCGAAAGAGTAAACTAGCAGGAAATGGTCTACCCATTCAACTCGACTTTCCTTTTTCCATCTGTAGCCAATCTCTAAATAAAATCCGTGAATACGGAATTACGTTAACGACGACTACTTCAACGAACGTAGAATATTCCATTCAATTTCGCGGGGAGTCTGCAAATTCGCAGGAAGCCGGATCCGGTCGTTAGGCGAAAAGAAAGCCGCGCCCCGGGGAACTGTCGACGCGGAGCGCGGATAGATATTACAACAGCTGCGGTTATGGCAGTATCATGAAGTGCGACACGATAGAGATAGACTGGAAGTAAACCAATCACCGTATGGGATTTCGTGTTTCGCGAAAGACAGTCTTTTTGAGTCAGTCAACATTCTTGTTATAAATGTTTAAAATATACGTTACGCACAACAAACATTTTACGTATAAATCTGCTACGAATAAATATTGACAACGCAATGAAAAAGCATATCTGCGTATCTATTTATTGAACCAGCAACACATTGAACCAACACCATATCGTCGACTGAATGTAATAACTAGGTAACTTACAATTCCTTAGTTTAGAGAAATTGATGAAACAGTATTTTAAGGTTTTAAGATTATGCTAGGGAGACCGTTATTTTAAACGTAATGCCAATATCTGCTTATACAGGGTGAGTCCGAAGAAACAGAACACCTAAATATCTCCGTTACTTTTCGTTGTACAAAAGACATCTTAGGACAAAGTTACACTGTTTGAAGGGCCACATGTAACAGTGTAAGGGAAAAATTTTCAAGGTCATTTTTTTACAAGATTTCAAGGTCATTGATATTTTTTTAAATGGAACGAGGTATTTTTTAATACATCAATCGATGCAACTGGACATTCGTTATAAAAAAATACTAACCTATGTATGTCGAAAAAGTAGTAGTTCAGGAGATATTTCAATTTAAATAACTCTAAAACACCATCACTGTCGTACTAAGACGTTAGCGTTTATTTGCTAGTGTAACTTGAGGAGTTGAAATTGAAATTGAGAAATTGACGTTGAAAATGAAATTGAAGATTTGAAATTAACGAATTGAAACTAAAAAATTGAAGATGAAATGAAAGAGTAGAAATTGAAGTTGAAATGAAAGAGTAGAAATTGAAGTTGAAATGGAAGAGTTCAATTGAAGTTGAAATGGGAGAGTTCAAATTGAAGTTGAAATTAAAGTTGAAATGGAAAAATTGATGTTGATATTGAAGAGTTGAAATTAACGAATTGAAATTAAAAAATTGAAGTCGAAGGGTTGATATCGTAATAGAAAAATTGAAGTTGAAGAGTCGATATTGAAATTGAAGTTGAAGAGTTGATATTGAAATTAAAGTTGACATTAACAAATGAAATTGAAAAATTGAAGTTGAAAATGATGTTGAAGAGTTGATATCGAAATAGAACAATTGAAGTTGAAATTGAAGTTGAACAGTCGATATTGAAATTTAAGTTGAAGAGTTGATATTGAAATTAAAGTTGAAATTAACGAAATGAAATTGAAAAATTTAAGTTGAAAATGCTGTTGAAGAGTTGATATCGAAATAGAACAATTGAAGTTAAAGGATCGATATTGAAATTGAAGTTGAAGGGTTGATATTGAAATTGAAGTTGATATTAACGAAATGAAATTGAAAAATTGATGTTGAAATTGAAAAATTGATGTTGAAATTGATGTTAGCGTTTACTTACTTGTTTAACGCCTTAGTACGACAGTAATGGTGTTTTAGAGTTATTTAAATTGAAATATCTCGTGAACTACTAACTTTTCGACATACATAGGTTAGTATTTTTTTATAACGAATGTCCAGTTGCATCGATTGATGTATTAAAAAATACCCCATTCCATTTAAAAAAATATCGATGACTTTAAAATCTCATAAAAAAATGACCTCGACAATTTTTTCCTTTACATCGTTACACGTGGCCCTTCAGACAGTGTAACTTTGTGCTAAGAAATTTTTTTGTACAACGAAAAGTAACGAAAATATTTAGGTGTTCTGTTTCTTCGGACTCACCCTGTATTTCTGTATTTTAAGTGGAACAATACATGAAAGAACATCATTTTTAATTAAAAAAGATTTTTTAAAAGTCGAGTTGCCCATTTATAACATAAATAGAAATCTGTATTTAGTTACCAAGTTTTTATATTAAATTCTACTTGATTTCTTCTTTAATACGAAGTAGATAACTCAAAATGTCCAAATTTCAAGTTACCTAGTTATTACATTCAGCCGGCGATATGGGATTTCGTGTATCACGAAAGACAGTCTCTCTGAGCCAGCCAACATTCTTGTTATTAATGTTTAAAAAATAAGTTACGTACAATACAAACATTTTATGCATAAATCTACCACGAATAAATATAGACAATGAATATAGGCAATGAAACAGCATGCGTATCTGTTTATTGAACCAAAACTATTCCGAACGTCCGACTTGTCGTAGAGTTATACTACTGATTCGAGAACATGCTTCCAATCGACGGAAACGGGGATCTATTTACGCGAATCTTAAGTTTGCTGAATTAACTTCGTGCGATTCCGTCTCAGATTCGGGCGTATCTTGCCTGAGAGTACACCGACGAGTAAACGAGTCCCGTGTGGTGGTTAACCGCCCACCGTGTTCCGTTCTTGTGTCTTGCGTCTGCTGTTTAAACTTCTGCTGCCACCGCGACAGCGAGTTCTAAGTTGTGTGGTCGCTAATAACCTCGCTGTGAATGCGACCATGTTTAAATAAACTACAAATAAATAAATAATTTTGATTAAGAGTACGTAATGTACGAAGAGGACATTAAAGTGTTATTCGATTGTTCGTATGGTCCACGTAAATATTTTTAAGAGTATTATAAATATTCTTCGTTATGCTGGTTTAGGATAAAATTGTCAAAATAGAAGGATTTGATCTTGCATTCAAATGAAGAACAGTTTCCCACTGCACAGGCGAAATTGCCGATCAGCAAAGCGTTGAGTCTTCGTACAGTCTCGGAACAAGCTCGTTATTTTTGCGAGCAGTTAAAAGGACGATCAGCAGCTGCGATAATTAATTCAGCAAGCCGCAGACACATTCTTTCCCCGCCTTCGACGGCGCTCCTGGAATAATCTTTGCGGTGTCTAGCTCCCCAGTAGCGCGTGTCAGAGGTCGGAATTACTTTCAAATGGAATCCCCGATCCGACGACGTTATTGCCGCACCTTGGCCCAGGGGATTTGCACGCGAATCGCATTGGCGTTTCAGATTAAGGTATTTAAGGGACTCCGGCTGTGCTGCCGTTCCTACCCCTATGTATCTCGCCGCAATTTCTAAACAGAAAGACCCTGCGGAGGGCTAGAGAGCGAGTGAGTGAGTGAGTGAGTGAGTGAGTGAGTGAGTGAGAGAGAGAGAGAGAGATCGGAGTGGAGAGAAGTTTCCGGCTTCGGTTGGTGATCTGAATATTTAGATCACTCCGGACCTCCGGGAGAACGACCTCTGGTCGAGCGTTGAAAGATCATTTACCTGAGAGTTATGATCTTATTTCGAGCACTCGCACCTTGGGTCTTCCGGGTAATGCTAAATTGAGTTAACCCTTGTACGGTCCTCCGGTGAATACCCACACGTTCCCTGTTTCTGGACACTGTTAAGTGCTCGGATCCTCTCTAACCAGTAATCTCATGTACTTGTTTAACACGTATCCGGCCGCGTCGTTAACCCTCCTCCGCCCCTCGTGTCAATTCGTAAAGGGTTAACGTTACTCTGCCATTTGTAGAACAATTGGTCTGGGACTTTGGCATTCTTTCATTTCTTTAACATTTACCATTGAATAGAAATTCATTGATCCTTTCGCACAATTTGTATACACGAAGCTGCTCCTTCGATCTGAATCCATTTTAACCATTAGCACGTTGCTAGCATTTTCCGATGCTATCAGCAATTTTACCTGTTAGCCTTATTCTAACGTAAGCAGAAATAGCATTTCTTTTGTAACTATTAAACAGCATATTGCGAATGTCTCCACAGTTGCGCCAGCGAAGTACATGCAAAAAGTGAATAGCAATAATTCAGGTTTGAAGTAAGTACGGTTAGGTTTGAACCAAGTAGGTTCGAATCAACATATCCGCCCGACACGACTTCATCTGATTACGTGGAACGTTATTAAACGAGCGGACGTGTTTAACCAAACGTGTGAGAAGATTAAGATATCAGAATATTTTCACGATTGAATTATTCTGATTACTTCGCAAAAAGAATGTTGATTTTCACTTGAACACTTGGCAAATACTTTATCTTACAGCCACATTGTTCAGGGGCACGCGTTGTCTCTGATAAAACATTTTCATAGAAATGAACAATGGCCGGAAGCGCGTCGAATAGAACGTAACAATTCATTGACAACGTTCGTGCCCACGGGCGCCGCTAGATCCGACGACTGCCGCTATCTGTAACAGTGTATTACCATTTCGCGGAAGATCGAGCGATAGCAATGAGCTCAGCATGCAGAGCTCATTTGCAGTCGACGTAAAATCTGATCCATGGCGGTACACGCGAAGTACATGACGCGGAGCTGAATGAAACCGGCCGAAAGTACATTGTTAAAGGGTCGCGAAGAAAAAGTCGGAGGTCGATTAATCTCTCTCTCTCTCTCTCCCCACACTCTGTTCTCTCTCCACAATTGCGCGAGCTCGGATAAGGTCTGTTCGACTTGGCGGCGAGAAATTTTCCGAGGAAGTAGCGAATTAATCCGAGTAATAAAGGAATTCGCGGAGCTAATAGCGCGGCGCGCGGCGTGAGAAAGAGAAAGATAAAGAGAAATGAATACAAGCTGTTCTTTTCAGAGGTGCAGTTAACTATCCGGGGCTCACGTGCGCATTTAACGTAAATCAGAGAATTAAACGGGCGCAGCGGAGTGCGGGAAAGCAGAATCGAAACTCGAGTCTCGAACAGCTAAAGCCCCCCATGCTGAGGCTCGATAAATAAGTTCGATAAAGCGGCTCCTTATCTTTCAAATAGGCAATGTAATTTAATCACGCGGGGGCGGTCGCGTGACCGCGTCAGAGATTTGTCTCCGAGCTGGACGAAGCTATGTGATATTTTTTCGCGTCGACCCGCAGATTGCGGGAAATAAATAGCCGGCGCGTACGCGTACGTGGCCTGCCCGCATAACTTTCAAGCTCCGCCGCGCCGCCGACCCACGGATGATTTGTGGATGGGAACAAGACGCGAGCAAAACGTCGGGAATATTGATATACGCGCCGCCGCGATAACTTCCGCTCGCTTGTTTCAATTTTTAAACGAGGCCACGATACGATCGAGCCCGTCCGACCGCGCTCGTTAGTCCCGCGATAATGGGTTCGCTCAAATTCGGCCTGGATTTCGTAGGTCGAAGAAACGCTATACGGTGATCATCATCTAAATTTTCAAAGTTTGCCATCCGGAAGCCAAATTCGAGCGAAAGCGTGATTGACGCAATCCGTTAGATTCAGTAATTTCTACCTCGCATTTCCGAATGTAGTATGAATGCATTGTTGGAGTTCTTCCGAGTAAAATGAGTCCAAACACGACGCAAGTCGGACTTCATCATTTATCTACAGGGTGTTCCAAAAATGTTGTACTTCCTTAAAAGAAGCAATTCTCGAGGTCTTCCGAAGCAACATTTTCGTACAGGAAAAATTGCTTCGAATGACCTCAGGAACCATCCGTTTCAAGGAAGTACGACATTTTCGGGACACCCTGTATAATTTCGTTATGTAAATTACAACTGGTCCGATTTACGCCGTGTTTGGACTCGTTTTAATCAGAAAAATTTCAATAATCCACCGGTTCTCCGTTCGAGAAAGAGAAGAAATGTGCAAAGAAAGTAGACATTAAATAATAATTCTTACTCGTGGAGTACACGGGATTTAGAAAACGCAAGAAAGCTCGACTACGCTGCAACATAACAAACTGCTGCCACGATCCCCTTGGAATGAAATTATTTGCAAAATAGCGTTCTGAAAGCACCTATTAAATCTAAGTGAAACAATTCCACCCCATTAAATTGCGAGTTCGCACGTCTTCGGGGCGATGTTCCGGCTATTTTTCTAAAGCCGTGGGGTTGAGATACGTGCCGCGGGAGCTACGGTTCTACGCCGTAGGAGATCAGGAAAGGTTTTCTTCCTCGCTAGCGATTTATGCTAATTACGTCCGGGGCATGCACGCACAAAGAAAAGCATCTCCGCGGAGAAAAAGCGAAGACGATGGCGGATGCGTGTTCCCGGGATAGCGTTAGTCGCAGTTATCATAACTGGGCCGCTCGCATCTCTAGAACGGTTATGCATTCAATGAAAGTCAACGAGCTACGGTCCCACTAAACGACTGTCGCGCAGAACGAAAGCTTGCCGGCGCGCACCCCAGAAATTTCAGATAAACGCTAACCTCATTTCAATTTTGCGAACCGTCGGAGAATTGCGGCACAGCGGTTCGGGTCCAAGAATTTAGTGACGTTTTATCAGAAAGACAACGTTCGCAAATTGATATCTATGCAATTTGTGTCACTTGAAAATAGCCCGCTGAGCTGCCGACATCAATGAGATTGAAATACACATTTCAGTTAGCATGAACGCTTCAAGTTCTTCGCGGTCTCCTCATCTTTCTGTGCCGTATTTTATCGAATAACGAAAAAGATTTTTAAATCGCGACCTTTACTTTTTCCTTTGCAATCGCGGCCGATAACAATTTACAACTAGAGGGTTATTGTTGCTCGCTCGCAGGGTTATTTTTGCTCGCTGGTAGGACTGCTCTTGCGAGAGGGTTAGTGGTACGCATGTAGCAGTAGGGCCTACTGCTATTAATGTTTTTTATTTGGTGTGTGACTCTCCAAGAGTCACACAAAGAACTTCCCGATTCGTTACTCCTTCGCCAACATCGTTTTTTTTTGTACTTTCATCGATATTCTCCCAAAATGTATTCTCGGGAGTAGAGATGTTAAACTCACTCTTGCATTGGGATAATTTTCGATTATTGTAAGCGGTAACATTAGCATTTGTTGCATAAATAAAAAAAAAATGAAATAAAAAAAAATTTTTTTTTAATGAAAAAAAAAATTTTTTTTTTAATTTTTCATGTAATTACATTTGTTTCTTCGGTGGAAAATTTCCGTCCTCTCGTATAAATTGCATTGTTGAATCAACTCCTTTCGAAAAAAACTAAAAAAATAAAAAACTACTTGACCAAAATGGACCAAAATCTAATCAGCTCTAAGTTACAGCGGGGCATATCGATTGCATCATTTATCATTCTGATCGCGTTGTTACTTTTTCAGAAAAATTTGATATCATACAAACATACATACGCACACACACACACACACACACATACGATCATTTTGCTGAAAATAGTCTAAAATGACTGCAATGACCATGAAACGTGAAGATCTGCTAAAAAATCGATTTTCGATTTTCGGGGTCATTACAATAACTTCCCTATAAAATCGGGAAGTTAAAAAGAATTACTCACACATTAGCTAGTAAACTAATTCTTCTAACGTCTCAAACAAGCTCAAGCTTTTGGGTCGAATTTTTAAAAAGTTATACGTTTTCGAAAAGTAACTGACTAGTATTTACAAACCCCTCTCAAACGAAGTGTGAGACGCGACCACCGGTAAAAGCAGCGACATAAAGCGTCGAATTCGCACGATCGCAGGCGCGAGACCGTTTTCGGATTACATTTACACAATAATAAAAGCCCGAATAGTTCGCAGGAAAGGTAAATTAAATCCGCCGGTTTCGCAGGGGTGAAAAGCGAAAAATCAACTGGAACATTTGAATAACAACGAGCCACCCGGCTTTTGTAATTTATTTGGTTGAACAATTGTGTCGGCGCGCGGCGTTCTAGCTGCGATATTTGTCTCGTTGCCCGGCCGAAAGTTCCGCTCGCCGGGGCAATTATAGCGACAACGAATAAACAAGTCTGTCGGTGATGTTCCTGCCGGGCCGGGCCGAGCTGAACCGGGATGGGCCACGGGGCTAATTTAAAAAGGCACGGCGCTATCGATCATTTCGAACGAATCGTCGTTACAATTCTTCCGCTCAGACTAATGACAGAATTACGGGAGCGGCGCGGCCTGGCGCGACGGAGCGGAGAGAAAGGGAGACTATTCGTTCTCGCCGGCGGAAATTGAACGCCGTCGATTGATTTGTTAACAAGCGACGCGCAATACTCGTCGGGGCATAGCAGTTCGATAACTGTCGGCCGAGTTCCCGGAAAAAAAATCGACCCGGTCACCGAGGTCAGGATTCGTCGAACACGGCAGCGCGCCGAATTCCATCGGAGTCAGTCATTATTGAAAATACGCGGACAATAACGGGGCTAATGGGGGTACCGAGGTAATGAATGGCTCGGATCGTAATCACGGCCAGCGAGGAGGCTAATATGCGTCGTGTGAAAAATCCTGGCGAACGATAAATCGCCGTATCGTTGGGGCTCTGCTGGCAGGACCGAACACGTCGGAGAGAGAAAGAAAGAGAGAGAGAGAGAGAGAGAGAGAGAGAGAGAGAGAGAGAGAGAGAGAGAGAGAGAGAGAGAGAGAGAGGTAGAGGAAACCGTGCGGATGCAGCACGTCCTTGCAATTTATCGGCGCATAAGCTGCACCGTATCGGCCCTATTAGACCCGTTAACGATCATGGATCAGATTTCATTGCTCCGTTCCTTCGAAGCGAGTTGGCCGGCTCGGCGCCGCACCGCGGCCCTCTTTGCTCGGCTCAACAGGAAAAAGAAAGGCAAAGAGCCGAAGACACGGCAGCTGGGGTCAAAAGGAAGCAAAAGGAGTGGCTGCCGAGGGTAGTAGCAGGAGATAATAGCAATTAATTAAGGCTCGAAACCTCCCTCCATCTTTCTTTCCCTCGCGTCCAACCCTATTTACTCCCTTCCACGTCGCCGACCCTGTCCGCTCCTCTATTCTTCTCTCTCTTTCCAGCCTCTCTTTTTCTTTTCATCTGTCGCTCTTCATCTCGCGTAAATCCAGTCGGCAAAGGTCGATCCTCCCGTGCCTGCCGTGAAAATGCGCCGACGACACTTCCGTATCCATTATAGGACAAGTGGGCCACGTCACGAAATAATGGCACGGCCATGATTTCGAGAGTTTATCGTTACTCGTCACGTGACACGGAAATGCAGGCACGAGGCTGGCGCAAGCTCGCTTTCTCTCTCTCTCTCACTCTCGCGTTTAAACAGGTCGAGGGTACTCGCGCTTAGGCTCGTAATTAAAACACGCCGGAACTTAATGTTTCCTACTCGACGAGGGTTTTCAAGTAACAGGCCTCGTGGATCCCGCGTGGGTGTACCACGCGAGCACGGGTCATGATGCTGGAGTTCCAAGTGATTTGCCGCCACCGTCACCGCCTCCGCTGCCTCCGACGCCGCGCCGAGGCCTCCTCGAACAGGCTTGCATCTCCAGCCGCATGTGCACGCTGCGAGCTTTTAAATGTTCGATGTGTTGTGTACCAACATCGTTCCATGTACGAAACGAGACATAAATACTGCAGTGCTCTCTTCAACATCCAAAGTTTGGCATCCGGTAACAAATTCTTTGCGGCACAGGACAGCGTTTCTCTTCGTACTTATTTCAAAAGTGTCTTGATGCGATTTTCAGTTTATCTTTCGTTTCCTCTTTATTACAAAAAGTTTTACGTACCTTCTCGAGACTGGTACAACTCCACAGGACGAAAATGCAATCGCGTTACGCTCATGTTTAACGATTATTTTTATGACGACAATTTTTAGAATGATCTAAATTTGGTTACTAATGTGCATGCAATGGTAAAATGAGATTTAACAATAAAATTAATAAATCAGGGAATGATGTATCAATATTTATGCATAAGAATGATTGTTATTTGATTGGAGCACATCGTGATATGAACGAGTAATGAGATATGCCAGGTTTGCCCGCACTGTGCGTCGGGAAGGACAGTCCTGTCGGTATCGAAAGCCTGGCCGTTGCCCGGAGGTCCGAAACGATAAACGGCAGCGCGGGAAACTCACGGGGCGTGAAAATAATTACCGGGCACTTTATTCTCATTCGCCTGTCCCGCTAGCTTCGGGCTGTAAGACGGGGGAGGGCCGAAAGGAGAGATCCGGCCCGATAACGAGCCGCGCCCGGGGCTACGGAGTGCAACTCGGGACAAACTCCTCGTCGAGGGAAACGGCGTTTTATTATTGCGAAAAGTTATTTCAAGGTTCGTCATACTTTCCGGGTTTCGTTTCGGGAGAGGAGTCGAAGGTGTGCGGGTGAGAGAGAAAGAAAGAGAGAGAAAGAGTGAGAGAGGGAGCGCAGGGGCTGGGATAAAGCGATTCTGCGGGAAACCCAGTTTCTGCCCCGGCGAACTTTCCGGGATCGACAGGGAGCAGCTGGAGCGGGCGCGCTCGCCGCCATCTAGAAGTTTATTTTAAAATAATATAGTCGCAAGGGATCCGGCTGTCGAACACGTGAAATTTCCCGACGAGCCGACGACAAGTAGGAAATTAACGACGATAATGGGGCCGGACTCGCGACGAGAAAGTTTCCGGCGCCGCTCCGGTGCCGAGTCGCCGAGTCGCGGCGAACGTTTTTCGTCCCCGAACTTTCCTCTCGCAATGGACTTACGACATAATTAAGTCGCTGCGCGGCGCGCGAGTTACCGCGCTCGTTACGACCGGAACGGGATCGTTTTATTCCGTTCAGGTGATTACCATTTCGCGGTGTCTCCTACCCGCTTCGTATCTTTTTCTCACAGTCGATTTTGTTGTCCGATAGCGAGCGTCGTCTACGACGAAAGAAACTGCAAACCAGTAGCCCCGAGGGGAAAGGGGAGGACGAAATAATACAATTCGGCACGGGGGATGATACCGGTAGTAACGGGTTTCGAAGTTTTTGTCCCGACCAGTCGGGAAAGTGAAACGAAGCTCCGGCCCGTTTCCATTTCGCTAATCCCCGTAATGACCTTTTTTTCCCTCTTAGCTCCACGCTCAAGCGGACGAATGAAAATCATTCCTCACCGTAGATTTACCTTCTCCGTGGACAATGCGCGCCCGGAGCCCCCGGCGAAACGAGCGGACCGTTATTTTGAACGGGAATTACGCTGGCGAAGAATGCGCACTTTTACCATTGCCTCTGTAGTTGTCAGGACTCGCGACCGCATCGCCGCGATTACAGAAAGAAGTGGGTCTTTCGGAACGGCGAGGTCAAACAAGGAACGCCCGGACCGACCCTTCTATTTCGATATTTCATGGGGTGGCAGATCTACGGCTGCGATACATTACACAGTTTTATACGGCTTCAATTTGAATTTTCAAACTCGATACTTTTGGTGGACTTCGTCTTCTATGTTAGTTCCACCGCATCGGTCACGCTCTGTACACAATCGCACAGAACTCGAACAAGTACAATTTTAACAAAAAAGGTAGGCTTGCACTGTTTTTGGACGAAGTCTTCCATTCCAAACTGAGCTTTTTTACGAGTTTGGAAGGTTCTAGCATTTTCGTAGCAACCGAAGTTGTAAACTCGACTTGAAGTTACGTTACCCGTGCACCCATTTATTAACATAGATGCGGGGCAAGCAAACACGGGTGCGCTGTGCATCGGAACCAGCAACGCATCGTCTACTGATTAATCCTCTTCTAGTTAACACGTGCCTGCAAAGACTAGGCATTTAATCGCATTTGCTTTACAATCCTGTACAACGTTGAGCAAACTGTGTAACTACATAACGGAGGGAATTATAACAGTTCGATCTGATGGGAGAGGAAAGCCGCGATCGTCCTCTCCCATCCTGGGAATCCGAGCGACGGAAAAGGGATAGTCCAATTTATCATCCAGATAAAGGAATCACGCTGGTTCCGCCTCCGTCGGCCGAGTTCGATAGCGTGCGCCGAAACCTACGAAACTCGGCGGCGACGAAGCGAGGCAATAAGATAAGATTCCCAAAAGTTCCGCGTTCGCTCGGGGATGGTAGTGGCTCACGGGGAGAAAGAAACACCGAGGAGGTCACCCTACCAAACTCGGTTCTCACGCAAACAACATTAGTCGGCTTCAACCCTTGGCACTTGAATAACGACTCCGAAGCGACTCTAAAAATCGCCACAACGAAAGAAAGAATTTTCACATCGTTAAACCCGTTCTGCGACACTAACAGATGATTCTCCGAAAATAATATTATGCATATTGATTTCCATTAACCTTTTCAGCACCGGAAGATTTATACAGGATGTCTCAGCTGAAGGAGGCCACCTAAATATCTCTTTTACTTCTAATGGCACAACAAATTTTTATGGCATAATTTAAGTGGTATCGAAGGAGGAATATCATAGAAGAACAAGTTCTTTTGTCAAGGTCTTTCAAGGTCATCGTTATTTTTTTATCGGGAAAACTTATTCTTTTTTATTCCATCTTAAAGTGGCTGGAAAAATACATTTCAATATGGTTAAGTTATTAACAAGATGGAATAAAAAATATAAGTTCTCCCGATAAAAAATAACGATGACTTTGAAAAAACTATGAAAAAATGACCGGACAAAAGAAACTGTTCTTCTATGATATTCTTTCTTCGATACCATTTAAATTATGCCACAAGTATTTTGTTTGTGCCGTTAAAAATGAAGGAGATATTTAGGTGGCCTCCTTCAGCTGAGACACCCTGTATATTAGGTCGTTCGGAAGTAATTTTAGTTTTCGTGTAGAGATGGTGTTGCTTCTACTTGTTATTACTAGAATACGGATCTTTATGTAAAATAAAAAATGTTCGCATTGATTGCAGAACACATGAGCCAAATAAAAAGGAGCCACTAAGCTGAAACAAATCCATTGACGTCCTTAAATATTTTTAACATGCCAACTGCTTTAAATTATGCGTGCCCATTTTTGTCATAAATGCATAAAATCCACAGTAGTACAGTCATTGTACGAATCAACCGAATGTACAGTGGGTGTACAAAGTATTCGCACACCTTTTAAAAACTTATAACTTTTTTATAATTGTACCAAACGACCTGATTTTTATAATCAGTTAGAAGCATTAGTTTACAAACTGATATGCAAAAAACATTTTCCAAAAATGACAATTTACAAGGTTGCAGGTAAAAATAAAAAAGGCATTTTTTAAAACTTTTTTATTTGGGCCCTTAATGAAAATTTAAAACATATGTTTTCTAGATTCATGTTCTTTATACACATGTTGGAAATTTCATCGAAATCGATTGACTCAGGAAAAAACAACAGGCGTCGAAACATGTACGATTTTGTGAATTTTAAGCAGAAACTGATCAAAAGTCGTGGAAAGCTACGATTTTCACCATTTTTAACCGCATGTAGCTCGTGTGTATGGTAATCGATTTCAATGAAATTTTCAACATGTGTATGACTAACATAGATCTACAAAACATACATTTTGAATTTTCGTTAAGGACCCAAATAAAAAAGTTTTAAAAAATGCCTTTTTTATTTTTGCATTTTTTTTGTTTGTTATTTAACGTCGCTTTGTGAACTCCTTTCCGGAATTATTTCACGACGGGACCTACAGTTTTTATAAGGTGGATTCCGAACCACCTTGGGCACCACAGTCTACAGAATTTTTGCATTCAACCTTGTAAATTATAATTTTTGGAAAATATTTTTTGTATATCATTTCGTAAACCAATGCTTCTAATTGATTATAAAAAATCAGGTTGTTTGGTACAATTATAAAAATGTTATTAGTTTTTAAAAAGTGTACGAATACTTCGTACACCCACTGTATGTGTATGTACGTGGCGCAAGAAACGTAACATTTGAATTTTCTTCTGTTGTACGATCTTGCGGGATAGATGGAATGTCCGGGTTGTCGAAATTTTCGAACGAAAATTTTTTAGTGCGCGAAGGGTTAACCTTATCGTCCAGAAAATGGTGGCGCGTGAGTGGCCGGAACCGGAAAAAGTGGCGAATCCTCGTATCGAGCGAATATTTAAATTTTCCCTCGGTCATTAAGGATGAATAATCGCGGCATTAACGATCCCGCAAACGCCCACAGCCGGTCGTTGGCAGAATTTCAATCGTTTCGGTAACACGAAACTATCAACGAAACCTACTGGCCGAACCTTCCAATTTGCACTTCTGTGTTGCTACCAAGCGCCCGGGAAATTTGAGAATTGCGCCGAATAAAATTTCCATCCGAATTGAAAGAAGACACCGGCCTATTCTCCGGACACTGGGGAAATTGAATGCCGATGACCAATTCACGGATTTATCTGATATCTGCAGGTAAAGAACTTCTGTCATAAATTATTGCACCTGTTCCTATCATTATAAATTGTCCATTTCATTTATGACGTTCGTCGCCAAGGTACTGGGGGAATATTAACATGTACGAGCGAGGGGCCTCATTTATGCGAGGAACATGTTAATGTGTGTAGTGTGGCTCGACATTGAATGGGCCTTGATCGACCAGCGTTTGCGGAAATTATTATTGGTTCATCATGAAATAAACGAGGAACGAAGAAATATTGTTACGAGAACATAAATTCTTTTTAAGAACGCTAGACACAATTTTTTATTTTATTCTGCACACATTCCACTCACAATTTTAAACCGACGCTTCTACTATAATTGCTGAAACATCCAAAAGATTTGCATATAATAATATTTTGTTTTTCTAGTTCAAAAATGTTCAGATTGATCGAACAATTCTTCATACGTAGTTGGAAAGATATACATTGATACTATGCTAATATTTTCTCCCTTATATTTTCAAAATGTTCATGTAACATATATTCTCATAGAAATAAACTTCACAAGCAGCTCAAGCTATTAATAACACCTAGAAAATACGATGTTAATAAAACGCAAGTTCTTCGCGGTTTAAAAATGGTCCGAAACTTGGCCCGATACTATCGCGTTTCCCCTCGGGTGTCCACCGGCAATGTTTCGAATCGGTTAGCGTGGCGCGCGCGGATGTAACGGCATGCATAAAACGGGACGGATTTTACAACGGCCATTAGCATAAACTTTACCGTTGTGTCGTCGTGGCAACATAATATCGCGGGGTGTCTACGATTCAACGAAGTGACCCCGATGACGTCCGTCGGGTATCGCTGGCAGGTTCGCGGGCCGAGCTCGGCCGGCCGCGAATGTAAATGAGACAAGCGGCCGTAATTAACACGCGAGCCCCCGGTGAAATAATATTTCGTAATTAATTGTAAGTCGGGTCGGCCGTTTGACCCGTATCCGACGGGTCTCGAATTTAATGGCACCGTGGGACCGGCTTAGGGTAAATGTACCTATTACTGCGGGCTGTACGATTTACTGCGGTATTTTTTCCCCAACGACATTAAAATACGTGAACATAACTATTTTGCCCTGAATAAATTTGTACAATTCAATGAGAATGTGTGATAATGTAGTTTCTTTCCGTACGTAGACAGCAGTTATTGGTACATAGATCTTTTTCGTCCGCAGTAATACGTACAAAATGTTATCGATTTCATTTTTCAATATTTTTGGAAAACAACAATTTCTTTGTAATTAGAACATATTTTTCTACAAAATGCTTACACATGTTATTACTTCATGATAAATTAGAAATCATATTCAATAAAGTACGATACCGGAGTAATCGGTACAGCCAGCCTAATCGCCGCGCGTTGTGTCAATCCGTCCTCCATAGAGCGGCAGGATAAATGAAACGGAAGAGTTGACGCGATCAGCCCGAGAGTAATTTTCGCCGATAAAAATAACAAGACCGCCGGCGAATTGTGTCAGTGGGTCGTCGTTCCGGTGGCAGCCGCGATAGAGGTCATTACTATCAACGTTCGACCGCGCATCCTTTGAATAAACGCACCACGGTAATCACCCTTTTAGCGACCGATTAGAAAAATCGGTTCCACGCTGGGAAGACAGAGCGACGACGAGACGATAACACTCCGGAACTTAGGACTCGTCCGAGATTGTGGAACGGGAGAAGCGGAGAATGCAAACTCGAGTACATTCGAGAAAACTTGGTAGTCTCGGAGGAGTCGTTCATACCTCGACGATGTGAGCGGCTTAATTTCCACCATTTTGGACACATTAAAAGCCGACGCGTTACAAATAACTTCGGAGTTTTCCCGCTTCATCGAGGCTCCTTGAAATTCGCGCGAAATGTTCATGGCTCTCTGCCTCAATTACATTAAAATTCATTGGGATCGTTTGATAATTTCTGATTACCTGGCGGTAGTTATACTGCGCCCCACGTGCTCGGGTTTCCGCGAAGATTACTCATTAAATCTCCAGGGACGATGCCTGACTATCAATTGATTACTGCGAAACTGAGGTTCTAAGGTGTTACAGGTGCTACCTTAATTTATTAGTTTTTATTAGAAGACCTCTCATGCGATTTACTACAACGCAATGTACATTAATTAATATGTACATTAATCTCTTCGAATTCTAGGAAGCCGCCAATAATGTATGGAGAAAGGTCTGACCATAATCTGCCGATTCTACTGAAAGTATAAAAAACTGCGTACGATAACCAAGAGTGTTAACATTTTTATTTAATTCTAGCCAGGAGGAATTTTTTAATCAGTGCGGAAGGAATCTTCTTCTTCTTCTGTTTTTCTGTATAATGTCCTAAACAATTTCTTATTCTTTTCGAGAACGGTATCTCATTAAAAGAAAATTGTACGTTCTGGATTTGCTTTTTTCAATGAAATCATCCCCTTTCTAACTTCACCAGAAGACCAGAAACACCCCTCAGAATGAACCAGCGTCCATTTACAAGTTCAAGATGAACATTTCTCAAAGACGAAGTCTCATTCTAACAAATTTCATTGTATGGCCTGGATTTGCTTCTGCCAGTGAAATAATACCCTTTCTAACTTTACCAGAAGACCATAAACACCCCTCAGAACGAACCTGCGTTCATTCACCAGTTCGGGACGAACATTTTTCGAAGATGAGTCTCATTCCAACAAATTTCATTGTATGGCCTGGATTTGCTTCTACCAATGAAGTAACCCCCCTTCTAATTTCGCGAGAAGAAGAATAAGCACACCTCAGAATAAACCTGCGTTCATTCACGAGCCCAAGACAAACATTTCTCGAAGACAAAGTCTCATTCAAACAAATTTCATTGTACGGCCTGGATTTGCTTCTTCCAGTGAAATCATCCCCTTCCTAATTTCGCCAGAAGACCATGAACACCCCTCAGAATGGACCTGCGTTCATTTACAAGTTCAAGATGAACATTTCTCAAAGGCGAAGACTCATTCAAACAAATTTCATTGTACGTTCTTGATTTGCTTCGTCCAGTAAAATCTTCCCCTTTCTAACTTTACCAGAAGACCATAAACACCCCTCAGAATGGACCTGCGTTCATTTACAAGTTCAAGATGAACATTTCTCAAAGGCGAAGACTCATTCAAACAAATTTCATTGTACGTTCTTGATTTGCTTCGTCCAGTAAAATCTTCCCCTTTCTAACTTTACCAGAAGACCATAAACACCCCTCAGAATGAACCTGCGTTCATTCACCAGTTCGGGACGAACATTTCTCGAAGATGTGTCTCATTCCAACAAATTTCATTGTACGGTCTGGATTTGCTTCTACCAATGAAATAATCCCCCTTCTAATTTCGCGAGAAGACCATAAACACCCCTCAGAATGAACCTGTGTTCCTTCACGAGTTCCAGACAAACATTTCCTGAGGACGAAGTCTTATTCAAACAAATTTCATTGTACGTTCTGGATTTGCTACTTCCAATGAAATCATCCCCTTTCTAACTTCACCAGAAGACCATAAGCACACCTCAGAATAAACCTGCGTTCATTCACGAGCCCAAGACAAACATTTCTCGAAGACAAAGTCTCATTCAAACAAATTTCATTGTACGGCCTGGATTTGCTTCTACCAGTGAAATAATCCCCTTTCTAATTTCGCCAGAAGACCATGAACACCCCTCAGAATGGACCTGCGTTCATTTACAAGTTCAAGATGAACATTTCTCAAAGGCGAAGACTCATTCAAACAAATTTCATTGTACGTTCTGGATTTACTTCTTCCAGTGAAATCTTCCCCTTTCTAACTTTACCAGAAGACCATAAACACCCCTCAGAATGAACCTGCGTTCCTCCACAAGCTCAAGACAAACACTTTCTGAGGACGAAGCCTTAGTTGAACAAATTGTGCCGTTTGTCCTGGATTTACTTCTTTCTATAGTGCCATCCTTTTCTAACTGCACCAGAAGATCGTAAACACCCGGCACAGCGAAACCGCGTGCATTCACTAGTTGAAACCCACCGCGTTGTCGCTTGCGGGAAGCGAACGGTATCGGCCGATAGATTAACGCGTACCGAAACGATCGAGTTTTCGCCGGTCGGTGAACAAGTATCTGCGATCTTCGGGTCCGGCGGAAGTTCCGCGCGGTCCCGAGACAAGCGTTTAATTTACCGGAGCAAACTTGGGGCCGCGAACAAAGTCGGCCCCCGGCGTGTGTAGTGTCGAACGAAATTGCCAAAGTTGTTCGCCCAGAACGACAATGGCGTAAACGAGGTGTAAAGTCGTGGTGTACGTGGCATCGTCCCACGACGACGACGACGACAAGCATCGGCGTCGGCGACGACGGGCGGCTGCGTTTCATTTTCGCGGCGTTCTAACGCGTGAGCTTGGTAATTAGTTTACGACGTTGCTATTAACCGCTTCGCATCGACGGACGAAATGTCTCGAAATGTCTGGAAATGTCTCCGACCGCGAGAAAATGGCGCGGAGAAACTTGAACACTCGGAGATAAAAGGAAATACACCGTACGTCTCTTTATGTTTCCATATACCTACTCTATTCACTGTTTTAGTATTCCCTAACCTCCCTCCTTTCTTTCCACGCCATTTGCTTTCTGGAAAAAACCACTCGGAGTTTCTCCATTGTGTGAACTAATATAGTAAAAAATTGTGAATGTGGTGAACGGCTTACCCTTTGCACTCAAAGCTATTTGAACTCGACAATGAAACATTTCATCTGAACTATGATATTTCCATTGCCTATGATTTTCTAAATTTTATGGATATGAAATTGGTACAATACCAAATACAATACCCAAATGTTCAGTAATTGATTAGTACGTTGCGGATTGAGAAATTCAAAATTGTTGAAAAATTTTAAAAATTCAAGATGTCAATATATGATTTCTATTTACCGATATATTTAATAACGTAAACAATATTTTGAACAATGCTACATCAATGTTTAGCGGCGCCTCAAACCACTGTTCGAGTGCTGAGGGTTAAAACTAGAGAGCGTGACGTCACGTTCAAGGTATAACACGATTTTGCATCGCGAGATCTCTCGTGCACGGTAGCACACGAAGGACATTGTGTCGCAAGTTATCTCGTGGATAGTGTAAAATGTGTACAGTAGAATGATTGACACCGCGTGGCGAGACGTTTCGCAAAGGGGTTAGCACGCCTTCGTGTAACGGGCGACCACCGTGTCGATTTTCACGGCGGAAAGAAAAACCATTTCCTCTCTCTCTTTCTCTGCATCAATCGCCTCCGCCCGCACACCCGTGTATCATTCCCGAGGTAGGGGCCACAGGCGACTGACTTATGAATAATGCATACGATAAATTCGCGTCGCACGCACGCACGGACGCCGGTAATTCCATTAGCTGTACCATTTTGCCGCTCGATAGCTGCTACGTTTTCGATCGAATAACTCCGACCGGGTCCATCTGTCGCATCAACCAAGGTTTCGGGGCCAGACTATTACGCGACTGCGAACCTAACCGGTCATTCCCTCTGCTTGACGGTACACCTCGAGTTCAAGACGCAAGACGTTCACCCAGCGTCGCAGCGCAACGGCCGCATACCCGACCATTGTGCGCGCGACCAATGCCATGGACTTTCCCTCAAACGCATTGTTCTTTTCGTAAATTCGTTCGCTGTACTTCCACACCGGTTCCACTACTATGATTTATCATAACTGGACTGCGGATCTTTATGCAAAATAAGAATTCTCCAAGTTTAACGTGCATTTTCTCTTCTAATAATCTTGATAACCGACATCGTTCAATTCTATTGAGCTTTCTACATGTTCACATTCATCAAAGTCTTCAGGCGCCATTGGGATTCTTTCATTCTTTCTTTAATTAAGTCCTAAGAAGTTGAAAGTGCTACATTCCTGAATTATTTTGATCTTCGTCCTGTTTGAAGTTGCGCCAACTTGTTTTTGTTATAAACATATCAAATCTGCTTAATCACCCAGCTCAATTACATCTTTCAATCAATACCCAGACTGCGTGAAATTCCACTCGTCTTTCATCACCCTGATTCCGTTTTTATAATACTACGACTGTAGCTACGGCCTTATTTCGTTGATTAATGTCCTGTCGTTAGCACGAGCTTCGTTGAACAATTTGGTTGTGTGAACAAATTTCATACAACAACCCCTGAAACCACCAAATTAAACAGCAATTGATTAATACGTTCGCTGTCAGCATTATGCATACGCGACGACACTGAGATTGTGTTTCACGCAAGGAAAATCAATTTGCGTTGTCACCATTTCCGATGGGAAAGCACACAGTGATATTCGCAGATTTTGTAATTGTTTCTGTTACGATGTTTCAGGTGTTCTACAATTTCTGCAGACTACGTTCGAAAATTTATTGGTTAATGCGTGATGTATTATTTTCCATGAAACTATCGTAACAACTTAAAATTGGCCATTTCATGGTGGCAGGTTAATTGTTGATGGTGTTAGCGACTCCATAGACCATTTATTAAACAATCTTAGAAGTTCTTTTCATAACAAGCGCGCAAGCATATACGATTTTCTTCTCGTTAACGGTTTATCCACTCCTCCGTGCTAGTTAGTCGAAGAACTATTCTTTCCATGGTGCACATTACCGAGGAAGATAGAAGCAAACTTTCGAGACAACTGGTACCTATAATAAATCACAGATTTTTCCCCTAACTCGAAGAAAGAATGAGGAAACCTCTACCAATTTCCTGGGCGAAGATTTCAGCGAACTTCAATCAGTCTTTCCAACTCTACTTTTCCACATGGCAGCGCCTACCCGTTGTTCGAATACCGAACGACTCTGCCCGTTCGCACGCGGTAAATCGCGAAAATGCTCGCTCGTATAATTACCTTCAGTGCACATGAAGAGTATGGCAGCAATGGAGAGCCTCGCCTGCCACCTCAAAGCCATGTCCGCAATTGTTTGATGGCGCGTTCACTTTGGTACCGAAGCGATTCACATCCTCTTCACTGGATGACGACGCACCGTCCACACACTGACATGTACCAGAGCAAGCACAACGCTCGGTGAATCCTTATCTCGAGCACGTTGCCATCGCGCCAGCCCGGAAAACACTGTTCACCGAAGTCCCGAGGCTCGGCTGAGCATCAATCGAACCTTTGATCACCTCTGGCGGGTCATTCATCGGAGCTCGCTCGTATGGCACCAGCCGTAATCCACACGCAGAGCAGATGCACACACTCGCGGATCTGTCACAGACTTCGGCAACAGTACCGAGGTGGTAGCCGTTTCTCGAACAACGAGCGTCGAAAACGTCGCCGCGTATCTGTCGCCTACATCGCGAGCGTGAACCTCGTTTCCGAAGTGGATCGTCGCGACGGTGGTCGTTTGAACCGGATTCGTCGAACTCTTTGATCGGTCCCCCGAGGAGTCTCGATCCGCCGGAGACCGACGGACCCGCTGGTCGCGATCTATAGATCCCGCGAGACTCGTAATCTGTCCCGAACCGTGACAACTTCGAGGCAACCGCACGATGCAGTCCTGAAAATCTTGGAGAGGATTCGAGCGACTTGGAAACGGGATCAAGGTCCACTATCCGCACGGCTGGAAGAGCGATCTCTTCAGGTCTCTCGTCCGCCTCTCCGCGGAGACTTAGTCAGCGTTCTTGGCGTGTCAACAGATCGTTGGAACGTTTCGTGGGGACAGATCGAGCAGCCTCGGTCAGCCCGACGTCAGCCCGCGGCGAACGTTTCTGCAGACATGATGTCACGTGCGCGACTCCGAACCCCCTCTTCGTTAGAACCTCGAACCCCGCGATATACCACACTAGAACTTGTTCTACGCGCACACCGAGCAACCGTTCGCACTGTTCACCCGTCCAGGCCTGGGGGAGAACGTTCCGAGGATCGGCGCTCGGCTCCTCTTCTCTCCCATCCGTGTGTCATCCGAATGTCATCCGTGGGTATTTCCGGGGGGATGTTTTTTTTTCCTCAACAGGAATTTCGCGACTGTGCCCGCGACATCGTTATATAGGACGACCGCGACACGCACCACGTCTTGATTCGGTGGCAGATTTACCCTGACTGGGGAGATTCTCGGCCGTGGGAGCATGCGCGCTTCCGATCCACCTCCTGCTGATGGTGGAAACGCGCAGAGGGTCCACGAACAGGGTCCGCGCACACGTAAGGTCCTCCCGACACACTGACACCAAGGCGCACCTACGGCACGGAGCTCACTAACACGTTCATAGATCGAGGCTTCGTGTATAGTCCTCGGGGTAGCCCGCGTCCCGCCGCGACGTACGGCACTGTGTGTCACGGGCAGAAAGTGTGGCAGCCCGTGCAAGGAGTACCGAATCGAGCTATGGGATCTACGATATACCCTTTGCAACGGGAGAATCGAGATTCAGTCGCGTGATCGCTCCGACACGTTCAACCGATCCAAACCGATCGGACAACGCCGCGAGAAATCAAACGCTACCACCACGAGATCACCGTACTACGTCGTCGCGGTTTCTGTTCGTTGATAGCTGGTTCAAGAGGAACCTGTGTAGCACAGTGTCTTTCGAACCAGCCGCCTTTGGTCAGCTGAATCGCTTTACGGATAGTTAACAAGACTTTATCGTACAAGTTAGTAGGTTACCTCACTGTCTTCTAGACTCGGTGAACGATACTATTTTTAATAGAAGATTTTCCGATCGAATTTCATCTTTATGTCTGTCGGTGGTCGATCGTTAATTAGCTTCTACTGGTCTCGTAGGTAGAGGTCTTTGCTGGTAGCTTCTACAGCAGGCCTGGCCAACGCGCGGCCCGCGGGCCGTATGTGGCCCGCCATGTTAAATTGTGCGGCCCGCCAGGCGATTTTATATTTCTATTGAAACTTTTGTTTCTTGTTATATGTATACAAAAAGTATTAAATACACGAAGTGTCATTGTTATAATGCGCAAGTGCGACTATGAATCCAGTTCTATATTTGATATCTTTGATATAATTGAGTTACAGTGCAACAATGAAATGAAACAAATTTTTGCGTCCACATCAAAATTTAATTTTTACAATACTCATATTACATCCGAGAGATATTCCAACTTAAGATATTTTGCACGAGTCGTAAGTTGTAACTGCTTATGGATCCACATTGGACCGTTTATTTTGAAAGTGGTGTAAGTCCATTTTTGTAAAAAATGAGATATCACGTAATTCATGCTTAATTTAATGTAAATTTTTTATGTATAACTAGTCCGTGTTTAATTTCTTAAAAAATTCCCATGTTTTGTACAATTTAAAATTGCTCGGTAAATGAAATTGCATGGATAACAGATATGTTAACCTTTAACTTTCTCGAAACAAGAGAAAATGGACTTACACCACTTTCAAAATAAACGGTGCATATATTTGTGAAACATTTTTTTCGAAGATGAAATTTACAAAGTTCATCGCGTGCTTCATTAACTAATGCTAATTTAGAGAACCAGCTAACAAAAGATGTGCAATGTCGAACATGAATATAGATTTACCAAAATTAAGTGAAAGAAAGGACAAACAAATATCTCATTCATTAAGACTCGAGAGTTAATTATATTGAATCATAGTATAACAATAAAGTTTTATTCATTTTGTATTTGTATTACATTTTTTAAAAGGATGTTTACCTAAAGTGCGGCCCGCTGTAACGTTATCAACGTGGCCCGTGAAATCATTTGAGTTGGCCAGGCCTGTTCTACAGCATGGTTCTATGTAATTAGTATTTTATAACTGAAGATTTTATATTTTGGGCGATTGGAAAAATTGAATATCACTTTTCCTGGTCACCTTCTGATGGAAATTGGATATTTCTGTCTGTCAGTAATCGATGGCTAATGAGCTACTATTGTCCTCATAGGAGGAAGTGTTTGCTGATAGCAGCATGAAAGCGATAGCGTATGTGACATGGTTCTACGTGTGGTATTTTATATACAGGGTGTCCCAGCTAACTTGACCACCTTGAATATCTTTGTTGTTTTTAAAGATACGTCAAATGTCTGAAGGACAAAGTTGAATGGTAAAATGCGGATACATTAGTAAGTAAAGACGTTACATTAGTAAATAAACGCTAATGGCTTAGTACGATAGTAATGGTGTTTTCGAATTATTTAAATTGAAATACTAACTTTTCGGCATACATAGGTTAGTTACCTTTTTATAACTAATATCCAGCTGCATCGATTGATGTATTAAAAAATCATTCCATTTTGAAAAATGAAGGTGACCTTCATATCTCTAAAAAAAATTACATAAAGACAAAAATTTTTTTATTTATATGAGCCCCATTTTGCCATTCAACTTTGTCCTTCGGATGTTTGATGTATCTTTAAAAACAACAAAGATATTCAAGGTGGTCAAGTTAGCTGGGACACCCTGTATAATTGCATTACACTATTATTTTAGATGATTGCATAAGTTCGTGCCCGATTTGAAAATAAAATTCAACGGTCAAAGACTGGTTAAATTAAAATTAAAAAATGGTTAAATTTTCTACAATTAGAAAAGAATGGTGACTATATGTATAATTGATTAGTAAAGTTGTATTCTTTAAAATTTAACCATTGAATTTTATTTTCAAATCGTGCACGAACTTATGCAATCATCTAACACTTTCTGCAACTTGTTTGACTATGTTTGACTATAAAGGACATTGAACTGTACGTATGTTGGGAATTGTTACGTAACAAGCTGCTATTGTGGACATGTAACTTTGTTGATCGCTAGCTTCGGGAAAACAATGACATATGTAGTATCGATGTCACATGGTGTTTCGAAATTGAGGATTTTATGCTTCAGGCCATTCGAGAGTGGAGGACAATGGTATTTCTGCCTGCAGATTTTTTGGATGGAACTGTATGTTTCTTGGGAATTGTTAGGTAACAAGATTTTATTATCTTTGTAAATAGTATTTAATGAATATTATACAACTACACCAAGAACATCTTCCCAATTATTTTTGTAGTTTGCATAGTTTTAAATCTCTTTTCTCTGTTTCATAGTTTTTAGATAATGTAACGGGAACAAAAGTGCAACGCAAGCGAATATTCGCTATATCTATACTCAAGGATGGTTTCCCACCATTTCGTAGGTAGTGCCATTATTTCGCCCTTTAGAATTTCTGCAGTTTTTGGTAGAGGAAGTTGAGAAGGTTTCAAACTTTTCCGATAACCCAACAGTAAGCTCGCATTCATGCAATGCCTTCTTCAGAGGACTTACCTAACGTACAGTTAAGATATTGCGTTCAAAGTACAAATATCCACATTTTAGTAAAAGGCATGAATATAGCAGGAAACTTCTGGACTAATTTTTTCAAAGCGATTCAAAACCGATTCTTCGAAACCGAGTGAAAAATTATAAAAGATTATCTTTCGATAGAAATATTCACAAATGGTGTGTGCGCAGCTCAGCAAGAGGCCAGATTACAATCAGAAGATTGCTGACTCGTATGCAAATTCAATTATAACTGATGCAGTGTTAGAAAAGCGGAAATTAAATGGAAATTCATTTTCTGTTCCAAAGACTACACTTACGCACAGTAACCATAATAGAGCTGCCCCCATTTCGATATTAAATACACGAACCAACTTTTCCAATTCTCTGACATTTTTCCGACAATTTTCCAGGGCCAGCCTCGCTATGAATATCAGGTTATCCGAAAAGTTCTTTTCGTTTTCGATTAATTCACACAATGTAAATTCCAACCTAGTTTTTCAAGAAAGAAAAGCGTGGCTATGTAACCTTTTACATGACCTCGTTGTTTGAATATGCTCGATTTATCTAACAATATTAAGCGCACACATTCCGAAAGCAACTTTTTGGATAACCTAATATTTTGATTGCTCATGAATAAAGTAACGAACGAATATACACCAGGAAAATCAATCAAGCGTCGTGGTTTGTTTCTCATACACGTGATACATGGTTCGCTGTTCCTTGTACACGGTATGCTAATAAGTTTTATGTATGATAATACCGTAATAATAACGAAATCTACGTAATTACGGCGTTGCTCGTTATCGTCCACCAGGCGGGGACAGGAGCAACTTTTTTGCGCTTGTTCGCGAATGTTTTTTTTCTTCTCCCGCGACTTAGCAACACGCTTGACGGGGGATCTTGAAGAATATAAGGCGGATTTTCGTAGCTTTCCTCGTCGCGTGACCTTTGAGCGACGGTCATGCGCGGGAAACAACTTTGTACATCGTTTAAACCGACCATTATAAACCATAATATCTTTCTTGACAAGTCCGCATTTGCGTTTTGTTGTTAGTAACGAGTTACACTTGCGGTAATGGCCAGCGTAATGCTATTTAACGGCGGGTTCCTGCACATCAGATGTTCGGTCCTAGGATGCGAATATTATGAGAAGTTTTGATTGAGGAATCGGATGTACAGGTATATGGTGTACTATTTTAAGAGAGAAGGGGATTCCGCTATATCTTATTAAATAAAAAATAATAATAATAATGTTCGATAATAAAAGTCTGCCGAACGCGATTCTCCAATGTCTTATTCAATGAAAAAAATAATAATAATATTCAATAATAAAAGTCTGAGAAATAACAATTTTCTAACTGATTTGCAACAAACTGGAGCAAAATAGAAATTCATTTTTTTTCTTAATATGTTTAATAGGTTGAAAATAACAACAGTATTTTTAAATTCTTCTAATGTTTTAAGTACATAATTGTTTTAAGTGGAAAATAACTGAAACATGAAGAACACCATAAAATTCACTTTCCGCCACAAATAATGAACGCTGACTTCTAGACTGGTCGACATAGAATGTGATTAATAGACTGCGGATCTTTATGCAAATTAAAAATTGTCTGCATCGATTGCAAAAAGTAAAAACTGACTTGAATGTTATTTCTTCCCTTAATGATTTCAATAGAGGAGAAATCATCTATTGACATCTTCAATCTGTCAAATTTCCCAACAATTTTGAATTTCATCTACTCAATTTTGTTATAAATGCATAAAGGTCCGCAGTTTAGTGATTAACCATGTTGTTTACATCGATCAACAAAAACTGGAAGGCTCGTTAGTATTTCTAGTTCGGCGTTTTTTTCCTGTTTAGTTCGGCATCCGTGGCGCGGCCGATGTTGCGAAAATTCGAAAATTTATTCGATCGAGAAAATGGGGCTCGTAGAATTCGGGACTGTGTTTCGCCAGAATTTATGACGCGTTTCGTAAACGTACCAAAGTAACAGATAGAGACAAGTCCCGCTATCGTTCTCCTCGCGCTCAGTAGTACCATTTCCCATCAGAATGCGGCTCTAGATAAAAGAACAAATAAAAAGTGGAACAATATCCACTTTAATATCAAACCTCCAAGAGGTCGCCAGTCTTATACTACACTTCACAAGATGGAACGTTTCCCAGAAACTGAGCGTGCCCCTTCTGCGGTGACTGCAACGCTGAACAAAGATTTATGTGTTTTCTTTTAGAGTAGCTTCCATAACGCGACTGAAAGTATACACATCATCTAACCATCCGTACCACTCGCCACTCGTGTTATAAACAATTCTATACAATTAAGCGTAATCAAACAATTACTGATTTATAGTATAATAATTTAGCTGAGCCCGTTATAAATTAATCTACGGAAACGCGATTACACATAAATGTTCAACGCGATATTAGCTTACCGGATATAATAATGTTCATATAACAAATTATATGTTTAATTATTCGTACAAAGCTACGGGTTAATAGATTTTTAACGGTATCATCGCCATCAACACGGTTCACAAATTCAATTCCGAAAGTCTAACCACTTGCTCGCTCGTTCAACGGGAGTTGTATATCATAAAATGGTTGGTTATCCATCTTCCGCTATTCTGTTCGCAACTGTCTGCCAAGACTTCCGCAATTAGCATGTCAAGGAAGCTCGAAAGAGCTGTCTCATCCAAGGGCCGGTTCTCAATGGCTCACGGTAACCGCAACCGCCTTTGTTTTCGTTCGCGTAAATCTGTTACGATGACCGTCAAGCACGCTATTTATGCTTGTTGTTGGATAAACCAGATGAAAATGGACACGCGAGTGCACGGCGTCAGCAAGTGTCACTCGCAATATTGTCAACAAGCGGCAATCAGCTCGATCACCTGTCCAGGACGAACATGCAATATACGGTCTTCCCTGCATAGACTAAAATAGTTTTTTCCGACTTTTCGGGCCAAATGTGTCTGTTTTCTGCATATTAGTCTTTCCTGCATAGACTAAAATAGTTTTTCCCCGACTTTTCGGGCCAAATGTGTCCTACTCAAATCAAAATTCATATTCAACTTTCAATCATTTTATTTAAATCTAAATTCAAATTCAACTTTCAATTCACATCACATTATTTGAAACTAAATTAATTCAATGTAATTTTTACGATATTTCAACATTGTATGGAATTCATTTAGTGTTAATATCATTTTCCTTTAAATATCTCGAAACAAGGAATACAGTGACCCGAATTAATATTCGGACGCTATAAAGATGATAACTTTTTTACTTTTTTTAGGGGAAGCTTGAGCAATTAGTTTACTACAGAATATGTTAAGAAATTTTTTTCAACTCCTCAAAACAAACTACTCAACTACTCAAATCAAAATCCATATTCAACTTTCAATCATTTTATTTAAATCTGAATTCAAATTCCACTTTCCATTCACATCACATTATTTGAAACTAAATTAATTCAATGTAATTTTTACGATATTTCAACATTGTATGGAATTCATTTAGTGTTAATATCATTTTCCTTTAAATATCTCGAAACAAGGAATACAGTGACCCGAATTAATATTCGGACGCTATAAAGATGATAACTTTTTTACTTTTTTTAGGGGAAGCTTGAGCAATTAGTTTACTGCGGGATATGTTAAGAAATTTTTTCAGAAATTGCAATCGATCGGAATTGTAGAAAAAATACTAAAAGTTGCATTGTACAACTTTTTAATGTAAAATGCAACTTTTAGTGTTTTTTCTACAATTCCGATCAATTTGAATTTGAGAATAAATTTTTTTTCACCTCCTGTAGCAAACTGATTGCTCTAACTCCCCTAACAAATTCAAATCGTGGAGTACAATATTAAAAAAGTGATCGTCTTTTTTTAGAGCGTCAGAATATTAATCCGAGTCACTGTATGTGACTTAATTCTTAATTTCGTAATTATGGGCACAACTCGTAATTTGACGAGTTCGCAGAGCGTACGCAGTGCTTGCTGCGTGATTTTTCCTCCACGTCGCGTCTCGTCGTCTCGTACTCGTCGAGAGCTGTATCGCCGTAAGATCGATGGATATTAAAATGTGTCGGCGGAGAGTCACGCGGGGAAGCCGTGCTGTCAATAGGGGCGACAAGAAAATGTGCTCGACGCGGAAGGCATATTGAACAAGACTCGAAGCTCCTGCGAAACGTTTTCCAGGGCTGAAATGAAGGCACACTGAATGGTAACAATATAACGAGGTAGCGAGCCTATCGAGCTCTCGAATTTGGGTCGATTGGACGAAGAAAAAACTGACACTTCGGACTTACTCACGTACGGCTATTTATGGATTTATTTCTAGCCTAAGGTGGAACTAAACTGAAACTTTGAAAAATCGCTTTTGTCTCTGTGCAAATATTCCGTTGCAATATTCCAGTAATTACAGAAGTTGGATTACTCAACCTACGACCACATCTATATCTTTAGAATTATTATTTATCGAGAGGTAACTCAAGAGATAATTTTTCAGTAAAATTGAGAGTTTGTTATTGTTACGTTCCCTTAAGTGTCATTCGTTTTTCTCTACATTCATTAATAACTCCAACAATTTTGATTTCAATGTCTCGTAAAAATTTGTGTAATTACTAGACAGCGGATCTTTATGCATTTATGAAGAAATTGTGTGGGTGAAATATAAAACAATAACAGATTAGAAAAATTTAGGAATGTTCTAACGTTGTTTTTAATGCAACACAATCATTAAGGGATGAAATCAATTTTTATTTTACTCCTGCTGCCCACGATCAATGCAGAACATTGTTATTTTGCATAAAAATCCGCAGTCTAGAAATTACTTTGAATACGTGTAAAATATTGCTTATGATTAACTGTGAAAAATATGACTGTATTCATTGAAGCACATCGAAACAATCCAACTAAACACTAACTATCGGTTTTAGCTGTTTATTGATTACGCACACTTAACTATGTTTCAATAAACGTTGTTTCTCGCTGAAACGTTTCGGAAATTGTAGGAACATGAAATGTTGACAATAATATCTGAGAAACATAACGATTTGTAATTTTGGAACACACATGCTGTATCATTTCATTCTGTTACGTGCTATCGCAGCCTGCCTAAATTGCTGTTCGGATGTTTCGGAATACAATTAATACACTCAACTGAAATTATCACAAAATGTCATAGCGACGAAATCAACGTGAGAGGGTGAGTTATTCCGGTTTCATGGCAGACAATAATTCCGCAGGGTCCTGAGAGTAACTATGGAATATTTGGTTTGAATGAAGGATTTAGGATTTAATTGTTGATCATGTTATAGGTGTTGATTTAGTAATTTCAGCGACTCGCATTTCATACCAATACTGAAACCAGATTAAAATTACTTAATATTAAAACAAGAACCTTCTTTTTACCGAACCTGCACAAGTGAAACTAACAGTATAATATAGCAGTGAAAACAGAAACAACAGAAAGAATAATAAAAAGATCATTATCGTTTTAATATCGAATGTTTTAAGGTGTTCGCTTATCTCTATCAGATAAGAAGTAATTTTTCTTCTCGCCTTTGGTATTATAGCTTGCAATACCTATTTTAAACGCTATTGGGATACGCAGTTATAATATATCTTTACTGAGCAGACGTGAAACCTCCAGAGTACGTGTGCGATCAGGAAAAATTAATGTGGCCAGAAAAATGCATCCACATTCAGCCTCACCTGAAACGCGGTACACCGTAAATTCACAATGCTTATTTTCCACTTGCATAGAGTCGGAGGTTACGTCAAGGTCATGTTATTAATATGTCTGAACAACGAAAATATACATTTACAAGGAAAAAGATATCCATAACCTCGAAAACTCCAGAAAAAATGATCTTGAAAAAAAAATTACATTTTCAAAGCATTCACCTTTTGATGTCATTTGCGTTGAATTAAAAACATTTGTATGTCATCACTAGACTGCGGATCTTTGTGCAAAATAAAAATGGTTTACATACAGGGTGGTCCATTTATCTTGAGACAGTCAATTATTACGGAAATCAGCAGGAATATGAAAAAATGTTTTATATAAAATATTCTTCATATGAAGCGGCACATTTAATGGCGCTATGCACATTATTCCTTAATGGCCCTTTAAGGGTCAGATGAAGTGCAACTTTATTTTTTCAAATGGAAACCCATATTTTTTATTTTATATTCTTATTTTGCATGGAAAAATAATAATATTTCGTATGAAACATTTTTTCCTGAACTTACCATTTTTTCACGATACCATGATAAATGTTGCAAAGCTGGCATAATGACATACAACATGTATTGTAAATCTTCATCTAATAGGCGGCAATAACGCCACCTACGATGCTCTACAATGTACTACACACATATTTCTGTCACCGCTTACTAGATTTTTATGACTTCAGATCAATCTCAGTATTTTTTGTCATTACAAATATTGGGATATTCACCACAATTTGTTTAATAAAACCGTGAACGCTAGGAAAAAATGTTTTATACGAAATATTATTATTTTTCGATGTAAAATAAGAATATGAAACTAGAGGGTTATTGTTGCTCGCTCGCTTCGCTCGCTCGCGAGTAGGGTTGTTTTTTTTCGCTCGCTTCGCGAGCTCGCGGGTAGGACTGCTCTTGCGAGAGCAAGATAAAAATGTTTTTTATTTGGTGTGTGACTCTCCAAGAGTCACACAAAGAACTTCCCGATTCGTTACTCCTTCGCCAACATCGCCAACATCGTTTTTTTTTTGTACTTTCATCGATATTCTTCCAAAATGTATTCTTGGGAGTAGAGATGATAAATTCACTCTTGCATTGGAATAACTTTCGATTATTTCAAGCGATAACATTAGCATCAGTTTAAAAAAAAAATTGTTTAATCTGAAAAAAAAGAAGTTAATAAAAAAAATTTTTATGTAATTGCGTTTGTTTCTTTGGTGGAAAATTTCCGTCCTCCCTTATAAATTGCATTGTAGAATCAACTCCTTTCGAAAAAAAACTAAAAATCTAAAAAACTACTTGACCAATATGGACCAAAATCTAATCAGCTCTAAGTTACGACGGGGCACATCGATTGCATCATTCATCATTCTGATCGCGTTGTTACTTTTTCAGAAAACGTTAACGAAAAATTTGATACCATAGAAATACGCACACACACACACATACAAACATTTTGATAAAAATAGTCTAAGATGACTCCAATGACCATGAAACGTGAAGATCTACTAAAAAATCGATTTTCGATTTTCGGGGCCATTACAATAACTTCTCTATAAAATCGGGAAGTTAATAAAAAATATGGGTTTCCATTCGAAAAAATGAAGTTGCCCTTCATCTGACACCTAAAGGGCCATTATGGAAAAATGTGCATAGCGCCATTAAATGTGCCCCGTCATATGAAGAATATTTTATATAAAACATTTTTTCATATTCCTGCTGGTTTCCGTAATAATTAACTGTCTCAAGATAAATGGACCAGTCTGTATATTGCAAGACACAGGAGCCAAATAGAAACTTTCTACTTCTTTAATTATCTTATTAAGCTGGAACTATTATACTGATATCCTTAAATCTTTTGAATATGACCACTGCTTTGTATTGTACGTACCGATTTTTGTCATAAATGCATAAAATCCGCAGTCTAGTAACAAATAAAGGAGATATTTATATCTTCTCTTCCTAGAACAATATTTTCATTTAGCATGAAACCCGCGGGCTAATTGTTTTCAGATATTGCGTCACTAGAAGAAGAAAGCGCGTCGCGACAAGGGTTGCAACGGGGTGTGTGACGTAAGGATGGAAAGAGGCAACGGCACTGATTGCGATTACCCGGTCCGAAATAAAAACGCGAGGTGGCTCCTCTCTGTTAACAGTTTTAAGCCATTATCAGGCTGAGTAGGGCAGAGTTAAGCGAAGCCGAAATTACCCACTCCAGGAAGAATTATCGTGGCCCGATGTATGCCGACGAGAGCGGTTCCATAACACGACGAATAAAAAGAGGAAAGGACCATTATGGGCGACAGGTTGAAAAATCCGGTCGTAATTTTAATTTTCATCGCGCGTCACGTGCGATCAGATACCATTAGACGAGGCCGGGGGTCGAACCTCGGCCCCGTATGCGCTCCACGGGGACGGACCTGCATGCGAAATATGTAAAGAAGGTATAATATTTTGACGACACCGGGGAAACAAATGACGTTCGCCAGCGCCCCTCTGCGCAAACGCGGCTCTCGCATTACCCTCGTGCCTCGAGCTTAACAACTATCTGGGAAAGTTTGATGAAATCTACTTTATAACCCTCTCCTTTGTGAAATATTTGCCGGGAAATTTCGCGCACGTGTCACACCTGCCCGTAATAACTTCTGCTTTTCGCGCAATGAATACACGTTCACGTGCACGTTCGCGCGCACTTCGCCACGGTATCGAGTACGCGAATAATGAGGCAACGTCGCTCGTCGAGTCGGTGTAATTCATTCACGGGTCCCCGCAAGTTTCGAAATCGTAACCCCCTCCTCGGTGCCAGAAGTCCCAACTTATTGGACGATTGTCGCACAAGCCTCGGGAATTTGAAATCCGCACGCTACGTGTCTTGATAGTCGCATTCAGAGCCGTGAATTTTAGACAGTAGAAACCAAAGATAGGTTGTTAGTGTTCCAAAATTTTGCATACTTGCAAAATTCATTATAATGAAACTGTTGCATACAAATTATATGTGCTATGTTTTCTTAAAATACAGTCAGCCATGCCAACTTTTAAAACACTTCACCAATAACAATCTAATCATTTTTATCTCACAAATTGGCAAAAATTGACGGCGCAAAATAAAGATTTTCTACATCAGTGAGGAGATGGAAAGTTGTAAAAATGTGGAAATCAAATAGAAATCGCATTTCGTTTTTCAAGGTTCTTAAAAAGTTGAAAATGGCATATCGACATTCTTAAAGTTAGCTTTGATTGTCTACAATCTCATTTATTCGATGTCATAAATGGATGAAATACGCAGTTCTATCATTGGTACCCCTGTCCATCTATGTACAACTTGGTTGTTGTACAATTGTAAATGTACTATTGTGATTTACCAGAGATAATGAAAATAATTGCATAAAAATTATATGTGCTATGTTTTCCTAAAATACAGTCAGCCATGCCAACTTCTAAAACACTTCACCAATAACAATCTAATCATTTTTATCTCACAAATTGGCAAAAATTGACGGCGCAAAATAAAGATTTTCTATACAAATAAAAATCGCATTTCGTTTTTCAAGGTTCTTAAAAAGTTGAAAATGGCATATCGACATTCTTAAAGTTAGCTTTGATTGTCTACAATCTCATTTATTCGTTGTCATATATGCATGATATACGCAGTTCTATCATTGGTACCCCTGTCCAACTATGTACAACTTGTTTGTTGTACAATTGTGAATGTTCTATTGTGATTTCTTTCTGCAGAAAATGAGCGAGATCAAAAAGCAACGTTCTAGTGTGGATTGTTATATTATTTCAGACGTATGTTGCCTAATCTCAGCGTCGTCGCATAAGGGTTTTCCCCCAGTCCATTCCGAGTCTCTCAGGTTCCCTGTCCCATCATTAGACGGCTGATTATGTGCCCACTCCCTCAGCAGACACAATACCCGCCATGGGGGAAGATGGAACTGCACATGAAGCTCCACTCGAGGGGTGCTCCGAAGTATTTCAATTGGGTCTGATCGAAATAGGGTCGCCCCTGCTGCTGATGGTCACTGGCAAGTGTGTTCTTACAAGATTGTGTTGAACCAACGGAACGGCTTGTTAGATTGTATTCGAACCCATAAAACCAACGACTTTGTGTGAAACAAACAATCATCAGCTTCAATAGAGAAATTCAACGAACTACTTTGATCAAACATTTAATCTACAGAGTGTCCTACAGTTGTTGTCCGAGTGTCCATTTGTGGTAACATAGGTTTTCTGTGAAAAAGAACATTTCTTCGGCATAGCTTCGTTCTCGAGAACAGGGTCTTTCAATATTAATTTGATGAGGATGCGCGCGCATAGGTTTCCGTGGAGTGTAGCGATACTTGTTAACCTGATTGAATTCTTTAGGTTTTCCTCGTTATAAATTCTTATTTAGAAACATCAAGCATGTTTTTTCCGTGGCTGTAAATGTATAAAAAATTTATTTTTTTTAAATCTCATTAGACACACACTAGCTGGTTATTTGAGACTTTCTTGTCGATCAGGAATCGCCTGCCGCGTCTGACCATGGCTAACCAATCCTACTTCCTGCATATACTACAGCACGTGAACCCGGCCGATCTTTAAATTCGAATATCTTGAAAACGAGACGTCAAACGAAAAGATTTCATTTCCTGTTTTCGATTTCTTTTTATCACCTTTTGGTCCACCCCCTCTCCCTTTTTTGTAAGTAAGCGTACTGTAACTTCTAAGTAAGTAATTGTATTATACATTCATAGAAGTCTATTTTTTGTCCGCTTGTACCAAACTTCATAAGGATAGAGATGTTAGTGTTAAGGATCTGACCACGAAGTGGAGAAGGTGAGGTTGCCCTCCATGTAGTAAGGGAACTGTGAATGGCACTTACCCCAGAATCTTAGAAAGGGGAAGATCTCATTAGCCCACAATAGTTCGCATCGGTTAGCATTAAAACCGACGAAGAATTTCTAACAAGCAGGTGTCGTCCGACCAAGAACGAATTGCAATCGCTCTCAGCGAGAAGTCACCGCTTCCTCGTGGAACGATTTTATTGCCGATCGAGGTGCGGTTTTCAAAGCAGAGCTTCCGAGCGGAATTTATACGATGTTTTACCGTCACGGTGATTCCTAATGCCCTGCGCTTTTCGAATGGTCTTGAAAATGGGCTGTCGCCGACAAAGAAAACAGGTCAGGAAAAATGTGGCTCTGTATTCCAAGGATCATTGCGAAGGAACAATTCGATGCTGTTTAAACCACTCGGGGATAGCCGTCACTGCCGCCGGTTTACAAATATTCTCCGAGGTAGTTCGGAACTTTTTCTATTATTCTTCCTGTGGGAAGATGTATGGATCGCGCACAAAATTGTTTCACCTTCTGTCGAACGCTCTATGTCAGAATAAACATGGAATATACACAGATGGGGCGCAATGGCGATAGATTAAGAATTCATATTATTTTAGGACCTCGATAATCGAGATCCACCGAGAAATACTTAAAATGCATATTTCATACGAACATAACCTCTGTATTATTAGAACATGTATTTATTTTTGCAATGTAATTATAGCAAAATTTTCATTGCATTTTGCATTTACAAGTGCATTATTACGCCAGCTTCTCGCAATCACTAGTTTCTGCTAGTATGTCTTTATTTTATTATTACCACGTTTTTATTAGCTCGCTTTCTTGTTTGTCTGTTTGTTCAGTAAAAATTTTGCAATTGATTTTAAACTAACTTCCCGATGAGCTAGAGACTTGCAATTTTAAACATAGCTCAGAACTGGATGACAATGCAATATTTAAGAAAAATTTTGTTAAAAAGCCTATGCGTTCAGGAGATATAAATTATTAATAATTTGAACCTTTGCACCCCCCCGCCGCGTGACGTAGTACGTCTTCGCGTTCAGCGTCCCCACTCTACTACGTGTTCCCACTCTGACTCATCCCCACTCCACTAACCCGCTTCGCACCGAAGGAGCTCAGTGTGCGTCAGTGTGCGTTCGAGCTCCGTGCGGTGTTTACAAAGATCTACGTATTATTATAGTATAATGTTTGTTTACCAAGCGAAAGTTTACCAAGTGCGGCGCATGCAATAGATAATTGATGCATGAACACCTAAATCACTAACAATTTTATTCGACTGCAAATGATATGAACTGTTTTGCGAGTTTCCTCCGCGGCAGCTACTCTCTACACTCCTTACTATGTATTATCTTGCGCCCCACGTTTTACGTTTTAAATCTTACAAGTATTTTCATAGCTATTAAAAATTCACAATCACAAATTTTCAGGACTATCTGTACGGGGTTAGGAATCTGTATGGGGCTCGAAAAAATTATTTTATACTTTTTAGTCCGTTTTTTAAACGTGGCGTTTTTTAAAATTTTATTTTATACTTCTTAGTCCCTTTTAAAAACGTGGTATTTTTTAAAAATTTATTTTTATTTTATTTATCTGTTTTACGTCGCATCAACTGCTATGGTCATTAGTGACAGGACCTACAGGTAATTAAGGTGGGATCCGAACCACCTTGGGCACCACAGTTTTAGATATCACATGAAAATCTGTTTTGCATTGAGAAAACTGTATTGGAACTATCCACGCTAGTATGTCTTCTTAGGGAGCGTTCATACCGAAGCCCCCGCGTGACTTTTACCGCGCGGTTTGGGACTTTTGCCGCGGGGATGGAGCACGCGGGTAATAAATTTCGAGCGTGTTGACGGGCCCGCTGTGCCCCCGCTGTGCGTGGCACAAAAAAAAGGTCTCTAAGGCTTTCCTTTAAGGAAATTTCCTTTAAGGAAAGCTATCGGTAGTTTACCTAAACGAACCGTGAAGCCTTAGAGACTTTTTTTTTGTGCCACGCACAGCGGGGGCACAGCGGGCCCGTCAACACGCTCGAAATTTATTACCCGCGTGCTCCATCCCCGCGGCAAAAGTCCCAAACCCCGCGGTAAAAGTCACGCGGGGGCTTCGGTATGAACGCTCCCTTATTGCTCTAAATCAGACCCAACCAACTTCTTCCCTGCAGTCACTTCACGATCCCCACCACCACTGTACCGGTTCTCCCACTATCAACTAATTCATATTGCCCCTACCGTGCTTTGCCTCGCGCGACTAGGAGGATAGTCCCCCAATTCCCTCCTACCCTCCACGGCTTGGTGGGGAGGAGCCACGAGTAGGGAGAGCAGTCTTCTGTGACACGCGAGCCGCAAGTTGCCCCGGCGTGTCCTACACGATGTCGCCTAAAAATATTTTATATTACGTCGAAACGATTGGAGAAAGTGCGCAATGGTGATCGTGTTTGTTTTCCAAGATTAGCATGTTTCGCTTGTAGTCCCGTTTCAAATCGGAGACGATCAAATTTGTTTAGTAGGCACTAGAATTAATCCATTTTCTCCGCAGGCCTGCTGCAATCAACGGCGCGCCTCGGATTTCCCATGGGAAGTCGTTGGCCCGGATTTCCGAATTTACGGAGGCCTCGATGACAGATTAGGTTCGCACATCACGTGCGCGGCTAAATAAAATTTGGAGGCCGATGAGGGGCGATAATCTGATCCTCCGAAGGAGTGGACGGTCGCTGATAGCTTCGTCCGGGCGTTGCTGGTATTTGGGGAACCGTAATTGGATGTTTAGATCTTGATCTCGCGATTGTAGAGATAATGTCTGCTCTGGCTTGCCTTGAGCAACAGATGAGCAACTTTTCAACCACCACCTTACAGTTACATTCCTGCAGTCGAAACGAACAATATTCAGTTCACCGGAATATTTCTTTTTTTGGAATTTCATGTTTACAGGTTGGTTGTGCTTTATTGAATTCGAATTAGAAATTCAATCACTGTTTTTCTACTTCTCTCAGATCGTATCGACCAGATATTGCCACCACAATCCTCACCACGAGTTGTTAGAACTTTCAACAGTTCTACCTGGGAATCGCCAGTGTGCAACGAATGAGGAGGATTCGGTGCAACAAACGAGATAGCAACCAACGAAGCTTTTACTGTATATAGGTTAGTGTTGTCTATTCTATTCGAAAACGTTCGGCCATTTCGTTTTTATAATTTTATTCAAAACGATCGATGCGAAACTTTCGACAGAATAAGGATATAAATAAATGTAGTAATATAATGAAACGGGCACAATATTAATATTCAAGAATTTTATGAAATATTGCTTCATACTTATTCAGAATGTTTTTACTGAAAAGGATGTATCTTGCTGTCGCCTCAATAGCAAAAAGCAACATGGTAGCGAACAGTGGCCGATAAACTGCAAGATCTTTAAGCAATGAATAATTTATAAATTTTATAGGGTAGTGCGGTATCATTACAGATTAGACCAACGGGATACTTTCGTGAAAGGATAAAGTTAGGTCGCTGAACGCTTCAGAATTTCCAACGAACCGTGAGACGATCCTGAGCGTCTTGTCTAGCGTCGATTGTGCTGCCGTAAAACTTTTATCACTGCTTAATCTTCTCCGAGGTATTTTTTCTTCCCTCTATCCTCGAGTTACCGATTGATATACGATTACGCTAAATGTCCGCTACCGTTCCTATAAATCGATGATCGCGAAATGAAAATCTTACTAACGAAGTGCCTCTTGGAACGGGCTGTTATCTCTTCGTTCCGTTCGAATTGCATTGTTATCTTCGAAGTATCACTAATGTATCGAATACTGATCATTTATTGTGCTCACGGTATAGCTAAACTCAGTATTCAGAAATGCGAGGTCTCGAGCACTTTCAATGATTTATTAGACGTGCAAATTAATTGGTTGAATCATCTGAATTTGGGTTTAAATTGAAAAGTAGCTTTATCAGTTATGTGTAAGATCGAATAAACGTATAGAAAGTAGTGTTTTGTTCGTTTGCACAATAAATGCATAAGGGTATGCAGAAATTTATTTAACCAACGAAAAGCTTGCAGAATTGATGATCAATTTACTTGGTTGCGTCATCGCAATTCCAAATAATTCGAGATTCCGGAAAGCTTATCATCCATTCCAGGAATAAATGGTTCATTATAAGGCCCGATGTAGTCGCTGAATGATTCGGCATTTATTGATAAACCGGCTGGATAATTTCGTCACACGCGAGAGGGATTAATTCGGGCAACGGTCTATCAGCTGACTACTAATTGAAAGTCACCAAATTTGTAGCCGCTTTGCTCCCCGTGTGCTTTTCTAGCGCAGTTGGGACACGGGAACGCAAAGTGGAAAACAGTAGTGCTCTTTGTCACCACCCTTAGCCTCGAAAAAAAGCAAACAAGCTTTCCATTCTATGTATATTCACTGCATTAGTCAGCAGGAGCTTTTGTTTTGGCAGCGGTGTCCCCCTGCTGCTCGAACGGCCGCGACTAAAACACAAACAAAATGGAAGGACGTTCGATATTTAGGTTGACGGATTCAATTTTTACAATGCTGTCAGCGCCGATTCGCTACACGTCGAGGCTCGTACGGAGCGGTGCCATAGGTGGCCTCAAATCGCCGAAATGTGGCCAAACCTCGAAAATGAATATTTCGTTGGGGGAACCTTAATTGCTAAGTTCGGTACTGTGACGACTAGACATGGATTTTTCGCATTTATGACAAATATGAGAAGAATTGAAACGTACTGTTTTATTATTTTCAACCCATTCAACATATTAAGAGAAAAAATTCATTTCTATTCCACTCCAGAGTGTTGCAATTCAGGTAGAATAACCATTATTCACAGCTACGGTTTTTGCCGTTTGAATACTTAAATACCAGTATCGAGTATCCAGTTCTATCAACGCTCGATACAGGATTAAGAGCGATTTGGGATTAAAAGGAACGGAGCCGAACCGCTCGAAAGAACACTGCCGGATTTTAAAATATTGCAAACTTTCGAATTGAAAGAAACGTTACAAACTAATCAATCAAACCGCGATTGAATCGTTCACAGAAACACAACCTCCAGGTACTACATTCGACTGTGACGTTTTTGAAAAATTGCATTCTTTTTTCATTTTTCGAAAGCAAATATTTTACATTCAAGAACGAACTACGCTTGTCGATAAATATTGAAAAATTCGCTTTTTTTTCCACCAGGAAAAAGTGGAGATTTCAATAGTTTAGCTTCCAACATGGGCCACATTGTTCTTTTTCCATTTACGTGATTGGTTATAGTTTGCACGATAGCTGCGTTCATACAAATTAAATGTCCTTTCTTTGGAGAATTAGAACTGCTGGTCTCACTTAGGTTCCTCGCACTGGAATTTCAAGTTTTATTATTTTTACGTGAAATAGTATAATATATCATTCAAAAAAGTTGAAAATGTTTGGTGCCTTAAGTGAAAGTTTGGGTGAACTATACTTTACCGGACTCAAACTTTGTGCCCATCTCCCATAAATTATTATGTATTTGGTATGTAATCCAGTAGATTTGTACCCGGGGCGGCTGCAGATCGAAGTTTCGATATTGTAGGATCAATGGATCAGGAGTTATCCTTGCTTAAAGTTGAGCAATCTGAAGTGTCTTTGACAGGTAAGGCCGCCGCCATATTGGTTTGTATATGAACCGCCGGTCCTTGCCACCCCTCCGACCTAATCGCAAACCCACTCAGTAAGCGGCGCGCGACCGTCACTACAAACCAATATGGCGACGCTCTTGCCTGTCAAAAACACTGGAGATTGCTCAACTTTAAGCAAGGATAACTCCTGAACCATTGATGCTACAGGATCGAAACCTAGATCTGCAGCCGCTCCGGGTATAAATCTACTGATTTTAAAAGATACTAATTTCGAGTCCGGTAAAGTAAAGAGCAGCAGACGCTTTAACCAAGGGCTGAAATGAACTAAAAAAAAATGGAAAACCAACCTGAATCCCCAACGATTATACAGCATCCAGGCCTCGAATCGCGAGTCGCGCGACCGCAATGGTTCCCGGCAACGGAACAATTCATCCGCGGAAATTTTGACCATTACCATCGCGCTCCGTTGCAGGGACAATTGTTTCATCGTGCCCGGACTCGTTCCGTCAGCCAGTCCACGGGTAGAGGTGCTCGTTAACGTTCGTCAGGATCGTAATTTATGCGCTCGCGGAAGCGGCGACTATTATTAACGAGCGTCAGCCTACTGTCGCTGGCGGCGATGCTCCGCGAAAGGAGCGTTTTCAGCGAATTATGGCGTTTCCGTTGGCCGCTCGCTCGAGCCGGGTCTTGACATCGTTTCTCTCTGGCCCTTCTACCGTAGAACGTTCTCATTTCGGCGAAGTCGAACTTGAAGACGAGCCTGGGTAAGCGATCAAAGATAAAGAAAAGAGGAACATGGCCGGATACCCACGGCCCCAACAAGCGCAGCGCAGCAGCCGCGAACATTTCTCAACTTCGGAGCACCGCGAGACCGGAGATGATGCTGGATGAGGCGAAAAGATCGACGAATGAGCCACTGCGTCATATAGTATTTATCCGCGGGAGCCGCGTTGGCCTCGAGCAGTTTTTTGGGAAGTTACCAGGCGAGAGTGGGGATCGCAAACACGGGCTAAAAGGTTTTCGAGAGGCACCACTGAAAAGGAGTGGCTGCCGCTGCCCGTTAAACGGAGGAATACACCCGAACCCGCGGTAGCAAACTGTAATTTACTCGGCTGTCTGTTCTGTTCGTCTCTCGAGCCTTTTGCCTTCCTTCAATTATATCCGTCTTCAACGAAGTACGCCGGATTCAGTAAACAGCCCGTGTAAAGGATGCCTCGGCTCTACTTCACGGAACACAGCTACGTCGGTAAACGCCGTCGTATATAGGTCTTCAATTACCGTTGCTCGATGTTAATGTCCACGTCCTATACGCCGCGGAAACCCGGACGACACCAATTTTCCAATCGCTTGGTTTTTCATTCTCTGCGTCGGACGTGTCTTCAGGTTATAGTATGGGTTTTGCAAATTCATCCGTATACGAATAAATTTCACCCTTTTACAATTCAGCTTCACCCTATTACAAATCATATTCAACCTTCTGCAAATCAATTTCAGCCGTTAAGAATATTTAAAATTACTAGGTTGGCAACAAAGTTCGCGACCTCCACAGTTTCTCAAACAGTCATTTATACATATTTTTTAAGCATGAGTATTTTATATCAAATTAATCGCAAAATTCAGAGCTTTCCGATGATATACAGTTCAAAAGGAATGGTTATTGCATATGGTTATAATGATACAATAGAAGACTTACGAAACAAAAGGTCGCAAATTTAGTTGCCATCCTAATAATTACATTTGGATTTTCATAAAATTTGATAAAATTTGATAGTTTGCACAACATTAAAGTTGCACAACAATAAAAATCGTTTAGCTTATAAATACATATAAAAAAAAGAAAAACACAAGAAAAGTTAAGTTGAGGAGGATTCGAACTGGAGCCCTCCAGAGCATCGAGCAGACCCTCTAACACCGTGACCATACAACATACTTGTGAGAAACTTCTTCTTTCTGTTACTTGACAGCAACAAACTAGCTTTACACGTATTTTTCTTCTTCAATGTAAGCTATTTCCTAGAATATAATTGTTTAGACTTCCAACTGTAATCATGTATTAGAAGATTTAGTCGCATTTTTACATGTATCAGCTTTTCCGTACAAGCGCCGACTTCCCGTTCGCTCCCGTCACTAGCCACCGCAAGGGGAATCGGTCGCAGCGTCGTTACTGATCAAACCGAGCGTTCGCCGGCATACTTTATTTTTTTTGACACTGTTCCACCAAACGGACACTTCTGAGATTTTTTTACAAAATAGGTTAGAATCATAGCAATATTTTAGAATTTTTTGGTAGGTGTCAACCTAGGGGAAGATAGTTAAAAAAATTCCCAAAAAATTAATTAATTATTTTCAACTATAAATAATTAGCAAAAAATTCTGAAAAAAATCTGAAATATGGAGTGTATCTGTATATGTTTTGTTTGCCGTTTATCCCATGTCGATATCTTTTCTCGTTTTAGAGCAAATTGCATTTAAGTGCGGGGGAATTTACCTCAATATCACCCCTATCGGTGGGGGTAGACATTTGAAATTTTACACAATGTTTTTTTAGACATAAAACGATGTTTTAAGACAGGAATCAGGAAAATCGGAGCGGGGGCCGCTGGCCCATGCTTATCCGGCCATACCCTTTAGATCAGATCTACAAAGGCTGCGAGCACTGTTAGTGGTAGTAGAAACAAATTTATTATGAACTACTTTCTTCAAAATTGCTGTGAAAAGAAACAAAAAACAAATTCGTTTCACGATAGCGGTAAGTGAGGTGCAAGAGGATGCGACAGTGGTTTCTTTTATTTCATCTCAGAATGAATGCAGATGCCAGATTTTTCACCGGCGCGACTGCCTAATCCCCTTAACAGACGTGTACAGCCGGTCTCTGCGCGAATTGCTAACAAGGTAAATCGTTTGTCGTTGTTTGCAACGTTGCAAATGAATGCACGAAGATTACAGTCGTCCCGTAGGTGTAACGGTGTTTACAGAATCTTATCATTGAAACGTTTTCCACGGACCGGAGATTAGGAACAGCTTATTGTCCGTGAAATTTCGCACGTGCTACGCTTAAGAGCGCATGAATTCTATTTGCACTCCGCTTAAGCGCACAGTAATCAACGGCCATTACCGCCTCTAATCGTAGTAACGCCATTAAAAATCAACCGGAAACCCTCGAGAGCGTGGCTGAGGATCGTTCTTATTTAATTGGCGGGCTGATCTTCCCTTAAAGCGAATTCGCGAAGTAAAATGTGTGTATACGCTCGTGGCGTTTAGCGTATCACGGGACTACTATACTCGGCTAAGTGGAATAAGCACGTGTGCAGTCAGACACGCGACCGGTTCAACGCAGAGAGCGGAACAGTAGAATAAGAATGCGTGATCAGCCGTGTACTCGATAAAAGTCGAGTTCAATCCACTTGATTCAACTGTAAAAACGAGAGAATTTTATTTCGTGTTTTTATTGTTGGATTTTGTGTTTTGTTACAAGGGAGGTTACCCAACCGTAACATGTCGATTTCAATGAAAATTTCGTACGATATAGAACTTAAAAAAATATTTGATACGTATTTTTGTATAGCTGCCAACATTCATGTTAAGGGGGTGAAAATTTTCCCTTAAAGTTGGGGTGAAAAATCCATTTTATTGAATATCTCCGAAACTATTATGCCCAGACGAAAATTTCAAAATCCAATTTCTGCTTCTTTGAATCACGAATTTTTTTACTGTAAACTGGTTTTTATAAAAATAATTTATTTTAAAGGTATGTTAAAAGCCGGCATACTTTATTTTTTTTGACACTGTTCCACCAAACGGACACTTCTGAGATTTTTTCACAAAATAGGTTAGAATCATAGCAATATTTGGAAGTGTTTAGGGTAATAGAACGGGGGTTGGAAACAATACCTTTTCTTTCGAAAGGCAACCTATAACTTCGAGCAGCTGATATACCAGGTTTAATCATAAAATTTAAATGGGAATCGTAAAATGTGATACCGGACTGTATCTCTGTTCTATTCACGACTCGTCCTTTATGATCACGGTTATATCGACAATCGATGGATATATGCATAATCTAACCAGAAATCAAGATTTAAATACTCGATGCGATAAGAGTTACTGCGTTTCAGGACATTAACCTTCAGTTACTCGCACTCCTCGTTCTACATGCAACTTTATATCACTTCAACATAAATAAAATGTTACACAATAGGATAACTGGATTAATCCAAGATAAACATTTGCTAGTCATCTTTTTTTATGCTTGAAACGCTAAATTTAAAGTTCTAAGATTGGAAATACTGTATGCGAGTAATTAAAAGTAAACTCCTTCGTTTCCCTGTTTGTTTGCCATAAACAGGTTTGACAGCATCTTTCGAATTATGCTAGTAAATTCATAAAGATGCACAGTCTAGTAACGAGATGTTGACAGTGGGGCAACAAACGGACAATCGAACGAGTCGACGATCACCGTTCCGAGTATCGACTGTTACATCGGCATTTTGTAAAAGACGCTCGGTTTGAAGAAAGATTCTTACACATAGTAAATTCAACGGAGACGAGGATCTCTGGTTTGCACGATCAAACGGGTCGTTCCGATCCCTCCTGGCGTATCAGCTTTCCAGCTCACGATTGGCGGTGTTCGTCGCTCTCGCCGAGAGGACGTGACACAAAGACCGAGCCAAACATCGTCGTTAGGTGGTTGCGGAGCAAAAGCAACATCGACATCCATCTTTATTTTCGGTACGGTCCTCCTTGGGAGCCGGGAACGCTCCGCGGAAACCCCATTGTATTCGCAGCTGCAGCCAGAAACACGTACAACGGTTTCTAGGCACGGGCTGTATCTATTCCGAGCTGAGTGGGTTAGGTAGCGAGCGATGTTGAATCTACCGCAGTTCCAACGCGAGCCTCGAGCTTACATACACACCGAACCGCAGCGTGCACGAGAGAACGCCGCGGCACGAGCGAAAGAAGGCTCGATCGTTGATCAACCGGAGCATTAGCGGTTTGTTGCTGATTAACTACCAGTCTCGGTTTCCATGCGCCGCGTCGGGATGCAACTTTTTCACCAGTATACCATCATGTCCATGAGCGAATCACACGGCTCATTGTTTCGCGAGGTCGCAGAACTCCTCAGGCTGATAGCTACAACTTTTTAGCAGCGTTCAAATCGATAGTTTGCTCGACCGGCTAACCCTTCAAGGACGACGATGGATTGTCCGTTTGCTTTTGTATGATCGACATCAGGTAAATATTGACGAAAGTGGAATATTGTCAAGGTTAACATCGTCGATCGGTGTTAGTTCCCGAGATCTAGGTGCACGGTAGTGCACCAGCCGAATTCTCGCACTATCTCCTTTTACACGAAACAACTTAGCCGTTTTTTAGAGGCTTATAAATCGGCACTGGAGGCAGATGGAGAGATGTAATTTCGTACACTTGTTAAATCCTATCATGTCTCAACATTGACAAAACATTAATCTTCCAACATTAGTAGGTTCCGAGATATAGGACCTCAAAAATTGCTAAATTTGTCACTGACCGACTGACTGACAGATCATCAAAACCTTTTGGGTACTTCACATTGACCTACAAGCTTGAAAGGGTATAGCCGGATAAGCATGGGTCAGCGGCCCCGCTCCGATTTTCCTGATTCCTGTCTTAAAACACCGTTTTATGTCTAGAAAAACATTGTGTAAAATTTCAAATGTCTACCCCCACCGATAGGGGTGATATTGAAGTAAATTCCCCCGCACTTAAATGCAATTTGCGCTAAAACGAGAAAAGATATCGACATGGGATAAACGGCAAACAAAACATATACAGATACACTCCATATTTCAGATTTTTTCAGAATTTTTTTCTAATTATTTATAGTTGAAAATAATTAATTAATTTTTTGGGAATTTTTTTAACTATCTTCCCCTGGGTTGACACCTACCAAAAAATTCTAAAATATTTCTATGATTCTAACCTATTTTGTGAAAAAATCTCAGAAGTGTCCGTTTGGTGGAACAGTGTCAAAAAAAATAAAGTATGCCGGCGAACGCTCGGTTTGATCAGTAACGACGCAGCGACCGATTCCCCTTGCGGCGGCTAGTGACGGGAGCGAACGGGAAGTCGGGGCTTGTACGGAAAAGCTGATACATGTAAAAATGCGACTAAATCTTCTAATACATGATTACAGTTAGAAGTCTAAACAATTATATTCTAGACAATAAAAATCGTTTAGTTTATAAATACATATAAAAAAAAGAAAAAAACAAGAAAAGCGCCGACTTCCCGTTCGCTCCCGTCACTAGCCGCCGCAAGGGGAATCGGTCGCTGCGTCGTTACTGATCAAACCGAGCGTTCGCCGGCATACTTTATTTTTTTTGACACTGTTCCACCAAACGGACACTTCTGAGATTTTTTTACAAAATAGGTTAGAATCATAGCAATATTTTAGAATTTTTTGGTAGGTGTCAACCCAGGGGAAGATAGTTAAAAAAATTCCCAAAAAATTAATTAATTATTTTCAACTATAAATAATTAGCAAAAAATTCTGAAAAAAATCTTAAATATAGAGTGTATCTATATCTTTTATTTGCCGTTTATCCCATGTCGATATCTTTTCTCGTTTTAGAGCAAATTGCAATTAAGTGCGGGGGAATTTACCTCAATATCACCCTTATCGGTGGGGGTAGACATTTGAAATTTTACACAATGTTGTTTTAGACATAAAACGATGTTTTAAGACAGGAATCAGGAAAATCGGAGCGGTGGCCGCTGGCCCATGCTTATCCGGCTATACCCTTTGGAACATAGGTCCACCATAACAAACACTCAAAGAAATAATTATCAACGTTTGAAATTTTACACCTTAAAGGGGTTGTATTGAAAGAAAAACATTATGAAATAGGTACGTAGGATAGAACATAGCAGCATAACATACATAAGTATACGTTTTATGAGCTTCGAAGTCGCAACAAATACTGATGACAAAAACAATCGCTCTAACGTAAACAAAAGAATCTGCACCGAGCATCGTCTATAGCGACGAGGGGCAAACGGATCCGAGCGTCGCCGGCAGAGTGTTAATCTTCGATACATTGAATTTGGATCTTGTCTTGCAGATCAGAAAAGGATTTTTTTCTTTGATACCTACTTGATAATTGATGAAATTTCAACAAATCCTGTAAACATGAGCCAAGTTCCCATGGCCGTAAAAAGTTGTGAGATCAAACAAAATACGGCCAAGTTCGTTAGCCTAGAAATACCTCTTGCAATACTAAAAAAAGCGTTTGTAAAAATTGGTTTAAAAGAACGCTATTTAATTTTTAAAGAGTTACATGAAGGGCTAAAATGTTCAAACTTGGCCGTTACTTTTTAAACCAATGGCCATAAAAGGTATTAGGTAGCGACCAAGTTTGAATAATTTAGCCCTCCATGTAACTCTTTAAAAATTAAATAGCGTTTTTTTAAACTAATTGTTACACGCGCTTTTTTCAGTATTGCAAGAGGTATTTCTAAGCTAACGAACTTGGCCGTAATTTGTTTGATCTCACAACTTTTTACGGCCATAGGAAGTTGGCTCCTGTTTACAGGATGTTTTTATTGGGATATTCGTATCTGGAATCAATTGTTTATTGCAGAGGTCGCAAGAAGTGCTCATTTTGATCGATTTTCGAGGGCTACTTTTAAGAACGCGAACTTATCAAGCTCTCTTGAACGTATTTGAGCTTAGAATTCTTTTTAAAGTATATTCGTTATTTGTTTTTCACATCTTGACAAATCTCAACCGAAGATAACCAAATACGAACCCTAAAAAATCCGGCAAAACCGATATTTTAATAAATGAAATCATATATTGAACTATAGGAAACAACAAAAATTGTACACATTCGGTAGAATTGTTAAAATCGACTTTCGGCCAGAGAAATTAGAAGCACTATCGTGCGGTGGTGATCCCCTAAGTTTTCGAAATCCAAAGGTCTCCACGAAACTGAAGCAGCCTGCATTTCAATGAAACTCACATACAACGGCAATTGGACCGTCGAAATGATGCGCGAGCCGGCTGACTGAAAGCGCGAAGCTCAGTTTCCATTCTGCGCAATCGTGTCCCGACTTCCGGTGGTCTGGCATTAACCCAGCGACGGGATTACGCCTGACCTTCCGAAAATACACCGAACTGGATGAAGATTTCCTTTCGCGTCTGAAGCCTGAAGAATTGACCCCCCACCCCACCCTTGCGAGCTCCTTATCAGAGACGGTAACCGTTCCTCCCCTTTCCCGAGCACCCTCTCTAACGCGTCAAGTTTATTCTTTGTCAAATACTCCCGATATTCGTCCGTCAGAGTTAGGGAACTTCACCGGGAAAGTTTCTCAAGATTATTAGCTTCCCGGAGTGCGGGCAAGAGAGGAGGTCAATTGTCGGCGAGCAGAGAGAGAGGAAGAGAGAGACAGAAGACGGTGGATCGCTCCATGCACTCGAACACGCTTCCGGTCCCGACGGTTTCCATTTCGGGATAACGTCGGAGGGAATTCGACGTCGCCTTTCACCAAGGCTCGTCCGTAACGAGAGACAAAGGGACGTTTATTCGCCGTCACACCGGAACCCGGGTGTCTCCTTACGAATTACTTTCGCGTCGGGAATCGATTTCCAATCGCCCGCGGCCACGATCGTCCCTGTTGACTCGGCACGAATCAGATAAGATGGGACTTTCGCGGCGCGCGTGAAACGGGAAAAGAGGGGACCAGGAGGAGGACACGGGGACCGAGATACAGTCTGTCCCACAAGAGCGTGTCAACGATATTTCTGTAAATATTCATATAGTTGTAAAAAGTCTTTATATGAGTAGAATCTATTTCTCCAGTTGCAATTATAGCTTGGAACCGTCTCGGCATACTTTCAACTAATTTCTCGGTGTACGCTACAGGTAGCGACCTCCATATCTTTGTTCTTACTTTGGTAATATGTTTCCCTCTCAGCTTGCCCTTCATTGCGGACCACACATTTTCTATTGGGTTTGCATCGGGGGATTGGGATGACCAAGCAGAGTAGGGCAATAATCAACTAATATTTAAAAATGAGTAATAGTCTTTTTGAATGTTAGTCATAGCAAAATAGTAATTAGTCAAAACTTTTTAATTAGTTAGTGATAACTAAATGGCAAATAGTTAGTCACAGCTCTAAGTAATCGTTAGCTATTGTTTATTACTGAATTAGTAGTTCGTGATCAGTCATCAATTTTTAGTCATCAGTAGACTGCAGATCTTTATGCAAAATAAAAAATGTTTGCATTGATTGCAAGACACAGGAGCCAAATAAAAATTTCTTTCTTCTTTTAATTGTCTGATTAAGCTGAAGCAGATACGCTGATATCTTTAAATCTCTTTAATATGTCCATTGCTTTAAATTGTGCTTACCCATTTTTGTCATAAATGCATAAAATCCGCAATCTAGTCATCAGTCACTATTGTTATGACTAACTAATCAAAAAGTTTTTATTAATGACTATTTTGCTATGACTAACATTCAAAGAGACTATTAATCATTTTTAAATATTGGTTGATTATTGCCCCACTCTGTGGCCAAGGTACATAGCACGGCGATGGCGTTTTCCGCTTTCCATTTGGTACCAAATTGATGGTTTTGCGTACACTGCACTCATCTCGGAAAGCTCTGTTCTTTTCACTCTGTCGGAAACAAAGCTGACAAATATTCAGCCAAGGCGTATTAAAAACACCTGCGATTGTTTACATTATCCTTATCTCCCCCTCATTGGGTGACAGGCATCTTGTGGGACGGACTATACCCGTAGATGGAGGAGACTCGCCACGAGAACCGGCGTCGTGCTCGATACCAACCCCCACTCCGCTCGTTTCACCCCAGGGGCGGTAAATATTCGAGAATCTAGCTGCGAGCCCCGCTGTTTTCCTGGGGAAAATTGAGAACTTGTACACACGGTGCTCCGGCACCGTGAAACACGATCGGTCGCTACTGTTCTTAATCCGGAAACTCAAAGTGCCACGATAAAAGTTTCCGAACGGGCCAGAAGCGAGAGATGTAAATTCATCGGGGCCACGGGCGCGGAGTGTACGGGGGATGAAAGGAGACGCGGGAAAACAAACGATGGGGAGGAAAGTTTCGTGGGCCGCCGAGCGGAAAATCGCCGGCTTCCGAATTGAAGAGCACCGGCAAAGCGGGAATTTCAACAATCGCGGGCCAAAGAAACAATCCTTTCCCTCTACCTCTCCCCTCCCCTATTTCTCTCTCTCACTCTCTCTCTCTCTGTCTCATTTGCTGTGTCTCGCCCATTTTTTTCTATTTCCATCATTTTGTTATTTGCCTCCTTCCCTCTCCACCGTTGCAGTTTCTTCGTAAGTTGTTCTGAAACAGGAGGCGCGAGATTTGTTAATTAAATGGAAACCTCGCGTCGAAAGTAGCGCGCTGAAAGGATAGGGATTCATTTGGATCAACTGTATCCGTGTTGTACTCCGAATGGATCACACGGCCCAGGCACAAAGGAATTCTCTGAAGTTGGAACAATTAGTCTCGATGTTCGCCACTTGAACCGACCATTTCGATTAAAGTTTTCATGTTCTTATTCATTGAGTAATCAGATTCCTACCTTTGTGAGCGAACAGCTTTGAAACGCCGCACGGCGCCGCTGTGCTTGATGAAATTCTTCTACGTTTATCAACACCGTTAGCCCTGTTTGTTGTAACGGCCAATGGAATATTCGACGTTGCATCTGAGAAAATCGAGGACCGGGACACTGGGACTAATAGTACCAACCATCTCCGTGCAGAACGTCTTATACTTTAGTATGTCTTTGTTGTATAGGGTACTTGTCTTTATTAAGTGATAATTTAATTAGTAGACAGCGGATTTTATGCATTTATGACAAAAATTAATAGGTTTAGTTTAAGACAGTAAAAACATTAGAAAAAAATATATTTCTATTTCACTCCAGTTTCTTGCAATTTAGGTAGAACATTTTTTTTTAGTTTAACTCTTCAAGTATATTAAACATTTTTACCCAAACACCGTATGAATATCTAAAAACCAGAAACAGTTTCAGAATTAATATAAATTTCGAACAGATCACATTCAAATCGAATAATTCAATAATTCGTTCATGAATTACCAATGTACTAATTGTAAGAAGGAAAATAAATTTTTATTTCACTCCAGTTGGTTGCAAATCAAGTAGAAAATTTGGCTGCTCTTTACTTTAGCGGACTCAAAATTTGTGCCTTTCTCCTATAAAGTATTATGTATTTGGTATGTAATCCAGTAAACCATATGCTTGCTTAAAGTTGAGCAATCTGCAGTGTTTTTGACTGGTAAGGGCGCCGCCATATTGGTAGTGACGGTCGCGCGCCGCTTACCGAGGTGGCTATTATGATGTTGGGGGGGGGGGCAAGGACCGGCGCACAGTGTCACGAAATGCCTGTTTTTTGGACAAAATTCAGTAACTTTTGTTCTGTTTATGATAGAGACATGAAACAAAGTGGGTTTTTTCATTTATATTGAAAGCAATCTGAACATGATATTATTATAAATATACTAATTTATTTAAACATTGTAAAACGATATTTATAAACAAAATTTTGTTTTATTGCTGGTTTTCAGTAAATGAATTCTCAGTTCAGTTCTTCCGAAACTGAAACTTCGTTTTAAACTCTTACAACATTCGCCTCCTCGACACACATACACTCTTTCTCTACTATGCCTGCCGCAACTAACTAAAAGTAGGACTATTCGCTCTGGTCTAAACATTCTTTAATCATAATTCGCTTTTATAAACAAATGTGTAGTCATACTTAATCAAAGCTTACCAGTACATAGTATTCACAATTTTTAAGTATCATTATTAATATATAAGTATACTATTAATATATAAATATAATAGAAATTATAGATGTTAGTATAGAAATTATAGACGTGTTTTTAAAATATATAAAAAGTAGATTAACTTTTTTAATAACTTTTTTTTAATAACTTTTTTATAAAGAACTACCGGCGTGTAAAACATTTACAGCATTATTCGGAGTGATGACTTGGACAACATATTAAAAAATCAGTGAGATCGGAGGGTGTTACCTTCTTGTCAATAATTGTCAATGATTATTAGGACATTAATTTTTATTTATTTAATCGTATCTGTAGTGTATGTAATATCAAAATTCTTTTATTATTTATATTTCTACAAGTGGATATCCGCGTATTCGGCTGCTGACTAGTTCTTGCTACATATTTTGTTAAATAACTCTGTTTTTCGCAAGAGTTCGCAATTAAAATTTACATAATGTCAAAATATACTATCTTACTAATACAACGCATAAAAATCTCCGGAGTGTTTTGAGGTGTTTTTTTTTTAATCCTCTTCTAAAGATTAAGGGAACCAATAAAACTTAATGGTTTCATTTCAGGTTAATTATTAAATAGCGCATAAGTGTTACAAAATTTTTGAAGATGAATTATAATTAGCCAACCCTTAGCCATAATTTTCTAAAAAGATGTACTATTTCATCTTCCAAATTTTCGCTTACAGATTCGCTTGTAGTTAATTTCCTACTGAATTTTTTGAATTTTTTTTCAAAAAATGGTTTATTTGGACATTTTGACATAGTATAAACATAGTTTTCAATCGATATGAAGCAGTGACTTTTCCGATTTTTGTCAATGGCTCGTGACACTGTGCGGCGGTTCTGCTTGGTAAGCAGCTCGCGGTCGTCATTACAAACCAATGTGGCGACGCCCTGTCGAAAACACTGCAGATTGCTCAACTTTAAGCAAGCATGACTCCTGAACCATTGATCCTACAAGATCGAAACTTTGATCGGCCCAAATTTTGAATCCGCTAGAGTATAGTTTGCCCGAAAATTTTTATTTAGCATAAATATCGGCTGTCCAGTGATAATACGGTTAACCACAAAAGGTTGATTTTTCGTCTGGCTAATAATGATCAAGTTTCCGAAGTAGCGACTACTTGTTCGATCGAGATATCGATAAACTGTATGAAGTAGCGGCTATCCATTGCAATTTTATGTATGTATCGGGGGACTCGATTGCGTTGGCCGGTATTCCTTTTCATCTACTTGGGGGCTCCGCGCTTCGATCTGTAGAAAAGCCCCAGCCGCCGGTGGATTGAAGGCAAGCCAGCCAGATAAGATGGAGAGAGAGAGAGGAAGCCGGCACGACGAAGAAAAAGGAATACAGGAAGGGATGGGGGCACGCTGGAGGCTTTGCCGAGTCGCAAAGTGGAAAATGGACGAAGTGACTTCGCGGTTAAAGGGTCCAACAAAAGTGGATCTCCGGGAATCCTCGCAGCGGTAACACGGCTTTCAATTTTTCTAATGGATTAAGGGCTAACTTGCATAGCAATTACCGTGACGACGAAACAGTTGTCGCCGCCACCGTAATCTTGGGACTTCAAAGTCGGCGCCGGGGACTCGTTCAACGGTTTCCTCTCGAGGAGGAACAAGATGTTTCCGCAAAAGACGGTCCTTTGATACCCGTCGCCGTTTAAATAATAGATTCGACGAACAATCGAGATTATTGTTGCAACCTCACGGCCAGGTGAAAACATCGGCGGAATCTCATTCCGCTGAGAGTCCGTCAGTCAAATGCTACTTACGCAAATGCAAATGTTTCGGATCTATTAGGTTGGAGGGAAAGGTCTGTCGTATTTTGAATGAGCAGGTAATTTTGCTAGTAAATCGAAAACGCGGAGCTTTATGCAATATGTAGAATACAGACGAATTGAATATTGAAACCGTTTTGAACGCAAAGAGATTATACATATATTATTATAAACTAAATACCTAATAGTTTATAGAAACTGTCGAATGGGAGTTTACTGCTTTTATTACGGTTTTGAACTGAACCCACAATCTAAAATGGCGCGCAGCAATTCTTGTACTTCGTTTAGTCGAAACAAGCGTTGATCAGTGCACACGAGTTATTCCAAAGGTCGTTAACGACGATAATCCCTGAGCGTGCTTAGGAATTTCCTCTTCGTATGAGAAAGGATGATTATTTTATGAAATAAATTGTATAGTCAGCGAAACAGAGGCTAGGAAACAATGACCTATTTCACGAGATACTCGAGCTGCGCTGCAAAGGGGCATCCGTTCTATCGATTCGTTAATCGTATCGATGGACGTGAGCGAGACGGCGATTTCCAGTTCTACGCCACGGCAATCCTTTAAATTAACAAGGCTTTCAAACTGTGCGCTCCTAACAGGGACCAAACGCGTCGAGTGTATCGCAAACACAATGGAACGCGAAAAAAAAATAGGTAACGGGCTTTGCCAAGTCGCAGAGGGGTACAAAATGAACGCGCCGCTTTGATGTAACCGGGAAGCGATTAAAGTAAATATTTAAAGGTCCCATCAAATGGCGGATATGTAGTCTTTTTAATGACGGGAATCGCTTATGCGAACGATTCCGTGCTCGAGCGCTGTTACTCATTGTCGCATAATGAATTAAAAGTCAACAACCCTCGGATCCGACGTAATAACGGTGCAGTAGGCTGGCAAACAATTTTTTGGTTGGCTCTCCGCGAATTTGCTCGTGGGAGAACGGGTTAGGCTCTCTGGCTGAAGAGATAAACAATTTCTTCCGTATTAACCGAGTCCGGTTGCTTATTATATTATTCCCAACCTAATAAACATATTAGTAAGACAAATCAATTTTTCATTCACTCCAGGTTGTTGCAATTTCGATGTAAGAATTGAATTTCGCATGAAGATCTGCAGTCTATTGATTAGTCGAAATGGAAAAGGTGTAATCGTTTCTCTTCGAGAATTTTTATTCACAGATTCTCGAAAATGACAACTGTCCGGTTAATTTTGAGCAGCATGTTTCGAGGAAAATCATCGCAGCGAACTCACGATTCTTAGATGCAAACATCAATTTAGAATTAGCAAAAAGGGCGATTCCAAGTATGCAGCGGGACACCATATCGCTAAATGCGTCTCTATCGATTACCCGGTGAGTATTACCATCGATCAGCTTCGACAAATTTTCATTAGACACTCGGATAAGTAATACCTTTTATAAAATTTGAATACCGGTGTTCCTCGGGCTACCTGGCGGGGGAACGTTGGCGATTGAAAAACGAGGGAAAGCGGAAGAGACGACAAGAGATAGAGGGGGGTCGAGAGAAGCATGAAAACAAACTGTGCGAGATTTTTGAAAAATGCAGAATAGTAATCTGCCTAATGGATTCGCGGAGATCAGCGACGCGCAAATATCGCCGGGGCGTGCGCGAAAAATATTTGTTTTGAAGGGAGAAACTCCGTGGCGGGGAGCGCGGAGTTCGGTGTAATGCGATTCCTATCGAACCTCTTGATTAATTAAATAAACGACGAGCGCGGACGGCTATTTGTCGTCGTCGTTCGCGCCGAAAATCGATTCCCGGTTCGAGTGGTGTCTCGATCCGACTGGCGCGTTGTCTAGGTCAGGATCCTCTTCTCCGTCGGACTATGCATCCAACATTGATCGGATCGCGGGCAGGGAATCGATCCTGGTCGGAAGAAATGGCTCGAGAACGAGAGAGAAAGAGAGAAGCGGAGGTTGAGAGTAAGGTAACTGGTTGCAGGGAGAATAGGAACACCGGGAACGAGATGGGATGCCGGGGCGATTCTCAAAGTGGAAAATGGACGGGGTGGCTTCGAGGTTAAGAAAACCGGCGAGGAAACCCGTGGAGGCCACGCTCGAACGGCGGAATGTCAATTTTCTAAGGGATTTGAAACCTGCCTCGGTTGCAATTTTGACGCGCGCGCGCGAGCGCACTCGCCCGCCGGACCACCGCTTTGCGCAAAATCCAAATTGTTTTGCGGAAGATACTGCCATTGCGCAGACTCCCTTTCCAGGGGAAATAACCTGACATTGTTTCCGGAATTTAGGACATCTCCTTGCTGAAAGATATTCCGCTCCTTGTAAACTCGAAACCCGATGCTCGAATATCATCGACGTGTATCACCTACTCGGAAACGCGTATCCACGGTACGCGCGTCTTCGGACTATTGAATATTGCAATTGCCTATTGTTCAAGAATTTTTGCATCGAACTTCCCGCAAGTTGTGTCGACTACGAGACTATGGGACCGGGAATAGCCCATATGTTTTGTCAACTAGGAAACCGCACAATAGGAATACATGTTGTGGTGCTCGTTCCGTATAACCAATTGTGAAAGACCCTAGATACTCGATTATATTGCGCGAACGCTGTAGCACAATATTATCGACGGTCTGGAGGATGTTCCGAACGTTTATGCGATTTATCGTGCCAATAGAAACGTATTCCACGATATCTGAAATATTGGGACGTTACCGGATACTGTGGCGCTAGGTTATTCCAGTTTCTCGCTATTAATTCCTGCAATTCATTATTATGGCTATAGTTTTGCTCTCCTATCGACCGTTTCCTCATTCTTTTTTAAATCAATGACTGGAAACTTGGATGCTCGACGTTGTATTATGCAGCAGCAAACTGAATTATCGCTTACTTTCGTTTTCGTTTTTCACAGTGCAATGGCATATTTGGGTAAATGCTAGATTTATTAGTGAAATAATAGAATAATTATTGTTCAATGTAGATCGCTTTAAGTCGCCCTATTTACATCTGAAACATGTTGGGATATTAAAGGCTTCAAACATCGCAAGCTCGGATAATCGAAGCTGTACTGTAATTATGGTAGATTTCAATAATATTGCGTAATATGATTTTACGCTTCAAGAGGTTCCATTGATGTTTCATCCCCGTTACAAATTAATTTATCAAAGGCGAATATAATATACAAGCTAAACATATTATACAGTTTATGCAGGTATGACATATTGTGTGGAAGTGTTATTCGTTGTTGAATTGTCACATAGCACTCGAGTGGTAACTCAGAGTCACCACTAATAATTGCTCTAGCGTTATTCAAAATATTGCTTAGATTATTATTATGAAGAAATTGGTTAGACGAAATATAGAACAGACTAGAACAATCCCAGAATATTGCTATGATGTTTTCAATGTAAAAAATCAATTAAGAGATGAAGTGAATCGTTGCAGAATATTTTCATTTTTCATGAAGATCCACAGTCTAATGATTAAATATGTTAATGTCTACTCAATTACTAAACATTGAAGTATTGCATGAGGTATCACATCAATTTCGTATCCATAAACTGAACAAAATCATGTACAGGGTATTTCACCTAACTTGACCACCTTGAATATCTTTGTTGTTTTTAAAGATACGTCAAATGCCTGAAGGACAAAGTTGAATGGTAGAATGGGACTCATGCGATAATAGGTTAGTACGTTTTTATAACGAATGTCCAGCTGCATCGATTGATGTATTAAAAAATACCTCATTACATTTAAAAAATTAAGGTGACCTTCATATCTCTAAAAAAATTATATAAAAACAAAAACTTTTTGGTATCGTATGAGCCCCATTCTACCATTCAACTTTGTCCTTCAGACATTTGACGTATCTTTAAAAAGAACAAAGATATTCAAGGTGGTCAAGTTAAGGTGAAATACCCTGTAGAATGGAATTATTCTAGATCGAAAGAAATGTTTTATTGTCGAGTTAACGCGGCTTGTACAAACAATTTCGATGCAGACAATGTGACACAAAGTTACGTATCGAAAGCTGAAAGCTAGCGTTCTACCGGTACGGTGAACTCTTAGCAGAGATCTATTATTACGGACGAAAGTCCGATAGCGTCATGACTCCGTGACTATTAAAAGCGACAGACAGCACTTACGTGAATCACGTTTATGTCACCAATAATTGGCGAGCAGGTCGGATATTAATAGTGACAAGCTTCATCACGCTTCATCCCGCGATGGCTTCGATGGATCGATGTTGTCCGAGCGTTCCGGACGGGTTAATCCGAGATCAGGTTACAAACCGGAGTGTCACGTGACTGTATCATCTTGCATTTGACCGTCGCGAATGTCGCGATACCGGTACCACGCAGGCTCAAAGAACAGTGTCAATCACTGAATTTCGAATGCTGATTAATGATTGGTTCATCAATGCGTTTCACGGGATTCCCCGGCGACGAAAATTATTCCTGGAAATGGTATTTGCATTTGAAATTAAAGTGAGCCGCGCACCGTTTGCCGGTCAATATTTGTCTCAACAATGTGATCAATGCAAACTTAAAATTGAATTAAAATATACATTGAAATATCATTTCACACATTCGGTCCTGTTGTTTTCAACTCGGAAAGTCCATTCAATTTTCCATGTTGTTGAATGAAGTTTCGTGAATGCATTCTTGGATGCAGTCCCGATCGTTGACTGGATGGCTCATCCCACTTAGAGTATCGATTATCTTACTGGAAAAAATTTCCATGTAATATCTAAAACTGTGGTGCCAGTTCGGAACCCGCCTTAATAAATTGTAGGTCCCGTCGCTAATAACTAGACTGCGGATATTTATGCATTATAGCAAGATTGAGTAGATGAAATTCAAAGTGGTTGGAAGATTTTAAAAATTCAAGATATACGGACTCTCCTCTATTAAAATCGTTAAGGAAGGAAACAACATGCCATTTGGTTTCTATTTCTTGCAATCGATGCAGACAATTTTTATTTTGCACAAAGATTCGCAGTCTACTAATAACCATAGCAGTTGATGCGACCTAAAACAAATAAAAAAGAAATATTGCGATCAAGCTAGCCCTACTGTAGAAAGAAATTTCAGCAACGTGGAAGTAAATTAATTTGTGCTATCGTTTTGTCGGACGGTGTGCGCATGGAACGCCGAAAATTCAATTTGATCCCGGCGGATCGGTGAAGCGTCAGGCCGCAGAAATCAAAAATGGTTGGGGTTGCGCGAGGAATGAAAAAAGACGGGCATCAATTTCTATTTCGTAGAGACGCGGCGTCGGGGGTACGATCGCGCGGAATCCGCAGCGATCCGCAAATTCAGAATTCATGGTGGCGCAGTTCGGGGATTCCCGCGGGAAGGATTAGTTTCCCTTCGGGGTTCGGCTTGATAACGGTTATTAATTGTGGTCATTGTCGAGGTCTTCATCGCGGCGTCCGTAGGATCCCGGCGTGGCCGGACACCTGCGTTACTTCGTGCCGGGGTTGTACTGGCTCGAGGATTTCGCAAACCGCCCCATTGGCGCTGTCAGTGAAGCATGCTGCTGACCCACGTATCGACCACCAGGGGCTTCCCCGATCCCCGCCCCGGTCCCCGGGAACGGGGATGGATTTCTGGCACAAGACACGGCTCTCTGCACACGCTCCACCCTGCTCGATTCCCGACACCGATATTCCTTCGGTCCTCTCCCCTGTTTACATCGTCTTTCTCGCGACGCCTCTCCGACGCGTATCCGTCTACCAGGACGCCGACCATCCATCCACCCGACGCTTCGCGCCCTCCACTTCATCCGTTTCTTCTGTCAATCATCTATCCCTCCGAGTTAACTCTTACAACGTTCGATCCCCGCCGCCGGCGGAGAATCCGTGCGAACGCGAACACGATCACGGCGAAGCGATTCCGCGACTTATCTGATTCCTTCCCGGTTGGTTTAACCCCCGGGAGTCGATGCTTCAGACTCGTTTCAGCTAAAGGCGAATTTCGACTTTTCACTTTGGACGCAGAGGAGACTCGGTTAGAAGCTCCGATTTTCAAGAAACATGTAAAATCACGGAAATAGTAAAGATATCCTCATCTTCAAATTTATTATGGTTTAACCCCTTGTCCTACAATATCGTGTCAAACTCGTGTTTGAGATTTTGAACACAGTCTAATAAATATGCATGTTGTTAATCTCCTTTAAACCAAGATGAAATTCTATTTTGATTTTGTTAATGTATAGTTATTGATGAACATTTTCTACTTTTTTAGGAAATTACGAAGTACGAAGATAGTTCTAATCATGGATAACGTAAAATGTATCGTAGGGCAAAGGGGTTAAACTAGAATATTGTAGGTTTGTTCTAGTCTTGTTGTTACTTAAGAATAACATTTGCCAATAATTAAAAATAGAACACTATTACGTAAATAATATTGATTTATTTAGGTTTGGGTTAACAAAGATATATTTTACATTTCACGCACCCAATTTCTTCATAAATGCCAAAAGATTCACAGTTCAGAGGTGGGCATTATTTGGCGAAACAAATATTTCAAATACTATTTATTATTTTAGATTTTATTTTGCTGAAAGAAAATAGTATTTTAAATAAGATATACAATTTCAAAAATGAAATGTTTTTATTTTAACAATCTGAACCTCGAAATAAAATATTTCCATTTCAACAATTTGATTCACAAAATAAAATATTTCTATTTTAACAATCTGAAACACGAAATAAAACATTTTACTGTTTGCATTGTTATGATACTCTGAGAAACCGCATAAACATACAGTCAATCTTATCGTTAAAAAATTATTTGCACTCATAAATGTACTGATTTCGAACCATGATTTTCACCAATAATATTTGGAATTAAAATTGAAAATAAAGACAAAATATAAATATTTTCAATATTCTGTAAATAAAATACTATTTTCAAATAAATTATTTTATTTTCAAAAATTACTTTATCAAATAAAATATTTTATTTTCAAAGTTGTACACATACTTTCAAACAAATAGGATTATTTACTATTTACTGTTTAAAATACTATTTTACCCAGCTCTGCCACAGTCTAATTATATTATTATATTTTTTCGTCGAATAAATCACGGGCGTTTGTTGATGCTATAAAAATGGTGGTACGAATTCATTCTATTCTCTAGATTTTTGTATTTAATTTAGAATCAACTTAAAATTACAACAGAGTTGAGTAATGCCACGTTTTACTTACGCGACGGTAGATTTTCTGCATAAAAGAATTTCTGCTTGAGCAATCGTTCCGAAAGCCACCGGTCTAGGTGACTAAAAGTTAGGCGCTGTAACAGCGTAAATTTTTGTAATAGCTCAGCCTCGCCCGTTGCATTATAACTGAACCAACGGGTTCCGTGTTTTCTGTTTATGCTGTCGTTCCACTAGCTGCTATAAACTAACCCACTTAAACTGTGACTGAACTCGAAGTTTTATAGTTCCATTTACACGGCAGCTTAACTCAGAGCTTTATCGGCCGATTTACATCGTAAGTCGGCAACGAGCTCTATTGGCCCTATTTACACTGTAACTCATCCACGATGCCATTGTAACAGGATCTCCCTATTATTCTCTTTACAATGCAGCTAAACTACAAACTCTATACGTCCCGATTCCTCTACGTTTCCATTTCAAAGTAAGACATTTACACGGTCGCGTTTGTAGTTATCTGTTATCTCGTCGGAGCATAGCGATAGCGTTCACATAGGTCGAATATCTCATTCGGAATAAATCTTACGGGCAAAAACGATGCGTCGACGATAAAGAAACAGCATAAGGGCAAATTTTTTGCTACTATTACGGACAGATATCAATCTAAAACAGAGATCAATGGGATAGATTGAGGTTCGTTACGATGCTCGAGGAAATCCGAAGCTAATGTCCATAGAAAAAGTGTCCCATGTTCTAGGGGAGTTCTTGACACGTGATTCGATCATAGTGACACTATACGTCGAGACACCGACACAACTGAAGCGTCGCGTTTTTATGAAAATCAATCATTTTCATAAAGCTATGAACATTCTTCAATTCTGCGGATTTCTGCATTTATGACGGATACAAGTAGGTGAAGTATAAAACAGTGATTGAAAGAATTGAAAAAGTTGTTCGTTTTTAAAAGATGTACGAATACTTTGCACAGTATACTTTAAAGGAACAATCGCTCATTTAATGCGTGATTTTTATCGCTCTTTTACTTTGATAGCTTGAGAACATACAGCGCAATTTGCTAAAAATGTATTTCTAAAATAACATTGAAATTTGTGTGAACAACTCGGAATGGCTTAATGGCTTCTCCGATCTCGAATGCTCGTACACGGGCTCGCCATCAAGTATTTATGGTCGAACAGTATATTATCGACGCAGTATATTGTCAAAATGGAATATGCCCCACTACTAAGAACAGATGTTCCGAAATTTACAAATGGTTATATAATAATTAGCGAACACGTTAGCTCGCGACGCACGTGTTACGCGCGCCGCTATTAATTTCGCGCGTGTTACTTTTGATCAATTATCCGAAGCCGTCCGATTAATTGCTAAATCGATCGATTCAATTAGTCATTTCACCGGTCCGCTACGCATCGTGGTATTACTTGTCCCGCCCAATTTTCGTTAATTGAGTGGATTTACCGGGATGAATAAATACCGTACCTGCGTAGGAATGAATAAATGATTCCGGGCGTTCATGAATTCGGTCCAAAAATTTCGCCTGTTAATATCGCGCGCTCCGACGAGGAAAAATATCCGGGAATTCGCGGAGCATGATTAAACTAGTAGGCGGGTTCGATAATATAAATTCTCATTCGGGTATCATATTAATAGAAATACTTTTCGTCCGAACTCTACGGAAATTTCATTTCGCTCGTATCGAGTAATATGTATATGTATAGTTCTTTTTTTGGAAATTCTGAATTGTTTATGACAGACTTCATTTTCATGGCAAATTGGAGCGCGCGTTTTACGCCGCGCGAACTGGCATTCGTCCGATAAAATAAAGTTAATAAGTAAAAACGAAATTGGATTAACTCGCTGTGCGAGGCTGTTTGACAATGAAATTTTGATCTCGACTTCATAGTTAGACCGAATTAACGCGCATCGAGTTTCTAGTACAGATTATCCTTCGTGAAAATTGCAGCGGACAGGATTATTTTCCGGCGCACACAAGCTAGTAACAATATACCTACGAAACAATTTGCTAGACTGCCCTAAATTTCCAAGTTAAAGGAAACGTAATTAGCGTCAAGCCAGAGTTGAAGACGAACCTGGACGGACCTGAATACATCCAGAATGTAACGTTATAGTAATTAGAAGAGAGAATTTTTCTGCAAAATGGAAATAGCCGACATCAAGCGTACGATAAGGGGCCAGTTAAAAATTTGTTTCTTCCTTGAATCATGTTAACAAGTCGGGAATACTTTATTGATATTCTGAAATTTGTTTAACTTTTCTGCTGTTTGGAATAAAAAACGACTTTGTATTAAAACGAGCAGTCCAGTGAATATTTTCGCAAGTTTCGGAGTCACCGATGTTTCGTTCCCGTTTGGCGGTTAAGAATCCGGCGCATAAAGATTTTACGTTTCCGCGGAGCGGCGGCTAAATAAAAGCAACTTTCGTAATTTTTCCGAAGTGAAACGGGGCAAAAAGTTTACACCCTCGCGGATTCCATGAACCGAAAGATAGTTAAACTTTTATCTGCAACAATTTTTCAGATACAGATAGGAACGGTGCTAGTTCTTTAAGCTCTTACCAGAGTCGCCAGAAGTGGGGAAAAAGTTACCCTCTCTCTCTGTACCGGATTAGTCACATAGAGAGATCTAAGTGCACACAGAAAGGAAAATTCAAGTTTATTTTGCATTAAGAAACCGACTGTTTCAGACGCCGATTAAACACTGGGTCCGAGTGTAATCTGAATGATAATTATTCGCTGTTAGGGCAACGGTGGAGGAAGAGGGAGGATGATAACTGGCTCGGTAGTCGCGATTGAATGAAAGGAAGGCTGGCTAGACCCTAGACCGCCCCAGTTTATTCGGCAGTCGTCCGCGAGAAGCGAATCACGGCGTAATAACGCGGGATGGGAAAGTTTCTCGAATATTTCTGTCTCATCCCGGATTCTTCCCGAGGATCTCAGGATACACCGGGAGCTTCATTAAATGATTACATCGTTAGGATTCTCCTGGGGCACGTGCACGAGCACAAATGTGAATACAAATGCAAATGTAAAGGACCGCCGCGGAAACGCCTGTTCAGTCGACGCGATGCACTGGTGTTTCCTTGTTAGATTGTACCAGAACTACTATACTGGCCCGTTATTGTCAATTCAATCCCGGGAGTCAGATGTATTATACGATTACCAGGGTATATCGATGAATTTTCTAGATATCATATAATTCAACATTAATTATCGTGATGAATAACGAGTAGACTGCGGATTTTGTGCATTTATGACAAAAATGTGTAATTGTAATTCAAGACTGGAAAAAGTTTAAAAGACTTTAACAATGCCGATATACTACTTTTAACATATAAAAATATTAATGAGGAAAATAAATTTTTACTTAGCTCCTATAACTTGCAATTGATATCAGTTTGGGAAAATTGTATTTTAAATAATAAATAATTAAGTAATATATAAACGTGTGATTTTAATTGCAAATAATAACTAAACTTTTTATTTAAATAAAAGCAATTTAAATAATTGCAAAAGTGATCTATTTATTAATTCTTATTTGCGAATAAAAGATAATTTATTATTTGGATTGAGGTGGAAATCAAATAAATAGTTTTTGGTCTTCTCTTATTTCTTGTATTTTTACATACAATGAACACGTGCGCATTTTTTGTCTGCTATAGCAACCTTTTCAAGTGGAGGGCCTAGCTGCCTATAAAAAAATACAATTTAATTTATTACTTGTCAAAACAAATAATAATTGATATTGTATGTGTAAATAACAATTAACTTTATTATTATTTTAAATAATTCTATTTAGACTTGTTCAAATAATAAATAATTATTTTTGTTTTTTATTTGAATATCCAAATAACAAATAACTCGTTATTTTAATTTTTATTTAAATAATTTTATTTAAATAAATTTATTTATTGCCCAACACTGATCCATATATAAAAAATTTATTTTGCATAAAAATACCAAATCTAATAACGAGTATTGTCAGAAACGCTCGGACATGGATCAGCTTACTTTTGCTGTAGATTCGCCAGAAAAAGTTGAACCCTCATCGGTCCCTCATTTCAAATTGATACAGTGGTAAAAGATCGATGCAATAACGAGGTAAACGGATTTTTATAAAACTCACAAAGTTTCGGGCAAATTTACCTACTAATAACAGAACAATATAACTTATTTCGGGAAAACTGTGTCAAATTGACTCGAGGGACGGATAAGGGTTAATTGAAATCGACGACCCCGCCATTGTGACCTCGCCTTGTTGGTATAAATATATTACTCTCGGCCAGGATTTCAGCAAAATTTGCCACCGTCAGTCGCCAGGTTAATATCATAAGAAATTTCGTGAACTGAATCGAATTCAAATCCCGAGACCGGCGACGGGGGAAGTCCGCGGGGTTTGATAGGAACGCGTTCGGAAGATGAGAGGCGTAGAACAAAGGCTGCCGGGTAGCATGGAAACATTTCGAGCAGGAAGACGGGATCCGGCGAGAAGCTACAAAGGAAACTGCGAAAGTAGAGATGCACGGAGGAGCGTAACACGGAAGACGGATTCGCACGGCTCCGGCCGTATGTTTGACGGTTGTCGAATCGGAAAACAATTTGAGCGTGCCTTCTCGCCGAGGGAAGTAAGAGCCCTGCGCTATCGGGTAGAGGTAAGGAGGGTTGGATATCGGGGAAAAAATAGAGAGAGAACGTTGACGACGGTAGTCGAGCCAGTTTCGAAGTTCGGTGGGAGGGTCTATCGCGGTGTAGGAACGCAATAAATGGCTGCCGAACGAAACACAGAGGGACACGAGTGGCTCGGAGAACGATGAAAGACTGACAGGACTCAGGGAGGAGGGCAGATCGATAAATAAATTTGTCGTCGGTTGAACACGGCCGGTTAATGGCGTCCAAAAAGTCCGAGGGACACCGCGATTGGCCTGGAAGCCCATCGACCGCAAACTTTTGTCAGCGATGGGCGTCGCGATACTAAATAGGATATCTGGCCAACAACGAGATAATGAGATAATAAATTGACCGGTGTCATAAACAGGGCTTTCGCTCCGCTCGTTGACAAAAGACACTGTCAGCCTGGGAAAGTGACACCCCTTTCAACACTGCCGTGTCATCCGCATACGGAAACCCCCGATGTTCAGTTTGTCGTTAAGAATTAATGCTCCTGATTCCAGTCCGGATTTTATAATAATAGTAAAAAGATTAAGAGAATTTAAATTATGCATTTATGACAGAAATTGGTAAGTGGTGACAAGTTAAAATTATTAATAAAATTATTAAGGGAAGAAAGGAATTTTGATCCTTTATCTTGCAATTAAGTTAATGCTGCGCGAAGCAACATATTTTTAAATTCATTTCAGAACTGAGACTTTAGCCGGCCGGAATGAATGGAGTTGCACTATCTCGTTGTCTCTTTATTTTGCAGTACACAGTGCTTGCTTTCTACAGCTTCACCGCTCCAGACTGACAATATATTATAGAGAGCTGCGAACACGATTTATAACCCAATTACAATCCATCAATTGCACTTGATTTGACGATTGTACTCCATGATGTTCACGTTCAAGGAGTTCCACGATTGATTACTATTGATTTCGATGGGTCGTGGAGCGTATCAGTTTACAGTGGTTGCAGGAGTCGCTTCGTCTTGAAATTCAGTGCGCCCCGAAGTTTAATGGAGGATGTAGAATTTTTATCTTCTTTGGAACTTGGAATCTTCAAAGGTGAAAGATAGTCTTCTCATTTCTTTCGACTGTCTCGATAGTGGTTCCTAAAAATGTGTACTCGCATAAAATGCAGTTTACAGTACCCACCATCGATCTTCTTGATCTTTACATATTTCATCAAACTCATTTGTCAATGATAGTTAATTCTATACTAATTACTATACGAATTAACTGCATTCTATTAAAATTTAATGAAAGTTATTCTAAATGGTAAAACATTGGCTTTCATTTTCCCCTGAGGAAACGAAACGACTTCCCGAAAACGACCTAATAGATCTTGTTTGTTCATGCCGAAATTCGCGCGATCCCGCGAACACGATCGATCGATCCTCGCCGAGTAGGACAGTGCAAAGTCTACGACACACTTGTACGGGATCAGTGTACGGGCACTCGTCATGGAATACAGTGCTCCACATGGACTATTAATCACAAAGTTGTCACGTGTCGACAGCGCATATTGTTCCGAATGTCAATATAATTCCCGTCGCTAATAAACTCGTGCGTATGCTAAACTATAGGACAATCGATGCCGTGGTAATGGTAAATTCAACCGTGGCTAATTTATTCTCAGATAAATCTAATCTATCTTTTGAACGTATTGCTAGAGCATTGATGGCACTGCAAATCGATTATCGACGGAAACGCTGTTGATACTGGTTCTTTGTGCACGCGCGCTGTTACCGTTTTCATAATTCATTCCGATTTGAAACGCATCCGGACAATTTCGAGACATAGTAGTTCCGATCATCTGCATCCGCCGATCCGTCACCCATGTGATTTTATTCGTGGATCCACAGTTTCACAAAATATTATTAGCACTGGTAACAAACGTAAATATTTGTTATTAGACCGCGGATTCTCTGCATCGATCGCAAAATACAGGAGCTAAGCAAACATTCATTTCCTTCGTTAATAACTTTAATACGTTGAAAATCGTATACTGATATTCTTGAATTCTTCGAATCGATCCGATGTTTCCCATGTATGCGTAAAATCCGCAGAATGTTAACAAACGTAGTTGGAAAAGAAGAACTAGCGATTAAACGAGTAGCTGCAATTGGTTTCTCGCGACAGAGGCAGAAAACGTGATCAATGTAAACGTAGATAAACATACACCATAGAAACGAACTAGAATTCCTGTCGCTAACGCGTAGAAAATTATTCATTGGGAACAGTGAATGCGTAATATAGCATTTACCAAACATCGCTCATTTACGAATCCAATTATTCTTGCAATCCGGATGAAACAGCAGATGGAACATCGTCAAACCACTCGGGCAGCTTCGATGGTTCTTTCAGACGTCCGTTGAAAGATTCACCGTGATTATAATGGGGCGTCCGACTGCTCACCTTCACCGCCAATGTTATCCTTCCACTTAAGCTGCTTATTATGCCATTGGTTCCTCGAGCACGTTCTATCCCGGCATGAATGTTTCAATAAACGACAGACTCGGACGTTTGCGCGCGTCCCGCCTCGTCGTTCCTTTGTCCACGGAGAACAGCTCTCTCAGAGGCGGCACGGCTCCAACATGGTGGAAGAATTTTTGTGCCCGCGTAAAATGATCGACAGTGCAGCACGACACTCCATTCAGAATTCGTTTTCCCATGGAACCGGCCGCGCCCGCGCAATTTTTCTCGTTGAATGGGAAACGTTTCCTTATCTCCGCGCGGGCGGCAGTCCCATTTGAAAAATCCTCCGACCAGAGACACACAACATTCCTTTCTTCCTTTGGCTAAAGTCACGTATCCTTTGATTAATTTTCTACAGGCATCTAGATCCGCCGGAACACGACGAATATATCCGGCCGAACAGCCATCCACGGTCTCACCCCCGGACCGGAACCGCGGCCGCATTTTTCTTCCGCTCCTCTGCCCACTTCCCGGCTGCTGCTTCTGCTGCTGCTCTTCCAGCCACTCAACTCCCTCGTGAATTTATCATTTCGCGAATTTGCCCCACTCATTCCCCTTTTAATCTCGTCCTCTTCTGCCACGCCGAAACGCGTTGTAAACGCGGGGACACTGACCCGACACGTTGGAATTTTTACAGCGAACCCAGCGCAATGGAGACCGTTTCCGGTATAGTACTCGACCTTTTAGACGTAATCAACTAGCGAATGTCTCTGGATAGACTTTAAGACAGCTGGATTAATTAATCATTCGGAGGATTGTCGCGTTTCGCGATACTGATGTTACAGCAGCAGCGTATTTAGCAAACTTGTCGAAACGTCACTTCCTCACGGGTCTTGATGAAATTGAAATATTTACGTTATGCTAGTTGTAACCGAACAAAACTAGTGTAGACTAATTGTAAGTTAGACACAGTTGAAGAAATACATGCTACAAGTAGAAATAGAAATTAAATTGAATGCTGTTCTTTACTTTACCGGACTCCAAATTTGTGCCTTTCTCCTACGAATTATGATGTATTTCGTATGTAATCCAGTAGATTTGTACCCGGCGTGGATGTAGACCGAAGTTTCGATCCTCTAAGATCAATAGTTGAGGAGATATGGTCGCTTAAAGTTGAGCATTTTTTACAGGTAAAGACGCCGCCATATTGTAGTTGGTTTGTAGTGACGGTCGCACGCCGCTTACTGATAATGAGTTGATGGGACTAGGTCGGGGGGCGGCAAGGTAAGCGGCTCGCGGTCGTCACTACAAACCAATATTACGGCGTCCTTACCTGTCAAAAATGCTCAACTTTAAGCGACCATAACTCCTTAACTATTGATCCTAGAGGTTCGAAACTTCGATCTGCATCCGCGCCGGGTACAAATCTACTGGATTGCATACCAGATACATCATAATTCGTAGCAGAAAGGTATTAATTTTGAGTCCGGTAAAGTAAAGTTTACCCAACTAGTACCTTTAAAACTTCTGTGAAGATTTTTTTGCTTTTTTAGAATTTTCCATGGTTACGTGTCATCTAATATAATACCAAACCTACCATTGTCAAATGACCAGCCCCTTAACTCTACAATTATTAAAATTTTTTAGACGTTCCTGGTGGAAAATGATTGAATAAATTACAAAAAAAATTCTTCAATCATTGAAAAAAAGGTACGTCGACTACGACATTATTTTTGTACTTCATAAAGAGTTGTTGCTCTGTGCCATTTAACAAAAAGAAAAAAAGAAAAATCTATATCGGCAATGGTTTTAAAAGGAATCATCTCCATACATTTTAATAATTTTTTCATTGGCTACCAATATTTTTACCGGCATTCGATTTATCGCAACCGTATGCTTTAACTCAGCAAACGAAGTTCTAGCTATTAATATCGCCAATCCACATTCGTTAAATCCTCATACCGGCACGTAAATGAATAAATATCAATGGGAAAAAGCATTGCCGATAATAAATATAAAATAACGGTGCAGTTTTTAACGTTTAATAAGGTTATATTTTTAATTTGTGCACGCAGCAGCCATTTCTTTGCCACCAATCCGACGGGCTGCAAATTGAATAATATTTCCGCCATCCAGCAACGACGCAAACAAATTAAAGAAGATTTACGGAGAAATGGGGCGGCACCGGGCGGAATGACGTATTTTAATGGTGCTGATTGCGAGCGATCTCGAAATTGTATTTCCATGGAAAAATATTTCCTCGTCTCCGTCGCGTCGCTGATATTTTATTTCTATCTTCCGGCTCGTGCTCGGAGCCGTGTCTAAATTCCGAAGCTTTAACTCTGTCCCCGGCGATCAACTTCCATGGGAGCCGCGATCCCCCCGGTGAACTTGCCAGCAACTTTGTCTACGCGTGTGCGTGTCACGTAGTCGACGGAATTTGTTCGCGAACTTGATACCCAAAGCAATTCCCTGGCGCTTAGTCCGATTCAAGTTCGCCCGTCGGAGCCAACAGGTGCGACGTTAATTCGTTAATTCTCGGAAAATCGAGTTCCGGCCTACGAAGAAACCGTTCTCAGAGGTGGAACATGTTTCAAGCTGTTAGTTAAGGGAGACTGATCAAATCGACGCCCGTGCCTCATCATTAGACTCCAATTCTGCCCATAATTATGAAAGTGGTCGAGGTCATATATTTCTTGTTCCACGATATTTCAAGGAAATGGATATTAACACTAAATCAATTCCATATAATGTTGAAATAACAAGCACTATCTAACGGTTCACTTTTCACAATATCGTGAAAATTACATCGAATTAATTTAGTTTAAAATAATGTGATGTGAAATAACTGATAAGTTGGATTTGAATTTAGATTTAAATACATATAATGATTGAAAGTTAAATTTGAATTGAGATTTAAATATTGAAAGTTGAATTTAGATTTAGATTCAGATTTCAGATTTTTCCCTTGGATTTCCTATCGGATTTTTAATTGCGATTTAATCTGGGGAATATGTGGCAAAAACTGGTTTTCGATATTCCCCTGTAATTACTAGACTGTGGATCTGTATTTATAAAATTTTCATGTTCGTTGTTTATACTCGTGATATAAATCTGTATGTGCCTGAAAAAAATTAAAAAATGCATAAATATATCCGCAGTCTAGTAATTACTTTCGCAGATGAGATATCGGGGCTGAAACTTGTCAGAAAGGTTTCCTTATTTCGCAGGCTATCTAATGAGTCTACATCACTGTTACCAGAGTTTAAATCAACTTCACGTTTACAGCCTGTTCGTAAGTAATTATAATTACACACAGTTTACGACAATGTACAATGCACGAGGAAACTATAAAGCATATGCAAGTTACGCCTTCAGAAATTTCATTATTGTCTTCATATTGAAATTTTAATAATGTCTTATTATACACTATTCAATGCATCAATCTTTAACGTGGCGCTGTTCAACCCTTGACAATGTCGTCTTCCATAGAAAAGAACTTCCGCGTGTCTTTTTCTCCTGAAGATCAATTTGCAAGGATCTGTACAGAGTTTGACATTTAAATCGGACTAACTGTGTACCTGTAAGACATGTCTCGATATTACCAATCAAATGGGCATCGATCAGTCACTGCCACACTGAACAACAAACTAAAAATATCGGATCAATTCCTGTCAATTTATTCCTATTCCCGGTGTCGCTCAAAAGTAGTGCAACACCCATTTTTATTTCTCCGAACGTGAACATGTACACTCCCGTCCATAAATCACCGGACTTATTCAAAGGATGCAGACGATTTGTTCTTCTTAAATATTGATGCCGGAATCGAACAGGAAATACTGCCAAACAGGTATAGAAAATGTAGAAACTCTCGATTTGTAACAACCTGCACCATTTTTATCGGATAAATTGTCCGAAATCGATTCCTCCGAATGAGAATGCTCCCTTAAAGTGTTTCATTCGATTAGTATCGTTTTCCATGGAAAGCTTTTACAAATGTCTTCCTCGGATTACACCGATCTCCAGTTACATTTCCAAGGCGCACGCTCCACGCAAATGAAATAGCCATTTTTCGTTTCCCGCGGCATTAACGAGCGATAAAGTATGACCGACTTGTGTCGGCGGATTCCAATCGCATTGATAAAAGTTACTGCTTCATCGGGCTGTTTCATTGTATCCACGTTACCAACTAAATATACAACTCGCAGCGAGAAAATTATTTGTTCGGAGCAGGAATCCCGTCGAATAAAGAAACACGAGAACGAAGAAGTTAGCCGGAAGTATGCTGAGGAGAGTTCCATAACCAAGACGATAAAAATTCCACGTTACAGCAATGCTGAAATTACTCGCGGCCGAGTGGGGGAAATTATAAATAGAAAGAAGTGGAGGCTGCAGCTCCTCGTAAAATAAGATACAAATTGGAAACTATGGCACGGGATTTCCGTGCTTCGTAACGGCACGAACTTCCCAGGTACGGCGCAACGTAATACTTCAATGAAAATCAATATTTCCGACAATATTTCTGATTATCGCCGGTTGCTCATCGGAAGCGTCGGAATTCATCAAACTTTGAATCAATGACACGCAAAAAGGTGGATCAAATTCGTGTCTCTGTTAATGAGGGACCAAAAATAACAGTTATTCTACAATTTGATTATTATTGAAATTTAAGATTATGTACACAAAATATAAAGAAACAAATTCGAAGAACAAAATTATTAAAAAATATCGATTTTCATACTTTTTGGTTACAAATAACACATATTAGTGTTCAAGAAATTGGATCATCCTCGATAACTGTTATCGATGAAAAAAACTGTTTCGATTGTTCAAAGCAGTTATCGATGAGATAAGTTCATTTCGATCACTCATAACAGTTATTAATGTCAGAAATTTATTTCTATCACTCATAACAGTTATCGATGAGAGAAATTTATTTCGATCGCTCATAACAGTTATCGATAAGAGAAATTTATTTCGATCGTTCATAACAGTTATCGAATTTCTTCTCGCTTGTTCATAATAATTATTGATGAGAAAATTCATTTTGGTTGCTTATTTAATTATTCAGTGATCTACGCTTTTTCGGATGGAGCAAGCCTGTGAAATACATTGAGAAGGTTTCACGGTTTCCTACAATAAGACGAACCAACAGACCATAAGAACAACACAAAATCTGTTTGTTTGTCACATCAAAATTAATTTTACGAATAAAAGATTTATGAATTAATTGATTGTATAACATTTGAAAGTTTTACTATTTAATAATAATCATTACAAATTTCCTTCATCAATAACTGTTATGAGCGCCCGAAATGAACTTCTCACATTGATAACTGTTATGAGCGATCGAAATAAATTTCTTCGATCGATAACTATTATGAACGATCGAAATAAATTTCTCTCATCGATAACTGTTATGAGCGACCGAAATAAACTTCTCCCATCGATAACTATTATGAGCGATCGAAATAAATTTCTCTCATTGATAACTGTTATAAGTGATCGAAATGCATTTCTCTCAACCATAACATTTACCAACAAGAGAAAAAATTTACGGTTACTTATAATCCTTATTTGAAACGAATACGACTTTAGTTTGGGTTGCCAGAAATGTTTTATCCAAATATAGAAGAAGTAGTGAAAACTGCAATTATGTATATGTATATGAGATAGGCTCAAAATATAAGAGTTCAAGTAAAAGGAGTTCACAGCACATTTTAATCTTTTTTATTCAAACAAAGATTTTTTAAAATTCCTATAGATACGTAAAGATCAAGTTCAAATATAGAAGACTCATATCAAATATAGAAGATCTGGCGACCCTAATTTTAGTCGATGAAATACTTGTTATTCAATGACCTGTTTTCTTCTTGGTTATAACAGTTACGGTCCCTGCTGTTAATTATATATTATCAATTACGAATCTTTGTAGAATGACGATACATAATTTTGGAACACCCTGTACATTATCTCACGAAATTGAAGGAACACTGAACTATAAGCGGAACATCGTCGATCTTGAAACTTCAGTAACTCCATATAAAGAATTGAATTCAGTTTTCCTTTCCAACATCTCCCTTTGTTATATTATTACTAGATGTTTGTTGCTAGCCTCCGATTGTTCGCGTAAATGCAAATGATCATGAAGAGAAACTAGACATGAATATACGTGAATCTGGGTCGCTTGTACACAAGTAAATGAAACGTGGTAAAAATGTTATGCGGCGGTAAATAAATCCAGATAAAAACCCATGTAAACGTAAATCGTGCAAAAATACCATATAAAAAGAGATGTGCACGCCACATTAAAGATTTTATGGCATTTTAACTGGAACATAAATATCATTAAATTTCCACGGGCTCTGCAATGCGAAAGGATAACTAACGTTCAACTCGCCATTTCAACTATTAGTCTCGTTTGTCTGTTATAATCAGGTCCAATGCGTTATCAATGATGCCCCGCTTATGTCAATATCTCCCGATATAAATTGTCTCCTTGGTGCTGGCCTGTTGGTAACAGAAATTCCTTTCTTTCATTACCAGACATTTTTCCAGTTGATCGCCAGAAAAATGTCAAGTCCGCTCTTTCAGGTAAATAGAGAAAAATTTATATCTTACCGATTTCATCGCGACGGCGATATTTCATCGGGTAAGCTAAACGATTCTTTGTTTTCGCCGGTCGCGCGTGTGCTTAATCTTGCGAAACAATTTACACAATTTTCGATCGAATCAGCGAAGTTTTGGTCAACAAATTGTGCGGCGAGCGGAACTCGTGGAGGAAAACTGGCCGGAGCTGCTCTTAGGAAGCCGAAGAGTAATAGAAAGCTGGGTTGACAGATTGAAGTTTCTCTGTTGTTTCAGTTGCACCAACATCTCCACCGAAATACCCTCCATTCTGGTATTAGTCCGAAACGTAGATGGAATCTTGGAATGTACACCTCGAGCTACGTTCGCCACGCGGTTTGGAAATTATCCAAGAATTGCCGCCATATTGAATTAATCTGGCTCCCGTTCTAAACCGGAAAGTTTATCTGCCAGTTACTCCGTGTAGCTCGTTCGCCGCACGGCGTTAAATAGAAGAATTCTATTAAACGCCTCCATCCCGCGGCCAACTTTTCAGTTTTCCAAGTTCGATGGGTTCCGAAGGGTTGGCTCCAACGACCCGACTCGTCCCGGCCGCGGCCGTCGAAGGTTTTCGCTCTGGTTCAATAGGAAACGGGAAACGAAACGTTTCGGTGCGAAACTTCCCCGATTCGAAAAACTCGTCGCAATGATCTGCTCAGAAAAATCGTGATCGAATTGCTACTTTCTACGAAGTTCATGATAGAACTTCCGCTGGGACGTTCGGTTAAGGGTTTTACGTGTCACGTCGATAAACGAAGGACAGAAGTTCTGCCGAACTAAATATTACACTTAATCTAACCTAGCCGGAAGTTCTTTCAACCGCTGGTCTTGTTACAAAGAGCCTCGTGATGAGAATCTCGACCATGATCCACTATGAACGCCATTCATCTCTTTTAAATCGAAAGAAAATTATATTCATAAAAATTTCATATAACTTTTTCCTTCGCGAAAATCTCCGCGGCTTTGTTAAGGAGTTATTCACGAATAAAATGGACCAATCAGTTTTTGCGTAGTCCGCATTTTTCATTGATAAATCCTTGATAATAGAAATTTGCGTTATTCGGCAAAATTACGCTTCTTAAACGTAAATAAATATATTAAAAAAACTTTTTAAAAACCATGCTTATATTGAATGCACTACGAAGGAGAAAATAATTTTTTTAGACATTAGTGACTATAAATAAATGCGTGGAGCGCTAAACTATATTGGCGTAACCTTCGTGGGCGCTACACGCTTTTATTTATAGTCACTAATGTCCAAAAAAATTATTTTATCCTTCTTAGTGCATTTCAATATAAGCGTGGTTTTTAAAAAGTTTCTTTCATATATTTTTCTATTTTCTACTTTTCAGTCTTTTTTAAATGGAACGCAAGATATAGCAATACTGGTATAAAATAGTAAGATATAGAAACGCTAGATATGGAAATACGCGAGATAGAATGAGGGGATGATTCCGGGAGACGAATCATGGAACTGAATGAACGGAGCACCACAACCGCACTGAGTTACTTCGGTGCGAAGTGGACCAGTGGAGTGGGGATGAGTCGGAGTGGGACACGTAGTGGAGTAGGGAGCGCTGGCGCGTGGAGTGGGGATCGCTAAACGCGATGACATACTACCGAGCGTAGCGCGCCGAGATGTGACGGTTAATATAAAATTTTTTTTTCTCCTGAACGCACAGATTTTTTTAACATTTGTTTTTTAATATTGCATTGTCATCCAGTTCTGAGCTATGTTTAAAGTTTCAAGTCTCTAGCTTATCGGGAAGTGGTTTAAAATTCGATTACAAGATTTGACGCATACAACAACAACAACTCGGCAAACTAATATAAGCGTGGTAAAATAGGACTCTTGAGGGCAACTGCGGCCTAGATTGATCTTTTATCTAGCGCTTTTGACTACTATAAACGAGATTACGCCCTTAAAGGGATATTCGTCGCTAGGCCCCTAGCAAAAAAAGCTTCCCAGTTGGAAAATTCTCAAGACAATTGAAAGCGCCCAAGACATGGATTCCCGAACGCGTAGCTATCTGCAGTCAGCCAAATAACAGCGCCTAGATGCGCCTCAAGGGTGGCAGTAATGAAAATTCTAGCAACGTTCCCCGGTCCTTCGGCAGCGGGGAGAGTTATCATTTTTGATATTCATGCCCCCCTAAAAGATAATGCAGTTAGCTTCCGGTGGAGGCGTGAGCCCCGAGTTAACAACCTTAGCTGTTGTTCCGGCACGATGGTACTTGGAAGGGTCTCGTTCGCGGCGCAGCTCGCAACCCGCAAGCTGTGAGCTAACTGAAAATTAACATGTCGGCGAAACCCTTAAAACCGACGAGAATTTACGCGGTTGGGCGTCGTTACGCATACATTTCCAGGGGGTGGTTCTCGCGTGGGCGGTCTCCTCCCTAACCGAATCACGGGGATAGGATTTCGGAACGGGTTTCTATCTAGATCTCTCGCTCGGCTGGCTGCAATTCAACCACGCGATATTTCTTTCATGGAGCCGACCGCCTCGCCATTCTTGCCGGCGCGTTCAACTTCTCCTCGGGCAGTTTCTTCGGGAAACGATACCACCGGTTCTCTACGGTCTGTTGAATAATTGACCCGGCGGGAAGTGTGTGGCATTGATTCAAAGTTTGATGGTACCGGACCATGCCGATGGGCAACCGGCGATAATCAGAAATACTGTCGGTAGTATTGGTTCTTATTCGAGTATTACGTTGCGCCGCAAGTTCGCGTCGTTACGAACCATCGTTTTATACTCACCTATTCAAACGTCCATTTCTAGAGATCAATACAGATATTTGCAAGACGCATTCTTTCAATTTTCTACACGTAAAAAAGAGTTGTATAGGTTTCGCACTCCTGATTCACCCTTTTGCAAGTCGAATTCAATTCATCAGTCACCGGACATTTATTCAAATTTGGATGCAGACGATTTTTTGTTATCAAAGGACCTATATTATGAATAGACTGCGGATCTTTATGCAAAATAAAAAATGTTTGCATTCATTGTAAGACACAGGAGCCAAATAAATATTTCATTATTCTTTTGATGATCTTGTTAAGGTGAAACTAATACACTGGTGGCCTTAAATCTTTTTAATACCGCCACTGTATTATATTATACGTAGCCATTTTTGTCATAAGTTCCATAAAATCCGCAGTCTAATTATGAAATAAAGATGATACTTAATAATTTTTTCGAACGTACAGAACATGTAAATCAAATCTGACCAAAAAAATTTATATCTTCTAAATTTTAATTATTATTCTTATATTTTATGTAGTCAACTAAAATGTATAGATTATGTAAAACCTTTCTGTATTTAACATGTTTGCACAAATTCTTCTTATAAGACTATAAATTAATATGTTAGCTGGTAAAAAATAGTCATTTAGAAAAATTTGTTAAATATTTATAGAGGAACATTAACGAATTGTAGAAAGAGTACCCGGTTGACTACACAAGGTTCAAGTGGGTAATTGTTTTCCAATTTGGCTTCTAGAGATTTCCATAATCATCCCACGATTTACCCAAATAGTATATTCTATATTTAATTGTGCATTCATACACATTATCGTATAACAACCAGAGTTGGGCAAAATGTAATTTCAATTACAATTACAATTACTTACCAATTACTGTAATTTGAAATTGTAGAAATACAATTACAATTGCATGTAATTGTAATTGGTAATTGCAATTACTTAAATTACTTAATTGTAATTGTGGTCCGCAATTAACATGTAATTGTAATTTTATTTCTGCAAGTACAAGTAATTGTAATTGGCAGTTGCAATTAAAACATTAATTAGATACCTACTTAATGGAAATGTCTAAAAAGAACAAAAAGCATATGTTAGGAAATATTTATTATTCATTAAATATTTATTTGTATATATTTGTTTATATGTATTATTATTTTTGTTTGTTCTTTTCAGACATTTCCACTGAGTAGGTATCTAATTACTTTTTTTAGTGCCATTTTGGCGTTAAGTAATTGCAACTGCCAATTACAATTACTTGTAATTGCATTAAAATTACTTGAAATTGCAGAAATAAAATTACAATTACATGTAATTGTAATTGGTAATTGCAATTACTTTGGCTCAACCAGTAATTGTGAAAGGAGTAATTGCAATTACTTAACACGATTACAGTAATTATAATTGAGTCTAACAATTATTTCAGTGTAATAATTCTTTTAAACCACCAATTTTTATGTTTTGGACCATTTAACCGTTTTCTTATTGTAATTATAGTCCACTTTTGCAAATGTAATTGAAGATGTAATTAAATACTCATGCAATTAATTACTGCCTAACTCTGAATAACATCTACATCTAATCAAAACAAACCAATAAAATTGAAGATAAGTGAGTGCCTAAGGAAGTTGGACCGAATTTGAAGGAATAAGGGAAAGGAAACGAGGCAGAAAGCTGCGTGCAACGTGGTCGGACAAAGGGCCGTAGATCGATAGTCTAAAGAGCTGAATGTACGCAGAAAGCAGGGCAAACTACTCTTGGTTGGAGTTCGTTGATTGGTTAACAAGCTGAATACCCGCGCAACGTTTCGGACCCGTCGTCCGGTCATGATGGGAAGCAAGGGCCGAACTGCGAATTCGCCGGATTCAACTTCTCCGATATTGCTAGCCCTTTGACGGAGAGACGAGCCGTCGAAGTTACGTTTTCTGTCGCAATAATAGATAGACATACAACGGACAAATCTATCGGCACGTAACTTCACTATCAACAGAGAGCACGGTACGGGCAATTTCATTTCGCTCGGCTCACCTGTACAACAAAGACCTCTGCCCGTTATCATCCACAGACATTTCGATATATAGAATAGAACATTCAACGTTACGGCTGAATCGCGAACGATGCAATTATTTTTTAATTGCACTGAATAAATCCGGGTTGAACGTCGACATAGAATTTTCCACATTTCCTTGTTTCTCTTTTACAGAATCGTTTTTCTAGCTCGAGCGATAGTATTAGGTTGTTGCATACGAAACGTCCGATTTCTAACAATAACAATAAAGAAGAATATTAGAATTTTGTTAGGTTGCTTTTCATTTCTTAAAACAATCAAGCGAAGAAATACACTTTTATTGGATTTATATGTGATAGAATTAATGTAGAAAGCTTTATTTCTAGGTTTTATAAACCTGTAGATTATAGCAGTATTTCTTTATCATTCCACATGCAACAACCTAATAGATTTACTGTTGTTATTATTTTGTGGATGTTGAGAATCGCCGATATTATTTTACAGTCGTGCCGGATCGTAGAAGTTTCGAACATCCTCGAGTTCTTGGACCGGAACCTGGCGAAATAACGACGCTATTCGCAAAATAGCGTGTTATCGTCAGAAGTTTGAAATAAAGTTTCGGATTAATATTTTAAAAGATTCGAAACTTCTCCGACAACCCGATACCTGCTGTATGTAATGAAAAGCCTGTCTGTACACTTATTAGCGGGGTTGCCGTGTTTGAGAGGAGATGATCCTGGAAATTTTATGAAAAGATATTTCTGGGCTGAGAGAGCTTAGTTAATAGGAGAATGCATCGTTCCTTTTTCTGCTTCAACGTTTTATAGCCACTCGTTTAAACACTATTTCCCTCTGAGATGAATCGTCTGTGTAAAACATATTTCGAATACGTTATTAGACAGCGAATCTTTATGCAAAATAAAATGTTTACAAACCATCTGCAGGGAAATGAAGCCAAATAAAGATATATTTCCTGTGTAAATAATTTGAATTGATTGAAAATAACTTCTCCGTACTTTTATATTTATTAAATGTTTTTATTGTTTCAAGTGTCACCTACTGATTTTTGTCATAAATGCATAAAATCCGCTGTCGATACATTACTGTTAATAAAATTTTGATCGGCTCACACATTAAAAGTTCGCACGAAAGGAGACAAGAAAACGCCAAATGTAAATGTTCGTAACGGATATTTCGTTCGTCGACGTTAAAATCGTTCCCAATCAGTTCAAATAAACAAGGAATACTATTCCATCAATCGTGAATACATTATTTATTTATAACATTCACGTCGACATTTCACAGTTAAAAGCTCTGTTATATTCCTCTCGTCGGACGATTTTTAATAAATATTCGAGAACAAGTTGTTTCAATGAAACTTTTATCATGGACCATAAAATTAATGGGGTTCCTAAAAATAACAAGAACAAATATTTTCTTCGATGAGTACGAGTTTCGCTCGCAGAAATGTTTCAAAAACGAGAGATAGCTGTTTATTTCGATCCTAGATAAAAAGTGACTCTACCATAATATCCTGTTCGAGTATAAACGGCTCACTATAAAACAGTACTGGGTCATGCATTCCCCCAACCGTAACAACAAAAACAGTAAGCCATTTCCACGGCACATTTAATTCCATTTTACCTTGTAATTGGACTGCGGAATTTATGCATTATTGGAAAAACATGGGACGCCATTAAAAATTACCGTACTACTATTTAAACAATATTTATATTACCGTGCTTGTGCCTAAGATATTGCTAAAAATTGAGGTGTTGTATTTTTTATGAATTTAAGAAAAAATTGGTTAGGTGAAATATAAAACAGTGAAAAATCAGAAAAAATTTAAAAATAGTGTTACGTCGTTTTCAGGTGTAAAAAGCTATTAGGGGACGAAATAGATTTTTACAGAAAATTGAGCTGTTGTAATTTTTATGCATTTAAGAAGAAATTGGCTAGGTGAAATATGAAACAGTGAAAAAATCAGAAAAATCGGAAAATAATGTTACATCGTTTTCAGGTGTACAAAATTATTAGGGGATGAAATAAATTTTTGCAGAAAATTGAACTGTTGTAATTTTTATGCATTTAAGAAGAAATTGGCTAGGTGAAATATAAAACTGTGAAAAATCAGAAAAATTTAAAAGTAGTGTTACGTCGTTTTCAGGTGTAAAAACTTATTAGGGGATGAAACAAATTTTTGCTAAAATTCAGGCGTTGTAATTTTTATGCATTTATGAAGAAATTGGCTAGGTGAAATATAAAAAAGTGAAAAATCAGAGAAATCTAAAAATAGTGTTACGTCGTTTTCAGGTGTAAAAACCTATTAGGGGATGAAACAAATTTTTGCTAAAAATTGAGGCGTTGTAATTTTTATGCATTTATGAAGAAATTGGCTAGGTGGAATATAAAACAGTGAAAAATCAGGGAAATCTAAAAATAGTGTTACGTCGTTTTCAAGTGTAAAAAGCTATTAGGGGATGAAATAAATTTTTGCAGCAAATTGAGGTGTTGTAATGTTTATGCATTTATGAAGAAATTGGCTAGGTGAAATATAAAACAGTGAAAAATCAGAGAAATCTAAAAATAGTGTTACGTCGTTTTCAGGTGTAAAAAGCTATTGGGGGATGAAATAAATTTTTGCAAAAAATAAATCTTGTTTTGGCTTTGTTTCCATAAAGATCCGTAGTCTAATAATGACAAGCGAGGGTTAGAGTAATCCACTATCCGGGAAAGCGGCATGGCGGATTTATCGCGTTACATCCTAATTCGGTTTCGCGATTCGGTGGTTGGCTAGCGCGAGACCGAACACGGAGTTATGAAATCGTTCAGCGTCGCGGGCCGGATTTCAATTTGGAGTTTCCTCGGAGAAACAAACTGCGCTCGGTTCTGGGGTGTAGGTGCAAGGATTCGCGCGGCCAACCCGGTAAGAATTCATGGCTGACGTGCTCCGGCCCGGTTGGCCAGGACGTTTTTCAATTTCGTGCGGAAATGTTCGTGCGTGGCGCCGATAAAACAACACGAGAACAAGGAGCTCCGGACGACGGGGTCAGGCGCGAGAGCTTGTTATCGGCATCAATTTCGAAATATCGGGAATCTTAGCGTGTTGCAGCTGTGTTCGCTACTGGAAAGGAGGTCGACGCCTTCTCCGGTGGAGAGACAAACGTTTACCTGCCGGCCGGTGGCTGCTCGACGACCGCAATCTACCCTTTTCCTCGAACGGATTTCGTGTGCGCACATGCCGACACCGTTATCGTCAACTTTATCGCCGTAGTGCGGAGTTTACCTACCTAGGCCCACGGTCCGATGCTGGTAATTGTTGGCTACCCTGTGAACCCAGAAATCAGCGTGTTAGCGACAGCTTACAGAGGGTGTACAAAGTATTCGTACACCCTTTAGAACCGAGTAACATTTCTAATCTGTCGGAATTTTTTATCTGTGCTCCTAATAAAAATTTAGCAGGTGCTTTTAGTAGGATTAATCATAAATCATAAATCACCGGACACTTACTTATCTTCAATAAAATAGTACTTAAAGACTAAATCTTCCTACTTGATTTTATTGTTTTATTTTGATTAGATGTAGCTATTATACGATAATGTTTGAATGTTTGAATGTTTGAAAATTAGATGTATACATATAGTATTTGAATAAATGTTGGAAAATAGAAATTGAAAAATTGTGGAATGTTTATGGACAGCTCTAGAAATTTAAAAAATTAGAAAATATTGATTTGATTAACATGTTCTCCACATTAGAACAAATTAGTAGATACCATTTTTATTTCATAATATAGGTCGGGAGTGTACACCAACTGTAATTTGTTCCGCAGAATCCTTTTCAACGCTGCGGTGCAGCGTTTGAGAAGCATCGTGTGACCCCGGCGAGGGATCTCGGGAAACTGACTCTGAGCTGGCTCCGATCGTTCGTTCGTTTACATTTCAGGTGGCAAACGGGGGTAACTACCCATCGGCCAATTACCACGTAATATTCTCCTGGCGGAAGGTCTCCGAGGTGTACCAAGGAGCTTGCCGCGACGTCTTGTCGTCTGTAAACGATGTAAAGCGGGTACGGTGGTCCGTCTGGGGACCGAGGTGTGCTTCGTTTATCCTCCCGAGATCGTCGAGGCAGCTCGTTAGCAGAGGGAAACGGCTCGACGTGGCGAGAAGAGAAGAGCCGGTGTAGAGAAAAGTATAGGAGAGAAGAGAAGAGAGGGCCAGCGCCGTTTAAAACGCCACGTAAACACGGCCCAATCAAAGGTTATGGGCCATTAGGCAAGAGAGAAAATTGCGCTGCGTATGCAGGCGCACGCGGCCGCTTAGTAATCGGTCGCGCGAGTCCGCTCGCGTGCTCACCCGACCGTGTAATCTTTTCGCGTCATTGGCCGCTAAACGCGTATAAATCACTGGTGTCGGTCGTCGACAGCGCTTTCCACCAAGTTACCTGAAAATTACACGGATCGTTTCCACGGTGTATCGCAGCCGCGTCGCCGACGGCAACGACAACGTCCGCGCCGTGCGGATAAAAACCGCAACCGCCGGGAAAATCTAAAGGATCGCCGTCGAGCGAAAGGGTTCGCTTTTGTCCTTTATTCTCGTAACGCGCTAAACGGTCGCACAGACTGCCGATAAATCGAAGATGCTCTTGCCGGCTTGTCGACGATTTCATTGCTGCGAACACTACAGCCGCGGAAAACTCGGATTTCTCTTGAATCAGCTCTGCGGAAATGATATACGAGGCTCAGTGAAATATTAACCGGACCATGTATCGTGCAACACCATAGTACTGGATCCATGTACTGCATAAGTGACCGAATAGTGCCTACTTCCATTGCCTAGCGTATTATTATCACTAGACTGCGGATCTTTATGCAAAATAAAAAATGTTTGCATTGATTGCGAGACACGGTAGCCAAATAGAAATTTCTTTCTTCTTGTAAGTGTCTTATGAAGCTGACATTAATACACCGATGTCCTTAAATCTTCGTAATTCGTCTACTGCTTTAAATTGCACGTGCTCATTTTTGTCATAAATGCATAAAATCCGCAGTCTAATTATCACGTCTTTAACTATCGGAGGCACCGAATCCATTGAAATCCTGCATGGATCGAGTCAACAATTTAAGAAGATGATGGAAGAGTCTGTGAAATATTAATCGAACCTTGATTCGTGCAACTACATAGACGTTCTTATCTGCGCGAGACCAAGTGGAAATTCAAGTAGATATGTCTCACATTGGACGAGTGAACAAATAGCACCGACGTTTTCAACTATTGACGGCAGCAAATCCACTGAAATCTTTCATAGATCGAGTCAGCAACGTAAGGAGATCATGTAAAGTATTGATATACGGCGTCTCGGGTTTACCAATTTCTTTTTATACGCGTTTAAATATTACCATTTTACCGAATATCGAGAAGAAAAAGTTTATCAATACGCCGGCGCTTTAACCTACATTAAAAGCTCAGTGCGCCAATACTTTTCTCATTCAGTGCATACGTATAGATGGAAGTTTCGAAACCAGAAAGTTGTAGTTCCCTTCCCTCTTTAGACAAAAGTTTTTCCGAGTGCTGGTAGCGGTATTAAAACTGTTACGTACTCTGAAAAACTTCTGTACCCACGAGCAAGAAAAGAGTCCTCCTTAATAACCCAATGCCGATAAACGCGAATGATAATTTTCATTTGATTTTTCTTCTTTTTCTGTGAATAATACGAGCCGAGTTCTCGCCACCTGTCGCAAACATTCTAAGAATACTATCACGACGATATCGGCTGGATCTGACGCGCGAATCGGTCTATTCCATGATTCATTCAAGAATATTCTCCCGCGCGACAAAGAGAAATCTGCTCGATTGATATAATCGACCGAGTCGAATTGAATAGATCCAGATCGGATCTGTCGAAAGATTCGCTTGCATCCAGGCCATTCCGTTCCCGAGCTCGTTATAATCATTCCGGGAGAGTTAGTTATGGCTATCGGTTAAAGTTCCGAATGAGCTCTCGTCGCTGTTTAACATTTCTCATTGACAATCGCGGCAGGATCTAGCGTCCGCGTCGCGTCGGGTCTCATCGGAGCGCTCGTTGCTTATTCCAATCCCCTTTTTCCGAGCTAGTAACGGTGTCCCCGAGGCGAAAGAGATTGGTGGCCGGTGATAATGAAGTCTCATAAATAAAAATTACAGAGAGACCTTCTCGGCGTTGTCGGGGACGAGCGTCACCGAGAAAAAAGACCGGCCCGGAAAAAATCGTCCCTCTACCGGGCAAACTTTATCACTTTAGGTACCGGTAGTTGTTCGCCTTCTGGGCGGGTTCTCATCCTGCTCGGTCAGGCTCCCCGGTTAAACAACGGTTCACCTTTTCCCGGCTTTTCTCTCTACCGGGGCTCCTCTTCCACTACTGTGACCGCTGGAACTTACTCCCCTGGTGTACAGGGAGTTTCAAAATTATATGTCTGTTTCAAAAATGGACCGCAAAATTGACCTTAACATTGAATCCGAAGGTCAAAATTGTGTTTTATTTCATATCACTTTTATTTCGAACGCTGAGAATCGTGAAAAATTGAAATTTCTACCAGCTTTAAGATTTTTATGAAATTTTCAGAATACGTTCAATCGATACAGATCTACGAAATGTGTTCCCTAAATTTTCCGTATAAGCCCATATAAAAAAGTACAGTAAATCCTCTATAGACGCAACAATTTCTATACGATAGATGCGACCAAGAAATATCTCCCCCAACTTAGTAATCTGATGTCGACGCGGAGAGTCGCAATCGCCGGCGTAGTTCAAACGCCCGTGCGTCATCACAATGTAACACCAATATTTAATCTTCTTTATTTTTAATTATTTTTTTATGGAACTTTCACCAACATATTCGTGGCATTTTTCTAATGCAAAATGATACCAAACACGATATAATTTCAACTGTATTTAGTGGTTTAATTGACGATGAACGTTTCGGCGCAAGGATGGATAGCGTATCGGAAAGAAAGAGACGCGGACAGTTGCTGTCGCCGGTATTGTTCAAAGGCCCGCGCGTGGTCTCTCTTTAGTAAAAAGTCTTCACACGCGCTGTCCTTTTCTACGTTCGGCTCGGCCTATGGAGATAAAATAATAGCTACCCTATACGATAGATGCAACCAAATCCGCTCGAGACTGTCGCGTCTCTAGAGGATTTACTGTATCGTACAAAATACAACTTTTAGTATTTTAAAAAAATATCTTACAAAAATAATTTCTTCCAGCTTTTCGGTGGATAAAACCGTCATTACCACATTCTGCTCTAGGTCCTGCTTCGACCACGTCGTAACTTTGCGAAGTGCCACGAATCCACCGAGCATCCGGAATGACCCAGTGTTAATACAACAGCTGCTGGCGGAGGCTGTCGGTATGTTTGCATGACCACGCCGTGTCTCTTTCGCGAAAGTTGTGACCGGACAATCCGTTGCTCGGGCAGAAGACACAATGCAGCGTCGCGAACGAAAATCGCGACGCGTCACCAGCGTAAAAACCATCCTCGAAGGGAAAGTCGATTCCATCCCGACTGTAACGGCCCATTTCAGCCGAGACGGAGCGCACGACTCGCGGTTCTTTCGACAGGCCGGCTTTCATCGAACCATCGAGTCTCCGGGCCAGGCGTCGTTATCGGCGGGTTCACGTGCGAGGCGTAGCTGATGAATGGTCCCTCCTCTGCAAAGGCACGGCCGTCACGCGAAACGTTATTTATAACATCGAAGCTTGGAAGCTGGTACGTCAAGTCAGGACGACTTTCCTCCCTTCTGTTTCCTCCTCTTCCTCCTCCCTTTTCTTTTTTGAATGAACGGCTCGGCGAATGAACCAGCCGACGCACTATTCCCTAAAATCCCGTTTTTTCGTAGCCGAAAATAAATTTTTTGTACATTGAAACAATTTTTGTATAAAGTGACAACCCTTCCAAACACCCAAATCCAAAATATTGCCCGGTTTAGATGATTCAACGTAAAATTAAACGTCTTATACTCTCCATTCTAAATATTAGGTTGGCAACTAAGTTCGCGACCTCCACATTTTCTCGAACAAAGTCATTTATGTATATTTTTTAAGCACGAGTATTTCATATCAAATTAATTGCAAAATTCAGAGCTTTCCAATGATATAAGTTCAAAATATATGGTCACTGAATGCGGTTATAATGATACAATATAAAAATTACGAAACAAAAGGTCGCGAATTTAATTGCCAACCTAATATAATGTTCAATTATTGCACTCTTCATTCTGAAGAAAATACTTTTAAACAAGTTTTCTCTACAAGCAAAGTTTATATTCGCCTCCCACAGTCGAAGAAACCACAAAATACGAATTCTAAAACACCCTCAAAACCTAGGAGGTGAAGCAAAAAGATGCAAAAAGGCAAGGGTAGCAAAAGAACGTCGTTGGTGTTCCAAATAAATAATAAATATTTGCACGTAACTGTTGACTTCTGTCCGGCCGGCGACTTTTCTCCCCGTTGGATTGTTGGAACAGCCGACTGTGTCGCAGGTTTACCAACACCGGCCGGAAAGATGTTCGCCAGGGAGCGAACGAGAACCTTGATTCCGCGAATTTAATTCATCAAGAAAAGCGAAGTTGTCGTGAAGGAAATTAGTGGAAGCTGTACGGAAGTGCTCCTGGTATCTTCCACCAAATGGTGCGGCTCTTCGAATGAAAGTAAGCTACAATATATGTACATGCAGGTTAGTAATTGCTTGGTGAAAAAGTCGCAAGGAAAATACCAACCAACGGCTTCTCTTAATGAACGATTCTTTTAATGCATGTTCCTTTTCTGTTCTCCCGTTTCCAAGAAATCTCTTGATACACACGATCCTTTGAACGCACGCTGCTTCATTTTTACTATTTCATTTGCTAATGTTGTTCGCCATGTCTGAAGAATTTGTGTTCATATGAAGCTGAGACAAATTCAAAATTTAATTAAATCGAATACAGTTAGGAGCAAAACTGAGCACGCACACTTTAAATCAGAATAACTTTTTTATGAATGGACCAAACGACTTCAATAACTCTGTAAGGCTAGATGAATTAGTTTAGCAATACTAAAAACAAGAGTAAAAATTGATTTTTACGACATTTTTAGTTGGGCCAATAACGAAAATTTAAAAGATGTGTTTGGTCAATTTGTATAAATTATATACATACACTCCGAAAATTTCATTGAAATTGCTTAATTGGTTTACGAGTTATAAACGATCAAAAGTGGTAAAAATTACAATTTTTCAAAATTTCTGGATTTTTTACCACTTTTGTTCGTTCATAACTGGTAAACCAATTAACCAATTTCAATAAAATTTTACTATTGTTTTAAGATCAATTTTTACTATTGTTTTTCACAATTCCGACCAAATGCATTTTTTCAACATATTTTTTTTGTGTTGATAATCTTTTCCTTGAAATACCTTGAGGCAAGAAATATATCACAGACCATTTTCAGAATTATGGGCACGAGAAACGTGGAACCACAGTTCTAGGATTGCAAGGGTGCGGAAGGCGCCTGCTTATTTCTCGATAATGCCAATTTCAATGAAATTTTACTATTGTTTTAAGATTAATTTTTACTATTGTTTTTAACAATTCCGACCAAATGCATTTTTTCAATATATTTTTTAGACGTCATTTGCTAAACTAATTCATCTAGCCTTACAGAGATATTGAAGTCGTTTGGTCTATTCATAAAAAAGTTATTGTGATTTAAAAAGTGTATTATCAGGTTTGCTCCTAACTGTATTGTTGCCATCTACATCGTAGAAATATTTTTGGGTGCATGCATTATACAGTATCAGTAAAAGAAATAGTATCAAATACTTCATACTCTATATACAGGATGATTCTGGGAACTGGGACAAGTTACTGCTCTTTTTTATGTAAAAATAGTAGAAACAAATGATAGACGAACAACCGATGCACATTAATGCAGTCCAATTTGATTTGTTAAATCACCCTTGAACCTGAAATTGGCCCGACCCGACTTTGATCCGGCGCTTCATCGCCAGAATAGATTTAACAGCGACGTGGTATGAATGATTTGCTCCACCCGCGACAATGGATTTATTTGGAAGCTGAAAAACTTTCCGATTGTTCAGTGATAGTTGGTCGGGGAAAAATATTTCCGATGTTCAGTTCCAATTAACCCGGTAAACCGTCACCGCTTTTAATTCGATATTGCCGGTATGTATGGAGCCCTGCCGCAGAGTGTAATCGATGGCAATAACGCGAGCGGAAACAAGTCCAGGCATATGCACCGGAAATTGTTTTATTTACTCTGGGAACAGCGTGCGCGCGATTAATGACTCGTGTCCATGTGATAAAAAAAGGCGGTGGGTACACGCGTTCACGCATAACTATAACAGGTCGAAAATACCAGGCGGGTTGCTGCGAGTTGTTTGGGATTACCCGCGGCATTTGTCCAGAGTCAACGAAATTGCGAAATAACGAACAAACACGACTAAAAATTTCCGGATTCTCGTTTGATACGAGGGATTTCCGCTCGCGGAATTCTTCTGTGGAGAGAAAAAAAGAGCAGGGAAGAGGAAGAAACAAATGGAAAAAAGGAGAACGATGAAAGGAGAAAACCGAATACGCGACGCGCTGAGTGTTCGTTTCTTCGGCTTGGAATTCGGCCAAGTTCCGGCCGAGCTGGATGGGAGAGGTGGCAGCGGCGGCGTGTTCCCCTTTTTCCAGAAGCAATTGAATTTTTATATCTGCTTGGTGAGATGCGGCTGGTAAAAAATGTCGAATGATTCCGAGACCCGAGCGATGGCTCGAAGCCGTATAAGACCACGCGAAGTGTCATACGTCTCGCAGCCTTGACGCTTTACGACAGGAATTCTCTTCTAGTTTCCCCGTTCTTCCTATTCCTCCATTTCTCTCTCTGTCTCTCTCCACTACGATCTCCCACGCTTTGCTTATTTCGTGCAGAGAGGTCGATACTTTCGACTCTCACGTGAAAAACGGAATCTTCTTGACTTCTCAGCTTTCAAAACCGACGAAATCTTTGTTAACCCACGTGAACAATTTTCTAATTTCAGTGGTACACGAGTGGGGTCCGTAAATTAAATTAAAAAAAATAAGTTTATCAGTTATGTATATATTGTGAAAAATGAACCTTTAGGTAGTGCTTGTTATTTCAACATTATATGGAATTCATTTAGTGTTGATATCCTTAACACTCAACTTGTCATAAATTGTCAACTTGTATAAATTATATATGCTCCGAAAATTTCATTGAAATTGATTAATTGGTTTACGAGTTATAAACGATCAAAGTAAAAATTGCAATTTTTCAAAATTTCTGGTCTTTTTACCAGATTTGATCGTTTATAACTCGTAAACCAATTAACCAATTTCAATGAAATTTTACTATTGTTTTAAGATCAATTTTTACTATTGTTTTTCACAATTCCGACCAAATGCATTTTTTCAACATATTTTTTTTGTGTTGATATTCTTTTCCTTGAAATATCTCGAGGCAAGAAATATATCACTTAGACCATTTTCAGAATTATGGGCACGTCAAACGTGGAACCACAGTTCTAGGATTGTAAGGGTGCGGGAGGCGCCTTCTCATTTCTCGATAATGCAAAGATGGAGTTTCCCAGTACTGAAAAGCGCTATATAAAAGATCAATCTAGGCCGCGATCGCCTTCAAAAGTTCTATTTTTACGTTTACGAGGCGTAATTCTAGAAAAGCTAGAAACGAGTCTACCCCATTAGCGGCAAGCACGGAGCCCGTGTCCAAGAATTTCGACCATCAGTTTAGGAGTCGAAATGAATACCGGCACTCGACACGATTTTATGCATTCGCCAGCAAGTTTCTACGATCCCGAAACCGCAGGAAGAGTCTCGGCGCAGATTCTCTCGAGGAGAACCCGCACGGAACACTCAGCAAGGTAATGATAGACAATCGACCTTGATAGGAACTCTTCACTCGCGTATCCTGCATCTCGGTGCGGCGAAATATTTTCTTGTGATAATAATCCGTGCTCGAAGAGCTTTATTCGGAATGCTTGGCCGGATAATGGTTACTCGTTACTCGCCGAGCACTCGAACAAGGCATGAGCTCCCCCAACGAGATAGAGATAAAACAGTTTCCTAGAGAGAATGGAAGTGGAATAGTTGGAGATCCGAGTACAATTGTCACTCCATCACACGCCATTGCCGAGTGCTACACCGATAAAAAAAGCAAAGTGTATCCGAAGATCTCGTGGAAGCGCTGCTGCTAGAGAGCTTGTTAGTGTTAACGGCTTTGAAAAAACTCGATTCACTTGCGAACTGCTCGAAGAAACTTCAAAGTCTCGCGAAATTGATACTCCTTCAAGTTGGCGAAGCTGCAAAGTACGCCATTCAAATATTTCTTCATCTAAACGCTCCTCGAAAACGTTTCACGCTTTTTCGAGCTCGGATGTCTGTCGGTTAGCTATTTTCGAAAATAAGTAGAACGCGTTCTGTACAGCTTTATTGGATTCAACGTACAGTGACTAATATTTGGATATTATTAAAAAGACGATAACTTTTCTAATATTGGACCATGCGATTTGAACTTTTCTGGGAAGTTAGAATAATTGGTTTGTTACGCAACCTGAAAAAATTGCAAGAGGTCGGATTTTGCAATTTTTTTATGTAGGCTTATATCGAAAATTTAGAAAACACGTTTCGTAGATCTGTGTCGGTTAAACGTCTAAATTCAATGTCTGTCTTTCAAAAAACTTTCACAATGTATAATAATCGACACGGATCTACAAAACGTATTTTTGAAATTTTCAATATAAGCCCAGATATAATAATAATTTATACATCATACTCTATTGATCCGACATTGATGGGCTAGTTCAAATAAAGATGATAATATTCATGATATACACCGTCTTCTTAAACGTGTAGTTTCGAACTACACTTTACGACTTTACGACACGACTTTAAAGTTTGAGATGATGTTTCGTCGAACGTATGAGTTAAAAACGACTTCACGCGACTCCTGGTTCGTCGTCCAGTAAGATCGTGTTCGTCTGTGTTTATTTTGTCATCTTATGAAGTTCAAGTTTCAACATTGTAGGAATCCTACAAATCCTACGACTCCCGTAATTCTATTAATCTTTACACGAAATTTGTTCATGCGCGAAGAGAATGAGGCTTTCAGAATCAACAACGAAAACAAATATTGCTACGAGCATTAACAAGAGTACATGTTGTGTGTAAAAGTAGTGTAAGTGTATAAAAAGGTGAATCTACACCTCTGAATCGGTCGACATTTGAAAAGGAAACTTGCCGCAAAATTGTTTATAACAAAGAAAATTGTTGTTATAATTGTTTTTTACATCAATACCTTCTACTCATCGAGAAAAGAAAGAGTTAGAAAGGAGCCACATGTCGCAAACAAATAGTTATTGAGATATAAGCTGTTAAAGTTCTTGCAAAATTTGATTGTGTAGAATTATACGTATAGACAAAAGCCTACTACTACAGTCCACACAACCGTGTCAATGAGACAGATCATGATCGTGTGCGTGGCTCAAGCCAAACGAAATTTAAAGGGACATTCGTCGCTAGGCCCGTACCAAGTGATCTTCTCCCTGGCCATTCGAATCATAAATTTGAAGTTGCAAAATGTGAAAGAATACCTTATATCCATTGTTACACATAAGAATATTAATCCTACATTATAAAATACTAATGTAAAGTATAGGTACTTACAAACTTTTGAGAATCTTCTGTTCCTCCGTCGGATTAGGTTGACACTGCATTTTGTGCAAATTATTAATCTTATACCTCAATAACTATTTGTTTGCGACATGTGGCTTCTTTCAAACTTTTTCTTTTCCGGATGAGTGGAAGGTGCCCATGTAAAAATAAACTTTAACAACAAATGTCCACCGATCCAGAGGTACAGTGGGTGTACAAAGTATTCGTACACTTTTTAGAAACTAATAACATTTTTATAATTGTACCAGACAACCTGATTTTGTATAATCGATTAGAAGCATTGGTTTACGAAATGATATAAAAAAAGATTTTCCAAAAATTATAATTTACAAGGTAAAATGCAAAAATAAACTAGAGGGCTATTGTTGCTCGCTCGCAGGGTTGTTTTTGCTCGCTCGCTTCGTGAGCTCGCGGGTAGGACTGCTCTTGCGAGAGGGTTAGTGTGATACGCATGGCTACTGATATTAATGTTTTTTATTTGGTGTGTGACTCTCCAAGAGTCACACAAAGAACTTCCCGATTCGTTACTCCTTCGCCAACATCGCTAGCATCGTTTTTTTTTTGTACTTTCATCGATATTCTACCAAAATGTATTCTTGGGAGTAGAGATGATAAATTCACTGTTGCATTGGAATAACTTTAGATTATTCCAAGCGGTAACATTAGCATCAGTTAAAAAAAAAAATTTTTTAAATCTAAAAAAAAATTAAGAAAAAATTTTTCTTTATGTAATTGCGTTTGGTTCTTTGGTGGAAAATTTTCGTCCTCCTTTATAAATTGCATTGTAGAATCAACTCTTTTCGAAAAAAAACTAAAAATCTAAAAAACTACTTAACCAATATGGACCAAAATCTAATCAGCTCTGAGTTACGACGGGGCACATCGATTGCATCATTCATCATCCTGATCGCGTTGTTACTTTTTCTGAAAACGTTAACGAAAAATTTGATTACATAGAAACGGACATACGCACACACACACACATACGAACATTTTGCTGAAAATAGTCTAAAATGACTGCAATGACCATGAAACGTGAAGATCTGCTAAAAAATCGATTTTCGGTTTTCGGGATCATTACAATAACTTCCCTATAAAATCGGGAAGTTAAAAAGGCATTTTTTAAAACTTTTTTATTTGGGTCCTTAATGAAAATTTAAAATGTATGTTTTGTAGATCTATGTTAGTCATACACATGTAGAAAATTTCATTGAAGTCGATTAACATACCCACGAGCTACAAGCCGTTAAAAATGGTGAAAATCGTAGTTTTCCACGACTTTTGATCAGTTTTTGCTTAAAATCCACAAAATCGTACATGTTTCGACGCCTGTTGTTTTTTCCTGCGTCAATCGATTTCGATGGAATTTCCAACATGTGTATAAAGAACATGGATCTAGAAAACATATGTTTTAAATTTTCATTAAGGGCCCAAATAAAAAAGTTCCAAAAAATGCCTTTTTTATTTTTACCTGCATCCTTGTAAATTGTAATTTTTGGAAAATCTTTTTTGCATATCAGTTTGTAAACTAATTCTTCTAATTGATTATAAAAAGTCAGGTCGTTTGGTACAATTATAAAAAAGTTATTAGTTTTTAAAAGGTGTACGAATACTTTGTACACCCACTGTATAGATTCATCTCTAAAACGGATGACCATTACTTTTTATAAACCCTGTACAATGTGACTTCCATTAGCTAGAATGCATTTCTGAGATCTGTTGATTACATTCCTGGTGCTTCGTGATAATGCTGCACCGGATATAACCTAATACCAAACGACCTAATAATATTTTCATAGAGTGTCGATGATGGCGGCGTGAGTGGCTGAAAAAGTGCGAAACCGAATCAGAGAGCCGTGTTGATCGCGTGGACCGTATAATACGCGGCAGCAGTCAATATTTCCAAATGAAATTTTATTGTGAAACACTCGGCGAACAGGCGGTCACGTCCGTTTCCAATGATTCACGCGGGGAACGTTCGCACGCATTTTTTAAGCAATAATATACCTCGCGGCGAAATTATTTCGATATTTAAACGAACGTTTTATGCCGGGGCAATAACGTTTTCTCACAGGAGAACGATAAATCGCGGGACAGCATAGTGTAACATAAATAAGCGACGTCAATGAAATATTAATTCCGCCGATGGCAAAATGAGCGCGCTGCAACTTTTTCAACGGCGCGTGTTTTACGGGAACGGAACCGTGTTCGTCGCGTAATTTCCCCGACCCTGCACAATCCGGCCAGCTGATATTTTCGCGTGGCACGCGGGGACCAGATGCACACGGCTTTAAACTGTAATAAAAATCCGAGCGCGTTTTCGCGTGTGCGTGTACGCGGCAGAACGTTTCGTTCGCCCGGCGCGCTATCGCCTGTCCCCCGAACATGCAAATGCGGATCGCAAATATTGAAACACGCAAACAATATTCGCATTCGACTCGATAACATTCGACGCGGCCGTTATATTAACTTTTTATACGCGCGTTTGCTCGCCATTTAAGGGAACGAAACGACTCGGCCGCTCGGCTGTGCCGGCGAAATCGCTCCACGTCGAACCAGGCCGCTCGTTAACCCTTTGACGCATTCTCTGCAGGGAGACTGCAACTCGACACAGTTTTCATACAATTTCATATCTAATTCGAACCTTATCCTTCGCAAATTTTACTTTATCATTACACCGAACTTCCTGTGTTTTCTGTAGTGTCGCTCATACAGGTTTTACACTCCACATTCACCCTTTCGCAAATCAATTTCACCCTTTTACAAATAAAGTATCTGTAAGTAAGTTTTTGCAAAAAAAGTCAAATGTAAATTAATTGTTAAGAAATTCGAAATTTTATTTGTTCCAAAGCTGTGCATCGAATACTTATTTAAAAGTGAGAACCTATTCATTAAGTTTGTAATGTATGAAAACTGTGAGGTACGTATTGGGTTGGAAAATAAGTTCGCCCGGTTTTTGTGATTTATTCCACTCTAAAAAACCGGACGAATTTATTTGGCAACCCAATATATTCATTGTAGGCATTTTCTGATTAATAATCTAAAACAAAGAACATAGCAGACTACTGTAAGATACAAAACAGCAATATGAAAACGTGAAGAACGACATGTACAGGACACACGTGTAGTGCAACATACTTTATTAAAAGTGATAAACAGCACGGTAGAGGAACAGTGTATACATCTATATAATAATTTGAAGCTGTGTGATAATTCCCTGCGTGTTTCTTTCGCCCGATTGAGATGCGGTTTCCTTTATGGGATCGCGGCTAATGCCGCATCCATTTTTTATCTTCCCGTTGCGTCGTGCATCCCCCGGATGCGTCGTATATTTAGTTTTATGCGTCCCTTTAAAACAGTAAGCAGCTTTGTACACCGGTCCCCATTCTGTCGGCGGAGTAATTGGAAACGAACGAGTAATTGTGAATACAGGCGTGTTTCGGTGTGCGCGTAATGGGGTACGATTTCATTTCCGTCCGCGCGGAAAAGTTTATCGAGAGTACGCCGGGGAACGTTGCCGTGTGTTCCTAGATCCATGCATCCCTTCGGTGCAAGGCAACTTCGATATAGTTTATGCACCGCCATGAATGCGCGTGTCGCCCTTGTCGGGCGACGCGAAACCGCGCGTATTTTATGCCGGATACACGCAGCGATCATAATTTTTCGTTCCAATATTCTTTCGGGGTAGACTCGCCCTTGTTTTACAAGTTCAAATCTGAAGGTATTCCAATAGGAGCAATAAATCTTTCAATTGCCACAGTCTCCATGTTCGTTATTCAATTGTTAGTGTCACATGTTGATTGTACTCAATAATGCTCGACAAGTCATTAAAATTTATCGCTTTGTTGAAATCGAAATTCAACGATAGGATTATATCGAGGAATCCGGAAGTCAATTGGCCTCCAAGATCTTGAGACTTGACGCAATTAGACCTTTTCTAGTGCAGCCATGTTAATTCTCTTGTTTATTCCAATAAACCACAAACTGTTAACGATCTTAAAGCAAACGTAATTCGTGTTATTGGTGAGATAAAATCTGATTTATGTGTCAGAGTCATTGAAAATTGGGTTTGTCGCATTCACTCCACCAAAGGCAATCGTGGTGGTGATTTATATCGAATGTACTTTAAAATATGAAGCATTGGGTACTAGATTATCTTCTGTATTTTTCGTCTTATTGAAAGACAACCCGCGAAATAGCTGTGAGAGAAAGAAACGTTCTGATAATATTCATCCGTAGGAAGTTGGTGCATCTGGGGTCTAACCGTAAGAATTACTCGGGGATTCCGGGTAGCGTTGAACAGTGAACGAAGGATTAAGGGATTAAACGCAGCGTTCAGCAGCTGTCCAAGTACCTTATGACAGTGTTGCATAATAAAGCGATTCCCGACGCGGTGAAGTCGTTGTTTGCTCCATTTGCGTTTCCGACAGACAACATAATGTCGACTTGAAGGGTGCTCTATTCGCAGGGACAGGTTGCTACCGCAACCGAATCATGAGGCTTCTACCAGCGAAAGAGCGTATTATGGTAGCCGAGTCAGCGGATTTCGGCGTACAGCCACGGTGCATAGACCGATACGTCGCCGGTCGACGAATCAATCTTAATCCCAGGGTTTATCGTTTTCGTGTTCATCTCCAGGGAAGCGTTTCGCCCTGTCGCTTGATTTAAAGTCCAGGATAATATCGGCCACCATCCAAGGTGGAATTGCACTCCGCCAGGTATGCCGGAGTAAATTCCGACGAACCGTCGCGGCATGACGGCACGCCCGCAATGTCTAATCAGTGCCAACTCAATTTCCTGCCGCGTCTATTGTCACCTGATTCCGGGCGCGTCTCGTTGCCCTCTGTATGCGTGCGCCTGCCGCCACCCTTTGTCCGCAATGGACTGGAGGTGTCCCGGATCGTTTCGCGTCCACCCGGCAATTCTAAAGAAACGCTCCGGGACGCCGATATCCTCGGCGAGATCGGGTCACCGGGCGAAATAAGATTAAAATCTAGTTCTCGCAGAAATACGGTCGTTCCCCTCGAATTCAAGATATCAATTATAAGTAGACTGCGGATCTTTATGCAATAATTTTTGAAAATTTTCGAAAAATGCTAGGATATACGATACGACAGAATTTAGTATAATTTTTATTTATTTTGGACCCACGAATGTGTAATTACTAGACTGAGGATTTTATGCATTTATGACAAAAATGGGTGGATGCAATTTGAAGCAGTAAATATTAAGACAATTTAAGAACATCCATATGTTATATTCAATTTATTGAAACTGTTCAAGATGGAAATAAATTTTTATATGCTTTCTGCGTCCTGTAATTAACGAAGAAAATTTTTATTTTGCTTTGAAAATAGGATTTTGTTTTGGTACCACTTTCTTAAAATATAGCTAAAGGAATATCAGGCCCGAAAGATTTGAACATTGAGTAATTATTTACAAAGAAGTACTCCTCTCCGATTTTCATGAAATTTAAATATGTTATGCAGCTTTACATTTTGAACAACATTTTCTCTCTCTTAGTTTTCGAGATATTCGCAAAGAACTATCGCTATTTATTAGCAATAACTAAAATGTTGAATTTCTTAACAATCGAGTTACATTTGATTTGATTTCTTCTTACAAAAGCTCACTTAAAAATGCTTGATTTACGGTACGTTAAAAACAACGTCCATGGGTATATACGCCGGTCGTCACTAAACCGTAATTTCCTCGAAAACGAGTGCGCGTGTGAACGAATTTCATTCCCGGTTTTCAAATCGTATTTACCATCGTGATATCCTCGGCTAGCGAGCGGGGGCTCTAGAGCCGTCGTAACTTGGCGAGAGAGGGACCGAGGGAATTTTTTCCAAGGGTCACCGTTAATATTCGACCGGCCTTCATTATCGCGGGCTACCAGGGATCCCGGTTTACGTAATGCGCTCGCATTTCACGCGATATGGAAACGCAAGAGTCGGTGGTTTCGGCAACCTCGAGCAAGATAACCCTACAGGTCGAACTCCCCGGCCGTTATGCCGATAACGAAAACCCGTTTCCGTAAACCGATGTTCTCCGCCAGCCCCACGGGGGTTCGCTACATAAACTATTTCAGACCCCGCGAGGATTACGCGGATTTTCCCCGTGCTTTCGTCACCGTACCCTTCTTCCCAGAATCCCAGCCCAGCACGCGTCTCCACCCCTTCCTACCTGGAACTTATGTACAGCAGCCGTATGAAATTTTTCCCCTTTATCCCTCTTTTCGGCAGATTTAAGCGTCGAGCGGTTTAACACGTTCGATACCGCGCGAGAACCCGGCAGGCAATGCCTCGAGCAGTTTACTACAGTTGGCGTTGCATGTAACACTTCTTCTTGCTACGAAAGTTTTCATACCTGGCGTCAATCGACACTGACACCGGGAAAATGTTGATTTTCGTCATACCTCCGCGCTGCTCGGAGTTGTTTCCCGATTCTGGTCCTCCCGTGCGTCGGTATTGACGTTGTTTCACTGCCTCCTACACCTAGAGACGTTTCTAATGGGTTTGAATTGTATACTACGATGCTTTGATCTGAAGAAACAGAAAACAAACAGTAGAACTATTTGAAATTAAATGTATAATCATACTGCGGATCTTTATGCAAAATGAAAATAGCCTGTATAAATTATACATACAGGGTGGTCCACACAACTTGGACACCTATAATAACTTCCAAAGTATGCGTTGCACGAAAAAGTTTTGTATACAGAAGTGGCATGGTCTGAAGGGATACAATATATAGTGTATTTATTTTTTTTACAGGTGGACGCGTAAAGGACATATGAAGGTCAACTTCATTTTTAACTTCCCGATTCATAGGGAAGTTACTGTAATTACCCCGAAAATCGAAAATCGATTTTTTAGCAGATCTTCACGTTTCATGGTCATTGGAGTCATTTTAGACTATTTTTATCAAAATGTTTGTATGTGTGTTGGTGTATTTGAAAATGTATAATCAATAAAACAAAAATGAATTTGTTTTATGTAATTGAACATCACTTTATAGTTTATTTATGTTTCATGCTTCACTTTCATTCTGTTCTTCAATATGTCACGACGTCCTTCCTTGCATATCAAATAAATGATAGTTTGTTGATTCTAAACATAGTTCAGTTTATTTAACCCATATTTCCAATAATGTGTGTGTGTGTGTATGTGTGTGAGTGCGTGTATGTCCGTTTGTATGGTATCAAATTTTTCGTTAACGTTTTCAGAAAAAGTAACAACGCGATCAGGATGATGAATGATGCAATCGATGTGCCCCGCTGTAACTTAGAGCTGATTAGATTTTGGTCCATATTGGTCAAGTAGTTTTTTAGATTTTTAGTTTTTTTTCGAAAAGAGTTGATTCTACAATGCAATTTATAAGGGAGGACGAAAATTTTCCACCAAAGAACCAAACCCAATTACATAAAAAATTTTTTGCTTAATTTTTTTTTTCAGATTTAAAAAAAAATTTTTTTTTAACTGATGCTATTGTTACCGCTTGGAATAATCGAAAGTTATTCCAATGCAAGAGTGGGTTAATCATCTCTACTCCCAAGAATACATTTTGGGAGAATATCGATGAAACTACAAAAAAAAACGATGTTAGCGATGTTGGCGAAGGAGTAACGAATCGGGAAGTTCTTTGTGTGACTCTTAGAGAGTCACACACCAAATAAAAAACATTAATAGCAGTAGGCCCTACTAGCCATGCGTATCACTAACCCTCTCGCAAGAGCAGTCCTACCCGCGAGCTCGCGAAGCGAGCGAGCAAAAACAACCCTACACGCGAGCGAGTGAAGCGAGCGAGCAACAATAGCCCTCTAATTTTAAATGGAATGAGGCATTTTTTATTACATCAATCGATGCAGCTGGACATTCGTTATAAAAATGTACTAACCTATGTATGTCGAAAAGTTAGTAGTTCAGGAGATATTTCAATTTAAATAACTAAAATACCATTACTGTCGTACTAATGTTAGCGTTTACTTACTTGTGTAACACCTTAGCACGACAGTAATTGTATTTTAGAGTTATTTAAATTGAAATATCTCCTGAACTAATAACATTTCGACATACATAGGTTAATACATTTTTATAACGAATGTCCAGCTGCATCGATTGATGTATTAAAAAATACCTCATTCCATTTAAAAAAATGAAGTTGAGCTTCATATGTCCTTTACGCGTCCATCTGTCAAAAAAATAAATACACTACATAATGTATCCCTTCAGACCATGCAACTTCTGCATACAAAACTTTTTCGTGCGACGTATACTTTGGAAATTATTATAGGTTGCCTGGACCACCCTGTAGTACTAACACGTTGATATTCGTACATTATTTTAATCTATTCACGGCTTTAAATTGCTGTTGTTATTTTCTTTCCCGATTGTGCTCGACCCCGAACAAAACAACACGAAAACAACGTATAAATCATTATCGGGAAGTTGGGAACAAAGGTAAAAGACACAAAATAAAATAACACGAAAGAGATAAAAGGATCCAAAGCTGAAGTTCTGCGAATAACATGGTCTGCAATTAAATGTATCTCGTATATTCCATACAATCGTTAATCTCATTATACCAAAGGCCAGTGGGCTAGAATAAACATTGTAATTATTTCAATAATGAATGTAAAATAATATGATCGAAATCCAAAGATAATTTAATCTTGTAACCAGAAAATGCCGGATGGAATATACGTTGTGTTTTTATCGAGAATATTGATGATAGAATAGAATGCGTAATAATTAGAGGTTTTTTGTTCCTTTTTATCTAATTTGTAAATTAGATCGAACCAGTGCGCCGAGAGCATTAGTACATCTTTTATTAACAATTATACGATCGATATAAAAAGGAGCATTTATGATGGATGGCGAAACAAACACAACAAATTTCTACAGGTTTTTTTGTGCCAATGTCAAGACGGTTGGATTTGAAACTGTGAAAGTGCTAAAGGAGGACTGATCAAACGAAATTAGATCGAACCAGTGCGCCAAGAGCATTAGTACATCTTTTATTAATAATTAGGGGTTGTTATGCAAACGTGATGTGAATAAGTAAGCCGTGGCAGGTCGCCATTAACAAGGCTAATGTCGGGCCGCGGACAATTGTAAGACCAAATCAATGGGATCTCTTCGATTTTATTTTAACGACATCTAGCCGTCCTCCATTTAGTGGGCCAAACCGATTCAAGGAGGAAGAGAGCGGATGGAACAAAAATCCGGCCTCCAATAGGAATGCACCGGCCGAAAGTTGCGGTGAATAGCGGGCGGCGCGACGCTCGGATTTCCTCGTCCATGTTTGGCGACCGTATTTTTTCCACGATGACAGTACGGGCCGGCTAACAGAATCCTGAACTTTGGTACCGCGCCAAATTATTATCGTCCAGTGTGCTTTACATTGTGCCCGATCGGGTGGCACGGCGCCGCACAGTGCTCCGGATAGGAAAATCGTGAACCATTTGGCCAAAAAATCAACTTTCGGGTATCGACTTCTACTAAACGGACTCTTCTTTCTAAATGTCCGTATGTCTTGAAAATATTAATGAAATTAAATGAACAGTTCTGCAGAAAACAAATCTTAAAGTCGGGAATTCTATTCGTTTTCGTATGTTCGAATACATATTTTTATTTATGTAAAGTTTTGCCCAACTCTGACTGACGCTCGTACGAGGTTTAGTAAAAAAATTTCCCGGGCTATTTAAGTCCAATTGCTACACTGATTTTTGGTTGTGTCGATGCAGTTCTCCTTAACGTATGTTGACATAGGTGGCCATATTGGATGCTTAGTCTGTTGTCCACTACTTGTTCGTGAATTTTTGGCCAAACAATACTGTTATGATGCCTCAGCTTCTTTATTCTTATTCCCGAAACTAAAAAGAACCATGAAAGGACGACGCTTTGCCAACATTGAAGAGATAGAATCGCTAAGAGAGCTAAACATCATACCGGAAATTGCGTTCGACAAGTGCTTCGAAGATTAGAAAAGGCGCTGGCATGAGTGTTTTATATCTGAAGGGGAGTACAGTAAAGTTGCGATAGTTGTCATGTGCCTACCCACTCCACTGCCGGCCAAGGAAGGATAGCGTATAGGAAAGGAAGAGACGCGGACAGTCGCCATCGTCGGCACAGTTCAAAGGCCCGCGTGTTCTCTTTGATCCGTACTTACATGCTGTCCTTCTCTACGTTCGACTTTCGATTGAACTCTCGGCCAATCGACGCGGTAGACGCGGTAAACGCGGTCATAAAGAAATAATGTCGGTATGCGATGGTTGTCCGTGCAGAACACAGGCTGGTTGACAACTATCGCGACTTTACTGTACTTTGAAGGGGACAAAATTAATATCGATGAATTCATCAAGATTTTTTTGAGAAACACAAACAATTCTCAACTAAAATTTTTGGATCAAACCTCGTATTTCCGGTAGCAGGCAGAGCGGTTCGAAAGCTCGTGCGAATTCGGGAGCACGTAGAAACGAGGGAAGAAACGGGATCGCAGTTCCGTGCACGAGTAGAGACGCGATACCACTAATTTCGCCGGTAATATCGACGATTCGGTCGCGTGTGCAGTCTCGCGAGGGATAAGATCGCGTCGAAACAGGGGCGAGAGAACGTGTGTGCAGTGTGCACGATGGGGGCACGTGCGCATCACTGTGACACCGACGCGCATAGGTACACATACACCGTCCAAAGGATGGCATTGAGTCGCGCGTCGAGGGAAACTCGCGGAGTTTCTAATGCGTTAACGAGTCGTCGACACGGTTGACGGTAGTTTGAGCGATCTGCTCGTCGTCGCGGCTGGCTCAATCATTAGGAGGCATGCATAACACCCCATCGACGGTACTGAAGTGGTGAGGCCACGGCTGTGCAGAAATTGGCCCGGTCCTGTATCGGGAATCGAACACTCTCCGGTATAACGAAGCCAATTTTGCTGCGACGCGACGTGCACGGACGTGGGGACGAAGAAAAGGAGTGAAGAGGGCGCTCGAAACCCTTGCAACTGGACTCGAAAGAACAAGGGTAGATTATGTGATCGGGTAACCCCCGCTCGAGTCGGACTTCGTTGATGCTTCTTAGAGAATGTTCCTGGCAGACCTCCGTTATGATGTCATTATTAGACTGCTGATCTTCAAACGCAACTGGCAGAAATGAAATAGAACATTTCTTTTATCGTGAATGATCTTTCTACGCAGAAAATAACGAAACAGTGCGGCGCACAGTGGGCCAGATCGGCGCGCTAGCTGTTCACGCGTATTTCACCATTATTTCAAAACATAAAGACCACATTAAATATATCGTCGGATTCGTCTCGGCATCAGCTATAATATTATTGGATAAAAAATATATAGTTATAAATAAATAATGAAGGGAAACACAATTTTTTATTAAAAAAAAGAAATTATTGAAATTTTTTGTATTGAGATCTGTAGAAGACTGAGTACTGATTACTTTTTGTAGGAAACATTTTTTTGTTACACCACCGGAAATGTCTGTAAACTCGTGTGAATAATGAATATTATTTGAAAACTGGTTATTCAGGCATTCAAACAAGAATAATTCATAATTATTGAATGAATGAAGTTTATTATATTTAATGAAATAATAAAAATGTGTTATTACTGTCTTATTTAAAAAATTACAAAAATTCAAACAAGATTAAGTATTATATTTTACAAAGTTATTGACTATATTCGATTGATCATTCGGATTTTCTGCTTATAACTCTGTTTATCTATGAATAAACAAAAATCTATACTATAATTCCTCTTAACAAAGGTAAAATACAGGTCTTTAATATGAAAAAACTGCTCTGATGCTATACTACGATGCTGTTACTATAATCTCTCAAATACAAATGATTCAACTGTGAGCTAGTAATAAGTTCGAATGCTTATCAATTGTTGTATAATCTAAAAAATTCATAAGATAGGTCTGGGTTAGGTCTTTACACACTTAAGAGCTGCTGAGCGGTCGTCAATACGTCTCGCGCAACGCGATTCGCCGCGGAATTACGTGACACGCGACGGATTAAACCATCATAATTTCCAAGTTTGGATCGATTTGGATGTGAAATTTGCAGGATCTTTTAGAGGAGAAGTTGCTGAAAATGTTCCACTTTGTTAGAGCACAACACTATATAATACTTTTAACTTATCGTTTGTCAAAGGTGAAAAACTTTGACGGTATTCCTTAGTTGACTAAGTATTTTTTTTTATAACAAATTATGAACATTAATGTTTAGTTCCTGGTGCGTTCTCAACATAGATATACATTTTTCATACAAAAAAAATTGGGCACTTAATCTATAGTAGGTTTTCCAGGACATCGTTACGAAAAAAAGGAATTTTTTCGGTGATAAATCGTATCTGAAAAAGTTTAATCTTCGAACGCTTATTATAACGAGAGTTTTTAATAACTTTAATTAATATTATCGTTTTTGAATGTAATGGACATTTAAGAAACATCGTACATACGTTAAAAATCGATATGAGGACTTCGATTTTTTAGCTCATGAACAGCTAGCGCGTCGATCTGGCCCACTGTGCGGCGCGGCGTTCTAAAATTTCGTATTTCCTCTACTCATTCTTCTCCTAAATGCATGAAACCCGGCACTATGATTATTGGCTACAAATATGCGAGAGAGGCAGAGAGAGGGAGTAATGTTTTCCCCTCGACTCGAATCAATTCCCGTCATCTGGAGACTGCTAGATCGGGTCCCATCGAAATCACCGACACAAATTTCCCCGACACGGTTTTCACCGCTAACATTTCATCGACTCCAGATTTGACCGACAATAACTTTGGCCGACGACGCCTTTAACCGAAAACGATTTTGACCGACAACGAATTTGATCCACAACGACTTGATACGACCACAGTACGTATTCTCATACAGTATTATCATATGTATTATCATACAGTAATATCATTCTGTGATCGTATCAAGTCGTTGTGGATCAATTTCGTTGTCGGTCAAAATTGTTGTCGATCAAATTCGTTTGTCGGTCAAAATCGTTTCCACTTAAAGACGTTGTCGGCCAAAGTTATTGTCGGTGAAACCGTGTCGGGGAAATTTGTGTCGGTGATTTCGATGGAACCCGCTGGATCATAGTACATAACTGTTCTCGAAGGATGAAGGGTAGATACAGTCTCCGCGGTCTCCGATGAGAGGGTGCCTAAATTAGATGGAGCGGTAGGAGTGTCGTGTTCTTACGAAAAACTTGCCGAAGTATAATTGCAAAGGTTCGTCGCGGCGCGGCGTTGCGATTACGGCATTAGTTTTACGATCGCCGGTATCTTTACGAGAGAACTCGACCGCGCGGAAGAGCAGGAGGTCGAGCAACCCCGGAAGCAGGCTACAGCCGATCCTAATCGGCCGGCGTTGTTGTACATAATATCGGCAACGGGAACAACCGTTAGCAGGACTATCGATCCGTTCCGGCTGAAACAGTAAGCGATTCTTCGGAAAACTATGCGCCCACGCTTGTCCTTCGCTCGCTCGACTTTCGGTACGCCGGAACCTCCGTAACTTTACGCTCACGGACAATTAATCGCCGATTCCCAGGCAACGCGCTGACCGTCTTCGAGCACCGGCTCGAAGTTCAAAGTAAATTCAACGCGCGGTAGGAACGGCTAATGAACGGGCCCGAACGTCGCCCGTCGCTGTTTACGGAACCGGAGAGATCCTCCATAAATGCCGGACGGATCCCGAATGAAATTAGCCTCGCTTTTACGATGCGAGTCCCGCGAGCATTCTTCCGCCTCGAAATCGAATTATTGCGAAACGAGACTACCGACGTCTGTCACCGATTCCGGTCCGCTAATGCAAAACACACGGAAATGTCTCTAGGATTGACTTATGTTATAATATTGAATGTCGTGCATAGAAGCTTAACTCCTTGCCGTATCATGTTCTTTATCGATACAACGATTAAAATGTCTTTATCTCGAAAAATGTAGAAGAGAAAAGAAAATTTATATTTTTTTACATACGAATCAAATTTTATTTCATTCAAAAAGAAAGGCGTAACATTCATATTTATTAGGCTTTGTTTAATTATCTTTTTTAATTAAGTCATCTTCTTTTTTAATTAATTTAATTATCTTCGTGACGAGCGTGACTCGTTAAAATACGGCAAGGGGTTAAAGATTCTTTATAACGAATATAAACGTACGATTTCGCCTTGTTAAGGATTGGACTATGCTTCTATGGCTGTTGAATGAATTATTCTGGGTATAATTAGACTCGGTAAACATTCCCAAAGAGGAGTATGTGAAAGTAGTATTTATTTTCGATGTGCGGCGGTGCGTTTAGCGTTGCTCCATCAGAGTCCGATGAATAATTGAAGTAGAACAATAATTTCCGTGTGCATGGCGGAAGGAAATTCGTATGAATCGCGCAGAGTAGATTCTTGGCGTTCTCGGTCAAGAACGTCGACCGTAATTCGACGATCATCCACGGCGATCAATGGTATACCGGCTAGCAAATGCGGTTCATTTGCGAGCAGATAAAATCAGGGCAGCAGCGGTAGCACGACGGGCTAGCGCTATCATCAGCCGCGCCAGCAGGTACTTAACTGCAGGATGAGTTAAGCATCTGTTGGCCGTGCGTTAGCAAGTTTCTAATTTATTTACTCGAAACGAAACTTGCGGGGCCTTCGCGGACTTCGAACGCCGCTTTACAGCACGTAAGTGTGAGAAATAAAGTTCACGGTGCAACAACGGGACTATAAAACACGGGGAGGGCCGGTTGCATGGATTTTCGAGACGCTTGACGCATCGCCTGGGGAATTAAGCGTGTTTTGCTGCGGCGATAAACGCGCTTGCTCGCGATTAATAATTCATGCAGGCAAACGGCCGGTTCTGGGCAAGCTTTTATCTGACGAATCGCCGGACGAACACGAGGATTAACGACGAATCAAAACGCTTCACGGGTGTGGCTACTGTAAACGAGTTTCAACGAGGTATCGTAACACTTACGGTTTAATTGTGGATCAGAGGATGTTGAGAACCGTAGTTTTAAGCGCGGCGATGACGTAAAGTCTCGAATATCACGTTTACCTACCTGCCCGGCGCAGCAGGTACCGTGGCACCTAATATGGAGAAAACCGAACATCACAGTAACGTAGCCATGCAGTGTGCCGTACTCGGTGATCGTTGATTGGCTACCTAGAAAATATCTTGGTCCGCAGAATAGTATACTGGGTGGACCAATAATTTTATCCACCTTGAATCTTTAGGCACAATAAAAGTTGTTATTTTAACAATTCAATATTCAAGATGCTTAAGTTAGGTGGGACACGCTGTATATTAGGATAACAACAGCGTAAAATTTAAATAACTTCAATCGCGTCATTGGTGCATACCATGTACCTTTAATGCTGGGCGCGTCTCGTGTTGAATTCCACGGTTACATAATTCCAAAAATTTGAGGAATATGTACGCTACTGGCGTGTGAAAATTTGTAAGCAATCGATATTTTATATTGCTTTAACCGAATTTTGTACTGTAACAACGACATCAATCGACCACCTGATATTATTTTATCCAAAACATAATATAATACATTACGAGAAAAATACAAAATAGGAAAGACACTGAAATAGAATCTTGACGAAGATCAAATACAAAATAGGAAAGACATTAGAAGAGAATCTTGACGAAGATAAAATACAAGACGTACTGGAATTTATTAAGGAATCGAAAATCCAGGAAGTTATACTATAATGATACACATTCTCGTCGCTAATAACCATGCTGTTGATGCGACGTAAAACCTTTAAATAAAAAAAAACATATACGATTTACAAGAGTTCCGCAGTTTGGTCACAATATGAAAAAGTTATTCCTCGCCCAGGGCGAAACAGTTTTGTCAGTTTCGAATCTGATAAAACCGCAATCGATAATCGCGACAATGTTATTTTATCAAAGCCGCCTGCCTACAGGCGAATACGCTAGGTGCCTAATTATCATAAACGTTGATTACCTACCCAGGCTGAAATGATGCGATTGAATCCTCATAATAGCCGCAGGAACAATTATGTAGGAAGTGTGGATTTGTATGTTTTTTATTGTATGTATGTGTGAATCGTGTGTGTGCATGGGTGCCGCGGTACTGCGACCGCGACACATCAAAAATAATCAATAAATAAATACGAGACGTCTTCTAGAAAATTCGTTAAACAAAACATCCGAGCGAATAGTTCATAAGTTAGTTCAGCGGCAACTTCACTTTTTCTCTGGAAACACGAATACGTCAAGTTTTATATAATACGGAATACGGTTAAAGAATTTAATGTTATTTCACTGTTTGTTAAATTGTATAAAAGTCGTGTGCTTTCTTTTCTAAAATAAAATAACTGTTTAACATTTCTTCTCTTACAATTATTATAAAATGGGTCACGACAGCTTGTTCGAGATACACAGTAGGATGAACAAGGTTGCGATTTAGTTGCTACGTTGAAATCTATTTGTAGTACTTGATCACTATTAGACTACAGTTGAACATACGAAATGAACATTTTTAGATACAGGATAAGCTGACTAGAACGTAGCATTTTGAGTTTTTGATTACATGATCAAATGATTACAATATCAAACTTTCTTTCTGTCCACGTAATTTAATTCTATGAATTTCTATGCTTGCAGCAAGTGTTTGTCGAAACAAATGTGAACACTTCAACTGCATATGGCGTATTCCAATATTGGGTGTGCACCGTCATAAAATATCACAAAAGCCTGCCAATGTTCCGTTAGTTTACGGCACGTATTTATCTTTGCCGGGAACAACGTTACAACTTCCACGAGCTGTTTCAAATTTGATCAATGACTGGCTATAATTTGTGTAATCTTATTAATGTCAGGACAAAGGAGACTTCATCAATATCTATCTAGGAAATTGGAAAGAGCACGGGTGACGTCGCGCTGGGTACGATGTAGTGCATCAGGCCGAACCAGCGAAATTTCCCGATGATATTCGCAGCCGCGGAGACGTTTTGATAAATGGGCCCTCGCGCAATAATTGTTCGCTTGTTCGCGGGAAATATACGGCCGGGTAAACAGGAAGGATGAAAAGTGAGTAAGCAGCTCGGATGGGGGAAATTCCCTTTCAAATGACCAGTTTATGAGACAGGTGATACTTTTACGGCACGCTAACGAGTCCCGCGTCGCTGGCACTCCGCATCGAAAGTTTTATATCAGCCTCTCCCCCACAGGATAGTCGACAACTGTCCTCATTCAACGGAGCGACTAATTAAAATTTCGGCATGAATCCTGCCCGTTTTCAGTACCCGTGTTTACAAAATAACTGTTGCTTGGCGAATTACACGAAACGCATCCGAACGCAGCATTCAACAACTTCAAAAAAATTTCTCCGGACTCGCTCTACTTTTTAACGCGTCCGGCGGATTTTTGTTAAGGGTCCGGGTTTTTCGATGTTACATTCTAAGCGAAATTGGACACTTTTTGGAGTACTGTTCCGGATTTTGTTCAAATTTGAATATGTTGTAGAATATGTTAAAAATGGTTGTCATTTTACAGATGTGCAAAGAAAGGTGTCACTCTTTTTCCAAACCGATGAGAATGAGTTTTAAAGTAATATTTCTTACGAACGATTACTCGCATTTGGATGAAAAGCACGCAAAAACGAACCTGAAAGTGGTAATGAAAAGTAAACGAGAAGGCGGCGGTGGTTGTTGATAAGGTTTGTGGCGGGTGGCATGAAAAATGTAACACAAATTCGCACTAGGTAGATTGGAGCTGTCAGCAACCGCAAAGCGCATGCAGCAAATTTTAAAACATTCTACGTCGTTCCGTTAGGTAAAAATACTGTGGAAACCGGCACGTAAAATTACACAAAAATTAAAATTCAACGGCTAGGATCGCTTTTCTATTTAAGATGAAAAGAAATTCAGAGATCTGATTTCGTCTATACCGAACTCCATTTCGCAGGTAATTAAAATTTTATTTTCGCGTCTTCGTGGGAACGTGTAATTAGAATAATTTGACGTTACATCGAACGAACGCTATAGTTTGCGAGAATGCAAATTTCTTGGACGATCGTGGGAAATGTCACAGTGTTACAAAAAACGGAATGTGTTTATGGAAATGTCGGGCACGGTAGACAGAGACTAAGTGTCCGGGTACTTAAAATTCTCAAGCAGCGCATTGTTTCCCCGTGCACGTTCGATACCTACTTCGATAATTATCGACTAATGACGCCGCGTCTCCGCGCTCCGAATCAGCTCGTTAGCGGCGTTTAAGCTGCCCGTTCCACGGGATTCAGTGAAACGGGTAAGGAAAAATCGTCCCGCGGGAAAAATCGCAGCCACTCCCGCCAGAAGAAAAATCGTTGCACCGTTCAATGGCTCCGTGGCGGGATTCCCTCCATTATCCCAATGCAACGTTAATTGCGAGCCATTCCTCGCGGAACCACTCCCGCGTCATTTCTACGTTATTATCCTCGTGACGTCTAACTTCATTCGATCCTCCACTGGCTGTTGACTGTGACGTTTAATCGGTCCGCCACTGGATCCGCGTGCTCTATCCAAGGGTGTCAGGTTTTGTCGAAATTCTGCTAAACTTTAACCATTTTCAGACAATTAATTTTATTTATTTGAAAGCTTGAAGTTTGACATACGGTCTGGTATACATCCAGTTGACGCAAAAATCATTGAAATAATCCAGTGAATAATTTACTATTTCTTATATGCAATTTTAACCATTTTCGGACAATGAATTTTTTTTATTTGAAAGCTTGAAGTTTAACATACGGTCTGTTATACGTCCAGTTCGAATAATAATCGTTGAAATAATTCCGCGAATAATTTATTATTTCTTGTCTGCAACTTCAGCCATTTTCAGACAATTAATCTTTCTATTTGAAAGCTTGAAGTTTAACATATAGTCTGGTATACATCCAGTTGACACAATAATCATTGCAATAATTCCGCGAATAATTTACTATTTCTTATCTGCAACTTTAGCCATTTTCAGACAATGAATTTTTTTTATTTGAAAGCTTGAAGTTTAACATACATTCTGGTATACATCCAGTTGACACAAAAATCATTGAAATAATTCCGCGAATAATTTACTATTTCTTATCTGCAACTTTAGCCTTCTTCAGACAATTCATTTTTTTTATTTGAAAGCTTGAAGTATAACATACGGTCTGTTATACATCCAGTTGCCGCAAAAATCATTGAAATAATTCCGCGAATAATTTACTATTTTTTATCTGCAACTTTAGCCATCTTCAGACAATTCATTTTTTTTATTTGAAAGCTTGAAGTTTAACATACGGCCTGTTATACATCCAGTTGACACAATAATCATTGAAATAATTCCGCGAATAATTTACTATTTCTTGTCTGCAACTTCAGCCATTTTCAGACAATTAATCTTTCTATTTGAAAGCTTGAAGTTTAACATATAGTCTGGTATACATCCAGTTGACACAATAATCATTGCAATAATTCCGCGAATAATTTACTATTTCTTATCTGCAACTTTAGCCATTTTCAGACAATGAATTTTTTTTATTTGAAAGCTTGAAGTTTAACATACGGTCTATTATACATCCAGTTGGAACAATAATCATTGAAATAATTCCGCGAATAATTTACTATTTCTTATATGCAATTTTAACCATTTTCATACAATTAATTTTTTGTATTTGAAAGCTTGAAGTTTAACATACATTCTGGTATACATCCAGTTGGAACAATAATCATTGAAATAATTCCGCGAATAATTTACTATTTCTTATATGCAATTTTAACCATTTTCATACAATTAATTTTTTGTATTTGAAAGCTTGAAGTTTAACATACATTCTGGTATACATCCAGTTGACACAATAATCATTGAAATAATTCCGCGAATAATTTACTATTTCTTATCTGCAACTTTAGCCTTCTTCAGACAATTCATTTTTTTTATTTGAAAGCTTGAAGTATAACATACGGTCTGTTATACATCCAGTTGCCGCAAAAATCATTGAAATAATTCCGCGAATAATTTACTATTTTTTATCTGCAACTTTAGCCATCTTCAGACAATTCATTTTTTTTATTTGAAAGCTTGAAGTTTAACATACGGCCTGTTATACATCCAGTTGACACAATAATCATTGAAATAATTCCGCGAATAATTTACTATTCCTTGTCTGCAACTTCAGCCATTTTCAGACAATTAATCTTTCTATTTGAAAGCTTGAAGTTTAACATATAGTCTGGTATACATCCAGTTGACACAATAATCATTGCAATAATTCCGCGAATAATTTACTATTTCTTATCTGCAACTTTAGCCATTTTCAGACAATGAATTTTTTTTATTTGAAAGCTTGAAGTTTAACATACGGTCTATTATACATCCAGTTGGAACAATAATCATTGAAATAATTCCGCGAATAATTTACTATTTCTTATATGCAATTTTAACCATTTTCATACAATTAATTTTTTGTATTTGAAAGCTTGAAGTTTAACATACATTCTGGTATACATCCAGTTGGAACAATAATCATTGAAATAATTCCGCGAATAATTTACTATTTCTTATATGCAATTTTAACCATTTTCATACAATTAATTTTTTGTATTTGAAAGCTTGAAGTTTAACATACATTCTGGTATACATCCAGTTGACACAATAATCATTGAAATAATTCCGCGAATAATTTACTATTTCTTATCTGCAACTTTAGCCTTCTTCAGACAATTCATTTTTTTTATTTGAAAGCTTGAAGTATAACATACGGTCTGTTATACATCCAGTTGCCGCAAAAATCATTGAAATAATTCCGCGAATAATTTACTATTTTTTATCTGCAACTTTAGCCATCTTCAGACAATTCATTTTTTTTATTTGAAAGCTTGAAGTTTAACATACGGCCTGTTATACATCCAGTTGACACAATAATCATTGAAATAATTCCGCGAATAATTTACTATTTCTTATATGCAATTTTAACCATTTTCAGACAATTAATCTTTCTATTTGAAAGCTTGAAGTTTAACATATAGTCTGGTATACATCCAGTTGACACAATAATCATTGCAATAATTCCGCGAATAATTTACTATTTCTTATATGCAATTTTAACCATTTTCATACAATTAATTTTTTGTATTTGAAAGCTTGAAGTTTAACATACATTCTGGTATACATCCAGTTGACACAATAATCATTGAAATAATTCCGCGAATAATTTACTATTTCTTATCTGCAACTTTAGCCTTCTTCAGACAATTCATTTTTTTTATTTGAAAGCTTGAAGTATAACATACGGTCTGTTATACATCCAGTTGCCGCAAAAATCATTGAAATAATTCCGCGAATAATTTACTATTTTTTATCTGCAACTTTAGCCATCTTCAGACAATTCATTTTTTTTATTTGAAAGCTTGAAGTTTAACATACGGCCTGTTATACATCCAGTTGACACAAAAATCATTGAAATAATTCCGCGAATAATTTACTATTTCTTATCTGCAACTTTAGCCTTCTTCAGACAATTCATTTTTTTTATTTGAAAGCTTGAAGTATAACATACGGTCTGTTATACATCCAGTTGCCGCAAAAATCATTGAAATAATTCCGCGAATAATTTACTATTTTTTATCTGCAACTTTAGCCATCTTCAGACAATTCATTTTTTTTATTTGAAAGCTTGAAGTTTAACATACGGCCTGTTATACATCCAGTTGACACAATAATCATTGAAATAATTCCGCGAATAATTTACTATTCCTTGTCTGCAACTTCAGCCATTTTCAGACAATTAATCTTTCTATTTGAAAGCTTGAAGTTTAACATATAGTCTGGTATACATCCAGTTGACACAATAATCATTGCAATAATTCCGCGAATAATTTACTATTTCTTATCTGCAACTTTAGCCATTTTCAGACAATGAATTTTTTTTATTTGAAAGCTTGAAGTTTAACATACGGTCTATTATACATCCAGTTGGAACAACAATCATTGAAATAATTCCGCGAATAATTTACTATTTCTTATATGCAATTTTAACCATTTGCATACAATTAATTTTTTGTATTTGAAAGCTTGAAGTTTAACATACATTCTGGTATACATCCAGTTGGAACAATAATCATTGAAATAATTCCGCGAATAATTTACTATTTCTTATATGCAATTTTAACCATTTTCATACAATTAATTTTTTGTATTTGAAAGCTTGAAGTTTAACATACATTCTGGTATACATCCAGTTGACACAATAATCATTGAAATAATTCCGCGAATAATTTACTATTTCTTATCTGCAACTTTAGCCTTCTTCAGACAATTCATTTTTTTTATTTGAAAGCTTGAAGTATAACATACGGTCTGTTATACATCCAGTTGCCGCAAAAATCATTGAAATAATTCCGCGAATAATTTACTATTTTTTATCTGCAACTTTAGCCATCTTCAGACAATTCATTTTTTTTATTTGAAAGCTTGAAGTTTAACATACGGCCTGTTATACATCCAGTTGACACAATAATCATTGAAATAATTCCGCGAATAATTTACTATTTCTTATATGCAATTTTAACCATTTTCAGACAATTAATCTTTCTATTTGAAAGCTTGAAGTTTAACATATAGTCTGGTATACATCCAGTTGACACAATAATCATTGCAATAATTCCGCGAATAATTTACTATTTCTTATCTGCAACTTTAGCCATCTTCAGACAATTCATTTTTTTTATTCGAAAGCTTGAAGTTTAACATACGGTCTATTATACATCCAGCTGACACAATAATCATTGAAATAATTCCGCGAATAATATACTATTTCTTATCTGCAACTAAAACGTTATTTTCTGTTTGGATTTTTGGACAGTCGATTGAAAATGACGAGCCGTAGTGGCGCTGTTATCCACGAATTCCGAATTCATAGAGTAGGGAGGAGGGGGATGAGTTCGTTTACATCAACAAACGTTCGCGATATCATAACAGTTTTCAAAGCCCGGTACGGAAGAGTAAACGCGTTTCCATCGTCGACGGGCATCACGGCCAAAATATATAAAAATACACTAGTAGGAAAAACACTCTGGCGCTCGTTAGTCGGCAATTCATTCGTTATCGCGAGGCTCTCAAGAAATGTCGCTTTGAGCTTAATTGATTAGCTCGTTAGGCTCGCGCTCTTGTTAAAGAAAAGAGGCGCGCCGTGCAAATAGCGTTGTCCCGTTGACCAGTATCTACGAAGGCAGAGGTTCCCTTTGACGAAAAGATAATTTCCCGTGATTGTGACGGGTAATTTTGCTAATGAAAATTCCAGCGCGTAATAACGCATTCACAAAGACTGCACTTCGGGGCCGGGGCTTTTGCTAGACTTGGTTCTTTCTGGAGCCAGCGCAGCAGGTATTGTTTCAGTTGCCGAGATTGCGGATTTAGAATTCCGCCTCGAGCTTTCTCGCTCGGGTCGCTCGCAAATTCGCCGGAATAAATAAAATTAACGGTCAACAGGATCGAATCGTTGTTTTCTTGACGAGGACAAGCACGAGGGCGCGACGACGTGAAAATTGTAATAGAAACTTGATCATTGCGAACGGTGCGCGACGCTATGGAGTACAAAGTTCCGGGAAAAGTGAGATATTTGGCAGAAGAAACCGTAAAAAACTATTTTGGCGTTATTTGTCGGCTCAAGATCATAAAAAAGCAGGTCATTGAATTCGTCTCGACGTCAGCTAGAACATTATGACATAAAAAATTTTTTTTTAGATATATAAAATCAAAGGGATTTTTATTTTTTATCGAAAAATAATTGTTTTCACTGTATTTCAAAAAAGTATCTGTTACTCACCGTGAAAAAGCGGTTTTTATGACAGTGCACCTCGCCAAAAAATGTGAAAAAATCCATGAACAATACTTATACATATACACTGATACCGTATGTACAAATGTAAATGACATCGCTTTCAAACTTCATGCAAAATCTGCATTGCACCGATATCTGTTGTTGTCGACCATTTTGTTACAGTTAAAAATCGAACATTTTATATGTAGGAACCTAATGGCAACATCCCGCATCGTGTATTGCAGATTTATTCTATCCAGACAACTCCTTCGCTCATTAACAAAACGAATCGCGACCAGCGCACCGAGATCTCCGCACTTAATCAAATCGTAAAACGTGGCTCGGCGGACAGTGTCCCAGTTGGATCGAGCACACTTGTCCACACTTGAAAATGCGTCTCGTGTATAGAAAAGCGTAGTATCTGCGGCGGACACAAGTTTCGCCGTCGCTGATGGCTGCGTTTTGTGTTGGTCAAAGCGCAACAAAGCCAAACAGTTTGTACAGCACGACTCCGGGATCCCCGCGTTACAAGTGCCATAATTTTCCCGGAGCATTTTCCAAACTTTCCGCCGCCTTTGTGCGATCCTTTGTAAGGCGAGTCTCACTCGGACCAGCAGCCGCGCCACTATATCAATTTTAGTGTCTTGCAATACGGTTGCCATCCATTCCGCCGCGCCGGAAGATCCCCGAGCGTTCTGTACTGCGGCTCCCGCTCTTTCCTCGAGTGTTTCGCCGGGGGAGCGATTAAAGGCGATGATTTATACCATTCGTTTGTTCGTTAACCGCGCAACGAGGGAAACAAGTTAGTCGTAGACCACGCACAGTGGTCCGGATCGAGAAATTCACATTTTGCCTGAAACGAACTTTCGCGTGTCGATGTCTAATCAACGAACATTATTGCTTCCTGAATGTCCGTGAACCTCGGAAATGAAGAAAATAGCACAATTTCACTTTAATCGTGGCAAATAAGGGGTATTTAACACTAGATCTACTGAGCACTAAACGCATTTGGCATACATTGCCTTATATTAATGACAAAATTGCATTTATTTAGATCTCGTTCGAGTTTTGTTTAAATATGTGCTTCAGTAAAGAAGTTCACTAAAAAAATTTTTCAGAAAAATATATCTATAATATCAATATTTCTAAAAGAAAAAATCTGGAACCAGTCAAAATGACTGGTCTGGTAAATCTAGTAATATTTAATATTTAATATTTCTCATCTTTAAGTACTTTTTGTTTTTTTAAAACACTTCATATCACTAATAATAGTTTCTGCGACATCGTGGAAGCGAGATATCTCGTCCAATGCAGTGAAAGGGTGAATTTGATCTCAAGAAAGTGAAACCAACAAACAAGCTAACAGTACAATTATTTCAAATTAAATGTAATATTATTATTACACTGGAAAAACAATGCCACGAATTTTTTGGGTATAGCCGGTGCAATCCTCCTCGAAAAAGAGTTCGCCCTTTGTGGATCTCGATCTTCCAGCAATGCAATTCCTGTTGCATTCTTCTGTTGCACGCTGCATGCTCACTTTTCCGCCCCCGTCAATATTTTTCATGAAATCGTTCGGTTCCGCGCAAAGGAATTCGCGCCGTTACGCGTTTGCGATACTATGAAAAAATTCTTTTCATTATTAGAATATTGATTTTCTAGAGTAGAATACGATGGAATTTACAAGCCTTGATTACTTTTCAATGTTTTCAAGTTTCAAGTCAGCCTTAAACGTATAATGCAAAACTGATGTACAGTGAGTGTACAAAGTATTCGTACACTTTTTAAAAACTAATAATTTTTTTATAATTGTACCAAACAACATGATTTTTTGTAATCAATTAGAAGTATTGGTTTACGAAGTGATATACAAAAAAGATTTTCCAAAAATTATAATTTACAAGGTTAAATGCAAAAATAAACTAGAGGGCTATTGTTGCTCGCTCGCAGGGTTGTTTTTGCTCGCTCGCTTCGTGAGCTCGCGGGTAGGACTGCTCTTGCGAGAGGGTTAGTGATACGCATGGCTACTGATATTAATGTTTTTTATTTGGTGTGTGACTCTCCAAGAGTCACACAAAGAACTTCCCGATTCGTTACTCCTTCGCCAACATCGCTAACATCGTTCTTGTTTTGTACTTTCATCAATATTCTCCCTAAATGTATTCTTGGGAGTAGAGATGATAAATTCATTCTTGCATTGGAATCACTTTCGATTATTCCAAGCGGTAACATTAGCATCAGTTAAAAAAGAAATTTTTTTAAAATCTAAAACAAAAAATTTTTTTTAAATCTAAAAAAAAAAATTAAGAAAAAAATTTTTTTTTATGTAATTGCGTTTGGTTCTTTGGTGGAAAATTTTCGTCCTCCCTTATAAATTGCATTGTAGAATCAACTCTTTTCGAAAAAAAACTACTTGACCAATATGGACCAAAATCTAATCAGCTCTAAGTTACGACGGGACACATCGATTGCATCATTCATCATCCTGATCGCGTTGGTACATTTTCTGAAAACGTTAACGAAAAATTTGATACCATACAAACGGACATACGCACACACACGCACACACCCACACACACACACACACACATTCAAACATTTTGATAAAAATAGTCTAAAATGACTCCAATGACCATGAAACGTGAAGATCTGCTAAAAAATCGATTTTCGATTTTCGGGGTAATTACAGTAACTTCCCTATGAATCGGGAAGTTAAAAAGGCATTTTTTTAGCTTTTTTATTTGGGTCCTTAATGAAAATTTAAAATATATGTTTAGTAGATCTATGTTAGTTATAAACATGCTGAACACTTCATTGAAATCGATTAACATACACACGAGCTACAAGCGGTTAAAAATTGTGAAAATCATAGTTTTGCACGACTTTTGATCAGTTTCTGCTTAAAATCCACAGAATCGGACATCTTTCGATGCGTGTCGTTTTTTCCTGCGTCAACCGATCTTCGATTAAATTTTCAGTATGTGTATAACTAACATAGATCTACTAAACATATATGTTAAATTTTCATTAAAGACCCAAATAAAAAAGTTTTAAAAAATGCCTTTTTTATTTTTGCATTTAACCTTGTAAATTATAATTTTTGGAAAATCTTTCTTGCATATCGTTTCGTAAAACAATGCTTCTAAGTGATTATAAAAAGTCAGATCGTTTGGTACAGTTATAAACTAGAGGGCTATTGTTGCTCGCTCGCTTCGCTCGCTCGCGAGTAGGGTTGTTTTTGCTCGCTCGCTTCGCGAGCTCGCGGGTAGGACTGCTCTTGCGAGAGGGTTAGTGATACGCATGGCTAGTAGGGCCTACTGATATTAATGTTTTTTATTTGGTGTGTGACTCTCCAAGAGTCACACAAAGAACTTCCCGATTCGTTACTCCTTCGCCAACATCGCTAGCATCGTTTTTTTTTTTTTGTACTTTCATCGATATTCTACCAAAATGTATTCTTGGGAGTAGAGATGATAAATTCACTGTTGCAAAGGAATAACTTTCGATTATTCCAAGCGGTAACATTAGCATCAGTTTAAAAATAAAAATTTTTTTTAATCTAAAAAAAAAATTTTTGTTAAATAAAAAGAATTAAGAAAAAAATTTTTTTTATGTAATTGCATTTGGTTCTTTGGTGGAAAATTTTCGTCCTCCCTTATAAATTGCATTGTAGAATCAACTCTTTTCGAAAAAAAACTAAAAATCTAAAAAACTACTTGACCAATATGGACCAAAATCTAATCAGCTCTAAGTTACGACGGGGCACATCGATTGCATCATTCATCATCCTGATCGCGTTGTTACTTTTTCTGAAAACGTTAACGAAAAATTTGATTACATAGAAACTGCCATACGCACACACACACACACACACACACATACGAACATTTTGCTGAAAATAGTCTAAAATGACTGCAATAACCATGAAACGTGAAGATCTGCTAAAAAATCGATTTTCGATTTTCGGGGTAATTACAATAACTTCCCTATAAAATCGGGAAGTTAAAAAGTTTTTAAAAAGTGTACGAATACTTTGTACACCCACTGTAAGTATAACTTGGTATCTTGGTATCTTTGAACTTTCAAAGGTTCTTTTATTTTGATACAACCAGTAGATACCGAGGTATTTCGTACTTCCTATTCTCTGACCCGGTATACTCAACAATATTTTCGGTTTTAATAAAACACTCGAACAATTCTTCCGACAATCAAATTTACCAACTTGATCGAATATTTTGTGCCAGTGATATGGAAAGACAACATTGCGAGGAAACAATTTATAAACAGCGTTGAACTATATTTGCTCGTAATATTGACGCACAAGCGAGGCCGCAATACTCGTCAGACCAAACCTAGATATGTATATCCCTTTGCAACGATCTACACCTACGTTGTTCCAATTAATAAACTATTTGTTGTCGTAAGTCTCGTGCATTCAGCACGAATCATGAATAATTCTTTTGCAACCCTGTTATCGTTACAGCTGTTTGCAAACATATTTGCCCGGAACTGATTGCCCGATGTAAATTAAAATTCATCAGGATAGAACGACTGTTTGCGGAACGCATCTGGCTTGCCAGATATGAAACGTATCGACGAGCCGCGAATTGTTTCCTCTGTGTTTCGTGTCCTCGGCACAAAGAAAATTGCGTCATCGTTTCTAGGGCTTTTGTTATGCTTCGATACCTCTGTGTCCCCGTTGTGTCCAGCGATCCAATGGAATGCCAATATTTCCAATGTTTACCGACTTTCTTGAATCTACTACTGTTGAATTATCGCGACAACAAATTCGTGATTTTTATTCGCAACACTGAACCTATCAAGCAGTAAAAACACCTTACGTGTGTTATTTAGATATCGCACGATTTTATTATAATGTGTGCTCGAATGGTGTAATTTATTCAATCATTTTCCACCGAAAACGTCTAAAAATGTTAATAATTGTAGAATAAGGTGCTGGCCATTTGACAATGGTAGGTTTAGTATTATATTAGACGACACATCCATAGAAAATTCTAAAAGAGCAAAAAAATCTTCACAGAAGTTTAAGAGATACTAGTTGGATAAACTTTACTTTACCGGACTCAAAATTAGTACCTTTCTCCTACGAATTATGATGTATTTGGTATGTAATCCCGTAAATTTGTACCCGGCGCGGATGCAGATCGAAGTTTGGATCCTCTACGATCAATAGTTGAGGTGTTATCGCCGCTTAAAGTTGAGCATTTTTGGCAGGTAAGGGCGCCGTCATATTGGTTTGTAGTGACGACCGCGAGTCCATTACCTTGCCACCCCCCGCTCCCCCCTCGACCTAATCCTAATCAACTCGGTAAGCGGCGTGCGACCGTCACCACAAACCAATATGGCAGCGCCCTTACCTGTCAAAAATACTGCAGATTGCTCAACTTTAAGCAAGCATAACTCCTCAACTATTGATCCTACAGGATCGAAACTTCGATCTGCAGCCGCCACGGGTACAAATCTACTGGATTACATACTAAATACATCATAATTCGTAGGAGAAAGGCACAAATTTTGAGTCCGGTAGAGCAAAGAGCAACCTACTAGTTTTATGTAATGCGATGTTCTAAATTATTCCCGATTTGTTCACAAAGTGGTGTTTTCTAGTGCGAACGAACGTTTCACTCGTTGCTCGGGGCTCTGATACGTTGCTCATGAATTCCCCAGCGGATTCGACAGGCTCCGTAAAGTTGTCACGCCGAAATATCACAGCATTTGCTTAATTTATTATCAGCGCAACGACCGGAGTATCGCGTCTGCGACAAACGAACGTGTAGAACCGATTGCAGCCGACAGTTACGGACGCAAAGGGTCCTCGTCGTTCTCGATTAATCAGCCGGGGCATTTCGTAACGACATAGCAACACAACATCTGCCGCGTGTCCCGCCACTAGACGTCAGTCCAGGGCTTCGACTAACAAAAGTGCCACCCGTTATGCGAGAGTACGGTTCTAACAACGGGAGTGACATTATGCGAGCGAAAGATGATCGACAGAAAGGAAACCATGGACTGAGGTCCTCGATTGTGTTGTTTGGACGTTTGTGTTGGAGTTTCTGCCATACCGCCAAGCGGAAATCTGTGGTTGCAAGGAAAAATGCCGCATGCCTCAATTTCAAAAATTTGAGTTTATATATTAGTTGAGTTTCAGAGTCTAGGATTTACGTGTTTATCAGAAAAAAGTCATAGAAATTCGAAAGGCTCAGAAAATAATGCAATTTAACCGATGTCCTATGTCAAAGAATCAGTAATGGGTTACACTGTCCAACAAATTCAAACTTTTTTTTTACCTTTCGATTCATGCGATTCTTATAGAGTTTTTCGCGCTGATTCCGAATCTGTCCTTAATGTTTCTCCTAAACGCACAGTTTTTGAGAAATTTGAGTTTGGAAAAATGACCTATTTTTCAACTTTGAACAAATATTGTGATGTTATTATAAAAGATATTGAATTGATCTTTACATAAAAAGATTCTCTAGACTTTCCCGAATCCAGTGATGTGCAATAGTAATACATTATGATTGTTTAAACATGTTTAAACAATCATTAAAGACGGAGAGGCACCACTTTTGCACCAATTTTTGACGATATTTTTGAATTTATCTCAAAAAATAAGGGTCCGGCAGAAAATCGAACTATACCATACGATAGTGCAGACTTTTATCTTGAGAAACCCCCCTTTGAAGTTTGAAACGTCGACGTTTTTACCGAAACAGAAAGTAAAATATCTTCGCCCGACACGAGCTGCCGCCAGTGGCGCTCACCACTACAACGGGCGTTCGCCGCGGCGTATCCCGTAGAACGCCTATTCTAGCGGTAAGCGCCACTGGCGGCAGCTCGTGTCGGGCGAAGATATTTTGCTTTCTGTTTCGGTAAAAACGTCGACGTTTCAAACTTCAAAGGGGGGTTTCTCAAGATAAAAGTCTGCACTATCGTCTGGACTATCATGGTTTAAACATGTTTAAACAATCATAATGTATTACTATTGCACATCACTGGATTCGGGAAAGTCTAGAGAATCTTTTTATGTAAAGATCAATTCAATATCTTTTATAATAACATCACAATATTTGTTCAAAGTTGAAAAATAGGTCATTTTTTCAAACTCAAATTTCTCAAAAACTGTGCGTCTAGGAGAAACATTAAGGCCAGATTCGGAATCAGCGCGAAAAACTCTATAAGAATCGCATAGTGAGAATCGAAAGGATTTTTGGCTGTTGGACAGTGTTATCCAAAAGTACCTTTAGGATGTTGAATGAGAATATTTGTCAAAAGCCATGTTTGTTTCTCGTCACTTTCTTGTATTTCTAACCTGCAATGATAGACAATTTTAACAATGCAGTCGTATACGATTGAAGAGCGTGTTAAAGTTATTAAAATTTATTTTGGAAATCAGTGTTCAGTAAAAAATAGCCATCGTAAATTACGTGATTTTTTCGGCATATATAATCGTCCATCAGAGCAAACAATTCGAAATTTGGTTATAAAAATTTGATGAAACTGGATCTCTTCATGATAAACCAAAGTCTGGCAGACCAAAAACAGCTCGTTCGAATGAAAACATTCCTGCTGTTCGTGAAAGTGTTGCTAATGACCCATCAACGTCAATTCCACATCGTTCGCAAGAATTTGAGCATTTTTTCGAATTGATGCCTGTAAACGTGGTCGTGGTGGTCATTTGGCAGACATCGTCTTTCATACATATTTGTCATAGATGATACCTGATAATTAAATTTGAAAAAACCAATAAAATTAAAAATGGTATGTTTTTTATTTAAAAAAAACTTCTTATAGTCTATTTTGGATAACCCTGTATAATCAAAACTTTAAACGGCAAAATCTCGAAAGTGAACGTATGTAGTATGTATGTGCAACCATAGGAATATACTCAAGCGCAAAATGGAGTCAAAATAATATTTATAGGAAAAATTCACAGCATTGAAATCCTTTAATTCAAATGACTATCGATCAAACATGCGTGCCATTCTAGGAGAGACCGAGTTTTCTAATTATCACAACTGCCGCTCAGCTGGTAAAGTTAATTCGGGCGAGCGACGTCAAAAGTTTCATTTGCCGCGTGCGTTCTAATTTGCGACAGCGTACGCGCCCCTTCATGGCGCAATTGCGTCGCAAAGGGGTGGAACGTAGCTCGAAAGATGCCACATCTCTCGCTGTGCGGGAGGTTTACGCCCCTAAGAGGTGGACAGTATGGTATAACGCGGTACACGGTCTCCGTTTTCGTCGTGTCACGACCAAGCTGTTCGAAAGAATTTTACTTCACGCTGTCCGTTAATGCCTGACGTTCCTGTGAAACGAGCTTCTCCTTTCCTGCGGGATCGTAGGTGAGCTCCGTGTGCTTTTCGAAGTTCAGGTCTGGCAAAAACTGTTCCCCGTGCCCTTTACCGTTTTTCGCCGAGCTGCGGTGTGCCGCAGGATATTTTTCCTGCTGTGAAAAGTCCACGTGAATTGCGCAATTAACCGCGCCATACCCGAGCCAACGCGAGTTCTCTTCGCAACGGTGCGCAACCGTCTGGCTGCTCCTAAGAAAAGAGGCTGTTGACTACAATACTTTTCCGCCGAACGGTTAACCCAGAGTGTCGATTTAACATCGCACACAGTGGTGCCGTTCGCGAATCTAGCTGGACAAAATTATTCTAGCATTATTTTAAGACTCAAAGCCGTAGTTAAGTAGGTCAATGGATTCCTCTTGACATCAGCTACAACAATATGTAATAAAAAATACTTAGCGACATTTAAAAAATTAACATAATCATATTTTTTTATTAAAAAAAAAGTTTTGTGAATTTTTTTCATTGGGATTTATAGATGACCGAGTATCGATTAACTTTTGTTGAAAACATTGTCTTGCCAGATTATCCGAAATGTTCAAAACATCATTTCATCTCAAGTGTTTACGTTTCTTCGCTGCTAATATCGTTCACAAATGTATCGATCCTTCTTTTCTTGCTCTTGTCAGAACATTCGACAAATTGTTTCATTGGACGTCCTCTACCAAAAGATTTTCCATCTACTGTTTGTATACGTTTATTTGAAAACTTCACTTTACCGTCCAACCACTGTTCATTTTTGTTTTGAAATTTAGTTACACTACGGTAACTTTTCTGCCACTTGTTGTTTAAATTTACGCAAAAACTATCACACACTTTGTTCATACACTCCTTTTCATCAGCACTATTGTCTTTTAAATTAAAATAGTGCACTACATAACTGTATACACAAGCACTTCTTTTAGCAAAGTTCACCCCACTGCGCCAAACATGAAGTATCTTCGCGCAGGAAATTTCAGCAGGCGCCAGTAAAATGTAAAAAACGACGAAGGTTGATAGAGGCAGGCGATAATTTTTTGTAAGATGATTCTACCATACTTAATCTACGATTTGAGAGTGAAAGTATGTCAAAGGATTGCAAAACTTTTTTTGTAAGTCTACCTAAAGGTAAAGCAACTTGCTAAGACAGAAAATATAATAATACGTAGATATTATTGGTTTTTCTGTGAAATATATAAGTACATACCTTTCTTAGAATTACCCATATTCAACAAAGTAAAATAGGTACATAAAAAATCGAAGGCAAGGTTCGTTCGGGAATGCTTGAAACACGACTGGCGCGTGCAATGTTTTGACACCCGCAAAAGCTCATTTTCTACCTGTTTTAGAAGCATTTTACAACACCTCTTCGAGTAAATGACGTAAATTAACCCTTATCAACCATTTCATTAGAAGGAAGTCCCAACATGTTTCGCGCTTTTCTGCGAAAATGTGATTTTTGATTTTTGTCCAGCTAGATTCGCAATCGGCACCACTGTGCGTCGCGTGGATGGTGAGCTGTAGTTAGGCTTAACCTTTAACTACCCGCGCTGGTGTAAAAAGTACACCAATTCAATAATATATGTACTGTCCAGAGCACGAGAGAAAACTAGTGGGAGGGGAACGGGGCAGGAGGAACGCAAAGGCAATTTTCTTAACCCCTTCCCTACCCGCTAGGTTTCTCTCGTGCTCCGCACAGTACTCAGTCACACAGTGATACATGTGATGTAGTAAATACACCGCGCGAATAGTTACGTGAAAATTCAGGGCGGGAGTAGTCAAAGATTAAGGGCTATTTTCATAAAGCTGCGACAGCTACATACTGCCGAATAATGCAAATTACGCCCCGCAAACGTAAAAATTAGACCTTTGAGGGCGATTGCTGCCTAGATTGATCTTTTATCTAGCGCTTTTGACTAGTGAAAAACCCCATCTTTGCATTAGCGAGAAATGGGAAGGCGCATCCCGCACCCTTACACCCCGAAAAAACGAGTCTACCTCCTTAACAGAACTCGTTATGTCGCTAGCTCTAATTCTAGACCTCTCAATATAAAATTGCCAGTAAAAAATTGCTCAACGTTGGAGTTTTTGCTCGTTCGAATTCGATACATTTTCGAAACTCTTCAATTCCACCGCCCCGTATGACAATATAATTTTTCTAATACAATTGCACGCATGCAGATCGCCGACGCATCGAGTGCCCATAATGCAGTTCGTAACGAAAGCAACTATAGGCGCGAAATCTTATGAATCTTTTAAGCAGCGCGATACTTCCAGGCATTTTACGATTCAGAGCGCATCCGTGGGAAAAGTTTCGCTTTTCGAAGCGAGTGGAACACAAGTTTGCTTTTCCCTCCTTCGATCCTCGGCGAGTTCGTCCGAAGGCCAGGATCGCGCCGGCTAAGCGTTATCCATCGAATAGTTATACATTCTTCGGCGGATCGTGGCTCGTGCTCTTTTATAAGCGGTCGTGGGGCCAGTGGCTTTTCCGAGAGAAGCCGGATAGGTGGTGAGAAATAAATTAAACATCAGCCCGGAGAATTCGTTTAAAGTTTCCGGCAGCAACTGATCCACCAGCTGCTGCAAGTTCGTGGCACATCTAATTTGCTACTCAAAGGATTACGTGTTAAGCCTTGCACACACTTGGCTCGGATGCTTGCGAACAATGTAACCGCACATACTGCCAAGCTTGAGAATATTGTCGATACTGTTTTATAAACGTTCTACTGTATTTCTTGTCTCTTTCATTCCTGGGCTTCTCTGATCTTTAATCGAGATGTATCAGATTGTATTGATTCATACACCACAATTAATATTCCATTTCATCACACAGAGATTGCTATATTCGGCACACGCATTGCCAGCGGCACAGTATTATCCTATGCTTCGTGTAAACAGAGTTAGATTAATTATGTGCACTTTGTTATTTCGAGCTGTCGCTAGACCGTAGTGTTCCACGCATTTCGAATAATTAAAAATCACAACATGAAATACATTACTCTCTAAACGTGTTTTACATTATCCAGCCACTGAAACCAGAGCTGGGCAAAAATTTTATTTAAATAAAAATTTCGAATAAAAAACTTGGAAAAAACCCACTTTGTTCGACATTTTTATTTAAATAAAATTTCTGCCCAACTCTGACTGGAACGAATAATTCAAGAAGTATTGTTAGAGCGCACTATTTTTTTGGTAAAACCTTTTTGTTATACAGGGTGTCCCAAAATTCGTGAACTTCCCGAAACGGGGTGGTTCCTGAGACCATTTTTTTTTAATTATTTGGTCCCTTCAGGGTTTCAAATCCATTTTGCCAACTCCCTATCTTTCCACTTTCACCACTATCGCCTTTTCAGCGGGACCTACAGTTTATAAAGGTGGGTTCCAAACCACCTTGGGTCACTACAGATTTTTTAAAAAGATACATGGAATATTTCCAGAGGTGCCGGCATCGGGGATTGAATCTGCGACCACGGAGTCCGCAGGCGCGCACTTCACCTACTGAGCCACTGTGCGCCCTCCTGAGACCATTTCAAGCGACATTTTCCTTTGCAATAATGTTATCCGCGGATTTGTTTAGGAGTTATTAACGAAAAACACGGACCAATCAGAACGCGACCTAGACACGAGTTGCCACAGTCGGCCAATAGACAGTTGGCGCGCCGGGCCGGTTGTGGCAACTCGCGCCTAGGTCGCGCTCTGATTGGTCCGTGTTTTTCGTTAATAACTCCTAAACAAAGCCGCGGATAACATTTTCGCAAAAGAAAATATCGCTTGAAATGGTCTCAGGAACCACCCCCTTTCGGGAAGTTTACAAATTTTGGGACACCCTGTATTATATCCAAGTTAGTTCCTACACAAGAGTAAAAAGAATTTCTCTGATGAGCCATTGTCTGATGAATCCATTGCTTTTATGAACACTGACTCTTTAATTATACAGTTTCGTGGGCATGGTTATATAACATTATTTTATATAACTGCAAATTCTGTATTTTTGTATATTATTATAGATCTACATCGATTACAATGAACCGTCTGAATTGTGTAAAAAATGGAGTATTTTATATTTATCATTTTTAAGCAATTTCCACCAAGATGACACGTTTTAAAAATCGATTACTTGTGCCAAATTCTCAAATGAAACACGTCACATCAATAACAAAGATACGACAAAATTATGGTGACGAGATATCTCGTCCACTTCGTTTCTTCGAAATCGTGGAAACGAGATACTCGTCCATTGTTAAAGGAGGTACGAATTTTGTCCAGCTACTTTACGATCGTGGACCACTGCGGCGACGTGTCTCTCTCAAAATTGGATATTGGTTTCGGTGTCCCCGCGAAAAGCTAGCTCCGGACGTACTCTGGCACGGGAATTGAATCGAGCAGTTTTGCCGGCGACATTTAGATTTTGTCGAACTGCCTGAAAAGTAATTGCGCGCGTACACTTGGTCGTCTCGGTGCGGGCAGCGAGCGGACGGGCTCGATCGCGGAGGAATCGCGCGTGGACGTTCCGGTGATCGGTGCAAATCGAGTTTTCGTTTTCGCAGTGTACCCGAGGGACCGTCCATTTTGTTCGCGATAGAGGGTATTTCGGTAGGAAGTGTAGCGACACGCGGCACAGTTCGTCGGCATGGTGGAAAATACAGTGCGGCGCGGCGCGGCGTCACGAAACAAAGCGTGGCCGGACTGATTGGATTTCTCCGCGTTCGTGCGTATTGTCGCGCGCGTGTCGCTCGCCGCTTTTTATTCGGTCGCGCGACCTTCGTAACGCGATTTCTCACGCACAAAGGGATTTGTTATTGCCCTGCTCGCGATACCGGCACCCCTACTCGCGTCAGCCAATACTCGCTTTAGATTAGCGCACTTCGCGACGAAACTATTTACAAGACACACGCTGGCATTTAACGCTAGATCTACCGAGCACTAAACGCAATTGGCATTCATTGCCTTATATTAATGACAAAATTGCATTTATTTAGATCTCGTTCGAGTTTTGTTTAAATATGTGCTTCAGTAAAGAAGTTCACTAACAAAATTTCTCAGAAAAATATATTTATACTATCAATATTTCTAAAAGAAAAAATCTGAAACCAGTCAAAATGACTGGTGTGGTAAATCTAGTGTTAAACGCGCCCATAATTATGAAAGTTATCCGAGTCATTTCTTGTTTCAACCATCGAGGAGTCATTTAAAAGCGAGACTCGAATTTTCCGATCTGCGTAGCTTGAAATAAAACCAGAAAGAATATTCTGCGACGTTTGCTTTCGAATTTACTGCACTTTGAACGTGGACGAGTTCGATGTTGATACACCAAACATACTCCGTTTGTTTAAAATGGAAAAATGTCTTCTTTCAATGAAACTTGAGTTATCTATTTTCTATTTTTCATGTTTCTCTGCTATCGACGAACAGTGCACGACAGACACATCGATTTAACAAAAGTTTATTGAGATAGTAACCTGAGGTTCAGCTTTGTATCTTAAAATGATGAGACCTGAGCACTGTAGAACAGTATTTCTCAACACATTCCACAATTGGAGATGTTCTACATACACAACAAGCACACAGCGTATTATTCCAGTTCTCTCGCAAAGTTGGCGGAATCATTGCAGAATGCTGAACATTTTTTCGGCTCGTCGGTGGTTCCATTTTTCATTGTCATAGGGAGCGGAATATTTCGCGTTGGTCACCTACTTCACAGGCACGCCGGGCAGCGCCGGGCATTACGAAGTTAACCGGTGGACCACACCGAGCGAAGCGAAACGATACGGAACGTTCCGGGATCGTGCTCGCGAAAATGTGAAGATAACCGGTGACAGGTGGCGGGCCGTCGAAAATAATGACGTCGGAATGGTCGTTTATCAAGGTGAAACGTCACGCGAGACGTATGACAAACGCGGATCGCGAGTGAAATACCGCGACTAGACGTAGGAAGCACGAAATTACGCGAAATTACCCAATATTACCGGGGAACACGCCAACCGAGTGCCGTCCCGATCGAACAGGCCGAAACAGAGTGAGACAGAGAGAGAGGCAAAGAGAGACAGAGAGAGAGAGAGAGGAGAGCACGGTGCACCTGGCAGGTGTGCCTAACATCCAAGTGTTTTCCTGCATGGTCGGAAGCAGGCGGCCTTATATCAGCTCGATTATCGCGTATAGGATATTGTAGCCGGCTCTAGGCCCTAGCCTCCCGGTACGTCCAGCCATTAGGGAACCAGGAAGTCTGCCATTACGCTATCGTGCGGCTCGCTCGCCGGGAACGAAAGAAAAGAAACCGAAGAGATTTTATTTCCTTTTCTCCTCTTTCTCTCGGATTGTTCCGCGGAGTCGGTGATCGGACCGATTTTCTTCCCCGGGTTATATCGATATCGCGGCGACCATTAATCCTGTTTGCGTCTGTGTAAGAGCTAACAAAGATAGAAGACATTATTGGAGCCGGGTACAGCTTATTCTCTGATACTCCGCTCGGGACCAACTTTTAAACAATATTAATACGTACCGATCTCGTTCGAGCTTTCTATCTTTCCTTCGGATTACAGAACTCGATCTAATACGAGCATCTGCGAATTCGCTTCTCCAGTTAATCTACAAGGGATTTAATATAATTCTTTGCGCTTCTAGGTCGCCGGGACTAGCATGATCTCGTGCCCGGGAGAAATGGATTAGTGAGACACAAAGCGGTGACTACGTCGGGAGAGTTCGAGAATGTTGTCACGTTATTATTAATGTATCAAACAAATGTGTACAATTTTTATTTTCCATTAAAGTCAGTGATGAGTCACGAGATAAGAACATACACAAAATTCAAGTTCGAGCAAAGGGACTCTCATGCGTCGCACGACCTTTTCGTGAGTAATCAACACGACATCTCGAGGAGGGGATCCAATCGAGCATTCCCTCGTTCACCGGAGAGACAGGGGTAAACTCGACAGGACCATAATTACAGTAGCGTGGGGAGAGTCGTTCGTGGAAGGTAGATTGTCGCCGTGTCAGAACTTAATCGACTCTGCGTTTCCTCGTGGAAAAAGCCGAACAACTGAGCCCTCTTTGAGGATCGCCGATTGAAAAGGAACCGAGCGTGCGCGAGCCGCTCTTTGTTGGGCGACCTTAATTCTGGGTAGAATTTCGTGGTCTTTTTCAAAATTCGTGAAATTACAAAAACTCATCTGGCGACTCTGATCGACGCTTATGATCCACTCTAAACTTCATCATACTGTTACTATTAGACTGCGGATGTTTATGCAATTTTCAATTTTTGTAGACGAATTTTAAGGGGGATTTATACCCTCGGCTTGTAACTAGAAAGGAACTAGAATCTTACTAGATTTTGGGTCTAAACATGGGTTTACGCGCATCGAGTTTTTGTCCTTATTTGAGCCGATTTATAGCTGGGTGAGGGCTCATTCTATAGAGGAAGGTTAAATACCGCGTGCTCTGCTATTGATTTAACGAGATTATGTTTATATCTAATAATATGAGTATCCAAAGTAGAGGAAAAATCTAGAAAAATAACCGCAGATTTCAATGTATTTTTCTGTCTCAAAGAGACTTTTTTGACTGATGTGATGAGCAGAGCGCGCCGTGATGAACCTTCCTCTATCAAATGAACTATTGTGTAGCTCAAAATATGCTCGTATAAGGACAAAAGATCGATGCGCGTGATTTCATTCACATAGCAGAGATTTCCCCATATTACGTTCATGAAGACAGAGGTTATCTCTGATGTAGAGCCAATCTAGAGCCAATTTTATTTCAGTTAGTTTAGACGAGATGGTGCCTAGTCAGAAGGACTGTCAATCAGTGCTGCGATATTGTGCAACATTTCACTGCTGCACTGCTGTCAATGTGGAATCATAGCAAAACTGACACAGACGAGGTACATATTCTCATCGGTGGCACTAATATTAGTGCGACCTGTCCTGTATAACGGCATTCGCGACGAGCTGAATATAATATGGAAATAGCAAGCAACTCCATCTCGTGTTCATTATGCAGTTGCGTGTTTATCAACGTTACCAAACTTTTTTTCTGCACAGAGGTTGATAACATTGATAAATACCACAAAATCTGAGGGTATAGATCGCCCTTAAGAAAGTGAACATGGCGGCGCTCTTACGTGCAAAGCACTGAAAATCGCTCAACTTTGAAGACTCGTAACTTTCGAACCGTTCAAACGGAACCACAGAACAGATCGAAATTCGCCGCGTTATTTTGCAAACGTGAAGAACCCATATGACCGTCCCCATGCGCTCGATGTCTGGTCGTCGGACGATAAAGTTTCGTTCGGTGCAGCGAACTGCTATCCAGAAGTCAACGTTTTGTTAGCAAGTTGCCGACCTTCTTTTCCCTTTTTCCCCGAAAGAGACGTAACTCCAAGGTGGTCGGAGGCGGATTTAATCCGCTGGTAATCCGATTTCTGGTGGAAACGGAAGACCCTCGGGCAAAGAGTCTTAAGGAGGATCGCAGTGCCTTCGCCATGAATTATATACTTCCCGAGTAAACCGTTCAAGTACAACCAGTTCTGGACTACTGTAATTAAAACGTTAATAGAAGGGACGGAATGGGCTCCGGATAACTCGAGCGAGATAATCTTTTCGGAGGTTACCAAGCCAGACGTGTCTCAGACCAGGTTTTATCTAATTCTGATCGGTCGAGTGCTATGCGAACGACCGACGTCTAAAACAGGCTATCCATCAGTCAGCCTGATGTTCTGGTATTGTCAATAATTTATAGATGTCGCATTAAATAATTGTGAAAAATATAAGAAATTCAGGAGTAGTCATGCCAAATCGATCACTTTTTGCAGGCACCATCGTCGATTTTGTTCTAAGTGAAATATGTTGTAGTCCATGTGAAATTAGGGGGGTTTAAGTCATCATTTTCTCTGGAGAACAATATTAGTAACTACTTTTGGCCAACAACACCTTTTTACCACGTTTTTATTTTAATCATGACTTTATTAATAACTAATATCTATATATTAGTTTTTATAGGAATCATATACAGTAGCGGACAAAACTTTAAGACCGCTCTAAAGAAGACGATAACTTTTTTAATATTGTATTATACGATTTGAACTTTTTTGAGAAGCTAGAGCAATTAGTTTACTAAAGGATGTGAAAAGAAATTTGTTCAAAAATTGCAATTGATCGGAATTGTTGAAAAAATACTAAAAGTTGAATTTTTAACTTTTTTATGTGGGCCTATATTGAAAATTTAAAGAATACGTTTTGTAGATCTGTGTCAATTAAACATATTTTGAAAATTTCGTCAAAATTGGTCGCCGTTGCAATGAGCTACAAACGTTTAAAGATAGTAAAAATTGCAGATTTTCACGATTTTCTGCAATAATTCGTGAAAATCTGCAATTTTTACCATCTTTAAATGTTTGTAGCTCATTGCAATTTTGGCGAAATTTTCAGAATATGTTTAATTGACACAGATCTACAAAACGTATTTTTTAAATTTTCAATATAGGCCCACATAAAAAAGTTAAAAATTCAACTTTTAGTATTTTTTCAACAATTCCGATCAATTGCAATTTTTGAAGAAATTTCTTTTCACATCCTTTAGTAAACTAATTGCTCTAGCTTCTCAAAAAAGTTCAAATCGTATAGTACAATATTAAAGAAGTTATCGTCTTCTTTAGAGCGGTCTTAAACTTTTGTCCGCTACTGTATGTTCTACAAAAAAGGTGTCGTTACTCGATGGAAACCACGAGAAGGTGATGGTTTTCTTCCATCGGGGAGGGATAAGGAGGGTTTATGGTAAGAAGTATGGATAGGATCATTGTGTGGGGTGGACTTAAGGATTATGGAAAAAATATAAGGAAAACTATTTCATTACACTAATAAGTTTGAGTATTTTAGATTTATCTTGGCGACTTCAAGTTTCTCAGTTTCGCCCACTAGGATTTGTAAGAGAGAACAGAAATCCCGACTTTGATGAATTCAAAGATTCGATGAAAGGTGAGAGCTCGCGTTAAAACGTTGTGTGGAAATGATTTATCTCGCGTAGCACAATGAATGCTGTGGACCCGGTGAAAAGCTCAGATTTGTACGGAAATCTACAATTTTAGATAATATTCGCGGAAGACTGGCAAGTCTGTATGACAGCTCATCGGAGACAATCACGTTGAGCCTAGAAAACACCAGCGCACGCGAGTCGGAGGGAGCTTCATCCTCCATCGGTGCAACATTGTCGGTTGCCAGAACCGAAACCAAAGGTAATCCATTTTGTTCATCGTACCGCGCGAAGTTCGCGAAGTTTGATAAAGCCGTGGCAATCTGGAGCAAGCAGAAATCCCTTGGCTCTGATAGGACGCTTCGTAATAGCGACGACACGAAGCGCCGGAACGATCAAAAAGGATAATTAAGACTAGTTGACACTAGTTTCCGAAGGGGGTCGAACATTTTCGATAGGCGACCCGTTAACCAACCGTGCAAACAACACCTTTCTTGCGAAGTTTTCCCGTGTAATTCGAAGCGCGTCAGGTGGTTAGCAGTGCGGCGATCGCGAGGTGGTTAAGCGGCTCGTTGTTCGAGACTATGGGATTAACTTCTTTAGCCGCTCGCTGCTCACCGCTCGTTTTATCGTAGCCAGCTTTCGCGCTTCTTTGCAACCGGATAACAAAATCTGTGTCAAGTTTTCTCGCCAGGCTGCCGAGTGCTGTGCAGATTTATCATACTCGCTGAATCCTTTGGGTTCAACCGCTATGGTCTGCAGATTATGTTACCTCTCTTAAATGATCACGGTTGGAGTTACGTTATGGATAGTCAGCAGACGCTTCTGGTTTGTTTTGTCGACTAATTGTTATCGAGGAAAATAAGTTCGCGCGAAAACCGTCAGTTCAATTCCAACGTTTCTGATTAGAACATACCATTTTAATTCGTCTGACTCTCCAAATACTTAACAAGGGAGGTTACCCAACCGTAACGAAATTTTGGTATGATATAGAACACAAAAAAATATTTGACACGTATTTTTTATAGTACTTTTTATATATTTTATATCGAATTTGGTAATTTTTTATCAGAGGAAAAAATTCCTATCAACGAGCTGTTCTTTTTACCCGATTTTCAACTGTCCTTTCTTCGTGGGAGAACGATTCCCAAGAGGTTAGCGATAATAGAGGGATCGGTGCCGTATATCGTTGATCCGAACTACTCGAACTCGTATCTACTCCCACTGCGAATCGATAAACACGCAAATATCGTAATTTTGAACCAGTCGGCGGGATTAGGGTCAAGGATCGAGCTTGCGGAAAGGCAATGCGAGGGAGAGAAACGAGATTACCGAGATTATTTAGGCTTGACCCTCGGTTCGCTTGTTCGGTTTGCCCAAGACAGAATCCCTGATAAGGGTAATTCCTTATTGATAACTCCGTGAGAAATCGGGAGAGCTCGCCTATTGAACTGGATGCAAAGTTGACCAGCCAGCGTGGAGTGACTTGTTAGCATAGTTGCTAGCCGAAGTTACGCCACCCGCTAGATCCGCTGTTTTCGAAAACGTTTCAGCCAACTACGACTTCCTTTTCTTCGAAATTCTCTTAACTCTCGGCGGCGAACAGGCGTGCCATAAACCTAGAAATACCAGAAGGGCACTGTTATATCCGACATTTTAGTATCGCGGACACATTCGAGTTTGTTCTACTTTCGTTAGTTATGGTCTGGTTTTCGACAGACGAGAAATACACCGACGTTCCAAAACATCCATAGACACGTCTCAAGAAAATGCAGTTGAATAACATTTTATTTCGTACAATAAGAGTTTTGATGGGGATCAGATGTACACTGTATGACCTTTCTTTCTTGAAAACTTTCCCGAACTATGAAATCTCACTGCTGCACATAAATATAGTACACGTGTTGTCGTTCTTACACCTGTTCCTATCATTTTTTATTTCTCCATGTAACTCATGAACCTATTGTCGTATCAAACCGAAATTGACATTTTATTTCCCACATCAAGGATTTCGATAAATAAAGTGTACCCTCTATGTTCAATTCTACTGATCCTTTTAATTTTTGTCAGCTATAAATACTGACTGCTTTGCATAAATAAAATACAGATGCTTACACATTCTTACACTATCATTTTTTATTTCTCCATGTAACTCGTATTATCGTATCAGACCAAAAGCAACATTTTATTTCCCACATCAAGGATTTCGATAAATAAAGTGTACCCTCTATGTTCAATTCTACTGATCCTTTTTATTTTTGTAAGCAATAAATACTCACTGCTGTGCATAAATAAAGTACACATGCTTACACATAATTATAATCTTACACTATCATTTTTTTATTTCTCTATGTAACCCATGAACCTATTGTCGTATCAGACCAAAAGCAACATTTTATTTCCTACATCTCTATATTCAATTCTACTGATCTTTTTTTGTCAGCTATAAATACTCACTGCTGTGCATAAATAAAGTACACATGCTTACACATAATTATAATCTTACAATATCATTTTTTATTTCTCCATGTAACTCATGAACCCATTGTCGTATCAGACCAGAAGCAACATTTTATTTTCTACATCTCTATGTTCAATTCCACTCATCCTTTTTTTTGTCAGCTATAAATACTCATTGTTGTGCATAAATAAAATGCACATGCAATCGTTCTTACACGTGTTCCAATCATTTTTTATTGCTTCGTGTAATGCATGAACGTATCACCGTATCAGATCAAAAGCGTGCGCGCTGGAACGCGTTCGTTTAGTTTGCCAATAAAATAATCGCTCTAATTGTTGAACGTTCATTTCCCTTGACGGGTGGTCTTTCGAGCCATTTCACATACTTAGTCGGCACACGCAGTGCAAATATCCCCAAAGCCCGAACAATGGGAAATTGTCAACCGCGGGCAGTAACATCACTCTTTATTTTAACCGTCCATGCTATTGATGGCCCATCCTCTAGCTCCGGTGCCTGCTCGCTGAGATAAAAGGGAAAATTCTGTGATATATAGATGTACGGTGCAGCGTATCCCTCCAGCAGCCATACTTAACACCCTAAGCGGGATATTTTCTATGTTGTATTAGCTACGTATCGAATGGGAAATTATTTCTATACGTTTAATGGAATAAACATGAGGAACGTGATGAATTATTTCGACGTACACTTTCTTCTTCCTCAAACAATCATAAATTACCACGCCCACAATCTCTCAATATAGTGGTGTACAATTTATTTCGCTGCTCGAAGTTGCATTTGATAAAGCATTTTAACAATGAATTCACATTTCATAAAATAAGCTTTGAAATGATCAAGTCGAACCACTGTGAGTAACGTTATCGAGCGTCGTAGAAAATTGTTGGTATCGACGTAAGGACTAAGGGGTTAACTAATTTAACCACATGTGTATTCGCTGTGTATGCTACCCCATAAATCCCAGAGGCGCAAGGTACAGCACTCGATCCATGTCATTAAATCGATACGCAGCCTCCGTGTATAATGTACGACGAACCTGCATCTTCGTCGACAACCAAAGGACATTGTATAGAGCGGACAAAATCAGGTGGATGATTTCGTACAAGACGCAATCGAAAATTAATGGGATGAACGGTGGAGCACAATATAATATTGTTGCAGTATCTAAAGTATGTAATTTTCTCTAAGCTAATATTTTTACACTGCTGATTTTTACACATTTATGGCATGTTGGAGTTGGATACAGATTTAATCTAATTTCGACTGGACGGCAACGTTTGTTGGAATGCTTTTTACGTGTTTGTATAATTTTTACCTCGCTTTACCGACGTATGAATACCTGAACTTGCTTAAGCATCCACAATTCCATTACAGTATCAATGAATATTGCAGCTAATAAAGTAGCCAATTCTACTGGCAACCAAAATTGCAATCTCCTAATGGAGAATTTAATTACATTGAAAAATTTAGCAGCCAACCCAATTCCGGAAATGTCTGGCCATGCATTATGGGTATTTTTAATAGATCCAGTCTAGATTTAGGTACGGGAGCATACCCAGTACTGCATTATATCAGACTTCCTCATTTTTTCATTTTACCGAATATTACCACCATATTAAACTTCATTTCAGAAAAATTCTCCATCCGAGTATATCCTAACGAAATATCGCAATGTAAATGTACATCCAAATTAAGCTTTCGTATTTAATAATGTTAAATGTGATTTCAAAAAGAATAATGAGAATTAGTATTGATTTGTTAAATCATACTATAAAGAGAATCAGTCATGGAACAGTTATTACATGAAAAATAGAAGAACTCAATTAAGATAATATTTTCTAAAAGAAAAATAAAATTTTTCGGATACTGAATAATTTAAAGGGAGAAAAAAGACATTTTGCTGGGTAGCGTAAGGACAATTAAAACGGTACAGATTCAATTTCCGGATCTGACAGACCCAATCCGTGCGCTGAAGGGTTAAAAGAGAGATTACATTTTCATTAATCTTTAATCCTCTAGAATTGAATTGGAAAGTTTTGATTCTACACGGAGTTTATTAATCGCGTTCATGTGTGGAGTACAATAAGATCGTATTTGTAGACACGCGATCGGTGTTGTGCACGATTCTCCATTGAAGAGACGGATGAATAGATCTCGCAGCTCGCGTCATGAAAAACAGGAGTCAAAGTGTTCTCTAAGGAAGCAATGTGACGGCGGAGGGAAGTTCCCCAGTGGCCTGGAGCGACCAGTCGATTTTGTTCCCACAATAGTCGTCGGCACAGGCTTCTTCGGAAGCCGGTTATAAAAGTTTGACGAGGCGTCTACGATTTTCGTTATCCCGCATCTACGCCGGATGGATTATCGATCGCTCGGTGACGCCAACACGTCACAACGAACTCTGTGACCTGCACGTACCCTCCTTGCAACAATGCTGCTACCGTCGAGTGCGATACAAACGTTTCCATATATCACGGATGCGACGTGTCTATGGTTCTTCTCGTGCCAGCCGGATCATCTACTTAACCGTTTCAGTGCCGCGGCCCTTTGCAAAAATCCGAACTGAAATACAAAGCTTTTAACATGACTGCGGCAGAGATATCAGGTTGCCACAAGAGCTGCAATATACACGTTTAATGCAGTTATTAATGTTCGCTAATACTTTAATTCCTAAATTCCGTATCTTTTTAAAAGGAGCAAATCCGCAATAACAGATATCCAATACCACTGTGTGTTCAATCAAAAACAGCAGTTTTTCGTGAATTTTTTCGGTCAATGTTAATCTGCTGATTTGATTGTTTTATTTTAATTAATAATATAGATTATCCCGTATTCCTGAGCCAAATCAATTTCTACGTACCTGAACGAGTTTTGAGAACAAGAGCAGGTTTTTAAAAAATCCATTAAATCGCATTATTGATAGCTCTCACATACTTTATAATAATATTTATTTGTTTAATGGCATGTTACAGGCATTCGAAAGAAAATTACGCAAGACTATTTGTTGATCGTACCTGTATTTGTTTAATTCGCGCTTGTCCATTCTTATGTAAATTTTAGGTTAAGACTTTTTTTTGTTATGTTTCTCTTTGTTTTTATCAGTTATACTGTAAAAACTGTGTACATTTGTATAAAAGGACCTCGGTCCGTATATAATAATAATAATAAATAAATAATAATAATAATTAGATGTAGCTATTGTACATATACTATTTGAATAAATGTTGGAAAAAGGAGATTGGGAATTAAAAATTAGAAACTCTAAGAATGATCATTAAAATGTACAAAATATCCTATATTTTGGTCAGATTTGATTTACATGTTCTACTACCATTTTTATTTCACAATGTAGGTGCCTTAATAACAAAGAATCGTTTGCATCGAAATTTGAATAAGTAGTGAACGTGTTAGGGACCTGCTAAATTCTGTCGAGCATTGTTGAACGGCAACAAGGTGCGAACAGTTTCGCACAGAACCGTGAAATGTTAAGGACACGCAGCTCGAGATTCGAGATCAGAGGGAGCAATTGCTAAATTGACGCGAGGTCGTCGAATAAATCCAAATGGAGGACCGAGAAGATATCCCGTTGTATTCTCCTCGAGTCGCTGAAGGATTTGGCAGCGGGCGTTCCCCGAATGCGGTGCGTGACGACGCATATTCATCGGCTGGCGTCCCCTTCTGTTCGTTCGTTTTCTATCTTCCCGTCTGTCTTGGTTTTGTCCCACGTCTGACTGTCGTCGTTTCTCGCGTTCTTTTATCAACGCGTTCCCACAAGTTTGCTCTCGGTTACGCGTCGAAGCTGCGAAACGTCTCCACGAGGGTCATCGGGGACTTCCTCCAGAGACAGTTCACGGACGAACAATTTCCACTCACGTAAAACAGTCCGCTTATCCGGGAGTGGAGGAAGAAGTTTCGGAGGGGAACCAAACTGTATTAGGCTTGAGATTCTTCGTGGTTCCGGGACTTTTGTTTCCGGTCGGAAATGCCGGTCGTCCCAGATTTTCTTTTCTCGTGGCACGATGAAGTAGCACAATCAGCAGATTATCATTAAATGAAATTTACCATCCTCTCCTTAAACAGCACACAACGTCTTCTTTCGTGCACCGCATTTTTGCTCTTGCGGTAATCAAAAAGCAAAAGGTAATGGAAACGCGTATTTTGATTTCGCATGTCAAAAAAAAATGCTGAAAGGTTAGAAAGCACAACAAGGCAGGAAAGTCAAGATATACCAGGATTTTGCGATTTAAAATAAGGTCAAGTAATAACAAATGAAAGCAATGCCATCTCCACAGGAGAAACAAAATTACTTTCCGAACAACCTGATAGTTTTGGTCAACTTTTCGGGGAAAATACTCCGCTGTGTGCTGTTGGGAGAAGCGTCCACTAAAATTGAGATCTCCCGCGAGCGTCCAGCGTTGGACCGAGCGCGGCCTGTTATCGTGAAAAAGGAAACAACCCGACGATATCGCGGAACGATTACCCGGACGTTCTCACGATCGCGGCGTTAATAACGATAAGCTCGAAGCCACGGTGTCAGGAGGGATGTCCTGCGGAGAATCGCGACCGTTATATGTATGGCCGTAGCCAGTGGACCTCGAAGTTGGGGCTGTAAAACCGTTTACGCGAATTTATATAGAATCCCGTGTTTCACGTGCGGGAAGAAATATGAATACGCCGTCTTTATACAGCTTCCTAAACGGCCCGCGCGGATAATGCTCGGTTATAGCGATCGCCGGCACTGCGCATTTATCCGGTCCGACGCTATCTTCCTTCATCTTTTACAACCCGATCTCGCTTGGACCCGATGGCATCTCTATATTGCGTCTCACCGGTACGTTTTATTTCGTTGTCGACTCCGTCGTCGTCGTCGACGACGTCGTTCGAGAATCAACCGATAATCGACGAATAACGCGCGAGAGAAATTCTCGAGGAGAAGAATTTCGCGGGACGAAGAAGATCGAGACGCGGAATAACGATGCTCCTCCGAATATCACCGCGGCAGCTCGCATAATCGGCGCTCGATATTTCGTCGAAGTGAACGGGTCGCATTATCGTCGCGCGACAAACAGCCGATATTGAATTAACAGCGTTACGCTCCGGTCGGCAGCCGTTAAACGACACGGGAACGTGGTGGCGTCCGAGCCACTTCCACGGGCTATTTTTAAACGGCCGACGCTGCGAACAGCCGGTATTTTATAAGGATGGGATGTAATAGAGTGCCGGGATCGATCCCCGCCGGCCGATTTAATGGTATCCGCTGCGAGAAGCCAGCGCGCCGGAAGCAACAAGACTTCCGACAAATGCGCGCGAACGAAGAACGTCCTATGACCAACCTATGTTCTGTGGAATTGATCGTTCCAACAAATGAGATATTTGCTATTATTTAGGGAAGTTAAATGAATGTCGATGGCCACTAAAGACGACGATCATGAAGATGTCGATCTTGAGCAGAGATCCCTATTTCACGTGTATTAACGTATCTTTATTTTAATTCGTACTCATTTTTAGGATACAGTTACTAATTTTCAAGAGCAAAGTATTGGGTTGTAACATAAGTTCGTAGGGTTTTTTGATTAATCCTTTTTATTGAATATTTTGAATTCAACCATGCTACAAGTTTTTGAGCAAATCTCATTGTTTGAAGGTGGCGAGAAATTGTCATAGCAGTACTGCCCATCTTCTTGGCCAGCTCCATGCACGTTTGACGGTCTTCAAAAGTGTCTTAAAACGGTTCTCGTCGCATTTTCGAGGTCGATCGGAGCGTGGTGTGTCTTCCAGGCAAAAATTGTCATTTTTGAAATTGGCAAACAATTTCTGTACAGTAGATTCTCCTATGACGGCCTCTCCATACGCGGCGCAGATATTTCTAGCTGCTTCGGTGGCGTTCTGGCCTTGATGAAAAGCGAAAAACAATAGATGTCGAAAATTACTCAAGACTACGTTATTCAAGATAACGATTTGAACACGCTTGTAGAGCGGAAAAAAACACTTAAGAATGGTGTACAAAAAAATAAAACCTCTACGAACTTATGTTACAACCCAATATATAATTTGTGAGACCATAGCCTCGATACATAAATTAAAATCAATGTTCTAAAAATTATACGAATTAATATGAGGATGCATTAATGCACGTGTATTCAAATACACGTGAAATAGTACGTTGTACTTAAAATGACACGCACCAAATGCATGTGAACATGTACTATACAGGGAGGTCCGTTTAAGTACGAACACCTATATATCTCGGTTATTATTAGTCGTACAAAAAATGTCCACAGAATAAAGTTGTATTGCTTCAAGGGGCGAATTTGATGATAGTAAAAATTTTTTCTCAAGGTCATTTTTTTACAAGATTTCAAGGTCATTGATATTTTTTTTAAATGGAATGAGGTGTTTTTTAATACATCAATCGATGCAGCTGGACATTCGTTATAAAAAAGTACTTACCCATGTATGTCGAAAAGTTAGTAGTTCAAGAGATATTTCAATTTAAATAACTCTAAAATACCATTACTGTCGTACTAATTGTAAGACGTTAGCGTTTACTTACTAGTGTAACGCCTTAGAACGACAGTAATGGTATTTTAGAGTTATTTAAATTAAAATATCTCTTGAACTACTAACTTTTCGACATACATGGGTTAGTTTTTTTATAACGAATGTCCAGCTGCATCGATTGATCTATTAAAAAATACATCATTCCATTTAAAAAAAAATATCAATGACCTTGAAATCTTGTAAAAAAATGACTGAGAAAAAATTGAGAAAAAATTTTCAAAATCAAATTCGCCCCTTGAAACAGTACAACTTTATTCTGTGGAGATTCTTTGTACGACTAATAATAACCGAGATATATAGGTGTTCGTACTTAAACGCACCTCCCTGTATACATGTTAACAGCGACTGAAACCATTCGAAAAAAGAATGCACGACTGGCGATGGAATTAAAGCTACTTCGCGCGTCTAATAATTACAGCAAGATCAGACGATAGATTGAAATTTCCACGATACACTTCTACCTACCGTGCAGCATCATTAATATCAGCGCTCGCTCGCTTCTCCCCGGTATTCCAAGATTAACGTAAAGACCTATTCATCTTAGGTTTCAGACGTTCGAAGCGCGCGGCGAAGGTGCTTCAGATCGTCCAGGGCCGAGAGAGCGCTCCGAGCTGCTCGCGATGTAGGTCAGCGTTCCTCCGGAGCGGCGTGCGGCGCGGCGAACAACAGCAGCAGCGATTAAATCAACAGCGGAAAGAGGGATGCCCGTGATCGGATCCCGGATCTTTAACATACACGATGAGGCGGTTGCATCTCTCGAGTTTCCCGTGCTTTGTATCCCCTCGTCGAGGGCTCTCCTTAACTCGTTCGCAAATATTCTCGTAGACGATTACTTCGGCGGGAGAGGCAGCCGATGGGTTTTCGCCCCGGGGCCGATGGAACCCGATGATCAGCCCCGGAGATCAGGCGCCGATGACACTGAGAGACGCGAGGCCTTCTGTCCGTGATCCCTGCTTTTTTTGTTTACCTAATCGTTGATCGAGGGATAAGCCTATCGTTTGATTGGGAGCAACGAACGTGAGCCTAGCCCCATTATAATTAGCGAAACATTTTTCTTGTGGTCAAAATTTCGGAAGTTTCATATTCTGGTAAACTTTTTGTATATACCAGCTTCGAAACTTTAAAATCGAAAATATTAACCGTTTTAGATGATTGTCGGAAGTTACGAAAGTTGATATCTAACTTAAATTGCGGTCAAAGATGGTTGGGTTTTTCTAAACACAGTCCAATATTTCACATTTCTTGTTTTAAATATTGCATTGTCATCCAGTTCTGAGCTATGTTTAAAATTTCAAGTCTCTAGCTCATCGGGAAGTTAATTTAAAATCAATTGCAAAATTTGTCCCGAACAAACAGACCATAGTCGCCAGAAAGTGACAAAACCAGCACTCGAGGGGAATACATCAATCGCGGGAACACTGTATTTCTGTTAATAATTTTTTCTCCTCCCCTGGGAATTCATTAGTTTTCAGTGCGATAATTGTGTCATTTTTAACTTCCCGATTTTATAGGGATGTTATTGTAATTACCCCAAAAATCGATTTTTTAGCAGATCTTCACGTTTCATGGTCATTGGAGTCATTTTAGACTATTTTTTATCAAAATGTTCGTTTGTGTGTGTGTGTGCGTGTGCGTATGTCTGTTTCTATGGTATCAAATTTTTCGTTAACGTTTTCTGAGAAAGTAACAACGCGATCAGAATGATGAATGATGCAATCGATGTGACCCGTCGTAACTTAGAGCTGATTAGATTTTGGTCCATATTGGTCAAGTAGTTTTTTAGATTTTTAGTTTTTTTTCGAAAAGAGTTGATTCTACAATGCAATTTATAAGGGAGGACGAAAATTTTCCACCAAAGAACCAAACGCAATTACATAAAAAAAAATTTTTTCTTAATTTTTTTTAGATTTTAAAAAAATTTTTTTTTTAGATTAAAAAAAAATATTTTTTAATTGATGCTAAAGCTACCGCTTGGAATAATCGAAAGTTATTCCAATGCAAGAGTGAATTTATCATCTCTATTCCGAAGAATACATTTTGGGCGAATATCGATGAAAGTACAAAAAAAAAACGATGTTAGCGATGTTGGCGAAGGAGTAACGAATCGGGAAGTTCTTTGTGTGACTCTTGAAGAGTCACACACCAAATAAAAAACATTAATAGCAGTAGGCCCTACTAGCCGTGCGTACCACTAATCCTCTCGCAAGAGCAGTTCTACCCGCGAGCTCGCAAAGCGAGCGAGCAAAAACAACCCTACTCGCGAGCGAGCGAAGCGAGCAAGCAACAATAGTCCTCTAGTTCCGTTTATAATTGAACACTTTTGGGTCCACACGTTTTTACTACGTTTTTATTAGCTCGCTTTCTTGTCTGTCTGTCTGTTTGTCTGTCTGTTTCAGTGTCGCCAGATGAGTGGAGTCACGGTTAGATGATGTAGCCCCTCTCTGATGACTAGAGTAGATGTAATATTACTATTACTCTAGATGTAATATTACTATTACTCTAGATGTAATATTACTATTACTCTACTCTGGTCATCATAGAGGGGGTACATCATCTCACCGTGACTCCCCTCATCTGGCGACACTAAAACAGACAGACAAGAAAGCGAGCTAATAAAAACGTAGTAAAAACGTGTGGACCCCTAAGTGTTCAATTATAAACGGAAAAATGACACAACTGTCACACTAAAAACTGATGAATCCCCAGGGGAGGAGAAAAAATTATTAACAGAAATACAGTGTTCCGACGGTTGATGTGACTTTCGGGTATGCGGACATTTTTATCCCCACTACTAGGGCTTTCCCCTTGGGAGGTCGATCGCGCAACAAAGAATTAAGGTATTAGGGTGTTTAAATTGGAGTTTTATGATAGCCGATGTATCATTCTCAGGTATGGAATAGCATTAGTACTATACAACAAATTCTCGCTTAGCACCGTTGTTTACCCAGGATCGTCGTTTACACTTGGAAAAGTTATCCAAGAAATCTATGTTCGGCACACGTAAAGAAACGTAGTACCATTTCGTTTCCCGAGACTCGATACAGAAATCATATTTTTAATGTAAATCTAAAGTTTAGAGAATGGATTTTCAGCGGCCTCGGCACCATTGTGCGGCGCGCAGCGTTTCGAGCGTCGCGTCGCGCGTCGAAGACAAAGCAAAATACGCGTCGAGGACGCGAACAGGGGTGGCTCGGGGTGAGGCGCAGTTAAAGAACGAGCAACGAAGAGTAAAGGGAAACGGAACGAGCGTTAACTTCGAACTGCAGCTAACCCGACCCCTCGGTCAACGAGATTTATATGTTTACGCGCTCCCATGGCAACTTTCTATTTTCTCAGTGTCCCGCCATCCTCGTTTTATTCTACCCCCCCTCACCCTGTTCACCGAAGCTCCTCTCTCGGTTCTCGTTTCTGTTCACGCGTCTTCCGCGATCTAGAATAGTTTGGCGTTTTTAACGAATTGAATGATCGTGCGCGTTCAGCTTGTCGCAGCTTCGTTTGGCAAACAGCCAGCGACGCTGGTCACCGGCCTAAAACTGTTTTCTACAATGCCGGGCTAAACGATATTTTTCCGTTTCTAACGTTTTCGAATTCCCGCGCTTCCACCGCTGTCGCCTGATGGACGTCCCTGCGTGTCCGTGTCCCCATATTTTTCCCCTCTTTTGTTTCGACGGCTACCTTGCTGGGCTCTCTCCGCCGCCGTTCCCCTTTTCATTCGCGCCTCTGTGACTCGCCATTGTACTCGTTGCGGAGAAAGTTATTGCTCGAAAGATGGTTTCACGCATTGTTGTATCGATAGGTCGCAATGCTCCGCACTGGGCTGCATCGGAGAGTTTATTGACATTTTACCAAGAAATTAACTCTCTCGTATCGATGTCTAATCGATAATCAAGGTATTGTTTTTCGCTGACCTCAAAAATAGAAGAATTAATCAAATTCAATGCAAATTGTAGTTGTATCGAATTTTCAAAGTTGAACATTTTAGAACCTACGTTTGACACCCGGAAATTGTAATTGCAGCTGCAGTTATTATTTATGCAATGTATCAAAACTATACAGGGTGTCTCAAAATTCGTGAACTTCCCGAAAGGGGGTGGTTCCTGAAACCATTTCAAGCGACATTTTCCTTTGCAAAAATGTTATCCGCGGCTTTGTTTAAGAGTTATTAACGAAAAACACGGACCAACCAGAGCGCGACCTAGACGCGAGTTGCCACAGTCGGCCAATAGACTGTTGGCGCGCCGGGCCGACTGTGGCAACTCGCGTCTGGGTCGCGCTCTGATTGGTCCGTGTTTTTCGTTAATAACTCCTAAACAAAGCCGCGGATAACATTTTTGCAAAGGAAAATGTTGCTTCAAATAATCTCAGGAACCTCCCATTTCCGGGATGTACAGGAATTTTGGGACATCCTGTAGTGTTGAATCTAGGACAGAGAAATGTCAAAATTTCTACAATTGACAAGGAATATCTTTTGAACCACGATGTGTTCTTACGATAATTATCAGTTGGTACTTTATTAATGAAGTTTAGTGCAAATTTCATCCCGATATCTCTCATGGTTCAAGAGTTATAGTAAAATGTCATCTTTCTCGATCGAGCTCACTATTGAAACAGGAAAACCAACTTCCTTGTAGCGAACAACTTTGCAGCTGTGACTACAGACAGTTGAAATTGAAACGAATATTTGGGGACGAATGGACGTGACTGGGTTGCGTTCATTATTTTACAGCGGATTTGTTGTATTCATGACTAAAACGAATCGACGATACACTACCCCTGGCGAAAATTATTCGATCAAACGGTTCGAGCTTCTGGCGCTGTATTTGTTCATGTTTTCAACATAGAGAATAGTTTCCTTAACGACAATAACGAATGCAGTGGCAAAACTTGTATTTTCGATGGAACGTATCGCTAGAAGTAAATAAAATCATTGGTGCCAAAATCTCTCAAAACTATTTCCGAATAAAATTGCATTTGTTGAAGTTGTCTATGTTTTTATATATTCTTGATTGTTTATTTTGATAATAGGTAGTAGTTGAAGTTACTTTTTCGTAGTTGAAATTTCTGAACTCTTTGGATCTTCTTCGTGATTTTTGTTGGCATTTGTATAGAATATTTCTTCTGACCCTTTCCGAACACTGCTGTATGTTACAGCCCGTCTTATTAACGTTTCCACGTCGGCTGTCACGGATACGTGACTTTAGACCTTTTGCCACCAGGTATTGGTGTGGCATATCCGCGAATTCGTTCACGTAGCCGCATCTATCAAAAACGGATATGAATGTACCTTATATTTATTTAGGTTTATACGAAATAAACATGAACCGGGAATAAAATATGGAATAAAATACGAAGTAGAATACGAAGCGAACTATAAAATAAACTATAAAACAAACATTATCCGCGAAACGTGATATCAAATAATGAGAGTTCTTCGGCAAAACGCCACGCCGCACAGTGGGCGAGAAACCGATTTTTGTGGACAAAAATCTGCCGACAACTCAGTTTTTCATCGATTTAATTGAATTCTTTTTTAAATGTTCGTAAAGGACTATACTTTGATGACGTGCTGCACGAAAATCGATAACTGTCACAAGAAATCAAGAATCCTTATCTACAAAACCCAATAACTCCGATACTTCATCAGCCCATACCTTAAATTTGCATGTCCCAGCTGAGTTGCCGACACTTCTTAACCCTAAAATCTATTCAATTGGTAATTCTCAGAGCCAGATTTACAGTTTTAAATTGTGCGGTTTAGGATTTAGAGCTAAATAGTGTCGGCAACTCAGCTGGGACATGCAAATTTATGGTATGGGCGGATGAAGTATCTTGATTTCTTGTAACAGTCAACGATTTTCGCGCAGCATGTCATCAAAGTATAGTCCTTTAGGAACATTTAAAAAAAATTCTAATTGAATCGATGACAAACTGAGTTGTCTGCAGATTTTTGTCCAAAAAGATCGGTTTCTCGCCTACTGTGCGCCGGTCATAGCTCACGAAATGGTTCGAACTTTGAATTGTACTAGCCGATGATTTTACTGACTTATGGCTTTCGAATAATCACTTACTTATTGTTCCGCAATCTTTTCTAACATCTCGAGAATGCATCGCTTCTTTCACTACTTTTAAAGTCTGTTCGGTTATCGAGTTATAAATGAAATATAAACCTTTGAATTTTGCAATTTTCATGAAACCCTTTGTATTTGATAATTTTTAACCTTAAAACCGTTTATTAGATTGAGTTGGTGGTTCTCGTTTCGTTTTAATCAGGAGAATTCGATTACTGGTAAGGTTCGATTATGCGGGATCCCGACCACGGGACGAATCGCTACGTCACTATCCCGAATAGATTACACTATTGCGTCGTGACGTCACTCAGGTTCTCAATTTCCCTCTCTACTTATCTCTCGAATCGTGTGTTAGACAAAGGTCCCAATTTTAAATATTAACACACGAGTTTCACATACACATGCATCCCCTAGCAATACCAATTTCTCTCATAAAAGGAAGAAGATCCAAATAGGAGAAACTCTGGTCGAAAGTGTTAAGTCGTTCTGCTACCCTGTGCGATGTCAGTTCGCTCGTTTGCCAGTGACCCCTGCCACACGTTTGCGGAATTCTCGACACGGAATTTCACCGTCCCACGATATTATTATTGAATTTATCCCGACAACCTCTGGACCGAGGATGTTGCGTCGACTCGTTAACGAAATTCCTGTTGGTCAGATCGTTCGTACACTGACTTCCACGGGAAATTTCGAAACAAGTCGAGGGAACGGGGGATGTAATGTCACACTCGGACTGGTTTGTGTCATTTCGTTGAGTAGTCGGGTCTGTAGTCGCTTAATGGAATACCGATGTACCCAAATGATGAGGTGTGATTCATTACGTGTTGCTTTGGTGCCTTCGGTTCACGTACGACCTGAATTCTAGCTGGGGTTCGGCCTGGCTTACTTCTGATTCGTGTCTTGTCTATGTTACGAGGTCAGTCAAATATAAATCGGACCTTTTTTTCTCATGTGTGTTCACCTGTTATGTCCGATTCTAAATTCGTCCATCACAGCCGGAATATTCTAAAAATACAAACGAATTGTTTTTCCATGTATATTCTGGTGTAATCAGGCTGCGGATTTTATGCATTTATGAGCTTTCTGATTAATTACCAATACCGTTCTGCGATTCATTCGTTCCCATCGACACCATGGGATAGCACGGTTTCGAATAGGTGATTCCCTTTGCATGTGTATGGGGTTTTTGGGGAACAAGCCGACACGACACGACGGAGGATCCACGCGTCGCATTATCAACGCGCGAGCACATAAGCTGCGGTTTTCCTGTAACCATCGTATAATTACCAGGTGCCTGGTGCGGGATGGCTGCGCGTGGTCGCGTACTGCGTACTTATGTGCGCGTTCATTGAAATTTCGGCCGCACAATTCCCCTTTGCCAGCACAAAGCGGCGGCGGGAATTCCGTTGCGTTTCAAAGGTTTCTCGCTCCCGCAAATTTCGAGGCTGTTTTGTCCCGGCGACGCGAAAAAGAACGAGACCGGGGAAAGACACGTCGCTCGCTGTTCGTTTCGTGTAATTGCGACACGTACGGAGGCGTCAAAGGATTCTACACAGGGTTTCGCGGGCCGATCCTGCTTGGATCGTTCCGCTCGCGCTCTTCACCAAACGTGTTTCTCCTTAACCCCTTGCTCCGCAATGTATTTTATGGTTTCAGTGATTAGAACTTTTTCGTCGCTCGTAATCTCTTGTGGTGATTGAACATGGTCTGCAGGAAGGTCTTTTGAAGGTCAACACATGGTTGAATTTGTCTTTTCATTAGCCGTAATTAGATTGCGGATCTTTATGCAAAATGAAAATGATCTGCATCGATTGCAAGAAATGGAAACTGAATTGGATATGATTTCTTCCCGTATTGATTTGAATAGAGAAGAAATTATATATTGGCAGCTTTAGTTTTTTAAATTTTCCAACAATTTTTGATTTAATCTGCTCAATTTTGCTATAAATGCATGAAGAACCGCAGTCTAGCCATAATGTTACACTGACCTAAATACGTCGTTCCATTTTTAAAAAACGACGACGATTTTGACACATCGGAAAATATGACCTAGAGAAAGAAAACTTCTCGGAGATATTAAGGTTGCTCGAGTCGTACCCCTTAAGAAATAAACCGTATAAAACTCAGGATTTATCAAATAAATACATAGAAATTCGAATAACGAAATTACGTAAAATAAACTTTCACGTAAAATAAACTAAATCTTGAAAAACTTACATCGGTACGACTAAAGGAACCAGTTTTCTTTATTGTTTAAGCAACGATAATAATTAAAACGTATTTTTCATTAATCTGTTAACATGACACATAGGTATTCAGTTAGTACAAACATCACAAACAAATTTTTCTGTTCTTTTGTCAACTCCAACATTTGCATTTCAAGCATTGAATCATGTTTTCCTTCCAATCTTCTCCACAAATAAAACAAAACCAATCGCTTTTCTTCTTTTTAATTTTTAATGCCAATTCCTTTTTATTAATTACTGCGTTTCTTTTTTTTGCCGCATTCTTTATGTTTTCTTTATTCTGCGTTGACGTTATTTCGACTGACGAGGTAGTACGACTTAGGAATCTCATATGGGTACGACTTAAGACACGGCACAAGTTAAATTTAAAAAGTAAGTAAGTTCATACGATTTCGTTTCGACCAAACGATTATGTAAATTCTACTGAATGTATATTTAATAAGGAACATAATTTTATGTATAATTTACTTGCAAGATTAACTACCAAACATATTTATGCAGAAAATTATAAGAAAATTGAAATAAACCTACTTGATGACAGGATTTATAATGAGGCTAGTTTATGGCAGACAATAACAGAGTTGGGTATTAATCGATTAAAATTTTAATCATGATTGATTGATTAATGTACACGATTAAAAAAAGTATCGATTGATGAAGTTAATCGTCAACCGTTGATTAATTGAAGAAATCGTCGAAAAATCGACGATTGATTCAATCGATTGATGAAGTTAATCGTCAATCTAGATTAATTGAAGAAATCGTCGAAAAATCGGCGATTGATTCAATCGATTGATTTAATCGTCAATCGTTGATTAAAAAAAGGAATCATCGAAAAATCCTATGATTTAATTAATTGCTGAAGTTAATCGTCTCACGGTCTATCTATAAATTGTAATAAGGAGGGAGAGTGGGAGCAGAGAGAGGATGGAGAATTGACAGAAATAATAATATATTTCAACAAAAACATGTTTCAACAAAAACAAGGTCGTAGCTTTCCAAGAATAATAACTTCAAACATAAAAGCACGTAAACAGAGTTTGTATTATAGACCACATGACAATACACCTAAACTCGGTTTACATTTTTTTCAGTATTCATACAGTTCTGATTACATATCTCATTTCGAAATTTCAGCAGTTAATCATTGATCAATTATCCTGTTGAGGATTAATAATTGCCAATTGCGATTATCGATTGAAGTAGAAATTTAATCGTCAATCGTTGATTAAATTTTTGCCCAACTCTGAACAATAATACGTAAAGCAACTTGGTTCACTCAGACGTATATTTGGTTGCCGTTGTATGTGCTGTTGTCGCTGTAGTTCGTTCAAAATTTAAGGGGGATCTATACCCAATGAAGTAACTAGAAAGGAACTAGAATCTTACTAGATTTTGGGTCGAAACATGGGTTTACGCGCGGCGATTTTTTGTCCTTATTTGAGCGGATTTTGGACTGGGTGAGGACTCATTCTATAGAGGAAGGTTAAATCCGGCGCGCTCTGCTATTGATTTAACGAGATTATGTTTATATCTAATAATATGAGTGCCCAAAGTAGAGAAAAAATCTAGAAAAATAACCGCAGATTTCAATGTATTTTCCTGTCTCAAAGAGATTTTTCTGACTGATATGATGAGCAGAGCGCGCCGTGATGAACCTTCCTCTATCAAATGAGCCTTTGTGTAGCTCAAAATATGCTCGTATAAGGACAAAAAATCGCCGCGCGTGATTTCATTCACATTAGCAGAGATTTCCCCATATTACGTTCATGAAGACAGAGGTTATCTCTGATGTAGAGCCAATCTAGAGCCAATTTCATTTCAGTTAGTTTACACGAGATGGTGCCTAGTCAGAAGGACTGTCAATCAGTGCTGCGATATTGTGCAACATTTCACTGCTGCACTGCTGTCAATGTGGAATGATAGCAAAACTGACACAGACGAGGTACATATTCTCATCGGTGGCACTAATATTAGTGCGACCTGCCCTGTATAACGGCATTCGCGACGAGATGAATAGAATATGGAAATAGCACGCAACTCCATCTCGTGTTCATTATGCAGTTGCGTGTTTATCAATGTTACCAAACTTTTTTTCTGCACAGAGGTTGATAACATTGATAAATACCCCAAAATCCGAGGGTACAGATCCCCCTTAAGTGGTACGACTCGAGCAACCTTATCCTACACACGTTCAAAGTATGTACTTTTTTCTTCATGTTTTCTACATAATTGTTTGTACATATAATGTTTTCTTCATAATTTCTGAAGAACGGGAAATTTGGTGTTCAATTACTTCTTGGATCCACCGTACATCCCATCAGAGCCGAAAGGATTAACTAGTCTGCGCTCGCGGTCAATTTCGCAGGGCACTCGCCACGGTCCGATTCAAATCTTGCCAATGCTCGAATTAAAGCTCGACCAGTGGGACTCGATTTCTCCCTCGCATTCCTCCATCCCTCTCTCTCTCTCTCTTTCCCTCTGCGCCCCTTTCTCGCTGTACACTCCGCATGTGGATTAAACCGTGACTCGTCTTTCGGCCTGGTAATCGGCGTCAGCGGAATCGGAGTATTAAGCTGTCCCCCTAAGCCACGGAAACGCAAACCGGTTCCGCAACTTCGAGATCCGCTAGGCTGAGGCGATAAATACCATTCCACGGTTCATAATCGCTTGCGGAATCAATTGCGGCACGCGCGCGCGGAACAACCGCTCCGCGTCGGAATTCATTGCGTTCCTATCATGCGAGCAAATAACGGGGATCCGTACGGCTCTTCGAGCGCTTAAGAAGCTTCGAGTGGAGCTGCACTAGAAAAAGAGGACACCAGGGGCTGGCCCAAGAGGTACGATGAACCGTGTCTCAGTGGGTGCTTCGCGGGAGAACCGCGAGATACCGAGCAAATGAGTTCTGCAGTCAGCGGAGTTCGATTATTAACCCTCGGTTCCGGAAACCAAGGGGACAACCGCCGTGTACACGGGATTCTTGCTTATGCAAGTAATCTGCATTTTCTAACCGGGTTGTGGACTGGCCCGAGTGTCTTGGATTGGTGGTAAAGGTGTGTTCATACCCAGGCTAGATAGAGACATTTTTATTCCTTCCTGCGTGTTCCTAAACGTTTTCGGGGAACGCAAACATTTTGTCTGCATTCAAGCAAAATAACCTGAAGAGGGGAGAATATCATTGCAAAATTCGCTTCACCTTCAAGTTCCCACACCCTCGCTTAAAATTACACGAAACTGATGAAAGAGACTTCATTTTGAAAGTTGAACTTGGGATAAATGTATGATCGGGTTTGGAATGAGTTGGCTTCCAGCAATATGTGGGTAACAACGCGTATTTATTTTAACGATATTTGGGAAGATGAGGTTACAGGGTGATGTTTGCTCTCGCGACGATCGGACACGACTGTGATTTCTAATGTTCATCCTTCGCTCGTCGCGTTGCTCTTTATTCATTTGTTCGCGCGCCGCTTTGCGTTTTTCATCTATTCGCGCGTCCCGCAACAACGCTGATCGTCGTTTGTTTAACGGAAATTACGAGTTACAGTATCGCTTGCGCGGGGCATCCTTCATAAATATTCCCTCATAATTTTCAAGTGCCACATCCTCGCTGAACAGCACACGAATTTGATGAAAAGACTTAATTTTGAAAGTTGCACTAGGGATAAATATTCCGTCCTAATTTTCAAGTGCCACATCCTCGCTGAACATCACACGAATTTGATGAAACAAACTTCATTTTGAAAGTTGAACTCGGGATAAATATTCCCTCATAATTTTCAAGTGCCACATCCTCGCTGAACGTCACACGAATTTGATGAAACGGACTTCATTTTGAAAGTTGAACTTAGGATAAATATCCCTTCATAATTTTCAAGTGCCACATCCTCGCTGAACGTCACACGAATTTGATGAAACAGACTTAATTTTGAAAGTTGAACTTGGAATAAATATGCCCTCCTAATTTTCAAGTGCCACATCCTCGCTGAACATCACACGAATTTGATGAAACGGACTTCATTTTGAAAGTTGAACTTGGGATAAATATTCCTTCATAATTTTCAAGTGCCACGACAGTCGAACAATATTTCTTGTAACTGAAATAAGTCAACTTTTAATTTGGAGAATGACTTTTAGCGAAAATATCGTCGTCTGAAAACGAATCTGGATATTGAAAATATTTTCTATATGATACAGACATGCAAGGAAAACACATACATTTACAAGACAAAAATATCGATATGACCTTGAGAACTCCGGAAAAAAGACCTCGATAAAAAATAGCATTTGCAAAGCATTTAACTTTAATGCCATTAACATTGCATTAAAAACATTTGTTATGTGATCAAAAATGAAGGAGATACTTCTAACAAATTTCCTCGCCGAAACAATTTTTCCATAAAATCCCTGTGTATGTATTGCAATAGTATTCATCGGATTTACCTTGCCACGAAGATTTACCATCCCGTTAGCTTGTCAAAGGGCTGGAGGCTAGCAAAGCGTGAACTATCGATCTTTTAAAGTAGCTTATATTCTCCGGCGTGTCTCAACTAATATTTCCGCAAAATTTCTTCCGGATCGAAGGAGGAACTCGACAGTAAACACGTCGGCTGTCGACCGTCAACCTTTGGAAGCCGTGTGTAAAATCACAGTTTTCCATTCCGGCGGCGATCAAACCTAAACTTGAAAAAACTGAAATCAACTACATAATTCCACTGAAATTCAATTTATCCGAATGCATCTCATCGAAAGTTCACTGGTAAACTGGATTACAAAGTTCCCTAAGTCTTTATTTAATTTCACACAGTTCGCGAGCCTCGCAAACAGACGAAGCTAACAGCACACACACCGATAACTCCGGAGTAAGTTCGTTCGTGGAAACGAAGTCTCCGGGTAAGAAGTTGCTCTAAAATATTGATCTACTTGTCCAGAAGGGATGATGCTGCAGAATTTCATCGGCGTGGAGGACCGGGGGAAGAATGTAATCAAGGAAAACATCGATGGCTCGTGCACGAGGCAACGGAGGTCGTTGAGAACGCGAGGAAATCGTGTCGGTGCGTCAGACCCGATGGCCGAGTGCCGGGAGGTCGAGTACTGTTTGGTTTGTCAATATTTCTTATTAGCTCTTCCTCGGGACGCATCAACGGAGGGGTTTCTAATTGTTTGCCTGATCCACGCTCCGCTTTGCACTGACCGCGCATCGATTCGTTCTCTCCCTCTCTCATGCAACGTCCGACATTCGCCGGGCTGAAAATTTCATCCCCGGCTCGAGGCTTGTATAGACAAGAATTTTTCATTCCCGCGGACTAATTCGGTTCCCGTCCAGTCAGCAGGCGAAATGAAAAAGAAGAACCATGCGCGGCGGGGAACGTGTTAGTCAGGGAAAACTGGTTGCCGTGGTAAAACCCGAAAGCGCGGCTCGCCAGCGCAACGTGCAAACTATGTAGAAAGGGTCTGGTGTGAGGGGATAGAAACGCAATATTCCGGAAGGACACGGGCGTAGGGACCAGGGTCCCTTTAGACGAAGTGTGAGGACAAGAAAGCTGCCAGCTTGCAACCACGCGGACGCGCGCATATCATAGAAAGCAGAAAAGAAAACTCCGCGTTGTCACGGATCCCTTTATACCTGCGTGTTGTTCCGCCGCGGCTACACCGGATGATAATAACGAAATTACGCTAGGAAAATCCTCGTCTAATTCGGGGAACATTGTTGCAAAGTCGTCCGCTCGCCGGCGAACAGAAGCTTCGCGAAAATAGCCTGTTGTAAGATAACCGTCGGAAAAGTGGAGACGCAATTGTCAGAGCGTGCAGAGCTACATCGCCCACGGGCGAAACGCTAATGCTACTGACAACGTCACCGGGGAGCAACGGTTCTATTAATTCTTTCGTCAACTATTCTCTCTGGCCGCTTGTTTGTCGTTATTTCTCTTGACAGCCGGCGACAGCGGGGAAACAATGATCGCGATTCTATTAAATCTTCAATTACCACTCGGTTCTTTCGCTGCCCGTTGTTTGTACCTTCGACTGTCGGACACAGTCGCTGCAGGGAGACGCGATCGCGATTTGATTAATCCCTTCGTTGACTGCCTTTGCTTTCGCGAAGTTGTTGAAAATCATTATTCAGCGAGAGCAGAAAACGTGCTTGTGTACAGGCTGTATAGAAAGTAGCGGTCACGCGTTCCAGGGGTGAATCTGCTCCTCTGGAACGCGCGGTGGACGTTTGTAAAAGAAACTTGCCTCAATAAATGTTGTTACAATTTGTTTTTACATAAAAGGGCCACTTTAGAACAAGAGTTGCAGGGTGTGGAGTGCACAATACATAGACGTCAGTAATGAAAATTTCGAAAACAGTTCATTAATTTAGTTTTTATCATATTTAGAGGACATCGAGACGAATTCGAAACACATATTAAGGGCGTATTTCCTGGAAATGAATGATGTTCTTTCATTTAGCCGAATATTCGCGAGTCTTATCGCGGGTACACGAGATTAGCGTGTAATTGCGAACTCGTAATTGCGTATCGATCGAGAAATTCCGGTGCAGGATACATCGAAAGAAGGAAGACATCGGCCCGTGTCGCGCAGGCTGTCCTCCAAGCGCATAACCGGCACATACCCGGCACACGTGGAGATAATTGGCATCACAGCGTATCGCTACTTGGCGAAATTAACGTATGTTACGATAGCGCCGCGAATACATAGTTACTTTGGCGCGACCGGTAATTGCTCGCCGCGATGTAATTGCATTTTCGGCGATTCGACGGGCTGCGCCGCGCGAACGCATCAGCTGCTGATTAGTCGCGCGTCGAGAGAACAATTAGCGATCGGGCTCTCGCCTCAAGTGAACTTCTCGGAATATCCTTCTATTACAAGCCACGAACACGCCAACTGAAATTTCACTGCCACTCAAAGGCTCCTACCGAACAACTGTTTCGTTTATTCCCGGCATTCGCTGCGCGGCCCGGGCGGCGGGTTAATTGCAGCGAGTTTGTTTGTAAAGCAGACACTAGGCCGGCCAACGCTCCTCTATTTTAACGTGCTCTTCCGTCAAAGAAACGCTCTGCCTAGCTTTTTGTTCTAGCTATATTGGCAATTCACGTGATTCATAAACCAGTCCTGTGACACTTTAAAGAGAACGTACAGAAACTGAAACTGCAACGTATCGAAACTGTACAGAGGCGAAGGAAATTGTATGTTGCGGCTAGTGGTATTCTTCGCCTTTGGATTCGTTAAAAAAGCTACCGCAGAATTGAATGAACTTGAAATTCAAGGTCAAATTTTTCTTTTTATTGTATTGTATAGTGTTCATCGCGAGGAACAAAAAAGTCTTAAAGGAAGATCTACAAGGTGTCCGAAGAAGACACTAGATATAAAATTGGAAGACTTAAATCTTTACATAAATTGTAAAGAAAAGTGGCGTATTAGTGTCATCTTGGAACATCTTGTAGGCTTTCCTTTAAGACTTTCCAATTTTATATATAAAAAGATACAGTTCTGATTCTCGCAGGCAGCACAGAAAACCGATTTAAACATTGACACGAGCTTTAAAATGAATATTTGACCATTCCAGCCGAGAACGATTAAAAGCACTTCCTTCGACGATGAATTTTTCATGGCATTGGAAAATTGGCGTCGCTACCGCGTACAAAAGGAAGATCACGGAAGACAATGTAGAACAACCACTGCAACCTCCGAGGAAATTCAACGCCTCTTTAGCGCTTAGCGTTTTACGGTCGATTCTGTTCCTTTTTTCCGAATCCAAGTACCCAGGGGGACGTTCTCGGTCCCGTGTAACACCGAGTTACCACTGCTCGAACACGCGAGGTGGAAAAGAAAATACGGACTAGGGGTTTCTGTTCATTATGCAATCCGCATTTCCCGACGATTCGCGGCGGCCGCCATTCTTCTTTGGTCGCGATTTTCTTTCCGCGGCTATACCAACAGTCTTCGACCGCCGCTGAAACGGTCAGCTAGCTGCGATTTAATCCAGAGTTTCTCAACCTTCCACGGACCGTCGTCCACTTTATCCACTTTATCCACTTTATTATTAAATATTCAGATGTAATAAATTTACTTAAAATATTGTACTTGATAGATACAAGCACGTACAGTAAATTTTCTATAGACGCGAAGGCCTCGGGGTGATTTCTTCGCATCTATTGCATATGGGCACCTCTTTTTTGAACTTCAAAGGCCGAGCCGAACGTAGAGAAGGATCCAAAGGCCGAGCCGAACGTAGAGAAGGACAGAGCATGTAAAGAGAGACCACGGCAACCGCCAATGCGACGACAACTGTCTGCGTCTCTGATGCGCTGTCCTTTCTTGCATTCGAAACTCTCATCATCGATTAAACCACTTAATACAGTTGAAATTATATCGTGTTTGGTATCATTTTGCATTAGAAAAATGCCAGGAATATGTTACTGAAAGTTCCATAAAAAAATAATGAAAAATAAAGAAGATTAAATATTGGTGTTACATTGTGATGACGCACGGGCCTTTGAACTGTGTCGACAACTGCGACTCTTCGCATCGCGTTAGTCGTGGTTCACACCGATATACCGAGCCGAGATCAGATTACTAAATTGGGGTTGATATTTTTTTCGCATCAATAAAAGATTTACTGTGCTTCGTTTTACGTGAAGGGCAAAAAGTGAGAGCACCAAGAAAACTGAAAAGCCTCTTGGTCTTATACCGGGTGATTCAGTGGGTACTGTACTGAAAGCCGGTGCCGCCGCCAAAACATCACAGCGGGAAACGCGTTTTCTCAGCTACACTCAACCGTCGGCAGAGAGGACAAGCTGCGCGTGTACGTGTACACATATTCTCTTTTCCTCGGATTTCCCAGTTCACAGATACAGTAACGTTGCGGTAGTCGTCGTTGTCGCCAACCTCCCAATGACGGAAAAGCGGTATCGGTCTCTTTGCCGACACTTAAGCGAAGCCTTTGAGTAGTGTAATGGATATACTACCCAGTGAATCACCCTGTACCGCAGCTTTCCTTTTTCGTTTATGGACTCCATCGAATTCCCTAGGTCCCGAGAGGGAGCCGTAAAGTCCCCGGTTGAGAATCGCAGATTTAATCCGCATAACAGTAAATCACATTACCCGCGAGTGCGAAAGCCGCGGGAGACTCTCTGTTTCCGCGCGAAGAGAAATTCGCGGAGCGTGTCCCCCGTTCTTCACCGCGTTCGCGAAATCGCCGAGACGCTTTCTCTTTTGTTTTCTTTATCCCACCCCCTCCTCCGACCACCTTGTTCCGCCCCTTATTTCCGTCGCGTAATTCCAGCATTAAGCCACGGCGTTGAGTGCCGTTGCCCAGCCAGACGGGGCATTAATTCAATTTTGTTGTACGTAAGGCAGGCGGACCGGGGCAAGGACACTAATTGCGATTTTTAATTAAGGCACTGATTCAATTACGGCCCTTTATCCGCTCCAATTATTAATGCCAGCGCGGCTTCTTCGACGACGCCCGCCCTATGAATGGCCCGCAATTTTCAGACGACTGTGTCGGATCACAGAGGATTGTCACGCAGCCCCGTGTTGTAATTGCGCTGACGTGTGTTTAGCTGATGGTATTTGGCCGCGATTCCAGCGCTAAGTGGCCGCAACCTGCGGAATTCCGCTCCTTCCGTCCTGCTTGCGTTTGCGACGCGTCGATTCGGTTACGGGTCGAGAATTTATAGACCATTCAAGTTTGTTATTTATTCCGTCGATAGGAGAAATCTGAATTGACGGCTTTCTGAGAGCGCGAAATCATTTATTGAACTTGAGACCAGAAAATGTCAGCCTCCAGGGTGCAGATCAAGAAAGAATTTTCAATTTTAACCCCTTTCCCTACAATGTCGTGTCTGACTCGTGATGCAGATTTTGAACAGAGTCTAATAAATAATGTATGCTACCAATTTCCTCTAACCAAAATTTCTTTTGCTAATGTTCAACTATTGGAGAATATATAAGCATACAATGGATATAAAGTTTCTCCTTTTTTAGAAAATTATACGAACTACAAAAAGGTTCTAATCACTGAAACCGTAAAATAAATTGTACAGCAAGGGGTGAAGTAGTCGAATCTACTCGGATGTGCGAAGTAAAACTTGATTTTACGGAGTGCTGAAAAAATCAGATCACGTGTATCCGTTTATTTAAAATGACGCATGAATGAAGTACGTGTACGTGAAATACACGCGAAACAGAGATCTCTACAATATAATCGAACAAGCTGAAGTACGAATTAAAAAATAATTGAATACAATGTAATCGAATTACTTTATATCAGATGATTGCATAAGTTCGTGCCCGATTTGAATATAAAATTCAATGGTTACATTTTAAAGAATACAGCTTTATTAATCAATTGTATAGAGTGTGGTCGGACAGGTGGTACAACCGAGCAGGGGGTGATACTACATCTAAAAATAAGTCGAAAAGAAAGAATAACACTTTTTCGTTTGACGCTTCGTTTTCGAGAAAGTCGAGTTTAACGTTCCGCCAGGTTCGCGTGCTTTAGTATGTACAGTGGGTGTACAAAGTATTCGTACACCTTTTAAAAACTAATAACTTTTTTATAATTGTACCAGACGACCTGATTTTTTATAATCAATTAGAAGAATTAGTTTACAAACTGATATGCAAAAAAGATTTTCCAAAAATTACAATTTACAAGGATGCAGGTAAAAATAAAAAAGGCATTTTTTGGAACTTTTTTATTTGGGCCCTTAATGAAAATTTAAAACATATGTTTTCTAGATCCATGTTCTTTATACACATGTTGGAAATTTCATCGAAATCGATTGACGCAGGAAAAAACAACCGGCGTCGAAAGATGTACGATTCTGTGGATTTTAAGCAGAAACTGATCAAAAGTCGTGGAAAACTACGATTTTCACCAGTTTTAACCACTTGTAGCTCGTGTGTATGTTACTCGATTTCAATGAAATTTTCAACATGTGTATGACTAACATAGATCTACAAAATATACATTTTAAATTTTTATTAAGGACCCAAATAAAAAAGCTTTAAAAAATGCCTTTTTAACTTCCCGATTTTATAGGGAAGTTATTGTAATTACCCCGAAAATCGAAAATCGATTTTTTAGCAGATCTTCACGTTTCATGGCCATTGGAGTCATTTTAGACTATTTTTATCAAAATGTTCGTATGTGTGTGTGTGTGTGTGTGTGTGCGTATGGCCGTTTCTATGTAATCAAATTTTTCGTTAACGTTTTCAGAAAAAGTAACAACGCGATCAGGATGATGAATGATGCAATCGATGTGCCCCGTCGTAACTTAGAGCTGATTAGATTTTGGTCCATATTGGTCAAGTAGTTTTTTAGATTTTTACTTTTTTTTCGACAAGAGTTGATTCTACAATGCAATTTATAAGGGAGGACGAAAATTTTCCACCAAAGAACCAAACGCAATTACATAAAAAAAATTTTTTTCTTAATTTTTTTTTAGATTTAAAAAAATTTTTTTTTTAGATTAAAAAAAAATTTTTTTTTTAACTGATGCTAATGTTACCGCTTGGAATAATCGAAAGTTATTCCAATGCAACACTGAATTTATCATCTCTACTCCCAAGAATACATTTTGGTAGAATATCGATGAAAGTACAAAAAAAAAAAACGATGCTAGCGATGTTGGCGAAGGAGTAACGAATCGGGAAGTTCTTTGTGTGATTCTTGGAGAGTCACACACCAAATAAAAAACATTAATAGCAGTAGGCCCTACTAGCCATGCGTATCACTAACCCTCTCGCAAGAGCAGTCCTACCCGCGAGCTCGCGAAGCGAGCGAGCAAAAACAACCCTACTCGCGAGCGAGCGAAGCGAGCGAGCAAAAACAACCCTACTCGCGAGCGAGCGAAGCGAGCGAGCAACAATAGCCCTCTAGTTGTTTTTGCATTTAACCTTGTAAATTATAATTTTTGGAAAATCTTTTTTGTATATCATTCGTAATGCAATGTTTCTAATTGATTATACAAAATCAGGTTGTTTGGTACAATTATAAAAATGTTATTAGTTTTTAAAAAGTGTACGAATACTTTGTACACCCACTGTATGTGCACAAAGTAGAATTGGTTGATCGTGGTCAGACGCGTCAGACGATTCCTATGCAATAGCACGTGCATTCGCTGCATTTTCAAACTCGATCTTCGTGAAACTTCTTCTCGACTTATTTTTACATCCTAGTATCACCCCCTGCTCGGTTGTACCACCCATCCGGCCACACCCTGTATAGTCACAATTCTTATTAATTTTTTAAAAAATAGAATATACAGTGTGTAACGAAAGTATTCGAACGCCCTTCAAAACAGAATAACTTTTTTATCATTGTACCAAACGACCTGATTTTTTATAATCACCTAGAAGTATTGGTTTATGAAATGATGTGCAAAAAAGATTTTTCAAAAATTATAATTTACAAGGTTACATGCAAAAATAAAAAAGGCATTTTTTAAAACAATTTTATTTGGGCCCATAATGAAAATTTAAAATATATGTTTTGTAGATCTATGTAAGTTATACATATGCTGAAAATTTCATCGAATTCGGTTCATGCAGGAGAAAACGACACGCATCGAAAGATGTACGATTCCGTGGATTTAATAAAACTACGATTTTCACCATTTTCAACCGCTTGTAGCTCGTGTGTATGTCAATCGATTTCGATGAAATTTTCTTCATGTGTACGACTAACATAAATCTACAAAAGCTATATTTTAAATTTTCATTAAGGTCCTAAGTAGAAAATTTCTAAAATATGGCTTTTTCATTTTTGCATGTAACTTTGTAAATTATAATTTTTGGAAAATCTTTTTGTATATCATTTCGTAAACCAATACTTCTGATTGATTATAAAAAATCAGGTCGATTGGTACAATTATAAAAAAGTTATTTTACTTCCGTTAGAATACTTTCGTTACCCACTGTATATTTTTTTAAGTGTAGAATATAATTTTTTTTACACTCCGCCGTGCAGTACAGTTTGCAACATCTATGAACCAATGCAATCATCTGATAATTGCTGAAGTAATTCAATTGTAATTCTATGTAACCCTGGCTCTGGCATTAAGTGATTCCGTAAAAACGAGGTTCTATTGTAGATAAAAGTGATGTTACCACGTCGACGTTTACAGTGACTCAGCCCAGTGCCAGGATACAATAATCCCGTCCATTCGCCTCGGCAAATCCGTCTCGACGCGTGATCCCGGCCGATTCGTCTCGCTGATCGTGACTATTATCTATTCCGAAGGCCGTTCCGACAGACGACGGAATCGGTCGAATGCAGCCGTGCACGTACAGACGAGCGAGCATGCCGCGCACCGAAGGCAGCTATTACTTTCCAGGGAAACCGCATAAATAGACGACGGACCGGCGCATAAATAGTTTCCCTTCGTCCGCGGGATACAACGAAATTGACCGAATCAGGATTGCGATCGGTAATCCTAATTCCGAGCTTACCCGTCCTGTTTCCTTCGTCGGCGCATACGCGTTGCCACGCGTTGCCACGCGTACCGCCCGTCAGCAAATTCGCATGCACGCTTCACTCGCTGTGGACGGACTACGTACATTTATGCTAATCGCAACTGTAGAATGCATCGGGAAGTAATCTACGTTGTAGCTTCCTCTGTGTCCTCCACTTTCCTGTTCATTCTTCGTTCACTTGTAGTGTCACGATAGTGAAGCACGATCATGGTCGTGATTTCAACTGAAATTCTTCATCTCGATTGAATTAGTCCCTTTTTTTAATACATCAATTAGCTTGCGTAAAAATATCTGCGTGTAATGTAAAGTTACGTTACTTCGTTTAATGATAAAAATGAAGAATATTCAATTTTCTTTCCCGCACCTTATGTCAGTATTTAAAAATTTTCGAAATCGTAATATTTATGTAAGTAGTATAAAGGTAGGCGCACACTAGACCGCACCGCGACTGCACGCCGACCGCCCGCTTCCGCTGTTTTGACTTTCGTATACATATGTAGTTCATAGTTCTATGTTTTACATCACGCATGGGCAAATTTTTGCTCGATCGGAGGCACTTTCAAGGGATACGCCACTACGGCCGCCACGGGGAGCGAGACGCGCGACCGTATTTTAATATGTATGATTTAACCCCTACGATTTATTTATGTAGAAAGTTTCTATTTATTGTATGCGCCTGTCCATGTGTTCTCCAATGGCTGTACCAATATTTTTTTCGTATCGTAGGTTTAGGTCAGGCGTAGACACGGGTGGAGCCTCTCAAACGCCTGCTTCCCTCACCAAGCTTTCTTTCGGTGGCGCTCCTCGCGGCTCCGACGCACGAGGCCTGCGCACTGCTTGCGACGGACAAAGCACGTCCTGCCTTCATAGTAACGACGGATGCTGGTGGGGACAGTGTTGTCTCAATTAAAACAAAAATGTCCACGCCTGTACTACGTATTTTGCAATATTAGACGACGAGAAGACGATCGTGCGATACGGATACAATTATTTATTATACAAATCGACAACCAATACATTGAAGCTTTGTTAATATACAATACAAAATATATTGAACATGGTTTATTAAATCCTACTACACGTTAATTTCGTCATATTTAATTGTAAACATGTCTTCTACATTTCTAATGTACTGTACTTATATAAGCGTGCAATAAACTATTCTACAACCACTATTACGTAGTACCAAAGTTATTTTCCTCACACCTTCCCTTTTCTTACCTTGAGCACTTTTGTGCCGTCTGGATTACCGTTGAGTTTTCTAGAAATTTCGACAATTTTCGACTGTCGGGCTTGTCGTTGAGTTGTACTACTGAATTTCGAATACCTCCTTCGACTTCATGTTCTCCTACTACAAATCTCAATTTCCGAGATTTTTCGAAAATTTTCGCCAATTTTCAGTCGGCTGAATTGTCCTTGAGTTCTACTACTGCATTTCGCGCCACCTCCTACGATATCATGTTCTCCTAATACAAAGTTCAATTTTCGAGATTTTCGAAAGATTCTGACTTGTTGTTGAGCTATACTACTGAATTTCGAATACGTCCTTCGATGTCATGATCTAATACAAATCTCAATTTCCGAGATTTTCGAAAATTTTCGACAATTTTCGGCCGTCTGACTTGTCGTTGACTTGTACTACTGAATTTCGAATACCTCCTTCGACAGCGTGTTCTCCTAATACAAAGTTGAATTTTCGAAATTTTCAAAAATATTCGCCAATTTCCGACCGTCTGACTTGTCGTTGAGTTGTACTAATCAATTTCGAATACCTCTTTTGCTATCATGTTCTCCTAATACAAAACTCAATCAAATATCGAGAAAATTTTTCGAAAATCTCCAAACTTAAATTTGTATTAGGAGAACATGATGTCGAAGGACGTATTCGAAATTCAGTAGTACAACTCAACGACAAGTCGGGCGGTCAAAAATTGGCGAAAATTTTCGAAAATCTCGAAAATTGAACTTTGTATTAGGAGAACATGGTATCGCAGGGAGTATTCGAAATTCAGTAGTACAACTCAACGACATGTCAGAAGCCGAATATTCTCGAAAATTTTCGAAAATCTCGAAATTTGAGATTTGTATTAGGAGAACATGATATCGGAGGAGGTATTCGAAATTCAGTAGTACAAGTCAACGACAAGTCAGACGGCCGAAAATTGGCGAAATTTTTCGAAAAATCTCGGAAACTGAGTTTTGTATTTCGATAACTTTTAATCATTTTTAATTTAATTAATAACCATATAGATTGTCCCTCTCTCCTTATGTAAATCTTTTTTTACGCACCTGAACGTGCTTTGAGATCTCGAGCAGGTTTTTAAACCCTTAAAGCCAGATCTACCTATGGATTAATTAATCCAATAAATCGCATTATTGCAGACTCTAACACTCTGTATAATCGTATGGATTTTTTCATTAAGTCTTTGCACATGTTTAAAAAACAATTACGCAGAATTATAGGATAATACCATATAGTTAGTACCATTAGTTTTTGTGCATGTCCCTTCTATGTTACTATACGAGTAATCCTTTATTGTTTTCTATTGTAAACATTTATGTAAGAGGGCTTCGGTCCGTTTACAATAATAATAATAATAATAATAACATGATATCGTAGGAGGTGGCACGAAATTCAGTAGTATAACTCAACGACAAGTCAGGCGGCCGAAAATTTCAGAATTTTCACTATTTTCACAACTCCAAATCAGTAGTACAATTCAAAGACAACTCAGCCGCTTTCTTTACATTTCTGAAATTTCACCAACTTAATAGTAGGGTAGGGGTTGAAATAAATAGTCCATGATGTTGGTATATAGATACATGTTTACTGTATATTAAAAGCGCACAAGCTCTCTTAAATAATATATCGCTGTAAAGCATTGTCAGTTACACACTTTTCGACAGAGTTTGCATTAATGAATTGGTTGGGGATGATTTTTGAAACTATTGTTCATTTCTTGATCTTCGTGCACATGATTCTTACCGTGAATGCCATAAGGCAGTGCTGGGCACAGTTGCGGCCCCTCAAATAACTGCTTCTTCCAAGCTTCCTTTCGGTGGAGCTCCTCGCGTCCTTCCTTCATAGTAACGACGAATGCTAGTGGAGGACAGTGGGTGCTACGGTGGGGCCGGTCTTGTCTCAATTGAGACAAAAATACCCATGTCTGGTTTAGGTGAATGAAAATTCAGGAAAACTCACTGTCACTTTTCCTGGTAGCAGGTTTCACGGTGATTGATTAGCGTTCGTTAGACGGGCGTGCAGTCGATAATTGAGTCCGATAATCATTGCGCAACCCAGATCGTAGCGAGTTCTATTCCTGCCTGGTAGTGGGATCGATTGGTCGTGCTCGCGAGCCAATCGCCCTATTTTCGAAAACACTACTTAGGATTCTCATAACGAGCCCGTTGCACCCTGGAAATTTGCAGCGCCGCGTTTACGCCGCCGAGTCGATATTCCGATTCGACTCTCTGTAATTGGTCGATTCCCCTGACCCCGGGAAGAAGTGCTATGACGAAGTGGACGAATCGTAATGCGATACAATAGATACTTTGTTCGGGATCGTATACAGGAATATGTAAAAGCTGAAAATGAATATTTTCGCTATCTGGAACATATCAATGACATAACAGTAGCGAACCAGTAATATTCAGACTCTTTCACGACTTGAACTTTATTTTAAAGATAGAGCAATTTACCACAAGACGTGAAAAAATTTTTGAAAAATTGCAATCGGTCGGAATCACAGAGAAAATACTAAAATTGTTGTCGACAACTTTTGATGTTGACTTGTATCGAAAATTTAAGAAATACACACAGAAATTTATAAGTTCAGTTTAATATACTGGGTGAATCACGAAAAACAACACCTGAATTTCCCAGTTAAGGATAAACGAAAGTTTGAAAAATGAAATGAAACCGTTCAAAGGGAAACTTGAAATTTTCGTTAATGCTTTACACCAACAGAGAAATTCAGGTGTTCTGTTTTTCGTGACTCACCCTGTACAGGAAGATATTATCGAAACTGAAATGTTCTCCGATGATGAATAAGCGATAGCATGAAAAGAAGGCCACGAATGAAATTGTACAGCTAACACCGAGAAATTTCCCATCGAAAATGGCGGGTTGAAAATAGAGTCTATTGAACAGCGGAATAATTCAACCGTAAAGTTAGAGCCGGTTCGAGAGATACCGGTAAAAGTACACAATCGCGAGCATCTAGATATTACCATCGGAATAAACAATAGGCGAATTCATTACAGGAATTACTTTGTTCGAACTGTTCCGCCCGATGAAATATCTTATATTATTTGGCCGGGCCATTGTTCCCGGGGCTGAAACGCGATAATGAATCGTCGATAAAACATACATAGATGAACGGGAATGACGGTGAATATGATTTTGCACGAAATTGAACGGGCATTCGGCGAATATCGGCCGATAGGAACGACTAATTCGCGAGCATCTCGCGCAGCGCAGAAATATTATCAACGGTTTGCATAAAGTGCGCCGCATGAAATTCAACGTTAATGCTGTTAGTCCGAGAGGGTCGCGGATCGGGGGAAGTTTGTGTGTATGCGCGCGGGACGGGGCGGTTAGGTCTGGCACAGCCGTGGAATCCGGTTTTTATGCAAATCCGCGTAACGTACAGTTGATGGGATATCGAACGCGATTGGTCGATTGCTGGTAAAAGTACACGGGCGAGCCCCGGCCCTCTATTAATGCGGAAAGCCATTTTCAGGGCCGTACGGAAAGTTTATTAGCGTCGAGCTTTGCTCTCTCCCTCGCTGCACGCGCTCGAATGAGAATAATATCGAGACGGACATAATTCCGCACGGCCTGGCCGCGTCCGCTGACCCCGAATATCGGTTCAATCGGTTTTTCCGCGACCGTGCGAAAAGTGCTTTTTACCGATAATACCCTGATTTACGATCCGGCGCGTTCTGTCCCGCCGAAAGTGAATCGGAGCTTCATCCCCGACGCTCGTTCGAAAATCAAATATAAATGTTTAAGAGGATGATGTAGAGGGCGCGGTAAATCCAATTTATACCGGAATCCTGGGAACAACATGTGTCGACAAATAAAACAAAAAGTATAGTAGCGCTCGCCGACCGGTTTAGGATGCACATAAATTACCCGACAAATGACAATTGGCGACGGACGGCAAAAATGCGGACGGGCAAAAACGGCGGATCGATCGAAACGCGATTACGAAGCGCGAGAGAGAACCCGCGTGAGGTCTCTCCAGGAGACTCGAGTAATTAAGAATTAAGGGAACGACCGGTGGCTGTGTCTCTAAGTACCCGAATGAAATAGGAAATCAATTTCCATAAGGTAATACCGCTGGTTTATTGAGTTGCTCAACGAGGAGCCGGGTCCAAATTTAATGTCGCCAGACTGCTTTGTTATTCTATAAAAAATCAAGGTCTCCTTTAATTTTGAAAAATCGATATATATTTTTATTAGTATTATTATTGTATGTGAACCGAGGTCCTTTCATACAAATGTTTACAGCTGTTTACAGTAGAACTGATTTTTATCTATACTTTTTGTTTTTACAAAAAGAAACATAACAAAAAAAGTCTTAACCTGAAATTTACATAAGAAGGGACAAGCGCGAAACTAAACAAATACAGGTACGATATTAAAAAAATCAATATTATTATAAAGTATGTTTGCTCGCAGTAATGCGATTTAAAGGATTTATTACTCCATATGTGGATTTGCATTTCATTGTTTGAAATCCTGCTCTCGTCCTCAAAACACGTTCAGGTACGTAGAAATTGATATGCCTCAGGAGTACGGGACAATCTATATTATTATTTATCAAATTAAAAATAAGGCTCTGATCGGATACAATTCTTCGATCAGATAATGTTTCCAGGTTAACTGTGTTTAATATTTTAGTGTAATCATGATCAAAGATTGACATTGGATTGTTTGTCTTATATGCACAAAACCTGAGAAATTTATGCTGCACTCTCTCGAGCATGATTTCATACTTAACGCTTTTCGGAGACCATATAGTTGAAGCATACTCTAACTGGGGACGGGCAAGGGTAATATATAGCAGCCTAAGTGTATGGATTGAATGAAAATCAGTGGAAAAACGAAGTATGAACCCGAGCATTCTTGAAGCGGAGGTGACAATGTGATAAAATGGTTGGAAAAGTCTAAGGTAGAGGAGAAGTGAATTCCTAAGTCCTTAACTTCTGTTATTGAGGAGAGAATACAGTCATTAAGGTGGTAAGGATATATAAGAGGTACAGAACGATTTTTGACTTCATAATAATATACTTTGATATATATTTTTGACTTCATAAATTAATTAACTGAATTCAAATTCGCATTTTTCAGTTTGACCCACTACAACTATTTGCACTGAACCCAACAAGACAATCAAACTTGATCTAAAAATTGTAGCTATACAAGTATATGAAAAAGAATAGACGAATGGAGATTTAGATAAATCCGTACAGATACAAAGAAATGTTAACTAAATAAATAAGTTTTATTGGCCGAAAGCCAATGTTCAAAGTCCACCATTTCGAAACACTTTCCACGAGATCGTAGAGATCATCCACCTTTTGCGAGGATTAATCTACTATTTATAAATATTAATGTTTTCGGTGTCTCGTGACCGACCAGGGGAACGAGTTCGAAGCCTACGCTGTTTTACAACAGAGATTGCGAGATTAGCTCACGAGTTACGAGTATAATCAATGATAATAACCGGAGTTCCTTTTAAAGCCGTCGCTGCTAATGTATTCGAAGTGTTCTCTGCAATTCAACAGCGCTAAGTCCCCATTCATTATTTAAATTAAGTGTCCCGAGCATTGTTTGCAGCCGCGTTGCGTTATTCCGAGCGCGATTATTGCGTCTGTACACTTGACAGTCTGTAGAAGAAACATCGCCGGGTGAATAACCACGTGTCGAGCAACTTTGCAGCGCGAAACAACAACGATGTAAAACAACATAATCAATCGTAGTTACGCAAACCATCTTATGGAGCATGTAACGCGTCCACTGTCGGTGCTGTATGTTTTCATTGACTGTTGTTTGTGTTTTCGTAGCAGACACAGTAACATCCAGCTGGAATATGACCGGATTATTGTTTATTCCATGTGGCTTCGTGTTGTTGAAAACATAGGGAAACAAAAATAGCTGCGAATTGTTGCAACCACTTTATAGCTTCTTTACTTTGCTTCTAACGATTACGATCTTTGTCTCTGCGTTGTATTCAATCTTCAAGTTCTGTGGTGAGTGAAAATGTACTAAAAATTTGCACATTTTTCTGTCCTGGATTCGCCATTATATTTTTAATACATTGCATACAACTGTAGCTGCAATTATAATTTCTTAACAGAAAATAATGCTGTTTACTGTAGAAAAAAAAACGGGGATGAAATTTCAACTTTGAAAGTTCGGTACAACTACAATGTGCATTTAATTTTATTAATTCTCCCATTTTGAGGTCAGTGGATACTCGAAAAATAATACCAATTGATTAGACATGGATATGAGAAAGTTAATTTCTTCGATCCAGCCCAATGTGAGCCGTCCACTGTTCGGGGCGGAAGTAGCAGGGGAGTGGACATTTCCAAACAGTCCGGGAGCCGGGTTGGCACGAGGTTGGATTCGTCGAAATTTGCCTAATACGTGGAAAGAAGGAAAAGTGGTTGTAGCCGAATGGCGGCGCGAAAAGACAGCCGGAGGAGGGCGCCTCGCGTCGGGCCGGTCCGGGGAGGAAAAGCGGGAAAAGCCGCGGGAACTCTGGCCCAGTTCGGATTTGCAATGCTAACCAGGGACTGCATTAAACGGGAATTAATTTCTTGCTAACCGTCTGGAGTAGCTGTGCCCCTCCGATTTCGCCGCTCTCCCCAGCTAGGCTGTCTCTTCCTTCTTCAATCCTCGCTCGAGCTCGTCGCAGCCACCCGGGGGCGTCACTGCGAATAATCCGTTCGCGTTTGCTGAACTCTCCCCGAGGCGTCCCTCCCAGGAAACGGTGAAAGGTTTCGCGTTCCCTTCGTGATCCTCTGCCAACGACCGAACCCTCCAGGGAGAACCTAGCAAGACGCTGGCTCCTCGCTTCGTGTCGCCGCTCCCTCGGGGAAGACACTCGCTATCTGGCTACCGGTTGCGCTGCACGGCGAGGAGGAAATGTGTGTGTTCAACCGGAGTCGTTGGTCGAAGCAGACTGCTGGACGCGACACCGACAAACTTCCGGCTTCGAACATTTTACACACGCTTCGAGAATGGCCCACTTCCATACACTCAGGTACCTAAAGGTAGATTACCTTACGGTCCTTCCATTCTGTTCGAAATGAAATATGCCGTAATCCCTGTGAAATTAGGACAGTTTAGTAAATCTTCAATTTTTCCCATTCTGGCGAAAACGGGCCTCACTCACGAATTTTTATCTCGGGAACTGTTTGTCCGATTGAGCTACATTTCCTTTTGTTTTATTCAAAAAGGATCAGATTATTAGGACATAATTTTTTCAAAATTGTTAATTAATTTTCTAACGTCGAAAAATGATTTAAGTTTTGAAAAAAATATGGTCACATTCCTGGGAGTTTCCCTTCACAATTAGCTGGAAGTCAGTTGTTTATACTAATTTCGTTTAGAAGAAAATCGGCGATGATGATGTCAAAAAGTGATCGATTTGGCATGGAATAACTCACTTATTAATTTATTAATTTTTATATGTAGTACATAATATCAATGGAATTTTTCTTGCATAATAGAAATTGACGGCACATGTTCAAAAACTGGAACGAACAAAAAGAATTAAATTTCAACTAATGCGCGCGTTATATTTCAGTATAAAGATCAGGATACGTCGGATAGATTTTGTATTTGTACTTCGTTATCAAAACATTGAATTTCCATAAAGCATATTTTCGAATAATAGTAGCAACATATTCGTTGTTCTCTGTTTGAATTTGCACTGTAAATTGATCTCGGTACTGCAGGTGATCCATTAATCTCGTTGTTTTATATCTGTTTGCACCAAGCTGTAACATAAATAATTTTCCAACTCCAATTGGGTATGTGTGTTTTCACTTAAGTAGGTAGACGTAACCAATGTTAGTCAAACATGTGAGTTAATTAATCCTCTTGAGCATGTGTGCCTCGTATAAAGCTTCGGTAACAAACTTTGCGTTCAAGAGGTTCTTCACGCGCCGTCGAGCATGGTTTTTCAAATAACAGTTTTGTTGTAAAACATTAACAAATTCCGTGTACATTGCCCTCGATTCGGCACATCTTCATTTCGACAATTATGTTGCGCTATCCGCAATTTCAGTAGTGGTCCTTCACGAGAGCGAAACGTCCACGCGTTTTTATGGAAATCGGCGAATTTCGAATTTTTCAGCGTTTAGCACGGAACACGGGAATAACGCACAAAGCAAATATAGTGTGGAAATTTATGAAATGTTTTCCACGTCAAAAATATTCGTTTCCATTCCACTTTGATCGTTACATTTTCATCGAAGCAAACAGCATAGCATTTATTTATTGAAAGTGTCGTTGGGAAAATGGTTTTTATCCGAACGTCCGTATATTTCATAGTTTCCACGGAAGGTGTAAATGTCCAAATATTTACGGACGGTGGTATACGGTGCTGAATATCGCGTCCTGGTTGACGCGGGTTCTTTCGAAAAGAATCGAATAAAAGAAGAAAGGGAGAGAAAAAATACGAAAGAATTGAAAGCAGTCGGCCGAGAGAACGGTAACCGGGACCAATGTGTACGAATAGGACGGCAGCATTGTGTCTTAGCAAATATTGTACCATTAAAGGAAGTTTAAAAGCCCTTCTACAGAATTCCCTCTAACACACGCGACCAGGGACCCGAGCACATTGCCCCTGTTCGAAGGAAAGTCCTCGTAAATTTACTTGCGCCTGGCTACTGTTGTGCGTCTCGAGGACCCTCGCCCAGGAAAGAGGGGAAAAGCGACCGGCAGAAGAAACGAAGCACAGGATTTTCGCGGTAAATCTCAATTTAGTGGTTAATCGCGGCCCCCGTCTCGAGATACACAGACATTTTCCATCCGCTCTGCCCCTCCCATTTACACATTCGCTTTAATGAAAACAAGTGTGTCGAAAGCGGACAAAGGAGCCTGTTGAATCCAGTCATTCTAATCAACGGGAACATTGCTCCTCGGTTAAGGAATCTTCGCACCGGTTAAGCGGAGATATAGCCACTTCGAAACATCGATCCCTTCGCTTCAATCAGCACTTAAACTTTCGGCACATGCGAGCCCATATAAATTGATATGTACTTCGAAGTACTCTAATACCGAACATCTACTTCTCGTTTAAAGCACAATAAAACCTTGACGAAAAAAGTCACAGATCGACTTTTTAGAGGACATTGTTCAGAGGAGAAATGACTGTGGAAAGCAATTGTTTGAATTCTGCAGAGTCGTTTAAATCCTGTGATGACTGGTCAGCGGATTTTATGCATTTGTGACAAAAATGTGTAGGAGAAAGGAAGTTTGAAAAAATTTCAGTTGGGTCCGAATCACAAAGAAAATAATAAAGGCTGCTTTTTCCTTGCGTAACCAGAAACTTTCGATCCTGGAGGATCAATGGTTCAAAAGTTATGATCGTTTAAAGTTGAGCGGCGATCTTACCCGTCAAAGACACTGTAAATCGCTCAACTATAAACACTCATAACTTTTGAACCACGAATCCTGCAGGATCGAAACTTGGATTTCTCGCATCTTTACAACTTTTTTTTATGTGGACCAATAAAAAATACAATTTGTGAGCCTATGTCAATGACATATATTCTGAAAATTTCAGTATTCTGTGAGGAACGAGCCTCGTTCCATTTGCCGGCCGTTAAAACGATTCCTTCGACATCATTTATCCGCGTTATCATCCCCGTTTCGTCCCCCTCTGCGTGATGGACACCAATTTTTCGCAGGATGCGCACGAACGCGCGCTCGCGCGACGGCAACTCGCGCGTAGGCAAATCGCGTCGAATGGCGTGCACGTGTCAAGTGGTTGCCAGTGTCACGGACAGGCGGACAAGCCGCGCGCGTGACTAATGCAATAACGATCGACAAATTGATCCGGTGAAATCATTAACTCGGCTAATGTGCTGAAAATTTTGTTAGTATGCCCGGTGCGTGCCGCTCGTATTCCCGTTTTACATGAAAACGTCACGGATAAACGCGCTATCAAATGTGTTTTGACCGACGGTTCTGTTTACCAGTTTTAGTGAACTGGGTCGCTCAGTGCCGGTGCAAATGTTTCGATAGCCTGCGGACATGCGCTCGTAAAACGCTCCTGTTCTTTTTTTTTATTCGAAGTCACGCAGAAACAATAGATTGGCCACAGAATATATTTGTGGTTGCAAGACGATAGACCGTGAAGCATTTTTTTTCGCCGATTGTTTATGTAACTTTAAATCCTTTTACTCCGTTAATTCTAACTTTTACTCTATCTTTTATCTTCGTTAATTATGTTATTTTATTTTATTATTTATTGCTATTTATTGACTTTCGACGACTCGCATTTAATACTTACAATCTCAAAACTATAAATTCAGCGTTTCAAGCACAAACAATGATGTCGACTACACTAGCAAATATTTATTTTGCGGTAAAGTAGGTATTTTATTGAATAAAAATTTACTGTAAAATAGTAACTGTAGGTTAAACTAAAAAAGGAAATCGATTTTCGAGGTCGGTAAACCGGATTCGCCCGCGCAAGCAACGCGATCTGGTTCAATGATTTTCAGATTTCCGAGAAACAAGTCTTAGTCAGCATGTTTGGGCATACAATATACACCCTGCGTGGGTAGTAACATTTTTATTGGTATTGCCAGGTTGAAATGGGCCAGTGGAGAGTCGAGGTTTCATATACGGGGACACTAAAGGACTCCTTATGCAAAGAAGGGGAATTCCATAGCCCTTAAACCGACCTCGAACGATCGAAAGGGACAACCCTTGAACGTTCTCTGGGAATCGTAAATAACTGGCACTGGGAGTAATCCCGGAGACATTTACCCTGGCGAGATAGGCCTTCGGAAGATATTAAGTGGCGTCATGACGCGGCTCGAGCACGTTCCACCACTAGAAATAGCCGGGTTAACGGGTACGGTTGGCACCCTGAAACAGAGGAGTGGGTGCTAACGGATAGTCCAACATGCGTGGGCCATTTTCTCTGTGGCACGCTCGAATATTTCCCCCGAGAAACTGGCCAAAAGTACTTCAACGCTGTCGCAAGGTTCAAGGTCGTAATGTCTTACCCTTTGAATTTATCTTAACCCTCGGGCGGCGGACCAGTCTTTCTATTGTTCGTAATGGAACACTGGCCAATTCCAATGGTTCATTCAGGGTTGAAATGGCCCACATTCCGACATCCAAGGGTTAGTGCCCGCTTAAAGGATCTAGCAGGACAATTTTTATTGATATCGTGTGCAAAATAATGCTTTTAAATTGAAAAATAGTCCCCAAAAATTTTAAGGAAGTACGACATTTTTGGGACACTCTGTATATAAAATAAACTCGCAGAATTATAATGAATAAGTTTTTGTCGCACAGGTACAATCTATTGATTGCAGAGATCTAAGAAGACTTGCATTATGCAGAATAAAAATCTATGTGAAATACAACTAGTGTTCCTTCTCGAGAATTCTTTCTCGGGAATTTCTCGAGAAATTTTATAATTGGTTATTTCTCATTTATCGAGAAATTACAGGATTTATCGAGAAATTTAAATCTAGGAAAATTCTTATGAATCTCATTTATTTAATAACATATTTTCGGAAATGAACAAATACGTATGTCCTACCATCAGTCAAAATATGCTACATTTTAATGTAGGTATTTAAATATCCCTGTTACTTGTGATTATACGAAAACATGTCAGAGAAGAAATTTGCACTGTTCAATGACAAAATAAAAAAATTTTTTGGAAATCATATTTCGAAATGTCAAGGTCATCGTTATTTTTTATTTAAAGGAGGTCATATAATTATTCTATATTCCTAAACAGAAAAAAGACAAATCCAACGATGTGCCAAAATTTTTAATTTAATTTGCACAAATGTTTTTCTCACCTAAAGGAACAATACTGGATAGTTGCGTGCATTGTATCTCGATAAAAATTTTTCTCCAAGCATAGCTTAGGTCCACCCTAATGTACATATTGGACAGGAATAAACATTGCCTTACTGTTTTTTGCGCTGTCGATAAATATTATCAACGATATTCCAAATATTATAATTTTTCCAATATGTTTTATTTTATTAAAAATTCTAGAAAATTCTCGAGAAATATAGTCTTATTTCTCATTTCTCGAGAAACGAAAAATGTTGAGAAATCAGGAACACTAAATACAACAAATTAGAGTGAAACAGAGATTTATTTCCTTTCTTAATATGTTCAATAGGTTGAAAATAATGTAACAGTATCTGCAAATTTTTTAAATGTTTTTGCTGTTTACGGAGAGTACCGAGACACCACTGTATGTTTGACAACACTGTTCTGGCTGCTTCAGAAGGAGACGAAAGAATTATATTGCGAATCGCTCTACGAGGTCCCACCGTATTTACTTCGAAAATCAATAGCGAAAGCTTTTACTTGGTTTCGTGGATACGAACTATTGTACCGGAATTTTGGCCGTGTCCGAAGCGAAAAGGGTAACTTTTCCGGTCAGTTCCTGCGAACGAGATCGGCCGGTCTGAAAGTGGGCCAATTAGATCTTGTAAATTGCTGATATTTCTATTTGCGGAGCCGCGCATAGGAGAAGCCGAGGACAAAAGAATAAATAAACAGCGAGTCTAGCGACAGAGAGGAGTTCCGTGGATGATGCAGGGGCGCAGCAAGCTAAAGGGGACACGGGAACCGTGTATTTACAGGATTTCATACGGCCATTAAATTCCCATTACGCCGATCGATCGGTACTTTCTGCGCCGGGACCATAATTCGCGCACCTACGCGCCCGTATATATCCGTGACGACAGCAGCGTCGACAATCCTTGGAATTGCGTTAATTGAATTATCGCGGGGAAGATTGCGTTTCGGGAACTATCGGCCGACTATTATGCCCCCGCTACAGAAAGGATTCCGGTGTATCTTGCCCGGGTCTATTACGTAATATAAACCGCACGCGAGGCTCGCCGATGGATTTATGGAATCGCAACGTGCTAGCGTGTTTTCTGTTTCGGATGTGTTGTTTCTGAATCGTTTTTGCACACTTGCGAAATCGCTGCTGTCACGATTACGATATACACGGTGGTCCGCCTAAATGTAGCCACCTGAACATCTCCTTTATTTTATTAAAGAATGTCGCATTAATTAGAGGACACAGGAGCCAAATAAGAATTGCATTCTTCTTTCAATTATCCTTAAATATTATTAACATGTCCGCTGCTTTAAAATAAACATTCCCATTTTTATCAAAACTGTAACTCATTGTATTGTGTATCGCATAAATGCTGTTGAAATTCAATACACGATTCCGAAACTTGTTTCGGTTTATTCGTTCAAAATTAGGTAAGAGGTAATGTCATCTCAAAGCGTTTTGTCGTCTGGTAGTTGAACTTAAAACGTTCTACAATTTCCATAAAACTGATTAACTGGAATTCACGTTGCTAACCAAATTAGCATTGCGATTTTATTCACAGAATTCCCGATTTCACAAAGCGGGCAATTTCCTCCTTTTAGTGTGTCTGTCTAACATGGCGGCTGACGCGTTAAGACTACAATAAAATAGAATGGAATAAAAATTAACAAACAAGCGTAGTGTACGCAATGGAAGTGTGTATGGGATTAGGGATGGGATCAAGTACCTCGTAAACAGGTTCGAACCTTGATTGATGGAATTCGAACTCTCTATAAGTTCTTCGAAAAAAATAGTACTCGCAAGTATACTCGAACCTTTGCCAGACAGTTTCGAACCCTTTACAAGTACTATGGTAAACGTAAATAATACTTGCAAGTATACTCGAATCTTGGTCGAACAGTTTCGAAACTTTCGAAATTTTTATGAATATCGTTACGAATTTCCGTATTCTTGCACGCTCCGTGGCAACGTAAGGCTGTTTCGGCGTGGCGTCTGTTTACTTTTTTTTGTAATCACGCTGTGGAGATGAGAGAGAAAACGGGGTCTCATAATTTTACATGCTTCTACCGATGATTGTAGTTTGGAATGTACTTTGCGACAAAAACTGATATATTATATAGAACATTATCTAGGTGATGTCGAGGACAATAATTTGTATATGTTGACTGCATTATTGGATCCACGATTCAAAACATTAGCTTTTTCTAAAGATGAATCTATCCCTCGAGCACGGGATGCCTTACTGATATAGCCACTAATTATATTAATAATGATAATTCATTTACAACATGTGATAGTTCACAGACGCAGATGTCCGAAAATCGGCACAATAGCGAATTAACAATTTAGTCATCCTTTGACAATGAAATAGCAATTACAAATAAGACGATACCTACCTGATTGTCTGCTGTGTTAGAAGTGGAAAATTATTTAAAATCACAATATTTAGAACGCAAGGAAGAACCGTTATTATTTTAGCGTGAAAGTTCAATCAAGTACCCCATTTTATCGAAAATTGCACGTGACTATTTTTGTACAATTTCCACTTCTGTACCTTCAGAAAGAGTTTTTTCAAAAGCAGAAAATATCATGGATAAAAAAAAATAGGATGAAACCAAGTATTGTAAATTGAATATTATTCTTAAATAGTTACGGATTTAATAAAGAAAGTGCTTAAAACCTGCTATGCAGTTTTGATTTCCAAGATTCGAGTACTACTTGTGAAAGTTTCGATTACTTTTAACATCGAAGTACTTATAAGTATCTTTTCGAAACTTGGAAGTACTCATTCCGAGGTTCGATAACTACTTGTATACAATGAATACTTTTCAAGTATAACCATTGAAACTTTTATTGGTTTTAAGTAGTAATCGAAACCCATGAAATGAAACTTTGTTATTGAACTTCCATCCCGAGATGGGATCCAGGGAAGGAAATGATCTAGGATAGGATAGGGAGGATTCAGGGAAGGGAAAGAAAGATCTAGGGAAAGAAAGAGAGAATCTCGTAGAGGTAGACGGAGAAGCGGGTGTGGGGAAAGAAGAGGGTGAGTAGATCAAGGTAAGGGAAGGGAGGATCTAAAAGCAAGAAGACACTAGAATCTATGGAAGGCAGGGAAGTACGGAGCGATTAAAAGAACTGAATTTCATTGTAGCAACAAAAAGGTTACTTTCCCGAAAAACGGTTTAACGACGTGCTCATATCTACTGGCAGTGCATCACGAGTGGACACAGATTATAGTTACCGGTGCTGCGACTGATAGATGGCCGCAACTCGACTTAATAACGGCCACGGCAACGCCTCTCGAGTAGCCGGATTACTGTAACTTCGAAAAATAAGTAACGAGGCTTTATCATCGCGTTCTAGACGACCGAACCACCCTCAAAGGATCGTAGCCCGTGGCAAGCCCGACCATAACTACCCGCAATTACGCTCTCAGCCAGCTGGAGCGCTTCAAGTAACGCGTGCTCGAAACGTACTTTTTCCCCCTAAATAATCTAGATCGTTTCTATGTACGAGGAAATGCTTGCATGCTCGCGAAACTGATTACGAGGAGAAATTATACACCGGTCTCGATGCTAATGCCTGACCACCACCGTACAAGTTTGATGCCTCTAATGAAGAGGACAGGTTGTAATTAGGGTATAAAATACGAGGGTCGAGGGGTTCGCACGTACACGTACAAGCACTTGAAATTCTTGTCACATTTTTCATAACGCTGATCTACAATCAGCGACTTCTTCTTTCAGGAGCTCGCCAAAATAATCCAGAAGTTTTCACGCAACGAAACAGCGAAAATATCAAAACTAAGAATGTTGCTGTATAATTTTTAACTTATTGATCCTCGTTAATTCATTTGAAAGGTTGCAACAATGGATTGGATAAATAAATATGAATGTAACTTCTCCAACTTCCCAACGAATGCAGAAAACTCGAATCGTAATGTATCTGGGTTTCGATGACAATCGGATCGGCGATTGAAGTGTTAAACGTAGGAAAGCCTAGCGGTCCCTTCCGTACGTAATTGCCATAACGGCAAACTGTCGTGGAACGAGACACGCTATTTTCATGATCGACGATGCGCCGCCGCCGCGACAACAGCGAGATATAATCAAATTTCATTTATAACCAGCCGCGAGAGATTGTTCGTCATGCCGTGCCGGTTGCGGCCGCGACTATTAAACCGAAATTCGCCCGGCAGGTTATAATCGTAAACAGTGAGTTCGGTTGCGGACGTGAAACTGGTCCACGGTTCACTGAATTTCCTTCGAACGGGATTATTTCGGGGTTACGTGCGCGAGCGCGACGTCCAGGATTCCTCTACTTGTTCGTTATCAGCGCAACCCCGAATTTCACCGCGTGCATATTGCATCTAATCATGGCTTCACTGCGCGTGATAACGGTGAAACGAAATTTTCTATCGGGACTCCCGGAATATTACTCTCGGCGTGGTTGGTTTCTAGTCTGCTGGAAATCTTGACGACAACTTTTCACACAAAGTGAACTCAAAATTAAAAAGTGGATGGCAATTTTTCACTCCAAGGCAACCGAGAAATTTTGACTCAAAATTAAAAACTTGGAGGCAACTTTTTACTCCAAGTTAACCCAAAACTTTAACTCAAAATTAAAAACTGGATGGCAACTTCTCACTCCAAGTTAACCCAAAACTTCAACTCAAAATTAAAAACTGGATGGCAACTTTTCACTCCAAGTTAACACAAAACTTGAACTCAAAATTAAAAACTGGATGGCAACTTCTCACTCCAAGTTAACTCAAAATTAAAAACTGGATGGCAACTTTTCACTCCAAGTTAACCCAAAACTTCAACTCAAAATTAAAAACGGGATGGCTCCTTTTCACTCCAAGTTAACTCAAAACTTTAACTCAAAATTAAAAACTGGATGGCAATTTTTCACTCAAAGTTAACTCAAAATTAAAAACTTGGTATCAACTTTTCACTCCAAATTTACTCAAAATTAAAAACGGGATGGCACCTTTTCACTCCAAGTTAACCCAAAACTTCAATTCAAAATTAAAGACTGGATGGCAACTTTTCACTCCAAGTTAACCCAAAACTTCAATTCAAAATTAAAGACTGGATGGCAACTTTTCACTCCAAGTTAACCCAAAACTTCAACTCAAAATTAAAAACTGGATGGCAACTTCTCACTCCAAGTTAACCCAAAACTTTGATTCAAAATTAAAAACTAGACGGCACCATTTCGCTCAAAGTTAACTCCAAAACTAAATTGAACTCGAAACTTCAATTCGAATTAACAATCTTGGTAACGGCGATTGACCGCAATAAATGCGAGTTGTTCCAGCGAAAAACTTTGAGAATTAGTCGAATTTAACGGTTCTTTTCCATTCGACACCGTTCAAACTCTACTCACCTGTCAAACTGCGAGGCGAGATTCAAATCTCGCGTGCCTCGAAATCATTTCCTCTGCGTTTTCCATAATTAATAGCTTCCCCAGATACGATCGACGCTATGGAATTACGCCTCGATATATAACATTTCGATGTAAAAAGATGCTGTACCTAAAAATTACAACACCGCTGAATATGTAATATTTCGCGCTTATAAATTAGCTGCTGTACATTTCGTTGAAATAGCAGTGTGTAAGCTTAAGAGTGAAACCCGTACGCTCGCAGCTCCGAACTATAGCAACCGTATATGTATTGTATAGGAAACTATATATCCCGGGCGATGCTATCAAAGGTACTGGCACGGCGTAACGTGTGCTCTACGGGTCGCGGAGTTAATACCGAATTAGGGGCAGAGTGTGGCCGAGGAATGTGTCGGGTTGATCAAGCTGTCGTGCATTGACAACTTAAATCCCCATTAACTAAGGTGGCGCAACATGAAACGCAGCAGAAGAGGATCTCCAGAACAATGTGGGGACTCTCGAGGCTTGAAGCGGAGTGTATATACACTCCCGATGTCCATCGTGCAACAATATAGTCGATAGCTCGGAGGCGCGATGTGTGCGCGTCGTTTTGACAGCTGCCACTCTCGGCCTGAATCGCGTTTCCATGTTAATGAAGCGGCGAAAAGGGTCGGGCGGGTCAACGGGATCTTTTTCCGGGGAAAAAATGTCGGACGATGTATAAAATTCTGGCGAATCTGTGGGAATAGGTTCTGTAGAGGGCAGATTCGATGCGGTACAACTAACGCGGGATTAATAACCAAAATCTAAATAGAAGTTGGGGGAACACGGGTATCGACGAGCTTTCAAAAGCAAATAGAACTGCAAGCTGGTAATCGGTTTCCCTTCGAGAACGACAGGTTCAATTGCAGATTAGATTTGGAGCCCTTCGCGAGAGGCGGGTTGCTCGTAGATCCTCCTCGAAACAGGTAGAATCGCGCATTGATCCCGAACTTCCTATTGAGATTATAATGCATATATAATCCCTTTGTTCGTTGGGGGCTCACAACGGCGTCGTCTTGATCCTGGGAATTGATGGTAGACGCCGATATCTTGGTGCAAGGATACGATAACACCGCGGCGCACAATGGGTGTTACGTGCGACGACGTAATCAGCGTCGATCGCTAATGAATTAATCAGGTTATCGGCGAAGACGAGCCGCCTGCAGGGAGACAACCGTCGCCGAGATGTCGGCCCGATCTTGTCGCCAACGATCTCTCTCTCTCTCTCTCTCTCTCTCTCTCTCTCTCTCTCTCTCTCTCTCTCTCTCTCTCTCTCATCCGTGATTACAGGTCGAATGCAGGATCGGCTCCAGAATCCCGATTGTCCACTGACCATACGACCGACTCCGTGCGCAAGAGTTTCTGTCGCCACCTGCGCGACGACGTCCGTCGCTAATTCCCCAGAGAATCGATGATTCGATTTTTCATTAACCTATTTCTCCTCTCCCTTAATCCTCGCGCCTCGGCTCCTTCACAACACACAATCGTCATCGCTGTTGTAATCGGAGCGGATACGGGCTGTAAGAAAACTAATGATCCCTGTTTCTAGGGTGCGTCTGCACCTCTGCATCGGTGGATATTTCAGGGTACAGTGGATAACGCAAGTAAACAAGTGCTCGGACTGTAAACAAGTGCTAGTATAAGTGAATAGAGAAGAAAGTTTTGTTGTTCTTTATTTAGTACTACTTACAATTGGTCTCGCTGTATCGGTTCAAGTGTCAACGTTAGACAGATATTCTGCAATCTACGCTTACAAGTAACACTACCAAACTGATACTCACTGATTTGAATGAAATATTAAATACGTGTTTTTTGTTTCAGCTAAATACGCTTTTTAGGGGTAGAAAGCGCCCCTCAACCTCTGCAGATGGAAACGTTTGTGGCTAATTATTTCTTAAAGGATACAGTTTCGGAAAAGACTGCTAGATCCAGAGTTGTACAGTTCAGAGTGATGCACTTGATGGCGTCCTTGAAATCGACCTTGCGGTCGACTTTCAAGGTCAATTAAATTTGGAAATAATAAGCCGGACTTGCCGGATTTAGCAGTTGTCGGACCTTGAGCGCATCCTGTACCTAATCAGTAATTTTATGCGATGACTCTAAATCTGTCTTCAGAATTGATTTGTTGCGTTATTTTTCCAAAAAAGAAAAAAATCAGATGGGAAAAAATCGTTATGGGAAAATAGGATCAAATTTATAGAAAAAATATGAATCCTTTAAGAAATAATTAGCCACAAACGTTTCCATCTCCAGAAGTTGAGGAGTGCTTTCTATCTCTAAAAAGCGTATTTAGTCGAAACAAAAAAAAACACGTATTTAATATTTTTCAGTGTTTAATAAGTACGTTAAATTTCATTCAAATCAGTGAGAATCAGTTGGGTAGTGTTACTTGTTAGTGAATGTTCCAAAGGTACATAGTATGTATGTTAACACTTATAATTTCTTCCGTTTTGATATACAATACAATTATAATTACACTTGTGATGGTGTTAGTTAACATTTCACTAGGTATTAATGCATAAGCCTCCTTTAATAAGCCTCCTTATAATGCGTGCTGGAATAAAAAAGTTACTAAGACATTGCTCACGACAACATGTTCGTATTTCTAACAATTGTAGAAAGAAAACGCCAGAAACTAATCATTTTGACCCCTCAACACAAACACACGATCCTATCAAACACATTCCCTGCAACGGGAGTAAAAATAGTAACCCTGTATTTTTTAACAATTAGCTAAACATTCGTTAGTTAAAAGTGGAAATATCCGCGGATTTTTTGCTGCCCGAAATATCGTTAAAACACCGAGGGGTTTGAATTTTCTCTCAACTAAATGGCGAACGTTCGGGGGTCCTTCAAATCTCGGAAGTTGCGGTTTTTTTCCTTAGGCGCAGCCAATCGACTGATTTCAGTAATCTGTGAAAACCGTTCGAAAGCTTTGAGACTCCGGTATTTTACAGAGGGCGAGGGGCAGCGGGCCGACGGGGGAAACCCGAGCGAAACAGACCGGTGATGTTAAAACGTCGTAACAGTATATTCGTTTTTTGGCACGTGTGTATGTGTACGCGTGTACATGACCCAAATTTCGGTACAAGTAGCTTTTTGTGGATTGAAAAACACGAGCGTGGATTTAAGCTGTAATTACGGTTGATGCTCGCGCTATTTTTTACCAAGAACGCGCCGACCGCCGCGCTGATGCTGATAACGGAAGCTCTTCGTTAATTTAAGTTAGAGTGGATTTCGCGCGACCCGGAGACCGCGAAGGCTTGTAAAATAAAATTATATTGGGGAACGAGAGACCGCATGGAAATGGACAGACTCGATTTTTTATCATTGCGCAATATTTTTCTCCTTCGCGAATGGAGACAGAGAGAGAGGGAAACGTTAACACATTACGGTTCAATAACTCTGACCAGCTCGACTACTTCCGTTATTTGGAATAATATGGAAAAGTGATGTACATAACTTGAATTTACCTACCTTCAGTATCGCGAATAGAGTTTTAATCGTATCAAGTGTTCGTAAAATTTACCATGGAGTGCAATAAAATTCCGTTGACCACTTGAAATTCTTTTTTCGTCATTTTGAATTTGTTAGAACCGTAATACATTGTGCATATTCTTTAGATATAGATCCAGATCAATGGATTTAGACATTCTTTAGATATGGAAAAATGATGTACAAAACTTGAATTTACCTACCTTTAGTATCGCGAATAGAGTTTTAATAAAATCAAGTGTTCGTAAAATTTACCATGGACTGCAATAAAATTCCGTTGACCACTTGAAATTCTTTATTGTTCACTTTGAATTTGTTAGAATCATAATACATTCTGCACATTCTTTAGATATAGATTCAGATCAATGGATTTAGACATTCTTTAGATATGGAAAAATGATGTACAAAACTTGAATTTACCTACCTTTTGTATCGCGAATAGAGTTTTAATCAAATCAAGTGTTCGTAAAATTTACCATGGACTGCAATAAAATTCCATTGATCACTTGAAATTCTTTTTTGTTCATTTTGAATTTGTTAGAACCATAATACATTGTGCACATTCTTTAGATATAGATTCAGATCAATGGATTTAGACATTCTTTAGATATGGAAAAATGATGTACAAAACTTGAATTTACCTACCTTTTGTATCGCGAATAGAGTATTAATCAAATCAAATGTTCGTAAAATTTACCATGGGCTGCAATAAAATTCCGTTGACCACTTGAAATTCTTTATTGTTCATTTTTAATTTGTTAGAACTGTAATGCATTGTGCACATTTTTTAGATAGAATTGCAAAATAAAGACGGAGTCGAATGGAAATAAAAAGAGGCATTTGATATGTAAAAATACTGTAGAAGAGTACGGAAATTTTCAAATTTGATCGTCCCAAATGTCGTGCCAGTGTTCTACATCGCTATAGGATCCATCCTGTGTGGATTTGATAGCTCCCATTAGTCGACGGCGAGTTACGGGGTTTCATTTCCTGGAAGAAGCTCGCAGCTGTTGCTGGATACATATATTGCGTCCTAAGAACTTGCCGCAATTATCGCGTTAACGGCGCGAATCGATCACTATTGCGTGCGGATTTGCTTGTACGCGGAGTGTCGCTGTTTGCACTATTAATTCAACTAACATATTAATCCGCGCCGTTCTAGTTTCGATCGCGTGCGATCCTGTAATTGCGAAACTGGAATAACGAAGCAACAATATTGTCAAGAACACTGTGCAAATATGTATGTAATTATACCGCGGTATCACATTCGATTTCTGGGGTTCCGCAGTGCGATACTAATGAGGGGCGGGGGGATGAGGGGAGAGGGAAAAACATGTTGAAAGAGTAACATGAAAAAGTTCCACTATGACGCTTTGTTCTCTACCAAACCGGTGTCGTGTGTTTTAGAAATATTGGCGTACAGTGCCAACATTCGCGTGAATAAATACCATCATGGATGCGCTATGAGTATACGGGCGAATGGAAAAAGTTTCGCCGGGGCTACGTATCTGCACGGTTTTCTGTGAGCGAACTCCGTTATCGCGAAACTCTGCCATGGAAACGTCCGATCATCAAATTGTTCAATCTGTTTACTGTGGCCGAGGCGACCTGTGCATTTCATTTTGTTTGAAACAATGCAAATTTAATCTAACTTGACCTTCGACCGACGCGGAGTCGCCAGATTAAACCTCGGACAACAAACGATTTTTATAGCTGTGTAATTGATAGACAGCGGATTTGATGCGTTCGCGTCAAAAATGAATGGGTGTGAATTAAAACAGTACAAACATTAGAAGAATTTAGAAATAGTGTTGTATTATTTCCAACCAATTAATCGTATTAAAAAGGAAAATAAATTTCTATTTCACTCCAGGTTGTTACATTTCATGTTCAACATTTTTATTTTGCATAATGGTACGCTGTCCAATAATTGACAATGTTTATGACCGTTCACTGCTGTAATTAATAATTATAATACTTCGTGTAGATACATTAGTCTTTCCGACACCTCCAATGCAACGGCTATTTATCTGATTCAATTTCTGTTCCGGGTCGAAATAGACCTTGGCACAGCTGTCGTAGAGTTAAATCTTGTGTCCCCACTCTATCTTTACTATCTCTTTTCGCAATCGTAGATCATTCTATTCACTGATTTATTTATCAAGTGTTTTAAACAGGAACCACAACGAAAACCATCCAAAAAGGAAAAAAGTCATAGAATAACAAGTGTTTCGACTAAAATCGTATTGGTTACAAATAAGAATTATAAACAACCGAAAATTTTTTCTCTTGTTAGTAAATGTTATCGTTGAGAGAAATTCGTTTCGATCACGTATAACAGTTATCAATGAGAGAAATTTATTTCGATCGCTCATAACAGTTATTGATGAAGGAAATTTGTAACAGTTATTATTAAATACTACAACTTTCAAATAGTAGATTTGTAAAATTAATTACTACAATCAAAATTTAATGTGACGAACAAACAGATTTTGTGTTGTTCCTTCTCAATGAATTTCACATTCTTTCTACATCCGAAAAAGAGTAGACAACTAAATAAATAACCAACCAAAATGAATTTTCTCATGAATAACTATTATGAACAAGTGAAAAGAAATTCGATCATCGATAATTGTTATAAGCGATCGAAATTAACTTCTCTCATCGATAACTGCTTCGAGCGATCGAAACAGTTTTTCTTCATCGATAACAGTTATCGAGGAGGATTCAATTTTTTGGACACTAATACCTGTTTTTTGTAACCAAAAACTATAAAAAATCGATATTTTTTAATCATTTTTATAGGGTTAAAGTACGAATGATGTGTGTGTATTGTATGTATGTACGTGTGTGTATTAACAGACAACCCTATGTATAGTTAAATTTATAAAATAGAGAATCGGAACAGAAGAATTCTAAAATTGTAATTGCCAACGAATTGTAAAAAGAAGATCAGATCGAAACGAGCTCCCGCGACAAACACGTCTGTCAACGATTGGTTATCCGTGTGTCTTGTTTTACAAATAAATACGGCTTATTCCTTACATTTTGTTCTTCGAATTTTTTTCTACGTATTTTGTGTAAATTATCTTAAATTTCGATAATAATAAACTTTTTATGAATGATTTTTATCGTAGAAAATTTAAGAATGACTTTTAGAATGATTAGAATCTTGAGAATTTTAGAAATATTTTAATATTCTTGGAGACGATCCATTTAATCCAATCGCCAGATTACAGTAAATCCACGCGATCGAAAAAATAAATACGCCAGCGGAGTTGACTCGATCCCGCGCGGGAAGAACGGGCAAACACGGGCTCTATAAGATATTTTTACGCCGCGGATTCCCACGGTGAAGAGGAACAAGCGAGTGTGTAGGATACGCGGGTTCGACGCATGTTAACGGGCAACACGTGCACGCCGGGTTTACGAGGTATTTATACATCGCGCGCTGGCCGAGGCGCGAATCGATAGAACAAAAGAAGTGTGTGCACGTCCGCAAGCGCTCTCTTTAACACACACGGTACCGCACCAGGAATATTTTTACCCGTCCCCGTAATTATAGACATAATTTTCTTCTACCCTACTAATAATCATGATGAATAGAAACCGCGGCGGGGAAGGTCGTGAGCCGCATGTATGAAACGGCCAAACGCGGCGCTTTCGCGCTCGGTTCAACGACGAGGCCGACAATGCATTTTTAACCGCACGAAACACACCGACACAAGTGCAACGCCCGTTTTTGCAAGCTTTATTTATGGCGCATTTTTCCCAGGCAGGTGAAGAGGCAGCTGATAAGTTCATCAGGAGACCCGCTTTCACGTTGCAAGTTTTTCCATCGTGTTCCTTCATCCGTGTTTCTGCTACGCGAATCTTCTGCAGTGATTGGCGGGACGACTCCCCGCCGAAAAATTCCGAAAATATCGTTCTAGCATCGTTTTGACCATTGAGATTCTCAAGTGAATAGTTTCCCCATGCCGATAGCACTAGTGATTTTAATAAGCTGGAACTGGTTGAATAATATTCTTATGTTTCTGTAATCTTTTAATCTTGCGTATGTCGCCTACATAATTCTGTTGAGAATTTATGAAATCCGCAGTCCTATGATAACTAGACACCGGCTTGAATTACAACTGGAATTAGACAGAACTTTACATCTCTTGCAGGTAATGTTAATACGTTGTCTGGCACGCATAAAAGCCACAAAAAGTCGGAACAACTTATTTCGTAATACAAGAACAGAAAACGCAAGATTTATTACAGCAATTACGGTTACAGTCCTCTTGCACATTGCATGTTCTAACAGACTTGGCTTACTTAGTAAATTGTAGTAAAAATTAATTGTATTATTCACGTATGACACCTCGTTTTCGGGAAAACCGATTTTCAAAATGCAGAAAATACACGTGCTATTTGATAGGAGTCGTCTGACGCGTCTGACCATGACTAACTTATTCTACTTTCTGCGATCTTTAAAGTCTATTTTCTCGAAAACGAGGAGTCCAACGAAGAAATGTTATTCTTGTTGTTATTCTTGTTGTTCAACTTATTTTTATATGTAGATTCATCCCCATGCCCGGTTGTACCACACGTCTGGCCACACCCTGTGTTTAACACAAAACCAGTTGTCAAAATGACCGGTACCAGATTGTTTATTTCACAATTATTGAAATAATAAAAATGATTTCATAAAAAATGATTGTATGGATATCTTTAGTATAGTACGTAGTACAATAGGAGCCGCGCAAAGTCTAAATAAAATCAATCTTATCATTTTTATAAGGGAACTATCTCAGTGCTTGAAATTATGAAACACGATTCGAAAGATGTTCACATTTATTTGCTGCATCTTGGAGGAATATGCTATAAAACAGTCAGCTTTATATCTGTACATTATGTTTCTCTACTGAAACGAATCTTAGGATTCATCTCCTACGGCGTTTCGAAATGAAAGAACTTGAAATGCGCAATTTATTTCCACCGGTTCTTTGAGAACAGTTGACTCCCGTACCCTTTTGACGGTTCAGTATGTTACGGTGTGGATGAAGCTAGAAAGTACTAGTCGGATTAACCTGGCAAAGTCTTGGACGAGACGTCAAGTCGAGCGTGTAACCGTGCTCCTCGCAAAAGCAGTCCGTCTTGCGACACATAAAAGACTCCATCAGAGGTTGTAATATAACTACGTACAGTATAATATCTGTTACAGTCGGTCGGAAAAGTTTCCGTAACACCCGTGAAAGTACACTGTCTTCTGCAAATGTCGACCGAATGAGTTAACATTTTTTCTAGAATATAAAAGGGGCACTTAACTGCATTGTCGTCCGAACAAATCTTCATGGAAACCGCATTGATAGGAATCCCTAAGAAAACAGCAAATCTGTAATGAACCAACAATTAATCAATTCGTACGAACTCAAATTTGAGAAAACTCATTGTATTTCAACTTTTAAGGGGGTAGACTCGTTCCTAGGATTGCAAGGGTAATAATGGGGTTTTTAAGCAGTTTAAAGTGCTAGATAAAAATTCAATCTCGGCCGCAATCCCTTCAAAAGTCTTATTTTTACGTTTACGAGGCGTAATTTGCTTTATTTGGCAGCATGTGGCTGTCGCAGCTTTATGAAAATTGCTACATGCGCAGCTTTATGCTTCCGAATAAAGCAAATTACGCCTCGTAAACGTAAAACTAGATTGACCATTTATCTAGCGCTTTAGACTACTTAAAAACCCCATTGCCGAGAAATGAGAAGACGCATCACGCACCCTTGCAACCCTGAAAAGGAGAGTGTACGCCCTTAAATGAAAATGATTAAATAAATAGGGTGCCGTATACTTTCGTCTCTAGACAGCGTTGACGATCGCAATGTTTGAAACGCTTGCGGCAAGTAACCGGAAGTTGGAGCCTCCCAGCAACACGAATTACGGTGACGAGTCCGGCCGAAAGTTATTAAGCGATAAAAGAAGCTGCTGTTCGGGTACGGTAAAAACTTTGGCTTCGGTCAGATAGAAGTTTCAATTATGAAACGGGATTAACTTTCCTAACTTCCCGGGCAAAATCAACGAAACAGGAAGATTCATCGTTATGATTTCCGGTCGGGAATAGACGGTCCCGGGGTTGGTTTTCCTCTCAAACGGGCCGCAGATTATCTCGCGGAATGCATTTCGCCCGGTGAAATACCGTGGAATTCGGGCTGCCGTTAGATCGAATCGGCACCGCGCGAACGTCGCTGTTACGTCGCCCGAGCTTTATCGTTTAATTTTTCTATTTATCGGCTACGGCTCCCATGAAATTCCCGATTATTATTAGAACGAGCCGATAACTCGATCCCGGGCTAGACCAAAGCCTGCGGACACGGGAACGAGTTAATTTCCAGTGGCCCGCGACAAATCGTTTCCCCGCGAAGTTCATTATTCCGTGCCATTGTTCCGAATAAAATTTGCGAGCGGGTTAATCGATAATCGTGGACGTCGGTCGCGTGGACCACGATCATATTTACCGGGCACCAATTAGCCGTGCCCGGTATCTTAAATTTCCATTCGAACAATTCTACGTAGAATCCTATTGTACGGCACTCACGACGTTGCTCGCAGTAATATTCGGACACCTCTAACTGAACGATCGCTTTTTTAATAACGAACCACACTACTTGGAGTTTTTCAGAAATTAGATCAATCAGTTTAGGGGAGACCGGAAAATTACGTAGAATTAGAATAGATATTCCCGTCTCTCTAACGAGTATTGTTCAATTTAACCCTTTGCACTCCGTTGTCCCCTCTGAGGCACCACTAAAAATTGCTGTACCATTATTCGAAATATTATTTACATTATTAAATATATCGGTATCTAATCAATTACTAAACATTTTCGTATTCTATGAGGTATTACACCAATTTCATATCCATAATATTGCATAAATCATAGGGAATGGAAATATTCTAGATCGGAACAAATGTTTAATTTTCCAGTTAAAATAACTCGGAGTGCAAAGGGTTAAGATATTTTAAAATTCTAATAGATCTTTCATAATTTTTCATTTACTGTACCCCAAATACCCACGAATGCGTACGCAAATCCTAGCGCAAATAGTTGAACGGTTTCGAAAAAAATTCGCAAACATTGGCGAAGCACTTGGCGAGGGAGTCGGTGATAAAATCGCCGACAGACGACGGCGTTGCGTTTCATCGTAGAGGAATGTGGGTCATCGTTGCGTTGAAATCGTGCTCCGTCCGGCCAGCAGAAAAATTTCATAAATATATTATTCATAACTATTCATTGACCCGGTTTCGGCACTCGAATGCGTCGCTCGAACCGCCTCGGCGGCGTTAATAATCGGAAAAAATATACGGGTCCATTTCGGTGCCTGCTTTCTACGCCACCGCGCGCTGTTTGCCGCGTGAAAATAATTAATAAAAGCAGCCGCGACGGCCTCATTACGAGTAATGATCGTTCTCGACTGTTAACAGTGCCCATCATGGACGAGCACGTATCTTTGTGCAATTTGTTACAATTACGTGTTTCCGCTTGGATTTCGTTACCGACGTTTTCGAAAACCGCCGACGTTCAAACTGTGCGCCGTCATCGAGTTATATGGGCTTGATGCGTGTTTGGATGCGTACGGCGACCGGCTCCCTTTGAAAACGAAACGGTTTCATAATTGAATTGCCACGGAAAAACGAATCCGAGTCTCCTTTTTCGTCGATACTTGTTGCGCGATCTGATATCCGACCGGTTCTACGCATTTGCTCGTTCTTTCTTCGAGAATAACGGTGAAACGAGTGGGCTAGTTGAACCAGTGGTCAATGAATGCAGAAGTATATAACATATCTACGTGTTATATCGATGTTAACATTAATTTAAGCTGAACACCGATGTTATCATTAGTTTCGCCCAATCGGACTTGTATTTATTAAGTTGTCCCATGAGCTGGTGCCGTTTAATCTTCCACAATATATTACAAATTATGGAAAAATGTAATTACTAGACTGCGGGTCATTATGCATTTATAGTAAAGTTGAGTTGATGAAATTCAAAATTGTAGGGAAATTTTGGAAATTGAAGATGTCAGTATATGATACCTGATCTATTAAAATTGTTAAGGGAGGAAATAACAATAAATTTCGATTCTATGCATGAAGATCCGCAGTCTAGTAATTACTAGGGGTGTGCGAGAACCCGAAATATCAGAAACCCGATGGTCGGGACTAGTCGAGAAGAGGTCGAGTCGGGACGGGACGGGTTCCCGAAAATTTCGAGAATATGACATAAGACACTCTTGAGAAGAATTCGTGATGGACAACATTCTTTCAATCTCGAAAACATCTAGAATAAAAAATCCGAAACTATGAATGTATTCATTAAAACGAATATAAATGATCACTGGGTTCTCAAAATTTTCGGGAATCCCGATAAATTCGAGAATCTCGAAATTTTCGGGTACCCGTCCCGATCCCGAAAAAATTTCATGTTCCCGTCCCGACCCGATATTTCGGGTTCTCGCACACCTCTAGTAATTACTTTTCTGACAAACGCATACTAACTAAAATGGATTATGTAGCATCTTAAGGGACTCGTCAAATGAGTACGAGACCCTCAGTTTCTTCAAAATCAATGCAACTATTGAAAAATCTAATATTTCAATGATTCGTGGCACAACTCCCTTTTGCCTGGTTTCGTTGCGTCGCACAGTGGTCCACGCGCTCGATCTAGTTGTTCATTTGGTAAAAAAGCAACTTGTCCAAATCGATGTTTATTGAATGTATATTGCTTCCTAAATGTCCATGACATCCGAAAACGATGAAATTAGTGAGATTTATTGAAAATTGTCATTGGAACAAGCATTTAAAAATCAACATTTCATGAATCCTATTTGCCACCGAAAAAATTACCTCTTTTCTTATTGATACCCTGTAGAATCTATTTAATATTATTTGTCCATTTTTGTTGCAAATGAATAGTATTTGCCTGTATTTAGAGTATATCTCTTGTACTAAGATTTAATATTTATAATCTATTGAAATAACAATGCTCAATAAACTAAATAGAATGTTCAAAGTTTTCAATCTTTGGTGAAGGATATCTTTCGAGTCCCCCATGGGCTCTCATTGTATCAAAGTACATTATTATCAGCGTTCTTTTCCCTATGAAATCGTGCAAGAGTCACATCCCGTTCGGTCCCGGTACACAAGTTATTATTGTTTAAAGAGTATGTGTCGCCTGAACCTCTGGCATTTTGATGAAGCAGTCGAACAATCAATATTGAAAGATGTTGAAGAAAAAAGTAATGACAATAATGATTTGTCAATATAATATAGTATAATGTCAATTGTTTTTGTTGTTTATACAATAAAAATTATATTTTTGTTTTTTATAATTAATATTATGTTTTTCGCACAGTTTCAAATAAAATATTTTTAATTATATTTATAAAATCCATTACTTCAAAAATAATTGATTATTGTGTTTATTTAAAACCTGAACCTGATTTATCAGACACTTCCGATAATCTGAGAAAAAAATGTTTTAAACAAAATTTAGTCAATATTCAACAGTCTACAAATTTCAATCGAAAAAATTAAAAAAGGAACTTTTAATGCATAAATAATTAAAGTCACCTTGAATATTTAAAAGTCAATATGTATTTTTGACTTCATAATATTGTAGCTGATATCAAAACGAATTCAACGACCAAAATTACTATACCTTTAAACTTTCAAATAGTGCTAAAATATTAATGAACAGCTAGATCGAGCGCGTGGACCAGTGTGCGTCGCGTCGTCTTCGGCGTGTAGCGGTAATCTTTGATAGAAGGCAGATCCAGACCGCGGCACGGCGATCTCGGGATTAGGTGACGACTGTTTCGGCGTTGCAATCATAATGAATCGGCCCGCAAATGTACAACGCGGTAGAAACGCGAGCGGATAATCAATAGGTTTGCCATTGGAAGCGTAGAACGTGGTGGACGGTCGCGTTGCTCGGCCGACGCATTTCAATCGGCAGGAAGCGCCAGAAGGCCGATGGTTCGCAGCAATTTTGCTTTCCGTGGAGCGTGTGATGGCGGCAGCGCGTCCAGGACACTGTTAATTTGTTAGCTGCTAATTTGATCAGGAGGGACGGGGCAATCCGTGTCCTGGCCGAAAGCGAGGAACGGGGATCGTCGACGCGCGCGGATCGTTTCGACGGGTTCCGCTCGCGAAAAACGTTCGTTCTCGCCGCGTCCAACCGATTCCAGTCTTTGTTATTCGTCGCGCAACGGCTCCACCGTCATTAACGGCAATTATTTTCGGGCCGGGGGCTCACGGGCTCGTTTGCACAGTCAATGACGGATGAATTTACCGATTGCTCTCGTTACAACCGGCCCGTTGAAGTAACGCGTTAATTCCGCTGTTATCACGCGATTTCATGGTGACATTTGGTTTCGCGAGCCTGTTGGAAAGTGCGCGCCTCAGTCCCGGCCGCCCCGTGCTTGTTTGCCGGACCGATATTAAATCGGAATTGCGTGTACGTGTCCGCGTGCAGAGCGCCGGATTGGTGGAAAACCGCCGTTTGAATTCGCCGGAATGGGTTCGATTTTATTTGCTCTGTAATCTACGGTTCTTTACCGAACCCCGCGTTTGTTTTTCCACGAAAATCTGGAAAGTACACCGGCCGAACCGATAACCCCGACGATATTCCCTAACAGCGAACTATACGAAAGTATCACCGGTCGCTAACTAAAGCGCAGCTTCCCTTCTTTTTTTAGCTCGGTGACCTCCTTTCGCAGCTTTTTTTCTGTTCAACACCCTCTCTCGAACGACTGTCTCTGTTTATTGGAATTTCCAAGTGGTCTCACCCGTGATAAACAAAAGCGTAAGTCATTTGATTCAATGGTTTCGCCGAGAGATCTGTACATGTTACCGACGAACGACCTTCGTTTCTATAACCTACTTCGAAAATCTTTCGCTTACATTTTCATTAATCAATATTATTAATGACTACGCTACTTCAAACAGAGGAAGCGAATATATTTCACGTAATTTTAATACTTTAAATAAACAACAATTTTCACCACAGCATTAACCGAGTTAATGGTACATTGAGTATTCATGTTTCAAACAATGCTTGTTTGAGAGCGAACACAGAATCACATGATTCGATGATGGTAACGCAATATTGATGAATAATAATAACAGAGAAAATTTACCACTTTGATCGTTATAACGGTATCATAAATTTCATGGTTTAGTTATAAATTCACGATTTGCCTGAAAATTTCAGCAATGTACATTCTCGTGAGATTGTTGGAATAAATTGGTTAAACTGGTTTAATTTAATAAATTATTAATTTTAATCTGGTTTATCTTCCCGGATTTCCTTAAAAGACGCAAGCGTTCCTTTCACTAGCAGTCGTTTTATATGTTAACGAGGTAACTGGAGACAACGAAGGCGGGTCTTATTAATAAAAATGAAAACAAAAGACTAGCTGCTATGTAATACAAGCAGGGATTCTTCCCGCACGCGTCTTGAACGGTTAATATAAGATGCTACCTATGATCGAGGTCTGGAACTCGTTAAGACGAGAGGTGTATATCGTACGCTCAAGAAATACGTCGCTGTAAAGAGGCTTCTGGGCATAATTAAAGACCAAGTAAAGATAAACTCGACAAGAAAGCGGCGTCGGATCTTCTCTCCGTGTCACGACAAGAATAATGATGAAAGTTGACTGGATTCGCCGGGCAATGATGAAAAGCGCGCACACAGACTCACAGTAACTTTCTCTCTTTACCTTGAAGACGAACGGATGATGGATTTCGAACGTGAGGCTTTGAAAGGACGCTTCCTTTTTTTGCCGATCCACACGAGCTCGTGCCGCTCTGCTATTCAATTTATTATGCTCCCGATGGTATGTGGCTAATGTTCGAAACTCCTGCTTCTGATGCACTGAACTTCTCTTCTCTCTCGGTAGATCCAGATATCTACAGGGTGTTCCAATAAAACCATTCGATATCGGTACGTAGGACAACAGTGTGCCGAGTGGAAAAACCTTGGTAAACGTATGTCGGAAAGTCAACCGTTCCAGGAATATTTTTTCGCGGAAAGATCTTCTGGCCAACATAATATTGTATTAGACGATTGCATAAGTTCGTGCCCAATTTTCATAGATGTCGCAAACTGTACTGAACGGCGGAGTGTAAAAAAAGATTAGAAAAGAATAGTGACTATATAATTGATTAATAAAGCTGTATTCCTTAAAGTTTAACCATTGAATTTTATTTTCCAATTGTAGAAAAGAATGGTGACTATATAATTGATTAATTAAGCTATATTCCTTAAAATTTAACCATTGAATTTTATTTTACAATTGTAGAAAAGAATGGTGGCTACATAATTGTTTTTCTACAATTAGAAAAAAATTGTTATTGATTAACAAAGCTGTATTCCTTAAAGTTTAACCATTGAATTTTATTTTCCAATTGTAGAAAAGCATGGTGACTATACAATTGATTAATTAAGCTATATTCCTCAAAATTTAACCATTGAATTTTATTTTACAATTGTAGAAAAGAATGGTGGCTACATAATTGTTTTTCTACAATTAGAAAAAAATTGTTATTGTTTGAATTGTTTGAATTTTATTTTCTAATTGTAGAAAAGAATGGTGACTATATAATTGATTAACAAAGCTGTATTCCTGAAAATTAAACCACTGAATTTTATTTTCTAATTGTAGAAAAGAATGGTGACTATATAATTGATTAATAAAGCTGTATTCCTTAAAATTAAACCACTGAATTTTATTTTCCAATTGTAGAAAAGAATGGTGACTACATAATTGTTTTTCTACAATTAGAAAAGAATGGTGACTATACGATTGATGAATAAAGCTGTATTCTTGAAAATTGGACCATTGAATTTTATTTTAAAGTCGGCAGAAACTTACGCAATCATCTGATACTTTCGCAGTGTATTCAAAATTGAAGGAAAAAAGATGGGTGGCCGATTTTTTGGGCTGTTCGAAACTGGAATGGGTGTTGTCTGAGCCGTAGCAGCGAGGACGTTGCCCCGTATCGGCCTCGATCGTAGATCACGAGGAATGAAGAGCGCGGAACGATGCAACTGGGTGGTGGTACTTGGAGACCGTAGTATCCGGCGTAGCGCTGCAGTCAAATATGTAATTCCACGAGCGTATATACGCCGGTAGTGAGTGGTAAGGCCGACTTTGGAACGTCCGTGGAATTTATTTATGAAAAATGTATAAACCGGCAACGAGCGCGCTGCGACCGGGTGCCGATGCAATAATATACCGGCGCACCTTCCCGCTAGGGAAACGAACACCGTGACAGGGAAACGATGAAAAAGAGAGAAACCCGGCAGGACGAAAGGGGTGTGTGTGTGTGTGTATGTGTATGGCAGAAAGGTAGGAGGACAGAGAGGAGAGGAAAGAGAGGCAGGGAGAAGCTAGACGGAGAGGAGTGGCGGTAAAAGGGAATAGAGGAGGAAAAAGGGATCACGGTATGACCTACATTTAGCCTACGGGTCGCAGGGTAGAGCTATTGATTCAGTTCGCTCTTAAACACAGCCTCCGTTTCATTTCGTTCCAACTCTCTCCTACCATTTTGCGATTACCGTTCACCTCGTCACCCTTCTCGCTCGTGTTCTCCTTCGTTCAGTTTACTTATCGAATTGCTCTTACTTCTACCCACTTAACTGGCATCTACGAGAACAGCTATCTCGAACAGGAGAAATTGCTGAACCACCGCCGGGATGTTCCTGAAGTTCGATCGAAAATACGAGGTGTGTAGGTCGAACGTTCCTCGGAATGGTTAATCAAAATGATTTGTTTAAAGCTTTCTGGAAATCTGACACTGTCACTCTCGAATTACCGCGTTGTTTCTATACCACTCTCGTCACCGCGATGTCGTCCGCGGATCCTCGAAATAGTGTCTCGCCACGATGCTTCTCATTCCAAAACAGCAGTTAACCATCATCCGTCTCTTGCGTCAATTTGACAAGGTTTTCCTGAAATAAGTTGTACTGTTTTGTTATTTGTAGGTAAACGAAACTTCGTGACTTTTGCGAAACACAACCGGGAAGCCTAAGGAGTCAAAGTCTTATTGTGACGTAAGGTGAAGTGCCCTAAGTCTGGACAGTCCAAAAGTGATACCTAAATCTGGACAATTGAATTTTCATAGTAAAATCAGTAATTAAGAGATTAAATAACTATATTATATATTCTGAGGCCTTAGCTACAAGTAGGTGTGAATATTATTTCATTAAGACATCAATTGAAATTTAAAAATGAATTCAAAGTTCATCTGAAAACAGTATACAAAATAGTCTATTTACATGCGAATCATGTACATTTATAGTTCGAACTTTTGTTAGAAAAAAAGATATAATTTAAGCCCTCAGACAAAAAATAATTATCACGCATAATAATATTGATATTTTAAAATAAATTGGCAATCAAACTTAACGTAAATAATAATTATTAATCCAAATATTAGGACTTTTTTCAAATATAAGTACTCCATACAGGGACGCGATGACAGTAGCTGCCCCACTCCAAGCTTATACGCAATGTGCTTACGCCTGAAGCCGGACACGTGTTTGTGAATAAAATCAACGCATTGTTTGCAAATTATTTAACTACATGTACGTATAATTAGTCTTCTATTAGCTTGAATAACGTATGTAGAAAATGTATTCCGGTTGTGACGTTAAGAATACTTTATGTTTACATCTTAAATCTATCAGTATTACTACCTAACCTTAAAAGTTGTATTATGACAAGTTTTATTAAAACAGGAAATGAAAATAAATATATTATTGGTTAAATAATACAATACTATAATCTATGATAAGAATACTACATATTACGCAAAGCATCTTCTATTCGTCATGCGCAACAGCGCCACCAACCAACGTTTTAGGTTATGTTCGCTCGATCAACTCGTAAATTGAATTTGTCCCGATATAGGCTTTACTTCTGTGCAAGTACTAGCTTAGATTGGATTTAATATGTCCAACTATAGGTTTGAATTATTCTTATTAATACAATTAAGATATTAACCTAAACAATGATTTTTTTATTTTAAATAACTTTAGAAACTCTGAACTGTATGTTAAAACTCTTAAGAAATTGTTTTTGTTTATTTAAAGTGATAAAATTTAAAATAGAAAAACATGCTGTCCAGGCATAGGGCACTTCACCTTATAGTATACCACAGAAATAATAAAACAGTGGTTACCGATTCATGCAAAAAACGTTGACCACCATATATTTTATTATTTTTTGCGATAAATGATACACCACAAGAGAAAACAGCTAAATCCCGTTGAAATCCACGAGGATAGGTTTGCCTCAAGTTTCGGCAGTGTTCCCTATTTTTCCAAGATCGTCGCGGTCCGACTGGATTTTTTAACTAGAGGGCTATTGTTGCTCGCTCGCTTCGCTCGCTCGCGAGTAGGGTTGTTTTTGCTCACTCGCTTTGCGAACTCGCGGGTGGAACTGCTCTTGCGCGAGGGTTAGTGATACGCATGGCTAGCAGGGCCTACTGATATTAATGTTTTTTATTTGGTGTGTGACTCTCCAAGAGTCACACAAAGAACTTCCCGATTCGTTACTCCTTCGCCAACATCGCTAACATCGTTTTTTTTTTGTACTTTCATCGATATTCTCCCAAAATGTATTCTTGGGAGTAGAGATGATAAATTCACTGTTGCATTGGAATGACTTTCGATTATTCCAAGCGGTAACATTAGCATCAGTTAAAAAAAAAAATTTTTTTTAAATCTAAAAAAAAAATTTTTTTTTAAATTTAAAAAAAAATTAAGAAAAAAATTTTTTTTATGTAATTGCGTTTGGTTCTTTGGTGAAAAATTTTCGTCCTCCCTTATAAATTGCATTGTAGAATCAACTGTTTTCGAAAAAAAACTAAAAATCTAAAAAACTACTTGACCAATATGGACCAAAATCTAATCAGCTCTAAGTTACGACGGGGCACATCGATTGCATCATTCATCATCCTGATCGCGTTGTTACTTTTTCTGAAAACGTTAACGAAAAATTTGATTACATAGAAACGGCCATACGCACACACACACACACACACACACACACACACACACACGCATACGAACATTTTGCTGAAAATAGTCTAAAATGACTACAATGACCATGAAACGTGAAGATCTGCTAAAAAATCGATTTTCGATTTTCGGGGTAATTACAATAACTTCCCTATAAAATCGGGAAGTTAAAAATTTTGTCTAGAAGAAAGTCACTCATCGACAAGTTCACCTTATTTTCCACCGATGTCAATCCAGAGCATCAGGCGGTATGAAACAATGTTTCGCGACGTAAACCCTTGAAATGAAATTGAATTAGGAATAAGAAGTGAAACGACAACGACGCGCGTTACACGCGCGAAAAATTCTCGAAAAAATGATGTGGCCTAGTTCCAGCGAATTACGGGAGAATAAAGAAGTCTTTGAGAATGGTCGGCGCACAGAAAGGCTGAGTTTGTTTAAAGTTTCCTGGCTCGCGGCATCCACGGACCTGTTCCAGGAATTCCGGAGCCGAGGCATTCAAATAATAATGTAACAGAGTGTATGGGGGGGGGGGATCGTCGGGTCGCGTGAATAATTCTTTAGATCGTGATACGCTTTAATAAAAAGGGACGAAGTTTTCGCGGGGCTGGTGAACTTCGTGAAAATATTAGTCGCCATTAATTTCGTAAACGCGTTGTCTGTTAGAGCACAGTTTTGCGGTTGGGGTTCCGGGGGCCCGCGGAAACCCGGGCAGAGATTAAATACGAGACGCGGGCCGGGACGGGCCGGTCGGAAAACGTAGCTTCGCAGTAGCGGACGCATAATGCACCGGCTCGGAACTTTTATCAATACACAGTCCGAGCGGGGAACTTTGTTTGCCTCGCCGTTTGTCAGTGGGAACAAAGCGCGTAAATTAAAAGCCTTAATCGTTCCCTCGCAGCCTGTTCCCGCGGAGAAGCGAAAAATTGTATCCAACCGGCATTGCATTCCCGTGCCCTCGTTGTTCCCGACTGTTTTATGATAAGACAGGCCCGCGAGTCGCGAAAATTCAAGTGAAATCAACGAGCGGAATGCGGGCGCGGATTCGAGCCCGTTTATCGTTCGGAAAGTCAGCGAGATATTAGACATGCGAGCGCCTTCCTGTGAAACGGATGCGAGCACGTGCGGCTCGACGATTTCGCATGCAAAGTGCAGGCGAAGATTGAGTCGTGTCGGCTGCACGTCGGCCCAACCAAACGTCTGCGTTCCATTCACTGCGTAGATACGAGAGCACAATGGTTATTTTGTCGCCGAGATGGAACGGGACCCCGTTAAATGCTCGCCAGACTTTTCCCAGGGTCCCTTCGTCTCGATGCTACACGCGACAAAGCTGTACCACGTGCACTGAAATGAATCAAAAGTATATTCTAGAGTATGCATTTTTTCACCCTTAATTTTTTAATTGAAAAGCAAAAAGAAATTTGTTTTTATATTTTTACTTTATCGAAGCAGGTAGAGACGATGCTGCGTTTAAACCGGAAATTGCATGCGACGAGAGAATGGTTCTCCGTTTGATCACAGTCAGCAAAAAAAATGGAAACGATATAAAAATACGTTTTACAAGATAAATGCATTAATATATCATTTCTGTAACATAAATTCGAATGTATATGAAAGCAAATGCAAATTGGAAATGCATTAAACCGTAATAAAACGCTAATAAAACAGGTTCGCGACATTTATTTTAATTCCATTTCAAAATGTTGTCGGAGAACACGGTAATATGTACGTGCATACATTTCAATGAATGCGCTACGAAGTTTTTATGTTAATTCTAGCGTGCATTCGTTTTATGTGATGCATTTTCCGCTGTACACTTTGTACAAAGATACGATTACAACGGTTTCGAGTAATTCAGTTTCAATGACATACGTGTTTGAACACTTTTGATAATAATCCGAATTCATTTTTATTTTGTCTGTCTGACCATATTTCGTTCTTATTCTACTTGTTCTGTAATTAGACAGAGGATTTTATATTCCATCCATATTCTACTTGTACAACACTATTCCATCCTTAGTCTATCCGCCTGATTACATTACGTTTCTGTTCTAGTCAGCCCACAATATTCCGTCCCCATTCTACTTGTAAATTCATAGTACACTTGTCTGACTATGGCTCGTTCCTGTTCACTGATCCGACAACAGATAGACCTCGTTCTACTTGCTGTCGAAGACCCATTATGTACTGACGCACGGTCACAACACAGTTTGTCTTTGCTAATTCTGAAACGTGTCAGCTAGACGAGATAATTGTCATTTTGTTGACACGAAGTCTACTAGGAATCGCGCGAACTGCTACTTTCTAATCACAGTGATTCACATGATTCACTTAGCAGTTTCACAGCCTCAGAGTGTCTAGCAAATTTTTCCAAAAAGCAGAGCGTCGAGCGGAACATTCACCTACAAACTTATCAGTAGACTGCGGATCTTTATCCAAAATAAAAACGTTCTGCATTGACTGTAGGAAACAGGAATAAAATAAAAATTGATTTCATCCCTTAATGACTTTTGTTTGGGATTGGCTGAGCGTGTCGGCAGCGTGAACGCGCCGATTTACTGCGCCGCCCCGCTATTGGCGGATTTACGCGTGACAGCGAGATCGAGAGTCGATAAGCAGCTCGCAGTAGCTTGGACCAGCACCGTCGGACATCGATTACGATCGATTATCGACCCCAAAAGGGGGATTACTATTGGCGGATCGCTCTATCGATCTGCCAATCAATAGTTCGACGGTGACGATGAGCTGCCAGCTGTTCGACTCCGATCTCAACGTTCGTTAATCGTTCTCACTCGTTTCTTCAGAAAACATCGCTCGTCGCTTGACCGGTTTTCGCGAGTAAATCGATTCAGTATCGGGATTCACGTATTCTAATAAGTGAAATTATCTTTCCTAATCGTCTGAAGTAGCCACAGTTCGCTGCTCAACGATTATCTCTCTTAAGTCAGCATCGATTCGAAAACGTGCGTTGAAAAAACCGGTTTTCTCGGTACGACTTATTAAACTCTTATAATTTTCGGCTGCGCGGCGGGAAGTGATTAACATTTCTCTAATTCATCAACCTCGTCATTTATTTCCGCTAAATCCGACAACTGTACATAGTTTCCTTGTATAATGTTTAAACAGTGACTATTCACCACAAACGGTGGAATAAAGTGTTCTTGTGAATCTAAGAGAATTAGTTTTTTCCCGTCCAATCCGAAACATTGGTCCTTCGAGCCGGAGACAGTGCTGCAGTTCACTGAAAGGATAAAAAAGTTAGTTCGTCGTAACCGTCTCTTTTGAAATCGCAAAGGAAACAATGGCTGACCTTGTCACAAACCAACGGCTCCTCGCGCAACGTATCTCCCGAGTCTCGGACATTCTTAAGACTCGAGGAAAGGACAACCTCTCGCTCGAAATTCTTCGTAGTTCTTACGCATTCATCAAGCAACTCTGGGACGCTTACTATAAGGGCGATCTGGCCATCAGAATCGCCTCTAGCAGGGACGAAAAATTGAGGGAGAGCTACAACGTCGACGACGAAGAATACGATGACGCTCAGATGAGTTACTGTGAGCAGGCCGGTTCGCTACTCGACATGATCGCCGAACGAGAAGCCGACGGGACCGTTGCAGAGCCGTTGAATTCGAATGCAATGGCTGTCGAGACGTACCCACAGAGGTCACTCGACTTGTTGCCAACCTTGTCGCTCCCAACGTTCGAGGGCAACGACAAAGAGTGGGAATTCTTTCGGGATTTGTTTACCGACCTTGTTGTCAACGACCCGACTCTGTCCTCACTGGAACGCCTTCATTACCTGAAGGCTTGTTTGAAAGGCGAGGCCGTTGACCTCTTCAAGAACGTTGCGCCAAACGCAACCGACTTCCAAGTCACTTGGGAGAAACTGGACAACTTCTACGCCAATCTTCGGCTTTCTTCAGAGCAAGCCGAATCCAAAACTCAGACTGACAGGATGCACCAGCCGATACTCGGCCATCCTGATGGTCAACACGGGCATCAAAACGGATTTTCTAGACCTGCTCAGAAAATCACATTAGGTGAAATCGAGCAGAGCACCGTCACTCGCAGTGTAGATTGTGCACCTTACCTGGCAAACAGGAGCCTACATCAACTCGCCCAGGTAGAATCCGGATCGCAGGAACTCCGAGAGATCCCCACGGCGGGCGGATTCCCACGTTGCAAGTGGACATCCAACTCCCTGGTTCATCGGGACGGTCACTTCACCTCGGAACAGAAAGGAGTTGGCGAACTGGACTCTCCTCTTCACGGCGTCTTCGACAACGACGGGCTCTCTTCCTCGGACTGCTGTCAAGTCACCGCTTCGGACTCTCTCGGGAACTCTGGGTTCCCCGAGCCCCTCGTGCTCGGCGGAACATATCTACCCTGTTTTCCGTTGGAGTGCTGCATCCTCATGGCGGGCGGGTTTCCACGTAGCACGTGGGCATCCAACTCCAGGAGTCTTCGGGACGGTCACTCCACCTTCGCACTGAAGGGACTCGACGGATGTGACACTCTCATCCTCCACGGCTTCTCCAGCATCAACGGGTGCTCTCTCTCTGACCGCTGTCAGAGCATCTCTGCAGCCTCTCTCCGGAACTTTGGGTTCCCCGAGCTCATCGTGCTCGGCGGAACATCGCTGCTCGGTCGTCCATCGGAGTGCTGGATCCACCAGACGAGCGAGTCTCCACGTTGCACGTGGACACCCCACTCCAGGAGTCGTCTGGTCCGTCAATCCATCGCCGAGCTGAAGGAAGTCGGCGAATGGGACCTGTCCATGCTTCGCTGCGTCGATCACAACCAAAGGCTCTCTTCAACTGACTACTGTCAGATCATCACTTCTCTTTCTCTCCGGAACTCTGGGTTCCCCGAGCTCATTGTGCTCGGCGGAACAACTCTACTCGGGCTTCCATCGGAGTGCTGGATCCACCAGACAAGCGAGTTTCCACGGTGCACGTGGACATCCTGCTCCAGGAAGTTTCTGGATGGTCACCCCACCTCCGAGCTGAAGGAAGTCGGCGGATGGGATACTCGCGTCCTTCACTGCATCGTCAGCATCAACGGGTACGCGCTCTCTGACTGCTTTCAGATCACCTCTGCTCCATCTAGCTGGAACTCTGGGTTCCCCGAGCTCATGGTGCTCGGTGGAACATCTCTACTTGGTTGTCCATCGGATTGCTGGATCCTCATGGCGTGCGGCCTTCCACGTTACCAGTGGACATCCGACTCCAATCTACTTGATTGGAACTCTGGGTTCCCCGAGCTCTCAGTGCTCGGCGGAACATATCTACTCGGGCTACCATGGGGGTGCTGGATCCTCATGGCGGGCGGCTTCCCACGTTGCACGTGGACACTTGCCTCCAATCTACTGGACGGTCACTCTGGGTTCCCCGAGCTCTCTGTGCTCGGCGGAACATATCTACTCAGTCGTTCATTGAGATGCTGGATCCTGATGGCGGGCGGCGTTCCACGGAGCACGTGGACAGCCGAATCCAGGACTCTACTGGATTTTCACTCCACCTCGGAGCGGAAGGGAGTCGGCGAATGGGACTTTCCCATGCGCCACTGCGTCTTCGACAACCACGGGATCTCGTCATCTGACTGCTGTCAGATCCTCGCATCTACTTCTCGCTGGAACTCTGGGTTCCCCGAGCTCATCGTGCTCGGCGGAACATATCGACCGTATGTATACCCTCTGGCTAAGTTGTGGGTCGAAGCTGCTCACAACCTATGCCTGAACGGGGGAACACAACTTCTCTTGGCAGCGCTACGCCATGAGTGCGGGATCCTCAACGGTCTTCAGTCGGTAACCTCTTGTACCGACCGGGGCACCGTCTGTCTAATCGAGAAAGGGCAAACTGCCAAACCTAAAAGGGAAAATTCGCTAGTTAGCTCTTATAATGTCTCAACTTACAGGTCTGGAGACTATTATCATGCGCCTACGCACCTTCGATCCAGGCAGGATCGTGGTCAGCGGAACTCCAGGAACTTCAAGGAATTCTGGGAAGCTGCTGTGAACTCAGCTGAGCAACACCTACGCAGGATCTTCAGAGAGCAGCTACGGTCCTTCGAGGAGCTGACCACGCTCCTGACTGGTATCGAAGCTTGCAGTCTCTCTAAAATTTTACTCACTTCTACAGACTACCCTGAGGATCCAGCAGCCCTCACTCCGGGGCACTTCTCAATCAGAGAATCTCTCACCGCTATTTCCGAGCCCCACCTCGAGGAGTCGCTAGTATCCAGGGTATCTCGATGGCAACTGATTCTCGTCGCAACTTTGCGCATCGTAACGTCGTCATTTCGACGACCAGTGATCAAACTGATCTCTCCGTTGTCGCCTGAAGACGAGGAGACGGATACTGGTGGAACTCCTGAGGCTGGACTCGCACGCGGTTCTGCCGACTCATACATAAAACCGTAATTTAGGTTAAGCTATTTCCTTGTTTATCACCTGTATGGTTTACCTCATTCTAACTCATCTAACGAAGCGTTCACTCACTCACCTCGGCATCACTTCGTCCATCTAAATTGTAATCTCGCTGATCATCTCTTCATTTCACTATCACTGCATTCACTCTGTACCATTATCACTTATCGTTTCTTCTAGGTACTACGGGTCACGTTGTCGACCCATTCAGCAATTCCGTACAATTTCGTCAATGACTGACGAGGCGGGCGGAATGTTTGGGATTGGCTGAGCGTGTCGGCAGCGTGAACGCGCCGATTTACTGCGCCGCCCCGCTATTGGCGGATTTACGCGTGACAGCGAGATCGAGAGTCGATAAGCAGCTCGCAGTAGCTTGGACCAGCACCGTCGGACATCGATTACGATCGATTATCGACCCCAAAAGGGGGATTACTATTGGCGGATCGCTCTATCGATCTGCCAATCAATAGTTCGACGGTGACGATGAGCTGCCAGCTGTTCGACTCCGATCTCAACGTTCGTTAATCGTTCTCACTCGTTTCTTCAGAAAACATCGCTCGTCGCTTGACCGGTTTTCGCGAGTAAATCGATTCAGTATCGGGATTCACGTATTCTAATAAGTGAAATTATCTTTCCTAATCGTCTGAAGTAGCCACAGTTCGCTGCTCAACGATTATCTCTCTTAAGTCAGCATCGATTCGAAAACGTGCGTTGAAAAAACCGGTTTTCTCGGTACGACTTATTAAACTCTTATAATTTTCGGCTGCGCGGCGGGAAGTGATTAACATTTCTCTAATTCATCAACCTCGTCATTTATTTCCGCTAAATCCGACAACTGTACATAGTTTCCTTGTATAATGTTTAAACAGTGACTATTCACCACAAACGGTGGAATAAAGTGTTCTTGTGAATCTAAGAGAATTAGTTTTTTCCCGTCCAATCCGAAACAACTTTGTTACATTAAAAACAACATTACGATATCCTTAAATTTGTCTAATCCTTTACTGTTTTATATTTCACCCAACCAATTTATTCATAAACGCATAAAGATCCGCAGTCTACTTATCAGTTTGTAATTCCACTAAACATTGCAGGACTGATAGAACGCAGACACGAGTCTGAGCGGATGCTGGAACCCTCGAATGACTGCTAATTACCGCAAGAGTACATAGTTTTCGCGTTCGCCATTTGCAGTTTCAGGTCCGCCATTGAATGGAACCCGCGGCAGGTACGTGACCGATCATCGCAACCTTGGTGAACACGCGACACACACACGCCAATGTCAGACAGAACCAGGAGTGTATCAATTCGGTGTACTGACCAGATGCCACTTAGCATTACGCGGTCGGTCGCCTGTACGCCGTACGAAGTTACTATGCCCGATGCACTCGGCGCCGTTGTGAACCGGGCTCGAAATTAGCCGGTTAAACGCGATAATTGCGAGCGTCAATTAATTATGCCGCGGTCTTTAAATGGCTCGGTCCGACCGTGCTCGAAACTTATCTCTCTGTGCGGTCTGGCTCGCGTTACATGGCGCGCGGATCACGAAGTCATCGATTCAAATCGATTTCGATGAGGAATCCGAATGACAAATTGTTCTCCAGACAAAAGTCCTGTCCAACTAACACTAGTCATAAAGAATTGAAACAGGAACCAGAGTTGTGCTAATTCAATTATATACACAATTGAATTGCATTGTATTTCAATTATATATAGTAATTCAACTACGTCGTAACTCAATTACATAATTCAAACCTTTCAATTAATTCAATTACTAAGTATTTTAATCAGATATGTAACTGAAGTACATAATTCAAACCTTTTAATTAATTCAATTACTAAGTATTTTAATCAGACGTGTAATTGAAATACAATATAATTAAAATACAGCTCTCAAAATTATAGCCCAGAACTTTGAAGAAGTGCGATATACTTTTATGTTTTTCTCTCATATACTTGTTTGCTGTCTATGTGGCTTACAATTAGTTTCTATTCCTCGTCCTCGTTCATAATACGTAACGCTATTTTGTAATTGTACTCCAATTGCAATTACGAATTACATTGTAATTTAATTACAAAGTATTTTATAATTGTACTCCAACTGCAGTTACGAATTACATTGTAATTTAGTTACAAAGTATTTTATCATTGTACTCCAATTGCAATTACGAATTACATTGTAATTTAGTTACAAAGTATTTTATCATTGTACTCCACTTGCAATTACGAATTACATTGTAATTTAGTTACAAAGTATTTTATCATTGTACTCCAATTGCAATTACGAATTACATTGTAATTTAGTTACAAAGTATTTTATCATTGTACTCCAATTGCAATTACGAATTACATTGTAATTTAGTTACAAAGTATTTTATCATTGTACTCCACTTGCAATTACGAATTACATTGTAATTTAGTTACAAAGTATTTTATCATTGTACTCCACTTGCAATTACGAATTACATTGTAATTTAGTTACAAAGTATTTTATCATTGTACTCCAATTGCATTTTACGAATTACATTCTAATTTAATTGAATGAAGACCTCGATTATAGATTACGATATGACTGAATTACAATGTAATTCAATTACTATTTTTACTTACACGATTTATTACTTACACGAAAAGGTGTCTGTTTTATTCTATTGTTTATTATTTGTAAGGAATATCGAGATGAATTAAGCGGTGCAATAAAAAAATGTATGTTCACACGTCCTCTACGAAGCCAACTACAAAAATAACTATTAATGACAGAATAGTCAAGTAAATCGAAGCGGTATTATGCGGTAACTCACCCTGTATGCTTGTAGGTATCAGAATATTTGTACAGGATTTTGTGAACGCTGCACCACTTAATAAATGTGTCCATAATTAATTACTATGTACCATCGATAATGTCGACAAATTCTCGAAGCAAATGGAAAGTACGTATCCAAACATCTCTTTGCTTGATCCCCTAGCTTGAAACAACTACACGGGCCGTTGTAATTTTATTCCATCAGTCGCGCAGTTGCTCCATGTAATCCAATATCGTGTCAAAGGATTTTCACGTCACTGAAAGTGATGTTGGAATTTTCTACAGCCCGGTAATAGTACGGGACGTCGAGGAGGGTGGGTTTTCGTGCGAGAGGGGAACGTCGTGGCTACGTACTGTAACCCTCGATCACCAACGACGATTCGTGAGACCCTCAAGTGAAGTAATCGTAGCGCAATGCCAGCGGTAATTAGCAGTTGCCGCGATCGGCCGGAAATTATCGCGTCCCCCGGAATACCGTACGAACTTCGAGTATCTATGCAACCATTATCGCGGCTTCAGCGCCTCGGACGTCACGTAAGAACTTCGGCACGCGAAACATCCCCGAAAACCAATTCAGCTTCAGTTATCGTTATACTTTGTGCCGGGCCACTTCCTTCGAGCCGGTAATCACTTTTCCAATCGCGTAGTTACCGATCTTGTACTTAGAGCGAAACAGGTAGCTCGTGTACTTTCACTTTAAATGACATTTCCGTGGTCTGGTTCGTGGTTAACACGAAAATCACTGTGGTCGGTTATAAAAATGATGAGGGAGCATATGTACTTTCAGATCTAATTTATCGTACAGATTTATTGTATTTTTTTTATTAGACTGTGGATCTTTATGCATTTATAGCAAAACTGTGTAGATGAAATTCGAAATTGTTGTGAAATTAAAAAAAATTGACGATATATGATTTCTTCTTTATTAACACCAAACCTACCGAGCACTGAAAGCGATTAAAATATTCCATCTGATAAAAATGCCTAGGCTCTATTTAATTAAATTTTGTGCAATTTTTATTGCAATACGTGCTTGGATAAATAAATTTATCGAATCAATTTCCATGTAAACAACGAAATCGTTTCAATAATTATAACATTAAGTCTATTAACACTAAACCTACCGAGCACTGAAAGCGATTAAAATGTCTCATCTGATAAAAATGACAAGGCTCTATTTATTCAGATTTTGTGCAATTTTTATTGCAATGCGTGCTTGGATAAATAAAGGACCCCGCACAAATCATATGGAAAATCTATCCCAGTTAAATCAGTTGGATTTTTTATATGTTGTAGCTTATGATCTTCTGAACAAAAGATGTAATGGGCACAAAGTTCAATAATGGACAGTTATCGAGTTATAATCAGTCAAACATGACTAATTCGAGCTGCCGAATACTCAAATCACGGGAAGTATATTTAGTTTACTCGCTTGCCGCACCCCCACTCCCGCCACCCCACTCCTTCGATTTTCATGTTGCGCGACCTGAATAAAGTTGACAACATACTAGCGTTATTGCTGCCAAATCCTATTACTTTCTGGCATTGCTACGTCCGATATTTATATTATTGATATCAGTGTATTTTCCATACATTTTGGTCTCTGAAAGTATTTCAGAAGATTTTAATATCTGTTAAAATTATATAATTATTATTTTATTATATGTTCGTTATCCTTCTTCAGCGTTATTAAACACAATATTAGATGCCGCTCAGAGACCATCATAACAGAATCCTGAGTAATACATAATAAGATCATTTTTGTATTAATCCACACACGCACACAGCAGAGAGGGTTTGGAGTAAAAAAAACGTGGTAAAATACTACGGGAGTGAAGAACCGTGGGGTCCTTATCTCTGCTGTGACACGCAAAGATTTTTGTGAAAGATTTTTGTTCACAGACCTTTTCCAGGTCATTGAAAATTCAAAAACTAGAGGGCTATTGTTGCTCGCTCGCTTCGCTCGCTCGCGAGTAGGGTTGTTTTTGCTCGCTCGCCTCGCGAGCTCGCGGGTAGGACTGCTCTTGCGAGAGGGTTAGTGATACGCACGGCTAGTAGGGCCTACTGCTATTAATGTTTTTTATTTGACTCCAAGAGTCACACAAAAAACTTCTCGATTCGTTACTCCTTCGCCAACATCGCTAACATCGTTTTTTTTTGTACTTTCGTCGATATTCTCCCAAAATGTATTCTTGGGAGTAGAGATGATAAATTCACTCTTGCATTGGAATAACTTTCGATTATTCCAAGCGGTAACATTAGCATCAGTTAAAAAAAAAATTTTTTTTAAGTCTAAAAAAAAATTGAGAAAAAAATTTTTTATGTAATTGCGTTTGATTCTTTGGTGGAAAATTTTCGTCCTCCCTTATAAATTGCATTGTAGAATCAACTCTTTTCGAAAAAAACTAAAAATCTAAAAAACTACTTGACCAATATGGACCAAAATCTAATCAGCTCTAAGTTACGACGGGGCACATCGATTGCATCATTCATCATTCTGATCGCGTTGTTACTTTTTCAGAAAACGTTAACGAAAAATTTGATACCATAGAAACAGACATACGCCCACACACACACACATGCGAATATTTTGATAAAAATAGTCTAAAATGACTCCAATGACCATGAAACGTGAAGATCTGCTAAAAAATCGATTTTCGATTTTCGGGGTAATTACAATAACTTCCCTATAAAATCGGGAAGTTAATAATGACACCACCTAACAGATCTTTTGAAACCCTACTATTTTTGTTTCCAACATTTTTCCAAAAAATAAATACTTCCCGAGATTTGAATATTCGGCAGCTCGAATTTGTCATGTTTGACTGATTATAACTCGATAACTGTCCATTATTGAACTTTGTGCCCATTACATCTTTTGTTCAGTAGATCATAAGCTACAATATATAAAAAGTTCAATTGATTTAACAGGTATTATTCCATATGATTTGTGCGGGGTTCTTTATCGAATCAATTTCCATGTAAGCAACGTCATCGTTTCAATAATTATAAAATTAAGTTTAGTGTTAAAATTATTAAGGGAAGACATAACATTCAATTTAGTTTCTATTTCTTGCAACCAATGCAGACAATTTTTAGTTTTCATAAAGATCCGCAGTGTATTTATTATTGTGTCCATTGGACAAATATTAGTTGACTCACCCTGTATAACAAAAGAAGACATTCGAAATCCAATATTTTCCAGGGATCGATAGTCTCAGCTCACCCTGTTCCGACGAAGCAGCTCAAGGATGCGAAAGTCAGCGCTCGCGGAAGCTCCGGCAAAAAGGCCACAGCGTATGCTTCGGTTTACTTATTTCGCTTTCAGGAATTCGCGTAAAAAGGCGTGAGTAAAAACAGTGATTCCATTGAGAAGCTCGAAAAAGCTAGTTTATGGACGGTAAAAGTTTGATGTGTCGGGCACGTCGAAAGGGTTGTCCGATGGTCTGTTATCTATGAAGGACATCTTCTCTCGCCGGGTAAAAGAATAGACCCCTCTTATCAGAGGGCCACCTTAGTACTTTAACGAAGTAATATGAGCGCAAGGGCGGCAAGGACTTCTCGCGAGCTCTTATCTTTGTCGAGCCGCTCGTCTTTTTGTTTCCACTCTCTCTCCTTTCCCTCTATCGGCATGCATTCGAGGCATTGTTAGCGCACGGACGCGCCTTTCTTTTATCCTCGACGCCACCCCTCCCCTTCTGTTATTCCCTTTTCGCTCCTGCTGCCACCCCCATCCCATTACCCTCTTTTTCCCCTTTTGTCTTTATCCATTCGCGATAACGACGTTCCGCGCCGGTATCGAATTGATCAGAAGGGACGCGCCTTAACGACGTGCCCGCGTGTCACGGGAGTGGCCGAGATCCGTTTTCATCGGGGCTCTTTTCGGCCCTTCTAATACCAAGTAATCACGTCACGGGATATTATAGTTCTCGCCCGATCGCGACCCCTGTAGAGATTCGACATGGAACACTGTCCAACAGATGACAAAATTGCATGGATCTACTTGGATCGAGGTTACAGGACAAAATAATACGATGGAATGCTTTGTACAATTACGAGAACAGAATGTGTATAATTCGCACAGCCTACAGTCACTCGCAGTGAAAATCGTACATAAAGTCACGACGGATGTTTTCGCTAAGTTTAGTAACAGAATTACCAACTAGTTTAACCCTCATCCGTTTATTTTTTTAATGCGAAACACATAACCTAAGATGTGAATGTTAACTCGTCGATTTGAATTTAAAAACATCGAAAAATAACTGTTATTTTAGGTATATTTTATTACTATGTCAATTTGAGACCGAGGGATGCTTTCGTAATTCATACAAAAGATAAAAAGATTGAAATTATTTTTTTATTACGTAAAGGTAACTAAGCCTAAGATACGACGGAAATTGAACATATATTCAAGATCGTACATTTGAATTTCCCGCGCGTTCAAACATACCCTGTACAGCTAGCATTGAACAGCAAGCCCCGAGCAGCTAGAACGCGCGAAAAGATCGACGAACGAAAACACTGGCAAACGGATCTCATTATACAAATTGCGGCACGCTATTGCCGCCAATTACCGGTCAACCCATCATCTTCCGATCTCTATTCAGATAGCCATCGTTCCGCGAGCACCGGTTGGCTGTCGCGTGAATGCTGCGCGAGCAGGCACACGATAGCGCAAAATTGCCAGGTCGACGGTTGTCGTTACTGTCGACACCATGATTAGCGGCATAGAGACAACAACCGGCTGGATCGACTCGGCTAATTTATTCAGAAGTGTGACCTATATTTACAATGTACAACGCGTTGTTCACGGCGATTCCCTTGCTTTGGCATTGCGGGACACGGAAGCTCCTTCTAGAGGTTGTGCAGGAACCTGGAAACATTATTATTATTGTGAGCTGAAAAGTGAAATTGTGAAATCCGTAACATCGGTTATTTACTAAGGACACGTGGAATAGGTTGATATTTATATTGAACTAACATAATACGGTAAAGTCGCGATAAACTAGCTCGCTCAGGATCTCCATGATCATTGTCCCATCGCCACCCCTTCCACTGGGGGGCTCCCCGCGAGGGACAAAAAAGCTCAACGTTTACATGCTGTCCTTTTCTACGTTTGGCATCCTTTGTATTGTCGGCGCGGTTGACGCAGCCATAAAAAAATAGTTTCCCTACACCAAGGTTTCTCAAACTTTTTGGTGATGGAGCACTTTAAGGGTCTTTGATTTTTGACGGAGCACCTTGTGTAATTTGAGAAGGGTAGATAATGACTAATGTTTCTTTTTTATCGATCGTATAATTGTTAATAAAAGATCTAATGATGCTCTTGGCGCACTGGTTGCAATTTTAATTAAATTTTCGACGTTTCGATCTATGTTTAGATCATTTTCAAGAAAAATAATAACTGCGTTTGTTTAATAGAATTATTTTAATTAATTTGGAACAACAAAACCCGTGCTGTTCCAAATTAGTTAAAATAATTCCATTAAGCTAACGCAGTTATTATTTTTCTTGAAAATGATCTAAACATAGATCGAAACGTCGAAAATTTAATTAAAATTGCAAAATTGCTTTGAAGTAAAATTGGATCGAACCAGTGCGCCGAGAGCATCATTAGATCTTTTATTAGTAGATAATGACTAGACATCGCATGTTTATGCAAAATATAAATTTTTTACCCGATTTGCAACAAACTGGAGTGAAATAGAAATTTATTTTCTTTCTAAATATGTTTAATAGGTTGAAAGGAACATAACAGTATTTTTAAATTCCTCTAATGTTTTCACTGTTTGAAATTACACCTACTCAGTTTTGTCATAAATGCATAAAACCCGCTGTCTGATAATGACACATAATCAATAAATCTTTTCAATAAATATTTTCTCGCGGAGCACTTGCTGCCTTCACGCGGAGAACAGTTTGGGAAACCCTGCCCTACACGATCTGTGTCCATACTCGGAACAGACGATGGGAACTAGATCGCGACTTCACTGTAGCATAATACCTGTGAAAAAATCAGCGGCGTAACACGAATCCGCGTAAGTTGAATCGAACTATTGTACAATTTTCGAGTGATGGAATTTCGTCCAGAAAACGGGGTTATCAACGCACCGTGTAACATCTGAGTATACAGGAACAAGTGACGACACGGTCCGAGACAATCGGTGTGTCAGTATGCGTGCTGGTTGACGTAGGACGTGGCGTAATCGTGGACATCTTGTTCCTGGTGCTGTGTCGGTTGATGATCGTGAACCTGAGTCTGGCCTTGACCATCGTGAACGACGGTTGTGTGATCGTTCTCACCGGAAGTGTGCACCACAGCATGAAATCCGTCCTTGTCGGCCCGGTATCTGACGACCCGAACCTGCCCGCCTGGCTCCTTCACGCTGTACTCCCCGGACACGCTGTTTCCTGCGGTGAAAACGAACGCTCGTGGACGAATGGTCACCGCAAAACCAATTCCCGGACCCGGTAACGAGACGTAATCGCCTCTCTCGGAGAAATTCTGGGCTGGAGTGGCTATTAGCATAACGGGGCCGGCTAGAGTAACTACGCTAATAGAAGAGGGAACCTGGCTGCGGGGAGGATCTGCGAGAGACTCCGTAAGCCGCGTCCTCTCTCCTTATTTACAACCGAGCGACACTCGGGATATTTTCGTGTAAGTCGATTTTCTGGTTAACTGGCGTCAACGTTCTAACCGGATGAAAAGTTGCCCGACGCCGCGCCGCGTCGGTTCAGCGTGTTAGCGGCGAGACCAACTACGAAACTCGGTTGTTGTTTGGGGATGCATTTTTCTGGCGTCGCGCAATCGATGCGATCGTGCTCCGACTGTTTCTCTGAACATGCTTTCTCAATCTCGACAATTGGTCATTTCGGAAACTGTTGCCAGTACTGGGTGTATTGGGACCTGACATTTTGAGTGGTGCTGTGTACTGACGAATAGTAGAAATACTCCGAGTTTGGCCTATGAACTTACAGTGTTAACCCCTTAACCTACGATTTAGATTCGAAAATTTCGTGCCACAATCGTACGATGATCGGGCCAATCGTAAATATTACGGGCATAGCCCGTAGTAGATGATCGGGCCAAACGTGAATATTACGGGCATAGCCCGTAGTAGATGATGTGGGTAGTGTGATGATGATGTCTAGGGTTGTATGATGATAAGGGATGTAATAATTGTGGTAGATGCAAGTACTACAACAAGTTTATTTATACAAAAATCAGTAATACAAAATTAATAATCGGCAATGGTGTGATATAATTCAAAACATTCTGGTAGATGTAAGGGAACCTTGCATTTCTTACACTCCCACGTTGTTTCTCTACGTTTTTTATTTTTCTGGCAAACTTTACAAGGTTTGGACGGTCTTAATTTTGATGCTGTTGGGTCGATGTGTTTGGGAAAATGAGCCCAATGCTGCGCGTGCAGTCTCTCTGGCATATCTCCGGAAGATAATTGTCTTCGTTCCCTATAATTCGGTTTTGGCATATTCGCTAATAGCAATTCGGCTATGTTGATTCTATAGTCAACGTAATATTGTTTCTTCTCGTTATTTTTCTACCATAAAATGTAAGAATTAAAAAGGCCAATATCGAATAGATAAAAAAAAATTTTTTTATATCCCTTCATGTATTTTCTCATTACTGGAAAGCATCAAAATTAAGACCGTCCAAACCTTGTAAAGTTTGCCAGAAAAATAAAAAACGTAGAGAAACAACGTGGGAGTGTAAGAAATGCAAGGTTCCCTTACATCTACCAGAATGTTTTGAATGATATCACACCATTGCCGATTATTAATTTTGTATTACTGATTTTTGTATAAATAATCTTTTTGTAGTACTTGCATCTACCACAATTATTACATCCCTTATCATCATACAACCCTAGACATCATCATCACACTACCCACATCATCTACTGCGGGCTATGCCCGTAATATTCACGTTTGGCCCGATCATCTACTACGGGCATAGCCCGTAATATTCACGTTTGGCCCGATCATCTACTATGGGCATTGCCCGTAATATTCACGTTTAGCCCGATCATCTACTAGGGGCTATGCCCGTAATATTCACGTTTGGCCCAATCATCTACTACGGGCATAGCTCGTAGTTGTAGGTTAAGGGGTTAATTGAAAGTAACAAGAATTTTGATTGTGATAGTAGAGCGAGGAAAAATTTGTTGCTCCGTTTCCACGCTTTTCCAAAGCCGAGTGAACGCGTCGTCAACATTACAAACGCGTTCGGTAAAGTGGAGCAAGTGGATAGATTAAAAGCATGGAAAATTGCTTTGAGAATAAATAAAATTGCATCCGACAACATTTTTCTTTTTCATACAGATCCGCAGTCTAGCGATAAGGATATCGCGTTCTATAAGGACGGTAAAAGGGGTTTGACTGTGCACGGTTCCGATAAAAACGCGTGTATAATTTGGTATTACCTGTGGTTACTATGTCAACGCGCACAGACCCAACTGAATCCAGCTCCGCAGACTTTAATCGGCTTAACCCGGAGCTCTCAACAAATACACCCGGGACGACGTACTTGAGGAAACATGGAAACGTAGAAATCGAGCATAATTTGAAACGGCGCGTGAAACCATCGAATGAAATTATCAGGAGCGCTAGAACGTATCGGGCGTAGGCGAGCACCGTCACTGAAGAATTAAAGCACCGCGCTACGCAGCTGGTGCACGACACTGCACGGTTTATGCGCGTCAAACACAGCAAACCGAGAGAAGTCGATTGAGTCGGCCGTGCAGCACGTAGGAGAGAAAAGGCGAGAGCTCAAAACAGGTACCGGTGTCCCGACGCGTTATAAAACAGCACGTTGTCCGAATATTAAAGTCGACCGCAGAGTATCAACTCGGTTCTGTCTCCTCGGATATTCATGGTGCGCGTCCAAGCGAATTTCTCCCGCGACCGGGTCGCAGCAGGGTCTCGCTCTTACAGCGAAATTCGCAAAAGCTCTCAAAGGAGCCCGGCCACGTGGAAAAGTTTTCACCGGGTCGACCGGGGACACACGGCTGCCTCGGACGTACCTACTGCTCGAGTCTGCCCTGGTGCCCCGGACCCGGAATTTATACAGCAGACAAAAAATTGGTTACAATTACTGTGTAATGTGACATACAATACATACAGTTACGCACATAATTGATCACTAGACTGCGGAGGATCTTTATGCAAAATAAAACATGTTTGCATTGATCGCAAGACACAGGAGACAAATAACAAATTCATTCTTCTTTTAATTATCTTATTAAGGTGAAATTAATACACTGGTGGCCTTATACCTTTTTAATACCTCCACTGTTTTAAATAGTACGTACCGATTTTTGTCATAAATGTATAAAATCCGCAGTCTATTGAACACACACACTTCAAATCAGAATAACTCTTTCGTGAATGGACCAAACGACTTCAATTTCTATGTAAGGCTAGAAGAATTAGTTTAGTAAATGACGTCTAATAAATAATTTGCAATTTTTCATGATTTTCGGCCTATGACTGACATTTTTACCACTTTTGATCGTTTATAATTCGTAAACCAATTAACCAATTTTAATGAAATTTTCAGAATTTACAAAACACATCCTTTAAACTTTCGTTGTTGACCCAGCTAAAAAGCTGGGAAAATCAATTTTTACTATTGTTTTGCACACTTCCGATCAAATGCATTTTTTCAACATATTTATTTATTAGAGGTCTCTTGCTAAACTAATCCTTCTCGCCTTGCAGATAAATTAAAGTCGTTTGGACCATTCACAAAAAAGTTATTGTGATTAATTAGGTGCGTAACTGTATATGTATACAGTCTTTTTAAACAAGTTTCTGGTCGCGTTATAATCGAGTCTACCTTGATCTTCAAGGCCAATTTTTGCGGGGAGTTTTTTGTCACTTTCTAAGAAATCGTGGATGTAGAATCGTGCATATTTGTGCAAAGTTTTAAGAGAGCCCCTCTGGCAACACCTGCTCCTCTGCTCACCGTCTCTGGATTCCTTTTGGGTGTGGAAGTCGCCGGTATGGTGGTCCTCGACGGCGTACGAGAACTCGTATTTTGGATGCGCCACGTAGTCCACCGTGTAGTCGTGACCCTGGCCGTGCAGATGGTTCCCGTCGTCGTGCTGCTGCGGCACTTTCACCTGGTACTCGGGCCCCTCGACGGGTCCGTGAAATTGCACGTAAGAGCTGGCGAGCGAGAGCTGATGTTGCTCCGCTGTCTCGTCCAACGAGACCTGTTGTCCATCGAAAACATCTTCCTCCGGGGCTATCACGCCGGCACGCGATCGATCAACCACTGCCAACGTGACGATCAAGGCGATCGCGACCTGCAAAAAACTTTCCATAGTAACTTTAGCCGAGGAGGTCCTTCGACGAGATTTCATCCAGTTATCGATGCCGTCGATGACGTCTAATGGACCGACTCCCCGGGATTGTGAACCTGTTCGTCTCGAACGATCGATGGCACCAGGACACAGTGGTGGCCAAAACTAGTGTGAAGTTATTTCAAGGCCTAATGTTATATTCAGACTGCGGATTTTTATTCATGAAGAAATTGACTGGGCAAAATATAAAACATCTAGGAATATTGTTGTGTTGTTCTCAATGTAAAAAATCTATTAAGGGATGAAGTGACATTTTATTTAACTCTCTATTTTATAACTAGACTGCGGAAAATTTATGCAATTTTATAGACAAATTTTGAGAAAGTGGAATTAAATGAAAACTCTGTCGAATTTGATATTCCAGCGTTTTTTCAAAATTTTTCCACAGTCCAGTGATAATATAATGTGCAACTGTTTTACTTTCCTCATCGCGCATAAGATGAGTGCGCGACAAAATAAAAATCGTATCGTGTCCGAATATTAAAGTGACTCGCTCGAGTACACTCTCTAGAAATGTTTTAATTTCTTCCTGTTGGTCACACTGGGAGGGATTTACCTGGTCGAAAGACCAGGATGATTCGAATGTAATTGTACGGGGTCACAGTAAAAGGGACGTTGAACACGGTAAGATAGACTGGAAAATTGAATTTCACGAGGCAGAGAAGGGAGTCGCTGTTGAAAGGGAGAAAGAAGAGATGAAACGCGAAGCCTGAGACGTATCCCGTTTTAATTACGTCGGCAGGGAGAGCGACGGTGACTTCCGATTTGAAAACAGAGCCGACTGGTCGATTATACAAGCCAATAAAAGTTTCGCGTTTCGTTGTGGATCGAAATTCAATTCCGCCTGCTCCCTTTATACGCGTCACGGTTCGTTTGCTCGGTCGTTGCGGCCGCGGCCCTCGGAATTATTGGGAACGATTGACCGCGGCGCATCGACAAAAGCAATTAGAAAACGGTGCCAGAATTGATCTAATATATCTTTCAACGGTATTTCCTTCGGTCGTTCAACTCTGCACACGTTGCTTCCGGTTTGAAAAAAATAACCGGAGCTGTCGACCATTGTAAATGGACTCCGAGGTGCATTTGTCCAAACTAACATACTTCCACCACACGGGGTTATTGGAAACGATTGATCACGGTGCATCGACTAAATCATACGTCGCATACGTTGCTTTTAATTTGCAAGAGTGAGAATACTTTATGCAAAGGGTCTACGATCGCACGTGGTGGCGGGCGCCGCCATCTTGAGTCTCGCGGAATTATTTTCTTCGTTCTCGAGCAGGTTAACGAGGCCCATAGACAGCGAGAGGGCACGCTCATCTGACGGAGCTAATTATATTTTTGAAATTACTATCAATTAGAGCGCCTTCCAACGGAATCACCATTCCGTTTTTCGGTTCCTGCGCGTCCTCACTCCCGCCCCTCTCCCTCTCTCTCTCCCGTCTCTTTCGTCCCTCCGCGTTCGAGAAAAAGTAAACCGTTCCTTAACGAGCACTTTCTCCTCGTTCTCTTCCTTTTGCTTTCTTCCGCCCCTCTTCCTATCCGATTCCCCGCTCACTCCCCGTTCCAACCCCGTTCCCGGCAACTCTTCCTCGCACACCGACACTCTACCTTGAATCTCATCTCTCCCATTACGGTATTTAAGGCGGCCAAGCGAGAACTGCAACTCTCCGGCCTGTTTTCGACGCTTTTATACCGGGAGCCACGAGCGACGCGCACCTGAGTCGTAAATACACGTGAATCCGAGTCCGTTACGCGGTGCGTGTACGACACGCGCGAGGATTCCGCTCGGAAACTATCGAACTGGACCCTCTCCATCGACACCTTTCACGATCGGAATTGTCAACACGCCATCTGCAAACCGCTCAACGATGCAGTCGAAATTACGTGTGGTTATTGCTTCGTCAGGCTACCGTGTTTAATGATTGCGCCGCGCGAAATTATCTTCCGATCGCTCATGAAAGTATATGTATGTACAGGGTGTATAAAAGTATAGAAGAAGCTTGCCGCAAAATTGTCTGTAACAATGAATATCGTTGTTAAAGTCTTCTACGTCAACACCTTTTACTCGTCCAGAAGAGAACAAGTTTGAAAGGAACCATATGTCGCAAACAAACAGTGAAAGATTTTGCAAAAATTGACTGTGTGGAGTTATGGACGCACAGACAGAATCCTACTACTACGATCCACCTGACCGTGTCGATGAGACTATTCAAAGGGGAATTTGGAATGATCGTCTCCCTGCCCATTCAGATCATACATTTGACGTGGCAAAATATGAAAGAAAAATTTCCAGTTGAAGACGAATCAAGAAGAAACAATAAAACTGTTTAGGGCCTATCTATAGTCTGTTTTTGGCACAGCTACACCGAGCACGACTTGTTGCTTCTAATGCTTGCGAAAAGTTCGTTTATAAACAGAAATGAAGTTGACAAAAGCACTGTCCTAACTTATACGGTGTCCCAACCTTTACGACAGTCCCTTAGATGCACGTAAGTGCATGGCTGCCACCGTAGGTGCAAGGAAAAGGAAGCGACTCGATCATTACCGTTTGAAAGGTCAAATAGCAAGCTCGGAAAGGCGTTCCGAATATAACCCGTTATTTTTCTGATCAACCGTACGTCCTCCTTTCATCGAGGACCCTCTTCTTAGCTTCGCAGGAGCTTCAAAGGAGCTTGTGTAAATAGCTAGGAGCGGACGCGTAGCTTCTAACCCTTTACGATCGCGTCTCTCCTTCTTCCTGTTTCGTTTCCTGTTTTCCGGTCTACCTGTTAGACGCGGCGCTCCCCGTGCCAGAAAATCAGAGCTTTTGATCTCTGATTTCAAACACGCTGTCTCGAGGAAGCCCGGCCGAATTATACTTCTTCGGTCCGGGATCTCGAGCGCGTTTTAGTTTAGAGCTTCGGAACCGTGCCGCGAACGTTTGGAATTGGTGATTGAACTGACACCGATTGATAGAGACGGCTCCATCGTTTCTCGGAGCTGAAGCTTCCTTGCGAAACGATTGGACCGTACTGATATACGCCGCCATATTGTACGGATTCGCCGGGCTTACACTTGACATACAATTTGTGTACCACTGGCGTATTGAAAGTTGAGATAATATTACGTTTGTCTTCTGGTATCAACTATTGATTAAGAAATTCTATTGAAATTTTGCGAACACTATTTGGAACCTGCGGAAATATGCATAGAATCCGCATAGGGAAAGAAATCGTATTTCATAAATCCAAATGTCACCGCGCCTCGCGCGTTGTAGAGCGTAGAGTGTAGAGTGGTTGGTAGAGTGTCTACTGTTAGACAGAACGACTAATAGAAAAAGATAGATAGATAGATGATTACGTAACAGAGCACATGTTCATAAATTAAGAGAGTGATAAAAGTATAAATAAAGAAGTGCAATAGAATACTTTAAATGTCGTTTCTTTGTTTACAGGTAAGATTGTATATAGTGTAAATAATTGTTGTAACATAATACAATAAATAAAGAAGAGATTCTTTGTTTACAGGGAAACAATTTCTAGTTTATTTCTTAAAAGTTTATTTTAAATTTTAATTTAAATTTTTAACCTAGCAGGTCAATACAATTTGTTGCCCGAGACACCTTTTTTATATTGATGCTTTTATTTACGAACGAGTTACCGATCGGCTAATATAGTTTTATTTACAGATACGAATAAAAGGGGATGTGTGTACACCGAGGCACGTATTTTCGAAGAGAAAACATTACAGGCAAACATATATATTTTCATAAAGCACCTACCATGAAAAAGTTCGTCGCTGGGATCAGATTTATATGTTATTCCGTGACACACTTAGTCGTAGTATACTTCAAAGGCTTAACCCATGAACTATGAACTTTCCATCTTCGCTTTCTCTGGGTAAATATGATTCTCTGCATGGAGATAGACCGAAACGAAGGTTACGATTATTTTTGCTAACAGAGCATTTAATTTTTCATAAATTCTGCATTTGTAGTCACAGACGGGAACTATTTTGAATTTGAAGCATTCAATGAAGCTTAAGTCTTCGATTCTGTGGTGGATTCAATCAGGAGAAAAGTTTGTTAATGTTTTTACAGATGTTTTAATTCGTAATAATCGGAAATATAGTGTTGAAATATTTCTTTGTTTCTTCTGTATGTGATCTTTGTAGAGAACGCGTTAACGATTAAATGAATTTCCTCCGCTGAAAATGAAAGCAAGGAGGGAATAATCACAACACACGCTCCCCTATTTACTCGATCACGAAGAATCACGTACTGCACAGCAGTATCCGATTTTAGTGAGCATTCCACGAGAGAAATACAAAAAAAGGTCTCGGCAAGAGTGTCGCAACGACGAGGTCGAACGTGCAACCCCATTGCTCGAAGCCGGAAAGGACAATCGGATAACCAGCGTTCCGGGCCAAGGTATCCGAGGCTCGAACAAACAGCGCAATAAAGGAATTAAGCTCGACTATTAAACGAACGAGGTAGCCAGCTTTCCGGGGGGACGGGGAAGAAAAAACCCGTCGGAGATCGGGGCATTTAAAGTAGATCCGACTCGATTCAATCCAAGTGGGAACTCCCGAGGGGTTAAGATTCCAAATAAATCCTGGCACGAACAGCGTAAGCGGATTATTCCTTCCGGGCATCGTCCACCGACGTCCAGACCCCTCGCATCGGAAAAGCGGAGAAGCCGTGCAGCCGACGACCCGTGGAAAGTAAGGAAGCCACCTTGAGATCCACCGATCGATGTCATCGGCGACCCTTGGACGGCTCTCGAACACTGGATCGAATTTAAACCTCGTCCTCCTCGACCGACTCGACTGAACCGATCCTCCTTTGGAACTCTAACTCGAAGCATAATTAAATAGAGCCAGCCTATGGCTTAATCCTGACGCGATCCCGCCCAGGTCTCCACCTATTAATTTCTCATACCTAGAAATTAACGTAAATATTATTCGGAGGTAGCCGAACTCTAGTCTGCACTTACATCAAACTTAACCCTTCGCAGTCCGAGCTATTTTAACTCGGAAATTAACACCTTGCCGAATTTATCGAGTCAGACCTGTCATGAAGATATTAACATAGACTAACAAATATGAATATTACGTGTTCATTTTTAGATGAAATAAAATTTTTGATTCGTTTGTAATTAACATTTAAGCATTCAAATAAATGTAGTCATTGGAAAATTATAAATTTTCTTTTCCCTTCCACGACATTTTTGGGGATAACGACGTTTCAATCACAGTAACTGTAAAGAAAATGGTACCATAAGGGGTTAAACATTTCTTCCGACCTAGAATAATTCCATTGTATACAGGGTGAGTCCGCAGAAACAGAACATCTAAATATCTCCGTTACTTTTCGTTGTACAAAAAAACTTCTTAGGACAAAGTCACACTGTGTGAAGGGCCACATGTAACGGTGAGGGAAAAAATTTCAAGGTCATTTTTTTACAAGATTTCAAGGTCATCGATATTTTTTTTAATGGAATGAGGTATTATTTAATACATCAACAGATGCAACTGGACATTCGTTATAAAAAACTACTAACCTATGTATGTCGAAAAGTTAGTAGTTCACGAGATATTTCGATTTAAATAACTCTAAAACACCATTACTGTCGTAGTAAAACATTACACAAGTAAGTAAACGCTAACGTCTTAGTACGACAGTAATGGTGTTTTAGAGTTATTTAAATCGAAATATCTCGTGAGCTACTAACTTTTCGACATACATAGGTTACTTTTTTATAACGAATGTCCAGCTGCATCGATTGATGTATTAAAATATACGTCATTCCATTTAAAACTAGAGGGCTATTGTTGCTCGCTCGCTTCGCTCGCTCGCGAGTAGGGTTGTTTTTGCTCGCTCGCTTCGCGAGCTCGCGGGTAGGACTGCTCTTGCGAGAATGTTAGTGGTACGCATGGCTAGTAGGGCCCACAGCTATTAATGTCTTCCTTTTTGTGTGTGACTCTCCACGAGCCACACAAAGAACTTCCCGATTCGTTAGTTGCTGTATATTATTATTATTATTTATTAAGTGTACGTTTTAAGAAGATTATACGTTTTCAGGGAAATTCAATAGTTTTCTACTTATCAAAATGTTTGCTATATGGCGTCGCATTAAACCAACATCGTATGCTCGTTGCTCGCTTGGTTCCTTGTTATAGCATACTAATGTTGCAAAATAAATTGTCTTAATTAGTTTTTCGCAAACGATAGAACTCATCATTACCCGGGTTTGCAGTATTGATCTTGGTTTTCTTCGATACTATTAATTTAAATTTTCTCAAAATATATAAACCGCTCAATTTTGAAACTCTGCTCAGTGCTACATAAACATTTGTAAAGTTCGTATTTCTGATGTTTTAAAATCCATACATACTTTCTCGTATGTTTGTCCCTGACTTTTATGAATCGTAATCGCTTCAGCAGGAACCACTGGAAATTGACTACGTGTGATTTCTTATTTTTCTTCACTCGAAATATTTACTTGATTCGATATTTTTTTATTATTGGTGTTAAATTTTGATTTATATTTGCATTTTTCATATAATCACGATAACGAGTTCTTACTTTCACTCCTACTATGGCCAATTGAAAATCTAACCACAATATAGACGGAATTTTAGTATTTTCTTGAAAAGTAATAAATTTTAATATTCCGCATGCTGCATTAACCAATCCGTCTTCAACATCAATGTTATTAATTATCATATATTTTATATTAATTTTCAATTTAATCTCAGTTCACAATTCGTTTTGAACTAATTGTTTATTTAAAGATTGTAATATAAATGTTTTTGTACTTTCATCGATATTCTTTGAAAATATATTCTCGGCGATGATTAACTCACTCTTGCATTGGAATAATTTTCGATTATTGTAAGCGGTTACATTAGCATTAGTTGCATAATTGGAAAAAAAATTTTTTTAATTAAAAAAAACAAGAAAAAATTTTTTTTTTAATTTTATAAAAAATTTTTTTTTTATTTTATAAAAAAAATTTTTTTTTAAATGTCTAAATGTATATATATATATAGTTACGTTTACTTCTTCGGTGGATACGCCTTTCGTATAAATTGCAATGGTTAATCAACTCCTTTCGAAAAAAACTAAAAAACTACTTGACCAAAATGGACGAAAATCTAATCAGCTCTAAGTTACAGCGGGGCACATCGATTGCATCATTCATCATTCTGATCGCGTTGTTACTTTTTCAGAAAACGTTAACGAAAAATTTGATTACATAGAAACGGCCATACGCACACACACACACACACACATACGAACATTTTGCTGAAAATAGTCTAAAATGACTGCAATGACCATGAAACGTGAAGATCTGCTAAAAAATCGATTTTCGATTTTCGGGGTAATTACAATAACTTCCCTATAAAATCGGGAAGTTAAAAATATCGATGACCTAGAAATCTTGTAAAAAAATTACCTTGACAATTTTTTCCCTCACACCGTTACATGTGGCCCTTCAAACAGTGTAACTTTGTCCTAAGAAGTTTTTTTGTACAACGAAAAGTAACGGAGATATTTAGGTGTTCTGTTTCTTCGGACTCACCCTGTATAATACCTCATACTTAAATGTTTAGTAATTGATTAGTAGGGATGTTTATGCAATTTTCAATTTTTCTAGATAAATTTTAAGAAAGTGGTGATAATAGCATTTGTGGATCCAAAATAAATAAAAATCGTACCAAATTCTGTTAAATTTGTCACAGCATTTTCTGAAAATTTGTATAAACCATAAATGCATAAAGATCCGCAGTCTATCGATTAGAATATATTTTGAATAATGGTACAGCAATTTTTAGTGGCGACTCTCTGAGTCACCACTCGAGTGCAAAGGGTTAAGTTTAAGGTAAAGCAGAATCCGTGGAGCGGCGCGCGAGATTAAATCAAAGGACGAAGTTGTTTGACTGCGTTCCCTCGAATACCCTCTCGGCGACCGTCTCGGTTTATTGATTTCCGACTGATTCGAGTTATTATTCCGCGTGGCGGGATTCACCGGCGGATGCCAAGCGACTGATGCACAGACTGCTCCTTCTTCCAGGTGGAGTGCATAAAAGACGCTGCTTTCACAGAGTCGAGCCAACCGGAAGTTGGCTACCGTTCGAAAGAAATCCTCGTCTCTCTATGCACTTTTCTCGTCGACGGTGAAAACCGTCCGAACCTTCCTTGCCCGTGTACGGATCGGTTTATGACTCGAGCATAATCCAGCCGGGGTTCTCTTGTCTCTTTCGCTCACGCGTGTCTCGTAGAATCGATTTCGATCCCGAGGTAGCCGAGAGAAACCATCGCCACTCCTGATTCACTTATGCAGCCACTGGCTGGCATGAATTCTTGAACAGTGTGTGCCAATGAATTCAACGCTGATCAGCAGACTGTGGATATTTAATGCAGATCGCAACGCTTTACAGTAATGCACGAATTTTATATTCTACGATAGACAATGTTTCGTCAATATGCTTTCTATACGATATTTAAATGTACAACATACTTAATAATCCACTTGATTTAAAGCAATAACAAATAAATAAGTAAATATTTAATAATCTAAACAATATTTCGAATAATGGTACAGCAATTTTTGGTGACGACTCAGAGTGCCAAGGGTTAAAACGATCGCGAAACAATGCGATCTGTTATTGACGCGAGAATTAAAGGATTGAATAATACAAGCGCTTTGGACAATCGATAAAAAGCCTATTGGTCAGACGGAAAATATCGGTAATATCGAGCAACGATGCAATACCACCGGCGCGGAACTTATCGATCTGAAAGTGTCATTTGTTTCCGTGCGGGTGGACGAAAGACGGCTCGTTATACCGTCCAATTAAAGATCGCCAGGCTACGGAAGAATGGGAAACGTGTTCGTTGTTCGTCTCTGGTAATTGAATTTCCTTTGTGGAAGATCCGGTCGCGGCGGATTTCAAAGCATTATTATTTACCGAGCTTTCGAGGGGACGCGTCGAAATAGGAGAACCACCCCAACGCCGGATATAAATATATTCAATTAGCGCGTCCCGCGTACGACGGCGTTTCGCCATCGAGCGATCGATCGTCCCTCACACCGACGTATCATGTCCTCTGGATCTTGTTTGTTTGTGTGTGTACGTCGGAAGCGTCGCCGTCGTCGTCGTCGCCGTCGCTGTCGCGCGCGCGCACCGTAAATTATTCCCGCAGCTCGAAGCAGAGGCACTTCATCTTCAGGAGACCAATTACATCACCTGTCTTCACCTGGAATTAATCCTTTGCCTGGAACAATTATATCGCCCGGATACAGGTAGCTGGTAATGTTAAATGCGGATTGTGCTAATTGGAGACGATTCGGCCGCGTTTGATGCGACGGGTAACAAGATGTCTTCTCAGGTTGACTCTACGTCAACGTCGATTTTTGGTAATTCGCGATGAAAATATGCATAAACTACATGAGCCCATAATTGTGAAAGTGCTCCGAGTCAAAATTATATTATATGTTATTGTATCGTGTTGTTATACTAACGAGCATAAATTCAACACACTTTAAATCAGAATAACTTTTTTATGAATGGACCAAAAGACTTCAATTTCTCTGTAAGGCTAGAAGAATTAGTTTAATAAATGAAGTCTACAAAATATTTTGAAAAAATGCATTTGGTCGGAATTGCGAAAAAATAGTAAAAATTGATTTTTACTACTTTTTTAGCTGGGCCAATAACGAACATTTAAAAGATGTGTTTGGTCAACTCGTATATATTATACATATACGCTCTGAAAATTTCATTGAAATTGGTTAATTGGTTTAAGATTTATAAACTATCAAAAGTGGTAAAAATTGCAATTTCTCAAGATTTTCGTCTTTTTTCAAAATATTTTTTAGACGTCTTTTACTCAACTAATTCTTCTAGCCTTACAGAGAAATTGAAGTCGTTTGGTCCATTCATAAAAAGTTATTCTGATTTAAAGTGTGTTGAATCATTTATATGCTCCTTACTGTATATATTATTACATATCAGACTGCGGATCTTTATGCAATTATGGCTTTAGAAAATTTTCAAAAAATGCTAGGATATAAAATATGACAGAATTTGCAAGAACTTGCAAGAAAGCGTAAACACAAGACACCCACGACTAATGAAGATAATGAAATTAATATTTTGTAGCTATTGAAAAATAGAATCATTCTTTTAAAAAATTTTAAAAATTGCTTATAGCCAGAGCGTCGAGCTATAACAAATTATTGAATAAATCTCTGTATTCAAGTATTGTATAGTGTAAACGATGACACGGTATCCAAACAGATTGAATCTTGTCAGGTTTAGAAGGCAATGTATACCGTTCTCGGTGCTCGGTACGTTCGGTGTTAAAGAAACAGATCGCTTTCACGGGATCGGCAAAGGTTTTCCGAGTCGAATGAGACCTTTGACGCGGGATAGAAAACGGTGCACCGTGACAGTGAATGATGCAGCTATTCCGGAAAGAATCGTCAGATTTTCGAACAACAGCTGCGCCAACGGTCACGTTGGTTACGAGGACGAGAAAACGCTGACGACGCGGACTTTCCAGAAAATAGGAGCTAGCTGGACAAAACTATTTTTCTGCGTCCTCCTTCGACGTCGAATTGAGAAAACCCTTTGCATTCAGTATTTGTTACTAGAATTATAAACTTATATAACTGAATATAAATTTATATATTATGATATATTATAATTATGTAACTTAATGATATTTTACTGCGCTTTTATTAACTCGCTTTCTTGTCTGTGTGTTCATCTGTTCGGTACAAATTTGGCAATTGATTTTAAACTAACTTCCCGATGCCCTAGAGACTTGAAACCTTAAACATAGCTCAGAACTGGATGACAATGCAATATTAACTCGCTGTCTTGTCTGTTCGTTAGGGTTATTACTAAGCTCTTAATAAAGAGCTCTTAATAAATAACCTTAGTAATAACTAAGGTTATTACTAAGCTCTTTATTACTGAGCTATTACTAAGCTCACACGCTGTTTGTCTGTTCTAGCTTTAAAAGGCTGTATCTTTTGAACCGTAAGGTTTATACATGAGAATATTAATCCTGGGTTACAAAATACTAATGTCAAGTATAGGTACTTACAAATTTTTCCGTATCTTCTGTTCCTCCGTCGGATCAACAGGACACTGTCATTCGCGCGAATAAGTTTGAAGCATGACACAGCACATTGTCCAAAATTGTGACAGCGAACGGGAAGAAGTTACTCAGACCACGGTCAAAATAGTACTGCGATTGTCACCTCGATTTTTCGTAAATGGTTTAGGTGGGAAAATGTTGCGTTTGTTAATTGGACGGTGGTGTGTCGGAAGAACTTTAGGTTGAGAAGTGGGGAAAGTGTCAAAGAAATTCCTTTTGGCATTGTCTTCGGTCATCAATTACGTGTTTATAAGGGTAGTCCGCTCGTCGCTTCGATGGGTTCGTCGCACGTGTTGTCGATCTGTCGGGGTTGAAGATTCGCATGCGTTTTTTGCTTGCTATAACGACCTTTACAGGTATATCGCCTAAACCGCTGGAGGAACGGTGAGTAACATTTTATAATACGGGATTAATATTCTTATAATAATGGATGTAAGGTATTCTTTCATATTTTACAACTTCAAATTTATCATCCGATAGGGCAGGGAGATGTTCCTTTAAATTTCATTTGTCGAGAGACGCACACGATTATGTTCTGTATCATCGACACGGTCGGGTGGACTGTAGTACATAGTAGGCATTTGTCTATACGTATAACTCCACACAATCAAATTTTGCAAATAGCTATTTGTTTGCGGCATGTGGCTTCCCTCAAACTTCTTCTCTTCTGGATGAGTGGAAGGTGTTGAAGTAAAAAATTATTTAAGTAAAAAAAAATGTGTAATATACCACGTTTTTAAAACGGACTAAAAGGTATAAAATAATTTTTCCTAGCCCCGTACAGATTCCTAACTCCATACAGATAGTCCTGAAAACTTGTGATTGTGAATTTTGAATAGCTATGAAAATACTTGTAAGATTTAAAACGAAAACGTGGGGTTATCTGTATGGGGCTAGGAAAAATTATTTTATACTTTTTAGTCCGTCTTAAAAACATGGTGTATTAAACATTTTTTTTATTTAAATAATTCTTAGATATAATTGGACACTGTTTTTACTAAACTGACGTCATCCGAAAATGTCTTTCTAATACAAACTACTATTGCGACTTAACCCTTTGCACTCCGCTGTCCCCTCTGAGGCACCACTAGAAATTGTTATATCATTATTCAAAATATTGTTTACATTATTAAATATATCGGTATCTAATCAATTTCTAAACATTTAGGTATTGTATGAGGTATTCTACCAAGTTCATATCCATACAATTTAAAAAATTATAGGGAATGGAAGTACTCTAGATCGGAAGAAATGTTTAATTTTTCGGTTAAAATAGCGCGGAGTGCAAAGGGTTAAGTTTACTCCGAAAGGCCAAAAGAAACTTTCCTACTTTAACCTTCACTGCATGTTTTGTCACCGGAAGCAATGTCTGTTTGACGTCACTGAAAGGTCACTCACTATTATTTGCGCACTGCTGCGCGTATGAAAATGTTCACAAGTTGGAAGGCAAGTTTAAATAACAATCAGTAAACAAATATTCCGCTGAGCCTTTCGGTCACTGTATACTTCCACGCCGTTGTGTGCGTAATTAAATACATCGACAATATAACAGGAATATGCATATTTTCGTGAAATATTCAATCAAAAAATATTTATCTCGATATGAAACCGCACACTGACCGCTTAAAGTTGGCAAGGGCAATTTCATACAGAATGTAATTATTCGAAATCGGAAGAAATGTTTAATTTTCCAGTTAAAATAGCTCTGAGTGCAAAAGGTTAATTACTCTCCGCTCGCAGGGCAACGATATCCGAGGTGTCGTTTTTTCTATCAAATTCCGTACAAGATCAAAAGCGTGAGTACACAGTTCAAAGAAATTCTTGGTTCCAGCAGAGACACGAGAGGGCAGACAAAATAGTCCAAGCTCCAGGGTTCCGTTAATGTTCCAGCAGCAGCGGCGGCATGGCGACGAGCGGCGGTCCGGAGTGTTCTTCTTCTGCTTCGCGGAGAGGAAAAGTAAAATATGGTGCGGGAGCCAGGTCCTTCTACTTTAGGTATGCATACGTTAAAAGCACAGGGGTCCCTTTGTCTGATCCTTCATGGAAGATAATATGAAAATAAAAGGATCTGACAGCTGCGCGCAGGAGAAAATTCCTCATACGATCGAGCGGCACGGAAAATAGAAAAGCGACGCGTTTACGGTTAACCGTTCGACGTTTGTATACATACGCACACGCTCTTCCGTACGTGTAAATTAATTACCGACTAATTTACAGCGGCGGGCAACAAAGGTTTCGCGGATCGGTCCAGAATCCCACAGGAACCGCTTTCACGAGCCCGCAAAGTGCTCCGGGGGGCACCCTGCAGATCAAGAGCAGATCCTTTAATTTTCCGGGGGTAAATACTCACTCTATATTCAAATTTCCGGCGAACGAACCCCGCCGGAATGTATGAACGAGCACGCGGAGCTAGAGTTAGTTGAATGTCGCACGCAATAAAATCAAAACGCATTAGACCGCGTTCTGGCCAGTTTATGCGGCGATCGAGGTGCTGCTATGTGTATACTCTGCTTCTGAAGTCCCGAAAAATCAACTTTCTGCAAACTGGGGCTGTGTATTATACTTTATTAACTAAATATATTGTAGGGGAAACTGGGGCTGAAAGTTCCCGGGGTAAGTTGTGCCGATCGTTATTTATAACGAAGGAGAAGAACGCGCGATATATTTAGCTGTTTTTGTTACAGTATTACAAATATCTGCAATCGTTTTCGATTCGGTCTAACGAGCACACAAGCCGAATATTTTAGAATTTTTTTGGAAAAAGCTTAAACATTGGTGGAAAATGGCACGGAAAACTATCTCCTTGTAAGGGCCCAGGATAAAGGGCCGCATTTTTCCCCGGTTAAACTGTACCCCGCGAAGCGTTAACGGAACCGATTTAAATAAAATGCGGCCGCTCACGAATCCCGGCTGCGTCGATCGATATGTTTGCGCCCCCAAGTTTGTTTAACGCAAATTATTCCGCGCTTGAATAGCTGCCGGTCATTTAATATTCCCAGTTTGAAAATATATTAATAATTATACTGTTCGCACATAATGACTCGATGGCCGTTATTTAATAAGTCTTCCGATACTGCGGAGAAGAAATTAATTAAATGTTGCTGCGAGTACAACGGCGTTGAAAATATACGGAAATGGCAGATCAGAAAAATGAATTCGTGAAAACGTTTGATGTGTACGAAATGTTGGGAAATAGTATAGAAATGTTGGTTGAATATGTTTGTTCTCGCAATTATCGTTCTAATAATAGCGTCCTTCATTTTGCGCAGCTTTTTAATTTGCGTAACTTGTTTATCGAACATTTTATGAAACTTTTATATCATTTCTAGTTTAACTTTGTACTCGGTCCAATTAAATGCATACCGCGTTGTCTTGCTGGATGACAACGAGAAAATTGACCTATATTCCGCCGGTAAATATGCACTCGCGAAATATGATACTTAATAATTAAATTACCAAATTCTTTCTCATAGTCGGCTTCAATTTCGAAATTGAGTTGAAATTTCGATGAATCGCGTCGAATCGATCGCCGCGCAGGCTGTATTAATTGCAAATGATAAGAATAACAATATTGAAGTGACAGGTGGCGTTATTTCCTTTTTCATTGCATTCGAGATTTCCTGAAAATCCGTCAAATTGGATAAATCAACGAGATGATAAAGTTGAATGTAACAAACGAGGTAAATATAATTAATGGACTGCGGATCTCCATGCAAAATAAAAATGTACTGCTTTTGTTACGTGCGTGGTTGGAATAAAATAAAAAATTGACTTCAACCCTTAATGACTCCGTTACATTAAAAACATTACTTTTACTGTTTTTTATTTCAATCAGCCTACAGTCCCTGCTCACTTTATTAGACTCACCTCTATAATCATGATTTTTTAGTTTTACCATGAATAATAGGTATAGTAGCCTTATGCAGAAATCACTTAATGATGACCAATGAATTTTCCATATATTTATTTTACAAAAACAATGAATACAAACACAAATAGATCAATATAATTCTTAAAACACTAATATTTTGTTAATCCGTCCTTAGCTGCTCTTAAAGCCGCAACTGTTTTGTACATGCTATCTATGCAAGTTTGTGCAATTTCTTTTAATGCAGCGTTATGGTGCCAGTGATAGATTATTCTCTCTATCAACATGGTCTTTGTTGTTATATTTTCTTTGGCCAGTTCTCTTTTCAGGCACTCACAGTCATTTTCAATCGGATTCATGACCGGTGAATTTCTCTTGCAAGAAAATTTTACACTTAGATAGGCAACCCATAAGGCAACCTCGTAGTATAAAATCGTTACCCCATAGGTTGAAAACAGCGTTAATTCCTTATAGGATTTCAAACAGCACCAATTCTTCAGGTGAGTCTAATAAAGTGAGCAGGGACTGTATATGTATATGACACTGTCTGGTTATCACTGACCTCTTCTACTTACTGCAAGTACGATTCGCTATAAGCTGCGCTACTGAAAACTATTTCATTTTACGCTTTCAAATATTTTTTCTTCCTATTCTTTCATTATTCCAGAAAGAATAATGGAAGCAATCATAAAATAATTCTGTCGGCACTGTGATACGTACCGTTTGACAGTGTCGACCGGATAGGAGCATTAAGAGTATCAATAAGATGCATCGACGGACAATAAATAAATATTGAAAGACAGGTCAACGAATGGCGATCGATTGAAACGTCCGCAGCTCGGCGCGGCGGTGGCTCGCGGACAAATGAATCCGCAATGTCTTGTTGTTCGAGGATAAAGTTCGCGGTACGCGCATTCTTGTTACGAGGCTCATAAATCACGGGGAACGATACAGGCATGAGTGTAATATCGAGCGTGCGAGGAGAGCTCGAGGCAAAATGAAACGACGGTGGCCCTGTCACCGGACCACGAGACACAACGAGGAAACTCGTTCTCTTCTGTCTTCGTGTATTCGCTTAATCGCGCGAGACGACCGACAATACCGGTCGTGCCGCGCATCGACTTGACCCACATCAACTATCCGCCGCAATTTGCACTCGATGCGCTTTACCGGCGGCATGGCGTCCTGCGGCATGCGGACGGAGAAAAGGCACGGACGGAATGCGCGTCGCGTCACCATTTCTTCTCGTAAATTATGACCACCGCCGACCGGAACGATAGCCGACCGTGTCAATATCGGTAGACCGTCCGGAGCTGGGATTAAACGGCGTCGATACTTCCACCGATCTGTAAACACCTGTCGATTATAGGAGCAGATTATAAGACACTCGACATTTTTCTTAGATAAATTCTACAATTAGAAAAGAACGGTGGCTACATAATTAAAGTCAATTTGGTTGGCCACAAGGTCTGTGCACTTTTGTTTCGAAAACACCGCGAGATAGCAGAACATTATTAATTTCAATTTAACGAAGCAAGATTCACCTGTAAAAACTACAACATGCGAAAAATCGGACCAACCGAATGCTGCTCGATGGTTAAAAAACTCGCAATTATTTTCCAGCTAGTTGTGCCGTCGAATAAACACTTCACGGAGCAGTTCTACCACGAAAAATTCGGGAGTGCTGAAACTTTTACCCGGTTTCTTTCGTACAATCCAATCTAAAGCTATCGTGACGCTTATCTGCGAATGAAATTTTCGTGTCAGCCAGACCGCGATTTAAAGCGGGCATGTCCGATACAGGGGGAACAGTTTTTCTCTTTGTTTTTTGCACGATTCACGGAAGAAAAGGTTGCAACCGGTGCGTGATACCGTGTCGCCGAGGTCCGGGCCGACCGTGCATGTTTTTAGCCCCGATGGAACGGCGGTGGAACAATGGAGCGGGACGAGGCCGAGGTGGTCCGGCTCTCGTCGGTCTCGAATTGTCAGGGCTGCGGCTCAATTAGAATTTCTCTTGAAATTTCTCATTTAATTGAAACACTTACCCTCACCGAGCTCTCGGACTGTCGCCGGTTGGAACGGTGTACTTCACGGCGTACACAATTTTTCGCCGGCCATAACGCTGCTCGATGTTACTCGCGAACTGTTCGCCGTGGTAGAAAACGAGGAACGATAAGGAAACGTATTTCGGCCATTCTTTTCCGCTTGATTGTGGCTGTGTCTCGGCGTGTTTCAGAGCGTAACTTGCCAAAGCTGCACGGCGAAGCAATGAAATGTTAAAAATGCAGGCTGTTAAGAAGCCAATGGCTCTCCAGCACTCCGTTTCATTTGCATCCACGTTCCACCGTCTTGCTGTTATTAAAATACGGAAGTGGCCGGTCTCTGCCAACGACCTGCCAGCCCTTTGCCGCTCTTTCGACGCAAATCGCGCGAGAAGAATACCTGAACCTCTTGCTCGTTTCCGATTCGTTCGGGAGTCCGTCCGTTTTCTCGAGAGCACGGGACAAGTGTTCTTCCGAACTCTTTATTCGGTAATTGTGCAGAAAGGCTACACTTTTATGCATTTGTAGCAAAACTGAATAGATGAAATTTAAAATTGTTGAAAGATTTTTGAAATCGAAGATTCAGAGAAGAAATAACATTCAACTCAGTTTCTATTTCGTTGCTGCCACTAGAATAGTTATGTTATTGCTGTGAATCAGTTTCCGATCGATTAGGTTAAACAAAATCAGAGACAACGAGCGCAAATGCTGAATTTAAAATATAACAGAATATACTTTGATTTTAATATTCCTAAAAATCTCGATATTTTCCATCAAATTTCAAATTTTGGGCTCAATGCGCAACCTGAAGGCCTTATCGCACAACTTTCGTCGTTAGGGCGTCGAACCACAATTTTATACGATCCCATTGATCAAAAGATCGCAAAAGAGCGAAGGATGGCCTTTCCGCGATTCGAGCGTCAAGTGACGGCCAGTGGATCGTTCAAAGCGCAACGTAGCTGCCAGAGTCAGCGGCCTGTGCGCAAAACTTGTTCCCGCAAGCGGAAAGCATAATGGGCAATCCACGTCACACGTGTCTCCCAGCTGTTGCCGGCGGTCCGAGGATTTGTTAGGCGGCGGCAAATTGACATACGTGTGTTTGGCCGTGTGTGTCCCGCCACGAGGCGTGTGTACGACATCGTCCGGTGACGAGGGACTCGATCGCGGCCCGATCAACAGGTCTTAAGATCCCCAGGCCGCGCGACTAGGCTAGGCGAGGCGAGGCAAGACGAGGCAAGGTGAGGCGAAAGTGTCGCGCATGGCCGGGCAACCGTGACAAGTGCAAGTTAATCGGGATCTTGAACTTTGATTTACACGTGGACGCGCGCGGCGCTAGCTCGAAGCAGCATGCTCGGAACAGCTACAGTTGGGAGCGTAACTGATGTAAACTCAGTAGATGAAATTCGAAATTGTAAGAAAATTTGAAAATTGGAGATTCATACAAATGATTTCGCATCTATTAAAATTATTAAAGGAAGAAATAACATTCTGTTTGGTTTCTATTCCTTGCAATTGATGCAGACAATTTTTACTTTGCATAAAGATCCGCCGTCTATTTATATAGTCAAGTTTTCTCTGTTCAGTTCGGGTAATCGAGGTTCGACTATAGCGATACAATTTCATCGACCGCCAAGTAGGTGAAGGGTAAAAAATGTGATGTTTAGGTAAGTTTTTCTGAAAACTAAATCGACTTTTCTTGAAACGAGTACCTTATTAGGAAGCGCATATATTGTAGATTTCTCGTGGGAATTTTTTGCTGCAAAATCTTCAAAAATTCCCAAGTGGCAGTCTCTTCCGTGGAAGTGGTTTTCCTGAAGGTTCTGCGCGGCGAGCCGGATTTCTCGGAGCTGAATCATCTGAAATAAAAAATTCATGAAGATTCTGTTAGTATATGATTTTATCTGGCAAATGAATGAAAAATTCTCCTTTCAGCTCGCGGAGAATAAAAAATATCGAGGTGAAAATTAATTTCTTCGAATACCTTTTGTGGAAAATTAAAGTATCGCTAAATGTTGTCTAATTAGGTAACGGTGAATGGAACTTCGTTACCACTTTGTCGCTTTAGGTGTGAGCTTATATTATAAAAGAATAAATCTAAAAAATTTGCAGTAACAGTCTTTCACGCGAAACTCTATTTCTGAATGAATCGACGGTGTACATTGTTCGCGAGCACAATAAATAAAATCGCATATAATGAACAGGCTTAGCCGGGGTCCATTCACTGGCGCGAGCACCTGGACAAAATTCAATCTGAAATTCTCCAAAAAAGGAGCATGAAAAATTCCATGAAAATTTTATAAAACTCGCGATGATATAATAATAATTCTCTTATATTTTTCACATGAACAGATAATTCCTATTTAACATTTTTCACTTGATCGTTTCGTGTGAATTCGTTCCTTTAAATTTCTCCTATATGTTTTATCAGGGGAAAATATGCGACACATTTTCCAAAAAAGGGTGTGAGTGTGTGGTTCCCTCTTTTCTCTAATATTCTCACTGTTTTAAATTGTCCGCACTCATTTCTGTCACAAACGTATGAAATCCTCTGTCTACTTTTAAACGAATTGAATTCAATTTAAATTGAATTTCTAGTTTAAAACAGATGTGATATTAATCGTTGGATCCCGTACGGTCGTTCAAATGATAAATGTAAGATTTTCTCGTGGTTCGTTGTGGCATTAATTGTACTGAACGTCGGTGGCTAAATGTCTTCGAGCGGATCGTTATCGGTAAGCAAGATGTATCGGTAAGTTTCGATTAAATAGCACGCATATCTCAACGAGTCATTGCACTCGATCGTTATTGGTTGCCCGACTACAGCACTTGAGGTAATCCTGCTAGTAACGATAGGCACTTCGTCGAAATCAGAGATCAAAGCCTTTGTAATTCTATAGGTAGCTACGTGAAAGTGGTTCGAGCGTGTTACCTGTGGACTTTCATGTACGCGCCTCGATGTATTGGAGTCCTTCGCAACGCACTGGTAAAGCACTGCTAATAAACATTTCGAGTACACTGGACGGCCAAAGTAATCCAAACTGGATCCAGTTAAGCAATAATGCGACAGCGTTGTCCGGTAACACATAGTCTACACGGGAACGTTGTTTGCAATGAAAGCGTACTATTTGCAGGGAATGTAGCGAAAATCTTCTCGAAATAATCAAACGAAGTAATCAGATTTCAGAATTCAGAATTCAGATTCATTTCTTTATCTTTAATCAGTCTTTTCTTTTTAATACTGTCAGGTTGAACTATTTTGTAATAGATCGATCGTAACAAACGTCACATCTATAAATTCCAATCAATTTCATTTTCGCCCTATTAAATTCTGTAAACTCGGTTAGGTAATGGAGGACTGAATGATCAGATAGCTACGTAATTAGCGCACAGTAATGTAATGGTTGTCCTCATTTAGTGTGGTAGGATTAGAGTGGTCCCATTCACCAGTCTGCCCCAATTTATCCTATTCAGTGTACAAAACATTATCAAGTAGTCTGATAAACCTAAGGTGTTCTTTTTTTGTGTAATACTATCATTTCTGACGTACCTCGATGTCAAAGTGCACATTCAATATACATATATTCAAGACGAGAAATTACTGCACCTAATCCAGATCTAACCCAAACCTTTGCCAGCTAAACAACAGGTTAGTAACAACCAGCTAATAGTCGAAATCATTATGTAATCATTATAACCTTTACTATGTAATCTCTTAACCCTTTGCCGTATTTTAACGAGTCAGACTATTCATGAAGATTTTAACAAAGACCAACAAATATGAATGTTATGCGGTTCTTTCAAGATGAAACAAAATTTGATTCGTTTGTAAGTAATATTTAAGCATTAAAATAAATGTAGCCATAGAAAAAATATAAATTTTCTTCTACGACATTTTAGGGGATAAAGATGTTTTAATCACTGTGACTGTAAAGAAAATGGTACGGCGAGGGATTAATCAGAATCCTGGAAAGGAGAACACCCCCTTAAGTGAGCGACAGCCGTTAAAGAAAATGCAGGAAGAGCTTGATTTTTCGAAAGTCGAAAAGCAGAGTGAGTCCTTAATCAGAATCCTGGAATACCTCTTCAATGAGCGACAGCCTTTACATGCAAATAAAGTGTAGGAAGAACTCGATTTTTGTGAAAGTTGAAAAGCAGAGTGACTCCTTAATCAGAATCCTGAAAAGGAGAACACCCCCTTCAGTGAGCGACAGCATTTAAAGAACGTACAGGAAGAGATTGATTTTTCGAAAGTTTAAAAGCAGAGTGACTCCTTAATCAAAATCCTGGAATTCCCTCGTAAATGAGCGACAGCCTTTACACGCAAATGAAGTGCAGGAAGAGCTTGATTTTTCGAAAGTCGAAAAGCAGAATGACTCCTTAATCAGAATCCTGGAATACCTCTTCAATGAGCGACAGCCTTTACACGCAAATAAAGTACAGGAAGAACTCGATTTTTGTGAAAGTTGAAAAGCAGAGTGACTCTTTAATCAGAATCCTGAAAAGGAGAACACCCCCTTAAGTGAGCGACAGCCTTTAAAGAAAGTGTAGGAAGAGATCGATTTTTCGAAAGTTGAAAAGCAGAGTAATCCCTTAATCAGAATCCTGGAATACCCTCGTAAAGGAGCGACAACCTTTACACGTAAATAAAGTGTAGGAAGAACTTGATTTTTGTGAAAGTTGAAAAGCAGAGTGACTGTTTAATCAGAATCCTGAAAAGGAGAACACCCCCTTAAGTGAGCGACAGCCTTTAAAGGAAGTGTAGGAAGAGATCGATTTTTCGAAAGTTGAAAAGCAGAGTAATCCCTTAATCAGAATCCTGGAATACCCTCGTAAAGGAGCGACAACCTTTACACGTAAATAAAGTGTAGGAAGAACTTGATTTTTGTGAAAGTTGAAAAGCAGAGTGACTCTTTAATCAGAATCCTGAAAAGGGGAACACCCCTTTAAGTGAGCGATAGCATTTGAAGAAACTGCAGGAAAAGATTGATTTTTCGAAAGTTGAAAAGCAGAATGACTCCTTAATCAGAATCCTGGAATACCTCTTCAATGAGCGACAGCCTTTACACGCAAATAAAGTGCAGGAAGAACTCGATTTTCGTGGAAGTTTAAAAGCAGAGTGACTCCTTAAGCAGGATCCTGGAGAGGAGAACACCCCCTTAAGTGAGCGACAGCTTTTAAAGAAAGTGTAGGAAGAGATCGATTTTTCGAAAGTTGAAAAGCAGAGTAATCCCTTAATCCGAATCCTGGAATACCCTCGTAAAGGAGCTTACCTTTACACGTAAATAAAGTTCAGGAAGAACTTGATTTTTGTGAAAGTTTAAAAGCAGAGTGACTCCTTAATCTGGATCCTGGAGAGAACACCCCATTAAGTGAGCGACAGCCTTTAAAGAAAGTGTAGGAAGAGATCGATTTTTCGAAAGTTGAAAAGCAGAGTAATCCCTTAATCCGAATCCTGGAATACCCTCGTAAAGGAGCTTACCTTTCCACGTAAATAAAGTTCAGGAAGAACTTGATTTTTGTGAAAGTTTAAAAGCAGAGTGACTCCTTAATCAGGATCCTGGAGAGAACACCCCCTTAAGTGAGCGACAGCCTTTAAAGAAAGTGTAGGAAGAGATCGATTTTTCGAAAGTTGAAAAGCAGAGTAATCCCTTAATCAGAATCCTGGAATACCCTCGTAAAGGAGCGACAACCTTTACACGTAAATAAAGTGTAGGAAGAACTTGATTTTTGTGAAAGTTGAAAAGCAGAGTGACTGTTTAATCAGAATCCTGAAAAGGAGAACACCCCCTTAAGTGAGCGACAGCCTTTAAAGGAAGTGTAGGAAGAGATCGATTTTTCGAAAGTTGAAAAGCAGAGTAATCCCTTAATCAGAATCCTGGAATACCCTCGTAAAGGAGCGACAACCTTTACACGTAAATAAAGTGTAGGAAGAACTTGATTTTTGTGAAAGTTGAAAAGCAGAGTGACTCTTTAATCAGAATCCTGAAAAGGGGAACACCCCTTTAAGTGAGCGATAGCATTTGAAGAAACTGCAGGAAGAGATCGATTTTTCGAAAGTTGAAAAGCAGAATGACTCCTTAATCAGAATCCTGGAATACCTCTTCAATGAGCGACAGCCTTTACACGCAAATAAAGTGCAGGAAGAACTCGATTTTCGTGGAAGTTTAAAAGCAGAGTGACTCCTTAAGCAGGATCCTGGAGAGGAGAACACCCCCTTAAGTGAGCGACAGCCTTTAAAGAAAGTGTAGGAAGAGATCGATTTTTCGAAAGTTGAAAAGCAGAGTAATCCCTTAATCCGAATCCTGGAATACCCTCGTAAAGGAGCTTACCTTTCCACGTAAATAAAGTTCAGGAAGAACTTGATTTTTGTGAAAGTTTAAAAGCAGAGTGACTCCTTAATCAGGATCCTGGAGAGAACACCCCCTAAAGTGAGCGACAGCCTTTAAAGAAAGTGTAGGAAGAGATCGATTTTTCGAAAGTTGAAAAGCAGAATGACTCCTTAATCAGAACCCTGGAATACCTCTTCAATGAGCGACAGCCTTTACACGCAAATAAAGTTCAGGAAGAACTTGATTTTTGTGAAAGTTTAAAAGCAGAGTGACTCCTTAATCAGGATCCTGGAGAGAACACCCCCTTAAGTGAGCGACAGCCTTTAAAGAAAGTGTAGGAAGAGATCGATTTTTCGAAAGTTGAAAAGCAGAGTAATCCCTTAATCCGAATCCTGGAATACCCTCGTAAAGGAGCTTACCTTTACACGTAAATAAAGTTCAGGAAGAACTTGATTTTTGTGAAAGTTTAAAAGCAGAGTGACTCCTTAATCAGGATCCTGGAGAGAACACCCCCTTAAGTGAGCGACAGCCTTTAAAGAAAGTGTAGGAAGAGATCGATTTTTCGAAAGTTAAAAAGCACAGAGTAGCCCCTTAATCAGAACGGTTCAATGCTCGCGTGACGCTCCCCTCGCGACTTTCGAGGGTGGCGTCCCTCGCGCGAGCTACTGATTGCAAACCAGTCATTACGGTGCGTCTGTCAGACCGTCACCAATCAGAAGTTTAATTAAACAGGAAACTCCGTGGGAGTGCCGTGAGCGATACATCACGCGTAAGAGGGCAGATAGCGCGAGGAGAGGAGCGCGCCGGAATTACAACAGGGCCGCGGTGTAATCCTTGCTCGCTACGTGACTCGCGGGGCCATAATTTCAGTTGGTTCGCGTGTGCGTCGCGGTTCATTTATAACGGGATGCCTGTTAATCCGCGACGGGGGATATATTGTTCGGGCGCGGCGATGAAAATCATCGGACCGGACCCCGGCGAGCGGACATTTTTTGATCGATGCTTCCGGAAACGGGGCGAAGAGGAACGCGATCCACGTCGTCGGAGAGATCGTTAGCCGAGGACCGTCAACGACGAGCGCCGCGGGGGGATCGCGTCCCCGATGAATCGTTTTCGACACCGTGCCGGAGAAGTGATACTCGTACGAGATTACCGATCGTATCTCCGAGGAAATTAATTGTAGTCGGTGCTCTGGCGTCGAGAGCGCGAGCGCGATGCTGTTTCTACTCGCGCCGCGACGTCTCAGAACCAACCGGCCTGATCAGTTTGCGATATGATTGCAGCATCCATTAGTAGATTCTCCGATTACCGTTATCGAAATGATCATTAGCGTTTTCTTCTTCGCGCCCCATTTCCTCCGACTCGTTTCTCCGCGTATACAGGGTGCTCTAACTCGAGCTCCGCGAACACGTACCTCGCTTATTGTCGCCGATACAAGAAATCGTCGGGGGAGAACGCGATTATGTTTGAATGGGTGAATGTCGTGGCTCATGCAAAATTAGAAGGAAGTTCCTTCTTCCTCCGATAACTTCATCAACGTATCCTGGTGTGGCGGTAAGAAGGTCCCCGGCAGCATTAAATAAATAAATATAATTGAGTAATGAAAATAATAATAATAGGAATACATGCCACACAGTAACAGATATAAATCTCGGGGAAAAATGAAATATTAATAAATCAGAGAATGATTAAAGTGGAACAAGCAGAGTGTACCGATCCAACAAGAAGCCGCTGAAAAGAATGAGAGAAAAGTTGTGCGCGGTAGAACGAAATTGTACGACATGAAAGTAGACAAAGGGAAGAATGTGGGTGAAATGTCCTTTTTACGTGAATAAAAAACTGTGGCTGTTCTAACGTTAACTGTGCAGAAGCCCCGCGGATCTTAAACCACCGCGAGTGATGTGGTTAATCAGGCTGGTTAATTAGATGCACTTTTTGCTGGTAGCTCGATGGTGAAAGGGGCAGCAGTGAGCAAGGTAACACAATTGAGGGAAACAGGAACAAAAATGAAGGGCGGGTTAATGTGTACACAACGGGACGGGTCTTCCTTCCGCGCCGCGTGTCTGACGTTCGTTTTCCAGTTTTAAGCGAGCCGCGGGTAGTCGGACTGAAACGGGACAATGTTCTAAAGAATTCAATAGAGTGTGCTTTCCATTAAAAAAAAGGAAGACCAGCGTGCATTCACTATTCACGATTCACACTCCCACGCTCGGGTTACAATCGGAATTACAGGCGAATCTCGCCCATACAATTTGTCGTTATTAATCGATATTAACTCATGATTATTATGCGAAGTTTAAATTGTCCAAGTTAATTGTAAGAAACAGAAGATAAGTGAAAAGGTACTTCCCCTTATAATCGTCTCAAAAAGTCGAAAATAAGATAACAATATCCTTAACCCCATCGTTGCTCGGGTAGTCTACAATACGTTTCAACATCTTTCTCTAGATAGTAACATTTTGACATTTTCCAGAACGAAGCGTTCAATGTATTTGGCGGAACAAGTAAACTAACGAAAATTGTCTATTCTGTAACAATCAGAGTAATAGAAAAATGTCTATCGTTGTCTGAAAGGTTTTCGACTTCGATAGTAAGAATAATATTAAATGAATTATTATTATACAAATCATGTTGGTTTTCGATTCCACGTAGTTTATTTGACGCATTCCACCCGTTTCAGAATACATAAAAGTGATAATTTTCATAAGCAGGCACCGTCTGCTGGTTTTTTATCACCGATCTCGAATAACACGCAATCCAACTGATCGCGAATAAGCATATCTCATTGAAATCTGGATACCGCATTGTACGAGGATTACAGGACTGCGTGAATCGCGACAATCTCTACTGTATGGACGTAATCAAATTACGTAAACACTTCACAGAAACTTCATTCAGAATTTCGCACGGAGTGGGTAGAATGTGTCCATTTATTGAAATGTGGATTGCATTAAATTATATACGTGGTCATGTGCATTAACAGTTCGATATTTATTTGTGGATATATAATGAAGAAAATGGCGAAATCAATATTATACGCGTATCATAATAAAAAGATGTAATTTTTCGTATGTGTTGAACAAACAATTAGGAGAGTACCTTTCAAAAAGCGAACGCGAGCGTATATCCCGACGCACAGTGCGGCCGATCGCCGATCTAGCTGTTCAAAATTCAGAAAACCAGCGCGACCAAGACACTGTTTTCACGACAGAACAAGTACGGTCTTTCACCCCTCCTCTGACCCCATAACTTTATTTAACAACAAAAATTTAATAACTTTATTATTATAAAAGAAAATATAATTATAAAAAGAGAAAAACCAGACATTACGGTCATTACATGTTCTTTGACATAGAAATTGAAAAATTCCTTATTGTTAAATTATGGACGTATACGGATATGAAACTGGTAAAATCTAATAACGAAATAATCCACAAAGAATGAGCAACCATGTTTTTGAGGTTAGGTTAGGTTTGAAGCAAGTTACACAATTCTAAAGTTTGAAAAGGACTGTAATTATCAAAGAAATTACTCCACTAAATAAAATAATGGATGGTAATATAATATAATATAATACTAACGTTCCTTTATGTACTCCATAGCTCGTGAGAAAGGTTTTATTACTCAACGTTTAAGAGAACACTACTAAAAGTAAAGATTTCAATACTCTGATAATGACCGGAAGGATTAGCAGGCGCTTCGTTGTTTACTTAAAACCAGCTCAAGGTCCCTTTAGCCAAATATCTGTTATGCTTCGAGCTCTCAAACACATAATTAAACGTTACACAAACGCCCAATTTTCATTTTGGGACTTTTTAACAGTTAGATCGGCGATCGGCCACACTGTGCGACGGTGCGGTGTTAACTGGGAAACGTGATCTCATAAATCGACGTAATGAAAACGTGATAATTTTGGAAGAAAGTATCGGTAGGGAATAGTGCGATTAATTTCCCACGGAGGGTAACCACGGCCGGCGAAGAAGTAATGAATCCATAATCACGGGCCTGACCGCGTAGGAAGTCGGCCACGCTCCGATATGAGTTAGGTCTAATTAAATTTGTGATAGGCTGTGCCAGCCGGACACGCTATAACGGAGCCCGAGAAGTTGACGGGGAGCCATTAATTTGTCACCGCGTTGCGGTGGTCGTTGACCACGATTTCCTCGGCCACCGAAAAGAATTTCGCGCGAATAATGAAATTCCGGCGCCGTTAATTGACGATCGATGCCCCCCCTCCTCCAAACGGTTATTGTCGTTAATCGTTAAAGAACGCTCGTCTCGTGAACGAAACGAGACAGTTCGCCGCGCGTTTCTCGGTTCGGGATGAAAAAAGATGGACACTCGTATCGTTCACCGATATATCGGCTCGGTTTTAATTACCGTGGAATATGTTTGCCACCGTATCCTCCTCCTCCTCCTCCTCCTCCTCCTCGACTCCTCCCCGCGAAATCGATTATCCGAGACCGCCGTTTTAATTAATCAACGCCCGCTCCAACGTTGATACACCGTTGGCAGTCGCGTTTCGACTTCGTTTGTTCCTCCGAACGCCGGTCTTATCGTGGCGCGCCGAGATAATAGACAATCACTTTAGTTCAACGTACACTGCACCGGGCTGCGTCGATAACTGTCTGGTTGCTCGGAAAGTTCAGTGGCTCTTCCATACATATTTTAAGGACGAAATGGGGAATTTGTATGCAAAGGATGTTAACAAACCGCTCGAGATAACTGGGAAGAGAGATAGAGAGAGAGAGAAAGGAAAGGGAAATATGGTTGTACGAGATAATAGTTATTATTAATTTTCCTTTCTGGAGCCTTGCCATCCCACGTGAATTTTCTCTGGCTGTTTTATTAGCAAAGTCGCGGTTTTATAGTCGAAATTATGCGTGATACCTGTCTTTCAAAGGGGTAGAGCAAAGTTCAACCCTTATGTAAAATTTTCTACGATATTCAATGATGTTGCACTTTGTAATGTGAATATTTTTATGCCTTAAATGTCAATTAATGGCATGTGTCACAATGTCACGTGACTAATCCCCGGTTTATGGAAATGAACATTTTCTACCTGAATTGCAACAAACTGGAATAAAATAGAAGAATATTTTCTTTCGTAATATGTTTAACACGCTGCCGTTCAAATGACCGGTCTTACATGTTCAATTTTATAATTATTGAAATTATGACGTTGCTTACATGGAAAATGATTTGATAAATTTCTTTATCCAAGCACATATTGCAATAAAAATTGCATGAAATCTAAATAAATAGAGCCTTGTCATTTTTGTCAGCTAAAACATTTTAATCGCTTTCAGTGCTCGGTAGTGTTAGTGTTAATAGGTTGAAAATAATATTACAGTATTTTAAAATTCTTCTCATGTTTTTACTGTTTTAACCTCCAGTCTCTGTATCGTACGAGGTATTATATCAGTTTGATATTGATGAAATTAAGAAAATCAAGAGAAATAGAAATGCAAAGGGTTAATAACTTTAACACGTTGGAAATATTAATGCATTATTCTTCAGTCATTTTAATGCTTCTGTATTAAATTGCACCTACTCATTTTTGTCAAAAATTCATGAAATCGTCGTCTAGTAACGAATATTTTTTAGAATAAGAGGACAGGGACATCCAGTGAGTTCAGCTTGCGATTCTTTCGCGAAACGCTCTTAGAACAATGAATGGATGAATTCTAGAGACACAGTCACGGCATTTAACCGTGTAAATCGTATAGACGGTGATTAGGTTCGGTTCTTTACAAGCCTCGAATCCCGTCTAATCGATGAAAGCACCGGAAGGGAGCGCACAGTTTCCGCGGTTCCGTCGGGCGCAGCTTGAGCGTACGTGGATCGTAAACCCGGCCTCGTAAATCTACGCACCAAGACGACTGTTCGTGACGAATATGATTACGTGCTCCCCGACGTTGACACCTACGTCAGCCCCTTAACCTCGTTCAAGCGATACAATCGTGATTTATAGATCGCGGGAAAACATCGGAGCGCGCCCTAACTCCGCTCGCGCTGTTCTACCTTTTATCCTGAGGACCTTTCCCTAACGATCTTTGAACTCGTCCCTTCGCACATCAGCAACGATCGTAAACCCTGCGATCGTGCACCGGGAACGAATCATGGCTTTGCAAGGCTGTAAAAAGGGTGCTTTGCACTCCGACGTTGGCCAAAATTTCATTTTCGAAGCGTGCAGCACTGTTTGATTAACGGATTTGTTTTAGAGAGCCATTTTTGCCGTTGCAATAATTCGAACTTCTTTATCCTGTTGATAGGAGAAGAGAAAGTACATTTATTCCACATTTGAAAAATTATATTTATTCCACATTTTCTTCCATATTTAAACTTGATTGATCACAGACGAATAAAATTTCATTCTCGGGAAGGAAAGAATAGTGAAATCTACAGATTCATTTAAATTACAGATAAAATATTTTTTGCGCTTTCACTAGAAATAGTATTCACGGTAGTGACGGGAGGTCACTCTTAACCTAATGAATACGTATGTGAGAAGTTGCCGAATGGAAAATTTCAAATAAAAAAATTGAAATGATTATATTTATATTATTATTTTTATTCGTAGAGAATTTATATATATAATATCAATAATAATCAATATATATATTTCAATTTTCGAGTCTTTTCATGCCTACCGTCATGAAAATCTTTTTTTACATTTTGCTTTGAAAACATAATGAGGATGATTACACCCCAGAACGCAGAGTGAAATGTTGCTTGAATGTTCTAGAGATGTGAGTGGGTTATTAACGTACAGGTCGCCACAGTCTCATTAATTTCGAAATATCTAGAATTACTTTCGAAAGCCATTGCCTGCCCTATAAGAATAATCCTCGACCCATTTCGGCTGAAATTGCGTTTACACCGGCGAACGGAGAAACCAGTTTTCGCGTGGTCGATCGTTTATTCAACGAGTACAGAACTCTCCGGAGGATTGTCACAAAAGAAATATTCGGTTATTCGAATTACGTAGCCCGAAAGCAGCTGATAATGCAGTGTCTGGCGCAGGCGGGCAGGTCCTGCAAGGCTGGGTCTCTCTCTCCCGGTAATGACAATGCAGTAACGTCAGGGGACACCATTGTTTCCGGCTGCGAAAACGCAACACGAAATTAAGCTGAATACAATTACGGTATAACGAATGGCCGTAATAGCCCAATTGTGTCACGTTCCTCAGGAATGTACAAGAGTGTGCGGATCGCGCGGTAAGCCAAGAATTGCTCGCGCGTTGTTGTAATTCATGAGGCGACAACTTCTAATTACGCCATCACAATACATCATCGTGACAAATTAGTGATGCTGCGGAGATCCGGTTGACGGGGGCCCGGCCAGTTTCGAGGATTCGGTTTTCCAGGACCAAGCTAATTACCAGAGGTGCGCGAGAACCCGAAAATGTCGGCTATACCCGATCATCGGGACCGGTCAGGAAGCCATCAGCTCGAGAACTCGCATAGTACGATCACAATGGACACGCATAAAAAGAGCAACCTCCATGTTGGTATTTCAAACCTTCGTAGAACTGCTCTTAGCTATCTATTGCAAAGATATGTGACAAATTGCAATTTTTATAGACGAATTTTAAGAAGCTCAAATTAAATAAAATCAGAGTTGAGCAAAAATCAACTAATAATTGAAAATGACTAATAGTCAGATTGATTGTTAGTCGAAACTTAAAAGTAGTTAGTTGAAACTTTTTGATTAGTTAGTCATAACTACATGGCACTAGTTAGTCACAGCTCTAAGTAATCGTTAGTCATTGCTTATTAGTTATGATTAATCAATAGTTTAAATGATCAGTCATCAGTCACTATTGTGCGATTAACATACATTAATATGTTATACTTAAACTATATCGGAATTTGCAGTGACCAAACGTGTCATAATCTGTATTTTATATGTTTATAAGCTAATAGGATATTTTTTTGTTATTATTATGTCTTATTTTAACTTATAACCATTTTTAGTCATTAGTCACAGTGAAATTCTGATTGCGTATTTAGTCATTAGTTACACCATTATAGTCAGTATTCAATATTCATCCTTAATAAAAATTTAGTTATTATTCGTTAGTCATTACGCTCAAATACTTATGTAGTCATTACTCATAGTCACGCTCAAGTATTTACTTAGCCATTAATTATTAGTCACTTTTGTAGAGCTTATGAAGTTATTAGTTAATAATCATAATTGTGACTAGCGTTTGCCCAACTCTGAATAAAATCTCCTTTTCAGTGGTAGTAGCCTTTTTAGAACTGAAATAAGTTAAAATCACATTAAATTCTGTCATATTTTATATCCTACCATTTCTTGTAAATTTTCAAGAGCCATAATTGCATAAAGATCCGCAGTCTAGTTATGATATTATTAGGTGGTTCGGAATGTAATTGAATGAGTCTAATTTCGTTATCATAAAAATTGTGTAACGAAAGTATTCCCGTAAAGTTCCGAAAGGATTAGCGCTTTGGTCTTTTTTTTGTAATAAATTGCTAAAAATTGCCAAGAAAAAAGCAAGCCATTTACAGGGACTGCTGCCATTAAGTGCGAGAGGCCGATCCAGCAGGTTAGACGGTCGCTGGGGTTTTTTACCCGAACTTCGGACCCGTCTGGCGGCGCAGCGGGTCGGGTCGGGTCGACCGGCCGGAAATAAATTTGCTCGGACGCTTTTACCGCGGAAGGGACCCGCGGTACCCGGTCTCCTTTCAAAGCGCGGAATCTCGCGGCCCCGCTCATTGTTCCGCGGTGTAAAGCGGTCCTCTCAGTCGTACGAAAGTTTTCGTAGACGTTACTATTCAGCCGGCGAGACACAAAAGGGGGAAACGAATGCCGCTATAATTTCACGAAACGTTGAAAGGTCATCCAGAACCACCGTCCGTCCGAGATATCTTCATTTCGCCGCGGAAAAATTTCCAGTGTACCTGGAAACCATTTTTCCCGGAGAATTCCGTCGGGTCGCCTCCGAGGAACACTCGTGACGTCCACACCACTGGAATTTTATTCCAATAATGCGAAGAGCTGCCGGCGAAATCTCATTTGTAGCTTATTTAATCGCGGAACGTGGCTCTTCTGATCTCTGCTCCCCCTCTCTCTCTTTTCCCCCGTCTTTCGGTTATTTATTTATTTTATTTACAGGAATCGTGGTTATATTTAGATTATTATTTGAGCTCAACAACTTTTCCTCTTCCAATCGTTCACACAGGAGGGAGATCTTCGTTTTTTCAGTTGATATCTGAAAATCTGAATGGCAACTCGACTTGAAAATTTCTAGCGATTCTCATAACCTCTCATTGCAAAGAAGTATTAAACGTAACGCGTTCCCTATATGCTACATTCTCGATTTATGATAACGTTTGACGGTAGTGTGTACTAACCGGGTTCGTATAAATTTAAAAGTGACGTCGGCGAATGTAGGGAGCTTTTTGTTGCCGCCTCGCTCGGAGTAATTACTTTCTAAGTACCGCTGGTACAGATTCGAGACCCGACTATAATTTCCTAACGACGGAACCGTTTCCACGAGTCGTCAAGTTCGAAAGTTTGAACTCCGGCCAGACCGATTGATCATCGATTACAGATAATTTGTTTCCGCCCGTGGGCACGGGAAGGGGGAGATACTTCCTACTTCCGTCCCGGTTGTCGAAGGAACGTCTTCGAGAATCGATGCTTCCTTCCTATGTCCCGTGGACATGTCATCGTCGAGCTCTTCACATAAATTGTTTAACTTGTTCAGCACTTCGCCTTGACAAATCGCCGGTAGACCGAGCCAGAACTACCCAGACTTTTCATTTTACTTGGAAGTCTAACAGGGCTCTTCGCAAAGTATTGAAAATTTCCATTGGTTCCAATCGGTCTTAATACAGGAGGTGTCTCATTTAACTCGGCCAACTCCGCTGGAATGGAAAATAAATTTGCTCGGAGCACTCTTTCAATAATTTCGTGTTTGCATTATATCGGCGAGTTACGTGTAAGTCATCGAAGTTGTTTGAACAGTGTCCCTAAACATGCAATCTCCCCTTAATCCATTCAAACAATTCAAAACGTACAGGATCTCTTTTTACAGTGTGTGCAGTGTGTGTTCTGGTTTAATGATAACAGAATGCACGTGGCTCTTTTGAATTTTCTTCTTGCATTTCTGAATTTGGGGCAACCGCAATGTATTCCATGTTGATATTAACGTTACAGCGTCGGTTACAAAGTTCTGGCTCCTGTTTTGTTACAGTGCGGGAGTGTGTGCTATTTGAATGTCCTATTCTGAAGTTGTTAACATGTTTCCTTTTTGTCAACTATTTCTACAGTTGCGCGTTCTGATTTCGCAAGTATAGAGGAAGATGAGCGATTTAATGCTTGCAAGGAACAATTTGAGTGAAACTAGTTAGACTTAAATATTGATTCTGCGTCATAACATGCACGAGATTGTACAACGAAAGATATGACGCAATCACGCGAACCGTTTCTTCATGTTCTCACTCAGTACTTCCCCTAGAGCAGTGGTGGGCACGTTTGTCTCAAAACAAACCGTTGACAAAACCCTCCCCTTTCAGTAAGGGAAGTTGTACTGTATTGATAATTATTATTATTATTTATTTAATGCTTTACTGTATTGATAATTTTAATAATTTTGAAATAATACAACTGGAAGTGACATAACACTGCTGCATAAAATATGCAGTCTAGTGGCATCAATCATTAATGACTGGACTGCGGATCTTTATGGAAAATGAAAATTGTTTGCAAGAAACAGGAGCCAAATAGAAACTTCTTACATTTTTTAATTATCTTATTAAAGTGAAACTAATACACACAGATGTTCTTAAATCTTTTTAATCTGTCCACTGCTTTATATTGTACGCAGTCTACTAATTACTTACAGTCCTCGACAATATAATAAGACACCTAGTCCTCCATAACAAACACTCAAAGGAATAATTATCAATGTTTGAAATTTTACGCCTTGAAGGGGTTGTATTGAAAAAAAAACAATACGAAATAGGTACGTAGTATAGAACATATAAAAATGGCTGTATCTCGGTAACAGTGCGTTCTACCTCAAAAATAACGAAATTTTCAAAAGGCTGAACCCAAAGCATATAGGGTATGCACAATCACATGACGTATGTAGTCTTTTGATTAAAAAAAAAAGAAAAAAAGCATGCGCGTGGGAAGCCACGCGCGACAGAGGCGAAACTTCTTGCTTATTGGGTATAGATACAGATTCTTATGGCCGTAAAAAGTAGTGAGATCAAACAAAATACGGCCAAGTTCGTTAGCTTAGAAATACCTCTTGCAATACTGAAAAAAGCGTTTGTAAAAATTAGTTTAAAAGAGAGCTATTTAATTTATAAAGAGTTACATGGAAGGCTAAATTATTCAAACTTGGCTGTTACTTTTTAAACCAATGGCCGTAAAAGGTGTTAGGTAGCGGCCAAGTTTCAATAATTTAGCCCTCCATGTAACTCTTTAAAAATTAAATAGCTCTCTTTTAAACTAATCTTTACAAACGCTTTTTCAGTATTACAACAGATATTTCTAAGCTAACGAACTTGGCCGTATTTTGTTTGATCTTACAACTTTTTACGGCCATAAGAACTTGGCTCCTGTTTACAGAATGTTTTTGTTGGGATTTAATATACAGGATACAACGGAGTGTACATTTTCTTCCTTTAAATATAAGAAACTTAAAAATATGCTAGGTGTCTTATTATTTTGTCGAGGACTGTATCTCGCGGCATCGAAAATTATGCTAGTTTCGAGAATCTAGCCGAGAATATTCGTTTATGTAGAATATCTGTTTCATCGTGGATCGCGAAAGGAGTTGAGATGACGGAAATGGAGGGGTCCAGGTACACTCGTTCATTCTTTCTTCGTGTAACGGAATAACCTTGCGGATTTTCAGACAGTCTATCCATAAAAGGTTTCGATGTTCCGATCAATCACCTGGTCTGACTGATATTGGACGAGCCGCGGCAGGCGCAAACATCAATCTTTGATTATCCATCCCTCGGTGCCTCTGTAATGTTGCTTCTCGTCAATTCTCTTCATCTGCGTCATGCACAGAACACGCGTGTCAATTTTGCCGTAGAAATATTCATCGTTGAATATCGCCGGCCGATTATAGCTACGACCCGCCCGCCGCAGACATCGATTTCGCTATATTTTTGTCCTCCCGGCTGCCGTAACGAGCATAATAATATTTTCTGAAATTACAGCTGCGAATATTCGAGAACGCTCTCATTATCTTCAAGTTGTATTTATTACGACTAATGGACGTACATTCGTTCTTTTTTCCATCAGGTCTGTTTTTCCTCCTCGTTATTAAATCGCGCTCCGAGTAAAATTCAATGAACTCAACATTTCTATGCACAATACACATAATTCCGTTTAATTGGAGTTTTTGTTGAATTAATACGGGCGTCAGAACTGGCGAGCTTTTGAATTTGACACGGCGAACATAGCATAATTAAAATCGGTGTAATGTACCTTGTATTTTAGAATTATATTTAAAATCGTAATATCGGACTCGATTGTATGGAATGTCGATATCAAGCATAATGAGACTAGTAACGGAGGTATTAATACAAAATGGAAATCATATTGAGTATTGTGTTACGAGAGGACGGTATTTTCTGTTTGGCAAATTATTGTTCGAATTTTTCATTCAATATAACTTTTTAATTATTTATCTGCTATCAGTCTGCATTAACATTCATGAACGAAAAGCTTTCTTTCTTTTTTAGCGAATATGCGAGTTTTGTTAAACAAATTCCCTCGCGATTTTATTAATCGGTATAATAGAGTCGTTTCTGTTTTATAAATTTATTGCGGATCACAGAAATTCTATATCGATTTAGTATTATCATTTTAATCACAAATATAATCGTTACCGTAGTGCGTCTGTCACAAACACGAACAGCACAATTTTCGTTGATTATTACAAGCTAGTTTAGTGGTCACTATCAACAACCCCGTAACGATAGTTCCAGTGATCATGGTCTCGCTCATGGTGACGATAATGACGATCATCCCCGAAGTTAGGGTAATCTTTCCCGTGGTTACCACCGCCCTCTGCATACGCGTAATGATGATCGGGTCCGTGGTCATCGACACCTTTATTATACTCGTCGTTAAGACCGTGTTTATTACTGGGCTTGCTGCCCTGCCTGTCATTCTCTTTTCCACCATCTCCAAAATGAATTTCGAATCCATTGTTATAATGGTAATCGGACTGTTTGTAACCATCCTGATCAACTCCGCGATCTCCGTCGTCTTTTCCCTCGTGATCCTGTCCGAATTGAACACGATAGTGGCCGTGATACCCATCGTCTCCGTCCTTGCCGCCATCGGAATGACTGTGGTAACTACGATAGCCGTGACTGTGACGGTAATCATGATTGTAGTCGTGACTGTAGTCATCAGAGTCGCCTCCGGCACCTTTCGCGCCTCCGTTCAGACCATTTCGATGACTTCCTCCGCTCAGGTTCGGTCCCAAGGAATCATATTTCGAGACAATACTTCCTAGAAACAATGTTACACGAAAAATGGTTATATTTCTTCAAATTATACACTATTCTGTTATACACTTTTTAGTTTAATAATATAGGTCCTTTAATAACAAAAATTGTCTGCATCGAAATTTGGATAAAATGAGTTCACTTCGATGTCAGGCTATTAATATCTCTGAATGCGTTTTAATGTCAACTAGAAAAAAAAGTATACAAGACTGAAAACTCCGGAAAAAATGACCTTGAGAAAAAAATAAAATTTGCAAAGCATTCGATCCGTTTGTTGTATCATCACTAGACCGCGGATCTTTATGCAAAATAAAAATTGTCTGCATCGATTGCGAGAAATAGAAACATCTTCAATTTTTTAAATTTTTCGACAAGTTTGAATTTCATCTTCTCAATTTTTCTATAAACGCACGAAGGTTTTTAGCCTAGTCGTCACAAATAAAGGAGATATTTTGATAGCCACATTTACGTGGACCCAACCGGTGTGTTTCTATCCACAAAAGGCAAAAGGATCGCGTCAGCTCCTTTGGGAGCTTTAGCATGAGAACCATCCGGTGGAACAAAGAGAGTTTTCGTGTTGCCTTTACCAAACGCGTTACCATCTTTGTAACTCTGACGATTGTATCTGTCCCCGGGACCGTGTTCCTCATGCGCATTAACTTCGTGATCCCTGTTATCACGGCCGCCTTTATCTGCCGAAACCGTCCTCGTTATGTCAGCAGCCGGTGCATGTGCGAACGCGGCGTTCGTCACCGCGACAATCGACGCGATCAGCGGAATCCAAAGCGGGACCTGGAATAATCGGGAAAAACGAGCCACGATTACATAACACTGTTAGATAATCCAGAAGAAAATAGAGTAGCACGTCCGCGTCCGGAATTCCGGGGACGCGATATGAATGTTCCCGGAGCAAAAGACGTCTCTGAATATACACTTTTATTTCAGCCCGACCGGCATACCTTGGGCTCCATCAGTATTCGCGGAAGTCGCACAACGTTAACCTGCTCCCCTAATGATGCGACAGGCTAATGGCGAACTGAACATTCGCGCGGGCTTTTATAGGAAAATATTCGCCAATTACGTGACACTTTCTTGCCACCCGCGGAAACGTTCAATATTATATTTTGTAGAACGTGGCCACTGCAGCCGGGTGGTTCGAACAAATGATTTTTGCGAGCACGTGCCAGTCGATTCTGTGTGTCCGATTCATTTTTCTAGAGCTACGTGCTCCCGTCACTTTCTAATCGTTTTTTGTACCGCGGGAAAAAGTTACCCTTTCTACGACAATTCAGCAGTTCATTAAGATTTTAGCACATTGTCGATCGTTGGATTTGTTTCGACATCAGCTACAATATTGTGATGTCAAAATATAATATTGATCTTTAACAAAAAATGTACATTGAATTAAAAAGTGACCTTGATCTTTTAAAGAATAAACCTTTAAAAGAATTTTTTTGTATCGAAATTTGTTGATTCACTTTCGTTTAAGACATTTTTTTGTCTCATCATCGGAACTTCCTGAAAAATCATGTTCAGCTTTAAACAGAAAACATTGCGTGGGTGCTGAACTGTTGCAATTCGCCTAATAACAGAGTTTTGCAAGTTTTCAGTAATCGCATGTTTCGAAACAGTCTCCTCGCGCTTCTTCTGCGAAGGATAAAGTGAAACTCTCTGAAAAAGCTTCCACTTAAATTAGAATCTCCCAACGAGTTGCTTAAGACTGCGAGGAGTGCGCGCGAGGATTTCTTGTTGATTGCATAATTTTCAGCAGACATTTCAATTCTTTACGTAACTCAGAGTCAATGAATAACCAAAAATAGAAGTAATGTTTTTAGAGCTACTTTGCATCGATATAAAATATTGACCGCATAAGTGAAGTACAAAAAGATTTTAATATCCCAAAATCCTTATTCTCGTAAATACCTCGGCATGAAAATTAGCGTGTTATTAAAATTCAGTGCCTTGGAGATAGCACCCGCTTTAAATTAAAAAACTTTCTTTACGCGTTTTAAAAGATTGGTCTCGAATGAAAACTTTCCGCTTAAAGAATTATGCTCCTTTGTAAGTGAAACACGAAACTCCTTGGGAATAAAGAATGATAACGCAATACAAACTATTAGATTATATAGTATTTTCTTGCGACCACAGTTTTTACACTCTATGTATATTGATAAAAGGATTTGAATGAATAATGCGAAACAATTCTACGATTTTCGCGTCGATCTCTCGCCAATTGGAAATGACGTTCCGGGAAAATTCGAGCGCTCGCTGATTAGAAACACGGTTCTAAACGATTCGTCGTTCTGATTAAACACAACGAGTGACCGGTCAACGGTTTCATCCGATTTAATTAAATGTACACCGGCTGCGATACTTTACTCAATCGGTGATGAAAGAGCACGCCGGTCGACGATGGCTTTGTGGAAAATCAAATTTTTTATCCGCTGGAAAAAGCTCGACCAGGGCTGCGGCTCTCACTTGTAAAATAACACCGGTGGACTTGTGTGCCGGCAATCAACCACGAGATTCCGGTGTACCGTTCGAAAGAGAATACTCGATGCTTTCCGTACTATCTGAATCCGCTTCAATGCTTCGCAGTGTTTAGATTCAAAGCGTACTGTTATTACCAGTCCACTGCGGAGCTTACAGAAAGTTGAATGATCCAACTTGTATGCGCTACATTTTTACTATACTGATCACTGTGATCAGCTTAGGTTATTACGCTGTTAGTGGTTCGATCGGAAGATTTTTTTAAAATTGATCAGTTAACATCTCCGAGGTTTTTCGAAAAATAAAAGTCTCGAAGTTTCGGGCAGATTTACTTGCGAATATCAGAACAGTATAACTTATTTCGGGAAAACTGTGTCAAATTGACACCAGGGACGAATGTCGGTTTAACAAAGAAAATGAGCGTTTAAAAATACATCACACGTAACGACGACGTTAAGCAGAAAGATTAATTACATCGATGTTTCTTTACGGCAGGGGGAGTTGCGATAGCTGGAACGAGGTAAATTTAATTGATCCATTGTTTTGGTTTAGTGCTTGCCCCTGCTTTCCCGTAAAGTTCTTATTACAATTTTTTGTTGCTCCGAGCTGGAACTTTACTGCACACTGGAATCGACAAATTTCAGCCCTGTAGTAAAACAGCAAACGAAAAAAGATCTTTAAACAGAAGCGAATGAAAAATTGAACGAAGAAACCTTCCGTATGAAACAGACGTCTGTGAAATCGTCGAATTTATTTTTGGAAAAATCGCAGTACTTCGGGACACCCGGTAGATATATCCGCAGCGGAGGTAAAACAACTAATTCGCATTCTTCCGCGGACAACAATGGAAAGAGATATTATGCGGCAGTTGGGAACGATTACCAGCCTCTAAAATTGCATCGATCCCGTTCCCGCCATTAACGGCAGCGATCGTTAGCGGATCGTTACCGTTTTAACGATCTTCTAATTGTTTCTCGCTACGAGGTTGGCAACGGTGGCCAACTAGACCGACTAAGCACGTCCCGCAAAAGACGCTTTTGATCTTGTTTCACTTGGACGTCTGCCGATCGAGGAGGTGAAACCGATCCGTGCTCTCCCTCCTCGATCGTCGTACCAGCTGATGCCTGTTCGCGTTTCAATCGCGACCCTCTGTCGCTTCCACGACGATAGAAAGTCGAGCAGAAAAATGGGGAAAGCAGTTTTCATGCAACGTGATGAAACTAACGATCAGAATCCTCGGTCACGGAACGGACCAATCAGTCGCACGGTCACCAAAATGCGGCCAACTACCATTCCACTCGATCTCCAAGCTTCCGATCGTGAGATTTCAAAGCACGCCTGATTTTTGCGGTTTTATTGTTCCAGAGGATTCGCATCGATCCCAGAAAATCAACTGCCCCACTGCAACCCCTACGCCACAGGAAGATCAAATTACTATGAACAACTGAAAAAATTGCATGAACATTATCTCCACGATTATTGCAGTTTTATATTTCTTCTTAGAATCTGATCTTTCACTTGAATTTATTTGAATTCTTGCTTTAAATGTAGGTGTGTATATATATAATATATTTGTTCCCTTACGGGACACAAAGGGATCCCGTTCCCTTTACAATTCTTTTCTTTATTTTCACCCTGTCGTCTTTCTTATTCCTTCACCTTTACCCTCTCACACCCTCATCCTTCCATTCTTCCTCTTTTTATTCTCTCCCTCCCTCATTCACATTTTCCATCCTGCTTTTCCTTTCTCTCTCTAACTTTGCCATCCACCCCTTTCCCAGGCTGTCTTCTGCTAATATCTTTTTTAACTTTCCTGTATCCCTCCATTTCATTCCTCCCCGCATTTCATTTCCTAATCTATATCTCGCTACTCTGCTCCATTTCTCTTCTCTCAGCCTTCTCTTCGTGTACTCTGGTGATTTCTCTACCCTTATGTCTTTATATCAACTGTTATACCTCAACACTATAGTCTTTTTCCGATTCTCCTCCGCTTAAAATGTAGGTAAATTAATGTAGGAATATGGATATTGAGAAATGGTCCCGTGTGATGTGCGCCGAGAATCGGATCCCGCGATCGTACTGATCGAGTACCTCGTTTGATTGCAGCACCTCTGAGTGTGAGCGTGTGCGAGGATGTGTGAATGCGTGTGAATGTACGTAAGACCGAGTGTCGGCTGTCTCGAAACAGTTCCCAATGTTTTGTAATCAGTTGTTCTTTGTCCACGAACGTGAATTGACATATGTTCTGTTATTAAATCGTTAAAATCCTTCATTAATAAATCCTTCTATGATGCAAAATTGAAGTAAAAGAAAATTAATTCAACTTAATGTCATATGCAGAGCTGAGCAAAAATTTTATTTATGTTACGGATACAGAACAGATTCAGTTCGACTTTCTCACTGGAGTCTCTTCAAGATCGTCTCTGGCAGGAAGCGTCATAGATAACCTTTCATATCATAGTTGAACCCTTTAATTTAGGACCGAGCCTGGCTCCGATTTCAGTAGAAGTGACAAAAAATGAGAGTCTGGCCATAACCCCTAAGCCCTAAGCGCGATTAGATTATGAGCAGAGCATTCCATTCATTGTAGGGGTGCATAAACCCTTAAATTCTTACTCTCGCGGGCTAGTACTTTGGTAAACACGTATCGCGTCACGTCGTGCTGTATTTCGGAAAGTCAACTTTTAGTGAGATCGGGCTAGAGTACCTTTCGTATCAGAGTTAACCATGTAGATTCCGCCAGTTCGGTGTAAAATCAATTAGGCAGTGTTAAAGTTGTTTCCGAGTCCCCCGAATTGCTAGTGCGTCAAAACCGTGCATCATAGTTAGGTAAATTCTTCTTTCTACCTTCTATACCTTTTATTTTCATTTCATTCGCGACAATTACACAATTGTACCACAGATTCTTATAATTAGAATATATTTGTGTGTTCTTTGGTAATTAGAGCAAATTTATTAAACCCATAATTATCGTCTAATATCCTAACCTAGTAATTGAACGTTCCCACACGATACAACCTTACCGATCGGGTTGTATCAATTAGATTATATTAGTTACGAGGCCTACTAACTATCCTAGTGATTCCGTCCCATTCAGGCATTGTTGGAAATGATGAGGCTGGCGCCTTAGCTAAGTCGGCAACATTAGAACAAGCTAATAAGCGTATTGTCATTCCCTTCTCTGATTTACGGGAATCTTTTAAACACGTAAGATGTATATTACTAATGTATAGCTTTATAACCCCCTATGGGCAGTTCCAATTAAGCTTTCAATAAAAAAAAGAACTATCCTAGCGACTCCCTGATTTCGCATCAGGTTCGTTCGCGACTTTCCGATTGGCCAATTAGAGAGTTTTCCTACCTAGTGGCTCCCCACTTTCGCATTGGGTTCGCCCACGAAAACTACACCATCCTAGCGGCTCCCTGATTACGCATCAGGTTCATCCGCATCCTAACAGCTCCCTGATTTCGCATTAGGTTCGTCTGTGCTTTTATCCAACATCCCAGCGGCTCCCCAATTACGCATTGGGTTCGTCCGCGCTGTTCTGCAACCTCCAGCAGCTCCCCGGTTTCGCATCGGGTTCGTCTGCGCGTCGTTCCTAGTGACTCCCCAATTTCGCATTGGGTTCGTTCACGAAGTCTCACCTTCCTAGCAGCTCCCTGATTTCGCATCAGGTTCGTCTGCGTTTGACTCCATTCCTAGAAGCTCCCTGACTTCGCGTCAGGTTCGTCCTCGCTGTCTATATTCCTAGCGGCACCCCAATTACGCATTGGGTTCATCCGCGTACCTTAACAAATAAATTGAGACCATATTCCTAGGGTAAGAACCCTTCGCCGGCCATTCGTGCTGCTTGCGGCCCTGGCTCGTAACATTTAAATAGAAATTTCGAATAAAGTGGGTTTTTTCCAAGTGGGTTTTAAACCCACTTTATTCGAAATTCTTATGTAAATAAAATTTTTGATCATATGTATTAAAGAAATAAGTAATTTTTCGACCTCTTCCAAAAACCATTCTTTTGTTCGGATGTGAGAGGCTCCACTGTTCTAGCTCGTGTCTCAGAATCGTTCGTGGCGTCAAAGAGTGAAACTATAAGCCTCAGCAAACGTTCTCAGTCGGTCAGCATAAATGAGCGTTTTTCAAGGCGTCGCTGTCGAGTCCTAAGTGGATCGAACCACCTTTATTTTTATGGCAGCGAATCAAACGCGTGCTATTAAATTGATTGATACTCGGAATATATATTGGACTGTCACCGGCCCCAGCTGTAGGTGACGTAATTATGGGCACCGAAGACGCGCAACCCGCAATGTCCCCCCAAAATAGCAGCGCTGTAAATCTTCTTTACTGCTCGTTTTACGAAGGTGTTGGGTCAAGTGTCTTCCGTGTCGGGGGATATGGGATTCATGGGGGGAGGAAGACGAAGAATCGTTTCGCTTTCATACGTTCACGGGACGAACATCCTCGGCCAGTAAAACCAGGATACTGTCGCGAATCATTCCGCAAAGAGACAGCTACTAAAATCAATATAGTTTTCTCGTCCTTCCTCGTTTTTTTCCCACGTTGCCACAACGGGGACAGATGGAATCAGTAGTTTGCACAGTGGTCCAGACACTGAATCTAGAGGAAGAATTCTGACAAAGAATCTTACAGTGACGAGCAAAAATTGAACCAATGAAACCATTTCATTTTGAATTGTAAAGAAGCATTTTATATTTATTTTAACTTCAGAAACAATTCATATTCTAATTCTATTACATGTTTCTTCTAATTTATTACTAATTAATTTCTATTATGTATGTACTACTATTAATTTACGATGTTGCAGTAATTTATACTTGACTCAATTTCGCTCCAATCCAAAATATTATATAATAATTTCGGCACTCAAAATGAATATCTGATAAGAAGTTGAATATCCCAATGCTCAGTCCATTAATGCGACTAAAATTAACAGAACATGAAATCTATAATGTAATTATTAGACCGCGGCTCTTTATGCAAAATAAAAATTGTTCGCATCGATTACAGGAGTCAAATAAAAATTGCATTCTTCATTTAATCATCCTATTAAGCTGAAATTAATACATTGACGTTCTTAAATACTTTTAACATGTCCGCTGCTTTAAATTGTACGTAAAAATTTTTGTTAGAAATGCATAAAACCCGCAGTCTAGTAATGACTAACTTGTGAAAAATTCAATACAGTATACAAAGCAGGAGGAAAGTTACAGATTTTTGATCGGCGTCAGGTCGTTTCTCGTCCCACACTGTGCGGCGGTATAGCGGCCCGAGCAGAAACAGCGAAAATAAAGCTCGCTAACTATCCATTTATCTGTGCCGGAGCTGCTCTATTGAAATATTCATGCGAATCGGGGCTGTTTCCAACAATAAACTCGCGCGATGCGTCCCGGCCAGGTGGGCTCGCTGAATGCACGGTCAATCGATTACCTCCCTGACGACACTGGAGGAGGATGGGAGGGGAGATATCCACCGTTGTCTCCCCCTTTCAACTTCAGGGGGGAGCAGAAAGCATCGTCACGCCACCGTTGGACGACGTTCCGCCGAAATACGACGGGATATTAAGGATTCCTGGCTCCGTTAGTCATTCCATCGTTAGTTCGTGCGGGCACGTACCTTAAACTGTCGCGCTGCAAATCGTCGGCTTACACGGATTCCCAGCGAAATCGTCGCCGTTGTAGTCGACAGGCGGACACCGACAGACCTCCGGGACAGGTAACACGGTGTACGTAAACTCTTGGACGGGGAAAGCCCCGGAAGACTGATCGTGACTCATGTCTGCGATGCCCCACGCAGGAGCTGTTCAGAGCCTCACGCTTTGTTAGCCACGGAACAGTTCTTCGGCTGAGCTGCTCGAATATCCCAGGAACGTATATATTTAATTGAAAATCCCACATTCCGTATGCAACCAGCCAGCGATTTATCAAACCGCCCGACGACGGATACGTGATCCATCATCTAGAACTTTGGAATCATTTGCTTCAACGCTCCTCTGACTGACTTGTCGCACGCACGCGTCTGACGGACCTTCGGATGTTCTGCCTGGCGAACGATTCTAAACACTGATTTTCTAGCTTCTTGCCTGAATTGCTGGATATTTGTATTACACAGGGTGTCAGATTTTAAATTCCGACACAAACTACAGTTCGTTGTAAAAACTAGTTTACGTAAAAATCAATCTATTTTGGGGGAGGACATTTTATAATGGTCGCAAATCTCTAACCTCATCACTGATACCTCTCCTTGAAAGTGGACGTGCTTCCGAAATTTCAAGATAACCTCTATTTTTTATACTGAAACATATGTTATTATCCCAGGACGAACTCATTCAAGGTCATAAGAACGCACTGTTTAAGAACGAAAATAGCTGGAGGATATTATAAATATTTATTAGACAGCAGATCATTGCAACAGACTGGAGTGAAACAGGACTTTATATTCTATTATAACATGTTTAATATATTGAAAATAATGTTTTTATTGTTCTAAATTACACCTACTCATTTTTGTAAATTTTATTGTAAATGCATCAAATCCGCCGTCTAATAATTATGCACCGAGCAACGTAACCAGAATCAGGGGTACTGCATGGAAATAATAACAACTACCGTTTACAGAACCGCTTGACTCTCCGACCCGCGTGTTACGAGCAAAATCATCATTTCGTTCCGCGTAGCAGAAATAGAACGCGCTGCAAGAGTGCTCGGATGCTAGAAATAATGCCATTTTTTCTTCCTCCCCGCGATTACGATTAAGATATTACGAGTGAAGGAGCACCGAGAGCAACTTCATTTCCGCGTCGCAAGTCTCTGATTTACTGCATACAGCCCGCGAAATAGCCAACCGTGGTATTTACACTCGCGCTAATGATGCTCCGCATCAGGAGCGTGCTGGCTAAACAATCGTGTTTCGCGTGCGCGATTCCGTTTGTAATCGCGCTGATTCAGAAACAGTGCCAAAACGTTTCGACGATATTACGGGGACAACGCGCAAATTGCTTCGATTACGTTACACGGGCTCGTTAACCGCGTTAACGACCAAGGACAACTTCCTACGTCGCTCCTTTTCGACTGGCTACTCGTTATTTATAACGCGAATTTTTCGTAGGTCACCTGTCCAGTGAACGAACACTTGAGTCCCATGACTGTTGAAATTAGTAAGGTGAAGTGCCCTATGACTGGACAGCATGTTTTTCTATTTTAAATTTTATCACTCTAAATAAACAAAAACAATTTCTTAAGAGTTTTAACATACAGTTCAGAGTTTGTAAAGTAATTTAAAATAAAACTAGAGGGCTATTGTTGCTCGCTCGCTACGCTCGCTCGCGAGTAGGGTTGTTTTTGCTCGCTCGCTTCGCGAGCTCGCGGGTAGGACTGCTGGTCTTAATATAGCCTACTGATATTAATGTTTTTTATTTGGTGTGTGACTCTCCAAGAGTCACACAAAGAACTTCCCGATTCGTTACTCCTTCGCCAACGTCGCTAACATCGTTTTTTTTTTGTACTTTCATCGATATTCTCCCAAAATGTATTCTTGGGAGTAGAGATGATAAATTCACTGTTGCATTGGAATAACTTTCGATTATTCCAAGCGGTAACATTAGCATCAGTTAAAAAAAAATTTTTTTTAAATCTAAAAAAAAAATTTTTTTAAATCTAAAAAAAAATTTTAAGAAAAAAATTTAAGAATAAAAAAAATTAAGAAAAAAATTTTTTTTTATGTAATTGCGTTTGGTACTTTGGTGGAAAATATTCGTCCTCCCTTATAAATTGCATTGTAGAATCAACTCTTTTCGAAAAAAAACTAAAAATCTAAAAAACTACTTGACCAATATGGACCAAAATCTAATCAGCTCTAAGTTACGACGGGGCACATCGATTGCATCATTTATCATCCTGATCGCGTTGTTACTTTTTCTGAAAACGTTAACGAAAAATTTGATTACATAGAAACGGCCATACGCACACACACACACACATACGAACATTTTGCTGAAAATAGTCTAAAATGACTGCAATGACCATGAAACGTGAAGATCTGCTAAAAAATCGATTTTCGATTTTCGGGGTAATTACAATAACTTCCCTATAAAATCGGGAAGTTAAAAAAATCATTGTTTAGGTTAATATCTTAATTGTGTTAACAAGAATAATTCAAACCTATAGTTGGACATATTAAATCCAATCTAAGCTAGTACCTGGACAGAAGTAAAGCCTATATCGGGACAAATTCAATTTACGAGTTGATCGAGCGAACATAACCTAAAACGTTGGTTGGTGGCGCTGTTGCGCATGACGAATAGAAGATGCTTTGCGTAATATGTAGTATTCTTATCATAGATTATAGTATTGTATTATTTAACCAAATATATATTTATTTTCATTTACTGTTTTAATAAAACTTGTCATAATACAACTTTTAAGGTTAGGTAGCAATACTGATAGATTTAAGATGTAAACATAAAGTATTATTAACGTCACAACCGGAATACATTTTCTACATACGTTATTCAAGCTAATAGAAGACTAATTATACGTACATGTAGTTAAATAATTTGCAAACAATGCGATGATTTTATTCACAAACACGTTTCCGGCTTCAGGCGTAAGCACATTGCGTATAAGCTTAGAGTGCGACAGCTACTGTCATCACTAAGTACTCCCAGTATGGAGTACTTGTATTTGAAAACAGTCCTAATCTTGGACATCTAATATTGGGATTAATAATTATTATTTACGTTAAGTTTGATTGCCAATTTATTTTAAAATATCAACATTATTATGCGTGATAATTATGTTTTGTCTGAGGGCTTAAATTATATCTTTTTTTCTAACAAAAGTTCGAACTATAAATGCACATGATTCGCATGTAAATAGACTATTTTGTATACTGTTTTCAGATGAACTTTGAATTCATTTTTAAATTTCAATTGATGTCTTAATGAAATAATATCCACACCTACTTGTAGCTAAGGCCTTAGAATATATAATATAATTATTTAATCTCTTAATTACTGATTTTACTATGAAAATTCAATTGTCCAGATTTAGGTATCACTTTTGGACTGTCCAGACTTAGGGCACTTCACCTTATTCGCAAATCGTTATTTCATCTCTTCATTCTTCTTCATTCAGTGTTTCTGTGTCAATCGAGCAAAACTCTAACTTTTGTTAAAACTGTTTTAGTCAAATTATAATAAATCCTGTAGAGGCCTGAATCTCTTAATCCGGCACTGCGGTTTTTAGAAAAATCGAGCACTATGGCGACGCGGGATCGATCGGCATTCCTCAAGCATCCGCAAGTTTCTTTCCTTCGTTTACCTGAATGTCCCGGATTAAAGTGCGAGACGAGGTTAGCCGCGGAAGATTGGCTCTGACAGAATTCGAGCACCGGCTCGGTCGGGATCGAAACGAAACGAGTCGGCTCGTTTCCCTAGAATTCTATCGTGGCGAATCGATTCCTCCCGCATTGTCTCCGCTCCAATGGAATTCCTTTCTTGGAGCGCGAAACGGAGAAACCCGCTCGTTGCTCGGCTCTTCGCTCTTCTCCGTTTTCTATTTCCGCGGCCGGGCTTTTGTTTGTCAATTACGGCTTATTCGGAAACGCTTCGTGGCTTCCGAACAGAGCATACTCTACTACGAGCGAATCTAAATCGGTCGTCTTGATCCGCGAAGGTGTCATGGAATCACCTGTTGTTCACCTACCAGTAACCGATCAACGGTCTCCAGTTGTCAGAAAACTTTTCGTGTTGACTTTTGCAACGCCCCCGGTCCGACAAATTCAATCGAACAACTAAGTTGAACAGCGAAACAGAACAATATATCAAATATAAAAATGATAGATTGATTCACTCGATATTTCCAGTGTCAACCAAACATTTGGCAGCCCTGGGTAGATTAATCATCGCCCAATGGATGCCGAATCAGTTTTGACGCGCTGTGAATGATGATGTTCTAAGACATTATTCATTACAGAAGTAACGCGACAGGATTCGGCAAGACACGCATCAAAAAGATTTCTCGACTCAATCGTAGGATTTGTTCGGATCAAATCAAATTCACACTTTTACTTGATTTCTTTAGCTTAACTCTCGGACCACGGACGAGTTTTATTGGTATATGTATAATTGTCGATGTTTAGGATGCTAAATTCTACTAAAATCATTAAGAGAAGAAGTAACGTACAATTTAGTTTCTACTTCTGGCAATCGGGAAGGCAATTTTTATTTAGCAAAAGATCAACACACATTTTAAAACCAGCTTTCCAGAGTCGAAGAAGACGATCAGTCGCGCGTCGATCAACTAGAACGGACCGTAATTCTTAAGAAGATTTAAAGAGCACACGTTACACGTCGCCCAAAGTATAATCGTATTCCTCCAGAACAGATTCTAGTGTAAGGAAGATATTTTAGGAGATCCTCGAATCTTTCCGCAGAAAGTTTGGCTGGCAGTAGAATTACCTTTGCAAGTTAACTTCGCGCAGGATTGCCGATTATTCGGCACGAGTTTCCAAGGAATCCCTGCGATCGCTGGTGCATCGTTTCACGATCGAGAGTGGAGTCGATCGCGCAAATCGCCGTGCGATGCCGGCGCAGTGCGATCTCGTGAATATTAACGGAGGAAGCGGTCACGGTTAATTTAACGTTCCCGTTTATTCGCGGCGTTGAAAACAAAATCCGGGCGAACGTGTCCCGTCGTTACAATTCCCGGCGGCGACGAACGGGAAGGGAAAGCGATGACCCACGCAATTTCGTGGAATCTTTTCTCCCTTTTTCCCTGATCCTCTTTCCCCCCAGGTCCCTTTGATTCGTACCGTCGCGGAATCCTTAAGAAGCTCGAGGCTCGTCTGATCCGCGCGCACCGATTCGTGAGCCGTGACCTTTTACGTGCATCGTCCCAGCAGATTTAACTCGCGAAATGGAAAACTCGGCAATCCTCAGCGTTCTAATACATACAGTGGATAACGAAAGATTCGAACGCACTTGAAAACAAAATAGCCTTTTTATGATTGTACCAAACGACCCGATTTTTTATAATCAATTAGAAGCATTGGTTTACGAATTGATCTGCAAAAAAGATTTTCGAAAAATTATAATTTACAAGATTACCTGAAAAAATGAAAAAGGCATTTCTTAAAACTATTTTATTTGGGCCCATAATGAAAATAAAAAATATATGTAATGTAGATTTATGTTAGGTGTACACATGCTAAAAATTTCATCGAAATCAATTAACATACACACGAGTTACAAGCAATTAAAAATTGTGAAAATCGTAGTTTTACACGACTTTTGATCAGTTTCTGCTTCAAATCCACAGAATCGTACATCTTTCGACGCGTGTCGTTTTTTCCTGCGTCAACTGATTTCGTTAAAATTTTCAGCATGTGTATAACTAACATAGATCTACAAAACATATATTTTAAATTTTCATTAAGAGCCCAATTAAAAAAGTTTTAAAAATGCCTTGTTTATTCTTGCATGTAACCTTGAAAATTATAATTTGTCGAAAATTTTGTTTGGACATCATTTCATAAACCAATACTTCTCATCGATTATAAACAGAGTTGGGCAAAAATTTTATTTAAATAAAAATTTCAAATAAAGTGGAGTTTTTCCAAGTGGGTTTTAGACCCACTTTATTCGAAATTTTTATTTAAATAAAATTTTTGCCCAACACTGATTATAAAAACTAGGTCGTTTAGTACGATTATAAATAAGTTATTCTGTTTTAAAGGGCGTTCGAATACTTTCGTTACCCACTGTATGTATATACAGTCTGTCCCGTAGAAGCATGTAAACCATATTTCTGTAAATATTCATGTATTTGCAAAAAATTTTACATGAGTCTTTACTTACTTAGTAAGGGGTCCAATTCTCCTCCATTAGCAATTATAGCTTGGCTCCGTCTCGGCATATTGGGTTCGCAAATAAGTTCGTTCGGTTTTTTAGAGTGGAATAAATCACAAAATCCGAACGAACTTATTTGCCAACCCAATAGCGACCTTCATATCTTCCGAATATGGTGTACAAGAATTCTTATTTTGTTAATATGTTTCTCTCTCAGCTTGCCCTTCATTGTAGACCACACATGTTCTATTGGATTTGCATCAGGGGATTGGAATGACCAAGGTACAGTAAAGTCGCGATAGTTGTCAACGACCGGGTATGCGATAGTTGTCATGTGTCTACCCACTCCACTGCCGGCCAAGGAAGGACACCGTATGAGAAAGAAAAACAGACGCGGCCAGTCGCCGTCGCCGGCACAGTTCAAAGTCCCGCGTGTTCTCTTTGATCCGTACTTACATGCTGTCCTTCTCTACGTTCGGCTTTCGATTGAACTGTCGGCCGGTAGGCGCGGTAGACGCAGTCATAAAGAAATAATGTCGATCTGCGATAGTTGTCCGTGCAGAATACAGGCTGGTTGACAACTATCGCGACTTTACTGTAGTAGGGTGATGGCGTTTTCCGCTTTCCATTTCGTACCAAACTGATGGTTTTGCATACGCTGCACTCATCTCGGAAAGTTCTGTTCTTTTCACTCTGTCAGAAACAAAACTGACAAATATTCAGCCAAGGCGTATTAAAGACATCAGCGTTTGTTCACATTATCCTTATCTCCCCCTCAATGGGTGACAGGATTCAAAGATATCGCAGACACGCTCTTCTGGGACAGAAGAAGCACAAAACATAAATAAATAAAGTGAAAATATCATGAAAATTCTTTCGAACTAATTTTTCTCACGAAGCCTCAAACTAAGAAACATTAACGTTTCTTCTTGACTTCTTTTTTCATGCGGATTCGTTGCGGCTTGAAAGCGGCAGATCGGCAACACTCTGTATAATAGAAGACGGGTCCTTGCAGCAGCGCTGGAAGGACGTTTCCCGAGCAGGTGGGCCATAATCGCGTCGCTAGTAAAAAGGTACCGGGCAACGATTCGTTTTACGAGATCCGTTAGAGAAGGAATCTCTTTCCTGGTCCCGTTCCGCCGGCCGATTGTTCGACAGGGAAAAAAGATTCCGTAAGCCGTGACCGGGGCACGTAAGGAGCGCGGGAGGATTCCGTGGAGCCGGTATTTCAAAGTAAAGCCCCTCCCAGCGGGCAGGAACGATGGCATAACAGCTCGCACGGATGGTCGAGTGGCGCGTTGTAGCAGCAACTCTGGCAACACAGTGGTCCGCCAGGGCGTAGCAGCGTTTCCAAGTACTTTAGTAAACGTACGATACAGCCGGAAAAGCCTTGTCCTCCGTTTCGCCCGTGTCCCTGGGAACACGGACAGGCCTCGAAAGCTCTTCACACGCCGCTCGTGCGTGTGAATAAGCGCGAAGTGAACATGAGACACGGTTGGGCATCCATCGGTCCCGGCATCGTCGCCGACGTCGTTTGTGTGCGGCTTGTCATTTCCATTTTGGCGCCTCGCTTAACAATGGGATTGCCCCTCTCTCTCTCTCTCTCTCTGTCTGTCTCTCGACACGCTTCATGCCAAGGTATCTGTTTTGCTTACTCGCGGTGGAAAGGTGTTCATCTATCCGCCACCCGCGCCGGAAACTGAAACCGAACCGGCCCGACTGACGACCAAACCGATGCGATGGGGGACCCGGTGAAAAATTATGTTCCGCGGAGCGGACCGGAATGAAGACGAATCGCTTCCTGGTTGGCTTGATCGATTATGGTAAAACGCGAGCTCCGACTGTCTACCACGAAATTATTTAACGCCCGACGCCTGTCATTTTCTCCAGAAACCGATGGCCGCGATAAATGAGGCCCTCTGTTATTGGAATCTGACATGGGGGCGTGCATAATCCGGTCAAGGACCCGGACGGATTGTATATCATACAAATGTAACCTTGGGAAAACGTGCTGAAGGACAATTCAAAGTTTGAGGAACTGAATTGGTAATGAAAGGGACTATCATTGTAGGTGTTTCAGAAAGTGGGAGGGGTCATTCCATGCCAAATCGATCACTTTTTGCAGGCACCATCGTCGATTTTGTTCTAAGTGAAATATGCTGTAGTCCATGTGAAATTAGAGGGAGTTTAAGTCATCATTTTGCCGGTTTCGAATTTTTTTAGAAATGACAGGCCTTCAAAGTTTTCAATTTTTGCCCATTTTGGCGAAAACGGGCCACGCTTACGAAATTTTATCTCGGGAACTGTTTATCCGATTGAATTACATTTTTTTTTGTTTCATTCGGAAGGGATTGGGCTATTACAAAATAATTGTTTCAACCTCGAAAATCAACTTTGTAATGTCGAAAAATTTAAACAAATTCTTTTTTTACGTTTTTTCCGATGTGGGGCCGGAGTGATTTAAATTTTGAAAAAAATATGGTTATATTCCTTGAAGTTTCCCCTTTAAAATGAGCCCTTGAAAAAGATGGTGTCGTTAAAATTGGCGTCACAATGAGCTGGTAAAGTACGCCGTGTACCTCCGTTTCAGGTAGAGGCGAGTCGAACGCACTGCTCTTATGGTTCGTTGTTTATACCGCTGGTCTCCTAACAATATCAGCAGACTGTATACGACTAAATAACCCTATTTATACCTGGAGAACAATATTAGTAACCAGTCTTTGCCAACGACACCTTTTTAATCATGACTTCATTTATAGATATTAGTTTTTATACGAATTTCATACGTCTACAAAGAAAGTGTTGTTGCTCAACGGAAGAAGGTGGTGGTTTTCTTCCATCGGGTAGGGATAAGGAGGGAGATAAAGAGGAGACCAGCGGTATAGACAACGAACCATAAGAGCAGTGCGCTCTACTCGCCTTTTCCTGAAACGGAGGTACACGGCGTACTTTACCAGCTCATTGTGACGCCAATTTTAACGACACCATCTTTTTCAAGGGCTCATTTTAAAGGGGAAACTTCAAGGAATATAACCATATTTTTTCAAAATTTAAATCACTCCGGCCCCACATCGGAAAAAACGTAAAAAAAGAATTTGTTTAAATTTTTCGACATTACAAAGTTGATTTTCGAGGTTGAAACAATTATTTTGTAATAGCCCAATCCCTTCCGAATGAAACAAAAAAAAATGTAATTCAATCGGATAAACAGTTCCCGAGATAAAATTTCGTAAGCGTGGCCCGTTTTCGCCAAAATGGGCAAAAATTGAAAACTTTGAAGGCCTGTCATTTCTAAAAAAATTCGAAACCGGCAAAATGATGACTTAAACTCCCTCTAATTTCACATGGACTACAACATATTTCACTTAGAACAAAATCGACGATGGTGCCTGCAAAAAGTGATCGATTTGGCATGGAATGACCCGGAGGAATACGGACGTAGACGAACTGTATCGTCGAAATCTCTCCAACATGGAGAAATCCCGTATTTCAAAAATAATAGGATGTAAAGGTAGAAAAGGAATGAATTATAAATAAACAAAACAGAATTGAGCCGAAATAAATTGCATAATTTATTGGCTCATTGGGGAAAAGCCTTGTGGCATAAAAACCTCAGAAATGATCATTTAATTATTGATTACAAAAGAAAACGAGGAAGGTGTGAGCGTTAGAGTAGCGATAATAGCAAATTATTATGTATTGATAACGTTATGTATACGACTCGGCAGGTAGAGTTCTGCTGGATCCCATACGTATATGGATGAATGTGTGCTATGCACGACCTGGTGGAGACTGGCTCTATGGGATCCGTCGAGTGTGTGTGGGTGTGTGCTTCGGCACGACCTGGCGGAAATCGTGATTCCGCGGGATCCTCCATGGGATCCGTCGAGTGTGTGTGGGTGTGTGCTTCGGCACGACCTGGCGGAAATCGTGATTCCGCGGGATCTCTCAAGTATGTAGTGTGTGCACGGCACGACCTGGTGGAGTACGACTCCGAGGGATCCCCTTTGTTGTTATGTCTATTCGTTATGATCATGTTCAAACATGATTTGCAATGTCACGCAGTATCGCTCGCACTGGACACCACCGCGGTTCAAGTCACACTAAGTCTTTACTGATCCTTGTTCGAAGGATCTCGAAATCGCTCTACGGACGACTTTTCACGACTCTTCTCGTTCATTCCCTTTCGATCACTAAAAACTGGGACCCAACTGTCCCTTTCGTCTTTCACTCGAGGACCCGGGAAATTCCGGCGCCACGCAGTCAACCGACGGTTTACGTTATGGCGCACACATGTTTGTTTGGGACTGACCCGCACTAAAACCGTAAACAATGAACATCCTGTCTGGTCTATGTCACGAGACGTAGATCGTTCTCGGTCCTCACTTCGTACCCTTGACTCGAGTATATATATAAAAAAAGAAGGAAGAACCCTCTTCGTCGCGACGAAAATTTATGGTCGCGGTCGAACACGAACAGTTGTGTGCTGGATGAGTCTCGTATAAACTGCGGATCTTTATGCAAAATAAAAATTGTTTGCATTGATTGCAAGGCACTGAGCCGAATAAAAAATTTGTATTAAGCTTAATGTTCTTATTAATCTGAAAATAATACACTGATGTCCTTAAATCGTTTTAACATATCCACTGCTTTAAAGTGTACGTACCCATTTTTGTCATAAATGCGTAAAATCCGCAGTCTAGTCTCGTGACGGCTTCAAAGTTGTTTGTTGTACGAAAACGTTTTTTCAAACAAATATTGCGTAGCTGCCAGGAGAACGTACAGACCTGTAATCCGTTTTATGTTACTTTTTTTTATCGAGATACATGTGTTCCGAATAGAATGTCCAATATTTTCTCTCGAATTCGGATAAAACCGCAAATTTCGTGTAAAAAGAGAATTATATAATTTTCTCATCGAAAAATTAACCAGTAGAAATATGCACGAGCAACAGAAAGCAATTATATCCACGACTCTCTTGGTCCAGTAGGGAAGCACAGACTATTAAATTCCTTTTTAGAAAACAAGAACTTTAACAAATTTAAATGAAGATTCATTTCTCAAGGGAAACCTACTCCGAGCACGCTGTAATTACTTCGAGTCGATCTTCAGCTCGGCATTTTCGTAAACCACCCAAGAAGAAGAGAAAATAAACGTATTTAAACTTTTCAAAGATTTCAAACTACAATTACTTGTTTAAAAACTTGGTGAAACGTGCTGGGACGTTCCACGGCTGCCTGTCCAATTAATTGTCTTTCGTTTCCTCTGTCCACAATTTTTCAAATCTCGGCAGAAACAAATCAATAATTGTTTTACGACTGGCGGTGCAACGGGAAAGGGGATTCAACGTAAAACAGTAAGTCGAAAACGAAGTGAAATGTTTTTATACGAGCCTTTGTTCTCGCGAGGATCGAGAAACCAGTATATAAAAAACATTTCTCGACTTGTTTTTTTATGTAGAATCACTCTTAGTTCGATCGTTGCACCAGTTACGGATTGCCCAGTGTAAAAGTCTCGAACAGCGGTCTGCCTGTTTCCCTTAAATCAATGCACTTACCGGAAGTTCAACGAAGTTATCGCAGTTTTCGTAAAAATCGAGTAACAAGCCTTTTTGTTCGTCGACCGGAAAGCGACCGGTAAGGTTGGGTGCAGCAGTCGAACGACTTTCACAGTATTTTCCATCGAGTTTTCCGGTGTAAGTTATATTACCGGCCGTAAAAAAAGAAAAGCGGTGGATCACAAGGGCTAATAGTCCGTCGCATTGCGGAGGGCTGCCATTAAGACTTTCCGCTGACAACGACGTGACAACGTGCGATATCCTCGGCGACGAAGCGACGCGACGGACGTCAGTCGACTTGGTCACGTGTACTTTTTCAAAGAAACTTCCGTCATCCGGTAGACTGGCGGGGATCCGCGATAACGAGCAGAACACGAGTTTTACACGTTCGACTTTTTATGATCACGCAACCCTTTCCATCCACCCTCCGCGTCCCAAACCCTTGCACGTTCCTCGTTTTTCCACGGGTTTTTATTCGTTGTATCTTTGGACGAGCAGCTAATTTACCGCGCGCACCAGCGGCAGACGGCCCAGCGCGTTTTTACGCAGCGATCCCGCGTCAGGAGATTTCCGGGCACGTATACGCGCGTACACTCTCCACCACCACTCGTAAATATCGTACTTTAGACCGTGTAATTACGGTCTCTTAAGTTCTGAACACACGCCTCCCAGCTTCCCTGTCATCCGAAGCACCCTCTTAAACAATCTTCGAACGCGGGACCTCGCCGGAGCTCGTACGTTCCTCAGAAAATACAGTAGTCCCCGGATTAGCATGGATTAGCGAGGCTGTATTTGCGAGTTCGTATCAAAACTCTGTTCCGACTAAACTGCGAGGAATTCTAGTGCGAGGACGTGTGGGCATTTATAGAAATTTAGCAACTCTGCTTCGTGCATCCAGGAACTTTTATAGTAATGCGAAATACCGGTATTGTAACCTAGGGTGTCCCATGGAAATCAATGACACAGATTTCTCCGACACGGTTTTCACCGACATTTCATTAATTTTTTATTTATTAATTAATTAATTCACGAACACTCGGTTTCATATTTCGTTTTTCCACTGATTTTCATTCAATCCACATTAATTAATTAATTAATAAAAAATTAATGAAATGTTGTCGGTGAAAACCGTGTCGGAGAAATTTGTGTCGATGGTTTTCATGGGACCCAACCTAGGAAAGTCTTAACCCTCATCCGTCCCTCATTTCACGAACTGAATCTGTCCTTCGGTGTCAAATTGACAGTGATGAAAGATCGATGAAATAACAAGGTAAACAATTATTTTTCGATGATTCTTTATTCAAATTAATAAGTTAATATTTATATCTTAGCATTAATCCCTTGCTTTACCATTTTCTTTACAGTTATAGTAATTAAAACGTCTCAAAAATGTCGTAGAAGGGAAAAGCAAATTTATATTTTTTGTATGGCTCTACATTTATTTCAATTCTTAAATATTAATTACAAACGAATCAAATTTTATTTCGTCTAAAAGGAAACACGTAACATTCATATTTTTTAGACTTTGTTAAATTCTTCGTGACGAGTCTGACTCGTTAAAATACGGTAAGGGGCTGCTTTTTACTTTACCGGACTCAAAATTTGTGTCTTTCTCCTATAAACTATGATGTATTTGATACGTAATCCAGTAGATTTGTACCCGGGGCGGCTGCAGATCGAAGTTTTGATCCTGTAGAATCAATGGTTTAGGAGTTATGATTGTGCTTGAAGTTGAGCAATCGGCAGTGTTTTTGCCAGGTAAGAGCGCCGCCATATTGGTTTGTAGTGACGACTGCGAGCCACTTACCGAGCAGGTCCTTGCCGCCCTCTCCTCCGACCTAATCGCCAACCAACTCTGTCTCACCTCGTCACTACAAACCAATATGGCGGCGCCCTTACCCTTCAAAAACACTGCAGATTGCTCAACTTTAAGCAAGCATAACTCCTAAACCATTGATCCTACAGGATCGAAACTTCGATCTACAGTCGCCCCGGGTACAAATCTACTGGATTACATACCAAATACATCATAATTTATAGGAGAAGAGGTTAAAGAAATAGAAGACACGAAGCTTCGGGAAAACTGTGTCAGATTGACACGAGGGACGGATGAGGGTTAAGAAACTGAAATACTGAATAACTTCTATATTTTTTGGGATACGAAGAACTGTTTCAGACAAAAATTTTTTGAAATACAACCACATTTTTTTAAACTCCTACGTTCGTAGGCCTTGGCGAGACAATCTCGACGATATTGCCCATAATTCGGAGTGATCATTCAAGCTGAGTATTCAAGATCGAAGGCAGCAGATCGTTCGAGTTAAATTGAATTTCGGCGAGGGAGTCAGTTCTGGCTTGTCCAGATCGGGATATTTACGTTGATCCAAGCGTCACCGGCGGATTAGTATGCGAGCAGTTGCACGGATGTGCCATAGGAGGCTGTATCCAGCTTTAGAGGCTCGCGGCAAATGAATTGATCGGTAAATCGGTTATATTAAACGGGTGCCTCACGCATGGCACACACGGGTGGGTTCGTTTCATTATCCAGCTAGATTTGACGGGAATCGATTATGAGGCTGTCTTTCAGGTTAAACGAGTTTTGGGTTGACAGAAGTGTTTAATTTAATCGCGCAGTGTTGGTAGGCTCGCGCCGCACGAACCGTACCGTGAATGCCCGGGATTGATTAGACGTGAATAACTAATTTTCCCATCACAATTATATGCGATCGCGCCATTCGCCGATTCGCGGATTTCTTGCAGGAAGTTGCGTCAATTCGATCGTGATATTCTACGAAATAAAACGTTTTCGATCGGACTGCGAATACCAGAGTAATCTCTACTGATCACGATTCGTGGCTCACCCTGTGTATCGTTGGATTTAAAGAAGAAGAGCACGTTCGTGATGTTGTCTTCGTTTGGATTCGATTTGTCAGAATCGCGAAATAAAGGTGAAATATTAGTTGCCTATCATCCCCGGTAAATATTCTATCCCGAGTACCTCAAGGCTCCCACCTGGGTCCTCTACTATTTATAATGTTCATTAATGATTTTACCACCATTTTTCAACATTGTAAATATCTCCTATTCGCAGATGATTTAAAAATCTTCAGCATCATCTCGTCCCGGGATGATGATTCCAGATGACAGGCAGACCCGGATCGTTTCTGCGACTGGTGTCATAGGAACGGTATGGATCTCAATATTAAAAAATGGAATATTATGCGGTCCTCCCGTCGTTCTGTACCGCTTATATATCCTTACCGTCTTAATGACTATATTCTCTCCTCAATAACAGAAGTTAAGGACTTAGGAATTCACTTCTCCTCTACCTTAGACTTTCCCATCCATTTTTATCACATTGTCAACTCTACTTCAAGAATGCTCGGGTTCATACTTCGTTTTTCCACTGGTTTTCATTCAATCCATACACTTAGGTTGCTATATATCACCCTTGTCCGTTCCCAGTTAGAATATGCTTCAACTATATGGTCTCCGAAAAGCGTTAAGTATGAAATCATGCTCGAAAGAGTGCAGCATAAATTTCTCAGGTTTTGTGCATATAAGACAAACAATCCAATGTCAATCTTTGATCATGATTACTCTAAAATATTAAATACAGTCAACCTGGAAACCAGACCAGAGCTTTATTTTTAATTTCATAAATAATAATATAGATTGTCCCGCACACACTCCTGTCGCAATTCAATTTCTACGTACCTGAACTTGTTTTGAGAACGAGAACAGAATTTCAAACAATGAAATCCAAATCCACATACGGAGTAATAAATCCTTTAAATCGCATTATTGCAAGCTCAAACATACTGTATAATAATATTGAATTTTTTAATGGCATGTTACAGGAATTCAAAAGAAAATTACGCAAGATTATTTGTTAATATCGTACCTGTATTTGTTTAGTTTCGCGCTTGTCCCTTTTCATGTAAATTTTAGATTAAGACTTTCTTTTTGTTATGTTTCTTTTTGTTTTTATCAGTTCTACTGTAAACAATTGTAAGCATTTGTATAAAAGGACCCTGGTCGGTATATAATAATAATAATATTAATTGTGATTAATTATTACGGAAATTTTGATTACTTTCCATTTTATTTCAATCTCTAATATCGTCGATCGATATAAGTAACGCATAATAAAACAGACAATACACATTGTCAAGTGTTCTTGTCCAACCCTGAACAAATGCGCGCAAAATCGGTTGAGGTTTCCGCACGTGTGTCTCGTCTTGTCAGTTGCAGCTGCAGACTCCGAAGCGTGAAAGCCAGCCGGATCCGCAGACGTTTTTCGCCCAGGTGTGCACGCACCAGCAACAACTCCGTGGACGTATTTGTCGCGCGTTATGGACGTGACACACATCACGTAACTTTCTACGGTTTTTATCGCTCGTATCCGCCGAGCCGCACCGCGCCAAGCGTAAAGTCCCGTTCGCACGGTGAAAACGGCTGATTTCCAGTAGGCGAGCGTCGTCGTCGGGAGGATATTTATTGTCCCGCGTCAGTCCGCCATGGAAACTTTACATGTCGAGACGAAACTTTGCTCGCCGACACGCGCCTCCAGTTTCTCGATCAAATTTCCGCTACGCGTATTTTTGCCGGTCCTTTCTCCCAGAAGATGATACTCCCTCTCCTCCTCCAGGAAACGCGACGACTTGAAACCCTTTGAACCGTCCCGTTTTCATATCTCGCTGAATAATCATGGAAACTCTGTGAACCAGCAAGGAAACGGCTACGGTAATAGGCGCGGGCCCGCTGGTAAGTAAGAACTCTGGTACCCATTACGTGCTGTTAAACGGTAAAACGGTTTTCTGGTTCCGCGATGTGTCTTTTCAGTCGATGAGGACGCACGTGACTCATTTCGTATTCCAGGCACGGAGAAAAATGCCACGCCATCGCCGCGCGAGAATAAATAATGATACAATCGTTCGCGGCCGCTTCTGCGGAAATTCTTCGCAAATCAATCGCTTGCAAAAGCAACTGAAAATTAATCTGAGCCCCGCTCCTTCGTTTCCAATTTTGTTCCACGTTTATAAGTTCATCCGTTGCGGAGATACGTGATGTTCGACACGACCCTGCTACAGAGTTGGGCATTAATCGATTAAAAGTTTAATCAAGATTAATTGATTAATGTGTACGATTAAAACGATTAATGTGTAATCATTGAAAAATCGACGATTGATTCAATCGATTGATGATGTTAATCGTCAATCGTTGATTAAAAAACGAAATCATCGAAAAAAAACAAAAAGCACGTGAACAGAGTTTGTATTATAGATCAAATCACAATACACCTAAACTCAGTTTACATCTTTTTCAGTATTCATATAGTTTTGATTCCGTATTTCATTTCGAAATTTCAGCAGTTAATCATTAATCAATTATCCCATTGACGATTACAATTGAAAGGAATGTAATCGTTAATTACGATTAATGACTAGAGTATAAATTTAACAGTTATTCCCAATTAACGATTAATAAGCATTTAATCGTTAACCGCAATTAACGATTAATAAGTATTTAATCGTTAACCGCAATATACGACTAAACTAGGAGATTAATTATTAATTACGATTAACGATTGAAGTAGAAATTTATTCGTCAATCGTTGATTAAAATGCCCAACTCTGCCCTGCTAGTCTCGCGACAGTTATAGAATGTCATGTGGTACCGAACAATATCGATAGCATGCACGGTACTATGATTTAGAATATGTGATTCTGACAGTGGAACATTAAATATATTCTGTATATATCTAATAAATATATTGAGCACGTATGCATTAAAATTCGTCAGTTGTCGCAGAAACTTTTATAACGCAGATAAGTAGATTACGGATTTCGTGCATATAATCGCAAAATTAGGTAGATGATATTTAAAACGGAAGACAGATAAAAGGAACATAAGTTATAAAGGAAGAAAAGAAATTTTACCGAACGTTTCTATTTTGCATAAAGATTTCGTGCAGTGACTAGACTGTAGATTTATATGCAAAATGAGAGCCAAGTTAATTTGTGGCAATCTGAAGTAAGAGATAGGAGATAAATGAAAATTTCTTCTTTTCAGGAGTCAGCTTCGTGCTTGACGATTCTTAACACTGTAAAAATACATTCCTTGTTAGTTATTTATCGTTTCATTCCATAGGATGTTTCACCATTGTGCCAATTCGACACACGAGGGGCGCATTAAGTTACGGGAATGGGACGGACGAGGGTTCAAGTCTTTTTACCGTATTACCTCGTGCTTCACGCGAGGGATATTTCACGAGGGCCCGAATATCCCAGCGATAAGAGTGGCACGACACGTGTACAGCGGAAGAGCAAAGACTGGTCGCAGTGACCAAGTAACCCGAGGTAAGTACTACAAGGTAGAACGGCATCGTTCGCCTAGAACGCGACGTAGACTCACCCTGAATAATTCGCGTCACGTTCCCGTTATTTCAAAGGAGCTCCTATTCCGGTAATGCGCGTACACGAGCCTTTCGATACCCTACCCGTGCTATACTTCCGCGCGTTCTATTATGCCGAGCATGCACCTATAGTGAATGATTATTTTTCGCCAAGAGATTTTTAACGAAGCGAACGACGCACAGCCTCCGTCGCATTGTATTTCCCTCGTGCTCGGAGCAACATCTTCGCGCAAGGCATATAACCTGCTCAGTAAAAACATGTCGCTATTTGTATTATTTCCGAGTGTAGTGCAACATTGCTGTACCAGAGCCCCGTTTATAATTACAGTAAATATTTGTCTTCGTATCGCGAGCGTTCGAAGGCGGATGCACACTGGCACGGAATTTATTCCCAGTCCCTTTCCGTTGCTTGCTTAATCGCAGCAACCGGCAGCTAATCCCGTAATAAATGATTCACCCAGAATCTACAGAGACCAGGATATCTTCCGGAAGCTTTCACGCTGTGTTCTTTCATGGACGCGTAATGCACACCGGTAATTCACGATATCACGGGGAAACTTCCGTTGCTATACAGGAAACGAGAAAACAAAAATATATCGTGTTCGATCAGCCAATATAGAACGCCTAATATACGAGCCACCTACGAAAAGTCGATACTCGAATGTCTGCAGACGCTCTTCTTATATTCGTCGACGTAGTCCCTCCAGTGGCATGTTATCAGGAGATTTGCTTACATTGGTTTTGCATTACCCGTTTCCTATACCTCGTAAAGGCGGGATATAGATGCGGAATCTGGATCGCCTGCACGATGTCGGAACACCCGTGACGCTCCGCGCAGATTTAACAAAGGCGATCGCCGACTTTTTGTAAACTTCATGGATTATGTCACCGTCCGGGAAGAAATGACCCTCTCAAGCGAGACCAAACTCCCATGACTAGCGTTCCGCGGCAGAATCCGTTCGGTTACCCATTTTACGACTCCTCGAACCAGTCTGCAGGGACTTTGAATCTTTCCTCTTGTAATCGGGCTACAAAGAATTTTGCGTACTTCACGTAATCATATTTTTTCAATATTTTCAATCTTCAATTTTTGTAGAGGAATTTTAAGAAAGTCGAATAAAATAGAATTTTATTTTCCATGGTGGTAGCCTTTTTAAATCAGAACTCAATTATAATCGTACTAAATGAAAAAAGACATACTATTTACAGTAAGAGGATGAGATGTATAGCTATGAATGTAATAATTTAATGTTCTATCTGTAGGGCGATTTTTTTTGTATCTACATACCAATCTTGCAGCACCTTCTTCGCTGCTGCCTTCTTTCAAACTCTCTGGGCCTGTTTAAAGTCAGCAATTCCACGCTGGTAGCAGCGGCTGAAAATAAAATATATTTTTAACAAAAAAGATATACTAATTACAGTAATAGGATGAAATGTACACCTATGAATGTAATAATTTACTGTACTATATGTAGGGCGATTTTTGTTGTATCTACATACCAATCTTGCTGCACCTTCTTCGCTCCTATTCCTGCTGCCTTCTTTCAAACTCTCTGGGCCTGTTTAAAGTCAGCGATTCCACGCTGGTAGCAGCGGCTGAAAATAGAATATATTTTTAAGAAAAATGGATTCTGTCGTATTTTATATCCTGGAATTTTTTGAAAATTTTCGGAAGCCATAATTACATGAAGATCCGCAGTCTAATTATTTATATTAATTACAATCAGAAATAAAAAGAAAGAATAAATCTAAAGAAGTATCTGAAACTATTAATATCTCTGAATACGTTTCAACATTTACAAGAAAAGAAAATATCGATGGCTTGAAAACTACGCAGAAAATGACCTTGAGAAAAAAAATTTGCAAAGCGTTCATCCTGTGGTACCATTTACTCGCAGAGAATCCGGATTATCTCGTTGAGTAGAGCGAGTTGCCCGACTCGCAAGAAGCGAAAGTCTGATGCTACACGAATGATTCATAAGGAGTATTCTCTCCGAACGTGCCGCCGAGAAAGTATAAATTTCACCTGACGCGGTTACCGTGACGTACTCGTGTATCACACGAGGTATTCCTTTTGTGTTGGTAAATATCAGGCGAGAAGTACGCTTTCAAAATAAACAACGTCGTGTAGAGGGTGATTCTGGGAACTAGGGCAAGTTACTGCTCTATTTTAAGTAAAACTTGGAAAAAGTGATAGAGGAAAAAAAAGCTTGAGAAAAAAATAATATTTGCAAAGCATTCGTTGTGTCATCAAAAATGAAGGAGACAATCTGGTGGATTGTGGAAGTGGACCACCCTATCTTCTTATCTGATAAACTTTATTCTTATTCATTCGATTATGAAATTTACAAAGTTATTGCGAAGAGCATGAAAACAATGTTTCTATTAAGTCCGGGTAAAAAATCGAGCGTTTCTCGTGGCTGATTTTGGAATTAGGTCGCGGAGCTGTAATCCGATCGAGATTACAATATGCAACTACTGAGAGTCCCAAATCCGGTGACATTTCGTTTCGCCGTGGGTACGGAATCGTTTGAACAGTGCTCAAGCTCTGCAGCCTCGAAGAATAATTAAACCGCATTCTTTACGAAGGAACAATGAGGAATAACGCTCGTTCAGGGAACGCTACTAATCGCGTAATCGTCGTCGAACAGCGGTTTCAACGGTCTTAAAAGTAGCCTAGCTATGGCAAAGCCGATACCGGACTAAAGCCGGATTCGAGCTTAACCGCGTGGCTCCGCTCCGATAAAGTTTTCGTTACGGCTGGTGGGTTCATGCTAGAAGTCGATTCTTCGTCGACGTAACCGACTACGTGGTCCCAGCTTTTTCTCACTCTCTGTCGCTTCTATTCCTTCCTCTCTCTTCTCCATCTCTTCCTCTCTGTCTCTCTCTCTCACTTTCCAGAAACCCCTCGAAAACGGAGGAGATGCAACGCGATGCAATAGTAGCTTATAAGTGCGCTCATGAATAATGCAGGAAAGGAAACAAAAGTGGGGGGGGGGCGGCGAGCTGCCGTCTTGCCATATAATACTTGTGTATTTTACAAACACCACCACTACCGACGCCACCGTTCTTAACCACCAGCGCCCACCCACACCTCCGCCCACATCCACGTCGTTATTGCGGTGCAGTATGCGCGTCTCTGTGCATGTGCAGCTCTGCACGCGTGCTCCGCGTCCGCTCGTACGTGAGCTGGCTGATTCATCGCCGCGATACAGGCGATATTTATTAACGACTCTGCCTTCGAATGTCACAGCCGCCAACGTCCCCCGTTTTAACGTCCCCCGCGTGTCTATCGAATGCCTGATTTAATCGCGGCCGATTGATACGCGACGGGTCAGATTATTAGCGCACCGTAGATCCCGGAAACGCCGCGTTCGAACCGTCTCGAAGCGAAAACAGGCGGATTTTTGTTGCACGATATTTTACGGAAAATTGAACACTCCAAAGTATCGCTAAGGTACAGAATGTCAAGGAATTATAATTTATTTGGTGAAAATTCTAGGTCACACAAACAAAATATCTTTCTGTTCGATTACGAGTGACAGGTTCCCTTAAAAAATGATGTTTAATTTCCTATAATTCTTGCTAAATGGTGGATCATGCTTCCGATAATTTATTACCCAACGAGTCAGCTTATTGCTAATGTTCGCGAACTGTTGAATTATTTATACCATGAATTATTGGAAGGCTTTTACGTTCAGCAGAAATTTCAGATAGACGCAATATATTCTCTTTATTTAGTAGATTTTGTCATACTTGTGATAATTTGTGCCAATTAAGCGGCTTACTGTCCTAAAAGCATCATATTCTACAGGGTGTCCTGAAAATGTTGCACTTCCTTAGAAGGGATAGGTCCTGACGTCGATTGAAGTACTTTTATCATTTGCAAAAATATTCTCCGTGTTAAGGAGTTATTAATGAAAGACACAGACCAATCAGGTACTGGCAGAGAGGGGTACCTTTTTCCCCTCAAGATATGCGTTGCGTTAGTAGTAGTAAAAAACAGTAGTAAAAAAATTCACTAACTATTGACTACAAAATGCGTGGAAAATGTTAGAAGATGCTCTAAACATATTTTTGTGCGTATTCGATATTCAAAGTCTCACAGTTTGGTAATGAGTTTTGCATAATATGTATGTACACTGTAGAGTCACACATATTAAAGTTCTTCGGTCGAACTCACTGCTGAACATCGAGCAGGAACGTATATATCAGCTAATGTCAGTTTTGTGGTTACAGTGTTGTCAGTTATCAAGTCACACGGTTCAGTCTCATTACCATTTAGACACACCTGGTATATACGGCGCTCGATTACATGCATCAAGTATTTTAATTGGATTCCACGAGCCAATTACAAGATGAAAATCAAGACTAACGATTTTCCAGTATCAGCTTCGATCTCAAATTATCGATAGTTTAAAAATCGATTAGTTAAAGAATATTGTGTTTCTTGGATCAAAAAGGCTACATCTTTTTCAAAGCATGCCGTAGCATCGGAGCTACTTATTAATCTAAAATTTTCATTAAAAAAAATTATTAAATACAATACATTTTAAAAGATAGAAACTGTTACATCTACAAACTATGTAAGTTCCATAAAAAAATTCTGCCGTGATCAGAGTATCCTCAGCTGTTTTCGCTTCGTGAATTTCCATTTTTCGAAAATTCGTATCACTGCATTGAAACTATTTATTATTTTTTGCCTTCTGGCGTCGGAAAGTATTCTTTAAGCCATCATTGGCAGTTCGAGACAATATTGGACGCTGTTCGGTAGCGTAATCCACTTATCCGTTTCTTTCTGCTGGAAGGGATGCCGAACGGTCTAGGAAAGCTCGAGCTTCCGCTGTCAAACGGGCTCAATGAGCGGACGAGTTGAAGCGATACGCGTCCACGGTTATTTTCACTTTATTTCCCCTCTTGTACAATTTTTCACCGTCCCTCGTCGACGATCTCTGTTTTCAGGCTGGATTGCAGGGATCGTTGATGGCGCTCGGTAGCCCAATGGAAAGCCGATGCGTCCAGTAATTCGTCCGCATGAATATTCATAAGAAACTCTTAATTGTTCGTCAAACGAAGAGCCGGGTCAGATTTTCGTCCTGTTGTCGGACTGCGTTTTATTCGTACAAGCCCTATTTACCAGTGATGAGCGTGATCCTTTTCAATTGCTATCAATTCATAATAAAGATATTGAGATATAAGCTGTCGGACTTGTTGCAAAATTTCATTGTGTGGAGGTACACGTATAGACAAAATCCCACTACTACTTCGTACCAAGCCATCGTCGTCTCCCTGTCCATTCAGATGATAAATTTGAAGTTGCAAAGTATGAAAGAGAACCTTATATCCACAAGAAGAAACCTAGTTTCATTTTAACGCTTGAAACTTCTACTTTTACTAGCCGACAACCTGTTTTGCTTAAGACAATCTTGCACGGCGTGATAGATGGTTCTCCAGAACCAGGAATTTCATGTTTAAATACTTTTTCGTTCCGATTCTGTTTTTCGTTCACATTTACTCCATTCAGCAGAAATTACATAATTTTCCAATCGAAGTGAAAAATTTACAAGCAATATAAATCGCGAACAATTTCCGTCCAATCGCGCTTCGGCTTCTCCGAAAATCAATTTGACTGCATCATAAAATGATGATTTTGCTGATCGTTGCCCGCGGTACTCTGCATTTCCCCCTCCAATCAATAATTCCCCCGTCAAAGGATTAGGTCGAAAAATTGCAATCCACATCAATTGAGCAATATATTTTTTATTTGAAATCAATCATTTGAGGTATCGCTTTTTATTTTATTTCTCAAACAACCTTCGGCCGTATAGGATGGAATTTTATTGGTTCAACGAAAATGTAAATATTAGCTCTCGCGGAAACATTTATATATACCGTGCACGGTGTAATCGACGCTCGATTGTACGAATTCGAGGGAGAACGGAGCGATGGACTGTTAAAAGTGCAGTACTGTATAAACCGACGATTTCGCTGTCGTCTTCGCAAGCATTATCGTCGTCGAAGAAACTGTCGTTTCCTCGAGAAAGTAAAACTCGAGTGTCTCGTCCACGTGCTCGGCTCGCGGTCAACGAGATATCCGCGAGTTGCCGAGTTCCCCTGTTTTATAATCAAATATTGATTATACCTTTGCACTCGGTTCGATTGGGCCGTCATCGAGCGGCGCGTAATTTGGAGAGCAAATACGCGGAGGCTGGGGCGAGAAAAAAAAATCCTGGCTCGCCGGGTTTGAAAAACGACCGGTTGCCGGGGAACGAAAAATATTTTTCGTTCAAACAGTAATATATTTCCCCCAGTTAACCGCGGCGGCCTGTCACTTTTGGCCGGTCTTCTGAAATACTGTTTCCCGTGGAAGCCCTTCAGGCATCCGGGGGAAAAAAAACACACAATCGAATTGGTCGAGTTCGACACTGGCGAATTGCTAAAATTGTTATCGGCCGCCGCGTGCCGGTCAGAGATCACGGCTCCAAATAAAATGATAATCGACGAAACCATTACCCACTCTACTAACCCACGGTAGAAGAAGAACGTTTCGTTTCGCAGGTTTTCTTGCTGCGCTGATTGCGATCGGACCGCCCCCGGAGAATTACACGTTTCTTACGGGAATCGGCTTTTTTTCCCCATCGGACTTTTTCTAGCCGCGAGGTTTCCCCGAGCAATTCTACGTGGAAACATCTTTTCCGCTCACGCGGCCGCATTTATGAAATATCATTTGTTATCGACGAACAACGACCACGTCTTTTGCGACGCCGAGAGCCTCGCTCCGTTATAGATGTCTCGTCGATCCTCAGACGAGAACCGATTAATTTGCTACGGCCCCGTTTGTCCAGAGTGACGACAGTTCACGTTACAGGATCAGTCCAAACATTCCTCCCTGAGCAACTATTCTCTGTGACTAATCGCAGCGGCAGGAACCCGTCGCGCGATCGTCTGACACACGGTTCGACGTTCCGGAATCAGATTCGATTACAGGCTAAGTGGTCTGTGTAGATTCTCTTTAGGGCCGCACAAATTATACCGAGACACGAGTTAGACGGCTCGCTTTACGCTGCTCTATTAACGGCTAAATCAATTAATAACCTGGACCGTCTTCAGCGGTCTTCAGCGATTAGAACAGTCTTGGAATTAAACGAAGTCTTGCTTTACGCTCTACGCGTTTTTCAAGAGTTTTACGACGCTCACGTGGGAAATTACCCAACCGTAACACGCCGATTTTAACGAAATTATGATATAAAACTCAATAAAATATTTGACACGTATTTTTTTAAAGCTGCCGACATTCATATTAGGGAAAAAATCCATTTTATCTAGACGAAAATTTTACAATCCAATTTTGTGCGTCTTTGGATACGACACTTTTAGTCTACACTGATTTGTAAGAAAATAATACGTTTAAAACATATGGTAAAAATTTAGAGGATCTCAAAATGCACAAGGAAAACTTCAAATCGTTTTTTGTAAAGGCTCCCGTACGAATTTTTATTTAGTCGTGGAAAGGTCCTTCGGATTTGAAAATTTTACAATCCAATTTTGTGCGTATTTGAATGACGACTCTTTTAATGCACACTGATTTGTAAGAAAATAGTTTGTTTAAAAAATATGTTAAAAATTTATACGATCTAAAAATCGAAGGAAACCAACCTCTAGGATACGCAAAATGCACTGGAAAAACTTTAAATCATTTTTTGTATAGGCTCCCGTGCGAATTTTTATTTAATGGTCGAAAAGTCCTTCGGATTTGAAAATTTGAAAGAAGTCACTTCCGTTCATCACTCCGGTTCCAAGTTCTCCGGGCAGCATATTGAAAAATCTTTTTTACAAGAAGTCGAGATAGTTCAGAGATCCTCTTGATCGTGTTCTCTTAGGTATGCGGAGCAGTGCATAAATGAATGATAGATGAGTATCGAGAAGCAGGAGTTTTCGTAATTCGTTGAAATGATTGTGTCTGGAGCTCGGTTCTCGGGTTTGTCCTGTCCTGGTAAGTCGTGCACCAGTTCTCCAGTCGATAGAATATTTCTTGTCGTCGTCGAGTCGCAATAACGCTTCTGGAAGGCACTCGGTCGTTCGAGAGAACGCGATCCGCCGGACGGGCAAAGATTTATAGATGCGGAAGCGCGTCGTTGCACCGTACGAAATCTCCTGCATTTTCTCCTCCCCGCCACGATCGAAGGACTACCGATCCACCAAGATGCAACGCGACGTGCATCGTTTCTTCCGTGAAACTGCGGATTAGACGATCGACCGCCGGCTGACCGGTCACCGGTCGCCAGAACACCGGTAGATAACTCGGCTTCAAACGATAGAACCACACCATTCTCGGGTAGAACGAACTTTTTCACTGCCTTCATACAGCCAATTATAGCGCAGACTGGTCAACCGCATCTGGGTCGGGGAGAATGGAACGAAAAAGAAAATATGCTTGAGAAAAACCTACTGCCCTGCAGGCAACTGCACCAAAAGACGTGGCTGAGAAGGACAGTGCAGTAGACCGGATAGAAAAAACACCCAAGGATCAAAATTTCAATATTGTGCGATTGTGAAAATATCGACATATTTCAGAATATCAAAATCAACGTATTATTATGTTATAGACGTAAGGGCAACCAAGAAGTATGGTTAAACATAATTAAACATATATCTGTCTTGAAATCCAATCCTTTCCCTTTAATTTGAGTCCTGTAGAGTGAAAAAATTCCTGCGGAAACACTTCCATTTTCTTCTAAAGACAGTATCAAATTTTCTTATTATTCGGTTATAAAATTTTTCTACAGAAATTGTATGAATAGTTATAGAGATAGACGTCTGATTACAAAGGAGTTATTCTAGATACATAGGTTCATGAATATTTTAAACAAAGTAAATTTTCTTTCACTACAATAAAAGCTGAGAACAAAACGTTTCTTGTCTATAATATGTTTATAATGTTGTATAATTTAGAGAAATGATCAACGCATTTTCAGTAGCAAAAATAATTTAATGACTGTAATACAGAGTGTACGCGGTCCATGATAACTAAATTATTGCAAACTATAACGAGCAGGGAACAAAAATAACAGTTATTCTAAAATTTTCTACGATAAAAATCATTAATAAAAATTTAATTATTAATTATTGAAACTTGAGATAATGTACACAAAATATAAAGAAAACAATGCGAAGAACAAATTGATTTAAAAATATCGATTTTTGTACTCTTTGGTTACAAATAACAGTTATTAGGTAACCTCGATAACTTTATCGATGAATTCATTTCGATCACAAATAACAGGTATCGATGAGAGAAGTCCATTTCGATCACTCATAACAGTTATCGATGAGAGAAATTTATTTCGATCGTTCATAACAATTATCGATGATCGAATTTATTTTCACTTGTTCATAATAATTATTGATGAGAAAATTCATTCTGGTTGCTTATTTAATTATTGAGTTGTCTACTCATTTTCGGATGAAGCAAGCCTGTGAAATTCATTGAGAAGGTTTCGTACAACAAGACGAATCAACAGACCATAAGAACACCACACAAAATCTGTTTCTGTTTGTCACATTAAATTATGATTGTAGCAATTAATTTTACCAATAAAAAATTTATGAAATAATTGAATGTCTACCATTTGAAAGTTGTACTGTTTAATTATAACTATACAAATTTCCTTCATCAATAACTGTTATTAGCGATCGAAATGAATTTCTCTCGTTGATAACTGTTATGAGCAATCGAAATTTTATTTCATCGAATAACTGTTATGAGCGATGGAAATAAATTTCTCTTGTCGATAGCTGTTATCAACGATCGAAATGAATTTCTTTCAACGATAACTGTTATAAGTGATCGAAATGAATTTCTCTCAACGATAACATTTACCAACAAGAAAAATAATTTTCGGTTACTTATAATCCTTGTCTGTAACCAATACGATTTTAGTCGATGAAATACTTGTTATCCTATGACTTTTTCTTTTTGGTTATAACATTTACAGCCCTGATTACGAGCGAGCCTGTTAAATGCAACTCTGCGGCAACAGTATTCCTGGCGGCAGCAACGCCGTCGCTCGAACCTCTTAAAAGATTACAGAAAAGTACGAGCGAGAAGAAGCGGACGTGAAGAGGATTAGTCGCAGTTTTAGCCGCAGCTCTTGTCGAATTTATCACATATATATAATTAACAATGTATGTTTAAAGACACTCGGCATCGCGGCAAGTTGCGGGTGGATTTTCCCAGCGTATACCTAGCTAGAATAATTTCCCTTCGGTCCCGTGCGCACTTTATTTGCGAAAAGCGGCGGAATTACAACCTCGACTTCACGCGGAAATTTTTCAACGGATACACGGACTCGCCTGCTCACGCACGCGTGAGATTAGTTCGGTCGCATCCCCTATATACATATTTACATTTATTATGTACAACGCAACACCGGAGGAACTCGTTCCGTAGAAAATAAGGTTCCCGAGCCGCTGTACCTTCTCTGAACCTGTAAATTCACTTGGCCGTGCTAGACGTTTCGTTCTGTCACGCTTTGTACCCAGCGCTCGTGTATTTTTCAGCATCGCTGCCTTAATTTTAAAATAAATTCACTAGTCCGTCGCGACATGCTGTCGCGTTTGAACGCCTCGCTTTTTCTGATCTCGTACGTTACGGCTACACCGAAACCGGAAAGTTGCGCCGCGCAAAAATGATTGCATATGTTCCCGACGTATTAAATAGTGTGAGAAGTATTCGTGCCGGGATATTTGTTGAGTGCAACGTAGCCACGCAATATTTTCGAGTTCTTCAAACAATAGATTGTCCCTTCTACCTAATTTTTGTTCGTCGTGTTGTTTTATTGTTTCCAGATTATAATTCAAAATACAAATTGGCCACAACGTCCTTGCATTTTGCTTCCTAGATAATTGATAAAAGAAAGCCGCGGTAAAAGCTGCGGATTTGATGTATTTTTGAGGGAAGTAAGTAGACGAAATGTAAGTATAACGAAAGTTATTTCACATAAAAATCCTCTGTCTACAGTTAGAATTTACAGGCCATTTCCATTAATGGTTTACTGAATATTATTGAACATGCGAAAAAAGGCTTCCTGGCAGATAGATTTGATTTCACAAAAATGGTTCTTCCATTTCGACCGATCATTCAAAAGGCATCCTTTTAATCTTCCTCTAGAAACACGAGAACGTGTTTTGTGTTTCGTTTTTTAACGTGATTAAATGTAAAAATGTTTTGAAATAGTTGGCATTCTCTGCCAACTGTTCTCTGAACGAAAGAATTCATTCGGTATTCTATAAAAAGAGAAATTCTCGGAATAATCAAGTTTCGCATCGGCATCGACGAAACGAAGATTTAATCATTATTTTCGATCGTGACTAGAAGTTGGCCCAAGACCGTCTTTAATTAAACGAGAAATGGGATTCACACTCTATTTTTAAATTGGTCCTTTGTATCGATCAGTCGCCGCGATATAGGGCACAATTTTCCAGAAGAATATTCGGAACGTATCGGAATCAATGGTCAAAATCGGTCTTTGAGCGCGAATACGCAGAACACCGTCAATGGTAATGGCGATAAAAGTTCCCGGCGAGACCCAATTCGTTCGATCAAACGCTGCGGCAACAGCCGCGCGCTACATGTCTCTCGTTTCAATAATTCAAAGGGGCCTTTGACGGCTGTCATCACGCGAAGCCGCCCACCCCTGCGTTTATTTAGTCGGCCGCGTAAAGCGCACCAGCATCGTTTACACGGAAACAATGCGGCTTACGGAGAGGGCATTACCGAAATGGTCAATGAAACGCGCGAAATTTACTGCGGAGCTGTACACGCTCGATCAAAACAACAACACATTCTTCCCGACGCACGGTGGGCCACAACCGTAACATAAGTCGCCCACAACACAACAATTTCAAATCATGGAGTGTCTTCAAGTTGGGGTTCTGTTCGAGTGAAACGTGATGACTAGACTGCGGATCATTATGCAAAATAAAAAATGTTTGCATTGATTGCAAGACACAGGAGCTAAATAAAATTTTTTTATTAAGCTTAATTTTCATATTGAACTGAAAGTAATACACTGATGTCCTTATATCTTCTTGATATGTCCACTGCTTTCAATTGTACGTACCCATTTTTGTCATAAATGCATAAAATCCGCAGTGCAGTGATCACATTTTTTAATTTTCATTTAATTAATCCTAAATATTTATAACGGGTGTAGTAACAGGTAAATATTTAATATAGTCTTAACTGGTGAAATTGATTTGCAAAAGTTTGAACTTAATTCGGAAAAGGGTGTACGACTCGCAGAAGGGTGGATTTGGAGTGCGAAACCTGTATACAATAACTTTTCATTAAAATTGCGTTACATTACAACGCTAATATATTTATCTTCAACTTCCTCAAATAATGTAAGATAAGGATTTAGCGTCTGCCGTTCATATTAATTTAACTTTACATAACGATATATACTTCATTATTATTTTTAAAGTGTTATACTAATGTATGCTATATAAACCAAACATGGTTTACGCCATCAAAAAAAAATTGTATAAAGAAAGAATTAAACCGACTTCAAAAAAACGCACTAAAAAGTATCAAATATGAAAATTTTCAATTTTGCGCCGTCTCCGAAAAGATTGTTTTGTATTTAAGTTCGTGTGTGCTCACATAAATGAAATGGAAATTATTTCATACTTTTTAGTCCATTTTTTCGAAGTCGGTTTAATTTTTTTTATAAAATTTTGTATTTCACTTTTTAGTGGAACGAGCAGAATTTGTAGAATATCGTTTGATGGTTTTTCGGTCGTATTGGTTATTTGCAATAAAAAGCGCAAAGAATGAAAAAATGCAAAATTTGTTTTCAAGGGACCAATCGGGAGACATACCCTAACAAAATGTAAAAGGTTTCGTTCCGATTGGTCCATCCATCTCGGCGTAATCGGTGAACATACATAGAAAAAAAGAGCGAAAAAGACGTGGCACATTTAGATCGAATTGAGTAATCTCGTCCTTTTTCGAAGTTAGTTAATAAAATAAATAATACCATAAACTAAGAACATTTCAAGGTCATAGTCACAGAAGGTCTTCTTTATTGGAAACTGTAGTACTCAACGCGCAGACCGAAAGCCTCGCCCACATTGCTCGTAGCCCTGATCCTTGACAACCTTGTGGAACAGCCTTATGAAAGACACATGGGTCTTCATTCACTTCGGATCCCTTCGGATCTGTGTGCTCCCAATTATGGCTGGCATCTTGACGAGATTGGATGACGTGCAATAGTCTATAGAGGATCGCGACCCAGCCGAATCCTAGTCGTTTACGGTGGTGAGGAACGAATGACGAATTTACATGGACCGCAAACTGCACGCCATCGGCCAGATCGTGCGGTCGGCTCGAGACTGAGCAGCTCAGAACTTGCTGTGCGGCTTTTCATCGAAATTCACCAAAGAGAGACAGAGAGGCGGGGGGGAGAGAAAAAAGCGGACAGTGTGTTTCAAGTCACAAGAATTCGCGTCGCGTATTCAACGAATTCGGAGTTGGACCTGAGAAAAACCCAGCCGACCGGAATATCACCGCGAAATAGCTTTTACCGGTCTCCGAACGAGACGTTGATAAATTAATCCAGACGGATAGGGATCATACGCGGATAGCCGAGGTTGATTATGCGGAACACAGATGTACGTTGAGCAGATTAAATGGGAGCTAGCCGGGACACTGGCAAGAAACTCCCGTTGGCTAGCGCGCCGAGCTCTCCGATGTCCATAAGTCACCACTTGGCTGTTTCGAGGGGTGTTCATATGAACATCTCGCTGACTCTAGCTTTTCTCCCCGACTGCAATTGATTTTTGAGTAATTCAGGTGAGACGGAAGGGTGATAGTTGAGTTGATCAACGGAATTAACATCGTTAGGAAATTAGATCCTCTCGCGGATCCCATTCAATTTTATCTATAGACGAATTTCATTTTACGGTTTCAGTGATTAGAACTTTATTGTAGTTCATATATAATTTCTTAAAAAGGAGAAAATTTATATCTATTATATGCTTAGACATTCTCCTATAACTGTACATTAACAAAATGAAAGTACAGTAATTCTTCGATCGGAGTCTCAACACCCGTGTTTTGAACGGACTTGGGTAGCGTAGAGAGGCTATTTTTCTATGACTCCGTCGACCGCGCCGAGACTTCAAACGACGAGCCGAACATAGAGAAGGACAGAATGAAATAGGATCGCGTGGCCGAAGAATGTCGCTGTCGCCGGCACAGTTTAAAGGCCCGTGCGTCATCACAATGAAACACCAAAATCTTAACTTCTTTATTTTCTATGATATCATGATGGGACTTTAACTAGCGTATTCCTGACGTTTTTCTGATTAAAATGGTACCAAAAACGATATAATTGGGCCAATATTTAGTGGTTTAATCGACGATGAAAGTTTCGAACGCAACGAAGATCAGCAACAACGCGGGCTTTTGAACTGTGCCGACGGCGGCTACTGTTCGCGTCTCTTTCTTTCCAATACGCTCTTCTTCGTTGCGTTCGAAACTTTCATCGTCGATTAAACCACTAAATATTGGCCCAATTATATCGTTTTTGGTACCATTTTAATCAGAGAAACGCCAGGAATAAGCTGGTTAAAGTCCCATAAACCGATCATTAAAATTAAGAAGTTTGAGACTTCGATTCAGTCGAGTCAATGTGTGGTGTTCACACCGATATACCCGAGCCGAGATCAATCATCGCCGCCCTACGGCGCGGCGCAGCGTTGGCCGGCAGTGGAGTGAGTAGGCACTGGACTACGGTTAGATAGGCGACCCAGGACTCCGATTGAAGAATTACTGTAGTATTTCATTTCGATTTAAAGGAAATTAGTAGGATACATATTTACTGGACTCTGTACAGAATCTTCATCACGAGTCAGACACGATATTGTAGGGGAATAGGTCAACTATTGAATTGACAAGAGCAAAGTCGAGAAATTGTGACCGGGCACGCGGCTCTCGTCGATGGAGATCCGATCTTTAAGAAGAAAGCGACCGGGGGGAGTATATCCCGCTATTGCAACTTGTCGATAAGGAGAAATATTCTCCCGGCACGGTGTGCACGAACGAGTGAGAAGAATGGAGGCTCGCGAGCCGGTTGAATCGGGCGGCAGAAGAGCTGGAGGAGGAAGATGATACGTGGAAACCACCACGTACGATCATATCCTTCCCCCGGATCTTCTCCACCCCCGGGGCCGCGTTATATATTCCAATTCGATAGACACGTTTTTCCAATGTCTGATAGGAAAATGGCTGACTCTATCGATAGCCCGGTTTCGGATTACCCGTTCGCTGGGATAACGACGACGGGGCCGGGGGGTGGGTGGGGCAAACATGAATGGTGGGGAGAGTCTGGTTACCCAGGATAGAGAGTTGAAAAAGAATTTCCTGTGGATATCTTCGACACCCGTCCGCAGAGTATCGATTCGATCGGCTCCAACGCTTAAACGATGGACAAAAGCGACGACAAGTACCGGAGAAATGCGAGCGGGGCCCGTAAACGATTTACGAACGGTGTCTTCGCACCCGATAAACCCGTCGAAACGAACGCGTTACGCTAACGAGGCTCGCGTACCGATCCGTCACTGACACCTCGACGCACACAGGACTCTGACAATCGCGAGGGCAACGTCTTTCGACTAGGTCCTCCCGTCAAGGATAACTGATGCGCTGCCATTTGCGAACGGGACGCTGATCTTTGGTAACTGCGCGTCGCTTCCAGAATAGGGCAATAATCAACTAATATTTAAGACTCTAAAGAGCTTCAATAAAAAAAATCAAATAATATTTAAAAATGACTAATAGTCTTTTTGAATGTTAGTTATAACAAAATAGTCATTAGTCAACACTTTTTGATTAGTTAGCGATAACTAATTAATAATATTAATATATGTTAATCGCACAATAGTGACTGATGACTAAAGATTGATGACTGATCATCAACTACTAATTCACTAATAGCTAACGATTACCTAAAGTTGTAACTAATTATTTGCCATTTAGTTATCACTAACTAATCAAAAAGATTTGACTAATGACTATTTTTCTATGACTAACATTCAAAAAGACTATTAGTCATTTTTAAATATTAGTTGATTATTGCCCTACTCTGGTCGCTTCTCGATAAGAAGTTCTCGTAAGGCTAAAGCAGAGTTGGGCAAAAATCAACTAATAATTAAAAATGACTAATAGTCTGATTGGTTGTTAGTCAAAACTTAAAAAGAGTCAGTTAAAACTTTTTGATTAGTTAGTCATAACTACATGGCACTAGTTAGTCACAACTCTAAGTAATCGTTAGTTATTGCTTATTAGACTATAATTAAATTATTATAGTGATGATTAATCATTAGTTAGTTTAAATCACTGGTGAGCAACCCGCGGCGTATTGTGGGCCAAAAGTGGAAACATAAGACTACGCGCGGGCCGCAACCGGCAACGAACGCAATATTAAATACTTTGTTGCGTCGCGCCGCGCCGCACAGTGGTCCGGATCCAGAAATTCAGTGACATTTTGTCGAAAAATGAACTTTCTCATATTGACATGTACAAAGTTTGTATTGCTTCATAAATATCTATCTACATCGAAAATAAAGAAATTAATAAAATATCATTAAAATTGTAATCGCGACGAACACTTAAACTTGGGCATTTTGAAAATAGCCTGTTTCGCAGAAAAAAGATACTTATCTTTATCTGGATGCCCTGACACACCTGTTTAATATTTTTCCTCTGTTCTTCTTTTAAAATGAAGAGAATTCCATTACGATAAAAATTTACACTGACAATTTAAAATTAATTTAAATAATGTATTAAAAAAATAATGTACAGTGAAGGCTCGGAAATTGTCAAAATTCTTCATCTTTGATACGGAATATCTTTTGAGTTCCAATTAGTACCGCATGTTTACAAATTGTACAATGTTCAGTACACTTTTCCCTATATAGTTATGCACGATTTACTACCAACATCGTCCATCGACGCAAGTTATTAGTGATTCAAGTGTATCCATCACTGCGTCGAGCGCCAGGATTGTGCGAGACGCGAAGAACCTCGCGCGCGTGCGAGCGGACTGTTTTGATTGTAGCCTACAGTCAATTGTTTATTATATGCTGCTATAAAAGTAAAATCACAAAATAAAAAGAAAAGGCCGCTAGATCATAGATTTAAGTAAATCAACCAGTAAAGTAAGTAAAATGTTATTAAAAATAACTAAACAAACACTAAACGTATTAAATTATTTATCATTAAAAAGTGATTATTTTTTCATATTTTTCAGTGAAAGTTTCATCAGAATAACTTTTACGATTCAAAAGCTGTGGCAGTATCACAGAACTTCTCGGTATGGACGAAAAAATTTTTATTATAAATTATTACAAAAAATAGTTTGTGAACTTATATGTAAACAAATTTATTATCAATAACAAAGTATGAATGAAAATTAATTAATAAATATTGTTTAACAAATGCAAAAAATATTTAATTATCTATAATTAAAAATGACTATTTTACCACGTTTTTATTAGCTCGCTTTCTTGTTTGTTTGTTTGTTTTTTTAAATATTTTTAGTGAAAATTTCATTGCAATATCTCTAATGGTTCAAACGTTATAACAAAATGTCACTGAATTTCTCGATCCGGACCACTGTGCGCCGGATTCCGGCGGGCTGCAGGCATTTTGCTAGCGGGCCAAATGCGGCCCGCGGGCCTGCGGGTTGCTCATCACTGGTTTAAATAATCAGTCATCAATCTTTAGTAATAAGTCACTATTGTGCGATTAACATACATTAATATGTATACTTAAACTGTATCGGAATTTGCAGTGACCAAACGTGTCATAATCTGTATTTTATATGTTTATAAACTAATAGGATATTTTTTTGTTATTATTATATCTTATTTTAACTTATAACCATTTTTAGTCATTAGTCATAGAGAAATTCTGATTGCGTATTTAGTCATTAGTTATGCCATTATAGTCAGTATTCAATATTCATCCTTAATAAAAATTTAGTCATTATTCGTTAGTCATTACGCTCAAATACTTATGTAGTCATTACTCATAGTCACGCTCAAGTATTTACTTAGCCATTAATTATTAGTCACTTTTGTAGAGCTTATGAAGTTATTAGTCAATAATCATAATTGTGACTAGCATTTGCACAACTCTGGGCTAAAGGTAGATGTTGTGACATCATGATAGTAGTGTTAGTAACACTTTTTTCCAATTTTCTTTTGCCCGATTTCAACGTTAATAATCGTTCAAGATCATTCAAGGTAATTTGACTCACCTTGTATCGACTGATGAGACAAACATTTCTTTCCAAGGGATAATCCCATAGTTTATTTTTGGACTTTCGACCAGCTCCAATCGCGAAACATCGATCTAAACAGCCCGTCCGTCGCGGCCCGACAAACGATAACAGAATTCTGTTTGCGTCTGGTCCGACGACGCTGTCGCCCGAGAAACTTCTAACGAGATCAAACGGCGCTGGCAAAAAAAAACCCGCTGATAAGTATTCCGATTAACAAAAGTTTCTCCCCGGAATTTTTCAGTGGCCTCATCAAAAAGTTCGCCGCTGTAGGGGCGAGTGGGAGGTGGGGGCTAGAGGAGGTGATGAAAAAATAGAGGAAAGTTGCCGCGGTAACCGAGCCCCGGCGAAAATGAATCGCTCCCTCTTTCCTTTCGCTTCTTTCCGAAGCGGGGACAAACAGCGATCCGAGGAGACACAATTACGCGATAGCTCTAATTAGTCGAGCGACCACGATGCTACTATCGGGCGACGGAAGAAGTTCAGGTAATTATCTAGAATTGCTGGTATTGGAATATGTCGTCAAGGTCGCCGTTCGAAACCATTTTTCTCAAAACGTCCCCGTATGACGTGAAAACAATTTTGGAAAAGATTACAATTTATCAGTAGTGGAGAAAATACTAAAAAGTTGGATAATTATACAGAAAAGGGTACACCTCACCTAATAATTCTTATATACCATTATGCACAATATGTTTTACATTATTAAAATAATTTATAATTTTCTCAAACAATGTTAGAATTTAGAAACAATGTAACACCTATTTAATGTAAGCTAAATGTAATAATATTGTACTTGCTATATAAACTTGGTTTAGCAATAAATAAATAAAATTATTAAATTTGTATTCAATAAATTACTGAACGTATTTCATATTTTAATCAACTACTGAAAGTATTGTACAGGCTATTATATCGGTTTTACATGGATAAAGTGAAGAAAATCATATATTACGAATATTTAAAAAATACGTTTTGTAGACCTGTGTCAATTTATTCTGAAAATTACCACTTCCAAAAAGTGCACTGTCACGTCCGGTGGTTCAGCCATCAATAATAATTAAATATAATCAATAATCTATTACATATACTTTTGAATTTCTTTTTATGTTTAATCTAATAATGTTGTACGAGAAACTAATATTCAATATTCTTGTTAAATCAAATCGAACTATCGTATATTATACCACATTGCGTGCGATAGAATTAAGAAATTCGTACTTCGATCGAATCGTCTTGAGCGAAGGAACTGCGTAGCGAGGTTGTTTCATGAAATGACCAGATCACTTCCAAAAATGAATCATGATCTAAAATCCGCTGAAGACTGTCCATCGAGAATCGATGAGTAATAATTGTTCGTCACCCCATGTGCGACGTAAAAGTAATTCGATCTGGCCAGGGGAGCTACAGATAAGAAAGCAGCTAAGAAGAAATGGATCCAGGAAATGCGCAGGGTAATAAGATCTAGCTATGACGATTATGACGACAACAATCGCCTGACGAAATAGACGAGACAAAGGATTGATTAGTCTATAAAAGGGATGGCTCTTGAAGAAGTCCAGTTCAGTCCATATTCAAATTTGTTGGTAGAGAGACGGGAAGTGTGTTTGGTTGTTTAGTGGAGAGACATAAAAGTATAAAAAAGGTTCAGGGCGTGTACACCCGCCGGATTGTCAACATCGTTATCATCGACCATTGTATAAGAAGCGATAGTTTTTTATCCGAGCTAAAACCAGCAAACGGTAATTACTAACAAATTATAATAAGATTTTCGATAAAACTCTATGTATCCGAAATTTGACGCTTAAAATATAGTTCTGCTTATATTTTTTTATTCAAACAAATCAAAACTTCAAATCATTTTTAAAGACTATACCCATCTTCGATCTCTTCGTACCAGTTCCTCAAATAAAATCACTTAGAACATTAAGAAATCCTCGATTACCCGAACCGAAGCCGGTGAATGCAGGTAGGTTCAAAACTGCGTTATATCTCAATTATAATCGTTTCAATCATTTCAATCTATTAAAAAATTAAATTTCAATATTTTCTATTCAAAATCTAAAATACGTCCACCTCAGGACGTAACATTACAAATTTTTGGTGACAGCGTGGTGGGATACGACGCAGGAATTGAGGATTTCATTTTATTTTATTTTATTTTGTCGTAAACACTAGTTTTCCAAATTTTTAACAATGGCAACTGGTGGAGAAATCAAAGGTGATATTCAGACAGAAGTATTAAAGCAAGCAATCGAAGAAATTAAAAAAGCACAAGAAAATAATAAATTCATAGCGGAACTTGGCCCTAAATTTAGGGAATTTAACGAACAAATTGCACAAATGCAGGATACATTGCGATCATTGTCTAACCCGAACAAGACTGAACAAACGACACCGACAATAGAATATGTAACTTCCGACAAGACTGCGACAGGAAATCCAATTCGTATTAAGGACGCGTTACAGACAGTACCGGTATTCGATGGTCATAAGCCATCAATATTTCAATTTTTAAGAGCATGCGAAAGAGCTAAATCCATGCTCCCAGCGAATCAAGAACCATTTTTGGTTAAATTACTTACAAATAAACTTAAAGGACATGCGTTTATGGCTATCGAAGATTCGGATGTTAGTACTGTAAAAGAATTTGCCACAAAAATTAAAATCATGTTCGGTGCTCAAAAAACACTCAATCAATATAAGGGTGAACTAGGCAATATATTTAAAAAACCAAATGAGAGCATGTTAGATTATATAAGCCGCACAAAAGATTTAAGACTAGCAATTATGGATGAAGAAAATAATCAATATGGGGAGTTATCCAGAAATATGGAAATTATAATCGACAATGACGTATTAGAAGCTTTTTTAAGAGGATTACCACCTAACATTTGTGTTAGAGTGCAATTAGAAGGAAATAGAAATCTAGAAGAAGCATACGCCAATGCAATCAAAATTTCAAAACAAATGCAACAAGAAGAGGAGCGGATGAGACCGTTCTTTTCTAACATCAGAGATCGTAGAAACTCGTCTCAGTCGCAATATCGATATCAACCTGTCATGAACAAGTATCAACAGTCTCCAAGAGACGATAACAACTCAGCATCACGCTGGCGTTCCGACCCTACGAATAACAATGATAGGAGCGACAACGGCAATCTGAGACCCAACAGACAAGCAGGGATCAGTAATCAAGCCGAAACAAATAATCCACCTGTTACTTGCAATTATTGCAAAAAACTAGGTCATACGATCAAAGAATGTTATAAATTTAAAGCTAAAGTGGAATCAGGGGAAATTGTACCCTATTCCCAACAAAAGTCGGGAAACGGAAAGTTCTCCCAAGGGAACAGCGGCGCACCCAAAGTAGCAAATTTCATAGAGCGCCAATCCATAATGAAGATCGATGCATCTACACCGAAGATGTCACCGACAGAAATTTCGACACTCAAAAAGAACGACTCACCAGGAACGAGTCATTCGAAAGAAGTGAAGATCAAGGAGTCAAAGACGAAGGAGGAAGAAATCAACCTAGAAGGGTTATCAATATTCAATTAGATTCGAGAAAAAATACTCCCACTATAATGATCACTTCACCAGATCTTCAAGGAATAACTACTCTTTTAGTGGACTCAGGTTCGGAAGTCAACCTCATCAAGGAATTCATAGTCCCAATGAACGTGGACATGAACACAGAAAATGCTATTCATATTCGAGGAATCTCGACCGAGGTCCTGGCCACCCTAGGGACGGCATCAATCAGGATAGCAGGTCATCCAGTATTATTCCATGTTGTTAGCAACCGAATATCGATAGATCAAGACGGAATCTTAGGATCCGAATTCTTATTAAATCATCAAGCAAATGTTGACTATTCCGCGAAACACGTAAAATGGGAAAATACGTATATACCATTTTTCGAAAAACAGCAAGTAACTGTTCCAAAGAGAACATCAATTCCACTAATAGTAAATATAATCAATCCTGAAATACAGCAGGGTTATATTCCTCAAATTCCTGAAGGAAAAGGAATATTTATTGGAGAAACCGTGGTCAGTAATAATAAAGGGAGAGCATACATAAGAGCAACGAACGCGACATTGAAAGACTATGTCCTCGACATACCTATCGTGAAACTCGAACCGTTCGAAGAGATTACAAATCAGCCGGTACATACTCATCAAGTAGCAATGGCAACTTGCCGCAATCGACTTGAGGATATATTGGAACTATTAAGACTTGATCATCTCAATGAAGAAGAAAAGAAAAATATTTTGAAATTAATTGAGCACAATCAAGATAGGTTTCATATTCCTGGAGAAACCCTCGAAGGCACTGATGTGCTACAGCACAAAATTTATACTGCAGATGATGTTCCAATAAATACTCGACAATATCGTTTTCCACCAATTCATAAAGAAGAAATCAATAGACAGGTACAGGAATTATTAGAAACAGACGTGATCGAATCATCGACATCACCATATAATTCGCCAGTATGGATCGTGCCAAAGAAAAAAGATTCTCAAGGAAATAAACAATGGCGTCTCGTAATTGATTATCGTAATTTAAATGAGAAAACAATTGGTGATGCATATCCTCTACCTAATATAACAGAAATTTTAGATCAACTTGGAAGTGCCAAATATTTTTCCATATTTGATTTAGCTTCCGGATTTCATCAAATTAAAATGGCACCTGAGGACGCTCATAAGACAGCATTCTCAACACCTTATGGTCATTTTCAATTTAAAAGAATGCCTTTTGGATTGAAAAATGCTCCAGCCACATTTCAACGTTTGATGAATAGTGTGCTAGCAGGACTTCAAGGATCTGAATTATTCGTATATCTAGATGATATAGTCATATATTCAAGTTCTTTGCGAGAGCACGAAATTAAATTCAATAAACTAATGGATCGATTACGCATTGCACGATTGAAATTACAACCTGATAAATGTGAATTTTTACGTCACGAAGTAACCTACTTGGGACACATAATTAGTGAAAATGGTTTGAAACCTGATCCGAAGAAAATAGAAGCTGTACAAAATTTCCCGAATCCAAAGAATGTGAAACAAATTAAGCAATTTTTGGGATTAGCTGGATATTATCGAAGATTTATACCAAACTTTTCTGCAACTGCTAAACCATTGACAGATTTATTAAAGAAAGAAGTCACTTTTGAATGGAAGGAGATGCAGGAAAAATCTTTTCAAATTTTACGAGAAGCTCTTATAACAGAGCCTATACTACAGTTTCCAGATTTTTCAAAAACATTTAATCTCACTACTGACGCTTCCGCATATGCTATCGAAGGAATTCTTAGCCAAGGTACAATTGGAAAGGACCTCCCTATAGCGTACGCTTCTCGATTATTAAATGCAGCTGAACAAAAATATTCTACGATAGAAAAAGAATGTTTAGCAATTATTTACTGCATTTCTCATTTTCGGCCATACCTGTACGGCCGTACGTTCAATATAATAACAGATCATAAACCTTTAGTTTGGTTAAATTCCATCAAGGATCCAACTTCTAGATTATGGAAATGGAAATTGAAACTATCGGAATATGAATACAAAATTCATTACAAACAAGGCAAAACCAACGCTAATGCTGATGCCTTATCTCGAAACCCTCCAGAAATCTGTCTACCGTTACGAAAACACAGGAAATTAACTAGGAAAAGGATTTTGTCAACATCATCAGAAGAAGAAGAAGAATTATCCGAATCAGCTCATAAGAAAAGGAAACTTGATGAATCAAGTGAAACAGAAACGAGAGAATTAAGATACTCATTGATCAAGAAGAGGAAACTTCCATCTACTTCATCGGAAGATTCACCTCTACCAGATACAGTACGAAAAAAGAGAAAAATGGAAATGAAAGAATTTTTAACGATCCTTGCTTGCCTCCGTTACATTTACATTGATGAGTGTTGAGCCATAATAAAATAATATATTTTGTAGTACCATTTACTAACAATATCATTTCTTCTCCCATTACTCTACATTTTACAAGTATAAAAACTATTAACTAATATTAAATAAAAGCGTTAGAAAAATTAGCGAAAATAACATATTTTTGGTGAAATTAACATTAAAAAAAACCCTAACACATCTGTTACAGAAAAATGTTAAGCCATAATAAAAAATAGATAAGAATGTCATTAGCGAACTTAATATACTAAGCGATAAGAAATATTTGTTACCGAAAATGTTGAGCCTTTGGCTAATATTCATGTTAATACGACTCTCGTGCACCATTATTGAATACAATAGTAATGGGCACCACCTAAACGTGACAATATTTTCCCTTAAAAAACATCAATGACTGTGACATCAACCACGTCACCACGAAAACGGAAGAACTCGTAGAGATTGTAGTCAAATGTTAATACATCCAAATTGGCTACCAGTAGGAATGGACTCATCACATTTGGATCTTTTAGTGCAGGAGTATTACCTGTGTTCATCATCTTTAAATTCTTTAAGATGATACTCGACACCGTAATACACGGTTATCAGCTACACTCCGTATACGAATGAGGATTCGCCTTGTGCGGAGCCGCATGGAGTTCGCTGACACATCATCTCGTACATCGAGTTGATAAGCGAAGAAACAAACTCCCTACAGCTGACGAGTCCATCCACCTTCACGACATTCGACTCCAGGTCGATCAACCAAGTACATCTGAGTTCAATAAAGTAGTCAAGGAACTTGAACAAATTTCCTCCGGAAATTTGCTTTCTAAAGGGGGAGGTGTCACGTCCGGTGGTTCAGCCATCAATAATAATTAAATATAATCAATAATCTATTACATATACTTTTGAATTTCTTTTTATGTTTAATCTAATAATGTTGTACGAGAAACTAATATTCAATATTCTTGTTAAATCAAATCGAACTATCGTATATTATACCACATTGCGTGCGATAGAATTAAGAAATTCGTACTTCGATCGAATCGTCTTGAGCGAAGGAACTGCGTAGCGAGGTTGTTTCATGAAATGACCAGATCACTTCCAAAAATGAATCATGATCTAAAATCCGCTGAAGACTGTCCATCGAGAATCGATGAGTAATAATTGTTCGTCACCCCATGTGCGACGTAAAAGTAATTCGATCTGGCCAGGGGAGCTACAGATAAGAAAGCAGCTAAGAAGAAATGGATCCAGGAAATGCGCAGGGTAATAAGATCTAGCTATGACGATTATGACGACAACAATCGCCTGACGAAATAGACGAGACAAAGGATTGATTAGTCTATAAAAGGGATGGCTCTTGAAGAAGTCCAGTTCAGTCCATATTCAAATTTGTTGGTAGAGAGACGGGAAGTGTGTTTGGTTGTTTAGTGGAGAGACATAAAAGTATAAAAAAGGTTCAGGGCGTGTACACCCGCCGGATTGTCAACATCGTTATCATCGACCATTGTATAAGAAGCGATAGTTTTTTATCCGAGCTAAAACCAGCAAACGGTAATTACTAACAAATTATAATAAGATTTTCGATAAAACTCTATGTATCCGAAATTTGACGCTTAAAATATAGTTCTGCTTATATTTTTTTATTCAAACAAATCAAAACTTCAAATCATTTTTAAAGACTATACCCATCTTCGATCTCTTCGTACCAGTTCCTCAAATAAAATCACTTAGAACATTAAGAAATCCTCGATTACCCGAACCGAAGCCGGTGAATGCAGGTAGGTTCAAAACTGCGTTATATCTCAATTATAATCGTTTCAATCATTTCAATCTATTAAAAAATTAAATTTCAATATTTTCTATTCAAAATCTAAAATACGTCCACCTCAGGACGTAACAGCACAAAACCTTGAAAACCAGAATACTACCGTAACGATCGAATCTTTATTTTTGTGCTAAAAGAAGCTTAAACGCAAACCCCAGAAAGCTAAAAGTCATTACCAGAAGCTAGTCACCGACTTCGAGATATATTTCAGCCTTCGACGGAGTATCAGCATAAAACTCCTCGGATTAAGCATCGAAATCCTCTGAAGAGTAAAAGCCACTATTGAGATTTTTACGAGCCGCAAAACCGTCTGCCCCCTAAGTACCCATCAAAAGAATCATTTGCCCGGAAGTTACGCGTGCCAACGATTATTTTCGAGCCGAATTTCCGGCGAGCCAATTCACCGAAAACACGCGGTCGGAAATGTCTGAGCTGTAACACGGATCACGAGGTCGCCGAACGGCTTTTCCGATGAGAACATTCCAGGGGAAAATTGTCTATTTAGAAGGGAGGCTGTGGGTACACCCACCGAAAAAAACCGGGAAGTGGACAGGAAAGGAAACTGCCAGTCGTAACTATAAAAGCCACACGTGATTCTTGTTCCGAGGGGTCGTGTCTCGAAGCAACGTGTTGCGACTGTAGGTCGTAGGGTCAAGGATATTTTTCTTGATCATTTTTACATAAAATCAGCGAACACGGAGTGCTTGAATCCTGAGAGGTTCGATTAAGGAAGAAGCTTGAATTCATAGTATATTCACAAACGAATTAAATCGGAGTGCACTTTCTTAAAAAAAAACATTTTGCAGCTTCAATCGAATTAGCAGCAGAATTATGTAAAAATATATAAAGATATCAGACCACCCTCATGAGAAATTACTAGATAAATTGATTCGTTCGAAAGCATACTAAGACAGAAAATTAATTAAACTTCCGCGGGAACTCGCTATTGAAGTTTTCCATAAATAATACAGGCTAGTCACGGTGACTGCGAAGTACGTCCGACGTAAAAATGGAGGAACAACGTCGCGCGGGTTTGTCTGAATTGAATTTAAAGGATAACAAAAGCCGTGTCGGAGCATGAAAAACCGACGAAAGACATCGGAAATAAACATAAAAGAATTTTAATGTCTGTTATCTTGGAGTTTCCGCAGGAGCACCGGTGTTCGTCGAACTTTCATAGCTTTTTCAACATTCTTCAAACTCGTTAAGACTCTTCCAAGTCTCGTTGAACGGGCTTCGAGCAGTCCGCGTTCGGATTCGAAGCTTGGTTTTCCGCTGTTAAGACGGCCGAGAGAATCGAGCGCGCATCACTGCGAGTTCCGTTCGGCAGTATCTCCGTTTCCCGCCATTTGTCTCCATTTTCTATGGAATACAACTCGAGATTCTTCTTGTCCAGGACGACTTTACCTATTGTTCGCGGCCGTCCGGAAACGACTGTTATCATTTAACCGTGCCGCGACAAGGGGAGCCGTTATAAAACACCGCTTTGCAAACTGTAAACACATAAATATTATCGGCGCACGGGATTTTATTTGCTCGTTCTCGATTTTTACAATCGAATTATCGAATCCGTGCGCCACTGTGTAAATAATATTTAGCAGCCGGGATTTTATTTCTGCCGGTATTTTCCAGGCCAAATGCGCGCTCGCGTTTCGCGCACGTCAATTCCGCGAACGACCCGCCATAAAGCATTGATTGCGTTAATGACGCGAAAATCGAATGTTTGCTGTTTCGAACCGACGACTCCGCCTACGCGTTTCAATCGACCTCGATATATTACTACCTCCAACAGGTTCACTGCAATTTCTTAGTGTCTCGAAAAGTTGGTGAAAATACGGTTCTTCAAATCTTGCGTGAGATGAAAAATTTTGGTCGTCTGAGAGCACAAAAATGTACCCATGTGACGTTGTTATGCATCGAAAGATTGAAACCTAACCCAGACCGTAAACAAGATTATGTAGGATAAAGCGTGAAGCTATTGTGCGAGATTTTCATTGAACGAGAATTATGAATGACCACGCGGATTTGTGTAATTGTGTTTCCGCTATTAGATGGACGAATTAATTTGCAGCTCGTTCCACGTGCTTATTTACATTAAGCCGTGCGTTGTACTATGGTATGCATTTTGCGATTTTACTAAACTGCGGACTTTACGCATTCATGCGAAGAATGAAGATATTGAACGAATTTAAGAAGCACTGTGGTATTAGTTTTCAATCTATTAATGTTATCAAAGAAATAAATAAAAATGTCTACACAAATATCTCCTGCATCTTGCAATTAATATTTATAATCGTTGTTTCGCACGAAATGATTGTTTACCTGTTCGCGATCAATAAATTCGCGCATTCCATGATCACGTAATTTTCGGAAAATTAATTCGCCCGTTCTCTTCTACAAGCGTTTTCCGTTTTACATTTTAGAGAAGATTCGGACAACGATTTATGCGCATTCCACTTTGTTCGATGCATCGGAGGGTAGAACGCGCTCGTTTGAAAGCGTCCGTGTGATCTTAGCTTGTACGAGGCACCCGTTCATTAGAAAAGCAATCGACGATGTCGATTAACCCTTTGTCCCGAGGGATTTCACAAAGCAGAGGGGTCGGAGGGGGAAGTCGGGTTAATCCTGAATCAAGATTAGTCGGCAGTTTCGGCGAATGCATTATCGGAGTCGGCCAGGAAAGTTGCAAAGTGAGGTATTAGACTCTGATACCGGCTGGTATTTTCTTCTTCCCCGGGGGTGGTGCAGTTTAAGCTCGCGCGCTTATATCTCCTGAGAACTATCTCGCTGCGGAAGCGATAAGGCACGATCGGTTGTTTCGAATTTGTTTGAAATTCTACTTGGACCGTAGAAAAAGTTCCCGCAAGAACTTCGCAATAGATACCCGGCCGTACACCCCCCACCTCCGCGCAACCCAACAGGAAACTACTATTCCCATGAATGGAATTTGCATTAGGTAATCCCACATTTAACTGGTTACCCCGACAGCTGAAATCTGTGTTTTATTCAGTTCAACGCGGCCAAGTAAAACGAGCATTCCGAAAAACCTGTAAGGTTTCGCTGGAACACGCCGTGAACATGCTGCAGGTTGCGGATTGAACGAGTCTTGACGAATTTATTAGGTGCGCTAATTAATTTGCAGCCCTTTCTCCATATTGCTTTTTTATTTTTACGTACCTGCCTGCTAAAGTGAATTTGAAAAAGAATTTTATGATAAAAATGGGTAGGCTTTAAAACAGTAGACACATACATTATAAAAATACAGTCTAGCCTTGGGAATAGTCTCGCATAAAAAGCTGAATTTATATTTATATTTATACCATTTTATTATTAAATCTATAAATACATAAATTGTTTTATTATTTTGTCCAACGCTTTAACTTGAACATCAACAGTCGGAATATTTTTCCTAATAGAATTTTCAGGATTGACGCAGATCATTCCAAATTTATTCATTAATTTCTAATATACCGTTCTCTGACTCATGATCGAATGCAATACGTTAGAGTTCACTAATGTTAGGAGACGACCTACAGCTGGAACAGTAGAATAAGGACGACCAGTGGTTAGACAAGTGCTCTTGGTCAGTTAAGGGAAATGTGGGAAGTCTATAACAAGTAGAATAGGAACTACTTGTAGTTAGACCAGGGCATGGTGCAGGCAAGTAGAACAGGACAGTTCTTGGTCGGACAAGTAACAGAGGACCGATTCATGCTCTGGCAAGAGGAGTAAGGGCGGTCTGTGGTCAAACAAGTGGAACGAGCATAATCTACCACTGAAAATAAGATTCTACGCGATTCCACTTTCTTAAAATTTACCTACAAAAATTGAACATTGCGTAAACATCCGCAGTCTACTCATTATGTTACATTCACATTCTCAACACATAATTAATACTTCAGAGAAATGAGTATAGACTTCTTCAACGAATGTACAGCACATGTTCCTCACATAATGTATACGAAAAGATAATCTTGAACGTAGTTTGCAAATTGGATAAAAGCAATTGTTGATTCTATGTCCCAGTTCACAGTTCCGTGGCTTGGGATTGTCTTCGTTAATTTGTCGCCGGTGATATTAGTTTCGAACCAAGCACTCCAGTCGGTTTAACATGCAAATACATTAAAATAAACAGTTCCAGCGAAATACCTACTACTGTAATAAATCCAGAGAAATTATCATTTGTTGAAGAAGTTCAATAGCGTGTCTGATGCATCGCCTCTGCAGTCGAGAGTTAAGTGGAGCATAATTAACATACAAACATTAAAATGGTCCGCATGATATAGCCCGCGGCTCGAACAAACCCGTTTTACAGAGAGCATATATTTACAGAATCATTTAATCGAACGAACTGAGGTTGAAACTCCTTTCCACTGAGTGTATTTACAACGCTTCGGCAATGCGAATAATGGTTCTAGTAATCTTTATGTCAAAAGAACGCGTACCGTGGAACACGGTTCTTGCGATCACAGTGAATGTAATCAAATATCGTGACCCATGGAAGATCCAAATGAAAAAATCGCCGATGGACAATCTGTCAATAAATCTTGAGAATAAATACGGCAAAATAGAAAACATGGCAGTGTGCTCGATACGTTTCTAGACAATGCTACGCATTAACTGTGCAACCTTTCCCATTGTTCTTGTGGCACGACGAGCTAAAGAAGCTTCGGAATAAGAAGCGAATTACCAGCGGCATGCATTCTCGAAGAGCAAGCGCCGGGAGAAACAAGGCTCGGCAGCTCTTTCCGCCGGTGAGTTTAATCGGACCGCGCGAGTGGTGTAATTTTCTTCCGAGAAATAATTGCCGGCATCGCAATTTGTGAACGCATAGTTGCGTTACGAACGGTTCCTCTCTCATTATTCACTCGCGTGCCGCGCGGGCTCGCACGCGCCGCACGTAATTATTTCTTTAATTTGACGAGAACAGTGCGCGGCGTTGTTTGATAAACGACGCGTTCTCATGTGTGTTCGGTGCCGTCGTCGCACCTACTTGCGCGCTAATTGCGAAAATACTTTATTAATCGTGAAGCACGCCGCCGAAGCAAGAAGAACCCGGGAATCGGACGTTTTGAAAAATTGCTTTCGCCTCTAATGACATCGGGCCTCCCCCGCCCGAAGCCTCGCTCGAACTTCCTCGACGTGTTCTGGGTCGCGTAAATAATGAATTTCAATCCTTGGATAACGATGGTTACGTTTCCGAGCGGAGGGAGACACAGAGAGAGAAGGAGAGAGTATATGTCGCGACTGTTCTCCTCCATCGTATCCAGCCGCTGAAATATTGCAGCCTGCTGCACACGGGCCCGCTAAAAATACGAACGATAGTTCATCCGTCAAAACGATAGCTTGATACATTTCATATCGGCCGACCGACGCCGTTAACCCCATCCCCCTATAACCTCTTCCCTCGCACCCCTTGAGAAACATCTGTTTGTTATCAACGCTTCATAGTTATGGATGAAACCGTCATTCGTATCTGCCAAGCAATCCTATATACGAAATCCACCTCCGCCTCGGTGTTTTCGAAGAAATTTGTTCGCGGGAAGAAACGTGAATAGGAGAGTAGTCCAGTGAAGAACGGCGATGAACAACGAGCGTGTGTCATTGTCAAATTCCATTCAACCACGGCTTAGAACGTTCCCGTGGCCCTGTATATGTTCGCATTAAGTTCACGCGCATGAAGCTTCTCGTTCGAAATAAATGGAAACTTGCGCCGAGCACAGTTTTATGAATATGCACGTATGCGAAAACGAATTTTCCGGAACCGCTGACCCTGTTTTCTCAAATTTTAATTTTTCTCCGAGAACCGTGTCCTCGCACGAATTGTTCCCCGTACTCGTTCGCTGTCTGCTGCTATACTCACTTTAGATATTCGGAAATACTTATTGGATAATGCTTCATTCGTTCATACACGGTTCGAATAAACATATTCATTCACGTTGTCCTCCAGTTTTACACTCTTTTGTAATGCATTCGTTTTAACATTAATTTTGGATTTACCAGAAAGTTGTAGGGTAATGTGTCCAAATATGGTATAGTCGTCTATTATGGCACTTCCTTATATCTTGTAAAAGAGAAGTCGCACTCTAGTGAGAAAATCCTCAAACAATAGCTTACAATCGCACCATTCTATAAAGGGTATAGCCGGATAAGCATGGGCCAGCGGCCCCCGCTCCGATTTTCCTGATTCCTGTCTTAAAACATCGTTTTATGTCTAAAAAAACATTGTGTAAAATTTCAAATGTCTACCCCCACCGATAAGGGTGATATTGAGGTAAATTCCCCCGCACTTAAATGCAATTTGCTCTAAAACGAGAAAAGATATCGACATGGGATAAACGGCAATAAAAGATATAGATACACTCTATATTTCAGATTTTTTTCAGAATTTTTTGCTAATTATTTATAGTTGAAAATAATTAATTAATTTTTTGGGAATTTTTTTAACTATCTTCCCCTAGGTTCACACCTACCAAAAAATTCTAAAATATTGCTATGATTCTAACCTATTTTATAAAAAAATCTCAGAAGTGTCCGTTTGGTGGAACAGTGTCAAAAAAAATAAAGTATGCCGGCGAACGCTCGGTTTGATCAGTAACGACGCAGCGACCGATTCCCCTTGCGGCGGCTAGTGACGGGAGCGAACGGGAAGTCGGCGCTTTTCTTGTTTTTTTCTTTTTTTTATATGTATTTATAAACTAAACGATTTTTATTGTCTAGAATATAATTGTTTAGACTTCTAACTGTAATCATGTATTAGAAGATTTAGTCGCATTTTTACATGTATCAGCTTTTCCGTACAAGCGCCGACTTCCCGTTCGCTCCCGTCACTAGCCGCCGCAAGGGGAATCGGTCGCTGCGTCGTTACTGATCAAACCGAGCGTTCGCCGGCATACTTTATTTTTTTTGACACTGTTCCACCAAACGGACACTTCTGAGATTTTTTTATAAAATAGGTTAGAATCATAGCAATATTTTAGAATTTTTTGGTAGGTGTGAACCTAGGGGAAGATAGTTAAAAAAATTCCCAAAAAATTAATTAATTATTTTCAACTATAAATAATTAGCAAAAAATTCTGAAAAAAATCTGAAATATAGAGTGTATCTATATCTTTTATTGCCGTTTATCCCATGTCGATATCTTTTCTCGTTTTAGAGCAAATTGCATTTAAGTGCGGGGGAATTTACCTCAATATCACCCTTATCGGTGGGGGTAGACATTTGAAATTTTACACAATGTTTTTTTAGACATAAAACGATGTTTTAAGACAGGAATCAGGAAAATCGGAGCGGGGGCCGCTGGCCCATGCTTATCCGGCTATACCCTTTAGTACCGATCCTCCGCCAATTGTGTCTCCACGTGTTGAATATATTTGTGGTTGGATTTTCGATTGTGTCTTTCTCGAGGAAGGTAAGTGATTTTGAAATGTTCGAACTTGAATGTAGTTTCAGTTTATTTCTATTAATGTTTGCCAACTGTTGGTTTGGGCTGAAATTCATTTTCTCTTTGTCAGTAGCTAGTATTATCACTCCACGTAAAGTTCCTAATATGGCACTACCAAGGGTTCCCTAATATGGGTATAGCTGTTGACATTCTTGGCGTGGGTGCCGAATATGGCACTAGGTGTCATATTAGGGACTCAAGGTGAACCATATTAAGAACCCCTTTCGCTCGAACCTGCAAATGACACACCACAAAGAAAGATATTTTTCCCAAGCTGTATTAATTTTTTAACTAACTTGACTCCAGAATCTTATAGCGAGGAAATGCATCTACAACTGGTAATTTTTTGGACGAAAAAGAGCATTCCAAAATAATCAAAAAATGACCAACAAAAAGTGGTTCATTAGGGACTCAAGGTGTACCATATTAAGAACCCCTTTCGCTGGAACCTGCAAATGACACACCACAAAGAAAGATATTTTTCCCAAGCTGTATTAATTTTTTAACTAACTTGACTCCAGAATCTTATAGCGAGGAAATGCATCTACAACTGGTAATTTTTTGGACGAAAAAGAGCATTCCAAAATAATCAAAAAATGACCAACAAAAAGTGGTTCATTAGGGACTCAAGGTGTACCATATTAAGAACCCCTTTCGCTGGAACCTGCAAATGACACACCACAAAGAAAGATATTTTTCCCAAGCTGTATTAATTTTTTAACAAACTTGACTCCAGAATCTTATAGGGAGGAAATGCCTCTATATCTAGTAATTTTTTGGACGAAAAAGAGCATTTTAAAATAATCAGAAACTGACATCAACAAAAAGTGGTTCATACTTGGGCACTTTACCCTACCTTTTTAGAGTACCAAAAATTAAAAAAAATAAAACTGGCACATTGTTGTTCATGTATTTCAATAGCTCAGACAACCAAAATTTTCCATCTTACGCAAGATTTGAAAAATCGTATTTTAGTCAACTTTTCGAAGCAAATACATACTTCACTGTGTGAGGGTACGAAATATTTAAAAATCAACCGGGGTGTTTCGTACCATAATCTCTCTATTTTTCAAATATTCTGCAATATAATTACAGCTATAATTTAAAAACAAAATCATTGTATTGCCGTCCCGGCACGGCCCGATCGAGGAGGGTTCTCCTTGGCGCTGGCTTCATCCGTATGATCCGATCATATTGCGAATTCGAGGCTCATTAATCCGCAACCGGCGTTAATTCCAGCCGCTGGGACGACGAAAAGCAATTACGCAATCGCGAGTCTAAGAGTGTTTCGGCCGGTCAGCCGTGAATTTAGTTCGGCTCGGTACGGGGGCAGGTTTCGAACCATGAAAGCGGAACGCGAGCGTCGCGCGTCGATTCGAATATTCGTAAACGTTCCTCGAGCGAAATCGAAACAGCGAGTGCGGACGACGACGACGGGAGGGAGCTCAAAAGCCATGGCGAGACGCGTTGTCGTGCCGCGCACTTCCTGGCGGTATACAGAATTTAATATCCCCGCGAATGAATCGAAACGAAATAGTTTCAGCTCGCTAGCCTGCCAGAAACACGTACACGCCCGGCGTCACGTGTAATACCGTCTGAATGAACGCCCTCCGGACTAGTTTCATTCCCGGGTCGGGCGTGATAACGGCGTAAAAGGTTGCGTGACACTCAATAATGTCGCCGCGTCATGTAAACTACCAGCACACGTAAGTGAACCTATCAGCGAACCTCCGCCGGCAATAATGCGAATTTCTTAAGGCGCGGTGTGCTGCCTGCACGAATCCGTCGCGAGCTGTTCTTGCACTTCGACGAGATGTATGGAGCTGTGTTGAATTACAATTGAATTGCTCCACGAATTATAATCGCAAAGTAGCTCAATTATTTCTTAATTCGAAATTGAAATACAGTTACAAAGTACGGTGCAATTATGAATGATATAAAAGAAGAATAAAATTGGCAGCAATTACGAAAAACGCGCTTTTTAAAACGTTTTTATTCGAGCCCATAAAACATACTTAATTAAATTAAAATGCACGTTTGTAGATATACGTTAATTATATACGCGTGCTTGAAGTTCCACCGAAATCGATTAACATACGCGAGAACTACTTTTGCGTTCAACTTCTGGTTTATTCTTCCACTGTACCTAAGTAATTGTTCCATTATCCGAATCCACTGACAATTAGGCCATCGCAGCATCGTACTGTTCTCGGAACTCTAGCGCAAGATGCGTTCCCACTGTTCCCCGAGTTTTCCGTAAATTCTGAAATAAAAGCCTCTCGCGTCCAACTCCAGCCGTGAGGTGTCTGGCATTGGGAATTGGCTTTAGGATTTGCCAGCGTCGTCGATTCAGGGGTTAGGTTCGCAGGTGCGCTGAACATTTTTCCGGGTGCACCGTGGGTTGTATTAAAATTGTGTACAGATTCTGGACTGGTCTGGGGGAGATGATTCGAGAGGCGGATTCGAAAGTTTGTGCTGGCCAACGATGTCGGCCCTAGAAAAGTTCTATGCGAACGGTCCGCGCTTGCTTTCGCTTTAACGTCGCTCTCCTCCGGTGCCCGGCACGCTCCAACCCTCCCCGAACCGCGCCAGCCCGCTCCAGCCAGTCGTGGCTCGCTGAATTTCACTGAACGACCCTTCTCTCGGTCTCTCCTGGAAAATCCGGCCACGTTTCCGCGCCAAAAGCACGGCCTTTTCCAGCCGGCTGTCGATACTTGCCCTCTCGACCGTGGGCCGTCCTCAAACGAAACGCGGAACGTTCGTGCGTGAACGATTTCTCCAGCCGCCAGCCACTTTGGAAAACCACGCGACAACGGATAAACCTGCCTGACCCCTTTTCATCGACCCACCTCCTCCCACTCTCGTTGCCATGCTCGCTACGTCTCAAACCCCTTCTCACTGCCAGCCGAAACCTGTTCATGCTATGCACGTTTATAAAATTCGAGAACGTGAAACACTTTGCGAACGGGCGCAGTCTTTGCCGACTCATTTCGAACCCGTTGACACGCGAAGCTCGTCGTAAGCCTGGATAGGTAGTAAGATTTCTAGACAGCGGATTTAATGCATTTAGAACGAAAATTGGTGGGTGTAATTTAAAACATCAAAAACATTAGAAGAACTTGAAAATACTGTTATATTATTTTCAACCTACTTATCATCTATACGAATAAAAATGTAAATGACCGTTTGTTTGTAATCGGTCATCTCCGTAACGGCTGAACGTAGAAAGCTGGGGTTTGAGCCATTAGACGCAGTGTTTCTTCGGGAAAGTTTACGAGAAATCAGCATGCGAAAAAGTCCATTCGTTCAAGAGTTTTGACGACTTATTACTTCAAGTTATGCGAATGTGGCGCGTTTGCGAAAACACTGATGTATAATAATCGATATGGTTTCGTGTTGATTCGCATTATCAACAATGCGTCATGACGAGGATCTTCTCAATGGTATTCTGCTCCAAATTATATCGTGAAATATATATAAATAGAATTGACCTATTCGGGGTGATTTGTTCTGTAAGTTTCTCATTGAATTGGAATTCAGCTGAGTAGATTGATCTGCGTTCGAATTGAAATATTCGGTTAGTCTTTTTAAATTATCACGAAGCTTCGCGACTTTTATTTTTTTAATGCGAAACACATAACCGAAAAACCTAAGATGTAAATTTAACTCATCAATTTGGATAAGAAAACATTGTAAAATAACTAAACAACTGTTTTCCTTGTTATTTCATCGATCTTTTACCACTGTGCCATTTGAACAGAACCTATTAAAAGATCCACAACTCTTTCGATCTCCGACTGTTCTCGTTTCGAATGTTTGCCGATCACGCGATAAGCGGATTGCCCCCGTGGAAATATAAGAAAAACACGGTTTTTTTTAAATCGTTTCAGCAGAAATGTCCCTTTCATGGTTTAATCCCCTCACGATTAATCACCGTTCCCGGCACTCTTCGTCACAGGGAAACGCAACTTGAAGCCGTAACGACGCCGATCTCGCTGAACCCCGCCACGATAACTCAGTCTCGGCTTGACTAAGCGGCACGACATGCAATAAACCGATACAAATTACCCGGGAGGGCGGGTTACACATTAAGATGTTCGACAAAACGAGCCGCGTTAGCTCGGCAGTCGACCTTGAGGCGTTGAATTTCGCCCTAGTTGCACGAGGGGGTGGAAATTAGCCGGTGAGAAACGACAGGCACCACGCGGAACAAGAGCTCTCGAATATATCGAGTGATCCCACTGCGCAGCCGGGCGGCGATTTTAATACAAGGAGGTGGTGGCTAATATGTAAATAATTTTTTTTTAATTTTTACATTTTTTATCTGTGCCTGTAATGAGAATTTAAAAGGTGCCTTTGGTAGATCCAAGTAAGTTATACACATGTACAAAGTTTCATCGAAATGGATCAAGGATCTTATGAAATATATGTATATAATTGATTGAAAATAGCAAAAATTGTGTAGGATGCAAAAGTCGTTAGACGCGATCGACAGCTGAGACGTCCCGAGAGGGCGTCTGAACTTGACGTTTGAAACACAATATTGTTGACGAGATCGCGGGGAAATATATTGCAAAAGTTGCTGGAGGCGAGAGAAGCGAGCGGAAATCTTCGGGGAGATCGAAATCCTCAAAAGAGAAAGAGAACGTTGAAATCGTCGCGGATGAAAATATTTCGACCAGTCACGAGGAAACTAAAGTGGAAAAGAGAAGAGGGAGGAAGTCTTTGAGAGTATCGAAATGGTTAGAGAGGAACAAACTCTCTTCTAGAGAAACAAATTTCATGTGATGAGGAACTCAGTGAACAAACGAGAGCGAAGACGAGGTATAGTGCAAACTCATCGTGTAAAAACAATTAAAAATTACTTTCAGAGGGTAAAGGTTGAAGTTTTACCCTGGCCATCAAGGAGTACGGACTTAAATCTGATTGGAAATCTTTGGGGAATATTAGCACGGAAGGTATACGACAATGGGAAACAGTATAGCACTGTTTTAGAATTGAAAAAATCGGATTAGAGAAGCGTGGTTTGAAATTAAATTAGAAACATTACAAAAATTAATTGAATCAGTTCCACGCAGAACATTTGAAGTTGTAAAATACAAAGGAGGTTCAATTAAGTACTGTATTATTTTTATTTCTTTTTTTTAATATTTTATGTAAAAATATTTTACATAATAAACCTATGTTTATTTCGCAACTAAATTTCGAGTGTTGTAATAGAAAATTTATAATTGACATTAATTAACATTGAGTTATTCGATTGAGCTGTGTATTTTGTTAATTATATTAGAATAAATCAATAATTATAAGTAAAATCAAAAATAATGCATTAAACACAACATTATGTCAACAAATTGAAGTAAACCTTATCATTATTTCGGCTACTGTATGCGAGGTAGGTTGCGGCCGTGAGTGAGAGTTAGTTCAGTGAGAGTAAAGAGAAAGAGAGAAAGAGTGATCAAAGCGCCTTCGGATGAACCCAGGAAACCGGGTTTGCAATTGTATTTGTACCGTTAATAATTAAAATAAAGTCTTTATATTCATCAATCGACTTTTCGCGGGTCTAGCAATATTAATCCTACAATTGTAAGAAGATACCACTGACAAAAAAACGCATTGGCCTCGACGGTAATGTGGAAATCTATTGATACAGGAGTCGCCCTAATACGCCACGCGCAGTTCATACGGTACGAGCCTGAGCTGGCTGGAGAACTGGGGAAAAAAGGGGCGTGGCCCTTGAAAACCAGCCGAAAACAGCACTTCTTGCCGACCTTCGATTTAAATAGTGGGTAAATGTGAAAAAAATAGTTTATTACTGAAACAACGAATTTTTGCAGCGAGCTAATAGAATTGTCAGTTCTTCGAAATTTTCAGTTTAGGTGTTTCGCCTTAGTTGCCTAATTGTCCTGGATTCTATGGAGCGATAATCCCACGGAATGCACGGTGTAGTAGCCGGTCAACAGTTTTAATAATAATTTCATCCCCTTTGTACGGGGGGTACAGTGGAGGCGCGCGACAGTGTGACGCGCATACCAAGATAATGCATGGTAATTGGGCATTAAAGAGCGGATTACATCGTTTAACACGCTCGAAGCAGCCCGGTAGTTTCGCAAACAATGTATTTTTGTTTCCCGGCGCGTTGTGTACGCAGGCAATTAAGGACAGCGGCACGATTAAAGGGAATGGTCGGCGGCGCGCGAGCGAGCGAGCGAGCGGCTCCCGCCGTCGACAGCGGCCGCTCTTTAAACGTACTTTTCCAGATGAAATTTGCATAGTAAGAACGCGAACTCTCCTCGAGATTTCTTGGCTTAACTGCGCCGCGAGCGGGCCCGAGGCTTCGCGCGCATTCCCCACGCAACAATTTGCAACGCCGGAACGGGAACTACCACTCAAGTTTGGCCATTTGTCTTTTAAGCGACTGGAGAAGAATTAATGAACATCGCCCGCCTAAGAGCTTCGAACGTGCCGGGGAATTATTCTAAGTAGGTTAATTATTTTAACTCGCTTCAGCCCGACGCGACGCGACGCCGCGCCGCTCAGACCTAGAAACTTAGCCCCTACGGTTGACGGCCCGGCAAAAATACCAAATACTCGTTTCCTCGCAGTTTCCGGTTCGTCTGTCGGCCGATCTTTAATCTTCTCTTAGTCTCCTGTCAGCAGACAACCGTACCAGTAGACGTGCAAATTCATTCTCGGTCCTAACACTAGTTGCGCTGTTGCCTTTCAACTTTACTCTTTACAACGAATGCTTAAAAATTGTACACCAATTGTACATAAAGGTGTGCACCATGAAGGTCTTGAATGATCAAGCTTGTTCCTCATTTTACGATATTGTGAAAAATGAACCGTTGGATAGTGCCTGTTATTCCAACATTATATGGATTACGTTTAGGGTTAATATTTTTTTCCTTTGAACTTCTCCAAACAAGAAATAGATCACTTACAAGGAAAGGACCCCAAGTGTCCGACTTCGATTTTCATAATTTTTTGTGAGTCGATGGTATATGGATACCTAATGATGTCTGCAAAATATTAGGTGTAGTTACTCAATAGTCTTAAAGATATAAACAATTAAACTTTCATCCTTGTTCCATTAGCCGTGTAAGCAGGTTGCGTGAAAGTTCAATTGTTTCTATCTTTAAAGCTATTGAGTAACTACACCTAATATTTTGCAGACTTCATTAGGGATCCATATACCATCGTCTCACAAAAGATTATCAAAATCGAAGTCGGACACTTGGGGTCCTTCCCTTGTTAGACCGCTTTCATAATTCCCAGAGCAAATATTCTCGAAAAATATGAATGATGGTCTATTAAATGCTTCGCGGGCTTAAAAATGCGTGCAAATATATCCGCCTGTATACAGGGTGTCCCAAAATTCCTGAACTTCCCGGAAACGGTAGGTTCCTGAGACCACTAGGAGCGATATTTTCCTTTGCAAAAATGTTATCCACGGCTTTGTTTAGGAGTTATTAAGGAAAAACACGGACCATTCACAGCGCGACCTAGACGCGAGTTGGCACAGTCGGCCCGGTGCGCCAACTGTCGATTGGCCGACCGTGTCACCTCGCGTCTAGGTCGCGCTCTGATTGGTCCGTGTTTATCGTTAATAACTCCTAAACAAAGCCGCAGATAACATGTTTGCAAAGGAAAATATCGCTTCAAATGGTCTCAGGAACCTACCATTTTCGGGAAGTTCAGGAGTTTTGGGACACCCTGTATATGCAGACAATCTAACCAGATTCTAATTTAATTACCCATTTGTTAAATCGACGCGCGACACCGAATTTGAATAAGTTTTTCGAGTGAAATAATTGAAATCGCCTGAACCCGCTTATAAAAAGAAGAAAGATAAGTGTTTCTTTGAGCTTGTCTCGGTCGGTGGGACACCGCTGAGCCGTTCGATTGGTCGAAATCCGCAAATAAATCAAGACGAGCGCAGTTTGTATTACTTAAATCAGAGCGTCGGGATCGACCGACAATCGCGGAAGCGGGATCCAGCGTTTGCCAGTATAAGAGGATACGCCACGAAGCGGATCGTAGGTGGTTGGATCGGTCGAAATTCGACAGTGGATAAAATATGATTAAGCTCGGTGATATACGAGACAGCAGTCGAGGTGGGATCTCGTAGCCGGGCTGAAAAGCTCGCGTTACGAGGCAGAAAGAATTGAGCTTTTAATACCGGACGAATCCACGGGAAGCATGCACGACGGTGGTTTTTGCGTGGCGATCCATCCCGTTGTCAGTTTAGGAAGATTTCACTTAACCAATCGATGACGCTCGAGTCGCGGAGATCGATCTTCGTATTAATGTTTCGGGAGCCTCGGGCTTTCGGGTATTATCGGCACGGTAATCGATGTTGACCAGTGGCAAACAGCCGGTATCCCGTTACAACGATGTTCTCGAGACTCAAACACGATAGAACGGTCAAGTATTGTTGAAATTGTTGCGCCCCGCTTGTCGAGTGAGAACAAATTCATTTCGTGCAACCACGATTATGGTCCCCCGTCATCTCGCTGATTTTAATACTCCTTGCCGTTTCCACGAACGCAAATCGTTCCATCAATATTTTCTAAGTTTCAGAAAATCCTTTATTTTAATACAATGGGGTACAAACTATTCTACATCTTTCAATAACGAATAATAACAGCTTGCGTTTTTTTAGACGTTAGAAGGATTAGTTTACTAGCTAATGGGTCAATAATTTTTTCTTGAAATTGTTATTGGTCGCAATTGCGAAGAGAATAGAAAAATTTTTATCTGTGCCCGTAATGAAAATTTAGGAGGTGTCTTCAGTTGGTTGTTATGATATATAATTGATTGGAAATAGCAAAGTTGTAAGAATCTGAGATTTAAATGAATCGCAAGTCATCACAGTGCAACAATATCGCAGTAAAAATAATCCCAATTATCTATCGTAAATGTTGAATATCTAATTTAAAGATGCTTTCGGCGCTACCGCTTCGACCAAATAATAAATATAGCAATATTGCAAAAAAGTTTAGTTCTTTCCTAACGTTTCGGTTCCGTTTTGAACCTTTTTCAAAGGTAGAAATTTGCGTCTACAAGAAAATATATATATATACACAGGGTGTCCCAAAATTCCTGAACATTCCGGAAATGGGAGGTTCCTGAGACCATTTGAAGCAACATTTTCCTTTGCAATAATGTTATCGGCGGCTTTCTTTCGGAGTTATTAACGAAAGACACGGACCAATCACAGCGCGACCTAGACGCGAGTTGGCATAGTCGGCCAATCGACAGTTGGCGCGCCGGGCCGACCCGGCGTCTAGGTCGCGCTCTGATTGGTCCGTGTTTTTCGTTAATAACTCCTAAACAAAGTCGCGGATAATATTTTTGCAAAGGAAAGTGTCGTTTCAAATGGTCTCAGGAACCTCCTATGTCCGGGATGTTCAGAAATTTTGGGACACCCTGTATAGTACAGTAAAAAGAATAGGTGAAGTGAAATTGATCAAAAATGGTATTGATATGTTAGCGTCCACGTGTTTTAAGCAAAGTCAAGGGCTGATGTCGAGGCGGCCCTTAAGATTGGAAGGATTTATGGTAGGACCTGGGCGTACGTGACGCCCTGAATAGAGACGGAAGAGAATAAACAGAACCGTCCTCGGACGATGGCGGGTGGGCACTTTGGGCCATCCAGCTATCGTTCGGGAAGGTCATGTTTATGAGGATGTGACGAGTGAAACTTGCCGAGGGTATGCAACCCAAGGCCACACTGCCTTAAAGAATTGGGACTTTGTTCCAAGAGGATCTGGCCACGGAGTAGGGAAGGCAAGGGTGCCTTTTGGTGAGAGGACTGTGTTAGACCCCACGGCACTTACCCCAGAACCTTCGAAGCGAACGAGCCTAGACCGAATATTTAACAGATACGTACTTGCTATAATAACTTTAGCTATGTAAAATTAAACATTGAGAATTTGATATGTACACGTTGCTGGTTTATAACATACTACGATCAAAGTGACCGTTTGAAAAGAGTCCAAAAACTGAAAACATTGAAAAACTGAACATATAGATACACTAGTGTGAACATAAGGATTGACCGTTTTAAATCAATATATGTCGGTAAATTCGATAACGTCCAACGGTACTCAACACATGTTATTATACCACAAGCAGGTGGTAGCTTTAAAAATCGACATTCATGAGTAAGACTAGCAACAAGAATGTAATTTCTATTTATATACAAGAGAGCAGGTTGTGATATAAATGGGTGGGACCCAATTATAAAAATTATTGAATTTGAAAACTTCATCGTAACCCATTACTGGTTCAGTAATGTCGCGTAGTAATCATGAATCTTAGGTGTTTCGTACCTAAGATTTACGCTATGTTGTTTAATCATGTGAATCATATCGCAGTTATCGCAAAAGGAAAAACCGAGACAATTGTTTTTGTATATACTATGCAAGTTAACTCGTTAAACACGACTGCTAATGTTATTACATGAAATCCAACAGTGTTTGTCAAAGGTGAATATAATTATCCGATGTCCGTGTTATTTGTTTGTTTCATCGAATTCTCTTGAATATCGCATTATTTATAAAATACGTTTCCGCTGCGCCGTAAATATTTACGGGCGAAAAGTGAGAGTTAAATTCTCCGCGACAACAGGCCGTTTTCCGTGGCGCAGCTAATTACCTAGATCAAATAACGTGATTGCTGTGGGTCGGGCCGGGCCGGGCTGCGCGGAAATGAAATTAAGCTAAATATTGCTGGAATTGACGTCGATGGTTCAAAGAAACGCAATTCACGCTTATAACGATCAACCAGGCCGTCGCGCAATAACAAACACAATCGAGTCGATAAATCGAGACAAAGTTTGCGGTATCATTCGATTAGAGGGACGTCGTAATGTAATTGCCTTTGGAAGGTCGGTGTTGGGAAGCTCGAGGAGGTCCTGGTCGAGCAAGGTAAGGATCGAATCGGTTTATAACCAATAAAGATATTATATCCGGACAGTTGGATCAGTGGAAACCTATTGTGCCGAATTATTGGCTTCCATACGTACAGGACAATCCAAAACCGGCGTGTGTACTCGAACTCCCATGTTTCATTCACTACTTTCGAACTCTGCAACATGTCCCGTATGTTCTTTGTACCTTAGCAGATCTTTTGTAGTATAAAATTGTGGAGTTTCATGCAAATTTCTGAAATATATATTGCGTCTATGTTAAACGTAACTGATAATATATTTTTATTTCATATATGTATTAACCATGATTAATAGCAGTTTCATTTCACGTCTATGTTAATCACAACTGATAATGTTTTAATAGCATCTTTATATATTTCTATCTATATTCGCCGTATATGAGGTATTTTTATTTTATGATTATATTAAACCTGAACAATAGCATTTATATTTCGCGCCTATATTATGCATAACTGATAATTAGACTGCGGATCTTTATGCATTCGTGAAAACGTTGGTCGGGTGAAATATAAAGGTCGTCGCTCACTAGAACGCACCGGCGCCCACCCGGCACCGCGCGGCCTCAGCTGTTTTGGATTTCTTCTATGTATTTTAAATGGATGTGCGCACATCAATTAAAATACATAGAAGAAATCCAAAACAGCTGAGGCCGCGCGGTGCCGGGTGGGCGCCGGTGCGTTCTAGTGAGCGACGACCTTAAAACAGTAAATGATTTAAAAAATTCAAGAATGTTATAATGTTGCATAACAAAGTTAGCTTAACAAAGTTGTTAAGGTATGAAATCAATGTTTATGTTATTCCTGTTTCCCGCAATCAATGTAAAACATTTTCATTTTGCATAAAGATCCGCAGTCTACTGATAATATATTTTTATTTCATATTTGTATTAACCATGATTAATAGCAGTTTTATTCACGTCTATGTTAATCTAAACTGACAATGTTTTAATAGGTACAATTATTTTAGGTACGCTTTTATACTGACTATACTTTAATAACATTTTTATTTCCGGTCCATATTAAGCACAACATTTTCCAATGTCTTGCTAATGATTTTGAATCGAGCTGTATCTAATAAAAAGAAGAAAAGGCAACAGCTAGCCGCCCTTGGAGTCCCGTTACTCTTGTCTACCCGATACGCCATTCGTTCCGGGAACCAAGTATCCGTCTGCGTCTTCCTTTTGAGGGAAGAAGACTGCTCCTGAGAGATCACACGAGGATCCTCGTAAATCCCAATCGGATCACAAACACAAAGGTGAAAGATGTCGGCGGGAAATGGATCGCAACTCTTCATTGAGCGTTTCTCTCCCGGGCACATGAACGAACGTCCAAATGCCGCCGTTCGTCGCCGCCGCATCGCGCTATCACTTAATGCAAATATTCCTGTCCGTATAATTTTATATTCCGGATTCGGCTGACGAACGTTCCTATCGCCGATGACACGGATAACCTGGAATAAATGAATAGAAATCCCGTTCATTGTACCTACCTGCGCCAGGATTTGCATGAGAACCGTCTTCACTCGCCTAATGAAAACCCGGGAGCCCGTGGTGAACATAAAAGACGTTTAGAAGTGACGGATGAGCTTGACGTATTAGGAGCTCGCTGCAAACACGAATTCTCAAGCTTTAACTATAGCAAGCTGAAGTGCTGGATCTTCTGAATAAAATGATACGCGAGGCTTGAAGAAAAATTTGCGGAACCACAGATTTTCTCGCGGAGAAACTCCAGGCTGAAATTAAGTTTTCATTTACGCCTACCAAAATTATTGAACGAATTTCCCAAAAAATTTATCTTAATTCTGAAATCATGATTTCTGCTTTCGTAGAAATTCACATTTTCTCGGGGAGAAACGTGATAGTTCAATTTTCGGAGATTTCTCTCCGCCGACCAAGACATTCATCAAAAACTGGGTTTCTCTTGCTCCCATTTTAATAATTCTGAGGTCCAGTCTCAAACTGGAGATATTTCCTAGAACACGTTTCACGAAAATCTCAATTTTCCACTTCTCCCTTTCATCTTTGCATGAAACGAGACAAACGTATCTCCCTGGCAGTAGAAATGATCCAAACGATAGCAGGTCGAGTTGCGAGTCAATGAAAATGCTTCGACTAAATTGCTTGGCATAAAACCGTCGCGACGAATAAAACTAGCGAAGCTCCTATTCAATTTGACTTCGTGTGGACATGCCTGCTATAAAAGATAATTTATGTGTCGCGCAGACCTGACTCAGCGGGACCAGATTGACGTGAACTGGAGCGGATCAGGCTAGACCGTGCTAGAACCAGATCGGGGTTTGACAATTTTCTAGTTTTTCTTTCGACCCCGCTGTGTTCGATTCGCGTTATGTGCCAGCGACAGCGACCGTCGGCACAGTGGTCCGAAATCGCCGCATCGTTGATTCGGCCATTATCTTTGCAGAGATTTTAAGGCCTGATTCGTAATCGGTAGACTACGGATCTCTATGCAAAATAAAAATTGTCTGCATCGATTACAAGAAACAGCAATTCAATCCAATTTTTTCAATTTTCCAACAATTTTAAACTTCATCTAGTCTATTTTGCTATAAATCCATAAAGATCCTCAGTCCAGTAAGCAGAGATCCTGAAAACATTGTGCATATTACCAATTTTTCTAGCAATTAATTAATTTTTTAACTTCCCGATTCATAGGGAAGTTACTGTAATTACCCCGAAAATCGAAAATCGATTTTTTAGCAGATCTTCACGTTTCATGGTCATTGGAGTCATTTTAGACTATTTTTATCAAAATGTTTGTGTGTGCGTGTGTGCGTGTGTGCGTGTGTGCGTGTGTGCGTGTGTGCGTGTGTGCGTGTGTGCGTGTGTGCGTGTGTGCGTGTGTGCGTGTGTGCGTGTGTGCGTGTGTGCGTGTGTGCGTGTGTGCGTGTGTGCGTGTGTGCGTGTGTGCGTGCGTGCGTGCGTGCGTGCGTGCGTGCGTGCGTGCGTGCGTGCGTGCGTGCGTGCGTGCGTGTGTGCGTGCGTGTGTGCGTGTGCGTGTGCGTGTGCGTGTGCGTGTGCGTGTGCGTGTGCGTGTGCGTGTGCGTGTGCGTGTGCGTGTGTGCGTATGTCCGTTTGTATGGTATCAAATTTTTCGTTAACGTTTTCTGAAAAAATAACAATGCGATCAGAATAATGAATGATGCAATCGATGCGCCCCGCTGTAACTTAGAGCTGATTAGATTTTGGTCCATATTGGTCAAGTAGTTTTTTAGATTTTTAGTTTTTTTTTTTTAAAGAGTTGATTCTACAATGCAATTTATAAGGGAGGACGAAAATTTTCCACCAAAAAACCAAATGCAATTACATAAAAAAAAATTTTTTCTTAATTTTTTTTAACTGATGCTAATGTTACCGCTTGGAATAATCGAAAGTTATTCCAATGCAACAGTGAATTTATCATCTCTACTCCCAAGAATACATTTTGGGAGAATATCGATGAAATTACAAAAAAAAAACGATGTTAGCGATGTTAGCGAAGGAGTAACGAATCGGGAAGTTCTTTGGAGTCTTGGAGAGTCACACACCAAATAAAAAACATTAATATCAGTAGGCCCTACTAACCATGCGTATCACTAACCCTCTCGCAAGAGCAGTCCCACCCGCGAGCTCGCGAAGCGAGCGAGCAAAAACAACCCAAACAATAGCCCTCTAGTTTCTAGAGTTTTTTCTCAGTTTGTTCCTCGAAATTTCAAGTGCAAATTCCTGATCAGCGCACTTGAAAACCTTGAACCACAAATTTTCAATTAAATTCAAGAGCGTCTTCTGGTTTTGTCTGAAGCTGTGTCTCCACTGAAACAACGTCAAGCGACTTGCTGAAGATGCGTGCAACATCGACTCGTCGTTGCTTCAGCGGAGACGTAGCTTGTCGCCTGACCCACGATACCTTCCCCTAAATCGAGTTCCGATCGAACGAGATTGAAAAGCGAAATCTCGAAGAGTGGGATGACCCAGAACGCTACGGAAAATTGCAGGAAGACTGTGGCTAGGTGCTCGGCCACCGAGGAGAACGAGTCTTTGCCCCTTTATTGCGTTATAATCTTACCCGGGCCATGGAGAAACCGGAGCGTGGACATTATCCAATCTCGGAAGAGGTCGATCGTCAATGGCTCCGGTCAGAGACTCGCAAAACCTCAACTGTTCGATCTTCTCGAGTTCGATCGGTTCCACGCAGAGTCTCACGTGTTACGGATGGCGGACAAATGTTCGAGATGTTCATCTCTGGCCGGAACCGTTCTAGATAAACGCACAGAACCGTCCTAGATAAATCCACATAGCTGTTTAGTTAAAAACCAAAACATACGCGCGACCAACTGGAAGATGACAAAACACGGATAAGTTCACTCGCATGTCACAATTTCAAAAATATTGAATTTGTGCATTAATCGAGCTTCATTGTATAGGATTTACGTATTTACCAGAAAAAGTCATGAAAATAAATTCGAAAGGCGCAAAAAAATAATGCAATTTTACCGATGTCCTTTGTCAAAGCATTAGACATTTCGCAATATCTCGAACATGAATGTATGTGACATGCGGCGTTCTTCCTGACAACCACAGATATATACCCTTGTTTATTTACACTATCTTAGATCGACATAAAGGAATATTCATCATGAATGGCGAAAAATTCACACACAACGAAAGTTTCTTCTTGAAAATGTTCCACATTTGGATCGAAACGTCGAGAACAATTTAAATTGCAAAATTGCTTAGTGAGTAACATTTGATCGAACCTGTGGCGCCGAAATCATTAAATTGTTTATTTGCACTATCTACGATCGACATAAAGGAATATTCATAAACCCTTGCATTTTTACTCTCTTTGATTAATACTTGTGCAGTCACGAGGATGCAGTCACAATGCCACGTGACTAATCCGGAACGAGCGGAGAGAGGGTAACTTTTTAATCCGTGTACGAATTCATCCGAATTTGATGATTAACGGGCTACGCATTAACTTTACACTTTTCAGAAACAAAAAACCTCGGCGGCGAACTGGTGAACCGTCGAGTTAACCTTCCCGTTCCTGTTCCTCCAGTTTCTCACCGGATGGTGCATTTTATCGCTGTAGATTAGCGCCATGAATGTTTACTCGATAATTGCGCAATTAACGTCGGAAGAAGTAATTTTGCTGCCGCGGCAAATACGCCCAGAACGTTACCGAGGGGGTTGCAGCAGTTTCGTCCCTCCGGAAGATGCGTGCATTGTTTCGAGGACAATTTGCGCTGAAAAGTTCCCCGGTCGGCGAGCTATGGCCGAGGATATCCTCCACCGGAGCCAGCTCGGAAGGAAACCGTTTCCGTGTTCAAGGGAGGGAAGCGTTAATGGGTTATCAGCTCGAATAAGTCGAGACCTTTTAATGAGTTCCTGAAAAAGCGATAATGAATTTTCGGCGTGTCACGAGTCGGTGGATCGCCGCGTCGCATTGGGTCAATAAATTTTTGAGCTGTTGACCGATCGACTGGAAGAACGAGACTCGACTAGGAGCCCGAGTATCGGGAACAGCTATTAGCTCGGCAAACTTTCGATTATCAGCGTGGTCGCAATTTACCCTAGCATGTGAAGCGATCAAGACCTGATCCACCGATACCAGTTCCGGCTATCGTATTTATCGTTGCAATTGCCTAACTGCCTCGGAGAATCGAAAGCATTTCATTTCCTGGTAGGCCACACGTACTTTTTCCAAGATCTCGTGATAATGATTTTGTTAGATGAAATACATTTTTCTTTGCAGAACATTATTATTTCTATTATACATTGAACGTTTATATCTTGCTGCAGATTCTTAGGAAAGGAAAGACAACTTTAGAACAGCCTCAAAAAAATATAGTACACTGAAAATGTATGATAACGATCATCAGTCTAACAAGACTACGAATCTTTATGCAAATTGTAACTTTCATGGATTATTTTATAAAAAAACGGGATGAGGAACAAGTTCAATTTATCAACTAGAAAATCCCTTATGGTAAACATGTTTTCTTGTATTTTCAAAATGTACGAATAGTCTAAATGCACAATGATCTGCAGTCTAATAACACGGTCCAATAAATTTCAACTTTTTTGGGGGATTTCGATTCTCACTATGCAATTCTTATAGAGTTTTTTGCGCTGATTCCGAATCTGTCCTTAATTTTTCTCTTAGACGCACAGTTTTTGAGAAATTTGAGTTTTAAAAAAACGACCTATTTTTCAACTTTGAACAAATATTGTGATGTTATTATAAAATATATTGCATTGATCTTTACAGCAAAAGATTCCTTAGACTTTCCCGAATAAAGTGATATCCAATATTAATACATTATGATTGTTTAAACATGTTTAAACGATCATTAAAGACGGAGAGACACCACTTTTTGGCTGTTGGACAGTGTAATTATTACCAGCAAAGTGAAGCTTTCTATGCAAAATAAAAATTGTCTAAACGCATTGAAACAGATCGTTTTAACATCTGTGACATCCCTGCTGCGAATGATGGAACAACGAGACTACGAGTCTGTCGAGCACGATGAGAGAAATTTGAGGAAACAGGGAAACACTTTCGAAACGTCTAGTATCCGAAAGGACAGATAAGGAAATGGTCTCGAAGAGGTAAATGGAGTCGATACGTATCTGTAAACAGTAATGCAATATTCAGCGGCGTCCTCGACTGGCACGATACAACCGGGAGATCTTCAGCGTTGTTTATATCGCGGATCGTACATTTCCGGATAGTACGTCATTTTTCACTTAGCATGCGGCGACGAGAGACCTTCGTTCTCATTACTCTTGCTACACATCTTGCCCACCTACTTTGGCCTACGGCTCGCAAAACAGTCCTCCCCGTGTACGTTTTCGCGGGTGACTCGGCGATATTAACGCTCCATCCCCTGGCAGTAGGTCGTGCACGCTTCAACCCGCGTAGAAATTAATTAATCCGCGAATTCGCGACTCGCACAGTCAGAGAGATTTCCCGAATCAGTTTCCGTTAATACTACTAAACGTAAATGCCTAAATTTAGTAATGTGACAGTTATTATGTTAACGCGGCCCCGGCTATTAATCCACCGAGTCTGCCAAATTCTACGCCCGTTTCTCTGCCAGAATGAACTATTTCCAGTAATTCAACTCGATTCATGTATTTACACTCCTTACAGCAACTTCATTCAAGCATTGCTCAAATAACGTTGGGCATACAATGTGGATCCGAAAAGTATTTGAACATCTTCCGATTCTCCAGGAATTGTCTATATTTGAGCATTGATTATTTCGTTAAAGGAAATGGCACACTAATATGTGTGGACTCATTATGCAGCTCAAAGCCTTTACTACTTTCCATCATGCATTTCTACCTTCATTCATTCATTCATCATTTATTTCTGTAACTGAAATGGCATTTTCATAATATGTATGATTGACACAGATTTACAAACCGTATTTTGGTGCGCATATTTCGAGTTCGTAATTTTCTTAATTATCTTATTATTCTGGCTCTATTTTGTTTGGGAACATTGTAAAGCTCGAAGCCTCTACTTTCCATCATACATTTCTATCTTCATTCATTTATTCATCATTAATTTCTGTAACTGAAATGGCATTTTCATAATATATATGTATGATTGACACAGATTTCGAGCTCGTAATTTTTTCTATTATCTTATTATTATAGCTCTAACTTGTTTGGACTCATTATAAAACTCAAAGCCTCTACTTTCCATCATACATATCTTTCTTCAATCATTCATTTCTATAACTGAAATAGCATTTTCATAATATATATGTGTTCAAGATTGGCGCGCCCGAGCGCCATATTGTTACACCGGTACCGTGCGACCCCGCCAAGACTAGCGCGATCCCGCCGAAACCGCGAGCGTCATCGTATGCCATCGAGGCTTACGCGGGCAATAGATCGACTACATGATTGGCTCAACACCATTCTCGATCCTTCTGGAATGTTCGCGAACGCTCAACCGGAACCACCGGTGCGTGACGAACTTCCAGAAGGATCGAGACAATAAAAGAGAGCGACAACCGTCGTCTCTCTCTCTCTCTCTCTCTCTCTCTGCGATTAACTCTCTCTGCGACAAACGATCAGCTGATCCGCGTCATACAAAGCGATTCCTTTTCAAGTATTCAAAGTTATCTTTATTTCAAACTCATTGTACAGTAGTTCCGCGACACAGTGTAATACCTTTTGACAACCATCTTAAAGTGCAAATACAGTTTATTTATACGTAGATCCATACATTCGTGCTCACAATATCATTTATACAGTCCACTTCTCTTCCAGTTTAAATCCATCCGTTACCACACTTATCCATTTCTTTCAATTATACATTCCTTTCATTCTAGTCGATCAAGACCACCTGTTCCACATTTTATCCTTGTACAATATGTATGATTGACACAGATTTACAAACCGTATTTTGGTCCGCACATTCCGGACTCGTAATTTTCTTAGTTATCTTATTATTCTGGCTCTAACTTTCATAATTATGGGCACACATCAACGATGTCCCTCAATAAGATGTCCGACGCGGTTGAGCGAAATGAAAAATAAGAATTACATCTTCAACCCCGTCAGAACTCTGTTTTCAATTCCAGGTTGGTCCGATCCAGTTCCGAGTATCGAAGAGTTGTCGATGGATTGGCAGCGTAATTGTTCGTAAGGCGCTGACCGCAAGCACGTAGCCTCGTGCACGATTAAGTTTCGTGCACGGAATTACCGATCGAGAGGAGATGGATCTCAAGTTTGTTAGCAGCCGGTGCGTGGCCGAGGATCGGGCATATAGAGGGCCCAGGTGTTCGTTCACGAGGGTGCAAATGCACCCTGCGAATCTGTCCTAAGGGCGGGCAAGAGCTCCCGGTAATCCGGAGCACCGACTGCCTCGTGATCGCCTCATTTACCTTCGCTGTCTCTGCCTTACGATAGAACGTTTCGGCAGCAATGATCCTTCACCCCATGCCCCACCTGGATCCCTTAATAGCTGGATTACCGGATCGGCATGGCATCGTGCGTGAGATCTCTGTTTCACGAGCCCACGCACAAACACACACTCTCCCAATCGAAACGATCGCACGTGTGTCCTATTTTTAATTTCTCAGCTGATTTGGTAAGGGATGACTTGTCTCATATCGGTATTTCACACTAACCGTACCACGACCGGTTTCATATTTTTTATTTTTTAATTATTGAAATTATGAAGATGCTTCCGTCAGAAATTATCCAATAAATTTCTTTATTTAATCACGTATTATTATAAAAACTGTGAAAAATCTAAATCAGTTCAGTCTTGTAATTTTCATAAAATAATCCATATCCGGCACGTTTTGTAGTTACACTCTAAATATTTAGCAATGCCGTAAATGACGATGTCAATGAAAAATAAAAGCTATAATCGGAACAAGCATTGAAAAATGAGCACAATCGACGTAGTAAGGTCTCCAGAATTTCTGTATTTGAATTTCATCTACAAACAGTAAATACCGTGGGTGGCATTCAGAAGTTCTACGTACTTTTCGAAAAATTATATGTGGATAGCATACACGTCCAAGAACGTAGAATGCTCGAATAAAATCGTCGTGGCTCGCGTGCACCGTGAAAGCGACGAGCGATTTAATAATTAAATCGAGCATTCACAAAAGCAGCTTTGTGTACTTATTAGCCCGGGAACAATCTTTCTTTCGCTTAATTAAATCGGCCGTGTTAATTGAACCGTTCGCATTCAACGGGCCAACCTATAATACGCGAACAAAGGTCCCTTTTAATACACTCCCGTAATTGGTATCTCTTATCTCGGAGATTCCGAGCGAATTGAAGGGACGTACGTACATATTGTCGTACTATCTGTGATACGCCGTTTTGCTGACGCCGTGGCATCGAGCGCGAACGGCTCGATTATTCCGCATCGAACGGTTTTTATAGATTAATTCGCGATAGAAACGTAGACGGGCGCGTGCGAAAACTTGAATCGAGCCGAGCGCGAACAACGATTCGGGGCGCGCCGTTATGCTGACGCGACGGAAATAGGCTTATCAGCCATTTAACTCGGCGGTATTAAAAAAGAAAAAAGAAAAAAAGACCTAGTCGTTCTCTATGCATATGAAGGGACTCTTAAACCCGAAGCTCCTCGTAAAACTTGACAAGATAAGATAGGTATCGCGCCGGAGATGTTACGATTCACCTCCCGCCTCTCCTGTCGCGCGCGCGCCCGGATAAATTCCCCGGGTAAGTGAAAAGACACTGTAAAACTCGCCAAAAGGAAGTTTCCCTTACCCTAGAGGTCGATAACAGTAGTTATCGATTGTCTTACAGACGTACGTCCTCTCCAAGCCGCAAAAATGGCTAGTTTTCCTCAAATCTTCTTTCACGAAAAGAAGCATCCCAACAAAAACATCCTGTAAACAGGAGCCAAGTTCCTATGGCCGTAAAACGTTATGAGATCAAACAAAATACGGCCAAGATCGTTAGCTTAGAAATACCTCTCGCAATACTGAAAAAAGCGTTTGTAAAAATTAGTTTAAAATAACGCTATTTAATTTATAAAGAGTTACATGAAGGGCTAAATTATTCAAACTTGGCCGTTACTTTTTAAATCAATGGCCATAAAAGGTGTCAGGTAGCGGCTAAGTTTGAATAATTTAGCCCTCCATGTAACTCTGTAAAAATTAAATAGCGTTTTTGTTAACTAATTTTTACAAACGCTTTTTTCAGTATTGCAAGAGGTATTTCTAAACCAACGAACTTGGCAGTATTTTGTTTGATCTCACAACTTTTTACGGCCATAGGAACTTGGCTCCTGTTTACAGGATGTTTTTGTTGGGATTTCATCAATTTTTTTTGAAATTTCATCAACTATCAAGTAGGTATCAAAGAAAAAAAATCCTTTTCTAATCAGCAAGACAAAATCCAAATTCAATTTATTGAAGATTAACACTCTGATTGTTTTTTTCATCAGTATTCTTCGAAACTAATAAAACGTATATTTATGTATGTTATGCTGCTATGTTCTATCCTACGTACCTATTTCATATGTATTTTCTTTTTCAACACAACCTCATTTAGGTGTAAAATTTCAAACTTTGATAATTATACCTTTGAGCGTTTGTTATGGTGGACTTAAGTACCAAATTTCAAGCTTGTAGGTCAATGGAAGTACCCAAAATGTTTTGATGATCTGTCAGTCAGTCGGTCAGTGACAAATTTAGCGATTTTTGAGGTCCTATATCTCGGAGCCTACTAATGTTGCAAGATTAATGTTTTGTCAATATTGAGACATGATAGCAATTAACAAGTGTACGAAATTACATCTCTCCATCTGCCTCCAGTGCCGAGTTACAAGCCTCTAAAAACGGCTAAGTTGTTTCGTGTAAAATGAGGTAGTGCGAGAACTTGGCTGGTGCACTACCGTGCACCTAGATACACTCCAAACCAACAGTTCATTTTTCACGATATCTCGTGGTTTTGTGTAGAGCGAAATAAACTGATAGCAATAAAAGGAAAACGAAAATACTCGAAATTACCTTCTGCATATCACACAAAAAATCGGAAAATTGTAACTTGTTGAGTGACAGATTTCCGAAATGGAAATAATTAACATGAAACAAAGCTTACAGTAATACGAAACACGCGGTAAATTAATTACAGTATTTAGTAGCTGCAATGGAACTATTTAGTTATGGTTTGTTTGAAAGAAATCACATTTGACAGTTGATTGACACGAACTTATTGGTATATTAGGCTATTACGTTCACGTAGAATCCCGCTGCAGGCTCCGAACATCGCTATTATGTGAATTCACGAGCCATTATTCCAGAGTTCTAATTCCTCCAATTATTCACACAGATTCGGCATTTTACAGGCACTCTGCCGGATAATTGCTAATTACGAGTTTCTCGGAAACGGCGAGAGCATTACTACGATTGAAATTGATTGACCTCAATGGTATAACATCAGTCGGATACATTTCTATTACAACTTCCGCTCATGTACCCGAACAATGTCTACCCTCAGGTTGTTAAATTCTATTTATAAATTGAATGTGCGTCCGAAATTATGATAGCGGCTCTGGCAGACACAGTATGTATAAACCGTTGACCTTAGACGATTCCAGAGTTTCACAACCGTGTCTAGTATGTTCTGAAATAATTACGAGCGTCCGAAATCATGGATTACGTACCGAAAATATTATTAACACGTTATGTTTACGTTCTACGTATTGTTACATATTTGTGTATGTACGATCTAAAGCTCCATCATATTTCAAAATCAAACTTCCAAAATATTAAATTGATGTTTTCATTAAAATATTGATTAAAAATATTTCATAGAAAATTTTAATATCAGAGCGGCAGCTATAAAATCAAAATTTTATTTGAATACTACTAGCGAATTTTATTTAAATTTAGAGTTACTTTAAAAATGCAACGATTTTCGATTGAATTATATTTAATATCCATCTCTACAGAAGTGGCGAATAGAAACGCAATAAAATATTCAAATTCCATATAAATCCACGCGTAGTTGTATTATTAATAGTCGCACATTAAATCATGATTAGTATAAATTTGACTGGTGCCGCATCGTTCCCATTAGTTCGCTCGAGGATTAATGTATACGTACAGTATAACAGTGGGATCCCGGCTTAACGCGGTGCCGGCGTACAATGTGTTGAGACAAAAACGCGATGAAAGCGCCGTTAATCATTTGAAGAACGTCCGTGGTCACGAGGCAGCGTAGACGGAGTACGTGGGAGCAGATGGACGGGAGAGCACGGAAGAAATCCATCGAGGCCAGTTTAATTCGAAATTGGTTTTCTCTTGGCGTGTTCGCGTCCAGCCTTTTATATTCCCGCAATCTCTAATCTTTCCAATCGATTTAAACTCAATCGCGCCACTCCGCCGTCTCCTCCTTTCCCGTTTTCCATTCCTCTTTTGCCGGTTGTTCACGGTTTTTCTTCGTCTCCCTTTCCGTCGCGGGAGGGAGAACATCTTTCTCTCTCTCTCGACATTGTTTTCTCCAGAATAAGTCGACATCACTTTCCCAGAGATTCTGCCCGAAACAACGGGGTTCAATGCCTCTAGCTTTTATGCAACTCATCATCCCCCAAGCCACCCTTCCCACGCGATTTTATATCCTCGAGATCTCGCGAGAAAGCCCAGCCAGATCCTCGACGGAGTCGATTAGCTTCGATAATGAGTGTAACGCGGGAACGACTCGGCCGATGACGATCGGAACAAAGACGATTCCACGGGAGTAGCTCATAATCATGCGCGACGCCACTTCCTCGACGACTTCGACATTCAATTCTCTCACCGACAGGCTGCTCGAGCGACTGCAGCTGGCGTCATGCGGTGCGAAATTACCGCATAGCTCCAATTAGACGAGTCGCTTAGCCGAGGCGGTCTCGTCGAGCCGTCTGCGTCTGGCCGACTCGGTGTTCAACGACATCGGTGTTAATTGACCCTCCACCTACGCGCTGTCTGAACCCTCTCGCAAATATTCGTTCTCGTCTCTTTGTACATTAACCTCTGTTCTTTCCCCAGACATATTGCTCGGCGACGATTATTTAGCACTCCTTGTATATTAACCCCTTGCCCTGCAATATCGTGACTGACTCGTGATGAACATCCTGAACAGAGTCTAATAAATAGGTATGCTGTTACTAGACTACGGATGTTCATGAAATTTTCAATATTTGCAGGCAAATTTTAAGAAAGTGGAATTAAATAAAATCTTATCTTCGGTGGTCGTAGCCTTTTTGATCTGGAGTAAATAAAAATCGTAGTAAATTCTATCTACATTCCAGCATTTTTTGAAAATTTTCAGATGCTATAAATTCATAAAGATCCGCAGTTTAGTTATTACTTTCCTTTAAATCGAAATAAAATTCGGTGAACTTGTCGAAACGTTATTTCCTCTCCGATCATGATAAAATTTAAGTATGTCGTCTACTCGGAGCGGCCGAGTTTGTTCACAAGACAAGGTAAGTCTGTATAAAAAGTCATCCGTTCTAGGGTGAATCTACACCTCTGGGTCAGTGGACATTGGTAAGAGAAACTTGCCGCAAAATTGTTTATACCAAAGAAAATTGTTGTTAATGTTTGTTTTTAGATCAATACCTTCCACTCATCGAGAAGAGAAACAGTTAGAAAGGAGCCACATGTCACAAACAAATAGTTATTGAGATATAAGCTGTTGAAGCTCGTGCAAAATTTGATCGTGTAGAATTATACAAACCATGATCGTATGCGTGTCTCAAGCCAAACAAAATTTAAAGGGACATTCGTCGCTAGGCCCGTACCAAGTGATCGTCTCCCTGCCCATTCGAATCATAAATTTGAAGTTGCAAAATGTGAAAGAATACCTTATATACATTGTTACACATAAGAACATTAATTCTGCATTATAAAATACTAATGTCAAGTATAGGTACTTACACATTTTTCAGAATCTTCTGTTCCTCCGTTGGATCAAGTGGACATCGCCATGTTCGCGAATACATCTTATTAACCACTTCGTTCTCAGTGACGCGTTATGTCACGACTTCGATACCGTTCGTATCACAAGCGTGTTATGACGCGACGCCAATACTCTTCGTACAGATGAGAGACGTGTTATCACGCGACGCAATGTCGCTTGCGGCGGTGCCACGGACGCGTTATCCCGCGACCCAATACCGTTCGTGCGGTGCTACAGACGACATATCTCGCCTGCTTCATTATTATATGGGTTTTTCGAAAAAGTGTTACCCTGAAAGCAATTTTATCCTTTCCTGTCTATTTTCAGCCGGAAACATTGCTTTCAGGGTAACATTTTCTCGAAAAAGCCCATGTAATAATGAAGCACGCGAAATATGTCGTTTGTAGCACCGTTGCGTCACGGGATAACACATCCGTGGCACCGCGCAAGCGACATTGCGTCGCGTGATAACATGTCTCTGATCTGTACAAAAAGTATCGGCGTCGCGTCATAACTCGTCTGTGCCCTATACGAACGGTATCGATGTCACGACATAACATGTCCGGGGAAACGAAGTGGTTAACGACGAAGCACATAACACCACACTTCTACACAATCACTGGACACTACGCAACACACTTTCCGAAATCGTGACAGCGAACGGGAAGAAGTTACTCTGACCACGGTCAAAATAGTACTGCGGTTGACAACTCGGTTTTTCATGAATGGTTAAGGGTAGGAAATGTTGCGTTTGTTAATTGGACGGCGGGAGGGTGTCGGAAGGACCTTAGGTTGAGAAGTGGGGAAATTGTCACAGAAATTCCTTTCCGTATTGTCTTCGATCGTTAATAACGAGATTTATAAGGATAGTCCGCTCGTCGCTTGAATGGATCCGTCGCACGTGTTGTCCATCTGTCGGGGTTGCAGTTGTCAGAGCACGGTGGTTGTAAAATAATCGACCGGTTCGGAACCGATTCGCATGCATTTTTTGCTTGCTATTTTACTATATTACTATTATATTTACTATACTATATTTTTTGCTTGCTATTTTGATCGAGGTTCTTCCCGTTTGCTGTCACGATATCGGAAAGTGTGTTGTGTAGTGTCCACTGATTGTCTAGAAGTGTGGTGTTTTGTGCTTCATCGTTAATAAGACGTACTCGCGAAAATGGCAGTGTCCACTTGATCTGACGGAGGAACAGAAGATTCTGAGACCTATACTTGACATTCGTATTTTATAATATAGGATTAATATTCTTATGTGTAACAATGAATATAAGATATTCTTTCACATTCTGCAACTTCAAATTTATGATTCAAATAGACAGGGAGACGATCACTTTTTTGGTACGAGCCTATCGACGAATGTCCCTTTACATTTCGTTTGTCTCGAGGCACGCACACGATTATGTTCTGTCTCATCGACACGGTCAGGTGGACTGTAGTAGTAGGCTTTTGTCTATACGCATAACTCCACACAATCAAATTTTGCAAGTACTTCAACAGCTTGTATCTCAATAATTATTTGTTTGCGACACGTGGATTCTTTCAAACTTTTTCTTTTCTGAATGAGTGGAAGGTGTTGATGTAAAAAACAATTTTCTTTGTTATTAATCTTTGTTATTAAACAATTTTGCGGCACGTTTGTCTTATAAATGTCCACCGATCCAGAGGTATAGATTCACCCCGGGAACGGATGACCATTACTTTTTATACATCCTGTACAAGCACGACGCGACGCACAGTGGGGTATTTGTCCCGAAAAAGTGGAAAAAATTCAATTCCTAAATTTTTGCGTATGGCATAAAATTTTTGTTGTTCGTTGTAGTTAAAGGTCTGAAGAATAAGGCTGCAATATTATTTTTTCTATTTGTACACCCATGAAGTAGTAAACTTCATCGAAAGTCGAGAGATTTTAAGGCGCGCTTGGCGTTCTTAAACAGTCTCTAAGACAGCGTCTGTTCATTGGCGATTTTCATGTGTTTGAAGGGAAATTCTGTAAATTCTTGTATTACAAAAGTTGTTCAGGTAGGTATACAGAGCACTTTCGCATAGATTTTATTTTGTTATCATTTAAATTAGTAGAGTTATTAATATTTGAATATTACCAATCATTCTGTAAGCTTTTTAAAAATTACAAAACTTTATTGACAATTTTGTTATAGTATAAAGCCGTATTGAGTGCTATTTTTGGTGTCATTACATTCGATAAAGATTCGTGATTATAAGCCAACCAAGTTTGATTCCGGATATGTCCGGATTCAAATTTTATAGCTAATTTAGAATTAAGTGTTTAGCAGCGTTTCGCGTACGCGTACGTTTGGCTACGCTTGGCCTCAAATAAAGAAGAAACATTATCCGAGGAAGAAATTTCTTATGTATTTTGCGATGAAAATTAATGGTAATCATTTTAAAATATTCTTATAATATACCGGGTGAGTCATTTAACGCGAAACAGACGTATATCTGGGAAATGAAGCCGTTTTGGAAAAAAATGTTTCAGACAGAAGTTGTATGGTTTAGAGGGGGGCATAAAATGGTGTCATTGATTTGACCTTGGATAGTCGTTTGAAAATCACGTGAAGGTCATCTTCCATTTCTTAAATAGAACTCCCTATTTTTTGTTGCATATTCTTGTAGCTTGTTTTGACAGCTTTCCAAAACACTATATTAAAATATTTTTTTCTTAAATATTTTTCAAGTTATAATAGTGCAAATATTCCACTATCGCCTTGCTTTTTCAGGGGTTCTCGATAATCTGAGGAAAAAATGTTTCGAACAAAAGAGGAACAGTATACAGACGTCTACATATTTCAATATATAAAAGTTAAAAAAAAATTTTTTTTCAAAAAATTGAGGTAAATTTGATTTTTCAAATACTAAAATATATTTTGGATTTCATAATGTTGTAGGTGATCTTAAGGCGAATCCAACGATATATAATATTATAACCTTGAGCCTATAAATAACGCTACAATAGTTTTTTCCACTTTTTCAGGCCAAATACCCCACTGTGCGACGGTGCGAATGCGAGCGAGGTACGCGTGAGACAAAGATTGCGTCAGAGAAAGTGAGAGAACGGAACAACGAGAGAAAGAGAGAGTGAATGTAAGCAAATGTACGTAAGGAGCGAGAACAATGAGAGGGCGTCCTTTTTGGGTGATAGCGACAGCGATAGCGTGTGTGCGTTTGTGCACCGGCGAATAAATATATGTACATATGTCTATTTGTGCCGTCAATACTATTACATATAATAGACGGTCCCTTTTAGTTCTTTAGATATTCGCAAAAAAGTATTTTTCAAGTTTGAGTTATAATACTCAATTATTATTAATGGAAAGGCTGTTACGCCTACTCGTTTATGTGATAAATTCAGAAAGTCCGCACCCAAGTTATAATTCTCGGAAGAGCGAGTATTTCCCTTCTCCTCCCCTATCAGGAATCTATAAAAAAAGTTATACAACACGTCATAGCTAAGATAAGATTAGAACTCGGAAACTGGGGCGGTAAACAATTAAACGGACAGTGATAGAATCGTCGCGTAATATGCCGAACTATTTTTTTGGGATCAGATGCCGTCCATCAGATCCGTCCGAAAATGGCGAAGAATACCGAGGAACAAAAAAAAGTCTCCTTATCCGATTGCATCTGCGCACGTGACACGGGTGTTTAAATTTCTGGGGCTCTCGAGCAGCATTCGGACCGTGTTGAAGATAACAACGCGCGAAAGAAGCGAATGAAATTGTACGTACAGCGTTTCGCGTAGGTTACCGTACCAGTTGTTATTATCGCTTTATCAATCCGCAACAGAAAACGAGAATTTATCCTCGAGAAGAAATTAAGGAGAACGGAATTCTTCAAATTGTACCCTTAATTACAGTTATTACCACGTGAGTAACTGGCAACGAGTAAATGAATCAATACTGCACAGTTATTTATTTCGAAACCGTTCACTACTTTCAGAACACGTTCATCGTTTCAACGTGGACATGTTTCTATTGACTACACCACATTTTCTGTCCTCCGTACAATGATTTTTTATTAGACTACGGATTTTATGCTTTTATGACAACAATAAACAGGTTGGAACACAAAATAACGAAGATATCTGACGCGTTTAAAATTCAATTGTATTATTCGTAGCTTATTAAAATTATTAAGGGAAGAATGATGTGTAAAATTTACATTTTCCATAAGGAATCGCAATCTATTAATTAGAAACGTTGTACCAGGTGAAGTTGAACTTTATGAAAAAGAACGTAGAAAATTGTTTCAATGGGTGAATAAATATTTTATAATTTTGATTGTGGGACAATTATCTGAACGTGACGTCATGTATCCCTTAAGGGTGTGGGTCGGATTTTGACCTTGGTCGAGTGCGAGTGTGGTAGTACCTTAACACACCGATAGATACTGTATACGTACACGAGATTGCAAGGGTTCCGTAGATTTCGTTTGCTGTCTCTCTAACGCACATTTGGGGCCCCTACGTAGTCACAATCGCTAGATAAAAGACCCACAATTACGGGATGCTTCCATATATGGCCTACTTTTGCGTTTTCGAGGCGTAATTTGCATTATTCGGCAGCATGTAGCGCAGTTTCACAAATATTGGACGAAGCGACAGTGCTGCCATTGTCGAGACACATACATTTTCTTAAATATCGAGAGATTTAGGGTTCTTATAGACCAAAATGTAGGCATCCCGGAATTCAGGGTCACATACAATGTCAATGAAACCTTTATTATGTTAAACTATACGTGTTTAAACACAGCAAACGAAATCTACGAAGTAGATCCCTATACGGGAGATTTTGGTGCAAGTATTAGTTCCATGGCATTTTTAGCTAGGAGCGCTAGCGTTTTTAGTCACTATTTTACCGATTCAGTCACTGTATTGGTAAAACATCGGTAAAATAGTGACTAAAAACGCTAGCGCTCCTAGCTAAAAATGCCATGGAACTAATACTTGCACCAAAATCTCCCGTATAGGGATCTACTTCGTAGATTTCGTTTGCTGTGTTTAAACACGTATAGTTTAACATAATAAAGGTTTCATTGACATTGTATGTGACCCTGAATTCCGGGATGCCTACATTTTGGTCTATAAGAATCCTAAATCTCTCGATATTTAAGAAAATGTATGTGTCTCGACAATGGCAGCACTGTCGCTTCGTCCAATATTTGTGAAACTGCGCTACATGCTGCCGAATAATGCAAATTACGCCTCGAAAACGCAAAAGTAGGCCATATATGGAAGCATCCCGTAATTGTGGGTCTTTTATCTAGCGATTGTGACTACGTAGGGGCCCCAAATGTGCGTTAGAGAGACAGCAAACGAAATCTACGGAACCCTTGCAATCTCGTGTACGTATACAGTATCTATCGGTGTGTTAAGGTACTACCACACTCGCACTCAACCAAGGTCAAAATCCGACCCACACCCTTAAGAGACTTTGGAGAGACTTGTCTCCCACTTTACCTTACCCCTTCCATGACGCTCGGTCACGTGACGCGTGTCGTCTTCGTCGTGCACGTGTCACAATGTCACGTGACTAACATAACTGCATTCCCCTGAATTTCTCCTGGCTGGCGACACTGGTGCTGCTCGTGATTCACGGGCATCGATAAACCCCTGACTATTATTTCGAGTCAGCCATGGATCATTACGTTTCCAAGTGTCTTTCACAGCGGGCGTAAGAAACAATCCGAATTTCCGAGTCCGGGAAAAGAGTAAAGAAGCCGGCGGCACAATGAACCGAGTCGGTGACACAATCCTCGACAATGGACTCGACTTCCGGGCGAGCCGAGTGTGCGGTGAATGGGAAAACGTTTCTGTAGAACAATAACTTTAAGGTTACGGAGGAAGCGGTCTGAGTGGTTCCCTTTACGCGCGATCGATGTCCCCGCCTTTTCCGGTATAACGTCTTAATAAACGAGCCGCGGTGAATGAAAAGGAGGAACAGCGGCCGAGATATTAAATAGTTTTAAATGTTCATTGTTCCGCCGGAGCCGGTACATAAATTCGGACGGTAAAAATGATGGCCGCTCCACGAATATTATTGCACGGCCGCCGTGTGCCGGAACGTTCGGCGAGCGTAGGAAAACTCTGAATGAGATCTAACAAGAAATATTTCACTCGAAAGCCGCATTAAACGGGACTCGCAATTGACGAATCGCGTGAACCTCGCCGATTCAACTGTTTTATTCTCGCGTTGCGTATCTCCTCTGTTCCCCCATGATTTTTCAATCACATCAGTCCACCAATGAATATTTCATATTCAATTCAAGTTTGTTTCTACCGTGCACCGTTGCGACGATCCACAGTGCGTCGGAATGTCCGTTTTTTGGACAAAATTCCATATCTTAAAAATTAAAAGTGGTATAAAGAAATGTTTCAAATAAAGGTTATAGGGTATAGGGAAGAGTATATGATGATTGTATTTGTTTGATATTGTTGTAACCTTGAGAGGTACTATAAAGGTCACTTTTAAAATTTCATACGGTAATGTATATTTTTGATCATGTATTCTAATAGGTGAGGTTAAGACATTTTCGAAATTTGACGGGCCGTCTATGGTACTATTAATTATACATACAGGATGTCCCAAAATTCCTGAAAATCTCGGAAATAGGAGGTTCCTGAGGCCATTTGAAGCAACATTTTCCTTTGCAAAAATGTTATCCGCGGCTTTGTTTATTAGTTATTAACGAAACACACGGACCGATCAGAGCGCCATCTAGGCGCGAGTTGACACACTCAGCCAATAGACAGTTGGCGCTTCGGGCCGACTGTGCCAACTCGCGGCTAGGACGCGCTCTGATTGGTCCGTGTTTTTCATTAATAACTCCTAACCAAAGCCGCGGATAACATTCTTGCAAAGGAAAATGTGGCTTAAAATGGTTTCAGGAATCTCCCATTTTCGGGATGTTCAGGAATTTTGGGACACCCTGTATGTATTACTACGAGTGAGACAAAAGTGAAAATCGACTGTTTCGTAATGTGGTTATTTTCGTACGTTATATATACAATAAATAATATAAATAATACAATTATATAAATTGTATTATTATAACATATTATATAAATAATATAATGATACTAAAAACAAAACAAATGAAAACAAAAAAAATCTGAAAAAATTGTTTAAAAATTTTCGGGCAGCTAGGGGAAACTGGGCATGGACCCTACCAAAAAAAAACGGAATCAAAAAACGCAAACGGAACATCACTTAAAAACCTTTAAGGGAAAGGCCGGGTGGACGGAGCTAATTGCTGAACACCGACCAGAACCGAGGATGGTGGTCCCATCCAAACAATCAGCCATATTTTCTAGGATGTGTCAAGCCCACCCAAGAAGGAAGATCCCGATGAACCTGATATCAAATCTCTGAGGAGACAGATTTCGGTGAAGTTGGTGAACCCTTCCTTCTCAACCCCATCGCGAAGTAGGTCGGCAGGTGAAGACCGAATGGAATTGATGTCTCGGCCCAGCCGAGATTTCGATGAAGTCGGATTGGATCCGAAGTAGCAGTAACTTCTTCCCAATGGTAAAAAAAAAAAAAAACAATACGCGGTCCCTTGCATTTGTACTCCCAATAGACTCACAGCATAGGCGGGGAGGGATTAGCCCTAGGGGAGGGTGTGGAATTGCCCTAGGGGAGGGTGTGGGTAAGTTTCTGGACTATCCGGAAACAGTGTAGGGACGGGCTCAAAACTTGACACATTCGACATGAAAATATGGTGAAGAGGGGGAGTCTAAAAAGGGCAGGCAAGACACCCTGCAGGTCTGAAGGTGAGGGGGCCCGACGTTCACACCGAGCCGTAAAACAGCTCAAAAACTCAAAAAAATTAGGTAGCATGGCCCGCTCATCAATGACGACCGACCCGTCTAGTAAGTCGACGACTCTGAAAATGGCCCGGGCCGAATAAAACAGAGGGGACGGCTGAAAAACGAGGACAATTGCAACCCGCTAAAAGGGCCGAGTGCCGGCAGCGCCAATTGTGAAACTGGTGTTTAAAAACCGGTGTGCCCTAAGGAAGCGAGGGGCGGCCGAACCGCCCCTCCCCGGCAATAAACACGACTACTACTACTACTACTACTACTACTAGGGGCAGCTAATTCTAGTCTAATCCTCTGCAGGGTACATGTATGAATATTTTCCAATAAAAATCATGGAGGAGTTTTGAGGAGTATCTTTTTAAACCTTCATTAAAGTTACAAAAAGCGTTACAATTTCTGCTACTAAGTCCACTCCAAAAACGTGAACATGAGAATCAAAACAGTGTAAAGATTAGAAGTAAAAACACGTTCTATTTAATACAAAATTTTTACTTTCATCACACTCGTATATTAGCTCGCTTAGATGATGAATTTCAACTGAAATTTTTGGCTCGCACGCAACGTGACAGGGCATCGTGAACGATTGTTTATTTTTTCCAATCTCACTTCTTATTTTAGTGTATATTAAAGAACCTTCCAGAGACGACATTGTATAATAACACGGAAGGCTATTTTTTAATTTTTGTCCCATGACAACGCACTGTGCGATCTCGCGAAAATCACCCCCGTGCGATTCGATACTCGTCACCTGCCGGAGAGAACTCCTGGAGGACGCAAGTGGACTCAAGATTTTACGAAGAAACTTCAACGCAACTAAACTACCGGGTTCTACGAAATAAATTGAATTGTTTTAGAAAAAAAGAATCGCTTCCGTTGAGGGAGATATCGAAAAACGTAAAACATCGAATTTTTAATCTTACCTAATTCGTTTGGTTCGCCCCTCAGGAACTTCGAATGACGTTGAGTAATTATAGTCACTAGGAATCTTTTTCACCTAATTAAAGGAACTATCATCGTGGGTGTTAAACAAGGGGATACAAAAATAAGGTGTCACCTCCTTAACATCACTTGTCAAAAACTAAATAAAACTATTTGTCAATAAACTATATCCCGTATAAATTTCATTACAATCGGCGTGTTACACTTAGGTAATGCCCCTCGACGGTACAGTGTGTTCTACGTACTACATAAATATTGAATCGTTTTTTGAACATCCTGTAGAGAGTCATCATACCGCGGCAAAGTGTAATTCTGACAACGAAAATACCGGTGGTTGGTTCGAGTGGCAGTAAAGTGGCCATTAAATGCGCACACGTTGACGGGCAATAACATAATGCGCGGGAGAATGCGGCGTTTGTTCGGTAGATTAAACGAGAAAGACTATTTACGGAATAACCTAATGCCGGGCCGGGTGCTGCGCGTAAAAGCCCGCGGAATTTTCCGAAATAATTTTTTTGTCCGGGCGAAGGAGGAAGTAGGCCAACCGTTGTACCGATCGTCGGATCCCGTGATTGCGCTTAAAACAGCGAGAAGAATTCAAAGGCCGGGTATTACAGTAATTGAACGACAAAAATGTCGCCGTGGTCGTAGCCAGTCGCGCTGGCCGGTGGGATAGCGCCACGCCGCGCCGGGTCAGAAAAGGGAAACAAATTAAAATAAAAACCCGGGCACGTTCATTCGCGGACATTCTCCCCCGCGTTATGGACGACGGTACGCGCACGGTTTGCAGATTTTTAACAGTATCTCGCCGCGCGATTTTATTCCGGGCTCCGCACAGTGGAACCGATAATTTTTGTGTCAGAATCAAAGAACGTTCGGAGATTGACCAATGACTTTTTAAAATTAAAACTGAAATATTGAGGAATATGGGAAAAATAGAGAGATTATGGTACGAATTGTTGAATTTCTAGAAAATTGTGATTTCAAATCTGGTCGTGAAATTCCTCTACCACCTAGGATTTTCCAAAAAATCGATTTTTGTGGAAAAAAAACTAATGATGCAATGAAAATAAAAATTATGAAATATTTGAACGTTACGAGTTACTAAAAATGTCGATAACAAAAAAGGAAAGACGTCATCAAGAATTTAATTCCCCTAAATGATCGAAATATCACATTGTGCGCCGCGCCGGCACCGCGCCCTCGCAACACTCGAATGACCCGGGAAAATGAAATTTTACCGCGTTCCACAGCGAAACACAGCCCTTAACCTAATGGCGCCGGTGTCGTAACGAGCGAAACGTAATTCCTTTTCGTTGGCCGATTGGCTAGCCCGCGATCGCCAATCAAATGAACACCGCGCGCGATAATTACACTAAATTCCTCGTCTCATGGTTACAATCAGCCTCGTTTTGCCGCGGATTCTATTTCGTAACAAATAATGACTGAATAATGGATTCCGCATGGATCGAATTTTACGCCGCCGATCCATCTGATGAAGCTGTACGCTGGAAATTTCATGGAGTTGAGAGGGTCGCTTGTTATTTGTCGATACTCGTCTTCAAGGAATGAGAATCCAGATATTAATTGTTTGACAAGTTACTTTCCTCTGGTAAAATTGAAAGAATCGATTTTTCATAAATTGTACATTCTCTTAGTGAGATCCTTTTGAAATTTCTATTTTCAATTACACCCACTCGTTTTTGTCATAGATGCATAATTCGCTAAACCAGTTTGGTTAAAATTTTGCACTAACATTCTTACGCTACTCGTTTCCGTGATACACGCACAAACTCCGGAGTATAGTGATTATTGTTCCGGCACTCTGATCCACGGAGCCTCGTTAATGGTCTGATCGATGTTTCAGTTTCAGTTTGTTGTTATTCAATGTAGCCCTTTGTTCTCCGCTGAACAGTAAAATCATTATAGCGGCGAAATACGAGCATCGTAGGAATCGATAAACTAGACTCGACTCGGACGACGAGACGATAACCATTTCTCGAATGCGCGAGTTGATGGATGACACCGGCTGCTTCCGGATTCGAGCTTTGAGTTATACGAAACAAATATGAAGATCAGCACGTCTGAACTGCGAAGAAGATTAATTGATCCAACATTATTTCTTCGTGCAAGAAAAACTGCTTCTCATTCAGTACGCCTGATTGAACAATTTTGCCCTCATTTGTTTGGTCTTGAAACCGAAGTTAGAAATGTCTGTACGTAGGAATTTTTCGAAAGATCAAAATACTTGCAAAGTATAAATTCAACGTTTCAGGAATTTTGAGGTATCGTTATCAGTTTTGACAAGCTTCATATCTCACGATGAAATTCAAGTGACTAGTTAAACGTGTTAATTAGAATTAGTTCGGCCATGGTAGAATGTTCTATAATTCTGCAGGATAAAATATGTTTAGTACCGATCGTGTTCGATAATATCCGAGGCTTTCGACGAGTACGTTCGCTATGTTCGAATGATTATTCTGATAATGAGATCCAATTGAGGAACAAGTTGTACGCAGTCGTTGCTACGAAAATTCGTAAAACAAGATTCGACAAGTCGGCTCCGGCTTTGTACGAAAATGAGCTCCCTACGTACACCTCGTTGTACAACGCTCGTGCCGAATTACCTGCTGAACAGCATTGTTTTCGCGAACAATGCGAACAACCCTCCGAGGTTCGCGCGACAAGCATCCTCCAACTGTGGCGCTCAAACTACCATTAGCGTTCTGGGTTGGCGCGCGTGTGAGCCCAATAACTCTCAACAGATAGTCGTCGAGTAGCTCGAAAACGTTGTCGGCCGTAAAGAATTCGATTAAAACTGATAGGCATTCGATCAATCAGCTATCAATTACTGTCGATCCAGAAATATTTAACCACTTGAACTCTAAATGCCCGCTTCTCCAAAAATTATCTCTATTTATAACTAGGAGCCACAAGTTTCTTAATTCATCTTATTGAAACTAGAGATTTAGAGTCGAGACTTATGAATGTGCTATTTGTTTCCACGGCATTATCATAATTTAAACACCGACAATTATTCAAGAATCGGAAATGTAGCGTATATCATCAATGCGTCAGCTAACGAGAGGAAAATGTAGCAACCGCGTGGCCCTGTAGGGAAACTTCGCCGGGAATAACTGCCACCAAACCCAATGAACTTGTCGGAAGGCACCCCGGCTGCGAAACAAACTTCAGAATTAGGAAGAAAGTTCGGCGAGAAGAAGTTTGTCGACGCATAACGAAGTTCTTAACCACCGTTTCTGTGTAGTTGTTCGCCGATCGTCTTTTAATTTCTTCACGGTATTCGAAGTCTAATGGATTTTCATTAACAATCACGCGTTTCTATTTCCCCTGACGTTCAACTTTGAACGGGGACTACACAAACATGGAAATCGGTGAGACGTTCCCGATGACCCTTTCTTTTGATGAAGTCAATTTTAGTTATACTCGCATCTAAATCGTTGAAATTAGAACATACTTGCATTTCCAACGGCATATATTTTTTACAACCTTTATTTTTTATAACTTTTACGACAGTTTCTTATTTATAAAATAATATTTATAAATACAGTAGAGGGTTAAAGTCCGAGGGTTAAAAGGTGAAAAACAGAAACGCGGAAGATCGATTCGTGGATGAAAGTGCTGGAGAAGATGATGAATGGGAAGAGACGTTGGGCAAGAGCGAAGAGAAAGAGCCGAAACCAATCTGCATTCGAGGTAAAAACGACACGTGACGTCCACAACATTGCAGTCCAATACGCTAAATGCCTTTTAATTATTGTGGAACGTCGAGGGGTAAAACCGAAGGGGGATGCGGAGGGGGGTAGTCGCTTTGCATCGCGCCGTTCGATCGGTGCACCGCGTCCCGCGATGAAACGAAATCAGATGGCCACACGGCAAAAAGCTCCAGGCCACCATCTCACGTTCGATTAAACATTTTTAATTGCTTTCGTCCGATTAGCGGAGCTGGGTGAACGGCGAGGCGCGCGGACTCTGCGCCGCGACCGTCAGAATTTCAGTTCGGTCCGGTAACCGTTTCAAAACCATCCGTCTGTCCATCGCGCGCCTTCGGTCCCCCATCGATTCCTCCGACCCCTCTTTCTTTCCGATAGGACGCCGGATTATCGGAGCAAATCCGGCACCGACGACAACCACCCCGTCGTCAGACGATGTCATCGTTGATTGACTCTTTGCCGTTTCGCGGCTGATTTTTCGCCCACCCCTCCAGTCAAACTGCACGACTATTGCCTGCAATGAAATAGGAAACTGCCGTGTTCACTCCGATCGTTATTAACGGCAATTACAACGTTCGTAACGGCCGGCGAAGCCTGCTAATATCGCCGGGTCCGCGAACATCGTTGAATTTCCAACGACACACCCCAGCGAAATTGTGTTGCCCCGTGAAACAGCTGTACCGGAAGCCCGGTTAACCCTATTAAGACGCCCGCCATTTTTCAATACATTTACATTGCGTTAAAAACATTTATTTATGACAAAAATGAGTAGGTGAAATTTAAAACAGTGGAAAGATTAGAAGACTTTAAGAGGATTAATATATTATTTTCACTACATTGAAATTATTAGTGAAATTCTTGTAATTGGTGTAGAAACTTTTTATTTTGCATAGAGATTCGGAGTCTAGTCATCACAAATGAAGGAGATATTTAGGTGGACCACACTGTATATAATATTATCTTTTAATAAACCATTAAAGTCAAAGTAGTAATTATTGTAGTCGCGGCGAGTTTATTGGGCGTTGTAATTCGGCGATCAACGGATTACAGGGACGCGGTCGCGCGTAAAATAATATTTCGCTCCGTTGAAGTTCCATTTTGGTGGAATTATTTAAAATTTCGTAGAACGATGATAATGTTCCGACGCGGATTTGCTTATTAGCTTTATTTCGCGCCGTAGATCCTCATTTGCATAGCGGCGAAACAACGTCGAAGTGACGGGCGCGGCCATTTTTTCCAGACAGATATAATTAATAAACATTAATACAGCCATTTCGGCGCGGGCTAACGAGAACAACGAGGTCGAATGATAACCGGGCGGCCACACGTGGATCCGTCGCGTTGAATAACTTTTATCAGAGGACGTATGCCGGTAATCCGGACAATGTGAAACACCGCGTTCCGTCGATTCATTCGACGGAGGATATCGCCGCGCCGTCGTTCCGGCGGCGCTCCGTTTGCTCGTAATTAGCAGGCTTCCACTTTCATTTGCTCGCAGACGTTGGAGAAAATCAGCACGCGCCAGTCAGCGCGCGCGCGAGAGCGCGTCGGAATTATTTGAATGCGTCGATATGATAACGAATTCGCCGCTCGTCCCAATTAAACAGTCTCCCGTATAAATACAGCCCGGGCTGTAATCACGCAGCTCGTGAAATTTGAACACGTCGATGCTTCGATTTACATTTAAATAAAGTCTGCGGAATTATGCATCGAGCCGTTCCTCCGCGCTCTTGCACCCGCCGCGCGACGTTGCGCTCTTCGTTTCCCGTTTGTGAAAGCGACGAGCGTCGCGTCGCCGCGTTCCCTCGCCGGCGAAGAAACACCGAGGACAACGACGACTTCCGGCGAAGACTCGGCGATCCCATCGAGATCGGCATTCGGGACACGGAAACGGATTTGCAAGACAGAAATCGTAATCCGCCCGTAAGCACGATTGCTTTGTTCCGGACGCTTAAGGGAAGAACTTCCTGTAAACGGCTTATTTTTTTGTCCATCCTCAGGAATTTGTTGCAGAGAGACCAACGCGCTAATCCTATCGCAAGTTTAAGGGCAGTTTATTCAACGCTGTAACAATTTAAAGAATTAAACGTTTTGTTTGTCAGCTACGAAATTTTATAGGATGATAATTACGCGATAAAATATATGCGAAATCGAACCCCTTTTAACCGTTTAAAATGAGTTCAGGTACATTGCAGAAATATCTGAAATTTGCAGAAGATCGCAAGATCAGTGTTGAAATAGATTTTTGGTGGCAGTGTATTTGCGCTCGCAGTTTTCTCATCGCCGTTGGCCCCGAAAGCGGAACAGGGCCGCGTGAACACGCGAGTCCGTGCTTTCAAACGCACCGCACGGAAATCCTCTTAAAAATTTTCCGGAGTATAATTCGAGGTGCACGGACGACCACGTTTGCGTCGCCGGAAGCAAAAACCGCGGGTGGAAAGTCGCTGCGCACGAGAGCCACGCTTTTGTGAAATTTTTATGTCTCGACGGTCTGACGTGCCCGGAACGTATAAACTACGACGAGACGTAAACTATGACGAGATTTCATGGTTCGCTAAAAGGTACAAGTATCCTTGCGGTTTGAAAGCAATTGCAAAAAAGTCTCGCTCGCTACCGGACTGTGTATTCTAACCTTTTCCAATGCTCTGTTAGACCTCCTCCGAGGATAAGGGACTTCGCCCCTTTTGGGTCTCCCGAACGTAAATACTATTTTTGTGTCAAATGATAGTTCATTACAAAGTACAGTGTAATTATGAATTATATTTAACCTGTGTGCTATCAATAGACTGCGCATGTTTATGCAAATTTCAATTTTTGTAGACAAATTTTAAGAAAGAGGAATTAAATAAGAACTTATTTTCATTGATGATAAAATTTGTATAGGTCCAAATAAATAAAAATCGTAGTAAATTCTGTCGAATTTGATACTCCAGCATTTTTTGAAAATCTTGATAAACCATAGATGCATAAAGATCCGCAGTCTTGATAGACTGATAGTTTGTTACATATTAATTACCAAACACTGTAGTTAAAAAAATGAATATTTCATGTTCTAATAATTCGAGTCTGCAGCCAATCATCTATCCCGATAGTTCCAAGTTTATCAAAATGGTGGCACAGCGACGAACCATCGACGCTGGAGCATCGCGTCAGCGATTCACTGGATGCGTCCCTGGTGTCTTCGACTGGAAGGCAAAAGCGAAAGAGAAGGAACGAATATCAGCTTATACCACTAGGTAAACAAACGCTTGGAACACGGAGCAGCTGAAGTGGCATTTGTCGCCACCATTGGCGCAACGAGCTGCATAGTTTAGTCATTCGAGTCAACACCTTTCTAGGCGACCTTAAAGCCTACCCGGTCTTGTAGTTTCGCCGGGGGAATCGTAAACCGGAAACGAGAAGGCGAACGGTATTTCCAGAGTCACTCGAGAACATCGGTGTACATTAACAGAGAGTCGGCAGGTGTCCCGTGCTAAAGGAAAAGCTAAGAAAACATGCACGAAGATCGCAGGCACAGAATTCGTTGTTTCCTGGAACGAGAAATTCGCAAGGGACCATGCTTACTCAGCTATCCGAAAAACGCGATTTCCTTACAAAATATTAACCCTTTGCAGTCGGAACTATTTTAGCTTGAAAATTGAACATTTCTTCCGACCTAGAATAATTATAAAACGATGTGAACAACAACATTTTCATTCATTTTCTTATTTCTGTCGCGAGGTGTATGCAATACTATTCTGCATTTAATTGCGCACTTTCTCTACTGGAAATTAACTCTCAACGTTGTTGATCATCCGGCAGAGCCTTGATGTCCCAAGCGAGTGCAGTCTTCGACGGGGCCTTTTCGCACGTCGCGTCGGTAAACGTTGCACCATTCATGTACGCCGAAAGAAAGAATTTCTGAGACGCGGCTCGCACCATCAGGGAACAAAGACCGGCGGAGGAAGAAAGAAAAGCAACGCCGTGGAACGAGAAAGACGAAACTACAGAAAGATGATTTCTCCGCGTCAGAAGGTCGTTTACAAGTCTCCGCGAAATAAAGATTTCGAGGACCATTCAGCAGCAGCCAAGTGGCCCGTATATTAGCCGAGTGTTGACAGGTGTGTCGACAAAGAGAAAGGCGTAAAGGGAGAGGCGTAGGGAGAGAGCGTCAGTCACGGAGAACAAAAGAGAGGAGCTTGTACCGGGCGAAATTATGGAGCTATCGGGAGTCATCGTTTCGAGAAACAACTGACAAATGCTCTCGCGCAAAATTCATTGTGCGTCTGAGCGAATTCCATCAGCTTACAAAAGCGCGATTGAAGAGAAGTCATAGAATTCTGATTCGGAAAAAGGTACTTTTAATCCTCCAATCCTTCAATCCTTACAGACGTTCTTGATTTTTCTTGTTGTTATGTCTTAACTTTTCTTGATGTTCTGTCTCGACTTTTCTTGATGTTCCGTCTCGACTTTTCTTGATGTTCCGTCTTAACTTTTCTTGATGTTATGTCTGGACTTTTCCTGACGTTCTGTCTGAACTTTTCCCTGGCTGACTTCAATTTCTAGAAAGCGGATAATAAAGTAAAAGGTTCGAATTATGTAATGCAATTACAGTGTAATTCAAATACCGAATTGAATTGCGTAATTCAATTACAATGTATTTAAATTAGCACAACACTGCCTAATACTTTTGTCCCGATAGAACCGCGATCGGCTCCAGTGTGCGTCGCGCGGGTTCGACAAGAAAAGTTGCCGCGCTGGTGAACGAGAGAGCCATACATCAGGGACCTGGTGCGCGAATCTACATAGAGCAGGTTCAACCCTAATTATCGGGATGAATCGATTTGAAAAAGGATGACGGAAGAGAGTGGCTAATAGGGGCGCGTAGGCCGAGGCTATCCGCGTGAACCAGGAATAATTGAGAGATAACGGTTGATTGGTCGGTGTATTAATTCCACGGGGCGAGGGTCGGCGGTGAAAGAGCTAATCGTACGAGCCCCGGTCATCAATCTCGAGCCTCGCTTCGTCGATTCCTCCCCCTCATCCTTCAAAACTGTGCGCCACAGCCGCAGCCGTGCCGCGCCGCTGTGTTGGGTAACGAGATAGGTCGGCGAGATAATTTTTCGCAGCGATCCTGGCGCCGGAGGTCCGCGGCCGTGGAGAAGTAACCCGGTGGCAGCGCGTTTCCATTAGCATCGGTTAAAAGTGCTTTCCATTAGCGTCGACAGGTCGCGGGAACAAAAGGGTTTCGAGTACGAAACGGCGAGAGCTCGCGATGGAAGGTCGCCGCGTTGTGGAACGAGGATGATACCCGCGCTGAGGAAGGTCGGAGGAGTTAGGGTATCAGCATGGGAGGAAGGGCTAAGGGTGGTGGGAGCCGAAGGGCAAAAGGACAGGCAGATAATGGGGCTTGCTCCAGGCTGCCTGGCCTAGGTGCGCGCCTACTCAAAATAATATCGCTGCGCGCGATGGGGCCCTCATCAATCACGTGCTCTAATGAAAAGCCTAGCGTTAAAGCTGCGCCCCGTGAATGAGCCAGCCGGACCGACTAAACTCACCCGCCTCCCCCCGACGATACACCGACGAATCCCAACCCCTTTCTTCGCGAACCCCCTCTCGTCGATGCTCGAACGGAACACAATTATCCTCTCGATGGAGAACGCGAAACTGAGAACGCCCGATACGAACCGCGAAACGACGCGCGGCGCAACTGCCAGCAGCTTAACTGGCAATGTTGGCGGGATTTTAATAGAATTTTAATGAGATCCCGAGAGCTCGTTCAATTCGGTACCAACGATATAAATATTCAATTTAGACATGGCTTTCCTAGTTCCTTTTTTCGTCTTCGATAAAGCTCGAACGAAATCCCCGGTTCGCCAGTCCTCCGTTTTATTCAGACTGGGACACCTTCAGCTTTTTTAACTGTTAATTCTTCTGAGTTCCCGTGTTCTCCGGAAGTGTAGTGTTACGACGACATCAGAAGGGTTTGGGTTGAAGCAATCCTTGTGATCGAGGAAAGTCGACTGCTGTATTGAGATTAAATTGTTTAATAATTGTAAGAAACAGAAGTTACATAAAAATGTGTCCCTTCTTTCAATAATTTAAATAGATGGAAGAAGTCTAAGAGAGCTTGAAGTCGGCGCGAATAGTTCACTCCAAGGTTAGTTTGTTACAAGCATGTTAGCAGGGTACATGTGTCGCAGAAAGTACGTAATTGCCGAAACAGATGAATTAGACGCGCCAGGGGAGCCGCGGCAAAGTACAGGGAAAAGTTATGCAATTCCTTCGAAAATAGCCTGTCGGCACAGTAATTTCACTGCACGCGGTACCATGTTTAAAGACACTCCGGTGGCATAAAGGACACTCCCTTTGGGTATCTTGCAAGGATGAAGGTCCCGGCGAGTTGCTTGGAACTGCCGATCTTTAGGATTCTTCCTCGTCTCGCTCCGGAACCAAGTTTTATCATCTCCGGTGGATGGTCTGATACTATGGCACATTGACACCATATGCTTCCGTGCTACAGCTCGTATGACGTTGTCGACCGGTGTATTTTCCCTTGTTAAGACGAGAATAGCGAAGACGTTCAAAAGAGATTGAAACTACGTTAATCGACTGCTGTTCGAGACATTTTAAATCACAGTTGTGCACAGATGCTTATGCGAAATAAAATTGTTCTACCTGAGACGCAAGAAACTGAAGTGAGAAACAAGCTTATTTACTCTCTTAATATGTTGAACAAGTTGAAAATAACATTTTTGTCATAAATGTATAAAATGTAATTTACTTATTTCTGTCATGAATGCATAAAATGCAATTTACTCAGTTTTTTCATAAATGTATAAAATCCGCAGTGCACTGATTATTAACAGTAAAAGGACCAAACACGAAAAGGAACTGGTAAGCTTTATGAAAATTAAAAAATTTAATTCATTTAGATGTTCTGTGATTTTTATTACAACAAACGTTTAATGAAGAAATTCATTTCATCATTTTCCATGGAAAATGATGCACATTTTTAGAAATGTGCATAAGTCCTGTCGCGGACGTTTCAAGCTGAATTTTATCTCGAAAATAAATTTTTGTTACACGTACGTTATACGTCATCTTATAGTCTCGCTTTTCCTTTTCCGAACGTGGTTTGTATTTTCTCATTTGGTTAAAAAGGTGTCGTCAGAATAAAAACTACAAACTATCATTCTAGGAACCTTTTAAAATTTTGTATAAATTTTTTTCGGATACTTTCAAGTGTATTATTTCATACTAAATGTTCTAAAGAAGTATAAGGGTTGAACTTGTTTATAATATTGAGTATGTTATAATACAATACCGAAATTAACAATGACATGGAAAATGTATTTTCACACCAGTTTTGACTGCAAAACTTTAAAAAACACAAGACGTGCTTTCGCTGCTGAGTATAGATCGGAAGTTCTCAAGTCCGATCCGGTGACTTGAAACTGATTCTCGCGACCGCGACGCGTCGGGGGAAAAAATTGTTCGCGGAAGAACCATGCGGGAAAATTGGTTTTCTACTTCCGAGGATTGTGTAATGCGATTAGCGGACCGGCCGCGACACGCAAACGCGCTCGATACATATGTACCGGATCCCGGGGAAACGACATCTACAAAATGGAACTATTTTTCACGGAACAGCGAGCCGATGTAACCGGAAGAACTTCCAGTGAAAAATTTTACGTGCCCGGCCTGAAACTGCAGTTTCACAGTTTTGATCGAAACGCGGCGATAACTCATGCCGGATTTACAATCCGTGCTTGTTTCACGGTGGCGAACCGACAGAGTCACGAGGAAAACTTCGCTACACCCCCGAATACTTCCGGGCTCTCCATTCGAGGCGAAACTAATCGAACAACGCTTCGTCATACGATAGCACTTCGGTGCTGGGAGCGCTCGAGCCGAGCGAAAAATTCGTGGAAAGTGTATCGGAATGCGACAAACAACCGTGGGACGCGGCCGGATCCGATTGCCACTCTTTTCGGGTCCAGATGCTCGCTCGAAAAACACAATGAGCCCCGTGGACCGTTTCAACGAACTTCATCGGTGCCATCCGTTCTGCGTTTCAATTATATTCATTTTTATACGACCAGTATTTGTTACATTTCGTAACACCGTCTCTGTAACAGCATCGTCTCTGTAACTGTTATATCTTCGAGCAACAGTTATAGAAGAGGTACTGCATTCTTCGTACTCTGCCGAACTCGTCTCGACACAGCTACAACACTATGAAGTTAAAAATATCAAAGAAATTCAGGTGTTCTGTTTTTCGTATATACAGGATGAGTCCGAAGAAACAGAACACCTAAATATCTCCGTTACTTTTCGTTGTACAAAAAACTTCTTAGGACAAGGTTACACTGTTTGAAGGCCCATATGTAACGGTGTAAGAGAAAAAATTTCCGAGGTCATTTTTTATGAGATTTTAAGGTCATCGATATTTTTTTAAATAGAATGAGGTATGTCGAAAAGTTAGAACTTCAGGAGATATTTCAATTTAAATAACTCTAAAACACCATTACTGTCGTACTAAGACGTCAGCGTTTACTTGCTAGTGTAAATTGAAGAGTTGAAATTGAAATTGAAAAACTGACGTTGTCTTACTAAGACGTTACACAGGAAGTAAACGCTAATATCAATTTAAATTTCAATGTCAATTTTTCAATTTCAACTTCAATTTCAACTCTTCAATTTCAACGTCAATTTATCAATTTCAACTTCAATTTTTCAATTTAAATTCGTTAGTTTCAACTCTTTAATTTCAATTTCAACATCAATTTTTCCATTTCAACTTCAATTTCAATATCAACTCTTCAACTTCATTTTTAACTTCAATTTTTCCATTTCAACTTCAATTTCAACTCTTCCATTTAAATTTCAGTTTTTCAATTTCAATTCGATAATTTCAACTCTTCAATTTCAACATCAAATTTTGCATTTCAACTTCAATTTCAGTATCAACTCTTCAACTTTAACTTTTCAATTTCAACTTCAATTTATCAATTTCAATTCGTTAATTTTAAATCTTCAATTTCATTTTCAACGTCAATTTTTCAATTTCAACTTCAATTTTTCAATTTCAATTCGTTAATTTCAAATGTTCAATTTCATTTTCAACGTCAATTTTTCAATTTCAACTCTTCAATTTCAATTTTTCAATTCGTTAATTTCAAATCTTCATTTTCATTTTCAACGTCAATGTTTCAATTTCAATTTTTCAATTCAACGTCAATTTTTCAATTTCAATTCGTTAATTTCAAATCTTCAATTTCATTTTCCACGTCAATTTTTCAATTTCAATTGCAACTCTTCAATTTACACTAGCAAGTAAACGCTAACGTCTTAGTACCACAGTAATGGTGTTTTAGAGTTGTTCAAATTGAAATATCTCCTGAACTACTAACTTTTCGACATACATGAGTTAGTACTTTTTTATAACTAATGTACAGCTGCATCGATTGATATATTTAAAAATACCTCATTCCGTTTAAAAAAATATCAATGACCTTGAAATCTTGTAGAAAAATGACCTTGAAAATTTCTTCCCTTACAACGTTACATGTGGCCCTTCAAACAGTGTAACTTTGTCCTAAGAAGTTTTTTTGTACAACGAAAAGTAACGGAGATATTTAGGTGTTCTGTTTCTTCGGACTCACCCTGTATATTTAGTTTGTGTTAGCCAAGTCTTTCTGCACTATCCATCGCGTAAAAAATTAGGCGAGGCTATAATCGAATGAAAATATTTTCCAAAATAATTCCTGTCACTCATTTCATCACTTCAAAGAACGTTTCCCAAAAAATCATATCGAGAATTCATTTGCGAATTTCATTCATTCATGACCCACTCGAACGCATCGCATACAATCAAACGAAATTGATATGGATTTTCAATAAATGCTTCATTTTATTCAAAATCACACGGCCTCTGCGATAGAAAATATTGAACTGGTTCGAGAAGAGACTTTAAAAAATGGACATTTATATACAGATTTACTATTGAAATGAACATTTTTCTACGTGAACTAATTCCGTGCTCCATTCGAATGAGCAACGTTACGGACTTTCGTAGTTTCAAACAACATTTCTAATTTCAAGATTATACGATCACAGTTTCAGTGCCGAACTATATTCCTACCGCGGGGTAAACAGTATATTACGCAAATGCAGCCACCGATCAAATGGCGGAGCACGCTGGCTCGCGTTCGAAGATCCAATTGAGTCGCGGTGGGATCGGGAAGGCTTAGACGGGCCCGGAAATGAAAGTAGAACCTTTGGTTACGATAAATCATACAGCCGATTACCCACGGAGAATCCACTTTGATAAGGATTTCCCTGTGTTCTATGCCCTCGTACAAACACAGAGGTTCTTGGTAGACACGTGTAAGGAATATCGAAATTGCGAACGTCGAGAGCGGGCAGCGTGCGGCTCGACAGCGCGACGCGTACCCTTCAGGTAAAAACCCCCTGCACAATTGGGGGTGCAGGTAGCGAACACGCTGGCAACAAGGTGTCCGTAAGACTAGAGTTTACCTGAGCGGTCACTCTTCCAGTGACGCTCGGAGTGTCAAGTACTGAGAGAACCTTTTTAATAAATCGCACCTTTGCGGACGGCTTCACCGTCAACGGTCTTGTTCATTTATCGCCCACACCTTCATAGCGTTAGATAATAGTTCAGTAGGCTATTATCCTACAAATCAGAAGTGGGATTTACCAAAATTCGCGTTTTACGTGCGGTTGTGTTAAGTGTTCCGAACTTCGAGAATCGTGTGTGCCTCTGTGTCGTGACGTACTTTTGAAGATGGATCGCGCAGGGTGTAGCAGCGACGGTAGTGCGGAACGAGCTATTAACGCGAATGATATTGAATCCCGGTTCGAAAGACTCGAAATAATGATGGGCGAAATTTTGCGGAAATCGCGTGAACGATCGCGTGCACCAAGCCGCCGACGATCGAGGTCGCTATCGCGTAGTTCGCGTACCCGCGATTCGCGCGTTCGGTCGCGTAGCCCAAGGGATGATGTTTCACGCGAACGGCCGCGTAGTTCGCGTACCCGCGATTTATGCGTTCGATCGCGCAGCCCACGCGGTGACATGTCACGTAAACGGTCGCGTAGCCCGCGAAGAGACATTGTGCGTGAACGATCATGCAGCCCACGGGGGCACGCGTCGAGTGAGCGACCGCGTAGTGACTGCCTCCATCGCGTTGAACGCATTGAGGAAACTCTGAACTCGCGTAGCTCCAGTGCCGCCACGAAATGGTTACATTATCCGCGAACTGGTGACGATCTGCTAATCCCGATTTATGACCCGGCGAAAAGTGACATTTCAATCGAAACCTGGGTAACCCGCGTGGATCACCTAGCTTCGCGGTACGAGTGGGACGATCACTACGTGATGCAATTAATTGTGTCACGAATAAAAGGACATGCCCGCCAGTGGTACGATACCCGGCTGGATTTCAACCACACCTGGAAAGAGACGAAGGCATTATTGACGGAACAATTCCACCGAATTATGCCGTTCTCCCAGCTGTTGAAGGAAGCCGTCAATTACGAAGCAAAACCGGGACAGTGCCTTGGCGATTACTGCTTCACCAAGATGAACATGATTCAGCGGCTGGACGTAAAATTCCCGGACGATAAAACGGTTGACATGATCATCCATGGAATACCGGACGAGAATCTGGCACGTACTATCCGGGCGGCACAGCACACCAGTTTAAATAAATTGTATGCATATATGCGTACAATCGGCAACATGCCCGGGAAAGAGGATCATCAAGCGGCATCAAGCAGACGCAATAATCCACCGACGAAGCCAGAGAGAAGCACTCCCATCGTGTGCTTCAACTGCAACGGGACAGGACACATGGCGAAAGACTGCCGAAAACCCAAAGACAGAGTGCGGCGTTTGGAAAAACCTGGGCCACGCGAGGGAGAATTGCCCGTGGAAAAAGAAAAGTGAACGCGCTAATAGTGAAGAACAAATACCCGTTGCCGCTCACCGACGAGCAAATAGATAAATTAGGAGGCAATCGGTGTTTCACGGGCCTCGATTTAGCGTCGGGTAATTACCAGATACCAGTTGCAGAAAATTCAATAACAAAGACGGCATTTATAACACCAGAGGGACACTACGAGTTCCTTCGGATGCCCTTCGGTCTAACGGACACGCCGGCGGCATTCCAACGTTCAATGGACAGACCCTAGGGCCGTTAAAAAAATACAATAGTGTTCCCATACCTGGACGACGTGATTATACCGTCAAAAACCATTAAAGAAGGTCTTGAACGACTACGGCGGGTCTTAGAGGTGTTTCGCGCACATGGTCTGACGCTAAAAGTAGAAGAATGTTTATTCTTTGAGAAAAACGTTCGACTACCTGAGCCGCGGAAAAATGAAGGAGGAGTAAGGCCAGGTCAACAGAAACAGATGCCGTTAAAGAAATCGCAGCACCGAGGACCGTAAAGCAGGTACGGCAATTACAGAACAAAGGCATTAATACAACACCGATGAAAACTCTCATCGGGTGCGACATGAAGACAGTCACCGAAGGAATAATCCTTAGTGCCGCGAAGGACGAAATGGACAAGCTGGATCTGCCACAATTAAGGGGAGATATCAGCCGACACATTACGGAGGAGCAAAAGGGCCCAGAAGGAACGACACGATCTTACGAGGCGAGAGGCTCGCAAATTCACGATGGACGAGTTGTTGCTGGTTCAGATCACCAGCCAACCATCAACGGGCGGCAGTAGGAACCTGTTGACAAAACTCAAAGAACCTTTCCGGATCCGAACTGTCCTACGAGGGGACCGACGTAGAAATAGAGGGCCTCCGGGAGAAGGCGAAGCGACAACGAACCGTAGTTGCAGCAGACAGGATAAAACCGTGGATCATGGTTCAAGGGGACGTTCACGATTCGTCTTGAAAAAATCGTTTTGATTAATTCATTTGTAATTTTCCTCATTTTTCCTGGTTTTTGTTTCTATTTTCGTGATATACGTAATTCCTCACTATAGAAAAGACATCAACAAGGTTGTAGTAGGCCGCTACTTGACAAGACATAGTAATTTACACGTGTGTTTACATATGTTTATAGAGACGGAACGATATTATTAACAACAGGAGACTGAGGATGGGAGCATCCTCAACCTCCTAGGCAGCGCGGCTGCACGTGTAGCAGGCACGCCAGAACGTGGAAAGGTGTTCCCTGCGACAACTGACGACGAAGGGATGGAGACATGACGGTCCCAGACACCTGACGCAGCGAGGGCAGTATCAGGACTACCACGGGCCCAACGGGAGCCATATCAGCGACACGACATGTGTCAATCCACAGGGGGGATACGGAGGTATTCCAACGGCATCACCAGACCCAGGACGAATGCACGGCATTCTAGGTCAACACCGACCCAGAAGGGCACGAGGTGCCTCAGGCAGGGTGGTGGTTAAGTCATCTGAATGACACAACGGCATCACCGGACCCAGGACGAATGCGCGGCATTCTAGGTCAACACCGACCCAGAAGGGCACGAGGTGCCTCAGGCAGGGTGGTGGTTAAGTCATCTGAATGACACAACGGCATCACCGGACCCAGGACGAATGCGCGGCATTCTAGGTCAACACCGACCCAGAAGGGCACGAGGTGCCTCAGGCAGGGTGGTGGTTAAGTCATCTGAATGACACAACGGCATCACCGGACCCAGGACGAATGCGCGGCATTCTAGGTCAACACCGACCCAGAAGGGCACGAGGTGCCTCAGGCAGGGTGGTGGGTCTACAGAAGGAATACGACGGTATTACGGATAGACAAAGGGTACAGCGGTACCATAGGACCCAGGACGAATGCGTCGCATTCTAGGTCAACACCGAACCAGAAGGGCACGAGGTGCCTCAGGGAGGGTGGTGGTAAGAGTCCACAGAAGGAATACGACGGTATTACGGATGGACTGAAAGATACGACGGTATCGACGTAGCGTCGCGCAATACGACGGTATTGCGTGTAGAAACTTTTTTTTGTTTGCATTGATTGTATAGAGTCATTTTTTATTTCTTTGTATAATTATGTGTATGTAAAGTCTGAGGACAGACTTTGTTGTCAGTATGGCCGAGTGTAAGGAATATCGAAATTGCGAACGTCGAGAGCGGGCAGCGTGCGGCTCGACAGCGCGACGCGTACCCTTCAGGTAAAAACCCCCTGCACAATTGGGGGTGCAGGTAGCGAACACGCTGGCAACAAGGTGTCCGTAAGACTAGAGTTTACCTGAGCGGTCACTCTTCCAGTGACGCTCGGAGTGTCAAGTACTGAGAGAACCTTTTTAATAAATCGCACCTTTGCGGACGGCTTCACCGTCAACGGTCTTGTTCATTTATCGCCCACACCTTCATAGCGTTAGATAATAGTTCAGTAGGCTATTATCCTACACACGACCTCAGGATTCACGGTTCTCCCTAATGCTACGTGATTAGGAAATTGGCCGTAGGTGCATTGAATGAAAGCCTGTATTAATGAACGAAAGCTCTGTGGTCTCGCACAATTATTCAGACTCTATGAAACTCACTGGCATCCTGTCCTCGCCCCAATGCGACTGTACAAAATCCAACTGGCTGCTTTGTTTTGTAAAAGTGAAAGTGAACAGATCAAATTCATTAAGAAATTTCATGAGAAACATAGAGGACGTAGAAAGCTGAAATTTGGCACACAGATAGCCGTTTGCCCAAAGGTGTGCACGAATGTGCTTTTATCCCGAAAATCCTACGGAATCAAGTGATACAAATAAATTTGTGTCACACCTTCAGAAATAAGCCAGCCGTTGATCTTTCAACGGGAATTATGCTAGTTCGATCCTGGTAGGTCTAGCATTAAATATTGACTTACCTTGTATAATATTATTGCGAAAATGGCGGAACACCTTTCATTCAAAGTTGTAATCCTTGTATCTTTAAATCTACGGTGGTATCAATAACGCGAAAATGTTTTCAACGAGTTGGCATATGTTCCAATTTGTAACGTTTTGGATGAAAAAAGGGAATGCCTTCAGTTTTCCCAGCTTATCGTGAGAAACTATATTTAACAAAAATGAACGATGGATGGCAAGTTCCGCGGTCCATTGATTAAATACCATTGACCGGGATTCGATGTTTCATAGGATGCCAGGATCGGTCAACTAGTAATACACGGTTTCCCTCTTTTTTGCAACGATATGTACAACGACAGAAGCAATATGAACTGGTCGGAAACTCGAATGGGATTTTCAGTCGGCTCTCCACGGTCTCTTTGATTAAAGGCAACGATACGGTGTTCGTTATACAGAGCTCTCGGTCAGAGAGACACCCGAAACTCGTCGGGCAGGAGCGAATTTTTCGGTATAATTAGTGCCGGACGAAAAACCGAGAGGGAAATGCGGCTCACGTCCCCGAGACGAACGAGACGTTCAGGCAAGGAGGACGTGATTTCCATTCCACGACGAGCGTTCCTTTCTATTGCGATCGTGCGGAACTTTGGTTAAATGATGTGTGTAACCGAACACCGTTCTTGCTGTAACTTGCATCTTGCGAGCGATTGCAATAAGAATATCGCCGCTTTGATTGTATCGCGAATTCGTAAAATTTCACCCTGTATAACAGAAAATTTAACGCATTGCCGTATCATTTTCTTTACAGTTGCAGCGATTAAAGTGTCTTGATCCCCAAAAATATCGTAGAAGAGAAAAGAAAATTTATATTTTTTCTAAGGCTATATATTTTTCAATGCTTAAATGTCGATTGCAAACGAATCAAATCTTATTTCATTTAAAAAGAAAGGCGTAACATCCAACGTAACATTTATTAGGCTTCGTTTAAAATCTTTATGACGAGCGTGACTCGTTAAAATACAGCGAAGGGTTAATACGGACCGTGGTCAGACAAATCTGTGCTCGATCAAGACGTGTGTAACCGAACACCGTTCTTGCTGTAGCTTGCATCTTGCAAGCGAATTGCAATAAGAATATCGTCGCTTTGATTGTATTGCGAATTCGTAAAATTCCACCCTGTATAACAGAAAATTTCCTACGGACCGTGGTCAGATAAATCCGTGCTCGATCAAGACGGTGTCGGTGAATAATCGATGATATGTTCGTCGATTTGAACTGAACCCGGTGAACCTAATATCTTCAGGTCGGTTCCAGCTGGGTATAAGGAAGGCAAGGGTTTAAGAAGTATGGGACAATCAATGCAGTCGGTTCCATAGGTCCGTATCTCTTATCGCGAGGGTACGACACGCGAGGGAGCTAAGGTTCATATGATATACGGTAGTCGACCGGTTAATCTAGCATCTGCTGCCAGCGTACAAAGTTTAAACGCTTCCGTGACCGCCTTTCAATAACCCGGAAGATAAAGCGAATCCGCGTTTCCCCTTTACATGGAAAGTTTCCTCGATGAAACGCGCGAGATTCCGCGCACGGCTCGGTTGCGAGTCCCGTGGAACGGAATCTTTGCGCGGACGGAAGATGTTTGCCAGGCCTGGTACTCTCGCCGCGTTACAGATTGCACGGATCGCGCGATGAAGATAAATTGTTTTCACGGAAAACTGCCAGTCAGTTGGCCTCGATAACCGAAAGAAAACGCGACGCAGATTGCTCGTGTTCCCTGTCCCGCTTCACCGTCGGCCCTTCGAAAACCGCCCCCCTAACGCGCCACCGCGCCTCGCCGAGGGAGCGGATCAATTCCACTCTGTTTGTCTTTGAACATGATGGGAATTTATGGTAGGGAGCTGCACACTCCGCTTGCGGGTCTTCGTCGCGGCAGCAGATGGTTACAGCGACGCGCTGAGATAAGACCGAGACAAATTCTCAAAACGACCGGGACGCTGAGACGCGCGACGCGGGGAAACGAGCGAGAAGACAAGCCGATGCGACACACGAAAATTCGTCAGGAGGAAGACCGATGCAGCGCAAACGCTACCTCTACGAACGCTGGAACGTGCTCGTTTAGCTACCCTTTTAATGCCTTCTCGGCGTTCTACTCTCCGGGACAAATGTACCGACTTTGTAACACATCGCGCTCCGTCACACGATGGATCTCTGTCGAGGCTTAGCTCCCACTGCTGGTTCGGAAACGAGCCTCGATTCTTATTGGGCTCTCATTCGTTGAGACGCGATCGCTCCCCCGTCTACCACCTCGCTGTCCTATCGTTTATCATTTGGCCCGAGAGAGACAGATCCAGTTTGTTACAGTCGATCCCCTTGTAATACAATATTCTGATAAACGCGGTGCAAGAATTGCGGCAGTCCTTTTATAGTACTTTCACTGCCGCGTTAGTCGTATGTAGGTGACACGATTCTGCGTCTATCTTTAACCATTTGCGGTCCTGAATATTACTTCTATTCCTGAACCTGCAGCGACGTAGTATACTTCAACCGCAGTTCCATGTGTCACTTTACTAATCTATTTAGAACAGTTCGGAAATACTAGAATTGACGTTTATACTGTTCAAATAAATATTTGACACGTATTTTTTCATAGCTGCCGACATTCATGTTAACCCATTTGCAGCATTAGCGTATATATACGCACAATTTTGCTGGTCACCATCACCGGAGCGTATTGTATACGTACACTTTTTTTAGTGCTGTGGGGAATGCATTTTACGCACACCCCCTCCCTCCAGATGACGGTCGAGGGGGGGCGGGTAGTAGTAGTATGGGGCTTATCCATCCGAAATAAAACTAAGAGTAGGACATACCCACTAAAAAACCCAATCGTCCAGGAGCGCGAAGGACCCTTCTACACCTTCTTCCTAGCCGGAAGAAAAGAAGAGAAACAATTTATCAGTGTGAAAATTGTGAAGTGACTTTATGCATTCAACACTTCAAATACTATCATACTGCACAAAATAACTAATCAACATTCCCACCATTATCAATAATATATATGAGCGTAAACGACATATTTGCAATTTATTTTTTCTGATGTAAATTTTATTATTATTTATTCGCATTTTTTTTCTATTTTTAATTACAGAATGCTGAAATATGAAGTTCTTTTACTTGTCGTAATTTTTGTACTAAAATATAACAAAATAATTTGGTGATAAGGACCCTCTTTCCACACTTCCTTATGATGCAAATGGGTTAAGGGGTGAAACATCCATTTTATTGGATATCTCCGAAATTATTGGGCCTAGACGAAAATTTCAAGCTCCAATTTGTGCGTCTTTAAATGACGAGTCTCTTGGTGTAAACTGATTTTTAAAAGAGTAATATGTTGTATACCATTTATATTGTATATTGATATTTGAATACTAAGCCGGCATGACTGTCAGAGATTTCATCTCCGCAAATTCATATAAAAATATGACATAGCCGGGAGCGCGCTCTATTGCTTGCAATTTCTACAATCCTCTTCACTTATTTATCCCGTGTCATCAATTTTATCTGTTTCGTTCGATTCATATAAATCGCCTATTTCGCCCCCAGTCTTTTTATTCATCTACGTCGCGTAGCTTGTCCGTGTTCCCTTCGCCCCACGCACCCGCATTTTTCAGCTCGTCCGAATGAGCACAATATCGTTTGCACTGTCTCTTAATACTGTTCGCGCGCAGAAACTGGAGCCCGACGCTTTTCACTCGGTCGAGAGAGCCGGTCGATCCCGGACAAATTGAAAATTACCTCGACGATCGACCACCACGGGCTTCTCGCGCAGCTCCGTGGCCTTTTAATTCTTTACGATCGTTTTATCGCGTCTTGGTTAATTCAACGTTCCATTTCGCTTTACTTGCCGGCCAAGGTGGATCGAGTGGCCCCCGGGGATAATTAAAGTTTAGAGTATTTCGACTAGTCGCCGGGTATTAATGGAATTTATAATAGTTCTTTTATCTGACCACTTGAACCGTAAGGACCTCCAACTTTACGGTTCGAATCGAGACACCTACCCGACTCGGCATTAAGGGGTACACCGTCAAACAAATTTGAAATTATTAGTGATGTTAAACATATTTCTTCTGTAATTGTTAAACAAAACGAAAATATGTTTCTAGAAGATATTTAGCAATACGTGTTAATAATACGTGTGGCCAGCACTAAAACTTCTATGCAAACAATTTTTTAATAATTAATGATTTATCAATAATTCAAAACAGTAAGGAAACGGCTTTTGTGTAAAGAATGCAATCTTTTTCCCTGAGAATAATGAAGTTTAAATATTCATGAAAATTCCAAAATTCGAGGGACCAATTCATTTTTGGGTCACTCTTTGCGTGCCGACCTAACACTGTTACCCGGTACTGTATGTCAGAGATATTTCAAACGTGATCTCATGATTGCTTCTGCCATTAAAAATCGATCTATCGTTCCCGTGGAGAGGCGAGTGCTCGAAATCGATTCTGTTACCAAAGGAAACCGTCAGCAGCCCTGACCGATCGTTATCCCCGGAAGGAAATTCACGGCGGACTAGTTCGGAACTTTCATTCGATCAAGGGAAACAAAGCGTATTTCCGTGGCGCAAAGAAAGTCGCTTCCTCGCTGGAGGAGCTCTCCCCGTCCAGTAAACATATTTACATAGAACTCGAGCAGAAGGTTCCCCCGTGTTCTCCGACACGATGACGTGCCCGATTTACAATTAGAAAGTTCCCCGTTCGTAAAGACTTCCGGCACGTCTGGTCTAAGTTCACCGTTCGGCCTTCCACCCTAATCAATGTCGGAATGATTCAATAAACGTTCCATAAACCGCCGGAGCCCTGTTGGCTCGCGCCGCAACGTTAGCTCGCGATTCCGCGCAACGTTTATTATTTCATCGAAGTTTGATTACACGTGATCGAGCCAACCGCTAACGTGCTCGTCGTTTTATCTCGCGGAAAATGTTTCGACGCCGCCGAGTGAACCAGGACGCGGCTGGAAGTATGGTTTTTCGTGTACGCCTCTGTGAACTTTCGTAATTAGCAGAGCCCGGATGTTAGTCCATGTAAAATCCACGCACGGATAAATTTCACTGAAATTCACTCGTTCAAATGTCCACGATTAAATCATTTTATTTTTCGAAGCATTTCCTTCGGATTTATTGCTAACTGGCGTTCATTAAAATAAATATTTATTTTCAGTGGAACGTCAAAATAGGACTCTTGAGGACAATTGCAGTCTAGACTGATCTTATATCTAGCGCTTGAAAGAAATGGGAAGGCGCATCCTAGAAAAACGAGTCTACCCGCTTAATTTGCGCGGTCTGGCGACACCGGCTCCCACAGGGGCTCACAGGACCCGAATCTGGGTGAGAAAGCACCAGACCCGGTCCGAGGATACTGGAATGACCGAGATTGGCCCGACTTGGCCTCGTTCTGGCCTACCCGCGATCTTTGGTCGATCCGCCGAGAGGCTTTCTACAGTCGGTTTTATAAGGTTCTTTCATCGAGAGGGCCACGGAACAATGGCGCATCATTATCGACATGGTTCAGGGAACGGGGCAAGACTCGAAGCTTATCGCCTGTTGCCAGCCTAACTCGTTCTCATTTAACTTTCGCAATACTCGTCGTCTCGCTGACGGAAGTGTGTCCCGCGCGCGAACTTTCCGATCGTCCGCCGAAACTTCTCCGCGCACCGTAACTGATTTCGACGGCAATTTCTCTTAATATCGCCCGGGCGGGACCCGAGCCGGCTCGCCCCTGAATATCTACGAGAAGTCGTGATCTCGCTTTATTACCAGGCCATTATTCTTTAACGATCCTCTGAGAAACTTCCTTACGATTAGGAGAATGCCCAACGTTTGTCGCCACGGCGTCGCCGGGAATTGAAACAAATTCACTCGGGACTGTTAATACCCGCGCGCGAACCCTTTACGCTCGCGGTCGCGTTTTTTCGTTTTACGCCGCCCATTAACACGCGTTCATTGCGCCAGTAATCTTGGTAATACCATTATGTTATCACCGTGCTAAATTCCCGCGGCTCTTTTTTCTCGACTTCCGCACGGTATTATGCGTGGAAATTAATTCGACCGCGGTTACTTTAGCCGTTTTTAATAACTACTTCATATTCAAATAGCTGCTCACGTTATGACCGTTTTAACGCATCGACTATCGAGCCCTGAAAAATCCCACGGAATCGAAGCAATTTCGATAATGAAACCGGAATTGTAGAATCTAAGTTTATCGACGTGGGATTTCGGATAACATTGTCGAGTGATAAATTTGACTGGGATATATGGAGAACCTAGATAAATCTATTCTTAAGGAGGTATTCCCATTCGGAGCTGTTAATTTTAGACGATTTATGAAGTCAATGGTTAGGTTATTATAAGTAAGGTGAAAAAAATTCAGAGCTCGAAGAATTCACGCTTCCTCAAATTTTCACTGACTTCTACAGCACAAGTGAATGCTATCAACTTTGTATCTACTGGCGCACAGTGGGCTGGATCGAGAAATTTAGTGACATTTCACGTAAAAGTCGACTTTCTTATATCTAATAAATTTGTATTGCTTCCTAAATGTCCATCAACATCGAAACTGAAAAGATTAATGTTTGTTCACAAAAGCTGTAGTTAATATAAATTCACAAAGATAGACATTTGGGATGCAGTATTTTTCAGCCAAAAATTACTTCTCTTCATCGAGGTGTCCAGATTCCCCTATTTAACATTTACCTTATCTAACCCTATTTAACTGGGCTAAGAGTTTCTTAGATTTTCTTAGTGAGTATCACTGTTTTTGGGTAAGTATATCTGTCATTAAATCATAGTTAACAATTAAGAGACTCTTCTAGCGAACTGTTTAGCTTATTGAGACGCTACTTTACCAACCAGATAAAGTAGTATGTTAATTAGATTACATTTTATATATGACAATATTTGTTGAATGTAATCATTTTAATCTCAGTTTTTATGCCTGCAGATATCCAGAAGCTGTAGATTTAATAATTAATTAAACTAAACAAATTGACCAAAAGTTTACCTGTTAACATCAATTTAAAAACGTTTTGGTAAGATTAATTGGCTTATCTTTTATACTTGTTATATTTTCGTTCATATTTTTATCTTTTATAAACACATTACACATACATGAAATAATACGAAATAACAAAGGTCGTAATGTATAGAATGAGCATGACTTTAAAATAATTAAATTGAAAAAATTATTTATAATTAATATAAATTATGATAAAAAATATCTTTTGACACGCTTGTGAGGCGTTTTTACCTCATCTGTACATTTTGTATGCGTTGATTAAAAAAGATTTCTCGAATTTATATTTTACGTATTCCATAAAACATTACATGTATGAAATGTAAATATAAAATACATATTTAGTAAGTAAAAAATAGTTTGGAAAATTATACTTGAACAATTTTATTTTAATAAAAAAAATCAATGAAAATTATTTAACAATTACTGTTTAATAAAATAGAAAAAATTTTGATTCGTTTACAGTTGAAATTGACTATTTTTTTAATGAATTTTAGTGCAAATTTCATCCCGATATCTCTTATGGTTCGAGAGTCATAACAAAATGTCTCTAAATTTCTCGATCCAGCCTACTGTGTGGCGTAAGTATCATTTCGGTCCGAAACTCTCTTCCCGTCGAGACCACCGAAGCAATATGTCAACGAAGGTGTTAAGATCGAACGATGTCCGATCAACTCTTCACCGACGAATCTGTTTTCTCGGCCGCGATAAAGGAGCGTCTCACGTTCCCGTGACCGAACCCATGCTTATTCCGTCGGTGACAGTTTCCTCGATCTTCCGGCGACGCGCGACGGCGTCCCTCGGAAAAGAATAATAGCTGATTCTCGCGAGACGATGCGAGAGCCGAGGGTTGGCATGGTAAAAGTTTCGAAGCTGGACCGGTAAAGAGACAACGGGGAAAGGCAATAAAATAATGGAGCCCGGCAGGAAGAGGAATCGACTCGGAACCAAAACGTGGAAAACATTCTAAGCTGCTCGAAATGTTTATACTTCACATGAAAGTGGCGCCAGATTAAGACGTCTCTCCCACTCTACCCTTACCCTTCTACGACGCTATACCCACGGCACAGTCACGTGACACATTTCGCGTGACTTATCGGTCACTAATCATCAATTCGGATCAATTCCGCTGATCTAGCGACTCTGCCCTGAAGCGGTTCGAGAAGTATAGGCTAGATCAGAGTCGAAACTAACAATTTTACTGCGACAATTATTTGACAATTTTTATACCGTAATCTTACGTGGATCACAACTGAAATTGTGAGCAAACTTGTTCGTCACGACCGGTTATATCCAAATTATTATTGTTGTTCTATTTCATATTTTTAAATCATGAGCATGTAGGGAAACGTAATATTGACATAAAAAAAGTTTGGTCGCAGTCAACGTAAATGCGATATCGACACAACAAAATGGAAGAATTACACGGTCCAACAGCCAAAAATCCTTTCGATTCTCACTATGCGATTCTTATACAGTTTTTTGCGCTGATTCCGAATCTGGCCTTAATTTTTCTCCTAGACGCATAGTTTTTGAGAAACTTCGGTTTGAAAAAAAAACATATTTTTTGACTTTGAACAAAGATTGTGACGTTATTATAAAAGATATTGTCTTGTTCTTTACATAAAAGGATTCTCTAGACTTTCCCGAATCCAGTGATGTGCAATAGTAATACATTATGATTGTTTAAACATACGGCGAGGCGAACGCCCATTCTAGTGGTGAGCGCCACTGACGGCAACTCATGTCGGGCGAAAATATTTTGCTTTCTGGTTCGAAAAAAATGTCGATCACGCAAACTTGACAGGGTGGTTCCTCAAGATAAAAGTCTGCTCTATCGCGTGGTATAGTTCGATTTTCCGCTGGACCCTTATTTTTTGAGATAAACTCAAAAATATCCGCAAAAATTGGTGCAAAAGTGGTGTTTCTCCGCCTTCAATCATTGTTTACATATGTTTAAACAATCATAATGTATTAATATTGGATATCGCTGTATTCGGGAAAGTCTGCAGAATCTTTTGCTGTAAAGAACAATACAATATCTTTTATAATAACATCACAATCTTTGTTCAAAGTCGAAAAATATTTTTTTTTTCAAACCCAAGTTTCTCAAAAACTATGCGTCTAGGAGAAAAATTAAGGCCAGATTCAGAATCAGCGCGAAAAACTCTATAAGAATCGCATCGTGAGAATCGAAAGGTAAAAAAAAGTTTGAATTTGTTGGACAGTGTTATTTGTTGAACTTCAGGTGCAATAAATTTAGAATTACGGACAAAGCTACACAGACTTCCCTACAGTTCGGAGATTGTAATAAACCCGACTGTTCTTCTCGGAATAGTGGACGTATTATCAGCGGCGCAAAACGGGACCAGTTAAATCGGTCGAAATGGCTCCCCAAGATGGTGGTAAAGGACAGAGAGCAGCGAAGCTCGAGAAGAATTCCTTTTCCCTTGACACCAGCTAGGTGCTTGCCAGCTTGCTGCTAGTCACTAAATTCTTGAGTAACGATCATCTCGCGATACCTTACTCGCCGTTCGTCTACAACCGGTTCTCCTCGTTGCTGGATAACATTAGAGCTTTGGTACCGTGCCAAGATACATCTGCCAGCACTCACCGAACCCACGTACACGATTCCTCTGTGTATATCTTGAGTCTTCGCCGCCGCCCATCCTTGGTGGCTTCCATCCCTGAAACCGAAACCAACCGCCTCGCTCGTCGCCCTGATTCGATCTTCTTCTTCGCCGCGTCCTTCCTCGTTCGTTTCTCCACCGTTGTTCGCGTGCCGTTACGTCTTGATCAATTCCCCGTCCATTTCGACTCCGTTTCCGTCAGCGTTTCAGTTCGAACGCGTCCGATCGTCTAATGAAGTCGTCGTCGATTGGCACTCGTCATCACTCGAAGCCACGATTTTATTTTGCAGGTTTTGCACTCCAAATACATCCTTTTGCAAGTCTTACAAACAAAGTATTTTTAAATACGTTGTGTAAGAAAAATCAAATGTAATGAATTGGAAAGAAATTCAAAATTTTATTTATTGCGAAGATGTATATCAAACGTACATACAAAATTCTTGAAAAATTTTAAAAATTGAAGACGTCACTATATAATTTCTCCTCTATTAAAATCATTACGGGAAGAAATAACATTCAATTTAATTTCTATTTCTTGCAATCTATAAAGTCCCGCAGTCTAGTGATTACCAATTGATCAACTTTCATTGTAGCCATTTTCTGATCAATAAATCTTCAAAATGAAAGTGCAGATTGTATATCGAAACGTATAGAGCATTGATATCGAAGCGGTTCGCGTCTTCCTGTCCACGGTGACCTCTTCTGAACTCAAGACAGACGCTTTCAATTTCGAAAAAAATTGTTTTTTCATCTCCGGGATGATCATTAATTGGTTCAAGCTGATCCCGTTACTTCGGCGCGCCTGTTCGAACACATTCGGCGGGTGGGAAAATAAATCAGGGGATCGACGTGAAAACGAAAAATTGAAAAACAGCGAACGTTCGATTCTAGCCGCGGTGGATCGATCGCGACGCATAAAGCGCTCGCGAGTTCAATCCTACGAGACGTCTCTCTCCCGGTGGTATGATTAACGTGATGAAAACGCCGCTTTTTACCAGGCTACGGACCGAATGAACGAAGTTCCTGAATGCGTTCATGCCTTTTTATCCTTGCTCGCTCGAGCTGGCCCCCCTGTTCCCGCGCGCGCGGGCTTGCGCCCTAGCCCGCAGAGGCCCGTTCTTTTTATCTCTTTCCGATCCGTCCTCAGTTTCGTTCTCTTTCTCGCCATCGTTCCGCCCAGATGCCAGGACAGAAGGAAAAGAGGCGAGCGGAAAAGCGAAAAGTGAATACTGGGAAATGTGATTCGTGAAGTACGGCCGTGGCTGCGGGGCTTTGCATTACCATTTTGGCCGGTGGCCAACCCTTCGCCCCCTCGCGGGCACGAGCAACGAGGATTCCTCAAGAGGAGATAAGGCAGAGGTTCTATCGTTCGCTCGCGGTTCAATTCGGTCGGCACACCCGCTAGATAAATACACCCGCGGGAGGGTAACCGACGCCTGTCCAGGCCTCGCCGACGGCTTCGGGATTTCCGCGGATTTGCAGCCCGGAATTTTTGATCGTAATCAACCGACCGCGTCTGCCTTTCAGGCCGCGCCGAGGCGAACGCTGCGAATGTCGCACAGCGATGCGAGCAAAAGTCGATTTTCGATACGTTGTAAGCTGGAAAAAAAATTGATGTTACTTGACAGAGAATTGCTTGTACTGCACAGGCAGTTTCAAAATTATTTCAAAATAAAGTGCACTAAAAAGGAGAAAATAATTTTTTTAGACATTAGCGACAATAAATAAAAGCGTGGAGCGCCCACGAATATTGCGTCAATATACTTTAGCGCTCCACGCTTTTATTTATTATCGCTAATGTCTAAACAAAATTATTTTCTCCTTTTTAGTGCACTTTAATATAAGCGTGGCTTTTAAAAAGTTTTTTTATATATTTTTTTATTTATTTTCTACTTTTTAGTCTTTACATATATTGTAATCGATTTTAATTACCACTTCAACCTGTAAATTCAACCATCTATTGTAAAAGGAAAAATATTGTGTCATGGCGGCTGCAAATCGAAATTTCCATTCTGTAGGAGCAATAGTTCAGGAACTATTGCAGTGTTTTTGACAGGTAAGGGCGCCGCCATATTAGTTTGTGACGACCGCGAGCCGCTTACCGAGCAGGTCCTTGTCGCCCTTCACCCCGATCTAATCCTAACCAGTAAGTAAACTGTGCTCCTTCGATGCGAAGTGGGCCAGTGGAGTGGGGATGAGTCGGACTAGGAACACGTAGTGGAGTAGGGAGCGTGGCGCGCGGAGTGGGGATCGCTGACCGCGATGACGTACTACTAAGCGTCGCGCGGCGAGGTGTGACGAGGTGTGATATTAAAATTTAATTTTCTCCTAGACGCACAGTTTTTTTAAAAATTTGTTTTTTAATATTGCATTGTCACCCAGTTCTGAGCTATGTTTAAAGTTTCAAGTCTCTAGCTCATCGGGAAGTGGTTTAAAATTCGATTACAAGATTTGACGCATACAACAACAACAATAACTCGGCAAGCTAATATAAGCGTGGTAATAATTAACATTGAATCCCAAGGACAAAATTGTCTTTATTGCATCCTACAGTGAGCTGATTTTTTATGGTGATTGATTTTTGTCTTATTTCCAGCCGGATAATCGACCTGACCTAATTTTTATCATGGTACAACTGATGATGGGTGTAATTTGGTATGAGCTGTCTAACAGATGACCCAATTCAACAGGTAACTACATGAAATACGAGACGATTAAATATTTTGTATTATTCTAAACGTGTGGAAACGATTTAAGACGTTCGATAACGAATTGATAAATGTCCATTTATTCATTAATTCATTAATTATGAAACTAAACTACACAAAATGAAAATTCATTAATTCGTTTTAACACGTTCAGAATAATACAAAATATTTTATCTTCTCCTTTTTCATGTACTTACCCAATCTGGATTGGGTCATCTATTAAACAGCTCATACCAAATTACACCCATCAGCAGCAGCAGCATTTAAGAGCGATAGCAATGGATTTTCAACGAAATTCAACCATCTGTTCCCTCGCACTCCTAGCCAAGATGTGGAGAAGAAGGGTCCGCCGTTCGAGTGTTAAGTTATAATTGGAAGTGCTAGGAATTTCGTTCGCATCTCCGCGGATCTGGTTCACGGGGGTAGGAGATAGTTTCAGAGTTTCTTTCGCAGGCGTCGCAGATTCTTCGGTAACCGGAAGCGACGGCATCGATACTGTCGCGGGGAAGATTGGTATCGACGGTGTACGGGAATCATACGAATGCTCGGCTGTTTGCATACGGAGGAAAGAAATCTCGAATTTATCTGTTCCGCGAAGACGCGGAAACGTGATTCGAGCGTCGCGACGTTGGCGGATGAAGACGCTCGGAACCGTGGATTCCTCGAGAAATCCTTCTAGTCCGCGTTACGTTCTGAATAACGATATATGAACTTTCTATTTGCATACGCTCGCTAAGGGCGCGCGATATTAAAATAGTTCGCGATCCCCGGTCACAGTCTGGCCCGCTGAGGATTGTTTCCCATATACCAGAAACGTCCCCATGGACGTCGTTCCCATCCATGGTCTTTGAACGTCAACCACTGTCCATTTAGATCGTTAGTCACCGCGCCCCCCACGAATACGAAGACAAATGAAACAAACCGGGCTCTTTCAGCTGGAAAAAGTGGACGTCAGAATTGAAACGAATTGTACGTGATACAGAACGGACCGGAATGATCGCAGAAAAACTGTTCTCCTCGTTTCCGCCGTGCCGGCATCCCTGAGACGTCTTTCAGTGCTAAGCCCAGCGTTTCGGAGATACGTGATCACCGAGCAACCTTGATTCCCTTCGATGTCCGACGTAATCCTGAGTCATGGTCGCTCGAGTGCTTCATCAATCGTTCCCCCGTACAGTGGCTGTATTTTTTTAAGTCGCTGTTGCAGTTTTCGGCGGTCGCCAATTAAATTCTATCAGGTACGCTGCACATTGTTTCGTTTCCCTCCGGTTGTATTTTTTTAACCTTTAAAATCGCTCTTCGAATTTTCAAATTGACAGAAGCAATATACAAAAGTGCAGCAATTGAGAGCAAACATTTTTTAATTCACAGCTTCGTTTTCGAGAAAATCGGGTTTGAAAATGCAGCGAATACACGTGCTATTAGACAGGAGTCGTTTGACGGGTCTGACCATGACCAACCAATTCTACTTCCTGCGTATAGTGAAGCATAACGTTCAAACTCAACTTTCTCGAAAGCGCGGCGTCAATTTATCCTGATTTCGTGTCAGACGAAACTTGTATGATGTCTAGGGTGGCATAATTCCATGTTAATAGTTTTTCGTAGGACGCGTGGAGGTCATATGAAGGTCAACTCCGTTTCTCAAATTAGAATCACATACTTTTCCACGTACTATCTATGTTTAGAGCGTTGTTAAGTCCAAGATTGCTGCTGGTTCAAGAGCAATCAAACGCTCTGGGTTGCACAAGAATGCATACACGAATCACACACTTGTCATAAACTCTTGGAACGTCCTAGGTTCAACAGTTCAAAGTTCAGAATTTGAAGTAACAGTTCAAGGTAAAGTTCATAACACAAGTTCATAAAAAAGTCCATAATAAGATTTATAATAAAAAGTTCATAAAAAAGGTGCATGAATTCACAAGAAAAAGTTCACATAAAGTTCATGAGCTCACAAGAAGAAGTTCATAAAAAGTTCACGACATGGTCCGTAATAATGTTTCGTAACAAAGTTCATAATAAAGTTCGTATTGATGATTCGTATCAAAGTTCATAGGAAAGTTCATAAGACAGTTCGTAAAAAAAGTTCATGAGACGGTTCGTAAGAAAAGTTTATAAGAAAGATCGAAAGAAAGTTCATAGAAAGTTTAAAATAAAGTTCACAATCCACTTCACAGTTCACCTTCGCAACTCCCGTTCACAATTCAAGTTCGAATCCGAATTAATACTTTCTAATAATACGCTTCATAACGTTCCACGAATTAATATTCCAAGGTACAAGGTTTGCACGATACACTCGAAAGCTCGTAAAGTTCTGACCGCTACTTCTACTGCAATTCCCTACCAAAGTTCGGGAAGAGATCGTTTCTTTGGTAGGGATAACCAAGGGACCAATCACCAGTTCGGGGCGTAATCCAAATTATGTAGTACGCCTACTAAATCCGTGATTTTGTTTCACACGTAAGCCTTGTAAATAAGACAAGCCTATGAACAAGGATCCCTTGTTCAGGTATCTATCCCCAAACTGGTGTCGCCTTTCCGCTGAGTGTGGGCCTGCGATGCGTCAGTTGTCACTGACTGGGGGTACGGCTGGTTTGCTTTCCCGAAACGAAAGAGGCCACTTAAGATTCAGTCACTGTATCGGTAAAATATCGGTAAAACAGTGACTAAAAGCTCTAGCGCTCCTAGCTAAAAATGCGTAGGGCACCGATACTTGCACCAAAACCCCCCGTATAGGGATCTACTTCCTAGATTTCGTTTGGTGTGTTTAAACACGTATAGTTTAACATAATAAAGGTTTCATTGACATTGTATGTGACCCTGAATTCCGGGATGTAAACATTTTTTTCTATAAGAACCCTAAATCTCTCGATATTTAAGAAAATGTATGTGTCTCGACAATAGCAGCACTGTCGCTTCGTCCAATATTTGTGAAACTGCGCTACATGCTGCCGAATAATGCAAATTACGCCTCGAAAACGCAAAAGTAGGCCATATAAGGAAGATTCCCGTAATGGTGGATCTTTTATCTAGCGATTGTGACTACGTAGGGGCCCCAAATGTGCGTTAGAGAGACGGCAAACGAAATCTGCGGAACCCTTGCAATCTCGTGTACGTATACAGTATCTATCGGTGTGTTAAGGTACTACCACACTCGCACTCGACCAAGGTCAAAATCAGACCCACACCCTTAACTTTCAACCGTACCCAAGTCCGTAATTAATTCTAAGAGCTAAGCACGCCAATAAATAACTTGAAACTGACAATGTTCCACTTGATCGTAGCACAGGCCCAGACACAATGTCTAGACAATTCTAGACAATCTAATAGGGCGTTTTGAGACGCGTTCAGTCACCTACAACTCAAGGTTATTCAAGGTGGTTTAAGGTCAACTGCAAAGGAAAATATTTTACATCGAGGAAAATCAGCAGGGAAATGAGGAATATGATAATCGTGTTCTGCCGTACGATTATGAATTCGTATAACTACGAATAAAATCATTTCCTCGAATTTTCAAGTTCTACTGCCCGGTCAAGTTTCATGGAGTCTCCGGAGATGCTGAAAAATTTCGTTTTCGGACATCTAGGGCATCGCGCGGCGGTCTTCGCGAGTAAAAGAATCTTTGCAGCCAGACCACGATCGGGACTGCCCTTTCCCTACGTGTCTATCAAATTCTCCTCGTCTAACAAAGTTTGTACACAAGCTGGCTGCGGCGGCGCGGACCAGGAATGAGTTTACATTGAGTTTACTCGGGAAGAAGATAGTTTGCGTATCGAAACGGGTTTCTCGCGGACCGGTTCTTCCTCGAGGAACTTCTCCTGACCATCCCCCAGCCCCGTGTTTCGCTTTTTCGAAATATCTGGTTTGCCTTGCGTTCAACTATTTACCTTTTTTTCCCGTGGTCGGTACCGCGGCGTTGGTTCCCGGGATGTGTTTTTAATTGGACCGCGGCCACTCGCAAATTACACGGCGAACCAATATTTGCACAGATCTCGCTCCGCTTTTTTAAAAACCCTGGCCGCATAGACGCACGCTCCCGCTCGCTCCCCGGCACTGGCACCAAGAAGAACGAGGCGAATAACTAGCCCGGGACGGTGAACAGATAGATACAATGGAACCACGGAAATATGTACGCCGCTGCTGGGAATTCATGAATTAATCCGATGTCTTGTTAATATTGACTGTGTAACGCCGCGTTGTTATTCGGTTAATATTGATTATACCGTACGAATCTGATCACAGTTAGATATGCATTTCTTCGCGTAACTGGTATTATATGTACTACATAAAATTTGGTGTAGTCTAAATAAGGTAGAAAAGTGGAATTGTTGTTGATTTTACCTTACAATACAGTGGAGCCAGACAAATTGAAAAAGTTACGTTTGTGTCATTTAATTTTCTTTTCTTTACTTTGGCCGTAGCAAAACCGGAATAAATTTTTATTTTACCAAATATCTTTTTAACCAATCTGATAAAAAGATTCTTAATTAATGAAAAAATATATTTCTTTTACTTGAAAAAAGAAAAATGGAATTGTTGTTGATTTTACTTCATCATTCAGTAGGGCCAGACAAATTTAAAAAGTTTCGTTTGTGTCGTTGAAATTTCCGTTCTCGATTTTGGAAGTAGCAAAACAGCAATAGATTTTTATTTTACCAAATGTCTTTTTAACCAGCCTGATAAAAAGATTCTTCATTTTTCTCGTAGAAAAGGAAACTATAAAAAAATATAGTTTTCGACTTGAAAAAAGCAAGTTGTCCTTCAAATGACCTTAGGGCTGCCCAGCAAATAAAGAATAAATCGGATAGTTGTATTACCTTCTCGAAAACGAATAGTTTTAAACAACTTTCCGAAAATTACGTTGTTTTCGAGATATTTAGACGGGGAATTTTCAAACATACTCAAATGTCGAATCGTCCTATACGTTTGACGACGCGACGAGTGACGCGAAAGAGGCGAGGGGTCTCTTTGCGGTTTCACCGTTCGAGGATCGAATAAACCCCTCGAAAGCCTTTCATACCCTTTAAAGAAAGCTGGCACGGGTCGGGCTTTGAAATGGACCTTGGCACCCGAATCACCGGCGTCACAATGCAAACGCGGTACCGTACGCGGAACGCTCCTTTATCAGAGACTATGCAGGAGAACGTCCCACCGCATTAAGCCAAATTTCCGCGTATTATCGTCTCTTTGGTTGCCCACCGTTTTTCCGAAGATGCCGGGCCACTCTATGAACCAGATATTGGAGAGCGCCGTTTATTATTAAAATAGAGAGAGAGGAGCTTTCGCAAGCTCCTTTTTAAACTGCGCGAGCCTCCTGTAGGAAGTCACGACTGAATAGAATTCGTATGCATTTATGAACAAATTACTTGGGCGAAATATAAAACAGCAAAAGATTTAAAAAATTCAAAAATATTCTAATGTGTAATGATAAAATCAATGTTTATATCGTTCCTGCTTCAAAACATTTTTATTTTGAATTTGTAGCGGAGTGTTTAATCACAATTCGTGTGTAAATAAATGTCCACTTATTATTTTTAAAAGGCATGCCGGATTTAATGTTAAATTCAGGATGAAACGAGATTTTTGCTTCGCGTATTAATAAATGATTAAACTAAATTGAGATTAATTTTTTGCAGAGCAAACTTTATTCTGAATAATTTTATATGTTCACTTTAGTATGCTTTACTCGTGGAAATAAGCATTGAAGTTTAATCCTTTCGCCATTAACGTTTCCCGAATTACCACGATATTACTGCAATTCAGAATATTATAAGCAAAAATGTTCGTGTTCGGTATTTTTAGCTAACTGCAAATGCTTTATTTCAGTCACGTATAAGTATTAAATAAAATACAATACGTAAAGCAGATTGTTATAATTTAATTCCGTTTCTTGCTCGTGTATTTGAATTGTCAATAATTCGAAATGTAAATGTTATAAAACCATCTGCTTCGTACATGTTTGCATTTTTTTACATGAATTAAATAATTGAAGGCAACAAAATTCGAAAATAATATCGTTTGCATCGTTATTCGTGCACGGTTTGCAAAATGAAATAGTGCTGCATTGCGTTCCGATAGCATTTGTATTTTACCATTATTTAATGAAAACACGCTGTTCTGTAACAACAAAGTTCGAAATATTGATAGTACTTTTGTTTCCCTCATACGTTACAAATTGTTTCGTTATACTTGAGATCAACAAATCCTGTTCTCCGTATGTCACAGCTTAAAAGAGTATATCATCTCAAGCATTTTACAGTATCTAGAAACAAAGAATGGATGAAATGAGAAAAGAGGGACGAATGCCACTAAAGCAATAACCGATGCCAATCCCATATTTTCAAATGGCATCACACAAATTTTTATTCATTAGATCTTTCCATTCGTTCAATTTTTGCGTTTCCCTTTGCGGTATAATCCTGTTTCAAAGGGAAAGTACGTCCATTGAATTCATCAAAAGGTACAGTCGAAATAATCCCGGTTCGCAAACGGTCAAAAGCGGTTTGGTTTCGGGCGAGGAATTTTTTAAAGAAATTACACAACAAATTGTGCCGGTAATTTAAGGTAATTTATTTAGTTAGACATCATATTATGCAAAGATATATATCCATTGAGCAGTGAGAAATGTTTCCAAAAGTTAATATCATCGCCAAGCGAATTTTCTGAATAAGTTATAACGATATTAAATGTGCTCATAATTATGAAAGCGGTGCAAGTTAAAATTGCAAAAACTGAGTTTATCCATTATTTCACATCACGTCATACAGGATGTCCCAAAATTCCTTCAACAGCCGGAAATGGGAGGTTCCTGAGATCATATGAAGCAACACTTTTCTTTGCAAAAATGTTATCCGCGGCTTTGTTTAGACTTAGACGCGATTTGGCACAGTCAGCCAATAGACAGTTGGCGCGCTGGGCCTAATGTACCAACTCGCGTGTAAGTCGCGCTCTGATTGGTCCGTGTTTTTCGTTAATAACTCCTAAACAAAGCCGCGGATAACATTTTTGCAAAGGAAAATGTTGCCTCAAATGATCTCAGGAACCTCCCATTTTCGGCTGTTGAAGGAATTTTGGGACACCCTGTATTTTAAACTAAATTGATACAATGTAATTTTTACGACATCGTCGAAAATGAATCGTTAAATAGAGCTTGTTATTTCAACATTATATGACTTAAACCATTTTCATAATTATGGGCACATACATACAGTAGCGGACAATAGTGTAAGACCGCTCTAAAGAAGATAATAACTTTTTAAATATTGTACTATACAATTTGAATTTTTTGGGGAAACTAGAGCAATTAGTTTACTAAAGGATGTGAAAAGAAATTTTTTAAAAAATTGCAATTGATCGGATTTGTTGGAAAAATACTAAAAGTTGAATTTTTAACTTTTTCATGTGGGCCTATATTGAAAATTTAACAAATACGTTTTGTAGATCTGTGTCAATTAAACATATTCTGAAAATTTCGTCAAAATCGGCCGAAAATCTCAAAAACCTGCAATTTTTACCATCTTTAAACGTTTGTAGCTCATTGCAACGTCGACCGATTTTGACGAAATTTTCAGAGTATGTTTAATTGACACAGATCTACAAAACGTATTTTTTAAATTTTCAATATAAGCCCACATAAAAAAGTTAAAAATTCAACTTTTAGCATTTTTTCAACAATTCCGATCAATTGCAATTTTTGAAAAAATTTCTTTTCGCATCCTTTAGTAAACTAATTGTTCTAGCTTTCCCAAAAAGGTTCAAATTGTAAAGTACAATATTAAAAAAGTTATCGTCTTCTTCAGAGCGGTCTTAAACTTTTGTCCGCTACTGTATATTCTTTCAAAATGTGACAATATAAGAAAAACACAGAATTTGTTGATTTAAAATCTAAAGAAAAAATTAGTATTACCGTAGAATGACCGAAACTGACGTGAAAGACTGAAACGTCTATAACGTGATGCATGATACGTTTCATACACCAATGTAAACATTAATTTGTTCGCTGCACATTAAGATCTGAAGCCTTTTGATAATAATTTCGTCGTAATAACGCCGAGATCTAATTAAGATATAATATAGCAGAGACAGGTCAACCGTTTGAGGGGTAAAGTTTTGAAACGAGAGTCTACTCGAATTCCTTTTTTCCCGTAGAATATAATTTACGAGGGCTTGATAAGTTTAATTAAGAGATTTTTTCAGACAAGCGCTGGAAACGCAACGCCGGCCGAGGATTATTAAAACTTTCTTACCGGGGCGACATTTTAATAGAACGCACGAGTGTCCGAGCGAGCATCAATCATCAAGCATCTGAGAAAGCCTTCATCGGATCGGAAGCTGTTCCGTCTTCGGTAGTTCGAAGATTCGTGGCAAACTTCGGGCGACAGTATTCCCGAACGATTTTGGTCTTCTTGGTGGGAAATAATTTGACGCCCTGTTCAAAATCACATTTAAATCTCACACAAGCTTTGATCGATCCCAGGACGAGGGTTGACACTCCCCTGAGGCAGACTGGGGGGAAGCATCGATCAGACAGGAACGTATCCATGCGGCATAGAGCCTTTATCAGAATTGGGCGGTAATTAATTCTTTTGCGATCTCTTATTTAATGTAATCATTAAACTGCGAATCTTTGTGCAAAATAAACATTGTTCGTATCGATTGCAAGGAATAGAAACCACACAGAATTGAATTTCTTCCCTTAATAATATTTTGAATGTACATCTTCAATTTCCAAAAATTTTCCTAAAATTTTGAATTTCATCTACTCAATTATCCTATAAATGCATAAAGATCCGCAGTCTAGTAATCATTAATCTCAGTACTTTTTAGGTCATTGAATGATTAATTATATTTTATACAGACCTGTAATGTATATCTGTAATTATAATGTATATCGACAGGGGTAGGCCACGCCCATTATAAATAATCACAAAAACACCGCAAGATACGTTCCGCAAAGTAAATAGAAATAAGAATGCTAAACAAGCTAGTTCGTGCAGTGAACATATCATTATTGCGGCCACTGTACGAGCCTGTTGTCGAAAGATTAACAAGATCTCTCTCGTGAAACGTGTTTGTTCGAGGTACGCAAACGCGGCGACGCTGCATTTACACGTGAGATTGAGTTTTCTCTGGAATCACCGGAAAAATCACGAACAAACTATTAAACAGGCGTAAAGCTCACGTCAATTCGCTCGGCGACCAGCACTCTTTCTATTCGAATTTTATGAAGTGTGAGTTCATATTTCATTGCACTGTAATAATTCTACAAAAAAAATAACTGAGAAGTGTACAGTAACATTCCATTATTACTCCGTCCCAAAGAAAATCATTCCTGTTTTGAGAATAGAGACACGTGCAGGAAACAGTTTTGAACGCTCGAGGCGAATGGCGTTGTACGAGGACGCCATTGTAATTATAATAAACAAGAAATGTTGTTCTGAAAATGTTGCTGTGTACAGTGCCTCTGCTCGGTTAAGTATAATGTTCATACTACGGAGCAAGAAAGCGGTAGGAGTTTCTTCTACTTGCTTTTGTAGAAAGTAATCCAATCCCTTTTTTAATGATAATAGCAGAACGTGGAGTTTATTATTCTGTGTATTTAGAACGCGTTAATGCCATCACAAATAATAATTACAACAATAACAATTTGCCTAATTGAAACAGGTTAATTTTGAAGATAAATAAAAATGACATTTACATGAATCGAGACTAATAAAATTCAAAAGTAAAATGTTACATAGTATAAAAATATTTTTCAATTTATTAGAAACAAGAAATATACGGCACTTTCATAGTTATGGGCACATTTTTTTCACCACATATAAATGCAGTATAGATGCAACAAAATTATATCATTCTCCGCTAAATGTCTCTCTTGTAATATCAAGAATTACAAGAAGGTCACATCTCTCCATCTAATTTTTTGCCCGCTGCAAATATTACGCGGAGAACAGTCCAAAGTGAAGTTACGAATCGTGATTACTACGAAACGACACGCTGCGATATCGGCCGATTGCAGTGTCGACAGTGTACGCGCATCATAGTTGCGTGCTCGGATCCACGCGGGTAAGGGTCTGCCGTGTATCTAGAAAAATTACCATATCATGCAAATCCGCGCACGGACTGTGACACCTATGGCAAAAGGTCATCGTGTGACGATACTCGTTTGACTGGGGGCGGTAAAAGGGGGTGGAAAAACGCCGCACTTTTGAGCCGTGGCTGATGGAGCGTGACGCGTCGCGTTGCCTGCACGCAATTCCATGGAACAACACACCGCCACGCCGGTCTATACGTCGAGTCTCGATACGCGGAAACGAGATGCGGAAAACGATATGCGTGTCTATCATTTCTGCCGGCAGTCGACTGAACGACATTATTGTACCCGCTGCGTTGTGTATTGCGCGAGAGGGATTACAGTCAGATCCCGTAAAAAGACATTCGCGTGCTGTAACGCTTAATGTCTGGCTTTCAGAGTTGGACAACGTTTTATTGGTGTGGCTGGTCATCGAAGTGTGCGTTTGTGAATTCTTCAACCCTTCTGTAATAACTAGACTGCGGATGTCTACGCAATTTATAATTTTCGAAAGCGAACTTCAAAGAAGTGGGAACAAAGAAAATCTTATTTTCTGTGCTAGTAGTCTTCATAGCAGAGTTGGGCAAAAATTTAATCAACGATTGACGAATAAATTTCTACTTCAATAATTAATTGGGAATAACGGTTAATTTCTACTTTAGTTGTTAATTGCGATTAACGATTACATTCCTTTCAATTGTAATCGCCAATCGGATAATTGATTAATGTTTAACTGCTGAAACTTCGAAATGAAATACTGAATCAAAACTGTATGAATACTGAAAAAAATATAAACTGAGTTTCTGTTGAGATATTACCACGTTTTTATTAGCTCGCTTTCTTGTTTGTTTGTCTGGTTGTCAGTTTGTTTGTTCGGTGGCAAATTTTGCAATTGATTTTAAACTAACTTCCTGATGAGCTAGAGACTTGAAATCGGTTACATGGCTCAGAACTGGATGACAATGCATTATTCAAAAAAAAAATTTTTTTAAAGTCTATCCGTTTCGGAGAAATAACAATTAAATATTTACCTGTTCACCCCCCCCCCCGCGAAACCTACGTCATCGCGTTCAGCGATCACCACGCCGCGCGACAGCGCTCCCTACTCCATCACCCGTTCCCTCTCTGACTCATCCCCACTCCACTGACCCGCTTCGCACCGAAGGAGCTCAGTGTACGTCAGTGTGCGTCAGTGTGCGTTTGAGCTCCGTGCGGTGTTTACAAAGTTACTACGTATTATTTTACTATAATGTTTGTTTACCAATCGAAGGGACAGTTACACCGAGATTTTCGGTCGAACCTTTATCTTTGACATTTTACCACGGCGTTTCGATATGATGCGGTCGCAATACCGTCTGAAATTTACTACATGTCTCTGTTATAATCTCGAAATAATGTCTACAAAAAAGGAGCAGTTCGTTAATGATGATTTTCACAGAGAAGTCGCCAAATCACCAGGTATGCCATTAAATATTTTACCACGATTTTATTAGGTCGCTTTCTTGTATGACTGTTTGTCTGTTCGGTACAAATTTTACAACTGATTTTAAACTAACTTCTCGATGAGCTAGAGACTTGAAATTTTAAACATAGCTCAGTACTATATGACAATGCAATATTTAAAAAAAAATTTTTTACTTTACAACAGCCTACGCGTTTAGGAGATATAAACTATTAAAAATTTAACCGTTACATGTCCCCGCGCGACGACCGGTAGTGCCACTCGGTTCCCACTCTGACCCATCCCCACTCCACTGACCTGCTTCGCACCGAAGGAGCTCGGTGTGCGTTCGAGCTCCGTGCGGTGTTTACAAAGTTACTACGTATTAGTATACTATAATTTTTGTTTACCAAGCGAAAGAACAGTTACACCGAAATTCTCCGTCGAACCTTTATCTTTGACATTTTACCACGGCGTTCGTTTTCGATATGACGCGTCGCAATACCGTCTGAAATTTACTACATGTCTCTGTTATAATCTCATCAAAATGTTCAAAATCGATTGTAAAATTTCACACATAAAAGACTAAAAAGCAGAAAATAATTATTTAAATAAAAATAAATTTTTAAAAAATACCACGTTTTTAAAACGGGCTAAAAAGTATAAAATAAAATTTTTAAAAACGTCACGTTTAAAAAACAGACTAAAAAGTATAAAATAATTTTTTCTAGCCTCATACAGATTCCTAATCCCTGAAAATTTGTGACTGTGAATTTTTAATAGCTAAGAAAATACTTGTAAGATTTAAAACGAAAAACGTGGGGCGCATGCAATAGATAATTGATGCATGAACACTAAATCACTAACAACTTTATTGCACTGCAAATGATATGAAGTGTTGTACGAGTTTTCTCAGCGGCAGCTACTCTCTACACTCCTTACTACGTATTATCTTGCGCCCCACGTTTTTCGTTTTAAATCTTACAAATATTTTCTTAGCTATTAAAAATTCACAATCACAAATTTTCAGGAGTTAGGAATCTGTATGGGGCTAGAAAAAATTATTTTATACTTTTTAGTCCGTTTTTTAAACGTGGCGTTTTTAAAAATTTTATTTTATACTTTTTAGCCCGTTTTAAAAACGTGGTATTTTTAAAAAATTTATTTTTATTTGTTTCTGTCAATTCTCCATCTCCGCTCTCTGTCACTATCTCCCTCCTCATTACAATTTATGGATAGACTGTATGGCGATTAACTTCATCAATCGATTGCGTCAGTCTCCAATTTTTCGATGATTTCTTCTATTAATCAACGATTGACGATTAACTTCATCAATCGATTGAATCAATCGCCTATTTTTCAATGATTACGGTTTTAATCGTACATATTAATCAATCAATCTTGATTCAAATTTTAATCGATTAATGCCCAATTCTGCTTCATAGATTTGAAATAAATAAAAATTGAATCAAACTCTGTAGAATTTTATATTCTAGCATTTCCTTTTTAATTTTTAGAAGACATAAATGCATAAAGATCCTCAGTGATAAGACTTTCGAAATGTTCCTCCCTTCAGCGATTTGAATTTTTAGTTAAGCGTTCGTATTAACAATATCATACCTGTAGTATTATTTCATAAATTGCCGAATCGCGCGTTACTTCTTCGAACAAAACTGAAATTATATCCCGGCAATGATCGGGCGTTATCATGTGAATTACGAGTCCAAGAGACTTCCCTTCTCCCAGCTATTTTCTCTAATGTCTCATTACAAATCCAGCCCTGAAGTCTAACTCCGTTCCGTCTACTCCAACTTCCTCAGCGAATCGCCAAATGATCCCTCATTCGGTTATCCGTAGAACCGGCGAGATCCTGCGAGAAAGTAGAAACGTTGAAGACGCGTAAATCCGATAAGATGGAAGACAGCTCCTCCGGAAGACGACACGCGAAGAATAAACATCGTTTCCGTGTATTACCACGGTGACTCACGTGTCGCAACAATTTACATTGCTGATTGCTGTTTCATCCAAATTAGTACTTAGAGTCTTGCTAATGCATAATCAAAGTGTTTCAACGACACGAGGAAGGGGCTTAGGCTGGTGTCGCGTGTAGACGTGACGTTGCTGGATAGCATAAGTTCGTTACGCGGCTACTCAGTGCCTGGTGAACGAGCCACCGAGATTTCCCCGTGAAATTCCTACCCGGAGAACTTCTCCTATTGGTGGAAGCCTGGGCCGAATTTAATCCCGATATTCAATTCGGCCAATCTGCATGAATCTACGGGGAATGTCTCCGCGGGCCGCGAGCGTCGATCAGAGGTGGGCTAGCTAATGACAGGTACACTGTTTGGATCTCGACTGCGTGCGCTAGTCGGCTGCAATCTGCTGAATTAGACTCCGGTTATACAGGGTGTCCCAAAATTCGTGAAAATCCCGGAAATGGGAGGTTCCTGAGACCATTTGAAGCGACATTTTCCTTTGCAAACATGTTATCCGCGGCTTTGTTTAGGAGTTATTAACGAAAAACACGGACCAATTAGAGCGCGACCTAGACGCGAGTTGGAACAGTCAGCCCGGCGCGCCAACTGTCCATTGGCCGACTATACCAACTCGCGTCTAGGTCGCGCTCTGATTGGTCCGTGTTTTTCGTTAATAACTCCTAAACAAAGCCGCGGATAACATTTTTGCAAAGGAAAATGTCGCTTCAAATGGTTTTAGGAACCTTCCATTTCCGGGACTTTCACGAATTTTGGGACACCCTGTATAGTCCTACGAAGTATCTATCGGAAGGAATCGTTTCACGTATTTCACGAAGCTTTATTGCTCGTACACTAGCTATTATTTGTACAGAAGCAAAGAAATTTTCGGGGAGAAAGTTATCTCTAATATGCACTTACCATATTCCAGTTGAGGAATGTTCCAGGTAGTAGGGATGGGATTAAGTGCCTCGCAAACAGGTTCGAACCTTGATTGATGGAATTCGAACTCTCCATAAGTACTACGGAAAAAAAAATAGTACTCCGAGGTATACTCGAACCTTTGCAGGCAGTTTCGAACCCTTTACAAGTACTGTGGTAACGTAAATAATACTTGCAAGTCTACTCGAATCTTGGTCGAACAGTTTCGAAATTTTTATGAATATCGTTACGAATTTCCGTATTCTTGCACGCTTCATGGCAACGTAAAGCTGTTCCGACGCGGTTTCTGTTTAATTTTTGTTGTAAACACGCTGTGGAGATGAGAGAGAAAACGGGGTCTCATAATTAACTTCCCGATTCATAGGGAAGTTACTGTAATTACCCCGAAAATCGAAAATCGAGTTTTTAGACTATTTTTATCAAAATGTTTGTATGTGTGTGTGCGTATGCCTGTTTCCATGGTATCAAATTTTTCGTTAACGTTTTCTGAAAAAGTAACAACGCGATCAGAATGATGAATGATGCAATCGATGTCCCCGCTGTAACTTAGAGCTGATTAGATTTTGATCCATTTTGGCCAAGTAGTTTTTTATTTTTTTAGTTTTTTTCGAAAGGAGTTGATTGAACAATGCAATTTATACGAGAGGACGGAAATTTTCCACCGAAGAAACAAACGTAATTACATAAAAAATTTAAAAAAAAAAATTTTTTTCTTTACTTTTTTCATTTTTTAAAAATTCGTTTTTTTATTTCATTTTTTTTAAATTTATGCAACAAATGTAATGTTACCGCTTACAATAATCGAAAATTATCCTAATGCAAGAGTGAATTTATCATCTCTACTCCCAAGAGTACATTTTGGGAGAATATCGATGAATGTACAAAAAAAAAAGATGTTGGCGATGTTGGCGAAGGAGTAACGAATCGGGAAGTTATTTGTGTGACTCTTGCAGAGTCACACACCAAATAAAAAACATTAATAGCAGTAGGCCCTACCAGCCATGCGTATCACTAACCCTCTCGCAAGAGCAGTCCTACCCGCGAGCTCGCGAAGCGAGCGAGCAAAAACAACCCTACTCGCGAGCTCGCGAAGCGAGCGAGCAACAATAACCCTCTAGTTTTACATGCTTCTACCGATGATTGTAGTTTGGAATGTACTTTGCGACAAAAACTGATATATTATATCGAACATTATCTAGGTGATGTCGAGAACAATCATTTGTATATGTTGACTGCATTATTGGATCCACGATTCAAAACATTAGCTTTTTCTAAAGATGAATCTATCCCTCGAGCACGGGATGCTTTGACCGATATAGCCACTAATTATATTAATAATGATAATTCATCTACAACATGTGATAGTTCACAGACGCAGATGTCAGAAAATCGGCACAATAGCGAATTATCAATTTGGCCATCCTTTGACAATGAAATAGCAATTACAAATAATACGATACCTATTTGATCGTCTGCTGTGTTAGAAGTGGAAAATTATCTAAAATCACAATATTTAGAACGCAAAGAAGACCCGTTATTATTTTGGCGTGAAAATTCAGTCAAGTACCCCATTTTATAAATAATTGCACGTGACTATCTTTGTATAATGGCCACTTCTGTACCTTCAGAAAGAGTTTTTTCAAAAGCAGGAAATATCATGGATAAAAAAAGAAATAGAATAAAACCAAGTATTGTAAATTAAATATTATTCTTAAATAGTTACGAATTTAATAAAGAAAGTGCTTAAAACCTACTATGCAGTTTTGATTCCCAAGATTCGAGTACTACTTGTGAAAGTTTCGATTACTTTCAACATCGAAGTACTTATAAGTATCTCTTCCAAATTTGTAAGTACTCATTCCAAGGTTCGATAACTACTTGTACAATGAATACTTTTCAAGTATAATCATTGAAACTTTTATTGCTTTTAAGTAGTAATCGAAACCCATGAAATGAAACTTGGTTATTTAACTTGACTCAGATTCGTGAGTACATATCAAACTTGATCCCATCCCTACCAGGTAGTAGGTACGTATTGAAAATAATTCTGGTAATATCTGGTCAGCTATTAGATTTAGGAGATATGAAGGTCGATATATTTGTACGAAGATGATACTCCATCGATTCACGATACAAAAGGTAGGTCACTCCATTGGAAACAAATCAATACTGTTCGTAAGATCTCGGAAAATATGATCTCGAGATGACCTCCACCCACTTCATAACACTTGCATTCTAAAATCGGCCATTTCGCATGCAACAACCTAATTAGATAAGAATCGTTCCGAATACTGTAACCACGTGTAATAATTTCTAGCGTGTACGGACGTCGCTAAAGCATTAAAAATGTACATTTTACATTTTCATGCAGAAATTTCGACATAGCTTTGGTGCCCGTGAATTCTCAGAGGTGATCCGTTAAGCTTAGCACACTTAACGGGAAGAAAAGCCTATTAATAAAAGTGAACGATAGTCCTGTATCGAGAAGCAATTTCGTCTAATCCGAAAATAAATTGATTAAAGTGATTTGTCGGTTAATAAAGTGAATCGATAAATAAAGTGATTTGTCGGTTCGCGCGAGGAATCGAGAAGCGCGATCCTTCGCCTCGGCTCGGACGAAATCGAAATCGTTCTCGTCCTCGAGAATTTATCCGGCCGGCATCATGCTCTCGGCTGTCTACATAAATCTTAAGGCGTTTTCTATACGCGGCTTCTCTCGGTTGCTCTTCTATCCAACGAATCCGATAAACGAGGAAATAACGCGAATATCCGCGATACATCTTCAACGAATTGAGCAAGCGCGAATGGCCGGATATAAGAGTCCGAGGGGATCTCGAAGAGAGCTCGGAGGGTTGAAACGAAGTATGCCGTCCGATAATCGAAGCGGCTTTCGATTTATTTATTTATTTATTTCCGAACGGATATTGAGCTCTCCAGTGTAATTATAGGAAAGTGGAGACGCCGAGTGCAGAGATCAAAATGAACGCCACGGAAACTGTATGAAAACATGATAAAAGTCAACTAACGATTCATTTAACCCCTTGCAGTCGAAGCTATTTCAACTTGAAAATTAAACATTTCTTCCAGCATAGAATAACTCCATTGTATGTGATTCTTTTTTCATTTTATGAATATGAAATTGATATAATACCTCATACAATACTTAAATGTGTAGTAAGTGATTAGATTCCAACATATTTAATAATTAGACTGCGGATTTTATGCATTTATAACAAAAATGGGCACGTATATTTTAAAGCAGTGGACATGTTGAAAATATTTAAGGACATGGATGTATTAGTTTCAACTTAATAGGATAATTAAAAGAAGGATACAATTTTTATTTGGCTCCTGTGTCCTGCAATCGATACAAACATTTTTTATTTTGCATAAAGATCCGCAGTCTATTAATAATGTAAACGACATTATGAATAATAGTACAGCACTTTTTAATGGTGACTCTGAGTCAACCCTCGACTGCTAAGGCATAAAGGGAGAAAACTATAAAAAGAATTCGTTTTCCATAAATCGCTTCTAAAACATTCCAAAAATAATCTCGAATCAACCCCTTGCCTTACAATATCGCGTCTGACTCGTGATGAAGATTCCGAACGGATTCTAATAAAAATATATGTTAATAATTTCCTTTAAACCGAAACCAAATTCCATTTTGGTTTCATTAATATACAGCTATTGGAGAACATACAGGCATACAATTTATATAAATTTTCTCCTTTTTTAGGAAATTACGATCTGCCAAATAGTTCTAATCGTAAAAGTAAAATAAATTGTAGGGCGTGGTGTTAAAATTGCTTCGAGTCGAAAGGGTTAACAGTTTCAATGAAACAGCATCTGCCTCGGCGTACCACGACAAGGATTCCGAGCAGGCGAGTCGATATCTTCGAGGACGGGTGAAGAGCGGTGTAAATGTAGACGACTGATCGAGATGATTTCGCTATCAAGACGATTTACGGATGTCCACTGACTCGCTGACGGAAGCTGTAATGGTCAGCGAGACCCGGTCCAATTACACCGACTGAGAACTGGTAATTGAAGCGGGAAAATCCGTAATCGGATTACAGTTCGAGGGAGAACGGTAATCCGAATTCTCGAACAATTAAATTTCACCGACTCGTAAATCGCGTGTCCCTGGCAGTTCTCCAAAATACAGAAAGCACGCCGTCCGCGTAGAACGAACGGCATCCCGTGTAAGAACGTCGGGAATGTGGATGATGCTTCATCGGATAGCGGGGTCTCAACACCGGGATTCACGAAGATGCCTCAAATTCGCGGAACATCGTTTCCCATCCGGCCAACGGTCTCTTGTTGCCACTCTTTTTAGCGGATGAACCCGGTTCCTGTTGTCTTTGCTCTAGAGACTGCTCGAGAGGAATCAAGGATTCCGGGATAATGGAACTTCGATGAAACTTTTCAGGTAATTTGAAAGCACCGGCTGTAAGAAACGGTGGCCTGGAAGTGTTCAAAAGTGGCTCGCGAGACCGGCCTCTCGATATACCTATCCGCCCGAAGATCCGCTTATCCTAAGTATTAAGCAAATTTTCGGTCAGGCCGTCCCCATGGTAAACACTATTTTTCAACCGTTGCCACCCTCGTTCCTTGGGATTGTTTTTATTTGAAAGCCTAACCCTTCGAGGACGACGGCGATCGTCATTTTCTTTCTCTATGATGGATATTGTAGTATGTTAGGGATGTTGCTGTGATCTGTTGGTGATTCAAACTCTTTCATATTTTCCATAACCATTTCCAAATTCTAGAAAATAAATGATAAAATATGAAAGTGTATCGTGTTTAATTGGACCGTGTATAATGTTCCATAAGGGGTTACAGTCCTCGACAAAATAATAAGACACCTAGCATATTTTTCAATTTTTTGTATTTAAAGGTGGAAAGTGTATACTATGTTATATCCTGAATACTACATACTATCTCCAAAGTAAACTTAGGATTGTATCGCACATCATAGCAAAATTAGAGAAAGATATGTGAACATGGGCTGGCATTGCTTCGACAAAAGTAAAAGACATTTGGCCTATTTTAAAATCATGTGACTTCTACTATTAAGTATTCTACTGCGAACGTATTCAGACGTTGGATCTTGTGATTTTCTTACAGTATAAGTACATTTATTACAACGAAAAATAAATAATGGGTCGAGGAAAGCAGTTAGAGCTCGATGAGGTCGATCGAATCGTTCTGTTGCGCTCGGAACAGTACAGTATTAATAAAATTGCGAAATTACTAAACAGAATTAGGTGCGCGATATATAATGTGTTAAAAAATCCAAGTGCTTATGGAAAAACGAAAGGAAGTGGAATACCTAGCGTTACTTCCGAACGTGATAAACGTGCAATTTTGCGTGTTGCGTCGAATTTTAAGGACACAGCAAGACTAATAGCCGAAGAAGCAGGTGTGAAAACAAATTTAAGAAATGGACATCGCATTTTACAAGGAAGCAAACACATTAAACAGAAGAAATTAAAACAACGGCCACCCTTAATGGAGAAACACAAAGCAGCAGGACTAAAGGTCGCTTGTGAATACGCCCACTGGATGAAAAACTCGAAAAAGTCATTTTTAGTGTCGAGAAAAAATCCAATCTAGATGGCCCTGACGGCTGGGCCTACTACTTTCATGATTGCAGAAACGAAGAACTGCATTTAAGTTGCCGTCAAATGGGTGGTGGCAGTGTTATGGTATGGACCGCTATTGGTTACTATGGAAAAACAGAAATAAACTTTTTATCAGGTCGGATGAATAGTAATAAATATATTGAACTAATAACAGATCAGTTAAACAAGCCTCCAGCTCGTATCACGCGTTGTGACCATATTTTTCAACAGGATAATACAGCAATCCATACTGCAAAATCTGTGAAACAATCCATTCTTCCAAAAAATATTAATATTTTGGAATGGCCCGCTCGTTCTCCCGATTTAAATATTATAGAAAATGTGTGGGGAGATTTGTCAAGACGATTCTACGCGAATGGGAGACAATATAATAACGTAAATGAACTAAAAGAAAGTATAAATCACAATTGGACATATTCAGAACAAAAACGAATCAAAATGTTATATAAAACTATCCGAAAGCGATTACTAGACAACATTCAATTCAAGGGAGGTATCACAAAGTATCAATTTTGTATTTTTATTCGCTTAATCAAACATTTTACTGTTAGTGTCTTATACTTTTGTCGAATTAATGTCAGACCGTGTTTACATATCTTTCTCTAATTTTGCTATGGTGCGCGATACAATCCAAAGATTTTACATGTTTACTTTGGAAATAGTATGTAATATACAGGATACACCGAAGTGTACATTTTCTACCTTTAGAAGTCTTATGATTTTGTCGAGGACTGTATAAAGCTATACATTAGGATTAGGATAAACATACGATCTGGTATATGTCAGGTTGATATGACATCTTGCAGTCATACGTCATTAGTGTAGGCACAGCAGAGAATATAACAGAATATGAAAAAATCTTTAAATTACATTGCTTGAAAAAATGAAAAAGGAGATGACATATTTAAGGGTGGGAACAAATTGAGCTTGCTTAATCTTGTTACAAGATCAACTCTTTGTGATTCCAACAAGGTACATTGCCAATTTCCGAAAAAAATGAAAACGAGCGTAAAAGGAGCGCGCAAGGATTAACCGAAGGTAAAACGAGAGATTTTCGACAGCGGAGTTGTAAAGTTTTTCCGGCTCCTCGCAGCAAGGAGCAGGCAATAACTCTGCGCCGAAATAGATGTTACTTTGCCTCTCTAATTTGCGAAGTGATGAACGTCCCCGAATGGAACACAATTCTCTCAAATAAAGAAATTCCGAGGGAACGGGAGAGGACGGTACAACGAGGCCAGACGGTGAAAAAGGATTTTAAGAGATTAGAAACTCCCGGTGCTGCATCATTCTAACGGCTTTCCCTGTTCGCCTGAGGGCGTGTGACCGCGAGTAAGATGATGAAGAAGGAGCCAGACGCGGTGTTAGCAGTATGTGCGCACGGCTCGCCGCGTCTCGTGAAACTTTCAACTTTGGAAATTTACCAAAGAGTAAATGGTGATGGCGGTTGCGGTGTCGTTTACGGGACACTGGACCACAGCCGCCGTAAACCTTGCCAGCCATAACAGCGAGACAAGTCTCTTCCCTCGGAATGCCAAAATTCCTCGGAGCTCTTTAGATCGGTTGAAAATTCGCCGATTTACGCCCAAGCCGTTGTCATCATAAAACCGGGAAGGTAAAAATCAAGCTCTTGATGGACTGGCAGGAGAGTATGAGAACGTCACTCTGTTCTAAGAGATCATCATCGTCTGGTCGTTGACAAAGACCACAGAAGGTTCTAAGAGCCCGCAACGTACATCTTATCGACAGCTCGTAACATATCATGGCTGAAAAGTTTTTTAATCAACATCACGTCCGACGGAAAGCTAAATGTTCTTGGCACTGGCAATGGAAGAGCGGTAGCACTTCTATACCGAAAAGAAATAAACCATAACAAATTGAACGGAACCGCGAGCGAAAATCTATTGGCGACGGAATGAGATACATAAATCGTGGTGGGAAGTAAAGCGTGGTTATAAGCGAACGGTTTTCATGGGCACATAAAATCGAAATTGTGAACGCCGCATAAGAGAATGAAGAAAATAAGGGGGGGATGAATTCAAAGAAACCGAACTGCATCGATGAGAAAACTCCGCTCGGTTCCAACAGGTAGGTGGAACGATTGCGATTAGAAAGCAATTCCATTGGCGCGGGCTATCACGATTTTGCTGGCAGATATCGATATGTAATGTTCGTTGAAAAATTCATTGCATTGGTTACACACGTGTACAATCGTCTTGTACGTTTTTATTTTAGTTTATTAATTTAATTCACAGTAATAAATAATGAAATAAAGAACATGAAATAATGAACAAATGCTCATTTTATATGTATAGACAACAATGTCATGCACTTTTTCCGCGTTTCGACCGTTCTAGTCACTGGCGACGGCCGTCAAGTTCATGGGGCACGATCGGCGGCTTGAAATATGTTCATGCGGCCCGTCCGCTGCAAGCGAACATCCGTTTTCCTATCGATACTCCATAGAACCGTTCTTGTTCACCGGTATCCCACTCGGGTTATTCTTCCGGGTGCCATCCGCCCGGCCATCTCCCCGACATTCCGTTCAATTTGCGACCGACCCGATAACCCGATATTATCTTCGAAAACCGATGAATCAGGTGCGGCGTGAAGTTCCGATCATCGAGAACGGGAGAGAGAAGATCCAGGACAATGCTTCTCAGCGGACGCTCGATACTTCGCCTCGGCGAACAGAAACATCGAAGCTGTTCGGGCGACCGTAACGAAAGTCAAGACGAAAATACGGAACCACGGGTCGCGATGGAAAATGGACGCTCCGTAAAATGCGGTCGGCAAAAGTCGGAAGTCGCGGGTTGAACGGGACACGCCCTTATTCCCGGCAAACTCTTGAAAAGTTGCGAGCCGCGGCCTCCGTTAAGAACCTCGAGCCCCTCGTACTTTCCGCTCGTCGCATCGAGACTTTTCGAGGGTTTCCTTGGGACCAGCTGGACATTTCGACTCCCACTGAAGGGGTGAAGGGTGTAGGGGCGCGTTTAAGAACCTCGAGTTCTGGCTGTGTCGGCCGCGTGAAAAATCGACGCCGAAGCTTATCGGCGAACTCGCGAATCCGGACTATCCATTGTCGTCGACCGTATCTTCGACGGACGTACACCTGTCATGTCATGAATATCGCGCAGAAATATTGCCTCGGCGACCCTGTCGAACCGATCCGAATGATGACCTTTGCGATTGCCGAAATCCATCTTAATATTCCGGCAGCTGCAACCAAGCGCAACGTTTGCACAGATGCAAACACAAGCTCTTCGAGAATCTTGATTATTTCCCTTCTATTTATCAATTTCCATACGCTTGCCAAAGATAAAATACAGGTTTTGCACTTCAAATTCGCTATTTTGCATGTCAAATACACCCTTTTGCAAATCAATTTCACCCTTTTGAAAATCAAATAAAATGTAAATTAGTAATTGTTAAGAAATTCAATTTTTTTCGTATTTCATGTTTACGGTTTTAGAACGACGCATTTTTTACCGAGGTCGCTGTACAGTTATTAACTTTTAAACAAACGAACTTTTAACCTAATTAAAAAATCAAACCGCGGTTGAACGAGACGGCGCGAGACTGTAAAATAATATAAAACCTTTATGTAACAAACATTTATATTTAAACCACAAGCGACAGTGAAACAATAATTACTTGTTATTCAAATGATTTTGGTCAGAACGGTTAAATTGGAAGCACGAAGTGTGCAAAAATATATTTCCTGCAGAAATTGTTGAAAAGGATTTGTTTAAGCCGTGAGAATAACGTATGCATTTTGAATACTTGAAAATCACCATTTTGCATTAACTCTTGTGCGATAATGAGGATTTATGTAAAGTGCACTTAGTAGACCGAGAATTTTTATACGAAATACAAATTGCCTTCGGCAATTCCAGAAAGCAGGGGCTACGTACACATTTATTTTTCAACTGAATCATTTTAAACAGTTGAACATAATACAATAACATGTTTACACGCACAAGCTGGTGATCAGTTTTTCGTTTTAAAATAAAGTTTTTAAATAAAATAACGTGAGTATGCCTCTCTATTATATGGAACAAAAAGGCTACTTAATCAGTTCTAACTTTTTGCGCTCTTGTTTCTATATTAGAGATTTAAAATTTTTCGTGCGAACGTTGATCGAGTTATTGGAGCGTGTTACCTAAATTGCCGAGTTTCCATTAACCTGATAGAAGCTTATAAATCGATCTACACTCTTATTATTTCTTCATTGTAAGTTCCTATATAGGGTGGCCCACATAACTCTGAACAGCTCAATATCTCCGTTACTTTTCGTTGTACAAAAAAACTTCGTAGGACAAAGTGTCACTGTTTGAAGGGCCACATATAACGGTGTAAGGGAAAAAAAATGTCAAGGTCGTTTTTATGAGATTTCAAGGTTATCGATGTCTTTTTAAATGAAATGAGGTATTTTTTAATACATTAATCGATGCAGATGGACATTCTTTATAAAAAAGTACTAACCTATGTATGTCGAAAAGTTAGTAGTTCAGGAGATATTTCAATTTAAATAACTCCAAAAGACCATTACTGTCGTACTAAGGCGTTAGTGTTTACTTACTTGTGTAACGCCTTAGTACGACAGTAATGGTCTTTTGGAGTTATTTAAATTGAAATATCTCCTGAACTACTAACTTTTCGACATACATAGGTTAGTACTTTTTTATAAAGAATGTCCATCTGCATCGATTAATGTACTAAAAAATACCTCATTTCATTTAAAAAGACATTGATAACCTTGAAATCTCATAAAAATGACCTTGACATTTTTTTTCCCTAACACCGTTATATGTGGCCCTTCAAACAGTGTAACTTTGTCCTACGAAGTTTTTTTGTACAACGAAAAGTAACGGAGATATTGAGCTGTTCAGAGTTATGTGGGCCACCCTGTATATCGCTGCTCCGGAAGTATAATGACGCAACTGTAAAATTTGGTGAAATTGACTTTATTGTGTTGGCGGGCTCAAAAATGCATTTACTAAATGTTTCTAAATCGACATAATTGTACTTACAAAATTTATTTCTTCAACACCTGCTTACAGCAGGAAGATTTCCCTTCCAGAAAACAAGTTAAAAGACTTAATTAGTCTGATGAACAATAATATGATTCCCTTCTTCTACAAACTCTTTTATGACAGTCTTAAATAATTTTGGTACAGGTTTTTCTATAATTTTTGTAATGAATTTTCTATAATTAACTTCCCGATTTTATAGGGAAGTTATTGTAATTACCCCGAAAATCGAAAATCGATTTTTTAGCAGATCTTCACGTTTCATGGTCATTACAGTCATTTTAGACTATTTTCAGCAAAATGTTCGTATGTGTGTGTGTGTGTGTGTGTGTGTGTGTGCGTATGGCCGTTTCTATGTAATCAAATTTTTCGTTAACGTTTTCAGAAAAAGTAACAACGCGATCAGGATGATGAATGATGCAATCGATGTGCCTCGTCGTAACTTAGAGCTGATTAGATTTTGGTCCATATTGGTCAAGTAGTTTTTTAGATTTTTAGTTTTTTTTCGAAAAGAGTTGATTCTACAATGCAATTTATAAGGGAGGACGAAAATTTCCCACCAAAGAACCAAACGCAATTACATAAAAAAAATTTTTTTCTTAATTTTTTTTTAACTGATGCTAATGTTACCGCTTGGAATAATCGAAAGTTATTCCAATGCAACAGTGAATTTATCATCTCTACTCCCAAGAATACATTTTGGGAGAATATCGATGAAAGTACAAAAAAAAACGATGTTAGCGATGTTGGCGAAGGAGTAACGAATCGGGAAGTTCTTTGTGTGACTCTTGGAGAGTCAAACACCAAATAAAAAACATTAATATCAGTAGGCCCTACTAGCCATGCGTATCACTAACCCTCTCGCAAGAGCAGTCCTACCCGCGAGCTTGCGAAGTGAGCGAGCAAAAACAACCCTACTCGCGAGCGAGCGAAGCGAGCGAGCAACAATAGCCCTCTAGTTTTTTGTTAAATCGATTTATACTTGTCATACTATTTTGATAATTTTTGTCCAAATAAACTTTTTCATAACGTTTTCTTCATACTTTTACTTGTTTTCCTTACTCCTATAACGACAGAAGTGTAAAATTTGTGATGCATTCTCAGAAGAACAATAACGTATTTGCATGGTACTGGTTACTGTGAGGCATTTATTATTTTATAAATTGAAATAACTTAAAAGTTGCAATAATAACCCACAATGTCTATAAACTACTCTCATAGAAGAATTAAACCGAATCTATGGACCATTCTGTTAACACAAATTGGAATTATTTTTCTTTTGCTTGTCTTGTAAAATTTCCATTTTTGCAGTTGTGTCATTATACATCCAGCAGCGATATATGCTCAGCAAGCTCGGGTTCTTATGCAGCCCGTCCTGTGTTCGCGATTTTATAGATGGCAACCCTAATCACAGGGATAATAAATTTACTCTAATCGAGTGAACATACAAAACATCTTTCCGAAATTCCCTGGTTTTATCGGAACACCGAGCTCGTGCCTTGCGCACGCAGTAAATGCAGCTGCATCGCATTCGGGACACGGTCCTGCAGACAAGAGTGCGTTTAATCTCGAACTCTGATTCAATCCTGTCTACCTGGATGTTCCATTCGGACACTTCGATTTACAAGAGAACCTACCGAACGATCGATTATCTCAGTTCACTTAGCCCAGGTCCAATAGCCGGGGGGCACGAGTATCTTCGTTACCCAGCACAAATTCAACCCCCGTCCACTTATTTCCCTATGCAACGTGCCGGCACGAATTGGATTTTTACCAGCACGGAAGTAGGCTGAGGAAGAACGAAGAGAAAAGAGAGAGAGAGAGAATGGAAGAAGAAAGGTGGATATAAAAGGGTCGGAAGCGCGTGGTGAGATGAGGTTCGCCCATTCCCTCGAATCGAATAACGAAACTACCCCCCGGGTTTGCTACCCTCTTCGCCGGAATAATAAGGACACCGTACTCTCGTGGAGATCAAGAAAATCGATCGCGCCCTATCGCGTCCATCTCGCATTATTGCCGTCGTCTGTTCCCGACAACCAGCGGCCACCACCCACTCTCTGCTCGATGCCCGATTGTGGCCACGCTTGACAGAACCGCTCCGATGGGTGTTGCCTGTGGCTCCCTTCGTACCCCTCCGGCCCCCATGGGGCAACAAAAACAAACTCCGGAGAAAGGGAAAGTCGATCTCGGGCAACGGGAATAACTCGCCACCGAACGAAATTACCCTCACACCGGACGACCTACCGAAATTGTCTGTTTCTTTCGCCGCGAGGGCGTGCGCGATTTCATTTGTCACTGACGATATCATCAGCGAAAATCAAATCGCTCTCGAGACGCTTCTGGATTTAATTGAAAACTTTCGATTCGAGGCTCTCGAGGTTTCTGATTACGAATCTGAATTATCTCACTTCCAGAAAAATTGGTAATACGAGGTTTTTGGGATCTCTGATAATTAAACCGCGGATCTCCGTGCAAAATAAAAATTGTCTGCATCGATTGCAAGGGATAGAAACTGAATTGAACGTTATTTCTTCCCTTAATAAAGGGTATAGCCGGATAAGCATGGGCCAGCGGCCCCCGCTCCGATTTTCCTGATTCCTGTCTTAAAACATCGCTTTCTGTCTAAAAACACATTGTGCAAAATTTCAAATGTCTACCCCCACCGGAAGGGGAGATATAGGGGTATATTCCCCCGCACTTAAATGCAATTTGCGCTAAAACGAGAAAAGATATCGACATGGGATAAACGGCAAATAAAAGATATAGATACACTCTATATTTCAGATTTTTTTCAGAATTTTTTGCTAATTATTTATAGTTGAAAATAATTAATTAATTTTTTGGGAATTTTTTTAACTATCTTCCCCTGGGTTGACACCCACCAAAAAATTCTAAAATATTGCTATGATGTTAAACTATTTTGTAAAAAAATCTCAGAAGTGTCGGTTTGGTAGAACAGTGTCACAGAAAATAAAGTATGCCGGCGGACGCTCGGTTTGCGGTTCACTCGCAGTGGCTAGTGATGGGAGCGAGCTCAGCGAACGGAAAGTCGGCGCGTGTACGGAAAGGCTTCTACATGTAAAAATACGACTAAATCTTCTAATATATGATTACAATTGGAAGTCTAAACAATTATATTTTTAGAATATAGTTTACATTAAAGGAGAAAAATACGTGTAAAGTTAGTTTGTTGCTGTCAAGTAACAGAAAGAAGAAACTTCTCACAAGTATGTGTATGGTCACAGTGTTAGAGGTTCCGCTCGATACCCCGGGGAGCTCGAGTTCTCGAATCCTCCTCAACACTCAATTTTTTTTTCTTTTTTTTTATATGTATTTATAATAAAGTAAACGATATCTCCTGATATCAGCCTCTGTAATTAATCGCTTCACTTTCCTCATGAATTTTTTGCTTGACACATTACATATATATATACAAAATAACACAAAATAACACAAGCGTTATTTTGAGACATGTCACAGTACACTTAACACCAAGAAGGAAAATCTTATTTATATGCAGATACAATGCTTCGTATCACACTCCGTATAACACTACACTTAACTTTTCTGGTCATCGAACAATCGAACAACGTAGCGTTCGAATGATCTCGCGTTTCGCGTTTCGAGCATTTCGCGGCAAGCCGCCTACGAACATGCCGTAAAGTCGGCATATTCCTTGATCGCTAGCCGACGTTACAATGTTATCTGATCATACGCTCATTTGTTTGTCAAACACGATCAGAATGAGTGCGGTTCCAGTCATCGGCTGGATTGCAACAATAAAAGAAAAAATTATTGTTGTTACGTAATCATCCCATCGTGGTCTTGGTACGCGCGTAAGATATTATTTCAGTGTTCATTTGAGCACAGAAATACAAAGCAGTAATGAGGAGTAAAAATAAAAAGAATATATCCATTATATGGGCGTAAATAATAAAAACTAGATTTATATGTCCGCAAAATTAGAAACATGTGCAATATTTTAATCTATATGATAATTACAAATTAATAGTCATGTTTGTTTTATAGAATATTGAAGTGCAAACAATAAAAATCGTTTAGTTTATTATAAATACATATAAAAAAAAAAGAAAAAAAAATTGAGTGTTGAGGAGGATTCGAGAACTCGAGCTCCCCGGGGTATCGAGCGGAACCTCTAACACTGTGACCATACACATACTTGTGAGAATTTTCTTCTTTCTGTTACTTGACAGCAACAAACTAACTTTACACGTATTTTTCTTCTTTAATGTAAACTATATTCTAAAAATATAATTGTTTAGACTTCCAATTGTAATCATATATTAGAAGATTTAGTCGTATTTTTACATGTAGAAGCCTTTCCGTACACGCGCCGACTTTCCGTTCGCTGAGCTCGCTCCCATCACTAGCCACTGCGAGTGAACCGCAAACCGAGCGTCCGCCGGCATACTTTATTTTCTGTGACACTGTTCCACCAAACCGACACTTCTGAGATTTTTTTACAAAATAGTTTAACATCATAGCAATATTTTAGAATTTTTTGGTGGGTGTCAACCCAGGGGAAGATAGTTAAAAAAATTCCCAAAAAATTAATTAATTATTTTCAACTATAAATAATTAGCAAAAAATTCTGAAAAAAATCTGAAATATAGAGTGTATCTATATCTTTTATTTGCCGTTTATCCCATGTCGATATCTTTTCTCGTTTTAGCGCAAATTGCATTTAAGTGCGGGGGAATATACCCCTATATCTCCCCTTCCGGTGGGGGTAGACATTTGAAATTTTGCACAATGTGTTTTTAGACAGAAAGCGATGTTTTAAGACAGGAATCAGGAAAATCGGAGCGGGGGCCGCTGGCCCATGCTTATCCGGCTATACCCTTTCAACAGAGGAAAAATCATATATTGACATATTCAATTTGAAAAATTTTCCAACAATTTTCGATTCTCATAAAGATCCGCAGTCTACTAATCAGCAATACACGAGGTTTAAACTAAATGGAAATAAAGAAAAAATATAAATTCTAAGAAATTTTTGAAGACGAAATAACTCTAGTTACTGCTAATTGCTAAGAAAATTGTGCCGAGCAAGAAATTCAAGTGCACTCTATGAAAACCTTATCCGCATAAGTCTCAGCTCACTGCCACAAAGCGTTCTACAAATTGATTGCAGATTAAAGCGTCCGCCACCTCCATGTAACACCAATCGCATAAATCGAATCACGGTCGAATCCAAATACCGTTTGACTGACGCGAAGCGCGTGTGAAGTGACACAAAAGCCGAGGGCACTGAAGCCGATATTTCCCCTCTGATCGGCTCCCTAAGACCTCAAAGGTGAAGGATCCCAAGTAACACTATCTCGCTGTAAACGAAAATCAATTTCGGCCATCCCTCGCAAAGGACAAAGATGATCATAACCCTCTTCCTTGGATACGTGACTGAATATCTGAAGCCAGGCTTCGAACGGTCATCCTCCTCATTAAGTAAACCCTATATGCACGCGATCCATCCATTTATTTATCCCGCGTGAGCCGGCTCCGTATCTTTATAAGTAATTGTATCGTTTCGGTATCCAAACGGAACCGGATGAACGGCAACTCGTAAGATTATGCAGCGGCAACACGAATCACGTGCATTTTCGCATTACAAGGCGGATCCCGCGGACCCCTGCCAGAGACTCGTTAAATGTATTAATAGAAAAGGACGGACCCGAGACCGGGTCGTGGTCATTAAGGCTTCATTTTTCTGGGTTAATGGGAACCGGAGGCAGTACTTCGCGAGAAGTTCGATCGATTCCCTAAATTCAGCCTCCGACTACTTTCCCGGTGGACCTATTTTCCCGCGAGGGTGCATAGAAGCTGGAGGAGGTGCTCGAATTTCTGCGAATCACCCCGATCCCAGTTTTCTCGTGGAATTCTTTCACGGTTGCTCCGCAGAAAATTGTCCCTTGCCAGCCGGAGTTCCTTTAACGCCAGACGGCGCCTAATGGGGTACCCATTTTTCTCATTTATTAAACATTAATACATGTTTTAAAGATACAGGGTGTATAAACTTGCCGCAAAATTGTTGTCAAACCTTAGCACTCGAGTGGTGACTTCAAAATATTGTGTAGATTATTAAATATGTTGGTATCCAATCAATTACTAAACATTTATGTATTGTACGTAGGTATTGTATCAATTTTATATTCATACAAAGAAGAAAATTATAGAATGGAATTATTCTAGGTTGGAAAAAAAGGTTTCACATCGAAATTAAACATTCCGAAAGAATTGTATAAATCAGAAACGAAAACGGTAACGAAATACGAATTTCAAAATTATTTGAATAAAAATAAATTTTTTAAAAATACCACGTTTAAAAAACGGACTGAAAAGTATAAAATAATTTTTTCTAGCCCCATACAGATTCTTAACCCCGTACAGATAGTTCTGAAAATTTGTGATTGTGAATTTTAAATAGCTATGAAAATACTTGTAAAATTTAAAACGAAAAACGTGGGGCGTATGAAATAGATAATTGATGCATGGACACCTACATCACTAACAATTTTATTACACTGCAAATGATATGAACTGTTGTGCGAGTTTTCTCAGCGGCAGCTACTCTCTACAATCCTTACTATGTATTATCTTGCGCCCCACGTTTTTCGTTTTAAATCTTACAAGTATTTTCATGGCTATTCAAAATTCATAATCACAAATTTTCAAGACTATCTGTACGGGGTTAGGAATCTGTATGGGGCTAGAAAAAATTATTTCATACTTTTTAGTCTGTTTTTTAAACGTGGTGTTTTTTAAAAATTTATTTTTATTTAAATAATTATTTTCTGCTTTTTAGTCTTGTATGTGTGAAATTTTACAATCGATTTTGAACATTTTGACGAGATTATGACCCCGTTCAGACACGGCGGAATCCGCGCGTTTTCGACCGCGCGATTTGAACCGCGCGGACCTTATTTACATTAGCGTATATGGATTCGTTCACACGCATCCGCGCGGTCGAACAACCAAAAACAAAAATCGCGCGATCGAAAACGCGCGGTTTCCGCCGTGTCTGAACGGGCTCTATAACAGGGACATGTAGTAAATTTCAGACGGTATTGCGACGCGTCATATCGAAAACAAATGCCGTGATAAAATGTCAAAGATAAAGGTTCGACGGAGAATTTCGGCGTAACTGTTCGTTCGCTTGGTAAACAAACATTATACTATAATAATACGTAGTAACTTCGTCAACACCGCACAGAGCTCGAACGCACACTGAGCTCCTTCGGTGCGAAGCGGGTCAGTAGAGTGGGGATCAATCAGAGTGGGAACCGAGTTGGTACTACCGAGCGCCGCGCGGGGAGGTGTAACGGTTAAATTTAATAATTTGTATCTCCTAAACGCATAGGCTTTTAAAAATTTTTTTTTAATATTGCATTGTCATCCAGTTCTGAGCTATGTTTAAAACTTCAAGTCTCTAGGTCATCGGGAAGTCAGTGTAAAATCAATTGTGAAATTTGTACCGAACAGACAAACAGACATACAAGAAAGCGACCTAATAAAATCGTGGTAAAATATTCAATGGCATACCTGGTGATTTGGCGACTTCCCTATGAAAATCATCATTAACGAACTGCTCCTTTTTTGTAGACATTATTTCTGACACTTTCAAACACAGACTGTTCAAATTCTAATCTCGTACTCGATATTTTATTACCTATATCACACATGCGCCCCACAGTCTCGGATTTCTCTACTTTTCCTTGCACGTATATTTCAGTCGATTTTAAACATTTTGATGAGATTATAACAGAGATATGTAGTAATTTCAGACGGTATTGCGACCGCGTCATATCGAAACGCCGTGGTAAAATGTCAAAGATAAAAAACATTATAGTATAAAAATACGTAGTAACTGTGTAAACACCGCACGAAGCTCAAACGCACACTGACACACACTGATCTCCTTCGGTGCGAAGCGGGTCAGTGGACTGGGGATGAGTCAGAGTGGGAACACGTAGTAGAGTGGGGACGATGAACGCGAAGACGTACTACGTCACGCCACGGGGGAGGGGAGGGATGCAACGGTTCAATTTATTAATAATTCATATCTCCTAAATGCATAGACTTTTAAAATAGTTTTTTTTTAATATTGCATTGCCATCCAGTTCTGAGCTATGTTTAAAATTTCAAGTCTCTAGCTCATCGGGAAGGTAGTTTAAAATCAATTGCAAAATTTGTACCGAACAAACAGACAGGCAGACAAGAAAGCGAACTAATAATAAACAAACAGACAAACTGACAGACAGACAAGAAAGCGAGCTAATAAAAACGTGGTAAAATTAATGAAATCCTAACAAAAACATCCTGTGAACAGGAGTCGAGTTCTTATGGCCGTAAAAAGTTGTGAAATCAAACAAAGTACAGCCAAGTTCGTTAGCTTAGAAATACCTCTTGCAATCTGAAAAAAGCGTTTGTAAAAATTAGTTTAAAAGAACGCTATTTAATTATTAAAGAGTTACATGGAGGGCTAAATTATTCAAACTTGGCCGTTACATTTTAAACCAATGGCCGTAAAAGGTGTATAAGATAGCGGACAAGTTTGAATAATTTAACCCTCCATGTAACTCCTTAAAAATTAAATAGCGTTCTTTTAAACTAATTTTTACAAACGCTTTTTTTCAGAGTATTCCAAGAGGTATTTCTAAGCTAACGAACTGGGCCGTATTTTGTTTGATCACACAACTTTTTACGGCCATAGAAACTTGACTCCTGTTTACAGGATGTTTTTGTTGGGTAAATCACAACGAAAACGATAACGAAACACGAATTTCAAAAACAGGCTTCTAATATGGGACCCAGTTATCTCCTACTCTACCCTTCCCGCTATTCCCCCACGCTTTGACATGATACAACGTCACGTGATTAATCTGGTGCTGGTGGAGAGGGTAACCGTTTCTGCTGAATTCGTGTGAATTCCCTTGATCCGGCGACACCATGAATGGGTAAAAGGAGACGCGAGGACCGAGCGAACTAATTTTCGAACGCCGTTACCGCCGAAATCAGCGACGCCGTAGTGTCGCGACAGCGGAAAATGCGACGCCATTTTATTTCCCGGCGAGTAAATGCTACGCGAAACGACCTCGGTATAAATAACTTTATCGCGTGTTTTATTCGCGATAAAAAATTCGTTTAAGCCGAATCGGTAGGGGGCCGCAGTAAAAAATTCGTAAACGCGTTATCGTATTCCGTTGTCAGGAGAACGACGCGACCCCCTAAGAATAAAGCTCGTCGAGAGCCACGATAAAAATTGCGTGCATCACGGTCGCGGAACCGTTTGGCAGAAGTCAGTGCATTTCGAGTAACGAACAGTTAAACATCGTGGTCGTGTCCTGAAAACGGTGTGGAACGCGACGACGGTGAACAAAAGCTCTCACGGTAATAATCGGGAATGTTAAAGATCCGGGGACAATGACGAGGCTCCGTTGATATTCCGAGTGCAATAAACGGCGCATTAGACGTTTCATGGGGACGTTACGGGATACATGTCGCTCGCGAGGCTGGTCGGTCAAAATATCACGGAACCCGTATTTCGCCGACGGAGATAACTTTATCGCGACGATACCGTGATTGTTACGGCTTTCATATTTTCACGGCGGCCAGGCCGCGGCGTACCTGTGGATTCGGCTGTTCAACTCCAGCTGGAAATTCCTTCGATCGTAAAAGCCGGCGTTCGGGAATCGCATCGACCGAATGCGCCGAAAAACGGACAGGCTTGAACGTAGACGTGGGGGTACTTTGCAAGGTAATTGTTCCGGTAGTCAGCCGTATCACCCTCCCTTGGACATAACCGAAAAATTTCGCATTGTTCCATGGCCGGGGTACTCACCCACCAACGACGATTACGAGTTAAAATCTTTACCTAATTTCAACTTTGTGTTTCTATCTGAAATAATTGCACAAGAGCACAATTGCTTCTTTTTCACATTAACCCTTGTGTTTACCCATGTACTGTATTTCTTTCAACAATTTTTTAATGTTCCTCTAAAAAATATTACAAAATTTCTTTGAATGTCCATTCTTTACTCGCTAATATATTAGATGATTGCATAAGTTCGTGTCCGGTTTGAGAATAAAATTCAATGGTTAAATTTTAAAGAATACAACTTTACTAATGAATTATACATATAGTCACCATTCTTTTCTAATCGTAGAAAATTTAACCCTTTTTTAATTTTAATTTAACCAATATTTAACCAGATCTTTAACTAAATCTTTAAAATTTAACCATTGAATTTTATTTTCAAATCGGGCACGAACTTATGCAATCATCTAATATTAATTTATAGTCTTATAATGAGAATTTGTGACACATGTTAAATACATTAGAAAGGTTTCTAATAATTTATACATTTTGGTTGACTGCACAAGGCTTAACGCCCTGGAAACACCATTGTCATGGTGGTCAACTTTATTTCTATTTATAAATAACTCTTTCATAAGCATTACGAGCAACACGTCGGTTGTTATTATTAGTATTTTCTAAATGTTTCATAATATGAGGTTTTGAGGCTGCACGCTGAAGCGAGGAATAGAATATATAATAAGTTGCTAGATAGAAAGGTTAACTACTGGGTAGGGGCTGAAATAAGGCACGTTTACCGTAGGGTACAGTATACTGTATTCAAGAATTAACAACGATAACAACAAACATAATGCGTGGTTAACAAGATTCGATCAGAGGAGCGCTTCTTCCAATTCTCTTTGGTACAGGCGTCCACCGTCGAATATTCGATAATAACAAAGATAGATCTCCAGTCGTCTTTTTAATAGTGTCCGTGTCCGTGTCCGTGTCCGTGTCCATGGCCGTGGCCGCCATAAGTGCCACCCTCGTGATTGTTGCCGTTGGAATTGTGAACGTACGCGAAGAATCCACCATGGGGGTCGGCATGGTACTTCACCACCCTCACGTTGCCGCCTGGTTCCTTCACCGTGTATTCACCTGCGACGTTTTTCCCTGCGCGGAAAATTGTTACAGTTAACTCGCAACCCTTGCATACTCCAACTCATTCGAAGTCAAACGACACAAGAAGAAACTATTTAATATTTCGAGTAGGTGTATTGATTATAAATAGACTGCGGATTTTATGCATTTATAGGTACATACAATTTAAAGCCGTGGACATGTTAAAAATATTTAAGGGCATCAATGTATTAATTTCAGCTTAATAGAATAATTAAAAAAAGGATCCAATTTTTATTTGACTCCTGTGTCCTGCAATCGATAAGAACATTTGTTATTCTGCATAATGATCCGTAGTCTAATTATAAATAATAAATCATGATCGTTCGCCGTCTCCATCCTTTTCATTGAGCAGAAGTTACAACTTAAAAGCCAGTTGGAGAAATTGCGCGAACGCAATAAATAAATCCTCTAATTAAGAAAAGGCGGTGGGACAGCCGGATTTTTTTGTAAACCAAGATGTAATAAGTAGACAGCGGACCTTTATGCAAAATAATAATTTTCCACCTGAATTGCAATAAACTAGAGTGAAATAGAAATTGATACTCTTTCTTATAATACGTTTAGTGGGTTGAAGCTAATATAACAGTAGTCTTAAATTCTTATAATGTGTATTAAATTAAATAAGGCCCAATTATGACACACTCTACAGTAAAGTGAAACGTATAATCTGTAAACCAACGCTCTCATTTTTCGGAACCAGCAGTGTAGCATCGCGACACCCGGTATGCAGGGTACATGATCTTGCCAGCACCAGAGAAATATAATATATCGACCTGTTGAGCGGAATTTATTTGCATCTATAATTTACTTCCCTCCACGACGGCCTTCCTGGGGCAGACGATATCCTAGCACCCTTATTACAGAAAATAAGAAACCCGGACATCGCGGGAGATTTACGCCCTCACACTGACCCGATAATTTTCGGTACTTATACAAGTAGCGCTCGGGTAAATTGTAACTACTCGCAGTATCTCTTTCAATGAAAAATTCGAGAAGATTTTACAATGTTCATAAATTTTTTCGTAACTTTTTGTTCAGTTAAACAGAAGAAATGGTACTAGCGTATTCGCAGACGACTCACCGTCTCTGTGTTCCTTCTGTCCGTGATGGTCGCCAGTGTGATGGTCGTCGACGCCGTAGGAAAACTCGTATTTCGGATGGGCGACGTAGTCGACGTGATGTCCGTGTTTATCATGGTGCGAGACTTCATGGTGAGGACCTTCTACAGGGCCGTGGAAATGCGCAAAGCTGTGAGCGTGCCCGGCCAATCCGCTTCGGACAGCGGCCAGAACGAGCACACCGGAAATTAAAGCAACCTGTCGACCAAACAGTAAATTACAAAATGAAAATTTCGGCGGACACGCGAATTAATTCCGCCACGGATTAAACGACATTTCCGCGTCCCGCGATCGTCGTATTATTAAATCTCGCGAAATTCGAGGTATCGCGGGATTAATCAGCGAAAGAACGGGAAGTCGATTCGGCGCACAGTCGTTCGACTCCCACGATCAGCTGGCCAAAATTAATTTTCAAATCGGCAGAAACTAACCGTGTCAATTTGTTAATGTTTACTGATTAAGCACAGTTCGGTTGAACGGCAGACAGTGAACTAGCACTTAAATATATGATAAACATAGTAATACATGTTTGAGTCTTAATACTCCGTAATTATCAATAACTGTGTTGTATTTCTGTGAATCAGTTAATTATTCAATTCTCGGCAAAAGTTTGTCAAAGAAAGTAGCGCGTTGCAGAACGTTGTAAATCACATAAAAATTAATGTTCAAGAAAACGTATTTGAAGGAGATATTTTATCGAATGTCTTGTGGAAACTATGTGTAATTTTTTACAACGAATAGATCTGCAAGAATAAATCCGAAATATTACTATATGTGTTACTAATATTTTTAATGAAGTGAAAGAGTGTTCCAACAATTAAAACCGTAAACACGTTCGAGACCGTGAGAAGATAATTTCGTCCAGTGCCGCGAATGTTCCCAACGAAAGATTACGAAAATCGAAACAGAAATGCAGCTTGTATCTACCTTGATTACCATGTTGCTAGCGTTCGCAAGATAGTAATGGAATGATACTTCGACGGACCGTCCGGGACGCTTATATACCCGCCGAAGCCGGACAGTTTTTGGCAGGCCGGATTTCGCCGCGATATTCTTATTCAACGTCGATGCAACGCAACGGTACGGTCGATCGTTACACAGCCTCCGGCAAAAAGGGGTGCACGTGCCGGCTCGGTTTTCTGCGAGCAAAACGTTGCGTTTCTTTGACAGCGTTTAGCATAACCGGCGAAACCGTTCACGCACATGGGTCCCGCAGACCGAGCGCGCGTTTTCACTGAAATGGCTGTCGATTCCGCTCTATTGATCCCGTCACGGAAGAGTTTTTTTCCGCGGGACCGTTGTTTGTTATACGTCCGCGCAAAAAAACAATCCTGTGAAACGTCACGGCGATGAACCGCCGGCAAATCAAGCAACAAAGGCACCGTGTTTTCGGCCTGGTTTTGATCAGCTGACAAATATTCGTTTAAATCCGAGTTAAATAAATGCCAAGCGACGGCGAGCTGTAGCCCGGCTGTGAAAAGAGTCCGCGATAGTGACTATTATATAACGCTTTTGTTTCGGGGATTACGATATTTTAATACCGCACCGCACGACCGGAGCATACCGAAACTTTAACAAATTTCAACATCGATGTCGGCGCTAACAATTCCATCGACGCGATGTATTGTTAGCGAAACACAACGAACTCGTTTATTATTTATTGTTTCGCGGACCCGTTCCCCGAAAGGGTAACCGAATTGCCACATTTTTTTTTTGTTTTTCTGTTTTCTTTTGTACGCTTTGAATACGCCCGGTAGCAATTCTTTATTAAGCGTGTAGACTCTCCTTTCCAGGATTGCAAGATGGGGTTTTTCAGTAGTCAAAAGCGCTAGATAAAAGATCAATCTAGGCCCGTAATGTACACTCCGCGACAAAACTATGAGACATGTAGGAATTTTGATGAAAATTCTATGTAAGTCTTGAGTTTTGTTTTCCTTCATTCATAGTGTTATTGTTTACATTATACAAGAAGTATGTTCTACAGTTCTACGAGATATCGAAAGCTACAATACTAAGAATTTGGGAAATGTACGTAAACATGCTATTCTCGTCGCGACAAAACTGTAAGACAGTAGCTTTTCGTCAGTCGATCTTATACTCTAATCGCAGTCACAGTGTTAGAAGTAATTGTGTACCTAAAATTAAACATTTCTAATTTTGTTCTTACATAATATAACTACAATGCCGCGTGGGAAAAAGCTGACAGACAGTGAAGTAAGAGTGATCGTAAATTTAAAAGAAAAGAATACTTCTCTTTCAGAAGTTATAAGAGTGGCTGGGCAAAGTCGATGTGCCGTGCACAATTATTTAAAAAGTAGAGAGAATTATGGAAAAAACATCCTGGTGGACGTCCAAAAGCGACAACCGAGCGACGACGAGCCATTCTGAGGGTAGCGTCGAATTCTAGCTTGACAGCATGGTAAATTGTAGCGCAAGCTGGCGTTCACACCAATACTCGTAATGTGCAACGGATAATTAAACGGGCCAAGCATTTAAAAAGACGAAAACTGCAGAGAAAACCGCCACTTACGAATCGACACAAAGCAGCCAGGGAAGATTTTGCGGAAAGACATCTCTAGTGGAAAAAAAGTGGACAAAAGTTATTTTTTCAGATGAAAAACGTTTCAATTTAGATGGACCGGGTGGTCTTTCATATTATTTTCATGATTTGCGGAAGGAAGAATTGCATTTGTCAAAGAGGCAAATGGGCGGAGGCATCATGGTATGGGCCACAATAGGGTACCACGGGAGAACCGATGTGAAATTTATTAACACCAGCATGAATGCAATTAAATATATAGAAATATTAGAAGAACAATTAACGCTACATGCAAGCACTATTGCATGTGAAAATTATATTTTTCAACACGATAATGCTACTGTGCATACAGCGAAACGTGTAAAAAAATATTTTGAAGACCGTAATACACAAATTTTACCATGGCCTGCGAGGTCTCCAGATTTAAATATAATAGAAAACATTTGAGGAATTTTAGCACGTGCTGTAATGGAAATCGGAAACAGTTTTTGTCGGTGAAAGAGTTGAAAGCTCGTATTGAAGAAATTGGGCCAAATTAAGTCAAGATCAAATAAAAAATTTATATAAATCGACACCACGACGATTAATTGAAACTATAAAAAATAAAGGTGGCACAACACATTACTACTAAATAGAAAAACATTTTTCATTGACTTCCACCGACATTTTCTTACGTAAAATATACATTGTCTTATAGTTTAGCCGTACCTTATTTACCCAAAAATTAGAAATATTAATGAAACTTTTTTCAATCTAATTCAACAACATTGCCGCTATGGAAATGTATGTACTTTAGTTGATTCTTTGGATTAATAACGAAAACTTTTACGAAAAAATTAGTATTAATAAAATATTAGCTAAATTCGCAGGTGTCTTATAGTTTTGTCGCGGAGTGTAGCTGTCGCAGCTTTATGCCTCCGATTAATGTAAATTACGCTGCCGAATAATGCAAATTACACCTGATAACCGTAAAAATGGAACTTTTGAGGGCAATTACGACCTAGATTGATGTTTTATCTAGCGCTTTTGACTACTGTAAAACCCCATCTTTGCATTATCGAGAAATGAGAAGACGCATCCCACACCCTTGCAATTCTAGAAACGAGTCTACCTCAACGTTTAAAAATTAAATGTTGCCTGGCATTGCGTCCCGGTGCTTAAGGATGGAGAACGGTCGGCATTTTTCCGCGTGTCTCGTCCCGCGCGCGGAAACTCGCCCCGCAGAATAAACATCGGGGATTGCGCCGCTTCCGACATATGTATTTGCAGTCCACATTCCCGGTTCCGTTTCTTTGACATTGCGACCACTCGTCCCAAGGAACCTTTTTAGGATTTCGAACTTTCACGAGGGCTTTCGAAGTACTTATGCTTTCCAGCCGACCACCCCCATCGTCCAACCACCGACTCCTTAAAGTAGCTGGATCGCGGACTACAGCAGCGACGTTTCACCTGCCGTAACTTTTAAGTCAACGTTTAATCAGGTCCGAAATTGTCAAAGTGAGACCAAAGTTTACGTCCCGCGAAAACTTTTTACTTATTCCACCGTCGGGATTAAAAGTTTCACTCGGAGCGTCGCAATTAATACGGTTATCTAGGCTAGCCGCCTTTGTTTCATCTAGGACAATGTTCCCGGTTGGTCAAACGCTGGTTCGTCCGATTACATCGAGTTGTACGACAGAAGTTGCACAGAGACAGTCGCAAAAACAGAGCTCGTTCGCTTTTGCCTGCAAATTATGGCACAATATCTCGTTTTGTACGTTTTCACGATGACACCGATCACGTTGAAAAGGACAACAGCCTTGTAATGATTCTGTTAGGTTGGTGCAACAATGACACCATTTCGTCTACTAGAAGAATTTCCTTTAGTTGAAAAAGGCTCCAGCTTGGATACCCTCCTCCTAATGGGGTTTCAAATCGTTTCTAAACTGCGGATCTTTATTTAACACGTTCAATGCGGGTCAGTTCTGGAATTGACAAACGGACCTAGCGATTTGCGCTCAAAATTTTTGAGAAAAAAATCTATTCATTTCATAAAAGAGGTAATATTTAGATTTCGCAAAAAAATTTTAAAAATTCGCGTTGGGGCGAGTATTGGATCGTCAAAAACGCATTGAAGGTGTTCATTTGTTAGCTTTCGAAAATTTTCAAAAAATGCTAGGATATAAAATATAACAGAACTTAACACGCTTTTAATTGATTTCAGATTTAAGAAGGTTACTACCACAATTCTATTTGATATCAAATCTATTTGATATTCCACTTTCTTAAAATTCGTCTACTTTCTATTACTTTTTTGAAATTCGTCTTTTAGATTATATAAACGTTACTTTTGAGGTTTGCACAGGATGTTTCAAAATTGTACGTCGTGACCGCTATTGAATGATTCTGCACCTCAGGTACATTGCCCTTAATTTGACCGGGTCCCATGGAAATCAACGACACAGATTTCGCCGACACGGTTTTCACCAACATTTCATTAATTTTTTATTAATTAATTAATTAATGTGGAGTGAATGAAAATCAGTGGAAAAACGAAATATGAAACCGAGTGTTCTTGAATTAATTAATAAATAAAAAATTAATCAAATGTTGTTGGTGAAAACCGTGTCGGAGAAATCTGTGTCGATGATTTCCATGGGACCCAATTTGATCTTGATATTAAACTTTTGCCGAGAACGAGGCTTACCCGACAGAATTCTAAACACAATAGTCATCGATATATTATTGATATACCAATTACAATTGTACATATTGATAAATATAGTTTGTCGCTGATTATCTCTAATCTGAAGGCCACGTGAGCGGTTGAAGTGGGGATTAGGCGGAGCGAGAAGGGTCTGTTCTTCGCAGACCCCGACGATACAAACGCCGATAAAAAATAGGGCACATTTCGAGCGCGCGGCACGAAATGAAAACACCGTGAATTTAACGACGCAACCCGTCGTGGCGCGGCGTAGAGTTCGTTAATTGAAGGTACTCGACAACGCAACAAAACATGGAATTCTGTTGACACATTTACACATGCTGTAACACCACAATACTTTCACCAGAGGTTCCGCGGACCGTTCAATGAGACACAGTGCTCTCGGTGTTCTTTGCCGTGTATTTAGCCCGACGATTTCGCGCGACGCAGAACAGGATTTAAATGCGGGGGGTTGAAATAAAAACTAGAATATCGTCGTTGGGCAAAAAGAAAGGAAAAGAAGAGGAGGGAGTCGAAAAAGCGGCGCCATCTATGCGTGAAGAACATCTCGCGAAGGTATTCGACGAGCGTGCGTTCATCGTGCACGCTACGAAATTATAATTAGCTTAATTTTCGTCGGGAAGGCACGATAGCGTTGTTAAAATAACGAGGGACCCGTATAATGTTCTTAATTAAATAAGTACATTCGTTCCGAACGAACTCGCGTCTGGTTGGAGTGGTGGAGGTGGAGGAAGGAGGGGATCTTTCCTGCCCTCCGGGCCAACCAATGGAAGACCAGGGTCGAGGGAGCAGCCTCGGATCTCTTGACTTTCCCCGGGGTGTCTCTTAGCCACCGATGAAAAAGTTATTTCACACACTCGGCTGGTAATCCATCCGTTTACTTCGGTAACGACTGTATCGATCCAAGCTGCGCGTTGCACCGCGCACTCGTACACGGAACGGATATGCGTCATTTGTGCGTGAACCTGCATGGGGTGGGCACTCTCGGTCCGCGACGAATTCGAGCCTCGCCGTGCCGATTTGCTAAATATTTGCACCGCAATTAGCTGACCGCAAACACACGCCGAAATCATAAATGTCCGGCGATTGTACACCCGTGCAGGGCCAACCGGCACGGCCGCCCCCAATTGCTTCAATGAAGTAACGCGCGAACGGTATTGCGCGCCGACCGCGAAACGAATTCATTCAGACACCCCGTATATATTGATTCCGACAACACGAGATTATCCTCGCGCGAAAAACAACGACGTCGCGCGATGCGCTTTTCCTTTTCACAATGAAGACGTGTTCTGAATCAAAACATTTCTTTCAACACAGATCATTTTTATTCTATACAATCTTTTTTACATTGTGCATTTCAAATTGAACCTGTTTCCTCATATAACAGTTCAGTTTTTTAGAGTTTATATGATGTATATAAAGAAATTCAAAGAAAAAAAGATACAGAATGAAATATAGATGATTGTAGAGTTTATCATTCGCTACGTCATACTATATGAACAGAGTTGAGCAAAATGTGTAATTTCAATTACAATTACAATTACTTACCAATTACTGTAATTTGAAATTGCAGAAATAATATTACAATTACATGTAATTGTAATTGGTAATTGCAATTACTTGACGAACCACTGTAATTGTAATTGTGGTCTGCAATTCCAATTACTGGTTGAGCCAATTACATGTAATTGGTAATTGCAATTACTTAACGCCAAAATGGCTCTAAAAAAAGTAATTAGATACCTTTTTTTGATTCATTGTTTTACGTCACTTCTTCAACTGTTATTAAGCGAAAAGTAATTAGATACTACTCAATGGACATGTCTAAAAAAAACAAACAAAAAGCATATGTTAGGAAATGTTTATTAATCATTAAATATTTATTTGTAGCTAATTATTTGATATTTCACAGAAACGATTACCATTACTTTTCAAAATAACCCTCATTTCAAAGTTGGAGTCGGATAATATATAACGTATGCTTCTTGTTTGTTTTTTTTGGATATTTCCATTGAGTAGGTATCTAATTACTTTTTTCTTAGTGCCATTTTGGCGTTAAGTAATTGCAACTACCAATTACAATTACTTGAAATTGCAGAAATAAAATTACAATTACAATTACATGTAATAAAATTACAGAAATTACAGAAATAAAATTACAATTACATGCAATTGTAATTGTAATTTTATTTCTGCAATTTCAAGTAATTGTAATTGGTAGTTGCAATTACTTAACGCCAAAATGGCACTATGAAAAAAGTAATTAGATACAATACAATTACATGTAATTGTAATTGGTAATTGCAATTACTTTGACTCAACTAGTAATTGTAATTGCGGACCACAATTACAATTACAGTAATCGTCAAAGGAGTAATTGCAATTACTTGACATAATTACAGTAATTGTAATTGAGTCTAACAATTACTTCATTGTAATTGTTCTTTTAAACCACTAATTTTTATGTTTTGGACCACTTAACCGTTCTCTTATTGTAATTATAGTCCACTTTTGCACATGTAATTGAAGATATAATTAAATACTCGTGTAATTAATACTGTCCAACTCTGTATATGAAAATATACCGATTAAGAAACATAAAGTATTGATAAGAATCTCGAAGGTAATATATACCAAAACTGTACTGGGTATATTGTTGATACCGTGGATGGAAATTGTGATATATACAATATATATAATATTTTTTTTAATATACATAATATACAATTTATATAATAACTTAATAACATTAAAATTGTTTTGCGTGCATAATGGTGTGGCAACCTGTATAAAGAAAGTGCATGATAGTCGCATTGATCGACGTTCACATAAAATTGATTCACAAGAAAAGTTGGACATCTAAATTAATATTGAAGGATCTGAAGGATCATTTTTATAGCACACAGTGATCTATAATAAACCTGTAAACTGCGATAGTAGTTCTTGCTCGAACCGCTTAAGAACATTCACATTCTAAAATCGTGCATTCCGTGTGCAGCAACCAAACACCAAGCTCGGCAAGAATGATCATGCACCGATAATTAAAATCGTGTGAAGGGGAGAAACGAAAGCGCTTCGAATCGCGGAGGGGATAAGAGGCTCAATTACGAAACATCCAGCGTACAAAAATGGTGAAGAGCTTCCGATGACAGAGGGTGCGGATCATTGTGTCGAGCTCGCGAGGAAAAGCCAGCTGTAGCAGAAATGGTAGGTGTATCACAAACGCAGCTTGCGAGGGTGTAAGGACGATGACGTATTCAGCAGACTAATTACTTTAACAAGCTTCGAATGCCAGCTGATTATCGCAGGAATCGTCGATGCAAGAACAACGTGCAGAAGCGGAAGGCGTCGCGCACACGGTATTCGGTGCAGCGTCGCAGAAAACATGGTAGTCACTACGCCCCAGGTGAACACCGTCGAATCCGAGGCAAATATACATTCCGTGTGTATGTGTTTTTTTCGGGGAAAAGTCAGAGAGATGCTGCCGTTTGTATTCGACGCGTCGCATCTTTCCACCCCTTCACTACTGAAGCGACAGCCGTACGTAATTAGTTTGTGCTAGCATTCGTGCTCGGCAACGGCTGCGTTCTTCAGCTTTCGGTGGACTCCGACGAGCGTCACCGGACCGTTCCCGTATTTAATTCTATATTATCCTATCCCGCTTTCTCCCTCTCTTTTACTCTCGCAGTCTTCCACGGTCCGTTCACCTTCTTCCACGCTTTCCTCGCGCGTCTTCAATATTTTCGTGCCCCGCGACTACAAATTACCCGTGCTCGCCAGAGGTAGCGGCGAAGAAGAGCGAGAGGGGTAGGGGCTACGGGTGGTTCGAGGGAGAAGTTGAAAGAATTTCAGCTAATTAATTAGAGCGAGTACTCCGCATGAAAGTTTCCGTGCAGAGACCAAAGAAGAAATATTTAAAGGCGAGCCATAGCCCGTTTTAATTACTCGTTCCTCAAGACGAGCAAGCACTCGGCGCATCTTTGTTGGCCCACTCCTCAAAGGAGCCTCGCCGGATGGAGGCCGGCGAAGTTGGCTTGGCTTGTCTGTGCTTCGACGGTGAGCCGTGTCTACTCAATATCATCTACTACGCAAACTTAGCAGGAATTGTCGAAGCGTATGCGCAATGCAATTACTGCCGATGGGAAATTGGTAGCGGAATTGCCGAGGATGGGTCAACTACACAGCCAGCGCGGCGATCTCTTTACAGCCGAATCTGTTTCTTGCAATCACGCTGACCTATCGATCCCGAAATCCCGACGGCTAGCCTATCTATCAGGTGGCGCCCGTCCCTCGAGTCAATTGGACACATTGTTCACGTAAAGGATGATGTTGTTCTGCTATTTGCTATTTTGACCATTGTACCTCGAATATCTTTGATGATTTCGAAGATACATCAAATGTCTTGAGCACAACGTTGAAGGTAAACCAAACAATTTTTGTTGTATGTCATTTCTTTTAGAGATATCAAGGTTACCATTTATTTTTTTTAATGGAACTACCCTTTATTAAACATCTGCAATGATAGTCCCTTTCATTATGAATTCAGTGACTGTAATTATTCAAGGTCATACAAGGTCACGGACAGGAAACTTATAAAATTTTAAATATGAGACTTGTAGTAAACACACTAAGGTCCTTCAATATTATCAAAGAATGTTTTCAAACGTCCTCTAGCCGATTAGCATTGTTAATTGCAAAATATACGACAAAAAGTGTGACGACATTTGTTACAACAAAGGCCCTGGTGTGTTAGTCCGATACATAATCCGAGAACTGGTATTTTTACAAGTTACACGTTGTATTCAAAAGTTCTAGTCAAAAACATTACTGCTATCACTTTTTTGCTAGAATAGGAACAGATGTTTCATTCATGAATGTTTGGTAGAAAATAACAAAATGTTGTTACCCAGCAGTAGCATTGAAACTGTTATTTTATTTCGAATTCAGTGTTCTATAACATAACAACAACAGTGGAACTTCTACAGACAGAAGTCCACCCAGAAACAACGAAATAACGATAACATAAATATTAACATAACAGATTATAGTTTTCCGAAGGCAAGTAGACTCTCGTTCTCACATGACTGTCTCTTAATGCTTGTGACCACCATGACCTCCACCGGAGTGGTCGTTCCCTCCATAATTGTGAACCTCGGCGAAAAATCCACCATGGGGGTCAGAGTGATATTTCACGCTTCTCATGTTGCCGCCGGGCTCGTGGATATGATACTCCCCTTCCACCTTTTTCCCTGGAATTTTCAAAAAATGTAAGTAAACTAGTTCATTTTATTACATTACAGAAATAACAAGAATAAAGAGAGGTCTACTGCAAGCAGGAGATTTTTGTATTTCAACACTAGACTGCGGATCTTTATGCATTCATGGCTTCTAAAAATGTTAAAAAAATGCTAGAATATAGAATTCCACAAAATCTAATCCGAAGATTCGCGAAATGTGGAAACGTCCACGTGGACACGTAGTGGAGGAAAATGTCTTCGCGGTTCCACGAATTTCCCGGTATAAAAATAGCGAAGTTAGCGTGCCGGAAGCTCGTCGACAGGCGAATTAGCTAGTTCTAATTAAGAGCAAGGCCGACCGTCCAATTAGTTCGAGATCCTAATTAAGAGCAAGAGATCGAGTCTCGGAAGACTTTCTTGTCGGTGCTCCGTCAATGCTCCCAACCCGGTGCGTACCGTCGCGATGCTCCTTCTGTGCGTGATAATCCTTGGTGTGTTTATCATCCACGCCGTAAGCATAATGATATTTTGGATGGGCCACGAAATCATGATAAACATGTCCGTGTTTGTCTTTCCAGGAAACCTCTTGGTGATGGCCGGACACTGGTCCGGAAAAGTGGTGGTAGGAGTACGCGTGACCACCACCATGACCGCCACCATGACCGGTTTTTCCGTGTCCACCACCGTGGCCGCCATCTCCATGACCGCCGCCATGTCCTGTTCTCTCGACGCTGCCGGAGTCATCCGTATCTGGATCGAAGCAATTGTGGAATTATCGGAACCAGTCTGCTATTGGGTTGACGAGACAGTAATTTCGGTATTTTAAGGTGAAATGAAACCCAATTTTGTTATTCAAGGAATGAACTTTAATCGATAAAATATTTTCCATTTCATTCGGCAGCATGTAGCTGTCGCAGCTTTATAAAAATAGCTAATAACTTTCTGAAGCTACCGAAAACATGACAGAAGATCATCGAACAAAATGGAAAATATTTTATTGATTAAAGAGTTCATTGCTTGAATATAAAAATGACTGTTTTGCCAACCCAACGTCTTTGTTGGGTGTTTCTCTAACTCTTACCATCGAGATAGGACGAAAGGCCGTGGACGACCGTGATCGAAATCAAGGCAAGGATGATCGCTTTCTGAAAGGATGAGAGATCAGAGGCCGAGTTCCCTGGGAAAATCGGTAACGCGACAGAAATTCGTTTGAGGCGGCAGAAAATTGCTAAGGGAGGGCCATTATTTTTCAGCGAATAGGGGAATTCGGGTGCTAGGCGGTAACGGACGTCCCCGCCAGTCGCATAAAGACCTCTGGAACACACCGCGCTCTTACTTTACGGTCACGACTTTGTAATACTTCGCCGTGGTACCCGTGATCCATTTTACGAAAGCCGGGACCGCTCTTTGAATTGGAACGATCGCGATCGATCGGATCGAGCCCAAAAATCTCGAAATTGACGCTTACCTCGACGAGCGCCATGTTGATTCTTCCGTGGAACCGGCGATGGACGAACTGCCCTGACCGTTCGCGAAAATCGCGTTTTATAGGAACGACACCGGACCGCGAAAGGGTATCGGCTCGTTACAGCATTAATTTGTTCGTCGATGGGCGAGATAGAGCGGGGGAGAGAGCCAATCGTTTCTTTAACAGCTCGACGTAATGACTCGAGTTTTCGTCACAGGCCGACACCGGCTGGCATTGTTGTCGTAGCGTGACGAAAAACGAGACGCGAAAAAATAGACATTGCAAAATGTCAGCCCACGAAATCGTTACTATCCGAATTTAACGATCGGTTCTCGAAGACGCGCGAATCGACGCGCACCGGCCGAAACGAGACCGAAATTGAATTTTCCCCGTGGTCTCGCGGTAGACACGCCATTGCTCGGTGATTTACGCGGGCCTCACGCGAACGGCAATTTTAATTTCAAGTCGTACTCGTAACTATCCGCGGGGCCCCGACTCCGCGGCGCGGCGTACACACGCGAGAACGCATTATCCCCGATGCTTTAGTAGTTTTAATCAGCCCGGAAATCCGCGATAATTCCAAAATTATAGGGCTACAATTATTCTCGGCCTGCCGAGCCGGGCCCGCCCGATTTCATTAAAGAAACGGCCCTATCATATATTCGATCGGCGAACGCAAATTGGACTGCCGTGATTAATGAGCAATAAATTGCGCATTTTCGACGATAGAGCGAACGAGTGTCAATATGTCGGCTGAATGGCCGCATCCCAGCGTGGCAATACAGTTTATTGTTGAATTTATTGCATTTCCGCGAACCGCCCGGCCTGCATGATACATTCATTCTCGGCTGAATTGTAATCTATCGATTCGACGGCGAAGTCAAATAATCTGACGCCCACTACGCGCAAGCCCCGCCCACAGGGGGGCGAACCTACAGTAATGCTGGACATTAGGACGATACAGTGACCCAAAAATGAGGGGCTCCTTAGCCCCATTTCGGCCCCTCGAAATTAGCTGGAAATTTCGTGGGGTGGTTTACGTCAAGACATGATCGCTGCAAATTTCCAAGTTCAGTTGCCACTCAGATTTTGAGATGTCGCAGATAAAAGTTCATTAATAATGCGTCATCTTGCACTATGGACTTCGAATTTAAATAAAGATTTCAAAATTCGTGCGATATTTTTATTTTCAACAAAAACATGTTTCATGTAATGATTCTTCTGACGATTCGACTATCATTGCCGCTAGATATTTTTCACGATTTTTCTCATTAATTATTCACTCGCTGCCACCCCTCCACGAAATTAGGACGTATTAGCGTGACCGCTTGTCGCGAGTCCGCCATTATGCGAGCACGGTTTTTCTGCGTCGGTGACTTCTCTCGCGGCTACTTTTCGCTCGCGACGAAACTATTGGAAAAAGATTATGCACGGTCCACTGAGTAATTAGAATAGGTTTTACGCAACGACATTGTTGGAGTGTTAATACTTCCGGGACCGGGAGTGTTTCGTTGCTGTTCGGTTCTTGCGCGGTTCGTTAATGACGTGGAAATTCTGCGACAGCCGATCTCGTCTGGCGAAGCAACGGCCAGAACGATCGTGAGTATCGTTCTCCGTTTAAAAAGAGCAGACTGCTTGTTGTGTAAAGCTCTGTACAAACTTACAGACTGCAGTCGATGCACAAACATGATGTTCTTGTCAGGTCGCGTGAAGATCAACATATCGCACATTGGTGCATTTATTTTTGTATGATCTATAAGACTGTTATATTGAAAACATGTAGTCTTATTTAGAAAAACTTCTCTTTTCCTCTGACCTTCTTCCTATCATGAAAAATAAGCAAGGTATCTAACCCTTAGTTGCCCTTAATTATACCCTTTAATAAATATGTTGGATTTTATACATTTTTGACAGAAATGACAAGTGCAATGTAAGACAGTGAAAATATTCGAAGAATATTAAAATACTATTATATTATTTTCAACCTAATAAGCATATTATAACAGAAAATAAATTTCTATTTCGCTCCAGTTTGTTGCAACTTAGAGACGCTAAACATCAGTCTAAATGCGGACACACGATATTGTACATAGATAGCAAACGTCGAGCAGTCCGCACACATTACCGGTGGAAATTGTATACAGACTGTCTGCAGACAATGTCTGTAAGTTTGTAGAGGGTTTTAAGCCCCGTTCAGACTGTCGGGGTATGCGGAGCGTCTGCAGACAATTGTCTATCAGTTTGGACGGGGCTTTACGCATACCGTCGGGCGGGATGGTAATATCACGTGGAGAGCCAACTTAATTAATCGGGAACTCGGAGTACGAAACAAATTCTCTCGGGTTCTATCGGGATTCTGTGACGCAATGTGGTGTTCGCGAGCTATTAAGGTGGAATTTGTTTAATTTACGGTTCATTTGGATCGCGAATACGTCGGCGGTGGTGGTCGGTGAACCACACGTATCGTGTTAATCGAAAGTCCACTCTACATTAACAAATCAAATTGAACCGAAGATCCGTTGGACGAGCGTCGAATTTGATATTTATCGTTTGTGGCCGCCCGGAGCCGGTATTGTTTGCATAGCGCGCGAGTTGCAGAGGGAAACGCGCGATCCAGACGAGCAAATTATCCGCGGAACTCGCGACAGAAACCGCCGAAATTAATATAGACCGCCTTCCGCGATTGCCGACTGTTAACAGGGCGCGGGATGGCTGTTACGCGAGCCCGAAGGCCGTCGCGAAGCATAAACTGCGTTAACGTTGCGCAAATCTGTCCGGAGTTTATGTACAAACATGTTGACGAGCGGATCGCGTTCTCAGGGAAGCCGTTCGAAAGAAAGACACCACAATCTTAATTAGAATTCTTTAGTGAGAGTTATATTAATTACAAAACTGTACAGATTCTTAGCGCCTGGGAGCTTCTAGCCGCATCAGCTTTGCGATGCGAAGCTATTCAGGCTCGAAGTCGCGGTAAACGACACAGTCTTAATGGTCTCGTGGAGGTCCCGTATCGTTCATCGACTCGTACAGACGAGGATTAATTAACACAAAGTTAACAAGGCTCCATTAGTCTTACAAAGTATTACTGGCTGTCATGTAACCGAAACACGCTATCAATTAAGTCTTGTGTGCAACGCTACATGTGCTGGCAACATCGTCAGCAACCAGATCATCGGCAGAAGAGCCGCGATTTCGCTGCCATATCGTAGGAGCCACGTGGGCAGGCGGATGTTAACGCTGGAATCAGCGAGTTCTGGACCGAATGAGTTGACACGGGAGCTGTCCAGGTCCCTTCCGATGAAAAGATCCCGGATTCCACGTCCGACCTGTCAAATTTATTATTTATTTATTTATTTATTTAATGTCCAGGACTTGAAAACAGTTATTATATCGGTTTCGGCGCTTGAAACAGTTATGAAGGACTGATACTGTAAATAACTGTTATGAAGGGCCGAAATTTTGGTAGATATCGGTATCGATTACATAATTAGTTCTATAGGTAAATAACTGTAATAACTAACTTTCGGTAAATAACGGAAATAACTAAATAACTGTTATGAAGGACCGAAATTTTGTAATCGAAACCGATATCAACCAAAACCTCGGACCTTCAGAACAGTTATTTAGAGCAGAGCCGGACAACTGGCGGCTCGCGTGCCGTACGCCGCTTCTCTCCCCTCTTTTCAGTGTCTACCAGCGTTTCCCACCATTCGGTTATTCCCGGTTCTGGAGATAAAATCAAGCCAGAAGTAAAGAATGCCAGAAACAACCCCCGGTGGGGGTCACGACTCTAATTTAGGGTATCGGTCCTTCATAACTGTTTCAATCAAGTCTGAAATGTGACAGTTTGAAACAGTTATTTTCGGGTCCGTTTGGAACCCTGGTCCAAAGAGGTGGAAGCTCTCGGTGAATGTAAACGGTAAAACGCTATTACGCGGAGAGAAATGGCTGAAAGAGCCACGAATGCCAATTACAGACGGTACGAGACTGCCGCATTCAAACATTACCGCGAAAACGTACTCGCCGCGAATTACTATGCCGGGGAGAACCGTCCGTGAAATACTGTTCGAAGTCTTACGTCTTGAGAACGGGTGCGCTATAAAGAATAAGAGGATTCACGGGCGGCGGTTTAAGAAGAACGACGTCGACTCCCGAGGACTGAAGCTCGCTTTTTAATGCCTCCGCAGCACCTTCCACGGCCTTCCGGGATGCACTGTACGCCACCAGACCTGTCCCGGCTTTGGTACCGTAGCTGGTCGCGGAATCTCCCAAAAGAACGATGCGACCTTTAACATAAATGTTCCTTACAGCGCGCGCCGGCACCTTATTCACCGTAAAACAGAGTCTAAACGGTATTTATCGTGCACAACGTCATTCCAGCAATATCGCTTAGGTTGCTTGCTGCTGCCTTCAACGGGTATTTCTGGTTTCGAGCTTCGATAAAATCAATTTTTCTCGCATTTTCTTTGAGCGCCAGTGCTTTCAAAGTGTCAAAGGATTTGTTTGAATTAGGAAGCATTCTGCTAAAACACGAAGGGGAAAACAATGTGATATGTCGTTGAACTTGTCTCGGAAACTGCTATCGTGTTATGACAAAGAAAATATATGGTTCCATTAAAAAATTTTTGAAAACATTTTTTTCGTAACTTCAGTGCGTCACGAGATATTTACTGATATTTTACTTAATCAGAAACTATTGAATTCAATTTTTAAGATAAATGTAGCGAGATGGGCACGTCGGTGAAATTTCTCATTGGAAACGAAATCCTTCCTGACGCTCGTTCAATTATAAAACAGACCTCTCTTCGCGCGCAACAGAGGAATGAAAACCCTGGCAGTCCTGAGCGGTGCGACCAAGTTGTGTCGCAACATGGATTCCCACGCAGAACTCGGCTGCCTCTCAATAACACCAGGAAGAGCCTGACCGCCGGTGTGCACGACTGCCCAGAGACCTGTAATTAAGCACAGTTGAAACTTTGGTGTACCTTAAGCGGTCGCTTTCGAACGACGCGCCAGACGCGGCGAAGATGGAAGTTCGCAACGCGGAGTTTGCGCCTCTTAAGGAGTTTGCGCAAACCAGGAATTCGTAAACGATTCCCCCATTTCTTCTTAACGTTCTGAAATGGACGGTCCCTTTGGTACCCTTAACACTTTCATTGTTCCCTGACACGGTCCCTCAGGTGCTCTTAACACGTCGTCAGACGCTTTGAACATCACCCAACTGTCAATCATAGATTTTAATGAAAATTTTTATTTTGCATAAAGATCAGCTGCCTTCTAATCACTTACTACAAATTTATATTAATATCCATAAAATGAACAAAATTATATACAATGGAATTATTCTAGCTAGGAAGAAATGTTTATTTTTCGAGTTAAAGTGGCGCCGACTGTAAAGGGTTAAAGAAAACCGTTCACGCTAGTAATTTGAGTATCTTTACAAGAAATCCTAGCCACGTGAACACACGAAGCAAATAGCGAACGTGTTAATCTTCCAGGTAGATATCGCGGTGGCGAACGCGTTTCAGAAAGAGGTGAATTGGAGAGGCCAAAAGAAACGAAAAAGTTTGAAGAAAAAGAAAAACGAGGGGGAAGGAATGAAGAAAAATTTCGATTAAACTGCGCCGGCTGTAATTTACAGCCGATCGGAACAGACCCGCTTTGCCCCGTACAGGATCGACGACGGTGCACGGAGGAAATCGATAAAAGCAAATGCATTGCATTCGACGATCGGTTATCAGACCCCTTCCCGCGGAATTGTTCGTTTTAACCGAACAATTTCCAGGGAGCCGATGGTATTTTACATCCGTGAATCTTTGCGGCCGTCGCGTCTCGGAACTCCATTCCGTACTATCCCTCTCTCTCTCCTTTCTCTTTATCACGCTTTTCTCTTATTCGCCCCCTTTCCTCGCGTTCTATCTATACGGGCCGATAAAACTCGGCGGGTATTATATCTCGAAGCGTACGACTCGGCGGAATCATCGGGGGAACAATTATTGGCCCCGTGTCTACATTAACGATCGCATTTCGAGGCACGACTCTCGCCTTGAACGAGGGATTTTCTCAAAGATCCCGCGTAATTAACGATATAATCCATTTTTCGGATCGAAATGAATAACCTCGGCCGAGGCACTGACCGACAGGAACGCGAGAACCTTCGAAAACGAAACTCGAACGTCGCGCGAAACTTAATTAACGTTCCCCTCGGAGTAACGCGATTTTTCATTAATTAAGCAACCCGTCGCGTCTCGACGTTGTCCCATTGCAGACACCAGCAGCTACTCGTTAAGCTCCCTTCAATCTTTTTACAAAGGATCGGGTTACGCCTTTGTAGGATGTCACATTAAGTTTAAATAATACTACGGCGATTCTTTGAAGAGATTGAATATTTTCCAACGAAAGTCGACCTCCTGCGATATCGTTTTAATGTTAAACCTATGAAGCACTACAGGTGACTCGAACGACTGAAGCGACCGAGTCCTTATTTATGGAAATGATAAGTCTGTATTCATTTAAGTCTCGTGCGTTAGTTATTACGAATATGTGCTGGAATACAGAAACTTATTGAATCGTTTCCCATGGAAGTACTTTAGATTCTTGGTTCTTGAAGAGTATAATATAATTTGGAAGATTTGCTGGCCAGTCTTGAAGGGGAACTCTGTTCCACGGGAGAGCGTTCTTCGAATCAGGAGTTGCAGCAATAAGGAAGAAGCTTTCCTAATAATTTGCACTTGAATGTTGCAGAATTAACGGCTGGCAGGATTTTTTTATACACGGTACTTCTTTTTAAGAGGAACGATAAAGAGCAAGAGACCGTGAAGGGAACAAGCGTGGCTAGAGAATGATTTCGAACGAAACACGATCGCGTATGTTGTCCGTCACACCGTGATCATAATTTTCTGGCCGTGATATTGCGGCGGATCGTTACGGGGCCGAACTGGTTAAGCTCGGCTTGTCGGCAATCGAATTTAATTACTCGAGCACGAATGTATACGAGTTCGAGCGTGTGAAAACAAGCGGATCGCGCGAGACGGAGCGGAGGCGGCAGAGCGCAGCGCATCGGAGCGTGTTCAATCTTCGCCATTCGAGCGCGCATTAAATCGACAATTGCTTGCCGTCTTCGCCGGCCGGAAGTTTCGCTCTAACTGCGTCCAAACAACCCCGTAAACTGTCCTCCCTCGTCGGGTCCAGCTCCAATGGCACGATTTGGCCGCGAGCACGTACTTCCGGATCCTGCGGATTCCCCTGCGCCGCGTCTATCGTGTCCTCGTCCTTGTCCTTCTGCTGTTCCATCGCCCGCAGGATCTTGATTGATGGTGAACTGCCAGAGGGATCCAGCAAGCCGGCAAACACCTATCAACAGCGAACGACAACGTTCTCATACCGATTTCTACAACGGTTATTCCCTGACACACTCTCTCGTTTCCTTAATCCTTCGAGGAAACATCGACACATCATATCACATCATGACTCTAAGAAGCAATACTCAATTTTTTAAGACCTATTTTAAGAAGGTGGTGTCAATATAAAAATTGTCTGCATCTCATGGAGCAAAAATTTAAACAAGTACGATAATTGTACTGCTTTTTTCAGTTACTACAATTAACACGGAATACTAAAGTTAAGCTTGAAAGTAGAAGAAATTCCAACTGGCTATCACTCGTATGCAACCGTACTTTAACGCGCAAGAGGTGTTCAATTTCGTAAAATATCGAGTTTCTTGAGAGCCAGTAGTCCGAGTCAAAGCACCATTTACCGCTGTTCGCGTACAAGAACGTAACTTTAATCATTGCCTCGGTATAACCTAATTAATAAGTCAGCTCGCTGGCGAGAGGTATAATATCTCTTTAATGTCTCAGAAAATCAATTTCGACGAGGAGTTCGGTCATTTGCAGATTACCCAACACTGCTTCTATCCGATCAACGAAACCTGAAGATCCAAAATTATAACTGTAGAAAGTTTTTGGAGGGCCAAAATTTTCTATTTTCTATTATTTTATATATGACTTAGACCACCTTCATATTTATAAATACATATGTATCTTCAAAATCGGAACTTATTACAGCCCCGATCTCTCCTACACTATTTAAACCCTTGCCCTAGAATATCGTGTCAGACTCGTGATGAAGATTCTGAACAGACTATAATAAATACGTATATTATTAGTATCCTTGAAACCGAGAAGCAATTCTATTTTGGTTTTGTTAATGTATAGTTATTGGAGAACATGTAGGCATACAATAGATATAAATTTTCTCCTTTTTCAGGAAATTACGAACTACAAAGAAAGTTCTAATCACTAAAACCGTAAAATAAATGGTAGGTCAAGGGGTCAACACTATAAAACCACGTTTCAAGTTTGAAGATAATATTAGGAAGTGCCATAAAAATCTAAAACGATTTTCGATTTCTTTCCACGTAGAATAAGGTGTCCCACAAATATCGTCGTCCTCATATGAAAATTGCCTAAGTCCAAAATTGTAAAATTTACAGGAGGCGAAGGAAAGAAAACGATTTAAAGCGAATCTATTTTGCTTTGCACGGAGTTTTCAAATTCTGATATTGTAGCGTAGTAGAAATTCTGACCCAATTTTCATTAAAAAAAATGGACTTATGCAGTTTCCGTATGAGGCCGACGATATGGAGAACGATTACCTTATAGCCAACTTCGTAGAGTGCGAGGGCGATTTGCAAGCCCACGCAGGTATCGCAGCTGGTAACGAGCACGTGGCGTTTGTTGCGGGACTCGTACTCGTCGGTGGCGTTCCTCGATTGCCGCATCAGATAGGCCAACAGAGCGGCGACAATCGAACAGAGAGCCAATATTTGTAGGGCCAAAATGGCCCCGGTCTCTGCGTCCATCCTCTCGGGGCGATATTCAATCTGCAAAGCAGAAGTTACGTCTCAATTACGCTGCAATTCAAGCCCGGGTCATACGGGCCCTTCCACTTCCGCAATGCGCCGGGAATAGTTTCTCATCGGCCGTTATGGCGCAGCTAAATTTCACGTCGAAGTTTCCGCGCACCGATACTTACACGTGCACACGCACATAGTCAGACCCCGCTGTTTCCTACGGCCGCGGGTTATGCCCGTTCGCCGGACACTCGTGCCGTTAACCGTGTGTCCCCACCAAAATACTCACGATCCAACGACAAATATCGCGACGAAAATTACCTTCCGGTTTCCACGTTGTTCCGCTGGACGGAATTCATTCGTTCGCCCAATCGACGACGCCGTGCCGGCGCCCCGGTCTACTTTAATCGTTCCCCTTCGCAGGATTGCCCCCAATCGGCCCCGACAATCGTATCCTGGCGAACGGCCGCGAGTTTCGCAATGCCCGTGTAATTTTGCGAATCGAGGCTCTCCGCGAGCCCGTTGTTTTCACGGTTTCGTGGACCCCGAAACCTGCCCTGCTCGAAACTAACGACGACCCATGTAAATTGCGACTATCTTTCTCGCAAGGAAAGCCTTTCCACGGTTGGCAGAAAAGAGTCTCGGTGCAACCTTTGTAATAGAGTCAGTTTTCAAAGTGGACCGAGCTTTTTGCAAGAACCTAGACTATTTCGGTAACCTCACCGCGTCACGTACACTGTTAATCGCAGTGAAACCCGCAGTTAGTCGCAATTTCCAGTTTACGACTGTGATAAATCGTAAACGGGCTCATCACTAGACAGCGGCTCTTTATGCAAGATAAAAATTTTCATAGAAATTACATAGAAATGAATTTTCTCTCTGAATATATTCAATAGGAGTTGAACATAATATAAAAGCATTTTGGAATTCGTCTTATGTTTTCAATGTTTTAAATTACCACTGCTTCAATATGTTGATTGAAGGCACACGTGAGAACGTTGTAACAACGCGAAAATTTTGCAGCAAACAGATTCTTCCAACCCCTGGGAAAAGCAGAATCGTTTGAATGTTAACAATTTTGGAAGAACTGTTCCATTTCACTGCGTGGATTTTTGACTGACTGTATCTTTTCGATTGTGGCTTCCGTTGTAGTTAGTGTTGCAGCCGAACCGTGAATTTCACTTAATAGGATGAACTGTATACCATTCGATACGGTTTGAAACATGAAAATAATGGTCGAAATGATTAGACGTTTCAGGTGTGCCTGCTCGGTATGCCATTAGCATTCGTTCTTGCGAGGTGCTGAATTAAAGCGTAACATTCTCCGTTCGTTAATTTTAACTTGAATAAGATAAACATCGCGTAAGCTGCACGTAAACCGTTAAAATCGTCGGACGAATATGCGAGCGAGATTACCGATTCGGAAAGCAACGCGGCGGAAAAGTGATTAAACGTTACCGAAGCTGTCGATCAATCGAGTTACCTTGCTGTTGCCGACAATATTTTCATCGGCAATATCCCCTCCAGTATTCGACAGTATTCGTCGACGCTGCGCGTCCACCGATACAATGGAATTACCAACAATGTTTTCATCGAAACGGAGTTTCGGACACGCTGCGTGTTCACCGGAGAACGGCTGCAAAAGAATAATAACTGCGGAACCGTGGAAGTGCACAGGATACGACTTTTAATTGTTCCGCCGACCAATTGGAACTCTCTTTTGATTGGTAACCAATGAACCGGAACACGAACTAGAGGCACTATAATATTAGCAGAGTCGCCATTCCCCACTCTTCCGCCACGGCTCGGTCACGTGACGCGTTCCGTCTCTGTCGTGCATGCGTCACAATGTCACGTGACTAATCCGGTACTGGCAGAGAGGGGATTTCTGCCCTCAGAATTTTACTTTTCAGAGTTTCTGCCCAAAACATTACCTTCAAACAAATTGGCTATCATTACAATTTCTACACTAAAAACGTAGCTGGCAACTATACCTATCCAACGGTATAAATTTGTTTGCGTAATTCTCATCCCATGAAATTTTATAGCTAAGCACGAAACGTGCCTCGATATTTACGACAGTCCCTTAGTCAAATTCCCTTTGAACTTCGAAATGCAGTCCTAATGCTGTCCCATTACTATAGGATCGCGCCACTGTGAGACGGTTCGGGAAAGGGAATGAACAAGTAATGTGGGTCCGTAGGATTGCAATCAAACGATTATCGATGATCTCGAGATAAGCCTGGCTAATGGAGCTGCGAATCAAAGGGGACTGTCCTACCCTGATTGCGAAGTCCACTCGTCAACGTCCTTCTGCGATGGATCCACCGTCGGTGCTGTTTGTACCAATGTTTTCGGTGGATGCACGCAACCCGTATAAATCCACCGCGGAGCGTGATTCCGTACACGAATGCCGGTGACAGCCGATCGATCAATAATGATTCCATAAGGCATAGTATATTTAACTGAGCAATTGTTGAGTCCTGGACGGTACAACAAATCAAGTATCTTTATTGCCGACGGATCCGCGTTTATTCTCTACGATAAAGGATCGCGGAACGTCCGGACGTGTTCATCGATTACCAATGGCCGGTGAAATGATATTCTATCCGTAGACCATAAATCCGCAGCTTTTCTCTAAGATCCCATACCGCGAACCGTTCCCCATCAAAATCTTCCGAACGGGAATTTTAACGTCACGATTCACAGTGGATCAGATTCATCGGAATGTGGCCAAAAATCGAAGATTTACTGCAATCTAGTCGACAATTGATACACCGAGAGTTTTCACAATTTCATAAAAATGAATAGGTGCAACTTAAGACAGTAAAAATATTAGCAGAATTTAAAAATACTATTATATTATTTTCAACCTATTGAACATATTAAGATTGAAAATAAATTTCTATTTCACTCCAAAACGTTATTAATAAATGATTTACTCGATCACGTATCTAATCACAAGATATTTATGCATTTATGAAGACATTTTTTTGGGTAAATTATAGAACAGTAATAGTTGTTTTTAACGTAGCAAAGTCATTAGGGGAGGAAATCAATTGTTATTTTGTTCCTACTTCCCACAACCGTTGTCTACTATTCACTATGTTTTCCATCGGCAGCAGTAGCGTCTCTCGGATATCTTCGACGCGACACCATGATGCACGTTGAAAAAAAACCGCGAGAAGCGGCATAGCCGAATTTATTTCTCCCTTTCGCCTGTGCGTTCGACACTCTGAAATTGAGCTTGTTAACAAACACGCGTGTCCGCGAATGATAACATTGTTTTTTTTTGTTCGAAAATTAAATTGGAAACGTTTCGAGCGAAAGTTTTCTCTGTTGCGTTACGGATTCCGGCAAAGCTTCCCGACGCGATGTAATCACAGAACGCAGATTTCCACTTGAAAATCCGCTGCGGGAACCGGAGTAGGACATTTCCGAGTCAAAATATTTCCCCCTACGTCATCGTGCGTCCGGGGAAAAAACAAGGGACAAAGACACGAATTTTCAATAAACTCGGGACTCACTTCAGCGTAAACGGGACCGACGAAATTGCATTACGAGGATGAAAATTACATTTGCAACCCTTAAATTTCGCCATCAATGAGACGCCTTTGATGTATAGACGAAAATTGTTGTTTGATTTACTTCCGACATGCTAGTGCAGCTGAAATTCAATCATTTCATACGGCCCTCGTTATTTTTCTTATATTCACCGTCCGTAGTACACAAAGACGCAAATCTAACAAAGTGTTTGCCATCGCTTTCGACATTTTTTCGTTTTCATCCTGTTTCGTGCAAAAGTTAATTCAATACTGGGCTAAAATAGCAGACTTTCGCAAACATTTTGACATTTACGCGGAAGTCTTTTAATTATCAAGGCCTCAGTTTAGCATGTCGCTTTTAGTATTCAACTATATCTGATTACAATTTTAAAAAGGTCTCGCTATAAATAGTACCGCTTCGTTTTAAAGACGTCGAAATAATTAGCATCGCGTGACACGCTCGTCTAAAGAAAGAATTCTCCATTGCAAACTCGGTATATCGGATACAGGAGACACGTCACGAAGAAATAATATTTTGTTCTTTATGTGGAAGGAAATACTGTAAACGCGTTCACTGTCACTGCTACTCGCATTAACAAAAAGGTTCCGTTGAAATATACAGAATGTATGCAATTGACAAACATCTACAAAACGTATTTTCTAAATTTTGGAATTTTTTTTCTGCGATTTCGGTTAATTACAATTTTTTCAACATTTCTTTTTCATGACATGTAGTAAACTAAACTGTTCTAGCTATTGAAAAAACCCTTGTAACTTCTAACAATAATTTCGTTTAGAGGAGCGACGATCCCAGACGAATCTATCTTTCGTTCAAGCGCGACGAAAAGCATTCGAAAACGGGATATTCCGAGCTGATGAAAAATGCCTCTTTATGCCGGTTGTGACGCTCCCATCTGGCTAATCGATTCAGCACATTAACGAAAACGTGATCCGAGCTATTAAACCGGCGAGCGCGATTTTCACCGGCGCGTCGTCCGGATTGGTAAAAAACGTGAACCATTTGGCCAACAAAATCAACTTTCAGGTGTCGACTTCTGCTAAACGGATTCTTGTTTCGAAATGTCCATACAGCTACATATAATACATACAGGTACGCATACAACTGACCAATTTGAGTAAAAAAAACATCGTAAAATAACTGTTTACCTTGTTATTTCATCGATCTTTTACCTGGGCCAGATTCAGTTCGTGAAATGAGGGACGATTGAGGGTTCAAAATATTTTTAGTGAAAATTCCATTGCGGTATCTCTAATGGTTCGAAAGTTATAGCAATCCGGGCCACTGTGCGGCGTGACACGTTCGGAAACGGATTGCGTTCGATTTTGCAAATCCGTGCAGAATTCGCGACGACGAGCGTCGGCTGGCCGCGGTGAAACAAGAGCGGCCTGCGAGTGCCACGCCTCGCTGAGTTCAAATCTACACTTTAGAAAGGCGAGGCACATCGACGAGAGCTAGAACCTTTCGAACGCCCTTCACTTTCCGCGAGAAAAACGGAATCCGCGATGCGTTCCGCCGATGCCTCCGCGTCTCCGCCAATTGAATCATCGATCCGCGATCGGGTTCCAATGTCGGATTGCTCGGATTCCAACTTGGCACATGCCAGTTATCTCCGATGCACGGACAATCGAAATTAAATTCGATCTCGACCGGTTAATGTCTAACCACTTGTCTTTGAAACATTTTTTAATACAACAAGTAGATTATTTAAGTACCTCCGTAACTGTCGCGAAAGTCTCTACCGTAACTGTTAAAATGTTATCGCCGCTAATACTTTCCTAATTATTTATTTTTTTATATAATGCAACTTTTACCATCTTATTCGTCTCATTTTTCTATTTGAAATGACGCTAAACACGATGTAATTACGATTAGGAGCGAGTCTACTGTATATTTTGACAAATTCTAATATTTTTAATGTCAGTTCGCCGAGGTGAGGGTTTATTAAAAGAATGACTAAAACTTTGATAGAAAAACTCTTGACACTTTTCGAAAGCAACGTGATATAATCAGTTTCAGTGCACCGTAAACCTGGTGTTAACTATTTCCGAATGCATCGCTCGTGATTTAAACGTTCGCCGAGGGAACAGGAAGAAATGTTCCTTGAAAGGAATCGTTCAACGCCGTCACGATTTTCTTCACGCGACCGGAAATGCTCGGCTTGGTGCGACGCGACGAGCGCAATTGAATTAAACGCGGATCGATTCGAATGTCAGCGGAGCCCCGACGCGACGCGTCGGATATATATTCGCGAAAATGAACCGATAGTTGGAATTCTTTTTCTCTCTGGGTCGCGTGAAAATCTCATGTTTCCGGCGAGGACTGTCCGCGCACGCGTCGATCCATCGAGCTATAGTTGGCGAACACGCCGGAAGTGAGAGTTAGCCACCGCTCGAGGCACCCTGCGCCGCTGTTCTCGATGATGGCCTCCGATTTCAAACGATATACGATATTTTCAACAGCTGCTGGGTCAAATTATTCGACCAAATCCATTGGGGTTACCCATCACGTATTATGTTTTTGACATCTGAGAGTACGCCGCGAACGCCATTCGCAAAATTAGCTAGTTCTAGATCGTTCTTCGCTAGCCGGGATCGAGTGGAGACCACTATTTCGCGTGTTCAACGCTGCACGGTGGGCCAGACTGATGAGTTCTGCGTCAAAATCAAAGAAGACGATTTATTTTTTAAATTAAAGCTGAAATATTGCAGAATATGGGAATATAGAGAGATTATGGTACGAGCGTTTTTTAACTTTGAAAATCTGTGTTAATCTAGCTATACTTTAATACTTCAAGATTATTTGAATTTTTTAAAACCAATTCCTCTAACTTCTCAAAAAATATCCAAGTTTAAAAATTTATCGTCCTCTTAAAAGTGTACAGGGTGTCTCACCCGATTTTGACATCTTGATTTTCTCGCTATTCTTACTCGTAATAAAAAATGTTTCAGTATACGCTTGAATGGTATCGAGTGGAGCATATTCTGATGTTATTAGTTTTTTCGTGAGTGGACGCGTAAAGATCATATAAAGGTCAACTTTGTTTTTTTTTAATAGAATGAGGTATTTTTTAATACATCAATCGATGCAGCTGGATATTCGTTATGAAAAATTTCTAACTTATGTACGTCGAAAAGTTAGTAGTTCAGGAGATATTCCAATTGAAATTATTTAAATCCTTAAGGTATCATTACTGCTGCACTAAGGCATTAGCTCTGTTTACCAACGTTAGACTAACCGATGGACCACTGACTGGGCCGATATACAAACACCTCATTCCATTAAAAAAAAACAAAGTTGACCTTTATGTGACTTTTACGTGTCCAATCACGAAAAAACTAATGACATCATAATATGCTCCACTCGATACCATTCAAGTGTCCAGTGAAACATTTTTTATTACGAGTAAGAATAGCGAGAAAATGAAGATGTCAAAATCTGGTGAGACACCCTGTATACGATGTCTATACAATCGCAAGAAAATAATAAGGGAAGTGATGGTACCCGACGAAAATTCAATTTCAGGTTGGCTAGACATTAAAAATTTCTACCTGCACGGTTGCACCTGTACTGCTGGGCAGTCGCCGCCGGGCAATGGAAACGCAAGTAAGCTCGGGCGAACGAGTGCGCGCCTCGATTGCGTGCCAAATCATCGCGGCTAACTTTCTCTGGAATGCAGGCGCGGAAAGAAACCGAGCCGAAAGACAGGTGCCACAGAATTATGGTTGGCTTATCTGGAATCTCGCGAACGGCTCGGCCATTTTTCTGTAATGAGAATCTCGGTGAAAAGTAGACGAGATTTCGTTTTTCGTCGGGATCTCCCTTTTTCATCGTTAACGATCGTTGGGCATGAGACCGATGAAATTGTCGGTGGTAATTGGCCGAGTCCTGTTGCTTGGCTTGGATGTATCGGGACGCGTCTAGATCGTTCGTCCGATACGAAATTTGTATCGGAACGATCGGTTTGCAGAAAAAGAAAAAAGGGAAAGCGAGCCTTGTTATTTTACGCGGCCGTGGCTGCACGCGATTACGAGAAACTGCATCCCAAATAACTCGGAGTTTTCGTCCAAACACACCTTATTTGCACCGCGAGATTCGGCAGATGGTAAATACCCGCGAAAATTATGCGACACGAACAAAACCGCACGGATTATATCATTAATATTGATACATCCCTGCTCCGTGATTCCGGCCGAGCGAGACCGAGTAAAAGGCGAGTCGCTGTGACATTTATTCGCGAACTGGTTCGCTCCGTAAACCCGTAAAAGACTTTCCCTCGGTGGCGTTCACCTACCTGCAAGTAAACACACTGACGCAGGATGCTCGGTGCGTGTATTAACGATCGAAGCAGATAAAAAGGTGCAGAATCACTTCTTTCGATTTTGCTCGGCAAAGCAAAATACTAATTTGCCAAGTCCATCGTGAGGCACACGAATTAACACTACCGAGCATCTCCTTTCCAGCATTGCATGGAAAATTGGATTCCAAAGATGGGGTTTTTCAGTAGTCAAAAGCGCTAGATAAAAGACCAATCTAGACGGCAGATCTAGTTCGGCAACATGCAGCTGCCACAGCTTTAGGTCCCGCGAAATAATTGAACGCAAGAATGTAATTCCATTTTGGAAGTTTCATGCTACGCGTGCACTTTCGAATCGAGGCGATTCGGTTCCTCGATCGGTACCCAAGTGCCAACATTTGAAACATTGACCATCGTTAGCTTAAATTGAATTCCCAATGGAGTGAACGCTTCACTGCGAACCGAAGAGTTTCAACATATCGTATTTCAACCGAACATGGAAAAGATCCAAAAGTAAAAGTCAAGATACAGCACCATGTAAATGGCAAACCTTTCATTCAGTAGTATAAGGTATTGGCTAACGCCTAGTTTCTCAACGCTCTTCAGAACTTCAGTGTCCAGTTGTGACTTATATTCCTTACTTTCACTCTGGCCTTTTGAAGATTCGAAAACTGCACGCATAACTGCACTCGAAATTCTTTTGCGGAAGTTAGCTGCACTGTACAGAGAATGCATAAAAATAAGTAAACGCTTCTAATGCATTAAGTATGAGTTTCATTAATTTCTCTTTGCCTTAGAACTTCATTTATGATTTTTGCGCGATTTAACACATTTATGGCTTCTAAAAATTTTCAAAAATGTACAGAATACAGAATTTAGTCCAATTTTTATTTATTTCAGATCTGCAAAGGCTACTACCACTGGAAATACGATTTTATCTTATTACACTTTCTTAAAATTCGTCTACAAAAATTGAAACTTGCATAAACATCCGCAGTCTAATTATGACGGCTGATTAAAAGCGTTTGAACGGTTTTACAGGTGCGACTCATCGCCAGTGAGTCAACGTGTCGAGGTTCGCGATTTGCACGCGTTTCCTGCGCGAAGTCTTGGTTGGTTCGCGTAACGGAGGCCGCGGATTGCGACTCCATGCTAATAAGCAGCTATGTTATCTCTATTAATCGCGGCGCTATGCCGACGCGACGCGAGGCGTGCACCGACTGGAATGCTAGGAGCGAAACGGATTACGCGTACAACCGGGGGCGACATTGTGCGCGCATCAACGCCGAAGATGGGCCCCGGGCCTCCTTTCGAGTTCACGGTATGCATGGCCGAATCACGTTTCGCGGTCAGGTTATCGAATTGCGGGACTTTGTACGGCTGTGCTAATTCCAACAGGAACATGGAAGTATCGATTCGCCGGTGGGGCCCGCCGCTCCCGAATCTTGCGGAACGTTTCCTCCGCCGCGGCGGGTTAGAACATTGCTCAGCTCCGCTGCACTGACCCGATAGAGATGCGGCCGGCATAACTCTTAGGGCGCGTTTACGCTCGCAGAAACGGTGAATTGCGGTCGTGTTTCTAATCAGACGATCCAATGAATGCTGCCAACGCATAAGTGAGTAAAACGAACATCACTTTTTCTTAAACGATGCTTAAAATGAAGGAAATTATATAGAATGGAAATATTCTAGGTCAGAAGAAATGTTTAGCTTTCGTGTTAAAATAGTTTCGAGTGCAAATAGCGAAAATGAGGCACGAATGAGGGTTGATTAAAGAAATCTAATAACATGTTACAGTGCAAGGGATGTGGCCGAAATACGAGAGCGGCTACGGAGATGATGAGTCGCGGAAGAAACGGCTGCAACGATTATTAGTATTTGGTAATCAGCGCATTCCGTTGATGCAATTCTGCATGCCGACGCCTGAGAAATGCGAGGTCAAATCGACTATATAATGCCCCGATAGTGGGTCACGGTTCTAGACCCGTAGCCGATCATCGAGCGAGGTTCGCGGCTAATTTCTCGTCGAACAAAATCGATCAGGAATCTCTGGAAAAGAAGAGGCGTACGCTAGCGCGCAACCAGGGAGGGGGCGAACTACTAGCGAAACGTTACTGTACATCGACGCTTGTACACCGACGAGAATTTATCGGCGGGCATTCCTTTAGCGTAACGTTTGGAATCTAGATGAATGTAGACCGGTAACCGCCGAATGTCCGACACGATTCGACTGGTGTTCGCTATCGTTTGGTACATGGAAACGCGTTTCCAATAGCAGAAGCCGTTCCGTAATTTATACACATCGCGACTCTACGGGTTCCCGCTATTTTTACGTGGGCGCCTGTTATCCCGCTAGAGAATTAACCGAGGCCGTGCTCGGATCGTTGAAACAGAGAGAGAGAAAGAGGGAGAGAGAGAGAAAGAGAACCAGGAAGGCCGTCTCGCGATTTAACGGAGCTCGCTGGTCATCCACGCGGTTCTTTTCTCTATCATCGTAAGAATTATTAGCCGTGGAAGACTCGCAACGCCACGGATCGTGTACACACCGTGATAAATCGGTGCTGCGGTTGCTCGCTTGTAGATGCTCGTCCCGAGACCGGGCAAACAGGCAACGGTACTCACCGTTGACCGCGAGTGACCGTGTGGAAAAGATAAACACTGGACGTGCGATTGTGCTTGCATAACAGTAACCGGGACGACGCGACACACACTGTGTCACCGCGATCTGCGAAAACGCGGACTCACCACCACTTTCGTTTGCACCAATCCTCGCTACATGACGGGGCGAAACGTCTTCCGAACCACAGATTCTGGTATTTTTAGGTCTGTTGACCCTCCAGTGCACGGGTGAACAGATCTACTCGCAATGTCTACACGGTGTTCCTTTTAAATCGTACTACTTCGTACATTTCATTTCGATATTCTTCGAATTTCAATTGATTTTCATTTTCAAGGTCACTCAAGGTCATAATTCTGTAGGCCCCTCAACTCATCTTGATGCCGACTAAAGATCGGCATTATAAGAAATAAGGATATACAAGGAAGAAAGATATGCATTTACAAAAAATTATTTACACATTTTCTAATAAACTAATGCTTCTAACGTGTCGACAAAAGCTCAAGCTGTTGGGTCGAATTCTGAAGAAGTGACTCGTTCTTGGAAGGTGTACGGATACTTTGTACACCCATGTATGTAAAAGCGGCTGCGACGAAAATGGAATGAGTTAGAGTGTTAGAGTTTACCGTTGCGCAACGCGGGCCGGGCCGGGCGGGCTGACACGGGCGCCGATTTCGTCCGGATTACGCAAACGATCGCGCAGATCCGATTTGACCAGTTCGCCACCCCGTGGGCAACCAGTTCGCACGCGGGTTCCCAGGCACGGACTGCGATACGAGCCTAGAAAGTTTCGGGCCGAGAGCACTTTTCCCGCCGCTGGCATGGCCGGCTGAGAACGCTGAGAACGACACGCTCGTCCAGGAATGCGAACCGCGACGGAATTACGTGCCATTGTAGTTTCTCCGGTGTCGATAAAGCCAGCCCCGCCATGGTGGTCGTTGCCGTTGGCTGTCGCTGTTGTCGTAAAACATTACTCGACCGTCGACCGTGTTTGGGTTTTGACGATCGCTTTGGAACACGATCGTTTTCAAGGATCGCGCGACCAACACCGAGCCCGCAAGATTTCGCGAAAGTATTCCTTGCCGTATCGCACGAACGGCTCCTTTGTTTCGATTAGCTGTTAAACGAGGATCGTCGCTTCCGCTTCGAAACCGTCGATTATCGCTGTTGGCGGACCGTGTCAACGGAACGAAACTCTGCTCGGTGGGAAGCATCGATCGATGATGCCCCGAGTTATGCCTCGTTGCGATCGCGTTGTTTCTATCATTTTTATATTCGATATCGTTTCTAGTATCCCCACGTTAAACCAAAATATTTGCCAATTGAAATCCTTGAAAATATTCAAATACATCATTTTTACACCGAGCACACAATGTCGCAATCAAACCTGTTTGCTGATTCGCGCTCCTTCATCAACACGTTAAATGTCACGACGGTCGCGCACGGGTGGCACGAATTTTTTACCAGATTCCGGAATTTGTTTTCAAAAGAGCTAAAGTAATACTCGTTAGGCTGGGTTTGAACTGTTCCACACTGGAGCCCTAAACATGGCTTACGAAATACGTACTCGGGTAAAGAAGTATACTAACAAACTCATTAGAACATTTTTATAGTTTCCATGATGGTAAAAGGCAAAATCTGAAACAAGTTTTGATTTCGCAGTTTTCTTTACTATCATTTCGACCAAATATCACATAATTTTGTCACATTATCGTTCCCAGCTGTCTATTAACCACATTTGCAATCTACACAATCTACACTTTTTCTTTTATTCGTTAAAAGCAGCGACGTTTTCCAGATACAAGCAACGTCAAAGCTGCTCGTTATCGCTGCAGCGTGGCCGTTCCCTTATTAACGTCTGCCCTAAAGACCGCAACACTTCGATCATGCTGACACAGGACTGCGAAACGTCACGGAACCATCGACAATTGCCAACGCCTGCTTTTTCGACGCGGCAAAGAAACTCTCCACAGTCCGCTTTCGAAAGCGATGCGTTAATTGCGGATCGACTACGTCCGAGTAATCCACGGGCGATGATAATCGCGGGTTTTTAGATGATCGTTTACTATTCATGTATCTGCGTGTAATCTTTTCTACGCGTCACGCGCCACTTGCCTCATTAATTCGCGCTCTACTTCGCGTGTAATTAACTTGTCGGCCGTGGCAGTTATGAGGACGATATTCGATCGAGATTGATTGTGAAACGTCTGCGAGAAGTTGATTAAACCGATCCTGGTCGCGCTTCTTGATGATCGAAGTCGTCGGCTCGATAAACGTCTCGATTAGCAGCGAATTATCGAAGCTCGCGGGAAACTGGCCTGAACCGAGAGCGAAACTTTGCGTCCTGAGAATTTTCCGATGAGAGAAGACGCGGGGGTAGAGGACCAAGCAATTGTGACAAGTAAACAATTTTTTTATAAACGTCTCGATCAGCAGCGAATTATGACAGCCCGCGCGAAACAAATCCTGAACCAAGAGCGAAACTTTGCGTCCTGAGAATTTTCCGATGAGAAAAGACGCGGGCGTAGAGGAACAAGCAATTGTGACAAGTAAACAATTTTTTTATAAACGTTTTGATTAGCAACGAATTATCATAGCCCGCGCGAAACTGACCTGAACTGAAACTTGGTAGCGTCCTGAGAATTTTCCGGCGGGAATATCGTGACGGCGAGAGGAGACGTGGGCGTAGAGGAACAAGCAATTGTGACAAGTAAACGAACGTTTTTTTCCGGCCGTTAACGACCAGGTCGTAAAGAGACGACCCCGGGGTTGACGGTAACAGGTACTCGACAGGTAGTTGCTACTCACCGGAATTTGACCGTAGGACCTGGGGGGCCGTCGTCGGGGTCAAGTAGTTACGGCACTTCGGTATTCGGCCGGTGGTCCGCTGCGCTATCCTGGTTCGCAAGAAAATTCGGTGCACTCGAAAGCGGCACGGAGCCGAGAAAACGGCGGTTTTACGAGCACTCGAAAGTCGCTGGCGAACGGCAGGCGGCGACGCGTGTTTCTACGGCACAACTGGCTTTCGAGAATTCCCGCTTGGAATGCCCACGAGGACGAACGGTATAAGATGCTTCGGCTTCGACGCTGGCTGCCTCGGCAAATGGAAAAGGCACGGCCGAAGCATCTTCGCCGCGCCTACAATTACCAGCTCGACTCCGTTGCTCCCGCGGCCGCACTTCGCCGCTTCGCGAGCTCCGTGCACGTTAACGCGTTTTAAAAATTCCAGACTGTCTAATTACACGTTTATTTCTAGCTGATTCCATCTCGCCTGCCGATCCTCCAGCTGCTTATGCATTCTTGCGTTTCACTGTTTCGAAACCCTCCGATTCGCGCCCGGCGCGCCGTCGACAACAGGGCTTAAAAAATAAGTGACTCGCATTATTGATCACACATTAGCTGTACACTCATTTGTTCGATTAACATTAAATTACTTTTCCGCGTATAACATTTTTGTAGAACTTTCAGGTCTGGAAAAATTGACCATTAAAAAAACTGAAACAATACATTTATTGCCAGGAACAACTTTAAATTGACACCTTTTAAACGACCGAGAAGTCCAACATGAAATAAATTCTTTCTAATTCCTCATAAGTAAAAGTTTGACATAGTTTAGATGGAACTGATGAAGTACTAAAATGAAAATTCTTCATTTACATAAATACTGAATAATATTCGACGAATGGTACGAAGTATAACAATATTAACGCGCCCGCTTCCAGGGTTTCTCTCGATTACAGTCTTTACAGTCATAACTTCCTATTAAATACAACGTATCCCCTCATAAAACATGAAACGAAATATTATCGCAGAGGAGCCATATATTCCATGATATCATACGTTATGTTTCATAACTTTGAATAACTACAGGTGTAGAAATAATTTGACTTTCTTTGGGAATGGTACGAAATCATGGTTGTTACGTGTATCTGACGGCTTGTAGCGAACGTGTTAAATATTTAGTACAGTTACATGGATATTTTGAATATGTTATCTCTAGGCGACATTCGCGTAGATAATTTACAGTTCGAGCTTTGTTTGTGCTTCTTTTATGGAAACTTTTTTAATAAACGTTCCGAGGTAACTTGTTTTTGTGGAACTTAGATTTATTAGTCAAAATAAAACATTTGTACGAGCAATGTCGCAGAAATGAATTACTTTGTGTTTTAAAATTTTTGAGGATATTTCCTTTGAAATTTCGACGTCTATTCTCATTTATATTCAAACCAACAGAAATGCTCTCTCGCAAGTCTTCCTGTTCATAATCTATACCCATCATTCCTCGGTACAGAAATTGCTTTCGCAAAGATGTGCACTGTGTACATGTATATATTTATAATTAATCACGTTGCTGCCCGGCAAATGCAAATGGAAGCTTCCACGGTAACAGAATTATTATAAAGTCGATGTAATTCAGTAGTGCCGGTATTTTCCGGACTGGGGAGCGAGAGGAATGATAAACTTCAAGGTATTTCTTAGCTTCTTCGCTAATGTAAAATATAGCCGGGGAAACATTTGTCCCGGTTACAGCGGAATATGAACACCCGTAATAAATGTTCTAAATCTACGGGCAAGACGGTTTTACCAGTCGGCGGGCGAAAAAAAAATTAATTTTAATTTGCTTAAGAGTACAGCCACGCTCGCCAGACGGTATTTCTCATCGCGCGCGCGTCCCATTCATGCGAAGATATACTGCGCAATCCTCTGTTCGCGAACGAATATAAGGCAGCAACGTCACGATAGGATTTCTGAAAACTCATCTCTCGCAATCAATTTCACCTGGCGTGCAAGAAAAAGAAGCTGGACCAACGGGTCTCTTAATGAGAGTCGTCCGAGAGACTCGGAATTACGTAAATCGTTGAAGCTTATTTCTAATCCGCCTATCCCTTTTACACCGAAAAGGTTCCCCGGATTTCGGACGCTTATTTTTGCGGGAGCGCGTTCGTCGGAACGCGTCGCGACCCGCTAATGACCTCTGCGCGTTCCGGGACAAGCGATCAATTATTTTTCGATGGCAAAAATTGCAGAATGACCCGAGCGAACCGCCCACGAAATACATTACCTAAAGGGACCACTAACGACTGCGACTCTCGCCGAACGTGTTTTTCATTTCATTCGGTTAATCTATCGTCGCGGGGGCTCCGTCAGGCTCTCGACGAAATTGTGGTCCGCAATGACCTACATACTACTCGATCGATTAATTTTCCTTTGGCCCCGTTTCTGTTTGCAAGTTTTCAGATTGCCGTGCATCCGTCCGCGAAATATATCGGAGCGGACGCGCGCGCGATCGAACGAACAGAACGCGACAACGGATCGATACGAGCGATGGCAAAATCACCAACCGTGATTTATCACAGTGTCGTTCATATCTCATTCTTCATCTCGATTGGATTAGTTCTTCTTTTAAAAAGATCGATTAGCTTGCCAAAAAATATTTATTCATACTTCATTTAATAATACAAATAAAAAATATCCAATTTTCTTTTCCGTACCTTATTCCAGTGTTAAAAAAAAAAGAATTAGTTCGTCCTCCCGATTTCGAAATCGTAATATTCCTTTAAATGGTACGAAAGTGCAGACAATTTCTTTTACGTGTATGTATGTATGCCTATGCTACGTATGAAGTTTGAATTACAAGAAACGCGAATGATAGTTTGAGAAACGTCTTACAGTTACGCTCTCCGCCAATCAGCAGCGATCACGAGAATCGAGAATCACCGTGAAAAATCACCGTGATTAGGAACGAACGTGAATCAAGAGTGATCCAAATGTAGCTGTTCACGTCATCCCTAATCGATACCCCGCCGCTCCGCTCCGCGCCGCGCCGGTGTCGAATTTTGTAATAACGAGTTCTTCATTGACTCCACTTGTGCATTCTAATTGCACTCGAGATTTCGACGGTACGAGTGGTGCATATGTTAACGAAGGCCGGGAACAGCTGAACCATGCCTGCAACATTCGCGAACTCGTGTACAAATAGCAAGGCACCAAATTATTATAAAACACGTGTGCTCGCGCAACGCTCTCCGCACGCTCGGCTGTATTATTTTAATTATATGTACTATAGTCTCGAGCGAAGCAGAACACTTATCAACGAAATTTCAGTCACGAGTAACCCCTTTCAGCACTGTGTCATTGTGCGACAATCGTGTACGCAGCCAGAAAATATTCATTCCGAACGGGGACCGCATATTAATCCGTCTCGAATAAGACCGCGCGTGGAATTCATACCAATGACACACTCGCTATCCTTGGCGACCATTAAAGATGACGATCAAAAGCGATCGCAATTAGCAAACGATACGCAAATTAGTCCGTTCAAGGGCGCTGTTCTAAAACGCTTCACCTTCGGCGATAGTCAATTCCAGAATTGTCCCCATAATTATGAAACTGGTTTAGGTCATACAGGGTGAACCTCGAATCGTGATCAAAAATGTTTTTATCGGATATAGGATGGCTTCAAGAGAGTTTTCGCGTGATTATAACAAATTTGTTGTCGACCTTTTTGTTTCCTTAATCCGGGGAAGATTATTAAGAAAATCTCACATCCAACGTTGCTACAGCCACCAATCTTTAATTAATAATAAATAGACTACGGATGTTTATGCAATTTTCAATGTTTCTAGACAAATTTGAAGAAATTAGTACCAAATAAAATCCTATTTTCATTGGTAATAACATTCGTAGGTCTAAAATACATAAAAAATGCATAAAGATTAGCAGTCTGCTAATAAAATAGGCGATAAATCGAAAGAAGACTTTCAAAACGCCTATTCATGCGCTCAGCGATGCTTATGAAACAAATACAATGCATCATGAACGTTGCGCGGAATGTTCCTTCTTAATAATAACTTGCACAACAATCTCCGCTTCGTTACAATTCTCGTACAATTAATTCCATTGTGTCCTTGTTACAATATATGAAGCAACGCGCGGAGAACGATTCAAATTTTCCCAGACAATTTTCTAACAATGGCAGGCCTGATGTTACTAGGGTAATTCCCCCATCTCTTGAAGAACGGTGGGGCAGGGGGCAGCAGCGGCAGCAGCGCTACTGCTACGCCACGCTTCCGCATGTACTACTCGTTCATTTCCTTTTGGCACGCTGAGGTGGGAGGTCTTCTTGTGTACTTCGCAATTTTCAATTTCCGTCGTACTCCATTTTCGCGTAAATGTGCCGTTCGATAATCGAGAAGCACGCTTGCAATTTGAGCAATATTCGTAAACAATCAGAGTGGCTGCATAATTCTCAAAATTATTACGGCTTACGGGAAAATGGCTGAATCGGTGGACGCCAATGGCGAGTACGCTGACCACGTGGCGAAGCGACTCACCGCGGAAGAAATCGAGAAAATGCACACTCAGAATTCGCGTTTGGTCTCCGAATTCCGAGCCAACCAACTGGAAAAAGACGCGAAGAAACACTGGGACTTGTTCTACAAAAGAAACGACACAAGATTCTTCAAAGACCGACATTGGACCACGAGGGAATTCAGTGAACTTCTGGGTGTGGGTTCGCTGGAGGATCCTAAGGTGCTTCTTGAGATCGGCTGCGGCGTTGGAAATTTCGTGTATCCCTTGGTCGAAGATGGATTGAAGTTTAAACGAATATTTGCCTGCGATTTGTCTCCGCGAGCAGTGGATTTGATGAAGGTATATTCACGTTTATTGTACTCGGCACGTGGACGCACGTGGTCTTCATTTTGTGGTATCTTCTTTTACAGGCGCACGCATCGTACGATCCAGAAACCATGAAGATCTTTCAGGCTGATGTTACCGCAGAGGATTGTTTCGCAGACGTGAATTTCCCAGTGAATGCGGCGACTTTAATATTCGTTTTGTCCGCCATTCATCCCGAAAAATTTCGGAGGTACATAGATATTCTTCCGGTTCTTCGTATTTTTTTTCACGTAGCGTATGGGAAATTTGAAGATTGTACTTTGCTCCAGGGTTGTCGAGAACATGTACAAAATTCTTGATAATAAAGGAATCGTGCTTTTGAGAGATTATGGTCGATACGATATGGCACAGTTGAGGTTCAAGCCTGGGCACAAGATCGGTGAAAATTTCTATATGAGGCAGGATGGAACTAGGTACAATTTTGTTTTTCCTTTGTAGAAAACTTTGCCTTAATTTATGGTTTTAAAACTCAACACAGTTTTGGATTAAGAAACATTGAGAAATAACTGTTTACCTTGTTATTTCATTAGTCTTTTACCACTGTGTCAGTTTGATACAGAGGGACAAACTCAGTTTGTGAAATGAGGGTTAATTAGTCCTTTTTTGATTGCAGAAGTTATTATTTTACTACGGAGGAAGTAGCGGAGCTGTTCGAATCTGTTGGCTTCAAAACGTTAACATGCGACTATGTGAAGAGACGTACCGTAAATGTGAAGGAAAATGTAGATGTTGAAAGGATTTTTGTTCAGGGAAAATTTGAGAAGCCTTGACAAACTTTATGCAATGGTATGCTTCACTCAAATATGTTAAATAAATATGTTCTAGTTCATAGTCAGTAATGATGATTTCATAGTTCAACTGATTTAGATTGAAGAATATTTATTATGTCTTTCGCTCCTATCTGATAATTCTGACTAATTGTAATCATATTAATCTGTGTGGAAACAGATATTTATATAGTTTGTATATTTATGTTACAGCCGTCTGTGCACTAAATCTAAAGCATAACGGATGTTAAATTTGTGTAAGTATTTTTTAAAACATATTGAATTTACATGAACATATATTCTATGATGAGACCATAGTTCAACTGATTTAGACTGAAGAATTTTTGAAATGTCTTTCGCTCCTATCTGATACTTTTATGTCACTAAATCAATTATGTAGTTAGTAATGACATATATCTATACCTCCATTCATTCTATTGCAGATATGCTGTGAACTTTGTTTAAGCACATTCAAAAAGAAACTGAACAATTGGAGAAAATGAACAGTAAGTTTCCAGATTTTTTATATTAAACGCTAATGTAACCAAGGATGCCATAATTTTATATGACTATTTCATAGTTTAATTGATTCATTATTCTCTTTTTTTCAGCACCTAAATGTTCTGGTTCTAATAACAACCTCGAAGTATACAGACAGATTTTCTAGATATGTTAGTGAGTATTTAATTATTTTACACAGTTTTATTATTTCAAATTACAAATGATGCATATTTTATTTGATTGTTTGAAATTTAATGATATGACAATATTCGTCACTACCTCTGAGAGAAATATACAGTCTACTAGAATTTTTATTTTTGATTCAGTAAAATATAAATAATTATTATTTCTTTGTAGATAAAACAGCAAGTTCAACAAGAAATGTTTTGGTAATATCAATAAGGCTTTAAATACAAATACGGTAAGAAAATTTTAAATACTATTCTTTAATTATTATGTTTTACCAATGATGATCTTAATTTCTCATGATTTCCTATGATTTCAAATTAGCTCTATCTGAAATGCGACGTGCTTAATCTCTTTCCATATCAATAAAAGATTGTTTTACGAAATACTTTATTTTATCTTTTAACAGGTTGCCTGTGAGAGTCTATTGAAGAAGATAAAACATTGTTACGACGGCTTGAGATGAAGTTGTCTCCTGTGATATTCTGAGAGATCGAGATGTCGGATCGGTTGATGACAAGAAAAAAGAAGACACAACCTCTCGAGTGGTTGAATATATTTTTTGTATGAATAATAAATACATTCAAATTACAAATCTGTCTACGACGAATTTTTTTAAACCCCAGATATAATATGAAAAAAATTTGCTTTTATTGTAGGTTAACGTTAAGTCTCCACAACACAACTTGTACCTTAGTTTGAAGTTTTTACATTTCAGTCCAGATATTACATATTGTCAAATCATAGTCAATTTAAATTATTTTTGGAGGGTTAATTTTGTCTGCTCAAGAAGTGCTAAATTTTATTGAAAAAACAATTGTATTCTATTTTTTAGTTTAAAATTGCAAAAGTAAATAAAAATCTTCCCTTGTCAATAAGTCATGCTACTCCGACATATGCATTAAAATGAACATTTGAAAGAATCATAAAATTTAGATTATATTTACTTAGAGCGAATATAAAATAGCAAATATATAAGTCTACGAAAATAGTAATTGCAAAATCGCATAAAGTTCGATTCGCCATTCAGTGCAGTTCCATTAAAAACGGTCACCTTCACCACATTAAAATTCATAAGAAAATAATTTATAGGATGTCGATGTTATGTGCCAAGGAAGGCTTTGAAAGCGAAGCCGCTGGTACGAATAAATTGCATCGGGATTATTAATTAGGCAAAAGATGCCATGAACTCGATTCATTTTGGCGATGGAACCGGATTGGATAACGTTGAAAGCTTTAGTCCACAGAAAGTGGTTCTTTGAATATGCAAATATACGAATGTTTCTGTCTCCGACGTCTATTTGAAAAATCATCGTTTTAGAACAGCTATAACCAATAAAAAATAAGTTATTTCGGACGTCTCGCCTAATTGGACAGTAACACTTTTTTGCAGTCTCGAGACATTTAGCTACCGAAAAATATACTATACAGGGTGATTCTGGAAACTGGGACATTAAGCTACTGTTCTTCTTTAAGTAAAAATAGAAAAACTCATATGTGATAATACGTTAATAAGTTAATACTTTTGACCTTATTTTTTATGTGGATGATCATCGGTCTCTTGTGTCAATCCGACACAGTTTCCCAGAAATAAGTTATACTGTTGTTATTTGTAGGTAAATTTGTCCGAAGCTTCGTAATTTCTATTTTTTAAACGTTTTATAGTTATAATAGTTTGAATTTAACTTGTAGCCATCTTTTTCAGATAACCTATCAATTCCTGTTTTCCAATGACCCGCTAGCAACATTAGCTGCTTATTTAAAATATGACAGATCTTTCCCTCCAACTTAATATTTAAGAAAAAGCAGTAACCTGTCCCAGTTCTCAGAATCGCCCTGTATATGGTGTCCGTTTTCATGCAAATGGGGTTTGTTTGTTACGGACGACGCTGAATCATCGTTTATAAATGTGGAATCGAATGCAGTCCGGACTTGGATGACATTAGAAATATTTCGGCATTTCACGATTTTTTATAGTTACCATTAGCATACGCAGAGTAAACAATCCAATGACGATGCAGGAGATCCAGCAGGGAGATGTGAATTTTTTGCTAATTTGAATTCCCAGGGTTCCTTCGCTCTGCGGGGTCGAAAATAAACAAAATCAAGGATCGAACAAAGAACCCTCTACGGTAAATTCACAAGAATCGAAAAAGAAGGACTTCGAGGATCGGTATGCAAGCGGCCGGACCGAGAAGACGCTTGACACTGGTCACGCGCATGCGTCGAAGACGACATTAGACATTGCCCGGGATTCCCGATCGAAATTGAAATTCAAAGCAGCAAGGTAGCGCCCTTCAAACGTAACAAACGTTTGATACCTCTCTTTCGCACCGAGAGAGTGTGGAAACATTGAAGTTATCGTTTCATGAAATGAATTATTAAGTTCCGGCAGCGTTGAAAGCATAGCGAATGTTGGCGGGGGTACCAGCAATAACGTTTTGGCGTCATTTCTTACTCCTTTTGTGTTGAATAAAATATATTATGGACCAGTTTCCCTATAAGTGTATGTTAATGAGGACTACCAAAACTCGAGTCGTTTTTTAAAGAATAAATTATTGAAATCAGGGGCTGAACATGTTATTTTATAGGTTTTCTGGTTTCTAGATCCACATTTTATCGCGGGTCGTAAAGAAATGGAATTCTTCTGTAAAAATGGAGTGTACTTTCGAAGAATCGGCTTTTTATTTGTCAACAGTAAATTCTCGAAAACTGTAATTTATTCTGTGGACTAAATTTTTGAGAGCTTTTCCTTATAATTCCACCAGTATTCTATTTATAGTATTTTTGTTTCGTAAACTAAACTAATAGATGAAACAGTAAATTTAATGAGAAACTAATAAGCAAAAGTTGATTATATAAAACTTCAATATTTATATGATATTATATTGAATATATGTGTAATATATACTTATAAATCTATAAATAATACATTATTTCGAGAATCTCGAAGTTTTCCTACTTGATTCTACTTTTATGATGATATTTTTGCCGACTTTTATGATTGATACTTCTTTCGACCCGATATTTAGGGTTTCGCACGCCTCTACTAACAACCCATTGAGTCCAGAAGATGTTTCGCACTCGTATGCCAGAATAAGCGAACCAAGCCCCTCAAAAATTTAAACAATTCGCTTGGCATTGCAAAAACAAGGATATTGTGTGTCTTACGTGACCGATATCTCCGGGGACTGTTATCTGAGCGAGTCGACTATTCTCGAACATCGCGGATCTCTGTGGAGGCGCGTAATGTGTCGTAGGAGTCGTTCGATTATGATCGTAAAGGTTCATGGAACTCGTAATTGTATCACGGCGGGTACGGCTAGGTATTACATCGTATGTGGTAAAACACTTTCGTCCGTATTTGGCCGATTGCCAAGGTCCCTTGCTTCACCCGCGTGCCATGCATCGGAGGTTGTACACGGGTCTGCTTTGGAATACGTGAACGAGATTCCTTAGCAGACCTCGACGTCGTCCACGGCGACGACGTCGACGACACACACACACACACACACACACACGTACACGGATTACGTATGCGACTCCGTAAACAATAGAACGTGTAACAACCCCGTGCAACATCCACCAGGCTCGCGCTCACATTCCCAGCCGAGAGACACACACATGCAACACGCGCGTCCTCGTACGTTGATCAATCGGCGGATGACGCGCATAGGACGATCTGTTCGCCAGGTATATAAAGGTATCCACCAAAAAGCAAGAGCATCATTCAGTTCTCCACCTGAACACAGCAGCTGATCTCCTAAGCTCCACCAAACTAAACCCAACAACCATGAAGTGCTTCGTTGTAAGTATACCGACATACGCTTCTTAGCCGTCGAGCTATTCTGTTCATCGTAAACGAGTTGTACGGTATTGAACAAGTACTTATCTAGCTAGAATCATTCCAAGATTTATCAGAAATATTTGTCTCGACGGTCAAACTGTTTCGCTATGTAAACTTCTGTTACTCTTGATCAGAAACGCTTGTTTCAGCAGTAAAATCCTGCATAGTTCACTGGGTTTCGATAAGTACACGTTTTGCACTCCAAATTCACTTTGCAAATCAAATTCAACCTCTCACACATAAAGTATTTTTAAACCTCTTCGTCGTGGTAAAAGATCGAAGAACTAACAAGCTAAACAATTATTTTTCGATGTTCTTTATTTATGATTAGACTTCCAAAAGGGTGAATTTAGAATGCAAAATCTATAACAAGTATTGTACTGACTTTCTTGCTGGATGTCTTTTCGGTCCACGTTTACGAGTACCTCCGAACGTTAACATGATAAATCTGTAAAACTATTATTTTTCGTTTCCAGGCTATTGTACTTTTCGCTCTCTTCGCCGTTGCTTTCGCCGAATGGAAACCCGCCGAAGCCGAAGTAGCCGATTCTGCGGCTCCAGCCGCATCTGCGGATGCGCCTAGAGACAAGAGAGGCGTGCTGTTGAGCTATGCCGCTGCACCGCTTGCGTACTCGCCATACACTGCACCCATTGCGTACAGCTCTGCATACAGCCTGCCTTACGCCTACCGTGCTGCTGCCTACCCCTCGTACTACCCCTCGTACTACAGCTCCTACATCTACGGTTAAGCAGTGAAACCGAGACGACACCGAGAAGCCTTTGTACTTACAACCTAGGAAACGAACACGGCAATTGCGAGGACTTCCGATCGAGTGGACCACTTAACGTAGCTTAAGCGAACGAAGCAGGATATGACAGCAACCGCGAATTCTGTACAAAATTCTCTCCGATATTGGCTACCACGCACTTCGGTGCACGCACATGTCAATTTATTGTTCTCTTATGTCACAATGTTCAATATAAAAAGCGATTAATTTTAACCCTGTCTCATGCCTCAGTTCTTTAAGCGCCAATCTTATTTCGAACCGTGTTTCTCCTCGTTTATTAGATTTATCTGGGTAGTATAATACTGCATTCTCACGGGGGCTGTTATGCACTGTATATGAATGTTAGATGATAAAATAGCGGCTGGTATCCGGTTAGCATACAACGTAGCGAACGTAATCGAACAATAGTTAGTCGTAGAAACGATGGACCAGATGCGCTCCGCACCGGATATCATCGAATTCCATCTGCATTTAGTACATATGCAAATTCTATGTGTTTCATGAGCGGGGATATATTAGTCATGCATCTGCAGTTTCATCTTTAGTACGAGAACGCCATGGAAAGTGTCGGTGCATTGCTGCATCGTACACTTCCTGTCGCAAAACGGCGAACAGAATGACGTCATCGGTCACCAGTGTTTACCATCTCTATTCCATTTAGGCGACGGTATGAAATCATAGAGGAAGACGTAATGCACCATACTCTAGTGGCATTTATGGTTGGGAGTTGGTTTTGTCGAAAAATCCGCAACGTATAGGGCCCGCGACGAAAATTTATGACAATCCTCCAACGGATATCCAACGTTGGGCATACAATTATTGCAGTTGGTTAATTAACAAGACATTTACGTGTGATAATCAGACTGCAAATCTTTATGCATGATAACAATTGTCTGCATCGATTGCAAGAAAGAGAAACTAAATTGAATGTTGTTTCTTCCCTTAATGATTTGAATAGAGGAGAATTCATGTATTGAAATGTTCAATTTTTTAAATTCTCCAACAATTTTGAGTTTTATCTACTCAAGTGCATAAAGATCCGCGGTCTAGTATCCGCAATCTAGTTTCCGAGACGTTTTAAAGACGTCATATTTCGCCAGCCAACATTGCAACAAAGGCCCAACAAAACGCCAACCATAAATGCTACCAGGGTAGCGTCGTCGACGTATTGTCCGCATCTGTCCGCAGTTCATGCATAAAGATGGCCGCGTATTTAGATCCCGCGGGCAATCCGTCGCGGGTATCAACGGCCGGTCAAGTTTAAATGGATATAGAGAAATAGCACGCAGCGAATTTCAAGGACAAACCGTGACTTTCCACGAGCCGGGAAAAAATGTTCCACTTTAAGACAGGTGTCGGCCGTGTTATTTAATCCTGTTCGATTGAACGCATTCTAATGCGATCGCGTAACACCGATCAGATTGAACTGTTTTATGGAATAGGGGCGCACGCGATTCACGCGTAATCCTGAATTACACAATACGAATATATCACTATAAATGAACACCTACTCCGTATTCTCCGGGACTTGATGACTTTAAGTACTTTCACTGAGACTTCGACGGATACGGACGTGAGGCGAATGATAGAACCGTCGCATAACCGCGGAATGCCTTTCGGCAGCTCGATGGAAGTCTGCCGTCTCATAGCTCAGCGAAAAAATTATGTGGATGGAAATGGTTCGATAATAAGCTTCCGACATACACGCATCTCATTACTAATGAGTCATTAGCCCTCCGGAGACGACGATCGTCAGTTTAATTCTGTATGATCGACGTCGTATGATGTTACAATAATTTTTTATGTCCCTAGCTGTCTTCAAATTCTAGATTTATTTCATAAAAATCGGCATGTTACACTTGGGTGATGTCCCTCGTGTTTGTATGCAAAATAAAAGTCGTGGGAGCAAGGAGCAGAATGTGTTTTTTCCTTTAGTAACTTCGGTAAATCGAAAATAGTAGAAGAACACACATTCTTCTGACGTGCGTACAGTTTTCTATGTCGCCAATTCGCGTCTCTCATAAACGCATAATATCCGTGTCGACGCAATTCCGGCACAGCGTGAGACACGTCCGACGTTTCGCGGACGACGATGAGTTTCGGCAATCACACTATGCAAATCGATGAAATTCGGGAACAGCTGCGAGAGGACGATACTCTACATCGATATGTGTAACATCACCGATCCGTAACAGCATTGCCTAAGTGTGATCGATGAAAGCCAGTAAGAAAGTCTATTGTAATTCGTGGATGGTCGCGACCCGACTGTATTTATACATGTGCAGGTATGGCCGTGGTCTTAGTCGGGCTGTCCATCCTTGAACGAATTAGTTGTTTTCTGCTCCGGTGCTCTGGTTAAATGTCTAAGGATTCCTGCGGTTAGTCTAGTGCCTGGGACAGGAAGCGTATCGTCGGTGCAGTGACACGAGTGTGCGAATCGGATTAAGACCATGAAGTTTCTTCTGGTAAGTACATACATGCACGACGAGATCGAAACTATACAAATTAAACTCGGCAGAGCGCGCTCGTGACGCGACCTGGCAGTCGCGAGAGAACGTTTTACGATTTCCTCTCGCACTAAATAGATGCACCCGTTCGCTTATTTCCTGTTTAGGTGAGTTGCCTGCTGGTTATGGGCTTATTAACTGTCAAAGCTGGGACCGGAGTCGAGGACGCCGGAGAGAAGCCGGAGATTACAAAGCTGGAGCTGGTGGATCTCGGCGAGGGAGAAAGCGATATCGATGCGAAAGACTCGGAAGTTCAAAGAAAGAGGGACTCGGGTTATTCCTATAAGAGGCCTGGCGGGCTTGCGCCGTCCGTGAGAGTTCGCTTCCAAGTTGGACAACCCGGCCACAGAGGACGTATCGTGAACAGACATCCTGCCCAAATAAACCGACCTGTCACGAAGTACGGGCCGCCTGGCTATCAGAATCCATCTCTGTCGAGGCCGGCCCCTCCGAGTCAACAGCACCGAGATAAATTACAATTCCACGGTGGTCATTTCGGTCAACAACAATCGCACAACTTTGATAATCGGCCGAATGGTTTGCAGGAGCAGGGGGTTCCCAGTCCAATTAGACAGGTCGACTTCGTCGAGCCGAGCCCGATAGCCAGTCAGAATAATGAACCCTTCGCGTCCCACGCGGCGAACTACCTGCCGCCACAGAATCAGAAACTGCCCGGTTACGCGCAGCAACAACCGTTCTCGCCGGTACGAAATCCGGTGGATAACAGTCAGGGGCAACCGGTGAATTTCGGGCAGAGTCAGAGTCTCGTGCAGCCGCAGCCGCAGCTCTCGGACGCGGCTATTTTCTTAACTCAAAACGCGCAAGCCATACAGCAACTTTACGGCGCGCCGGCGAACGATCAAGGCTTCGCACCGAACGACGCTCCGTTCCCAGGGCAAACCAATCAAGTGCCGCCTCCGCTCGGTCAGTTCGAAAACCTCGAGAGCAGTTCCCAGAACCCCCTAGGCTTCCCCAGTCCCCTACCGGCTTACGCATCCGGGACCCTGAGCGCTCAGGAAACCCTGGAGCAGATTCAGTCCCTCGAAAAGGATCGACTGATCGTCCAGTTGCAACGAGCCCTCGCCAGCCAGTCTCAGAGCCAAAACGCGGACGCAGCCGGAAGGTACGCTGAAAATCAGCCGAGCTTCGTTCAGAGTCAAGATCTTCTGGCTTCCCTCGGACAGCGAATGAAGATCGACGGTTTAAACGCGCAACCAAGTACCGTAACGGTCGGGTCCGGAAATACAGCTTTCAATCAATCACCTTTTTTGCCAGGAACAACGATCAGTCCGGGGCTACCGCTTAGCTACGGAGTATCGACCACTATTCAGCCCCCAACGACCACTGGAACAACGACAACGACAAACACGCAGCCTCCTCAGGCTTCCAAAGAGGACGGGACCACGCCGATCGTGCCTGCCACCACTTTATCACCCACCACCACGGTTCCAGTTTACGCTGGCTTCGTACCAACCCTGATATCCGGTACAAGCTTCGTGTCGAACGTCCCGACCTACGGGCCCGGCTTCTTCGCACCTGGCACCGTCACATCCGTCCAATCATCCGGTTCCTCGCCGACGCATTTCGGCATACCCCTACCCACATCTCCGAACCAGAGACCGGTTACAGGGTCGTCTACACCCTCGTCCACGCCCTCGTCGACACCGTCGACTCCATCGACCAGTCGTCCAAGCGCTCCTTCATCTCCGCCGGTTAATACGTTGGCTCTTCCCGCTCATCCTGTCGCAACACCGTTGCATCCGGTGGTGACACCGCTGCATCCGGTAGCATCTTTGCAGCCGGTGGGCCACGTACATCCGGTTCAAACGCCGTCGACGGCGCATTATCCGACGTACGGCGTGCAAGCGGCGACACCGGTGATCAATCCGTTCCTGTACAAGCCCGTCAAACCCGTCTACCCGCTTTATTATTACCCGAACGTTGCCTACCAACATTATAAACCCGCGTTACCCACGTATCCGTGGAGCTACGCGCCGACCTATGCCACGCAAGCGAAACCGGCTCAAATATGGAAGTGACCCGCGGGATCCTGTTTCATTCGCGACCGAGTCACTCCCCTAACTCGGCCTCCCTTATCGAGACTGACTGTTGTTTACCCGCGCGGAAAAGTGCGGACGCAGAGAAACGGAACGAGAAGAAAGTAATCGGCGCCATCGGATCAATGTCGCGGTCACGATGACACAGTTCTCGATAGACCAGACCCGACGGTATCGGTGCCACGGGTACTACTTAATAAGCATCGCTGGTCGTGCAATTAGCGCAGGCCATCGCATACTCGTCACACCGAGACCGTTCGGCCGATCCACGCGTTATCTTGCCGATAACGATCGCTCCACGCGGAGCCACCGGTTGAACCCAGTTTACGTTAGCCAACTTTTCGGCGAACGAAAGTTGATCGACAAATATCGTCCGTGTCATCGCGAATCATCTCGAAACAAGAAATATATGACTCAGAGCGCTTTCATAATTATAGGCATATATTTAAATTGAAATTGAAATTCAACTCTCGGCAACCCAATTTCAATAGAAATTCAAATCCAATTTTCAATCATTATATTGAAATCTAAATTCAAATTCAACTTTCAATCGTTGTATTTGAAACTAAATTCAAATTCAACTCTCAGCAACCCATTTTAAAAAAATGTCGGATGATGATGTCATAATGTATTAATAATAATTGATCGGCTCAAGCGTCCAACCAAAAGTTGCTTAATGTAAGCGCGGCTTTACAGTCTTTTTACACGAATCTCAATTCACGTGTCGCATACGTAGGTAACGCGATATGCGATTTCCCGAACGTGTATCTCATACACGTCTCCGTGTGAACGCGTTTTATTCCGATCCTCGATGGTTACCTTGTTTTATTGTTTGTTTTTTGCTTTTTATATCTATATTCTGAATGATTCCGATGAATTCAATTCTAACGAAATTGCGGATATTTAGTGTAATTGGTAAATGGTGTTTCCAATTGTTTCTGTTCGGATAATTATAGTTTAATCGTACGATGTGGGATAAATAGTAAACTATGTTTCTCGATGTTTGTATACTTTTTATCGATGTAGGTCGTTGTGATTTTATTGAGTTGTGTATATACACTGTCGATACTATTTATTATGTTAAATAAATATTTTTTTACTGTCTAAACCTGTTGCATTTCACTTTTCATCGGAATACTTCCTGGTAATTCGTGGTGGGCGTGTCTGCTCGCGCGTCATAGAAAGTTCATCATACATGAAAATCGACTGTCTCCGCTTCCGGTGACCAAATCAACGCCGGGGAACTCTCACCCAATTGGCGGTAGGTAGTCGACCGATTTGTCGTTCGATTGATTTCGTGACCTCGAAAGTCGTACGATAATTGTGTTTCATCGATTATTGCCGAATTATTATCAATAAGTTGCAAGCACAATGAACTTATTGTTCGCTGTCAAAAATGAATAAATAATCTCAGAATTGCAATTCAAACAATTACGAAGAAGGTTAAAGATTACGAATTATCAAATTTGGTACCTTGTTCCAAGAGCCGGACTATGGGACCTAACCCAAACAGTCTGAAGATATAAGGGAACTCTAGTTTTCTTTTCGAGGTTCCAAAGATTTTCCTTTCAGGATCAGTCGCAGCTAAGAATTCGTGGAGTAAAGAATAGTATTACATTAAAAGCGCTAGTGTACATTGCTTAACATCCGTATCTAATAATTTTATAATAGGATCGGATCCAAACAAAACAAAGATTCATCTGATAAAACCAAATTATTCTTTTGCAAGAACACAAGCATCTTATTTCTTCCTAGCAGTTTTAAAGCCGCTGCACTGTGGTCTAGAAGTCAGTTCTAGCGCGAATAAATTAAAAATACCAACTAACTTAAATCTGTTAAAATTTATACTTGTATAATAGTTTGATATGTATACTACAATAACAAAAGCAAAATTAGTAAATCACATCACCGTATTATTATTGGCAAGACTGTCAACATTCCAGTAACCACATTTTGTTTTTCTGCGTTAGTCAATTGCTACAAATTATAACCTCAAAATATCGAGTTCCTTCTTGAAGTGTGCATAAATTGTGTTAGTATCTTGTTATATATGATATTATCAGTATGGCTGTAACTGGAAATGGTAGGTTTACGTTTCCTTCACACACTTTATGATATATTTTATGAACTGATACTTTCTAAGAAAAATGATTAGAATGTCGTAAGTTTTACAAAATTTGCACGCACTTGCACGCGTTGCGAAGTATTTAATTTGAAAGCTTACTTTATCTCCATAAACGGCAAAGAGAAAACGCGATCCCCCGCAATCCCATTATCATTTTATTTTAATATTTTAGTAAACGTATCTACGATCACCCGCTTAGAGTTGTTCGAAGAATGGTTCAAATTGAAGGATTTGAAACGAAAGTATTGCGTTAGTGGATTACTAGAGGCTATTTTTACCGGAAGGAATGTGAACGGATACAATATTGATGGAATTTTAGAGAACTTTATCAAAAATATTGAGAAACGTTAGAAAATAGGCAATAATTATAAAGATAGATTTCTGTAAAAAAATAAGACTTGATTAGAATCGACCATAGTATTCCCCTTTAATGAGATTGACATTCACGAACTTGAAACCGCAAGAGTTGGAAGAACAAATTTTAATGAATGTAGTATTAGATTAACAATTATTATATTAATAAACAAGTAGTAAATATTGTAAATTATGTTTTATTTACTTTACACAAATATTTAAAAGTAATTTTTACACAAAATGTCAATTTTTTCCTCGCACAATAATTAATTCGCACTAGAACTGACTTCTAGACCACTGTGCGCTGGCGTAAATTGCACCCCTGTCGGTTCGCGGAGGGTTAGAGGAACCCTAATGCATCCAGATTATATCGAATAACGCGGAGGGTAGGTTACACGGCTGTCTTCGGCACGTTTCCGCCGACTTCGCAACCTCTGGCGACGGTCCTATCGTGTCGGTGGAAATTTTGCGAGTTTCACAGTCGGCCGGGTGTAGTCGATAACCGGCTGTTAGACCCGGCAGCCTCGATCCGGGGCTCGCGGAGGCTGAAAGACGCGGCAGCTGCATCGTCAGCGATTCCGCCGCGAATTAGTCGCGATTAACGGTTCCGTTTCCATCCCCCGCGCAACTCGGGCCAGTTTGCCGACCTGTTCATCGATGACACTAGACACCGTGGTGCGATGCAACCACGAAACACAGCCGGAGCCTCGTGCCGACCGAGTTAAGAAACTAAAGCGGCGAACCAGCTTGCACGATTATACCGCTAAACGTACTAGATTCCTGCGGATACTCGCTGAACTGGTATAATTGCCCTCCGAGGCGAACGTAAAGAGTCGTGTGGCTCGAACAGAAGGAAAAAAAGGGGCGACAGTTACAAAGAAACGACTTCGAACGACAGACACATCAGTGCGGTGTGTCCCTCGCGCAGGAAACCAGGCTGTCAACTCACTTTCCGCGACTGACCCGAATCCCATCCTTGTTTTCGTTTTAACGCGGCTCGTGCACTTTTACCGTATTGCCTCGTACCCGCTCGGCCGGGATTTCTTCTTCGGGGTACCGTTTAGATCGCCGGATAAGCTGGAAATAAATAACTCCGATCTCCCGTCTTCCATTTGTCAGCCGGCCGAGTCGCAACCGTCGATCAGGCACAATTCTTCCCTGTTTCGAATGGCACCCGGACCTTTTTTCTAAGTTTGTCATTCTTGATCAATTTGGACAGTAAATTGATTATGCGGTCGTACAATGCAACCTCGTAGCTAGAGGACCGATACTTATTTCTTTTCAGTTTCTTTCCAGTTTCAGTTTCTCTTGCTTAATAAGCCGAGCCGGGTAAAGCGTCGACGAGGAACGTAAATAACTGGATTACACCTGCTCTGTATGCAAATGGCGCGATTCATTCGGAACAGCTTCTAATTTTGAACGGGATCTCACGGTCATTGTTCGAGGCGGCGTAACGTGTTTCCCTGCGGAAGCGTTTAGCAAAGAATGGGGATTCCAGCGTTCGTAATTATAACTTTTACTATTTAAACGATGCACGACGTGTTCCCTCTTGTTTTATGTCATCGAATCCACGTGTAATTAAGTCTTCATTAGACCAGCAGCGTGAGCCTACTTTTACCAAGCAACTATCCGACCATTTCGCAGATGTCTAATTGCTGGTAATTTATATATCTCATATTTCTGGCTAATAGTCACGAGAAAGAAATCGCTTCGAAATTTCTTAAATTTCTAAGTATGGAATTTTAATTTCTTTCCAGAAAGATACGAAATTATTCATTGCATCCAACGAACGAGGAACTGGTAAATATTTTTCGTCAGCTTCGTGAAATATTTGGAGAAGATGCCACAAGCGAATGAATGGTAAGGAGATGGATCAGAAATTTTAATGAAGGATGGTCTTCGGTGAGCAAAGGATAATTTAGCGCTTGCAGTCGAAAGAAAGCTTCGTGAGGATAAATGATGCACAATTTCGTCACTTTCTCTTCGTTTTCCACAAATTTCACAGTCACGTCTCCATGAAATGTTATATCCTCTTGGAATTTCGAAAATCTAGAGAAGCCTGAAAGAAAACTGCGAATACAGTGGCCCCAAAAAGTATTGGCGCGAAGTAGGTAAAAATTCAACCTCGATTTTGTAGCCAAAAGTTAATATGTATACTGTATGTGGAAACAGACAGGTAAAGATATAATTTCGCCAGGAAAAGATTTTCCAATGTTTTTAGAGTTCGTTTCAATAAGAATCGTAACATGTCTTCATTTTCCCACCTTCTAACATCATGCAACAATATCTCAGAACACAATGAACGACGGATTGCGAAAATGGAGATATCAGGCTTTAAAATCAGTTCAGGTTTATTGTTGTCTGATATTTCGTGTGCCAATATTTTTTGGAGCCTCTGTACGTGGCTTCCATCGCGGGCAGCGTCATTCGACAACGGATATAAAAACTGAAGACCCGTTACGACATGTATTAGCCCTTCATGGGCAACCTGGCTCGTTTTATGCCTCGAGCGAAATTTCACTCTTCAATTTCTTTCTTTCCAACACCTTTTTCGGATGCACCACCTTCATAATAACCATTAACACTAATTACTAAATATTTAAGTATTGTACGAGGTATTATGTCAATTTCATATCCATAAAATGAAAAAAATTAATGAAATTGTTTCAGGTCGGAGGAGATGTTGAATTTTCGAGTTAAAACAGCTTCGCCTGCAAAGGGCTAATAAGTTCGAATAAAAGAAATTGTAGTCTTATTGACAAGATTTGTATTGAAAGATTACTTTTCATAAAAGCCTGAACATTGCACAAAGCTACTGTCGTGCGTGCCCCAATTGTACTGAATTTGATCCGACCATCATTTCCTCGACTATAGTTTTACTTTCAATCTGTTCTATCGATTATAAACCGCCTCGAGTGCAAGAAAAATGGTTGCGTGACAGGTGAGGTTTCGAACTTTCGTTCGGTCCACGTAGACGTGCGCCGCTGCCTAAAAGGCAGGGTTGGGAGAGGGGTTGCGGGGGACACAATGAGATCCCTACGACCCACGAGTGAAAGTAAAACGAAATCATTCGGCATTTTCAGCCGTAGGAGATCGTTGACACGTCAGATGGAAGGCGTTGTCCGACGTCTGGTACTCCATGGATTCTTGCAGGCATCTCTCCATCAGTTCCCCGCGACAGGGATTATATCGTACGGAAATAAGAGCGCAAGAACGCCTAAATCTTCGTCGGTTTTTGCCTGGTTGCTCGCGCATTTCACTTTCCAGGATCGAAACTACTTTCAGTGGATTGTGACGGTGGAGCGTATCCAGATCGGACGCAACGCCTTCTCCGCAACGCCTTTCATATCGAGGCACATCGCGGGCTTGATTGACAATCAGGCCGGAAAATTACTGGTTTCGTCCGCGACAGATGCCTCGCCGAGAATAGAATTTCGTTGACAAAGACGCACGCTTTGCAGTCGATCGAAGCTAAAATAAGAAAAGCGTTTATCACGCGTGAAAATCTACGCATGCACATTCCGATGTTCTATATCGTTTCTTCGAAGGCTGTCGGCAGAGTTGTGTTGAATTACTTGCTTCATTCAATGAAATTACTACCGTATTACTGAATAATACTATGTTCATCATTGATACTAATCTTTTTCTTTTCCCATCTCTTACTCATCATTAAACTGTACTTTATAATTGTACTGAAATTGTTAAAACGAATTAAATGTAATTGAACATGGTATTATTTATAAAATCATTTGTGTGATGAAAAATAAACTTGTTTATTACGTTCGTTTCAGAAAAGAAATATAAATTGGAGAGCATTCTCCATGTTAATCACTTATAAATACGGATAAGAATGAAAGATATATCTTTAACATTAAGCAAATAATGTACACGTTGAAGAATTTATATTATGTTCTATTTCAATTACACTGTACTAAAAGTGTAATTCAAATGCTGTGCATATAAAATACAATGTAATTCAATTACGTAGTTCAATTAGAATGTACTTAAATTAGCACAACTCTGGCTATCGTGTTCGTTCAGGTGAGACCAGAGCTCGAAGGCCTTCAGCAACTGCGTCAGAAACAGTGCATATTAACGCTCGGATTCCACGGAATCATTACTAATTGCATGCTCCGGTTGAGCCACATCGTTCTGCACAGTTTTTATTCCGGCGATCTTAGCCGTGATGCATTCGCCGAGGCAAAAGAGTTCCCGAGTTTTCGAACAGCAAATAGTAAAACCGCTTGGAACGAAATCGTTGCGACGGCGGGTCGCCCGAGATTCCTTTTCCGGGAAAGAAACTGAATCGCCTTCGCCCGAAGAAAATAAGCCTTTTACCAGACGATTTGGCGGAGCGTACGGCAACGTTGCGATGCTCGCGTCTGGGAAACACCGGGCCAATTATAATCCAGGAAGAAGATTTAATTACCATAGACAGAGTGGATGCAGCAGCATTTCGAAACTAATTAACGAGGACCACCGGCGTGTGTTTCCATGATACCGAGGCACTTTCTTCGGCAGACTGAATGCAGAACGCTGAAAGACGCGAATAAAAATTGATACACGCTTCACGGAAATGAGCACGGTTTTAGGGACATTCAGCGTGAAACGCGACGGCCTGTGTGTCGTTCGAAGTTTCCGCAAGATTTAACCCCTTTAATTAGGTGCTTCCTGAATCGGAATGCAGCTATAGAAAACGTGACCGACGTCTTCGTTGAACGTATCTTCTCTCCCGCTTTTGACGACGAACCGTCGCCAGAGTAAGGCTCGATTTCGCGATCCCGACATGAATGAAGAGTTCCGCGATGCGAACGTACACGATCTAATTAGCCCCGGTATCTCCGTTCATCGACATTATCCGAACAGAGGAAACTTTGGCCCCTTCTATATCCTTTCGTAAGAGAGCGTCCCGTCGCACGTCGTCGCGTCAGCCTTCCCCGAAAGGAAATTGCCGGTTGCTGCCGGCAAAGAACAATACGCGATAAATATCGATCTAGTCACTTTTACCCCAGTGGGACACACTCTCGTTTGTAAGCTTCTCATCTTTCCATACATTAAAAGCTACGAGCGGGCCGGTGCGCGCGCGCCGCTGCGAAGGTGGTGGTGAGCTATGTACCAGTGCGGGGAGACTCACCTTCACCTAGACCTTTCTTTCGCCGTGCAAGAGGGGATCTGTATATAAAAGGTCTCTTCTGAGTAGCAATGGCATCAGAAACCACAATTTCACTTGCACACCCGGTTGTCGCTTGACCACGAGAATTAGCGAGCACCATAGTCACGTTTCGAGGCGACATGCGGTCATTAGTAAGTGTTCAATTGTTCTAGTTATATTCTCGCCGTCATTTATCGCCCGTAAACAAAGTTTCCGCGTCTAACACGAATATATTAACGAGAGTTCATTTGTTGCAGATATTGTTGGGACTTGTAGTCCTCACCGTTTCGGCAGTCTCCTGCAGGGAAACTCGAGGAGAGAAGCGGCAGTTCAGGGTGCAGTTTAAGGGCAAACGAGGTGCCAATGACGCCTATTCAGGAGGCTACTCGTCGGGAGGTGGATCGTCTTATAATTCGCCCATCATAAGCTCGGGATATTCCGGTGGAGGATCGTTCGGAGGCTATTCGTTGGGTCAATCCGGAGGTATCCAGGGTTTACAAGGATTGGGAGGAGGCTCTCTGGGACATGGATACTCTCTGGGATCATCCGGAGGACTTGGCTTGAGCTCTGGCCTCGGTCACGGCCTCCAGGGATTGTCGTTGGGAGGACAAGCGTCGTTCTCCGCACCTAGTTACTCTTCTGGAGGTAGCGGAGGCGGTGGAAGCATCGCGTTGTTCACCCCTTCGTCGAAGAACGGACCAGTTACCTTTGGAGCCGGCGGTGCAATTGCAGCCGCAAGCGGCGGCGGAGGTGCCAGCAGCTATTCATCTCCAGCGTATGCGACGGGAGTTCAAGGATTATCAGCTTACGGCGGTGGATCATCGGGCGGTATCAGTTTGCAGTCGATGTTGGGATCTTCGCACGGAGCCTCGTACAGCTTGCCAGCGTCTTTGGCCTCGTTGGGAGGCTCCTCAGGACACGGACTGTCTCTGCAGTCGTACTCTCCAAGCTCGTCCCAAACTGTCAGCGGAGGTTTAGTAGTAGACTCGAGCTCGCTCGGTAAAAGTTCTTCTGGATCCAGCGGTGGATCCAGTAGCTATACCATCCCGGTGTCTTCTGGATCCCACGGTGTCTCAGCTGGCTATACCTTGCCAGTATCTTCCGGGTCCTCTGGGGCTCACTTGAGCCTCTCCGGTAGCTCCGATGGAGCCAGCTATTCCCTGCCTTCGTCTTCTGGTTCGTCTTCATACTCCTCTGGAGGTAGCTCCAGCTACTCTGGTCCCAGCGTCACCTACTCTTCTCCTAGCTCCAGCTACTCGAGTCCTTACAGCGGGTCTTCCTCGAGCTACCCGAGCCAAACCGTCACCTACGCCACTGGCGGGTCCAGCGGAGGTTATTCCGGTCCTTCGATAAGCTACTCCGGTCCCTCGTCTAGTTATTCCAGTCCTATTTCCAGTTACTCTGGCGCCGGTTCCTCCAGTTCCGGTTCCAGTTACTCCAGTCCTAGTTCAAGTTATTCTGGGTCATCCGGTGGTTATTCCGCCGCCTATTCTTCCCCGTCCGCCGCGTACAGCTCTGCCGGCGAGTCTCAAGGATCCTACTCGAACCTCAGCCCCAGATACGTCACATTCTCCGCCGCGAAAAGCTACGAGGGCCTGAGCTCTCCCGGCAACAAATACGACACGATCGCCTACTCGAGTCCCAGCGGGAAATATTAAATTTCCCGAAGCGACGACGATAACGCATTCTTGCCAGAGATATCGATTCCGTATCGACCATCAGACTCGCCACGGACAACACTCTTTGTTAGACAAGTTCTCCGCGGCGATCGACTTAGCTGCAAATGGTCCACTGCCTCGTCGGACAGCGTACTAATTTATAATAATGTTATTAGCATAATTATTATGTATTTATGACATCGTTTTCATATTTATATTCCTGTTACTCGCTTCGCAGTTCCGTTGTATATGCTCCGTAGCATCGACATTGTGATGTGCGTCTCACATAGCTTTATACTGTTTTTTTTTTTGTAATAAAGTGATTCTTTTTTATAACCGACTGATCTTCCGTCCGACACTCCTCGATCATCGAGATTACAATGAGACTACAGTGATAGCGGCAGCTTTCACTCGGCCGTGTTCGCGCCGATTAATTATGTAGGATCGACAGGGATCGTAAAAGATACAGTGAAATAGCAAACCGAACGCGAATAAATTCTTCTTCCTTTCAATTAAACACCTGGAAGCTAGCCCGCCGCCTAGAGAGATAAATACGTTTACTTTTTTATCGGATGGACCGATTTTTCTTTTTTAAAGACCGCCGATTTAAGTCACGATAGAAGACACGACGAACGGCGCGATTAACGTTCGCGGACGCGCCCGGTCTGCCGCCTCGCCGGTTTTTCTTCATCGATACTGATTTCGTCGTGAAAGTTATTGGCCGTGGGTAAAAGTAAACGGGAACGGTAGCCACGTGTAATAATAATGACGGCCGCAAGAAGCGGTCCGAGCGCGTAAAAAGAGGATCACTTTTACCCCAAGGCCAGCGCCGACGAAACAGGCGGATTCCTTTCGAAAGTTTTCTTCTTTTTGGGAAAGTATCCACCGCGCCAGCACGCGGAGGGATACCGGGGCTCGTCCGCGGACCGGTTTGACGTGATTCATAAAGGAACTGTTCCTTTTTCACAGCTGCCCTTCTTCATACAATACTAACGGTACAGACAGCGCATAGAGGGCCAGGAGCAGCCACAAAGTGGCTAAAATTCAACATTTGAATAGGTTGTTGTATATAAAAACTTTAGAATGAGAACATCAGGTGTCAAGATCGAGAAATACTATTGTAGCCAGCAGGAAGATGAATCTAACTGCACATTTGCACTCCAAATTCACGTTCGCAAGTCAAATTCAACCTTATGCAAATCAATTTCTCCTTTTATAAATCAATTTCATCCTTTTGCAAATCAAATTCAACTTTTTATAAACAACATTACGAACATTTACGCTACGTTCACTTTCTATTTCGTTTCTGGCCACTTTTTGTAATGCGATATTTCAAGGTTCTCCCGAAACACGTCGGCGCGAGGCAGCTAATTGCTCTCGTTTCATTCTGCCTGACAAACGGCTCCTTTGAATTACGGAGCTCCTTAGTGGCGTAATTTGTTGCATTCCTTTCTTTATTAATGGCGCCAGGGGGTGCGGCGGGCGCAACGGCCGGGATTAAAAGTTCCGGGGGGTTAAATTAGTTCTAAAACTCCTGTAATTTTACTGTCTTCGCGAAAAGGTAGTCGGCGCGGCTCCGGCCTCTCACCATGTTGATCTAGAACTCTCCGAGCGGGGACGAGTATCGAAGTTTTCGAGTAACTGAAGAGCTCCATCGGGGCCACTGTAGACCCGGGCGGAGCTCGGAGGCGCCGTTTACTCGTCAAGCTTTTCCGGGGACGCAAATATTTAAAACTTTACATCGGCCGCCGGGACCGAAAAGAGTCGAGTAACCGACGGCAAGGAAACTCGGTATTATCATCTAACGCTGAACTCGGTCTGGGAAACTGGGTCAGGATTATTTTAAATCGGCAAGCCGAAAACTCGGATTTTCTCTCGGCACGGTAAGCCTAAAAATCGTTTAAAATATAATGAACATTATCGCCCCGTTGAGATTACTTTTAATAAAACCGGCTGTGGCTCTTTAATTTCAGATGGCAAGTCTGAAAGTTGTTTCGGAAATAATGCACGATATGTTTTGGATTAAATACTAATTATTTAGGGGCAGGCATAAATGTTATGCAGTAAGTCTTCGACTTACGCGGATTCATAGATCCGCAGATTCTTAGAAGCGAATCAGAAAAACCAACTCCGAACTGTGAAATTCGTTTTTTAATAACCTTTCAGCAATGGCGCCCAAGCACTGTTTGACTTACGCGGTTTTCCGACGAACGCGGAGAGCGCTGGAACGAATTAAGTATTTGAAACACGGCGTGGGTTCGCGCTATCTATCATTTCTTGTTCCATAGCTGGCACGGAGACATTCGGGAGAACGGAAAATGTGTTCGCTGCGTACATCTGTGGTATAAATTACGGTTCGTGACAATAAACGGCGACAACGTATAAAACCATCGGCCGATAAATTCTGTTCAGCGAATTATACTATCCACGGTTGTGTCTCTTTCTCGGATATCCGCGGAGCTTGTTTATCTGTCAGATAAATAGAAGTAAGACCCCGACATGTTTAATCCACCGAATAAACGATTTACTGTATTATTTTCAGATTCGCGGCTTTCTCCGAGGAACATGATGGAGGAGATTCGTATCGCGTGGATGGATAAAAACAATTCAAATTCAAGCAGCTTTCGACTTCGGTAAGAACAGGAATTAAGTTCGTCGGGCGAAATTGAGGAACGTCTCATGGAAATGGAATCTTCGTTGCCGCGAGGAAAGTGCGAATTCCCGGCCAAGCAGCGGGGGCCGTGTAACGAATCAAAATACCTCCCAGAGAAATCCTCGAAAATCATTACTCGCATCCGAGACGGTGATACCTGTATCAGGAAGGAAAGGGTATCGGACGCGACACCCACACACCGAAGAAAGTGCACAGACGCGCGGGGGCAGTATTCCGTGTGCCGTTCTCGTACACCGGTCTGTGACCCACTTTTCAATTGCACGTGCGCATGCACGAGTAAACGCACGCGTGCATTTGTCGACTCGACGCAGCGGATTTCGAAGAAGCTCGTTTGCCGAAGAAGCCGCGTGTCTCGTGTTTGTCATTCTTTAAGATCTGCGGTCTGAGTATAATAAGTGTTCTCATAAGGGTTTTTATACAAGTATGAGTGGTTGGAACGTCTACACTGTGTTCAGTATACATGTATTGATATCAATGTTTATTCTCATTCTGTAAATATTTCTCTTGGTTGTCAGTCTTATATTGAACTCTATATTATGTTGAAATAAATCACTTACGAGGGAGTTCGGCAGCCCCCGTGTCGCGCCGGAACCGGTGCATCGTCTTTGTCATAGAAAAGCCGCGTTTCACTATTTCCCGACTGGTTCTGCGGTCGGGCGACATACTTGCGCTTCACTCTCACGCCCGTCCTGGCAGACGTGCCTCGAGCGAAAACAGGGAAAACTGTCCGCTCTTACTCTTTGCACGTTCCACCGAGCGACCGTGATCGAGATCGAACACGTACCGCGCGTCAAGAAATTAATGATCGCTACGGTACAACTAGCCAATAAGCCCCACTTTTACAGAAACGTCATTGCACTCGTATATTTGTCTAATTCTTACATTTTTACCACGTTTTTGTTAACTCGTTTCTTGTCTGTCTGTTCGACAGAAATTTTGCAATTGATTTTAAACTAACTTCCCGATCAGCTAGAGACTTGGAACTTTAACACTAGAAAGACGGGAGCTTAGTATATACCTATATTGCCTGAAAGCAGTCAAAATGACTGCATTGTGAAAAAATAACTAATGCGCAAAGAAATTTGTTTATCAGTAATTTTTAATATATTTTATATCACTTACAGTCATATAACAAGTTATTAATAAGTATTAACAATAAAAAAAATGTAACACGTGCGCAGTCGTATCGATTACAGTATGAGATCATACACTCAGTGATCCTCCTTCCCATCTGAATTACGTTACAGCGCGTTCAAAGGGAACAAAGCGCGTGGCCAGGCCTGGCATAAAGATTCGAATAACAATAACAATAACTTTAGTTATTGAACAACTGCAACTTATCAAGTATATGTCGAAATCGACAATTTATCATGAACTTGTATGTTATCATGTTATTCCAATCCAGAGCCGAACTGGTCTTTTCCAAGCAGTCAAAATGACTGCTTTTCGGCAATATAGGTATAACACACATATATATGCCGGAAGTGAAGGAGGGGGGGGCAACAACAATGATTAATTAACCCATTCATATGTTGTAGAAAAAGTCACAAAATTATAAAAAGCTGTGTCATTATTTAAATAATTATTTTTTTAATTGAAATTCAAAAGCAGTCAAAATGACTTGCTTAGGCAATCTAGTGTTAAACATAGCTCAGAACTGGAGGACAATGCAATATTAACTCGCTTTCTTGTCCGTCTGTTCGTTATTACTCAGCTCACGCTATCTGTCCGTCCGTCCCTCTGTCCTACCTTTCAAAGGCTGTATCTTTTGAACCGTAAGGTTTATATTGGGTTGTAACATAAGTTCGTAGGGTTTTTTATTAATCCTTTTTATTGAATATTTTAAATTCCCCCATGCTCCAAGTATTTGAGCAAATCCCATTGTTTGAAGGTGGCGAGAGATTGTCATAGAAGTACTTTTAGAAGATCTTCCTGGCCAGCTCCTTGCACGTTTGACGGTCGTCCTCCTTCAAAAGTGTCTTAAGTCGGTCCTCGTCGCACTTGGGAGGTCGACCGGAGCGTGGTGTGTCTTCCAGGCAAAAATTGCCATTTTTGAAATTGGCAAACCATTTCTGTGCAGTAGATTCTCCTCTGATGTCCTCTCCATACACGGCGCAGATATTTCTAGCTACTTCGGTGGCGTTCTGGCCTTGATGAAAAGCGAAAAACAATAGATGTCGAAAATGGTGATTTTTGCCGCCCGGAAATTCCATTTAAGATTATGCTATGTTACTCAAGACTACGTTATCAAGATAACGATTGGAACACGCTTGTAGAGCGGAAAAAACACTTCAGAATGGTGTACACAATTTTAAAAAAATAGTAGGTAAATTGATTCAGAACAAAAACGAAAACAAAACCTCTACGAACTTATATTACAACTCAGTACATAAGAATATTAATCCTGGGTTATAAAATACTAATGTCAACTATAGGTACTTAACAATTTTTCAGAATCTTCTGTTCCTCCGTCGGATCAACAGGACACTGCCATTTACGCGAATGCGTCTCAATAAGTGTGACGCACAAAACAACACATTATCGAAAATCGTGACAGCGAAGGGGAAGAAGTTACTCCGACCACGGTTAAAATAGTACTGCGGTTGTCACCTCGGTTTTTCGTAAATGATTAAGGGTGGATTTAGGCGGATAAATGTTGTGTTTGTTAATTGGACAGGGATGTGTCGGCAGGACTTTAGGTTGAGAAGTGGGGAAACTGTCAAAGAAATTCCTTTTGGCATTGTCTACGGTCATCCATGACGTGATTTATAAGGGTAGTCCGCTGGTCACTTCGATGGGACCGTCGCACGTGTTGTCGATCTGTCGGGGTTAAAGATTCGCATGCGTTTTTTGCTTGTTATATTGACCTTTACAGCTATATCGCCTAAACCGCTGGAGGTATGGTGAGGTACGGTAACATTTTATAATTCGGGATTAATATTCTTATAACAATGGATATAAGGTATTCTTTCATATTTTGCAACTACAAATTTATGACCCGAATGGGCAGGGAGACGATGATGCCTACGGGCCTAGCGACGAATGTCCCTTTAAATTTCGTTTGTCGAGGCACGCACACGATTATGTTCTGTCTCATCGACACGGTCGGGTGAACTATAGTATGTAGTAGGCTTTTGTCTATACGTATAACTCCACACAATCAAATTTTGCAAAAACTTTAACAGCTTATAACTCAATAAATATTTGTTTGCGGCATGTGGCTGCATCCAAACTTTTTCTCTTCTGGATGAGTGGAAGGTGTTGATGTAAAAAATTATTTAAATAAAAAAAATTTTTAATATACCACGTTTTTAAGACGGACTAGAAAGTATAAAATAATGTTTCCCAGCCTCATATGCAGATTCCTAATCCCATACAGATAGGGTAAACTGTACTATTGCTGGCACTGCTTTAGTTATTGGCACTTTTGATTTAAACGGCAAATATTAAGGATTTCTGGTATAGAAAATCATTTTATATCGCTTCTTATTTATACTTCCAAGTACGTTGTAAGTTTTCATAACAGAGTTCCACATATGACTGTTAATAACGCTGATACATCCAGTAAGACCGACGGATGACCACAGTGCAGTGTAGTGTTTTATTAAAATTTTCGTTATGAGTAAGTATACTTTATCGCTTTATAACTTAGCTTCGGACTGTACTACAGATGTAATAAGTGCGTATATGTTTAATTATAAAATAAGTAGCCCGTTTAATTCTTACTTCTCCCTGTGCCAATGACTGTAGTATTTGTCTTACTATTATTATTCACTGAATATATTTTATAATAAAAGATTTATGACTCGTAAAACTGTTTGGTTTTGCTGAAAAATCTCTATTAGCTTATAATAATAGCAAGTTAAGCTCCTTTAAACATTTCAAAAGAAGATAAAAAGATTTTTAGTATGATTTTGGCTTAGGGTGCCAATCATTGTAGTTTACCCTAGCCCTGAAAATTTGTGATTGTGAATTTTTAATAGTTATGAAAATACTTGTAAGATTTAAAACGAAAAACGTACACACATTCTTTTCTATTTTATATATATATATATATATATATATATATATATATATATTTATATATATATATCTAAATATAAAATATAAACTTTAAATATAAACTTTACATGGTTTAAAGCAGTAAATCTCTCTCTCTCTCTCTCTCTCTCTCTCTCTCTCTCTCTCTCTATATATATATATATATATATATATATATATATATATATATATATACCATATACATTACAAACATTATATACTATACAATAGTAAATTTATGCTCGAATGCATGTAAGGAATTATTCTTTCTATTCTCTTCCCAAATGGTCTCAAATTTTGTATGCATCGTTTTTCATGGAACGGAACAAGTTCAGGAGGCGGTTCAAAAATAAAGTCCACCCTATTCCACAGTTGTACCAACGCACACACAGCAAAGACGATCATAGGAAATACAATGTATGGAAACGAGTTCCGTTTTTGTACTTGATAAGTTCGAGTCTTATCTAATTACTAGACTGCGGATCTTTATGCAAAATAAAAATTGTCTGCATCGATTGCAAGAAATAAAACTAAACTATATGTCATTTTTTCCTTTAATGATTTTAATAGAGGACAAATCATATATTGACATGTTCAATTTTAAAAATTTCCCAACAATTTTGAATTTCATCTACTCAATTCTGCTATAAATGCATAAAGATCCGCAGTGTACTAATTACACTCGGTATGAAAGAGTGCCAGGCGAAATGAAATGGTGAACCGTGGGTTGACCCTAAAAGGTGCATCTTCGGCGTACCGATCCGAACATTCATTCGAACAAGTGGAACACGTGCGTATGTATTTACATATCTGAAACAATTTAGCTGGCTCTTCGACCGCAACTTTCGCGACACACGGCGCGTCTCCACCGCGGGAAATTTTTAATTGGCTGCGATCGGTGTTGCGGTAACGCCTCCGGCGGCGCCAGAGCTGGCGCGAAGGCAATCAACGATGTTCATTGTTGCGGGGACTCGTCGCGTTGTTCTCGATCGCAGATAACAGGCGGCGTGTACTGTAATCTCGCATGCTAATTCCGCGCGAAGGAAACATAGTGATGTGCGGGATATAAAAGCGATTTCAGATTCCTGATAAAATCGTTCCTCTCGCATTCATGGGGCACTTTCTCGAGCGAAACCGTAGACCGGATCGGAAAAAAACATTTTTTTCAATTACAAATAACGCTGTTTACTGTAGAAAAAAATGGGGATGAAGAATTAAACAGAATCATCAAAACATCGCGAAGAAGAGAATACATTTTTCGGATGTCGACCGTATATTTTAAAATGTTCAACTTTGAAAGTTCCGTAGAATTACAATCTGCATTTAATTTGATTAATTCTTCCATTCTTGAGGTCAGTGGGTATTCGAGAAACAATACAATAAATTATAAAATGTGGCTAAAATCTACGATCGAGCCCACTGTGCGGCGCGGAGGAGAGGCTGTTGTCTCGAGTCAAGTCGGTGGCTCGCACTCGAATACTTGCTCCCCGATTGCGCCTTCTATTATATTTATCGGGTCAGACTGTATCGATCGCGTGGTTATCGAAGGCGTGGCTCCGTAGATACGCGGCGGATGCGGGATGCGAGTGAAAGTCCATCGAATCGGAGACGAATCGAGCGGGGTGTCCGCGGGCGGAAACAGAATTGGTCCTCTTCCCTCACTTCCGTGACGGATGATCGCCCCAAACAGTGCCGCTTTTTTCACGGGGCTGAAATCGAGATCGTTCGATCTCCCGGGATCGCGTGTCGGGCCAGAGAGACTCGAAGCCACGAGCGTCGCGACGATAACTGCTCGCTGTCGCGCGAACGTGGGCCGGAGCTTTCTCGTTTAGGGATCCGCCGCGTCTGGATCTGTCTCTGTTTTCAGTGACTGGAAATCTTGTTGTTGGTTCTGTTCAGAGGTGTCTGGAGGTCTGCTTTGATACGAGCCGACATATTCTAGTCTCTCTCTCTCTCTCTCTCTCTCTCTCTCTCTCTCTCTCTCTCTCTCTCTCTCTCTCTCTCTCTCTCTCTCTTGCAATTTCGCATTCTTACCGATACGAAAAAATTGTTTAAAATTGTTATGTTTATATCTTCTGTGGCTAATGTACTGTTTATACCTACATTTACTGTACATTTAATGTACATATAATGTACATTTACAATGCAACATACAATACATATACAGGGTACTAACCCTTTGCCCTACGATTTATTTTTCGGTTTCAATGATTAGAACTTTTTTGTAGATCGTAATTTCCTAAGAACGCTATAAAACTTATATCTATTGTATGTAGGGTTGCCAGAAATGTTTTTTCCAAATATAGAAGAAGTAGTGAAAACTGCAATTATGTATGCATGGTGAGTCCGCAGAAACAGAACACCTAAATATCTCCGTTACTTTTCGTTGTACAAAAAAACTTCTTCGAACAAAGTTACACTGTTTGAAGGGCCACATGTAACGTTGCAAGGGAAAAAATTTTTAAGGTCATTTTTTACAAGATTTCAAGGTCATCGATAGTTTTTTAAATAGAGTGAGGTATTTTTTAATACATCAATCGATGCAGCTGGACATTCGTTATAAAGTATTAACCTATCTATGTCGAATTAAATAACTGTAAAACACCATTAATGTCGTAGTAAAATGTTACACAAGTAAGTAAACGCTAACGTCTTAGTACGACAGTAATGGTGTTTTAGAGTTATTTAAATCGAAATATCTCGTGAACTACTAACTTTTCGACATACATAGGTTAGTACTTATTTATAACGAATGTCCAGCTGCATCGATTGATGTATTAAAAAATTCCTCATTCCATTTAAAAAAATATCGATGACCTTGAAATCTTGTAAAAAAATGACCTTGAAAATTTTTTCCTTCACACCGTTCCATGTGGCCCTTCAAACAGTGTAACTTTGTCCTAAGAAGTTTTTTTGTACAACGAAAAGTAACGGAGATATTTAGGTGTTCTGTTTCTGCGGACTCACCCTGTATATGAGATAGGCTCAAAATATAGGAGTTCAAGTAAAAGAGGTACACAGCACATTTTAAACTTTTTTATGCAAACAAAGATTTTTGAAAATTCCTATAGGTACGTAAAGATCAAGTTCAAATATAGAAGACTCATATCAAATATAGAAGATCTGGCAACCCTAATTGTATGCCTGTATGTTCTCCAATCGCTGTACATTAACAAAAGCAGAATAGAATTTGATTTCGGTTGTAGGAAATTATTGACATACATTTTTATTCGAATCTATTCAGAATCTTCATCACGAGCCAGTCACCAAGAGGTTAATGTACCACCCCAGATTCAACTAGATATTCATTTTCATCGAACGACTATTTTCAAGAACAGTTAAGAAACAACTGTTGTTTTGGACCTCCGTGTATATCTGTGTTCGATCCCTGCTCCGTTTCCCTTTCGTGTTCCATCCGACCGGCACGTGACTATGGGTGGATCTATGATCCCACCCGCGGCACCGCGGACCTGTTTGTCTCGCGGCGAGGAGAACGCTAGCCGACCAGATCTAGGCGTTTTACAAGCTGCTTCCAACGAACCGGTGCGCCTGCCTTCGGCCAGGTATCTACATATAAGAGCAGAGAAATGTTAAACTAGTTTCCGCGATTTTTCAGCCGGCCGGGTATAAAGGAGAAATTCAATGTCGGCTGATACATCATTAGACGTCGCGCCGGCGTGTCGGTTCGATCTGCTCGATCAACGGTGAACGGTGGACAAGAGTCGCGAATGAGACAGTAAGGAGAAACGGACTCGTAGATCCGTGGACACGTATTTAGAGTCAGAGCTGAGCGACGCTACGCCGCGGCTGATTGATATGGCGATGCTGGTTGGTATTTATTCCATACAACTGATAAGCTCCGCGGTCGATAACGTTCCGCCTCGATTCAGTATTAAATGGAGTCGTTCGCCGGTGCTCTACTTTGGTATCATTCTTTCAACATAAACAATAAGTTTAAAAACATAAAAATCACATCATAGTAATTACAACTGACAAAATTTGAAATATTTTTCCTACTAACTTATTAAACTACGTTTTGTAGAGAAAAAGTGTCCAGATACTTTTCAGCGGTAGTATTTTTAAAATTGTTTCCATTGTTGCAGGCGCTGGTCCTTTTGCTGCCCTCGATTCTCGCCCAAGGAAATGGGAAAGGCAGCGATCCCAACGACGAACCCTTCCTTCCTATATTCCCGGTGTATCCGTACAACCCCAAGCTGATCAAGAGAGGAACCGACAGGGACACCATCACGCAATTGTCTCCGGAGCTCTACGCTCCGAAGCTAGACGCTAAGGACTCGTACAGCTCCAGTTACAACACGAATTATCCCCGAGATCCTTACTATCCTAGCTATAATCCTTACCCGAAAGCTTCTACTTCATCGGGCTACTCGTATTACGGTTCTCTTCCGTACGCGTACCCAAGTCCAGCGTACAGTGGATACAATTCGTACTCGACACCATATCCCATGCCACCTTCCTACTCAGGGATGCCCTACTCTGGATCCTACCCTAATTACTACTATCAACCGCCTTACTATTACCCGAACTACTATTCCCAACCCATGTACGCTCCGCCTCCGCTGCCACCGCCTGGATCAGACTACCCCAGTGACCCTAATTCCGATCAGGACAGCGAGAAGAGCAGCAGGAAGAAGCCAAGCGGCGACAAGAGGTACAAGAACAACAACGAGGAGCAAGAGTCTACGAACAGCCAATACGTCGACGGAGCAAATTATATTTCAGCGAATTCGAAGGATCTGGATAGTCAACCTAGCACCTACAAGTCTAGCAGTCCGCAGAATCAATTGGAACAGGTGACTGACATTCACATCAAAGGTATTCAGCTTCCTGCGCCAAAGACTACATACAGGGTGATCAGCGTCGCAGGACAACCGGTGGGTCCAGACTATCCTCTGCCAGCTCCTTACGTCAAAGCGCAACAGCTGGAGGATTTGATGAGTCAGACCTGGGCGAAAGTGTTGGCCCAGAACTTGCAATCGGTCGCACAATATACGAACGACGGGAGCAAGAACAACGAGAGAGGGCAGAGAACGAACCAGAACGATCAGAACAAGGATTCGCAGCGGCACGTGTCGGTCCCGAACGTCATCGCCAAGGCTGGCCTGGCTTACGTCGTGAACCCGAACATCCTCGGCAAGTTGAACATCGCCAACGCTGCCAGTCAAATTAGCCAGACGCCGACGACCCATCTGAAGAATATCCTTTATCCGCCGGCCATCGCCGGGGTTTATTCCGCGGTCGAAAAGCCCGCGAAGGATCAAGCGGATTCGAACGAATACGAGAACTACGAGAGCTCGCCGTCCCAGGGATCGCAGGATTACGACAGCTCCGCGAGCCAGAACGAGAAGCAGCAGAATTACGAGGGCGAGCAGTCTTATCAGAATCAGAACTTCGTGACGGTGCAAACGCCTCAAGGATACGGCGGCTACCAATACACGGGGAGCTACCCTTCGCAGGCGTCGAGTCAGCAACAGTCGCAGTACAAGAACAACCTGGACGACGTGAACTTCGGCAGCAAAACGAAGAAAGGATAAACACGGTAAATAAGAGGAGGACTCCTTCGTTGTTATGGAGATGTGTTGCTACTTCGTCGCTGGTAGGGAATCCAAGACGCGAGGACATATCAGAGACACTTCCAGAAGAAAATCAACTTTCACACGGTGGTGCCCCGCGGTTCCCGATCATAGTCGAAGGGCCGGATCTCTAATTATATTTATAATTGTTTCCTGTAGTTTCTACTCCTTTTTTGTTACGATTGCACGCCGCCCGTCTATGGTCGCAGGAGGGGAAACTGGTTCGAGGACGGTTTCAGCGAAATTGCGAGAAACGTGAACTCCTTAGGTTAAACCGGCTACTAATAATACTTTCGCTCCTGTTGGCTGTTCTGTTTTTTTTTTGTTGTTTTTGTTTTCTCCGAAAGAGCGGGGAAGAATCTACCTGAACTTTCTCACCTACGACCCAAGGTGACACCGATATATACGAGGCTTCCGCATGCAAATATTGTACTCGGTTTGCAGTCACTAGCTAATAAACGATCGTTGTTGGTTCTTTTCGTGATGCCTGGATTCCTTTCTCCTTTTCCACGATTTGCATGCAATTCGAAATCGTCCGGCGAGGTGGGGGAATCGCGAACGAGAGACGATCGTTGGGCTGGGGCATGATTCGACGGGGATCGAGATCCTGATCGGGAAAAATCGAAGCTCCCTCGGGAGAAGGGGCAAAGAGAAGTGTGACGGTTGTGCCCGGGGCGGACGCGGAAAGACGAGAGCAACGATCGCGGAACGAAAGCAACGTGGATCCGGATCAAGGCAACGTCCGGCCGCCGATCGTTTGGGCGCGGTGATGGAAAGGGGAAGTGCGATCCGTGGATCGGCGTCAGGTGAGAGAGAGAGTGGAGTGCTCGTTTTATTTTTCCCGCTGCCCCGGTCGCTGCCGCCGATGCTCGAAAATAAAATCAGCTGAACCGAGCCTCTTACTTTCTCGCAGCCGGGCACGATTTCGATCTGCGGACGTACACGGTGACCTGAAAGCTTCGTTACATTCCGGTTCAACGCATCGTTGAAGCCGGGCTTCTTCCTCGAACTTCCGCAAACTCCGACCGATCGTCCACTCTTATCCCGCTTTCAGGGGAACGCTTTGAGATTCCGTTTTCGATACTTTCTATACCGCGATCGTCGCCGATCTGCTCCGCATCGGCTTCCTTTCTCGAGGGAAATTTGATTTCTCTTTCCGTCGCTCTCTGGCTCTTTTCATCTGCTCGCAGGAATTTTCCATGTCGGCCGCACCTTCAGTGGCCGCTCCGCTGTCAGAAAACCGACACCACCGATCCCGTTATAACCAGTTTAACAGAACGTTCTCGCACGGTTTAGAGCATCACTGTGTCTTAACCCTTACCGCTCGAGTGCTGACCCAAGATATTGTGAACATTTGTAAATAGGTTGGTATCTCATTAATTGCTAAACATTTAAGTGTTGTATGAGGTGTCATATCAATTTCATATCTATGAAGAGACAAAAATCATATAGAATAGAATTATTCTAGGTCACAAGAAATTAACTCCTCTGTAGTCAACCAACAATTTGTTAATATTCCTCTGATAAATATGTCCAATCTTTAATCGCTAACATATTAATGTATAGTATATAATGTGTATATAAACCCGGAACGTTTTAAATAATTACATTTTGGTTGACTACAAGGGTTTACCCTTGCCGTATCATTTTCTTTACAGTTAGTGATTAAAACGTCTTTATCCCGGAAAATGTCGCAGCAGAGACAATTTATATTTTTTGTACGGCTACATTTATTTCAATGCTTAAATATTAAATACAAACGAATCAAATGTTATTTCATCCGAAAAGAAACGCATAACATTCATATTTAAAATCTTTGTTTAAAATCTTCATGACGAGCGCGACTCGTTAAAATGCGGCAAGGGGTTAATTGATAGCAACCTTGTTTGTCCGCGTCGCTTTCCCTTCTTGGGACCTACGGCGACGAGAAGCCATTGTCGGGCCGTTTCGAAGCCCGTGTTTTCTTACATGATCGGGTTTTGTTTTACGAACACCACGACGACCTTCTAACTCGGTCGACGAACCGGAACCCGAGAAAGCGATCGGAAGAAAGGCGGGGATCAGCCCGTGTGCCTTCGTTCTTGACAGCTCTGACGAAATCCCGGTCGAGACGGACCCAAAGGCCCGCCTAGGGTCCGCCGCTTTTTTTTCCCTTGCGAATATTGCCGCCGTTGCACGGCCGAGTCACTTTCTCGAGTTAATTGAAGGCAATTCGACCCGTGGGTAACGGCGACGCGATCATCGTTTTATAAATCCGTCCTGTCCACGCCCGGGATGCGGATAGAAAGTGTTTCTTTTTTTCTTCCTATCCGTTCTAGAACGCGCGCGTGTGTGTAGGCTAGAAGAAAGGGTTCGCGGAAACGTGCGATTCAATGGCGATTCCGATCGACGCCATCGGGAGAAGGGAGTCTACAAAGAGATTGATGGACACCGCGAAATCCCCTTTACTTCCGCTTTACTAGCCGCAGTCGCATTTTTTGCACGAGTGAAAAGTTATCCTCCGTTTTTCCCGACTTGGAATTTCGCGCGAGCGTCTCCTATACTTTGAATTACCTTCTTGCTGCGAGAGGATAATATTAGACTGCGGAATTTTCTGTCCGAGAGGAACGATCTCTTTTAAATATTGTACCTTTCAGTATTTAGCAATGTTCTGTAGAGAACTATTTAATGTGCTATTGAGTAGTTTTAACAAAATTCATGATAACAAAAAAGAAACAACATCATTAAGAATTTAATTCGCTTAACGTTTTTGAATGGAGCAGTCTTCGTATCGCCGAGTCTCTATTAAAATGCGATTATTATTAAGCAGTGCAAGTTGAGAAGTAAAATAAGATCATTCTATCCATTATTAGCTCACTTAAATATTTCATTGGACAAATCTTCCTCCCTCTCAGATTCGATGAAAATGCGATGGGAAAATGTAGCTTTATGTGCAGCGATCCAATAATGGAATCGTAAGTTAAGAAGTTTACTTGGTACTTCTGCTAAGTATGCCAATTTTATTCGGCTCAGCGATATTGAATCGAATAATACGCGGAATGAAAACTTGAGAATCATTATAGCTGTGATTATTAAGTCTTTCGCTTGCTCTCTTTCTCTCTGGCTCTCTTTCTCTCTATCCTCGAATATATTGATCCCTCTTTTCACTTGTTTGGAAGAAGTGTCCTCGTAGCTCGTCCGCCCTCTTTCATTCCTCCCCGAGACAGAGAGTCTGTTATTCTGATTCGAACATTGATAGACTTCGTGAAAGCTTCTGGAAATCGGTGCTGGCGAAACAATTTATTTATTCGTGTTTTCACAAATCAGACAGTTTGCACAACTGTTTCTGTTGGATACGGTCTTTAAGGCGCACTTTGAAATTTTCAAGTGGCACACTTTCCGAAATCTTCACAATGCCATTAAGATTTGAAATTGTTCTTTGCTCAAGCTTGTTCCTTCCTCGAATGAAAGGAACTTTCGTTATTCTCACTTAAAATTTTTGCGACAACGGACGTTCGAACTTAGTTAAACAATTATACAAATAAATGTCTTTTTAAGGATGTTCTGGAGGTACGATGGGAGACAAAAGTACAAGAAATACGAAATCCATCTATATATTGGCAATGAAAGTTGCGCATTAAAAAAATAGATTAATTTAAGAAGCTTTCGTTTAATTAGTGAATTTCATGTTATATTTATTTTTTAATCAAATTGTCTTCATATTATAAAAAATTGTAAGTGACTTTTGCGAATAATTGTACCCTCTGATTGTAGCTATATTCAGTAGTCTACACAGTTGTCGCGTTTCCATGCTAGTGAGAAGGACAACACGATAAATTTGACGTTTTGTAACAGTTTATAATTTTTTGCTCTGTAACTGTTTAGTGAATCCTAATAAAATTGAACATAATTAATTACATAATTTTTACTATATATAAAAAGAAATGGAGTTTCTAGTTGCGTTTTCTCAAGGTTTAAATAGGGTTTGAAGTGGAATTTTATGAATTCTCCATAAGAAGACGTGTTACAATGTGCAAACTTTAAGTTGCTATAATTCTTAAACGGTGCAGTGAGTCGAACTCAAATGAAGAATTGTTTTCGATCGTAATATTCTTAAATTAATAAGAAAATTGTTTCGGCGCACAGGTTCGATCAATTATTATATTTTTTATAATTATAATAATTGATCGAACCTGTGCGCCGATAACAATTTTCTTATTAATCGAACTCAAACTTTGGTAATTGAATTAATCTAGTAAGAATTATATCTTATCAAATTTTCAAAAATTTTGTTGCGTTTTTATATACCTCCAGACCATCCTTAATCTACTGTACAACGATTAGCCTCAGTCTGTCTGTGTTGTGCGATGTATTTGACATAAATACATAAATAAATGTGTAGAACAAAAATGGGTGGACTGTTATCCGAGGATCTTCTAGATCTCTTAGCGTACGAGAGATAAAGTTTGACTTTCGTGTGATCTCTCAATTACGAACACTTGTGAAACCGAGATAACAAAAATTTTGCTGCAATTAACGCAAGTGCAAAGAATTACGAAGAAAATTCGAACGAATTAGCTCGATATCCCCAGTTAGAAGGTTCGGCAGTTTAATTTATTTAAGTGATAGTAATGCTAGTACCGTTCGATAGAAATTGAGGCAAAGTAGGCGAGCTTTTCGTAGCTCAACAGTAATAAAACTTGGTAAATTCGAAATGCAATCGAAAGAAGCGCATACAGACACAGGCCAAAGGACTGTGTCGCGTTCAACTGTTCCGAATGACCTAGTAACTGGGTTCCGCCTAGAAGTGCATACGGTTTATAAGACCCTATTGAGCTTTGACCCAGCCATGTACCTACAGAGAAAGAAATAAAGCTGGCTTATATACCTTCACGGAAGCATGTTCCGCGTTACAGGATGAGGCACTTCTCATCGACTGATTCTCCGCCGCTGTTTCATTAAAAATTCCTGCTTAACGGTAACCTTATTCGATGCACTCGCAAGTGTACATTTTCCGTTCGAATTACAGGGGTTTCGAGGATTTTCTCGAACAGTCGAGATGCAATAACGAGACGACGCGACGCCACAATGCCGCATTTACGTGGGGATTCCGAACAAAAATCGAAAAATATCAATTATTACTTCAAATATCTTCAACGCTTATTTCAGTGTCCAACGGCGACGTTTAAATAATGTGCTGAAATTCAATAAAAAGTACATCTTTGGCAAACGTTTCACATCTTCTCAGTTTGCAGCAGATATTTCTTCATAGAAATCAAGCAAAACTATAGAGTGCTTCGGACCGTTTTCTTTTAAATTACTTTTAAATTAATAATCATATCAGAAGCTCGATTTTTGTCCGCAGCATTACACATACCCTATGATTTCCCACGCTAAAAACGTGTTCTAAGTGTAATCATTGCTTGGTTTGAAATCGCTGAACGATTCGATGAGGCGTCCTGTGCATCGAGGTCCGGACGGAAGCTGTCGGGCGCAGGCCGGCAACGAATTCACTTCATTAGCAGACTAATGAACCGATTAACCGACCGAATAATTAGAACGACTTTGTACTGGAAAACTTGGAGCGATTTAGACGGAGATTATCGGCTGCCGGTGGGCTGCGACAGCTATTTAACGCGTCGTCTTCCATTGGAAATGCATTTGCCATGCATCACTCCGCGCTGGGACCTGAAAATGCTTAGTTAATGATTCGTTTCCGAGCAACCGGGTAGCATATCCGCGTTTCCATCGACTTTTCTTCACCGGTTCTCACGGCCGAGCTAGTTGCTCGTTTTTCTCGTCCGAACCGATCGTCCGGTTTTCATGCTGGCGATCGTGAGAAATGCTTATCGCGGCGAGGTAGGTAGATTAGCAATTAGAAGACCGACGCGAGAAATTGATTCCGTGTAGTATCGTGATTCGATGGAGAACTTAGGTAACGCGTTACAGTCTGATGAAACAGCATTGTTCGCGTCGGCGAGAACACGCCTCTCGCGGTGATAGTCTAAACTGTTTAAAACGAATGTGAAAACACGGCAAGCTAGACGTTTTTCAGAGCAAGAAAGGGATGAGACGCGTGGTCCGTTCACTTTTAGCATTATTGGTCAGTTGGTTTCTTTAGTGCATGGTCCACGAGACCCATATTACGCGCAGTGATCCACAGGTGAAGTGTGTGCCCCGTCAGGGGATGCTACTGGTAGGGGCAAAAGCTATATAAGAGAAGGTGAATCTACTTTGGTTTTGTAGTAGAGCTAGGATCTATCCGTCGCGATCGTACTTTTTCACAGTAGAGCGATATGGTACGTATGCTTTCTCGAGTATCACACGGAAATCTTATTTCACGCTTCGAGTGCCCGGTCAATATCCATAAAAATAGTCGGGATACGAGCACACGGATGAATCAAATATCAGACGCTCAATATCACATCTCCTTTAGATTTTACGTCGCCTTAAAAGCATCTCCCTCGAACGTTAAATATGCAAAAATGTCTCCGACTTCTCTCAGTGAAATTCAACGGCTAATTTGACCACATTGAAGTCGCCGTTATTTGTGCCCATAATTATGAAAGTGGTCCAAGTCAAAATTGAAAAAAAGATAAGTTTATTAAATTAATGCAATTTTTACGATACTGTGAAAATGGAATTCATTGTGAAAGTGGAATTCATTTAGTGTTGGTATCCTTTTCCTTTAAATATCTCGAAACAAAAAATATAATATTATTCATATTAATATTCATTCGCTTACAGTCAATTTATTTTATTAATCTACTAAATAAAAGTCTGTTTTAGACGTTGGTTACAGTAAAAATAATATGTTTCATATTAAATCAAGCAATATTTTATATTATGGTATCCGCCATAACATCTTTTCCGTTATCTGCGATAAAATCGTCGTAAAAGGTAGCAAGAAACGACAGTCGATTATCCAAAGAGCGAGAGAGAAAGAACAAATTTCGTATCGTTTTGTAACAAGTTCCACTTAAGGTCCAGCTCGGTCTTCTCGAGCACCCTATATTTCCGGCACGTTGCACCGAAAATTCGCCGGGGATGAGGAAGAGAAACTTTTACTTTTGCATCGATGATGCGATACACCTGGTCAGCATGGGGGGAGGGAGAGGGGCGATGCGTGGCGGAGTGTATAAAAGACTGGTCCATGCCGGATGTTTGACCCAGAACTTCACGAGCAGTGAAAGTGTATCCCGATGCAAGTTCATTTTTTCCCAGTTGTCGCAATGGTTAAGGAACATGCATACGATCGATCGAGTTTAACGAAATAATAATCGCGATTGAATGACATAATATATATATACATAATATATATATAGCGGCGTCGTTGATCCACATTCGTGACGATCTTTATTTTGTAGAGGCTGTATCTGATACTGGGCCTGCTGTACGTCTGCGTGAACGCGGAGAAGAAGATCAATTTGGAGGACATAGAGAGGGACAATTTAAGGGCGGAAGGGATATCGAAGACCGGAGTTGCTCGGCCAGAAGGAACGAACTACTTGACGAAGCCCGAGATTAGTCAGCAACAGTACCAACTATCGAGCCAATACAACAGGCCGCCTAATGTACCTGTTGCGTACATCACGCCTCCGGCAGGTCAAAATGTAAAGCGATACGATTTACAATATCCCCTCGGGGTACCTCAAACTCTATCATCGAGCGTGCATCTTTCCACAGATCCAGGAGACCTATGTTCAACCTAGCAAATATGTTCCCAAGGAGCAGGTCTACCAACAACAGAACACCGTCTTGCAGGAACAACCTCCTCAATATTACACCGATTATCAACAACCTCCACCACCTCCCAGAGAAGTCGCGCCGAACTACTACGAATCGCAACAGCTCACCTACCAACCGGAAGTGGTAGTTGGTAATCAGATGCAGGCCGTACAGCAGAAGGCAGCTTCAGCGAAGTACGCGAAAACTGGGAACAAAGGTAATGTATGGTTTTACGCGTTTATGAGAGGAATGAGTAGGTGTAATTTGAGACGGTAAAAATCTTCGATGAATTTAATCGCACTCCACTTTCTGCGTAATTGGTTGTTCAAAAGTATTCAATGAGATAATTACTACTTACAGTGGGTGTACAAAGTATTCTTATAGCTTTTAAAAACTAATAACTTTTTTATAATTGTACCGAACGACCTGATTTTTTATAATCAATTAGAAGCATTGGTTTACGAAATAATATGCAAAAAAGAGTTTCCAAAAATTATAATTTGCAAGGTTACATGCAAAAATAGAAAAGGGATTTTTTCAACTTTTTTATTTGGGCCCTTAATGAAAATTCAAAACATATGTTTTGTAGATCTATGTTAGTTATACACATGCTGATAATTTCATCGATATCGGTTGACGCAGGAAAAAACGACACGAAAGATGTACGATTCTGTGGATTTTAAGCAGAAATTGATCAAAAGTTGTGTAAAACTACGGTTTTCGACATTTTTAACCGTTTATAGATCGTGTATGTTAATCGATTTCGATGAATTTTCACGATTCTGTGGATTTTAAGCAGAAATTGATCAAAAGTTGTGTAAAACTACGGTTTTCGACATTTTTAACCGCTTATAGATCGTGTATGTTAATCGATTTCGATGAATTTTCAAAATGTATAACTGGTGTCTAAATAAAAAAGTTTTAAAAAATCCCTTTTTCATTGTTGCATGTAGCCTTGTAAATTATAATTTTTGGAAAATTTTCTTTGCATATCATTTCGTAAACCAATGATTGATTATAAAAAATCAGATTGTCTGGTACAATTATAAAATGGTTATTAGTTTTTAAAAGGTGTACGAATACTTTGTACACCCATTGTAAATATATTTACATACAGTGGGTGTACAAAGTATTCGTACACTTTTTAAAGACTAATAACTTTTTTTATAATTGTACCGAACGACCTGATTTTTTATAATCAATTAGAAGTATTGGTTTACGAAATGATATGCAGAAAAGATTTTTCAAAAATTACGATTTACAAGATTACATGCAAAAATAAAAAAGGAATTTTTTAAAACTTTTTTAATTTGGGTCCTTAATGAAAATTTAAAATATATCTGTTGTAGATCTATGTTAATTGTACACATGCTGAAAATTTCATCGAAATCGATTAACATGCACACCAGCTACAAGCGGCTAAAAATGGTGAAAATCGTAGTTTTACACGACTTTTGAACAGTTTGTGCTTAAAACCCACAGAATCGTATATCTTCCGATGCGTGTCGTTTTTTCCTGCGTCAATCGATTTCGAGGAAATTTTCAGTATGTGTATAAGGATCATACATCTACAAATCATATATTTTAAAATTCCATTAAGGGGCCAAATAAAAAAGTTTTAAAAAATGCATTTTTTATTTTAGCATGTAACCTTGTAAATTATAATTTTTGGAAACTCTTTTTTGCATATCATTTCGTAAACCAATGTTTTTAATTGATTATAAAAATCAGGTCGTTTGGTACAATTATAAAAAAAGTTATTAGTTTTTAAAAAGTGTACGAATACTTTGTACACCCACTGTAAATATTTGCTAGTGGCGTCGATGGCTTTGTTTATCCTTGAAACACTGAATTTAAAGTTTTGAGATTGTAAACAATATACGAGTACATAATTAAAACATAAGAACACTGTTAAATTAGACTGCGGAAATTTTCAAGAAATGCTGGAGTATTAAATTCTACAGACTTTAGTACGATTTTTATTTATTCTGGTTATTTATTCTTTTATTTATCTATTCTAACAATTGAAAATTGCAGAAACATTCGCAGTCTAGTTATAATATTTTCGATAAAACAGACGCTACTGAAATAGTATTATTTAGACAGTCTAAAAGAGAAAAATAGTATATCTTTAGAAACTGAGAAAATCGATTAGGGCAGTCGAGCAGAAGCTCAGAATACGAAAAGTTAGTAACAGTAAAAGATAGAGGAGTATTTTCAGAGCAGGGAAACCTAGTTTCACGAGAATGGTTTCCTCTAGCCGACGGAACTGTGCTATATCTCTGTTATATGATTTCAGAAACAGTATACGTCGACATTCCCATGATGCACTTGCTGACCTATTACCCAAACTTGGAAGTAAATCCTGGTAAAACCAGAGGTCTGCTGTTGCCCCAATTGACTCCGGCTGGGTCGGAGCAGATATCTATTCCTCTTTATACCACGACGCTAAGCCAGAAACCGATTGTTCCAGTGAAGCCAACTTATCAGATCCAGTATACTACGAAACACAATGCTGGCGCTCCGACCACTTTCACTACCAAGGTTAGCGTAAAAACTAATGATCTGTTTTACTACAATGCTTTAAACTCGAAATGTTATATCGCGCCTTCCTGAGCCTGTTCCGCGTTGCCCTAATTCACACAGAAAGAAGCCCGACAGCATACTCTTGTTAAACAGGCCTCTAACCCCTTCAGCCATACACGTACAGTTCATTAAACAAGATTTATTCGCTCCACTTTTGAATATTTATAAACTTGCTGTTACACGAATATTTTTCACTCTTCATTATGATATAATCGTATCAAATTTATTTTAATAATGTTAATATTCTCTTCTGTATAAATATAAAATATATTTTTCTGCTCCAGTTTCGCTAATAAATCTTTAAAATATTCAAAGCTTTGTTCGTTCGTATCAAATATTCAAATAGCTTCGTTTCAACTAATAAACGAGCGTTTATTAAATATTCAAGCATTCGTTCGTTTGCATTAAATATTTGAAGTTCCAACTTTCGCCTCTGATTCTCGATGCATTCATACGTAACCTACTACTTCATTTTATGTAATACGATATTAACGTAATTTTTAGTTCACCCGTTCGTACAGTTCAATGAAAGCTAAATTACTAATCGATGCATCGGATGCATTCCAACGTTAAGTAACATCGCGTGTGAACTACTCGATAGAAAAACTGCAAATCATTTTTCCAGTCCCAAAAGAGCATCTCTTACACATCTCCCGTTACTCCGAAGAAGTACACCAGTGCCCCGTTGGTAAACGTGGCAGCGTACGAGCAACCGGACCAATCATACGCCCAGGGAAGGCAACTCTTGTACACGCAAGCATACCTTACTCCAACCCAGCCGCAATACGTTTCCCAATTGGTCTACGCACAACCAACAACCGTTTATATGCACGCTACACCTGTGTACAGCGATATGTACACTCGCGCACCTACCTATGTGCAAGACAACACACTGCAAAGCAGCATTAAGTACAACGCAGCACCTGAACAATCCGAACCCGACGCACCGCTATCGGACGAACTGCCCAATCAGGTTCTGGCCCAGCAAACTAGCCAGAGTGTCTCTCAGAATTACGTCAAGGTTGGTATATCGTCGAATCGGAGGTCACGTTGCATTAGCCACAGATAATAAACTATTTCCACAGTTAGCAACTCAGGTTAGCTGGTTGCTTCACACGAATTTATATTTCTGTCGAGCGACCTGCCGAAAAGGTATATTTAGCTTCGTCGTTAGAGATCTTCAGGGTTGTAAAGTAGTTTAGGTAGATTGAGATCATAATTGGGACTGATCGAGCCGTTTGAGGCCTACAATTTATTGAAACAGAAAATATTGTATGAAATTGTTTAGGCTTTGAGAATGTTCACTTTTTGGAGCACCTACATCTGTTCGAATGTAATTAGTGTAAATTTTATGAATACTATCATTTCTTGTAATTATTGTCTAATGTCGAGCCAAATTGGAAATTCAGTTTTTTACCAATAGATAAAATCAAATAAAAATTTTCTGTCTGAATTTCAAACTGAAGTGATATTGAGTTAGTGATAGGTTGAAAATGATGTAACAGTATTTTAAAATGTTTGTTATGTTTTAAATGACACCTACTCATGTTTGTCATACATTTAAATATTGCATGAGGCGTTACATCAATTCCATCAGGGCCCGCTCTAGGTGGGAGGGGGGCAACCCGGACATTTGATCGGGGCGGAAAAATTTAGGGGCGCCATTTTGACTGTAACTGTCAGAAAAATATTGATGTGTTAAATACCCAATTAATAGAAAATTTGCTTTTATTAAAATTTACATAAAATGATTTGATTATTATTGAGGATAAAAAATATGTACCTTTATTGTCCGGGGCGCGAAAATTTAGGGGCGCCATTTTGGCTGTAACTGTGAGAAATATATTGATGTGTTAAACACTAGGGGTGTGCGAGAACCTGAAATATCGGGTCGGGTCGGGAACACGAAATTTTTTCGGGATCGGGACGGGTACCCGGAAATTTCGAGATTCTCGAATTTATCGGGATTCCCGAAAAAAATCGGGATTCCCGTAAATTTCGAGAACCCAGTAATCATTTATATTCGTTTTAATGAATACATCCATAGTTTCGGATTTTTTATTCTAGATGTTTTCGAGATTGAAAGAATGTTGTCCATCACGAATTCTTTTCAAGAGTGTCTTATGTCATATTCTCGAAATTTTCGGGAACCCGATTTCTTCGGGAATCTCGAAATTTTCGGGAACCCGACCCGACCCGACTCGGCTGTCGAGATTCCCGAAAATTTCGAGATTCCCAAAGAAATCGGGTTCCTGAAAATTTCGAGAATATGACATAAGACACTCTTGAAAAGAATTCGTGATGGACAACATTCTTTCAATCTCGAAAACATCTAGAATAAAAAATCAGAGAATATAAATGTATTCATTAAAACGAATATAAATGATTACTGGGTTCTCGAAATTTTCGGGAATCCCGATAAATTCGAGAATCTCGAAATTTTTGGGTACCCGTCCCGATCCCGAAAAAATTTCGTGTTCCCGTCCCGACCCGATATTTCGGGTTCTCGCACACCTCTATTAAATACCCAATAGAAAATTTGCTTTTATTAAAATGTAAATAAAATGATTTGATTCTAATTGAGGATAAAAAATATGTACCTTTATTTTAAAAAATATATATATATTCTTAAGGGGCGGCAATTTGTCTTTTTGTCCGGTGCGACGTAACCGCTGGAGCAGGCGCTGATTCCATATCCGTAAAATGACAAAAATCCTATACAATGGAATTATTCTAGGTCGGAAGAAATGTTCAATTTTCAAGTTAAAATATTTCCGACTGTAGAGATTTAAAAGTAAGGCCTTGCAGGCCAGCATCATACTTTAAAATGAAGTCTAATAAACCTGTACATCGTAATAGTATTTCCTGGTGAAAACGCTTCGCGACATTAGCATTCGAAAATTGGACATTGTACATGCAACGACCTGATACGAAGTAAAATAGGAAACTGGTTAGATTGCGAATGTTTAACGCAACAACGATACGCTACTTGTGATTGTAATTTCCAACTGCAAGCCCGTACGATTATTTACCAGGATCCGGAGGAGCCGAGCGAGAACTTGGTGCCACCCCAATTATCCGCGCAGGAATTCAAATCCGGCGTGACGTCGTTGCTGCCTGTTCCCTCGCAGGAGGACGAGTCCGTTCCGGTCCAAAATCACGTAGGTCCCTCTCAAGAACCAAGATCCCTGCTCGATTCGTACGTTCCGAGCAAATTAATTGCGGCCCAGGATTCAGCGAGGTGAGCGATTACCACGTAAAAGTGGAACGGCCGAAGCTGCTTCTTTCACCTACCTAACGCAGACCATTTGTTACAGATACGAGGAGAGGCCGATCAAATTGGAGAGCGGCTTCCTTCCGTCGAAAGAGAATTTCCTGTACAAAAATCTGAAGACCGAGTCAAGTTAATTCTTCGTCGCACGACGAACCTAACGATAGCAAACGTCGAGCAGAAATGGTCAGTAGAGGGTGTCGCGTTTTTCACGAATCTCGGCATCGAAAATGGCTGCTGGTGACACGGAGGACAGCTGACTGACGAGGAGGAGGAGGAGGAGGAGGACGCGCGCGCGATCGTATCTAGTCTTTCATCGAGGACCGTCGAACGACAAGCGTGAACGACATGTGTCTCGCCTAACTTTGTTGTTCTCTCCAGTTCTTCTTTTCTTTATTTTTTTATATATACATGTGTAGTAGCCGCAACGATTCTTTTTATTAAATAAAATGAAACAATACGAAAGCCCAGTGGTTCTTCCTTGACTCGAATCGCGTTACGCCGAGTAATTGGTTCGATCGCGGTTGAGATTCCTTGAGCAATTAGTGGAGGAGAAATCTGATCCTTGGCCTGAATAGAAGCGTGAATTTCTTTTCATCTATAACCGTGTAACTGAAACAACGTTTCCAGCTAATCTCGAAATTCGCCGCTCCCCTCGCTAGAGAAGACAGCGTTGCCTCGAAAAATCTTACCTCTTTCCTCCAATCTCTCTTATCTACGACGAGCGCTATTGAAAACTCGCCAGCGAAATTAGGCGACCGAAAATTCGATTGGCCGAGCCTCTGCGCTGCGGTGGCTTTTATGCAAATCGACCGATGATCGATGAGGTTCGAAATCAGCGATTCCGGGCTACGCCGATCGTCTAATATATTTGTCAATTCCTATGATCACGGCGCTAATGTATCCCCGATAGAGCCGTCGTCGATCCGTGTCACGTACGCTACAGAAAACCCGTTGACACTCGTGTGTGTGTACGCGCTCGCGCACGGATACATTGCCGCTGGCGTTTGTCAGCGTGCCGAAATGAGAAAGTGGATGCTGTAGGCAGGAGCCAATGGTGTAGACTTTTCGAATAATACGGCAGAATCCACCCGATAAAAGGTTAAAATTACACGCTTTTACCCGTAGCAGCGGTTAACGAGGTCTAGTTCAGTCGGCATTATCATTACAGCGTTTGCCAGTCGGAGCGGAACCTTTCAATCAAAATACTATTACACCTGGGAATTTCGCGCGAGTAAATACAAGACAACGCAGAGCGATCGAACTCCTCGATGTAAATCGAGGAAAGTGTACAGCGTGCATTTTCTTCTAATTTTTCGAAATCGAGTCGATTTGCGCGATGATTAAAGGTCTTGGGAGGAGAAGGTGCTTGCGAGACGGTGAGTGGGGATCGATCGATAGCCGCGTAGTTAATTTCGTAGTGCGACAAGGAACCAGATGACGGATGCTGTGTCCGTTTAGTGACGAAATAGTCCTAGGACCGGCACGCAATCGTTGAACGTTTCTCACTACGCTACTGGCGGCGGCTGTCGTCCCATACGTATCGAATGAGAAATGCCGTCGTGTTACGGCGGTGAAACTATAATCGCGTTGTCCCTCTCGCTGTTCAAGCGAAGGCATATAAGGTGGGATGTTGCGGGCTCAGCTTCATCAGTCCCAAATACACACGACGAGACCGCCAAGCGAGCAGGTTTAAGGTCGAGCGTCGTCATGAGGCCTCTCGCGATCCACGTAAGTACCAGAATCTCCGTGTCCCTTCTCTCCCTTAATCCCTGGGAATTCGGTGGTACCGGAAGTGCATCGGTGTTCGCGCCAGAAACGTAAAATTCGTCGGCAGAATAACAGTCTCTCTAGCTGATCGTGTACGACCGTCATCGTTTTTAATTGATCCGGGTGCTTCGCGAACGCCGTTCCCCATTAAACTCTCGTTATCGGATAATATCGTAGGCAGTGCTGTTCGACGATACGAATTATGTACATACTAAAATTTCACCGAATCGCTAACTATATTTTAATGGAATAACGGAATGCTAATTATCGAAAAAAAAACATCCGTACACAGAACGTTGCAGTTCGGGGACTTTCGTTGCTCATTGTATATTCAGTAAGGCCATCCTGTTCCTCTTAATGAGCTCCAACTAGACCGCAGACGATTATGCAAATTTGTCATTTTATGCAGCGATTTGCCGAAACAGAAACGAAACGAATATCGTTTCCTGTGTTATCAGTAGACTGCGGATGTTCATGCGATTTTCAATGTTTGTAGACGCATTTAATGAAAATGACTCGGTCGAATTTCATACTCCGGTATTTTTTGAACATTTTTATAAATGCATCAAAATGATCTGCGGTCTCGTTCCGCAGAAATCTCTCGAACGAACGTTAGTCGTTTCTCGAGCTGTCGAATTAGTATACGGATTAAATCTGTATCTCCTCTTCGTCTTTGACTGGTCGAGCTAATTCTTTCCATCGTTCTACAATTTAGAGCCGTGGAGCGTTTCGTGTGAACATCTAGTACCGGTTTTATGGACTGTAATTCTGCTTGCATGATTGCCGGTCGGATTTCACGAATAACATTACGAGTCGCGTTGATAATTTCCCGCGTGTTCCCGGCTCGAAATCATACATTCCCGGAAGATTCTCCGAGACAGATACGGATTACCGTGTTACGTGTTACGACTCTGATTTCCGCGTTATCTTGTCCGGGCGATTGCTAGAGTCACACCTATTGAAAGGATCATTTCAGATATCCTGAAGATTATTATATATTTATCAAACAAAGATTTATTTTTGTTCTTCATTCGAGCTTCATTTTTGTTATTTAAATAGTGCATTTGTGTTTGTGCTCACGAAAATGAATAAATCAACAAACAAAAATACATCAATATACGATAAAATCATCAGATAAAATCAACAAATAATGAAATAAATCAACAATTATTTGAATTCCTGAATTACATTAAGTTAAATAATAATTGGAGAAATTCAGCTAACATTATCTTCTTATATTACACTGTCTTTTTAAATTCAATAAAACTGAGGGGGACAAAATATACTTTTTAAAAAATCAAAAGAAATTACACGTAAATATAGAAGCAGAATAATGCTACCACGTATACATGTATAGTCGGATGTCATTAGCACATGTCTTTACGATCCCGCTGACCCGTTTCCCTCCGTCGCGCGAAATCAACGGAAACCACAGTTCTAATGACATTAATTTCGGCAAACGGACCAGCAGCGGCCGTGTTGAGTAACTCCTCCGATTATCCTCGTCGCAGACAACGCCGAATTCCGTTCGCCCAACGACACAATCCGAAACGGTGATTATGGAGAAAGTGTTTCTTATTTTTTTTCATCCACGGCCGCGCAGCAGCCGCGGCAGATGCTCTTGAGCACGTCAGTGAAAGTCCTCCAAAGGTATTCGGGGAACACCGTCGTAAAATCTGTTTCCGTCGATTGCCTATTAGATAACTGATTTTCTACTCGACTGAGACGGTCGGTTCGCTCAACTCTTTTAATCGCCTCTCGCTCCCCTACGGATTAGACAACGAATTTCAGGACCTCTCTGAAAGTAACTGGGTCGGTTCTTCGCGGTCCCGTTCACCGAGAGAGGAATTTCGACGTTAATTCTTCCATTTCATACCGAGATTTATTATCGCTCGTTCTGGAACAAAATCGAAAATGGCAGTTACTCGAAGGGGCCGGAGGAAACAGGTTTTGTGCCGCGTTCGCGTTAAAGATCAACGGCGATGGTAGGATCCGGGAGGCGCGGATATCCCTCGAGGCACGCGGCTCGGAAGAAAGCGGTGAAAATCGCAAGTTCGCGTGGAACTGGTTCTCCAGCCTCGACCAGTTCACTCCGACCGTAACCTTGTAGAAATTTCAACTCTTTCCTCGGCAAGGTCGAGCCCCCCCGTAATGATCCGCGGCGAGGAAACCGAAGATTTCCCTTGGAGCGGTAATTATTGGGTCCGTTTCGACCGATGCCAAAGTAGACGCTCGCGAACTCGGGAGAGGCACGCGCGTACCATTCGGTAGGAGGGAAGTGAAAGTGAGATATTATCGTAGCTGGAGCATCGAGCTGCAAGATCGATAACCGGCTTATTGTTATTACGTTCAACGCCCCGACAAATCGAGCTCGTTTTCTTACGCGTGTCCGTTGCTTTCAGATCGGCGTGATTCTTCTTGCGATCGGCCTCAGCCAAGCGATAACTTCCGGAAGGGACTTGTCCAAAGCGAGCGGTTCACGGGCGGACAGCTTCATCACCGAGGCTCCCCACATCGAGATCGAACCTGAGGAACAACCACAGGAAGATGTGAAACAGGAAGACTCGAAGGAGAACGATCAACTGCCTATCCTGCCACCAATCATTCTACTAGACTTCGGCAACGATACGGACGACGAGAACGCCACATCCGAGGAGAAGTCGAAGCGGACGGTGAACAATGGTCTCGGCTACGGTTTGGACGCGAACAACCTACAGCCGAGGAAATACAACTATTATTTCCCAGCCGGGAAATCAGGCACCACCGTGAGCATCGAGGAATCGATCAGCCCGTTCCTGCCGAAGACTATCATCGAGAAGGTGCAGCCTGTCGCCAGTCAGAAAGGCTACTATTTCGGAACACGACAGAACAGCTTCTCTTCTCAATCCGCTGTTCCGCAAGCTCAGAGTCAAACCGCGTCGAATCTACAATTTTTCAACGCACAGCAGACGAAGGGACAGTCGACGTTCGGACTGCGAACAAAGCCGCAGACGCCAGCGGCGAGCTTCAGCTACCAGAAAGTGCTGTCAACGCCGAAACCGTTGGCCGGCTCGTACGGTGTTCAGAATTCAGGACACAGGGGTAACGATGTGCAGACCACCACGCAATCGCCTTTGGCTTTCAGCTCCACAGAGACCCTCAGATATGTAACTCCGAGTCCGGCGAACTTGGCGAATCCGCTAAGCGGCACGTTCCACTATGCCAGACAGGGTCCTTTCTCGGTGAACGCGCCGAGCTACGCCGGTCAAAGGCAGCGTACGCAATCCAATATCAATTCCCACAGCTTTGGTACGGTGTCGCAGAGCGTCGAGAGCTCGACAGTCGCACCGGTCAACTATAATCCTCATTACCAAAGCTCCGGGCAGCAGACGAAGCTGTCCAACGGTCCCAGGTACACGACGGAGAACGGCGTTCGCTACGAGAACAAAATCTTCTGGAAATACCCCGATGGCCGTGTGTCAGACGTTCCCCCGGCAACTTACGTGGAAACTTACTCGCAATACCCGGACAGCAACACCGGGCAACACCAACCGCCAATCAAATCTCACGGTTCTCATTCGATTTATGAGGCCAGCACCACGGAGAACAGCGTATACTCCCAGGGGCCGGTGCAGTTTCCCACAGTTCCCGAGCAGAACGGACAGGAGCCAAACCTATTCGTTCCCCCGGAATCGTTGACGGCCAACTCGCCGCAGCAGCAACAAGTGTTCCGTCTCGGTTATCAGAATTTAGTGGCTCAGAATGCGAACCAACCACAGAAACCCGGCCAGCAGTCGAGCGCCGCTGGTCACAAGTTCACCTATGAATCGCTGTACCAACCGGTCACTTCCAGGTACATGGTGAACAGCCCCGACCCGGAATACACCGACGGTTCCACGACCCAGTCTACGCTGAACGCTACCACGCCGATCTCCAACTTCTTCGCCTCGTCTGTTGACTCGTCCTCTCAATTCGGGTCCAGGTACACCCCGAAGACTCAGAGCTACTCGAACTCGAAGGACAGTCCACCCAACAACGATGTCAACATCTACTCTAATCTGCAATACTCCGATCTGTTGAACTACAATCCGTCCATCTCCGAGTACATCAGGAATCCCTCGTCGATTTTGAACGTCAGGCCAACCTTCGTCCAAGCGGGCAGCTCGCTGATCCCTGTGATCATTCTCCGAGTAGACGGCGTCTCGCCTATCCAGTCCAAGTCCTCGCAGAACATCAATCTGAAGGCTCTGCTGCAACAGTATCTCATACAATACGCTAATAGCATTCAGGATCTGGCACGTCCTTCCACCTACGACCTTGGAACCGAGTCTGTTGGGCAAAGTCAAGTCGCAAGCAAAAGCCCGATCCATGATTTGATTCGGCTAACACAGGATGATGCCCGCAATGCTCCACCACCGTTCGACCCCATGGATTATATCGGAAGAACCAGCTACGAGGCCAGCAATCTCGAGTTTGCGAAATCGCTGGCTGACAGCCAGTATGGCGAACGCACGCCGATCCGGCAGAAGACGAAGAACGTGCAGATCGTCGATGATCCCAGATTCACCAGCTACAAAGCGAAGAGTTAAGGTGTTTTATTGTTGTTCGGTAGTTACGATAGATTAAGGACTTTGCGATCGGAAAATTAACACGGCAATTCTTGAACCGGCACATCGATTTTCGTTTCGCGAGACTCCGCGTGCCATTGATACTCGATTCGCGATCGATCGTTTGTTAGTTGTTTTCTTAGTATTTAATACGGGTTTGTGCAATAAATTTCTAGTAAGATATGCTGTACTCGAGGCTAGCGCGATGCGACGCTTCTGGTCTGTACACTATTATGGACCAAATTGTTCACTTCAAGAAGGTACCTTATAAGATTAATACTTGTTAAGGAGACAATGGAGATGTTGTACGCATTCCTATCTACTCGAATAAATATCGAATCTAATTAAACGTCTTGCCTTCTGATCCCCCTGCTGTTAACAATATGCAATCACCTCCTTTCTTCGCTTCGTAGACATTCCCAGATATTGTGAGGAAGATATCGATCTCGCGAACGTTCGAAAGATCGTATTATCAAGTAATTAACTCGGCGCGGAAAGAAATTTCAAAAAAAAAGGGGAAAATTAACTGTTCATTTTCTAATGGAAACCTTTCTTTCGTTTTACGAAACGGCCGAGCTGTATAATGCAAATACAGAAACGCTTGGCTACGATGCGCACAACACTTGGTACATTCACCATGGGTGTCGGTTCTATTGAAAGTTTTGCAATAGGGTGGAACCATCAATTCCATCATTGTGCTTATATTAAACTTTCTTAAGTCTTGTATCGAGGATACAACACTTTCCTTCTGCAACAATTAGTAGCTTTCTTCGGTTCCGAATTGCAACTGGATTTGTGTTCCTTGAACTAGATCTTTGAACAATTACTTATCGGAACAATTATTAGATTGCTTTAATGTCCGCGTTGGATATTATGACTTAATTTTTGACCAGCCTCTGTTTTGTTTTCTTTAACGATTTTTTATCGGAACAATTATTGGGATCCTTTGATGGCCACATTGGATACTATAATTTATTTTGGGACGTGTCACTGTTTTGTACTTTTTGAATAATACGTTCGAACAACTTTTTATTGAAATAATTATGAGAGGCCTTTAATGTCCACATTGGATATTGTAATTTATATTGGGACGTGTCACTGTTTCGTACTTTTTTAACAATACGTTTGAACAATTTTTTACTGAAATAATTATTAGATTCCTTTGATGTCCACATTGGATATTGTCATTTATTTTGAGACGTCTCACTGTTTTGCATTTATTTTACAATAATTTTGAATAATTTTTTATTGAAATAATTATGAGAGGCCTTTAATGTCCACATTGGATATTGTAATTTATATTGGGACGTGTCACTGTTTCGTACTTTTTTAACAATACGTTTGAACAATTTTTACTGAAATAATTATTAGATTCCTTTGATGTCCACATTGGATATTGTCATTTATTTTGAAACGTCTCACTGTTTTGCATTTATTTTACAATAATTTTGAATAATTTTGGGACGTCTCACTGTTGTGCATTTTTTACAATAATTTTGAATAATTTTCTATTTAAATAATTATTAGATTCCTTTTATGGCCACAATTGGATATTGTAATTTATTTTGGGACGTGTCACTGTTTTGTATATATAATAATTTGAATAATTTTGAATAATTTTTTATTTAAATAATTATGAGAGACCTTTAATGTCCACATTTGATATTGTAATTTATATTGAGACGTCTCACTGTTTTGCATTTTTTTTAGAATAAATTTGAATAATTTTTTATTCAAATAATTATGAGAGGCCTTTAATGTCCACATTTATAATTGTAATTTATTTTGAGACATCTCACTGTTTTGCATTTCTTTTTACAATAATTTTGAATAATGTTTTATTGAAATAATTATGAGAGGCCTTTAATGTCCACATTTGTAATTGTAATTTATTTTGAGACATTTCACTGTTGTGCATTTTTTTTTACAATAATTTTGAATAATTTTCTATTTAAATAATTATTAGATTCCTTTAATGGCCACAATTGGATATTGTAATTTATTTTGGGACGTGTCACTGTTTTGTACTTTTTTGACAATACGTTTGAACAATTCTTTAATGAAACAATTATAGGTGTCCTTTAATGTCCACGTTGAATATTGTAATTTATTTTGGGGTGTCTCACTGTTTTGCATTTTTTTTACAATAATTTTGAATAATGTTTTATTGAAATAATTATTAGATTCCTTTAATGCTAACATTAACTTCTATAATTCATTTTGAGACGTGATATGAATGTGCAGGACCGTTAAAAAAATATTTTTGGAATCCACAGATAGAGAGCTCTATATCTGAAGAATGCTTCAAGGGAGCGACTGTGATAATGACATTTATTATGCAACGATCCTGCTGCAAGAACCGAAGTCCAAAGGGAGCGGACTCAGAAAGAAGAGCAAGTGAACGCGACACGGTCGCTAGTCTGGGTGCAATTAGCGTTAATTGTCTGGTTAGGTGGAGATGGTCAAACAACGGGCGATAGTCGTAGGGCGCAGTTAATTTCATGTTTTCACAACGAGAGGCAACGATGATATCTCCGCATATCTGCGGAGCACGGCAATTAGACACAAGGCATTAAACTGTGGCGATTGCCAGTTCTCTTACACAGCGAAGGATCCACGAGCATGGTAACGTCGTAGCCTACCGACGCCGTAGCGGCCGTCGTTTCTATCTTGTGAGGCTGGTTGCATCGGGAGGAGCGAGCGCGGTGTGCATAATGCGTGCGTTTTAGAGCGCATAAAATGCCTAACGGGAAACTACTGACCGCACAGGTGTATCCTCTATACTCCAAACCGCGCCTGAACACAATTCCCTTTATCCCTGATCACTTCAACGTTATACCAAAATGATCTCAAAAATCATCTACCACTTTATGTTCCCTCGGAGACACCTAACTCTCCGATAGCTACGAAGCTGAAGCGACAAGCGACATGTGATTAAAGATAATTATACTTAATTGTACTCCGCATTCTCAGATCCTCCCGTTCGATATCAGTGAAGAAATTCGTTTGACGTTTCCAGCGAATCCGTGGTCGCTTCCATCTAATGACGGACGGGTGCATCTTGCGCCTAACGCGGACAACAATTCCCCAGCGGCGGTCGCGTGTCGCGAATGAAAGTATCCTCCCGTTGGTGGACTGTAGGATAATATTTAGAACGATATTTTTCACTTGACCACCGGAGTGTATAAAGAAAATCGCGTGTCTACTATGTGGCTCAGTTCTCGCGTGGAGGTTCGCCTCGCAGGGTCCTACGGATTACAGAAGCTCGGGGACTAAAGCCACGGAGCCGCAACCAATGTGTTCTACGCGAAACTCCGTGACACTCGGCCCTTCCTAATTATTCTGTGACTCTTCGTGTTCGACGGGAAACCCCGGCCGTTCGAGACAATGTTGTTCCATCTCGTAAGTAGACGCGACGCCGATCATCCCCGTGCGCGAACCCGACCGTGTGACGATTCCCGATAATTCCGCATTTCAGTGAAAACCGCCCATCGAAATTTTATCTCGCCCTTTCGCTGCGACTCTCTTTCCGGAAGACTCGTTTCTCGAAATTTGTGTATAGTTCAAACAGTGTCAAACAGAGGTGGCTGACGGAACTCTGGAAGAACGTAGAATTCAGAAATGGGATTGATCAGGAATTTTTCGAAAAAATTTTTAGACTGTGTCTCTAGGCGCAACACGGATCGGCGCAACTGGAGCACTTTCTTTCTTAATATTTCGACGTCAGTGTTTTCCCTAATTTACCGAGATGGCTAATTAACAGAAACACGTTACTTTCCTCGCGCTCGCTGGCCGATGAAATCCTTTGCGTCGCTCTAGTTTGATCCCGTCGAAAGTAGATTGAAATTCTTCTATCGGGGATCTCTCGCCGTGTGGTTCCTCGCCAGTCGCAGCTATTAACAATCATTATTTCCTCTTATATCCCCAATTATCTGTGGAACACACGAACCGCGGCGTGTTCGAGATTTCTCTTGAACCCCTCGACAATGGCGGACGCGTGACGGGAATTCAACCGTACTCTTTTCTTGTTATTTATACTTTTACATTTTGCACCAATTGTTTTTCTACTTTTATGACGTCAGGTGAATTCGATTCTCCCACTTTTCGGAAATGAAACCTGGAGGATGTCGTGTTTCATACTTATTGGAGAATCAAAATATACGGGACGAAATATTGTATATAATTATTAGACTCTTGCGTTTAAACATCATAATGTATGAGACTATTCTACAATCAATAATAATATTGAACTGTGAGGTAATTATTAGACTCTTGCGTTTAAACATCAAAATGCATGAGACTCTTCTTCAATCAATAATAATATTGAACTGTGAGGTAATTATTAGACTCTCGCGTTTAAACATCAAAATGCATGAGACTCTTCTTCAATCAATAATAATATTGAATTGTGAGGTAATTATTAGACTTTCGTGTTTAAACATCAAAATGTATGAGACTCTTCTTCAATCAATAATAATATTGAACTGTGAGGTAATTATTAGACTCTCGCGTTTAAACATCAAAATGTATGAGACTCTTCTTCAATCAATAATAATATTGAACTGTGAGGTAATTATTAGACTCTCGCGTTTAAACATCAAAATGTATGAGACTCTTCTTCAATCAATAATAATATTGAATTGTGAGGTAATTATTAGACTCTCGCGTTTAAACATCGAAATGTATGAGACTCTTCTTCAATCAATAATAATATTGAACTTTGAGGTAATTATTAGACTCTCGCGTTTAAACATCAAAATGTATGAGACTCTTCTTCAATCAATAATAATATTGAATTGTGAGGTAATTATTAGACTCTCGCGTTTAACCATCAAAATGTATGAGACTCTTCTTCAATCAATAATAATATTGAATTGTGAGGTAATTATTAGACTCTCGCGTTTAAACATCGTTGTCAGCCAGTTGCGATTTACAAAGCTGCCGATAAATTTGAAAATGCGTGTCACGGCTACTCGCGCGTCGATTTCAACATTTCTGTTGGTCGTGGTGACAGCTGCCGCTTAATCATTCAATCAGTTACACAAGTCTGTCAATCAGAAATTGGCCGCGTTGAATCAGTGAGAAAGTACTGGAGGATTTGCTTCCGTGCACATTCAGTCCTTGGCCGTCGTAGTGTACACGCACGCCGACTCGCATTTTACTTTTCTGTTCTGCTTTTCTTTTCTAGGTCAACTCCTTGACTGCCACTTATTTTCGCCGATGAATCCGTTTAGCTGTGGCATTATCTTAAGTTCCCAATAATCGGTGGTGCGCTTTCTTCTTCGGTGGCTTTCTTTCAGCCCCACTGTTCGCCCACTGTCATTTACGACGTGTTCCCGAAAGTTTGAAAATCACGGAAAGGCACCACAGAAATGAAACGCGAGAGGAAATTCTATCGGCTGCTAAAGTTTTTTCTCTTTTTCAATCGTTCACGCACTATGGCTTGTAATCTTCTGGCTTTTTGTGCAATTATGTTGACTTCATTATCGACTGGTAACAACAGTACACATGAAAGAAAATGGCAAAAGAAACTGAAACTTTCTAAGTGAATTGCTTTAAAAGTTCAGTTTCTAGTTTATTTCTTTTACCTTTAATTTCTCGTCTTCAAGTCCAAAGATTGTGAGCTAGAATCAAACGTTGCAAAGCAAAGTTATTTGTTAACATATTTTTGAGAAAAATTTTTTTTTTTATATCGGTTCATGCTGAAAGATTCGTCACTGAAAGACGCACTAATTGGATCCTGAAGTTTTCGTGTGGGCCTAATGGTTTCGGAGAAATTCAATAAAATGGATTTTTCCACCCCAACTTTGGGGGCTATTTTCACCCCCCTAACATGAATTTTCTTAGCTATAAAAAATACGTGTCAAATATTTTTTTGAATTCTATATCGTATAAAATCGGCGTGTTACGATTATCTAGCCTTTCTTGTTAGACCACGTTCATAATTATGAGGAAATATGACGTTGTAGCAAGTTCTGAGACAGACCAGAGGATTTATTCAGACCAGAAATCAAAGTCAGTATCTTTGTATCTCAGTTTTTAGCTTCAAAAAGCTTAGGCTCGATATTTCCCAGCGTGGTCGTATAGACGGTTCGAAAGGGCGACACTCGCGAGAATTCAATTTAGCTGATGGTCTCGAGCATCTGTAAACATAGCTGGTCAGTAAAACGCGGAGGGTGCTTGAGCGTCCATCGAAGTTCCACATTGTCCCTCTTGACCGGTCCCCGGTAAATTGACTGGGATAATGGGCGGCCCTGGGTCGAAGTCGGGACTAATGATTTCGTATTCGGTGCAGGTTTTTCTGTTATCGTTGAGCTGGCCGCACGTAATAGGGACGAGCGACGATGCAGTGGCTCTCGATCAGATCGCGACTGCGTCGGAGATCGTGGCGAAGGCGGAGAAGCTCGAACGAAACCAGGAGAAGTTTCGCGATCAGCTGATACCATCTATAATCGACACGACCGTGCACTACGAGAATTCGAACGGGTTCGTGCCGATGGTGGGCACCTCCACCGCGAAGACGACGGATCTGATCGATCTTCAAGAGGCATCGAGCAACAACATCACTTGGACGAACTCCTTGACCGAGCAGAATAACTGCACCTCGGAGGACAGCGCCGAGGACAGCGTCGAGGTCACCGACGACGAAGATAGATCGGATGCTGAAGAAGCTGGCGAGATCGAGAACGATCCGGCTTACTCCACGGAAGCTAGAATCTTCTTGAACTTCCCTCGCCTCGGCACCAACAACCGCAGGTCCTTCGAGTACAACAACAGGCAGAATGACTTCGAGCTGCTCAAGGTTCAGAACGACACGCCTGTCGTTGCCAATTACCCAGACTTCTACGAGGATCCAAGTTCCGTTGAAACCGAGAGCGAGAAAACGCGGACCTCTTCGAGGTACAGGAGCAAAGCGAGGGGACACAAACTGGATGATTATATGGGCAATTACGGAGAGGTGTCGAACAGCAACGGGGAGGCCGCTTATAATCATCGTTATTCAGCGAGGGATAAAGAAAAGTCGAGTCAGGAGAAAGTTCCGAGCAATTATCACCAGCAAGACGCCATCAGCTACGACGGTCACGGGCAGAGCGCTACCAGGCAGAATGGACAGGCGTCGTCGTCCTTGCCGAGGACGACTCAAGAGGTGAACAACCCCGCCAAGAGCCTGAACAATTACGATGGCGTTTATGATAATGTGGCAGCTCCTTCTCAGACTACAAACAATCACCAAAGACTCTCCAGACCCGTCGTGGTCGCGGAGTATAGCTTCGAGCAATCGAGACTACCTGATTCCGGCATCGACGATTACCAGACGTCCAGGTTCATCGACTCCGCTAGCTCCGAAGTGACTCAACAATTTACCATCAACAACAGGGACGGCAGGTTCCGAAGCGACGAGGATTCCAGGGACGTATCCGACGATGGGGACTATCAAGATTACACTGAGAGACCTAGAAGGGTGCAGAAGAGTAGAAGGAGGCCTTCCACCGCTGATACCGCGAAGAGACTGCCGAAGGAGCACCGAGGAACCATGGACGACAGCATGGAGTACGAACACCAGGGGAAGAGGCATCATTCGACGCGAACGAAGTCTCACAGACAAAGAGTTAGAGGAAATTCTTGGTCGGACGGCGACAGGCACCGCGACCAAGACGACAGCTACGAGGAGACCAGGTACGACGGTAGATTTTCAGAGAGCAAACAGAACCCGAAATCGCAGCAAAGCGCCAAGTTTAAGCCCAGCAGCAGTTGGAACCAGATCTCGCCGAACCTAGAGATCTCGCATTCGAGCGGCGTGGAGATTGGTCAACTGGAGAAACCCAAGTTCCTCGTGCCGGTGAAGGTGAACCTGGTACCGCTAGGTAATTTCGATCATGCGACGGCCCTTGGAAACAGCCAGGGCTTCGACATGTCGAACGCGGTCCTGCAGAACCTTGTGTCCGCTACCCCGGTGAATCCTGTCGGTTCGCCTACTTCGGTAATCAGCACTCAGAGTGTCCTCGAAGGGGGCCCTAAATACAGAGTCTCCACAGCGGTACCGGACATCGTGGTCGGTCAGAACAATTTCCAAGGCTCGATGCAAGCGGTCCTGCCGCAGATGAACGATCAGGAGAAGTACTCGACGAACGTGAAGCATCAATACGTGTCCAGCACGGTTGCTCCCGTCTTCGCTGTTACGCCGAGCGTGAACCCGAACTTGCAGAGTATCCCCATTCAAGATGTCCAGGGAACCGTCTCGCCGAGGCCAACCTACGTTAACCAGATGCAACAGGTGTCGACGAGTCCAGGAAGCATACCGCAGCTGATAGTTCCTCAACCGACTCTTCAGACCGTCCCAACTTTGGTGCAGACATCGGTGCACTCGCCGACGGACTTCAACATCCAGGTGAATCCTCACGGCATGCACGGACAGAACCTAGTCGGCCATGAGAACATGCAGGTACAAAATATTCCAACAATGTCCACAGAGACACCTCAGACTGTCCCCGTCACGAAGATTAACTTGGTGACTGCCGAGTCCCAGAGCAAGAAGCCTTTCTATTCTGGCTCGACCGCGAACTTCTTAGCTACCGCTAGCTTATCTTTCGGCCAGAACGAGCAGAAGCAATCTCTAAACGGTGACTCTTACTATTTGCAGAGCTCGAACGCCCATCAGGTTGTCAAGCCACAGGCGAACCTCTACCAGCAAGTGGTGAAGAACGTTAACATAGCCCCGAAAACGAAGACGTACATCCAGACGACGCATCTGTTGCCAGCGGTGTTGCAACCGGTGCCGACGGTCACTACCATAACAGCTAACGGACAGCAAATGATGCCTGGCCAGAATACGGTCCAAGGTACCAACTACATGCTTCAGCCATCTCGAGATCAGGCTCAGCAGTTCGTTAACGGTAACGGCGCGTCGACGCTGAGGAACGTGAAACTGCCTTCGTTCGCCTATCAAATGATCGATAACGTTGGTAGTCACAGTACGAACAATGTTAATACCATGAATGCGTTGTCAGGTGTTTCAGGGACTGCTGACAATGCCCAGCTACCCTACGTAGGCACCAGGAATGTCGAAATCCTGAATCCGAACATGAAACCGACTTCGATCGACGGCGCGATTATAAACACATACGAGGCGATGCATTATCCTGCAGCAGTGTTCACCACGCCGTTCCCAATGTTCACGACAACCAGCGTGGTCACTTCGAGGCCGGCGCTGATGTCCAGTTCTTCGGATCCGAACAACGTTCACCAGAACAACATGGCCGATCTGAAAGCCTACCAATCTCAGGAGAGGCCGATGTTTAATCCCATCAACTTCGTGCCCAACATGGACGTCGTGAGGAACCAGAACGCCTTGAACAGCAAGCTCCACGCCAACGAACCGCTCCAGCAAAATCTGAATCTTGTCCCGCTGATACCCGGGGGGAACTTCTTCAAGCCGTCCTACAACTCGCAGGCCGACCTGCTGGTCAAGCCGAAGCTGAACACAGACCTGGAGACGTACGCCGAGCAGATGTTCAAGGAGTCTCTGAAGACCATCTACAACTCCCAGAAGTGGAACAATGATAGAAAACCAGGCAATCATCGGCCGAACGCGACTGAGTCCGACATCGCGAAGCTAAAGCACGAGCTGCAGAGGTTGAAGGCTTCGCTGTCGGAGTCAAAGCGAAATAAGGATCACGAGGCACACCACAGCGAAACGAAGCTGCACACGACCGAGTTCCCGAGCAAGAAGCCCGACGAGCTGCTGGCCGCGCTGGAGCAGATGCTGAAGTCTCAACCAGGCGAGTCGTTGCCTAGCTACTATGGCAACGGCCGACCACACAGACATCGCAGACCAGGCGACTCGGATAAGTACTCCTTTGGAAGTCACGATTTCAGAGACAACAAGCATATTAGAGACTTCATGGGCCCTCCGCACTCGGGCTCCCGTGGGAAAGGACACTTCCATGATAAACCAGGGAAGAAGAGGCCTAATTCCGGACCGTCCAGGTACAACAATCATTTCCATGGACCAAGGAGTCATTCCAGACACAATCTATCCCCTAAATCAGGTGGTTTAGAGACTTCGGCGACCAACATCGAGCCCGGTTTCATCGAGAGACCTCAATTCGAGAATTTCTACGAGCATTCGGAGCCGAAGAAAGCACCTTTCGACTCGTACTCTTCGTTCGCCGGATCTCCACCGGATCGAAACGGTTTCGCGAAAGTCAGCAGCAATCACAAAGGCGGCAAGGATCGTGGGATCAACCACCCGAAGATGCATAACTTCCTCGGGTTGTTGATGAAGAATAAACAGCTGCCTTCCAGCGGCACCACTCCGAATTATTTTCGAGACAAGGACCAACTGAAGCAGTTCTTCGAGGATGAGAAACTACGGTCGCAGCAATTGTACGACGAAACCATGAGGGACTACCTTTACAAACTCTCCGAGAGCAACTCGTACGCTAACATCGCCAACTCCGGTGCTCGGAGATCTTTGACAGAGAAGGGAAGGTCTGAGACACGATTGGCATAAGGCAGGCGATCGATGCTTCTGATCTAATTGTACATTTATTGTTATCGAATGCATTCTGTCGCGTGAAAGGGAGATTTGTCAAATCAAAAGAGTGGAAAATTTGTCTCAGTTCACGGATGCATTGTGAAAAATTGATCATCTAGCGTAATGAGTGGACTGCGGATTTTCATGCGAAGCGAAAATTGTTCTTGACAATTGCAGAAATCAAACAGCAATTTGTTTCTCGCTTTAATATCGATGTTGACTAGAACCTCGATTGTCCGAACCGATGATATCTAAAGTATATATGAAGATCGAAGCTGGAAATTTAATTAAGATTCTCCATTACACGAATTCTCAGGTGTTCTTGTTCGGTTTGGTCAATCGAGATTGTACTTGAATTATTGTAATCTTTCGAGAAATGCATAAAATCCGGAGTCCAGCAATGAGGAATAGTTATTAAGCATATTGTACTTTGTCCGATCCACCCTCCGTTCAATTTCTGTTCGAACAGAGGCCGCCGCTTGCTTATGAATTTTACCGAGTCGAATTCGACGATATTTTTCTCTCGATCGGCCGAGACTGAAGGAGAAAGTCTTGATTGCTTACTGTCGATTGTACATACTAATTGTAAACCAAAAGATCTCTTCTTTGGTCCGGTAATTTATTGCGTTCGTTGTTTGCTCTTTCGACACTGGAGCGAATCATTTACGAAGGGAAATTAAGCCGCATTGTATTATTAACAAGCATTTATGCATTTATGTGATACTTTCGCTGAAGAAGTAACAACACAAATTAGTTTCATTATGATCCACGATTTTTTTCGCTCGTATCTGCTATCCGGCGAGCGAATTCGCTAATTATTCATTACTCTCACCTTTCTAACGTTTTTAAGAGTGTTCACCGACGGACGATCGCTGTCGTCGTACCTTATAAATATGTGTGTAAGAAAACAGAGAGTGCAATAAATTGTATACGTTACGTTTGCAAATGGATTTGTACCGTATTGTTGCGGTGAAAGTGTTCTCGAGATTGATTTGACACCGACCTTGGGTTATTTTCACTTGCTTTATGGGGTGCGCAGGAAAGTGTGAAGATTTTTTCTCTCCCTTCGAACATTACACAGTCACAGCTCCCAAAAGTCCACGGATCTCTAGCATAATTTTCCGCTTCGCGGCCGAGGCATAATGCAGGCTGTGAAAAAGCAGCAATCAACGTTACGTCGTCGTTATTCGATCGTAACAGGGACACGTGGATGCCGCTTGAAATTTGTTTACCAGTTAACTCGGGCATTAATTGTTGCAGACGCGAGATGCATAACTTTCGGATAAACTGTATTCACAATGTAACGCTGTATTACACCGAGGCGAAGAGGATTACTTTTCAAATGGTGTTTTAATGGACTAAGCGTCAAATTAAATTGCCATCCCGATCGTTAATCAAGATAACGGAGCACAGGAAAGTCTGACAGACATCGTTGGAGAAAGTAGTTTATTTGTTTTTAATTGGATAACTAATTTAATAATCATCATTGCACGGTGAAAAACGTTTACGAATCGTTTACTGTATCAGATGGATCAGCGCAAGCATCTTCAAATGATTTACTATAGATTAAGTCGATTGCTTTCGATTTTAATTATAAAATAGTTTCTATTCATTTGATTTGAACATTTTTTGCTCGACGAGGGTATCCGTGTCTCCCGATCGCGAACCGTGAAGAATTCGATTTGCAATAGATCAGACGCGTCTCTAACGTATCGTGAGACACGGCTGCAACTTTCACCAGAAATGGAAGTCGAGAGCAATTAGAAACAAATTTTTTTACGACCGGACTGGGAACAATAAGTCCCCCGTCATTTTCTTGGGGCAGTGGCCAATGAATACTAGCCGGGTAATTGTACTTCCGCTCTTTTAATCGCTGCGGCGTACCTTAAGGTGCCGTTATTCTATTTTAATTATGGTTATGAAGACCGCAGCTGAGTTTTGCACGCGTGTCGCAGCCAGATCGAATCACCATTCAATTTGATTCTATGATATAGAATTTGCTACTAATTCAAATAAACATTTATAGACGAATTAATTGTATGCACAATGAATTGACTGTAATGGGGAAGGTAAATATAAACAGATTAGCATTGTTTCTTAATATTCTTAACGGAATGATTCAGACTGTTTGCTACAAATTATTCTTATAACTTTTTCGTGATAAGATCGATCATATGTGAACGCTGAAAGTAAAAGTAATTCAGATAAGAAAGCCTAGTGTAACAATCTCTATGGCTACAGAACGTTTCAAAATATGCAAACAAACTTTTCCGTCATTCTGCAAGTCAAATTCTTATGCAAATCAATTTCAACTTTTTGCACATCAATTCAACCTTTCAAAATGAACGGAAAAAAGCAGAGTTGTGCAGTAATTAATTACATGTTCAATTACATGTGCAAAAGTGGACTATAATTATAAGAAGAAAATGGTTAAATGGTCCAAAACATAAAAATTAATGGTTTAAAAGAACAATTACACTGAAGTAATTGTTAGACTCAATTACAATTACAGTAATTGTGGTCCGCAATTACAATTGCTGGTTGAGCCAAAGTAATTGCAATTACCAATTAGAACTACATGTAATTGTAATTTTATTTCTGCAATTTCAAGTAATTTTAATGCAATTACTAGTAATTGTAATTGGCAGCTGGAATTACTAATCGCTAAAATGGCACTAAAATAAGTAATTAGATACCTACTGAATGGAAATGTCTAAAAAGAACAAACAAAAAGCATATGTTATATATTATCCGACTCTAACTTTGAAATGAGGGTCATTTTGAAAAGTAATGGTAATTGTTTTTGTGAAATATCAAATAATTAGCTACAAATAAATATTTAATGAATAATAAATATTTCCTAACATATGCTTTTTGTTTGTTCTTTTTAGACATTTCCATTGAGTAGGTATCTAATTAATGTCATAATTGCAACTACCAATTACAATTACTTGTAATTACAGAAATAAAATTACTCAACCAGTAAATGTAATTGCGGACCACAATTACAATTACGGTGATTCGTCGAGTAATTGCAATTACCTTTCTTTCTTTTTTAGTTATTTCTGCAATTTCAAATTACATGTAATTGTAATTGTATTTCGTCAATTTCAAATTACAGTAATTGGTAAGTAATCGTAATTGTAATTGAAATTACATTTTGCCCAACTCTGTAAAAAAGACACGTCGCGTGCTATCTGGGCACAGTAGTGTACAGCTTGGTCCAACTTGGAAAAATTGTGTTGTCGAGGGTAAATTAGATGACTGATAAAGACTGTAGCAACGTGTACTCTACTTTTGTACACCCTGTACACCAGCAAGCAGGAAGGTCGTTGACACGGTATTTGAGCGTCGCCGGCCATTGGAGAGCCGCGGGGATTTAACGTGGCTTTTCTCGACACGCTTTTTGTCAATCGTAGAAAAGCCAAACCCATTCGGCTGTCTCGCATCGCTAATCACTGAATATAAAAGATCACGGAGTCTCGGTCGCAGCCAGTTAAGAAGAAACTTTAGCGGTCGCCTGTGCTCGTTAATTCAGTGCCATGCTGGTACGGTTCGTCGTAATCCTCTCGCACGATTTTTCAAATATTCTTCTTATTTTTTAATTTTTCTCGCCTGAAATTCAAATTGATTACAGATCATTTACGCCACTTTATTTACAACGGCGTTGCGCACGGTGTTAGCAGCGGAGGACCAGCCCTTGCCGTCGAGTTTTGTGAAATCGAAGCAAGGAATCATCGACACAGGGCACGACGGTCAACGGGACTATGTGTATCGTCAGCCGAAGCCTCAGAGTTCACGCAGCATCCAAAACAACAATGCTAAATTAATTTATTACAAGGACAAACCTGGTCCCCGAGTTTACGAAGGCGGATTCAAATCACCGGCTCCTTACGCAACTTCTCTAATCACCGACCAATCGGGTCCATACTTTGGCAATTTGTTCACCATGTCTGCTGGGTACAAAGTGGGGAACGAGGGTTCTCCGGTGAAACAGGTGACACGCAATCAGAACGCAGGTACGGTGCAACAATGCTTTATAATTTTAGTTTCCAAAATTAAAGTGAGGAAGATATTTCTATTTAGATTCTGTATTGTCTGATCGATATACAAAATGTTTATTTTGCATTTGCATAATTTTGCAGGAGTTCACGGACCCGGTTCACCTAACCTGCAACTCCCCACGTACAGGATTGGTTATTCTCTACCAAAAGCCTCAGGCCCGCAACTATTTTCACCGGCAATGCAAAATCAGTTCAACAAAAAGGCATCGTCTATTCTGCAAGCGCAGAATTATCCCACCTACTTCAACCATTACCAAAGTCAACCTCTGATCCTAAGCCCAGCCGATCAATTCACTTACCCGGAGAGAACGCCAAAATTAAACAACGCCCAACTAAGCGCGCCCTTCTTGTCCCCCTATTCCAGTTTCCAAGGTCAAGTGATCCCTATTTCGATTACCAACAGCAACCCGCAATTCCCACAATACAAGGGTGCCGCTGTGCAGGTTCGTCCGACTGTTGGCGGGCTTACTGCCATAGGCTACGAGCCCCTTCAAACGCAACCGCAGTTACACTTCGGTAAAGGCAACGTTCATGCTGCTGGCGCGTATCGTAACCTTGGTCCTTTGCAGCACATTAGGACTGATGTGGAGGTTATCGATAAGAAGAAACCTACGACCCCTCCACCCAACGATGACGACGATGACGAGGGAGTTGACGGTCAGTAATTGAATTGGGGAACTTGTCGAAAACGTTCATTCCCCTCGGATTTTGGTGAAGTTGAGATGTGTTGTCAAGGTCATGATTCTAAACTTTTTCCTGTCCACGAACAGAGAAACGAATTAATATTCGGGCGCTGTAAAAATGACGACAACTTTTTTAATATTGTACTATACGATTCGAACTTTTTTGGGAACCTAGAGAAATTAGTTTACTACAGGATGAGAAAAGAAGTTTTTCCCAAATTACAATTCATCGGAATTGTAGAAAAAATACTAAAAGTTGCATTTCACAACTTTTTTATTTATTTTTTTATTTACTTTTATTTATTTTATTAAATTTAAAAAATATGTTTTGTAGATTTGTGTCGATGAAACATATTCTAAAAATTTCTTCAATATCGGTCGACGTTGCAACGAGCTACAAACGTTTAAAGATGGTAAAAATTCAGATTTTCACGATTTTCGGATTCTAACTACAATAAATCTAAGGATTCTTACATGTTTCAATGCCTGTCGTTTTGCATCAACCGATTTCGATGAAACTTTCACAGTGCGTATAATTGGCACAGATCTACAAAACGTATTTTTTAAATGCAACTTTTAGTATTTTTTTCTACAATTCCGATCAATTGAAATTTTTGAAAAAATTTCTTTCCGCATCCTGTAGTAAACTAATTGTTCTAGCTTCCCAAAAAAGTTCAAATCGTATAGTACAATATTAAAAAAGTTATCGTCATTTTTAGAGCGTCCGAATAATAATCCGAATATTAATTAATTAATTTTCACTCTGTCAACGATTTGACCACGTGAAAAATATAACTGCACTTTTTATTACATATTATTCTCGATTGGTATTGATAGAAACTGGACAAATTTTAGCCATTGTGTTTATAATTGATAAATTTTGAAAAACATTTTCGTCAAGAATAAATAAGAGCCATCATAATGGGAGATCTGTCTTTGAAAACGTGATTTTTTCTAGATTCGGGGAAGGATTATGGGCCAGGTAACAACGGTGACGACGACTACGAACCAAAACCAGGCAAGTCATTCAAACCATCTCAAATGGAAGGCAATTTCAAGCCGTCCAATTACTTCCCGTTCAAACAATACGATGAGAAGTTTGGCAAGTATTCGAAACAGAACCACGAAGAAGAAGCTAACGAGAAGCCGTATACCAAATATAGTGATTATTCATCGTCGAGTGACGATGACAATGACGACGACGAAGATGACAGTTCTTCAGGGAAGTATCGTTCTGGTAAACAGGAAAACGATGACGATGGAAATAGTTACGATTACGATAGAGAGAAGGCGGAGGATGATGGTTATCGATCTAAATATTTTGAGAAAAATTTTGACGATGATTTTGGGGGGTCTTATGGAAGCGAGTCGCCTAAACAGAGTATGTATAATTTTCTGGGGAACAATTAGACAGCGGATTTTATGCAATTATGACAAAAATGTGTGATTTAACACACATTAAGTTTTAAAATTTTTATTTGGTATCAAGATCCGCAGTCTATTTATAACAATGATAAAAAGTATTAGCGATGTAGAACGTAGAAGAATATGAAAGGTAAACATTTTTGTATGGTTTCAGAGTACGTGAAAGAAGAATCAGAAGATGAGTATGTTCCCAAATCGTCATACAGGAACACAGATCATCACGATTCCGACGATTCTACCGGACAAGGAAGTCGATATAGTTTTACTTATTATAAAAATCCTCGAGGTCATAAGGATAACGTGGGGCAAGGCTCTGATATTTTAACACAAGTTGCGTACGAGGGAGGTTTCGGATACAAATTGCCCAAAAATGTGAGAAGCTTTAAGAATAGAATGGTTAACTAATAAATTCATGCTGTTTGTAGACAATAAATGTTAGACAATAAATAAGTAAATAAATGTTACGCTCGGTATTTATAATTTCATTGTCGAAACTATAATTTATGTCATTGTTGTTATATCCATGTGTATATATTGTTTCTGTTCTGTTATAAATACAAGTATGTTAAACATTCAACTTTTGTTGGTTTATTGATACAATCCTATTCCTTATATTAAATCCTACTACTGTATAAGACATTTTCGTTTTGTAAGAAAAGCACAGAAATAGTTTTCAACTTCACATACGTATATGCATTGTATGAATTTATTCAAGATATTAAAACGAGTCATAAATAATTTAAAATAGACAAAAATTGCCAGTATTGTCGAAAACATACATTTTTTATGACTCGGCCTAACGGGTGTGAATTAAAATTTAACGAACATAAATATTTAACGCAAAAGCTTCAGAGCTCCATTTTGTATTTGTATCTTACAATGTATCTCCCATGCTGCTTAACACTAATCCTATCGAGCACTAAAAGCGATTAACAAGTTTTAGCTTGCAAAAATGATGAGGCTCTATTTATTTAGATTTTTTGCAGTTTTTACAACAATATGTGCTTAGATACAGAATTTTATCGAATCAATTTCCACGTAAGCAACTTCATAATTTCAATGGTTATGAAATGAAAAATATAAAATCGGTCATTTGACCTGCACTGGTAGGTTTAGTGTTAAATTTTGCACGAAGGACCAGTTGTTTATTACAAGAAATTTTTGAATCCAATTACCTGTTTTAATCGAAGGCTTGCCCAGTATGTTCTTCCAGTGTCATTCCACAATGGCGAGCACTTTTGGTCTAGCAAGTCTAACCGGAAGTACACAGACTACAGTCACTCTTCAATGATTTCCTGTGCCCGGAGATAAAAGTTATCGGTGTCCATCAATTTCAAGTCGAACAACCGGCTTCTGGTTGGTGATTGTACAGGAACGCGAACGCGGCGAATCGTCATTAAACAATGCAGGCCTGTAATTCAGCCGCGGTATGTCGAATTTTTTCCATTCTCTTAATCGTCCTAATTAATTTTGTCATTACACCGAAGCCGATAGGGCCATTCCCCTGCGAATCAGAATCTGTATATATACGCGTCCTCGAGTTGGAGGATTCAGTATCATCGATACAGTCATCCACAAGTCTACCAAGATGAACGCCTTCTTCACGGTAACATTATAACCACGAATTTCATTTTCTTTATTCGTCAGTCATGAAAATCGCGAATAATATACTTACAGATCTTTGTAACCTTTGCTTTGGCCAATATGGCAGAGTCGGAATCGACATCAAAGAAAGAGAAAAGAGGGGTGGGATTATTCGGACCATCCGGTTACGATTTCTTTGGCGTGGCGCCTATTTTCTCTTCGCCATCATGGGCACCAAGCAGCTTTGGATCTTCCTCGTGGAGCCCTTCAGGTGTTCCTGACATACCCTTGACGCAGGTGCAGGTTCAGGCTACACACGATGTTGCTATTCAGGTAAATCTCTTCGGTCATTGTAATTGTTGGGGTTGTTCGATGCATTAATTTTTTATTTTTCTATCGATGATAGGCATTGAGAGATCCAGCTCCTGGAACTCCCAGCATCGCCTATCCTCCAGACGTTCTCAGAGCGATTCAACAAGCTAAGGAAGCAAACCAAAACGTGAACATGGCTTACAACCGGGTGGCAGAGGCTAAGCAGGCCGCTGTCATTCAGCAGAAGGTTGCTTTGGCGAAGGAAGCTGCTGCGAGGGAGGCTACTGCAAGGTACGCTGCACTTTAAAAGAATGATTCAGATCCATTAAGAAAATGTACAAACATGCATGGATTTATTTTTTGGCTTCAATTCTTTTGGAGATGTAGGTACAAATATTTAGGGTTTCACTTTTTGGCTTTAATTCTTTTGGAGATGTAGGTACAAACATTTAGGGATTCACTTTTTGGCTTTAATTTTTTTGGAGATGTAGGTCCAAACATTTAGGAATTCACTTTTTGGCTTTAATTCTTTTGGAGATGTCGGTCCAAACATTTAGGGATTCACTTTTTGGCTTTAATTCTTTTGGAAATGTAGCTACAAACATATTGGGATTCGTTTTTTAGTTTTAATCCATTTCTGGTAGTATGTATAAACATTTAGGAATTCATTCTTTGGTTTTAATTCTTTTGGAGATGTTGGTACAAACATTGAGGGATCCATTTTTTGGCTTTACTTCTTTTGGAGATGTAGGCATAAACATTTAGGGATTCACTTGTTGGCTTTAATTTTTTTGGAGATGTAGGTATAAACATTTAGGGATTCACTTTTTGGCTTTAATTTTTTTGGAGATGTAGGTCCAAACATTTAGGGATTCACTTTTTGGCTTTAATTATTTTGGAAATGTAGCTACAAACATATTGGGATTCGTTTTTTAGTTCTAATCCTTTTGTAGTTGTAGGTATAAACATTTAGGGATTCACTTTTTGGCTTTAATTTTTTTGGAGATGTAGGTATAAACATTTAGGGATTCACATTTTGGCTTTAATTCTTTTGGAGATGTAGGTCCAAACATTTAGGGATTCACTTTTTGGCTTTAATTTTTTTGGAGATGTAGGTATAAATATTTAGGGATTCACTTTTTGGCTTTAATTCTTTTGGAGATGTAGGTACAAACATTTAGGGATTCACTTTTTGGCTTTAATTCTTTTGGAGATGTAGGTCCAAACATTTAGGAATTCACTTTTTGGCTTTAATTCTTTTGGAGATGTCGGTCCAAACATTTAGGGATTCACTTTTTGGTTTTAATTCTTTTGGAGATGTAGGTCCAAACATTTAGGAATTCACTTTTTGGCTTTAATTCTTTTGGAGATGTCGGTCCAAACATTCAGGGATTCACTTTTTGGCTTTAATTCTTTTGGAAATGTAGCTACAAACATATTGGGATTCGTTTTTTAGTTTTAATCCTTTTGTAGTTGTAGGTATAAACATTTAGGAATTCATTCTTTGGCTTTAATTCTTTTGGAGATGTAGGTGCAAACATTTAGGGATTCATTTTTTGATTGTCACGAACACAAGCAACCCTTAGGCCTAATTTTTGAGTTTGGCATTCGTAAAGCAAATTATTCGGTTCCTAAGGTCGCAAGAGATCTCGTCGACAGCCGAAGCGGAAGCCAGATCGAGTGCCAAGCAGCTAGTGGCTCTTCAGCAGAGATTAGCGTCTCTGAAGGATGCAGTCGCAGCTGCTCAACGGGTGGCAGCCGCCAGGGAGGCAGCCGCTGCAGCCGCGATTCAGAGGAATGCTGCGGAAACTGCTGCTGAGTTGCAGAAGCAAGACGTGGATAAGCAGATCACTCAAAGCGAACAGGAGGCAAAGGTATGATCGTATATGTATATCGAATCAACATTAACTTTAGCATAACTCTCATTTACATAGAGTTATTAAGATAGATCGATATGTAAGAAATTCATACTACTTCAATAACTGTATTCTCCTTTCTACTCGGTGCACAGAATCGCAATACTTTTAGCATTCGGTAGTTTATTCGAGTGCATTTTCGGCGAAACGAGGACGAAAAAGACGATTTTGCTTAAACCATGAAAATCGCGTTCTCGAAGTAGTTTCTACAAGCTTTGTCATCTGCGACGTACCTCCTCTGATATTCATACGTTTCCAGGAGAAGGACATCATAGCAGCGAAGGAGAACGCCGTGGCGAACGCAGTGCAGCTTGCAGCGCTGCAGAAACCGGTGCATCCTCCCTGGCGCCGATAAAAACCGCCGTTCTCCGTCGTAAAGCTCCTGCACTATATCGTTCCATTCACGGTGTCGGTACCCTATCCTTTTTATACTTGTTATGAATAAACATTGTTTCACAAACTCGATCAATTATTTATCCGAACACGTAGAAAGTACCTATCACTTTCACCGCGAAAAAGACAATATACCAGTAGGGCATTATTAAAGCCATGAACGGTTCAACGATTCTACATCAGGCTTAACTTCTCGTGTTAACCGCGAAAGGAAGTCTCTTCGACTAATCGCGTATCGTTTGCGACTTGATTACCTAACATCGTGACACAGTTGCCGGTCGATCATCGCGACAAATGGATCGTTCAGCTAGGAACTGTGTCGCTTCCTTTTTCGTGCGATCTCGCCGGGGGTCAAGCTTCCTGCGAGGCCACCGTGTTTCCTGGATCGATCATGAGACAATGGTATCGCGATTTACCTGGCCGGTTAGACGGTCTAGGGGAAGTCGCAGTGAAAGTGACGCGGGAAGACAGTGCAACGGGTGCAGCGGGTGCAGCGGCACGGGACGGGAGAAGAATGCAAGATCAGTGTCCAGTTACGTGCAACAGAACGGCCCGGCCCGGCAACCGGGAGAACGACCGGGTTGGATAAACTCTCCTCGTCGGATCTACGAACGTGTCCCGCACGGAATCCTTTCACTCGCCTCTTTCCTGGCCATCCGTGATGCGCCCTTTCTCCGCGGTGCGGCGATCGGACCCAGCCGGTCCTTTCGGGCTGCTGCGGCTCCACGAATCAGGAACAATTACCGAGGGAAGAAAGTCGTTCGATCAAAGTCACTCTTTCTTGGCCCGGTGACTTCCATCCGAGCTTCCCGATCATTCACCTGGACAATGGTCCTTTCGGTCACCGTTCCGGCCGTCGCGTCCAGCCAAAGAAAGAACACCCTTCCCACCAACAGCCCTGACCGATGCACCCACATCCCGTCGAATTGCCGGAGGACCTCCTCGACCAGTTTAATCGAGCCACTGATTCGCCGCTGGACTCTCTCGGCCGAAAATAATCAGTCTTCGAGGACACCTCCACCACCTTAACCGGAATGGTCTCGTTTCCAGGATTGCGAGGGTACACGATGTGCCCTCTCATTTTTCGATAATGCAAAGTTGGGGGTTTTTCAGTAGTCAAAAGCGCTAGACCGCTGTCTCCCTGAAAAGTTCTATTTTTACGGGGCGTAATTTGCATTATTCGGCAGCATGTACCTGTCGCATATTTATAAAAGTAGCTATATGCAAATTACTAAATTAATTAAATTTTTCATTGGGGGACGACTGCGGCCTAGATTGATCTTTTATCTAGCCCTTTTGACGGCTAACTTAATTTAAGTGATGATTAGACTGCGAATCTTTATGCAAAATAAGAATTGCTTGCACCAACTGCAAGTGACTGGAGCCACATAAACAGTTTATGTGAAAAATAGATTAGCACTCTTAAATCGTTGTAACCTTTCTACTGTTTTAAATTGCACCCACTCATTTTTGTCGTAAATAAAATCCGCAGTCTAGCAGAGTTGTGCAGAATTACAATTGAATTACTCCAGAATTATAATTACAAAGTAATTGAATGAAATTGTAATTCAATTATGTTGTAATTTATAATTCAGATCTTCAGTCAATTAAATTACAATGTAATTCGTAATTGCTATGGAGCACAATTATAAAATACATTGTAATTGAATTAAATTGTAATTAAATTATGTTGTAATTTATAATTCAGATCTTCAGTCAATTAAATTACAATGTAATTCTCGACAATGTAAGATTTCACAACCGCGTCTCTTTCTTTCCAATACGGTTTTCTTCGTTGCGTTCGAAACTTTCATCGTCGATTACACCACTAAATACAGTTGAAATTATATCGTGTTTGGTACCATTTTGCATTAGCAAAATGCCACGAATATGTTGGCGAAAGTTTCATAAAATAATAATGAAAAATACAGAAGATTAAATATTGGTGTTACATTGTGAAAAAAATGATGTCACTGCGGGAATATTGTCCGTGCAGAACACGGCTGTTCGACAGTAAACCCGCGGTTACTGTATATGAAAGAAAAATATAAAAATATATCGCAAGTTCTTCCAAGTTCTGGGCTATAATTTGGAAAGCTGTATTTTTATTATATTATATTTCAATTATATTGTATTTCAATCACACATTGTATTTCAATTATACTGTAATTGAATTATATTGTATTACAATTCTATTGTATTTCAAGTATATTGTATTTCAATTATACTGTAATTCAATTATAAATTGCATTTCAATTATATTGTATTTCACTTACATTGTATTTCAATTATATTGTGTTTCAATTATATTGTATTTCAAGTATATTGTATTTCAATTATACTGTAATTCAATTATAAATTGCATTTCAATTATATTGTATTTCAATTACATTGTATTTCAATTATATTGTGTTTCAATTATATTGTATTTCAAGTATATTGTATTTCAATTATACTGTAATTCAATTATAAATTGCATTTCAATTATATTGTATTTCAATTACATTGTATTTCAATTACATTGTGTTTCAATTATATTTTATTTCAATTACAAATCTGATTAAAATACTTAGTAATTGAACTACGATGTATTTGAATTATATAGTAATTCATTTACGACGTAATTGAATTACTATTAATTGAAATACAATGTAATTTAATTACGTAATTGAATTACAATGTAATTGAATTAGCACAACTCTGCAGTGTAGTGATGATCCAATGTAATATAGTACCATGTTTGTTACATTTTTTATTTCAATTTTTAGACCACTTTCATAATATAATTAGGGGCACATTTCATAAAGGAGATGGGAAGTGTTCAAATGATGGTAGAGAACGCGTTAACATCGTTCAACTACGGTTATCTTGACTCGGTCTTCCGGTGCGTTTTTCATTGAAACGCGTTCTTCTTGGATGAAAAATCCATTGAGAACGAAGCATTACGAGGTCCCGGAAAATCCGGTAGAAGAGGTCGACGTCGTAGAATCTGATCTGGCGACGCGATTATAAGTTATATCGGTCAGTGAACCGACACAGTCGACCCGCAATCGATATCCGTTCCGGTAACATAGCCTTGCATTTGTGCCGACCTTAGCCACGGCCATCGATACCGTGCAACAGCGATTTTAAAAGAAGGGAAACGGGCGAACCCGTTCCTGTAGAATCAAAGTAACTGCTTGCCGCGGCTATTATAACGGTCGAGCAGCGATCCTCCTTTCACACCGAACCGGCCAATACTCGTACTTTCATCGATGCTGCTTTTTTTTGGATCAACTCGCGTTTTGCCTTTTACCTCACCCAGTTTTATTTGCTTTGCTTTCTTATTGCGCGAAAGACGCCGCCACTCTCACTGGGCCCATTAAATATCGGGTCGTCCGATTTCGAAGGACGACTGAAACGCAGCATATTTAAATTTTCATATACACTTATTAAATTATATGGGTGCCATTCTGTTCCACAACCTTTCTCCATCATTCAGGCAACTTGAAAGTTCTGTCCTTCCAGGTCCTCTCGGGTTTTTCGGCGAAAAACTTTTTTATATGACTTTTTATCTCGACCAAAGAGTTGAAGTTTTTTCCATTACGGGAATTTTGTAATGATCGAAATTGTAGGTGGAAATCTGAGGGCGCGAGATCTGGTGAATATAGTGGATGGGGTAGAATATTCCAACCGAGGTCCGACAACTTTTGTTGTCAAAAACACATGAGGCCGCGATTCATCAGATTTTTCTCCGTTAAATCGTGAGAAACCCATACATCGAAACGGTTTGCCTAGCCAAGCTTCACAAAATACTCGTGGATGGTGGACTTTGATATTTTTAACATTTCTGCTAATTCGCGTGTCGTATGGCGTGGGTTATTCTCGATCAGTGTTTTAATCTGATCTTCATCTGTGGTGGAGGGCCTACGTGGGCGTTCTTGATCTTCAGAGCTAAAATCACCAGCTTCAAACCTAGCAAACTAAATCCGCACAGTTTTTTCAGCTACAGCACCTTCGCCATAAACAGCGCATATCTTTTCTGCCGCTTGTGTGGCATTTTTGGCTTTCCGGTAAAAGAAACACATTGAATGCCTATAATGCACTGTGTTTGCCTCCATATTCAAAGGCGTATCAAACTGACAGAAATTAACGTATCGTAACCAAAACTTTTTCCAAATATGCCTGAAGTACCGTCTTTTGGAATAATTGTTTTTGTTTTTAATCATTCTGATATATTCAGACCTGTCCTTACGCCACCTACCGAAAATCGACACGAACTTTTCGGACGACCCAATGCTATCAGAGAATAATGCACGATGAAAGTGTCCCGTCTATTCCCATGACAAAACCCTCATTGCGAGGAATGTTGGGTAGAATGTACAATTAGCTACTCAATTAGCAACGTTAACCATTTTGTCCGAGCGACGTGAGGCACAGTGGGAATGAATACTACAATTTAATTAGAAAGTCTTACTTGCAACAATAATGAAGAGGTGTAGTAATTGATCTGTAGACAGCGGATTTTATAAATTTATGACAGAAATGGGTAAGGTGTTATTGGAAACAGTGAAAACATTAGAAGAATTTAATTATGCATTCTAACAATAAAGAATATATTATTTCCAACCTGTTAACCATATTAACACCAACCCTACCACGAGTGGTCAAATGATCCATTTTAGCTTTTTTATTTTTTGAATTGGTTGAATACATTTTCAATTCAGGTACAAAATTTTGATTTTGCGTAAAGATCCGCTGTCTAATCACGAAGTAGGGAAATCTCATCATTTGGGGAATCTGATAATATAATTCCTGTTAATCCTCTTAAAGGGAATAAAAAGATGAATAAAAATTCCTTTTTCTGGCACACAGAGACTGCCTTCCTTTGGTTTTCCCACAGAGTTTATCCGAGTACCCAATAAGTCAAGCGATACTCCCCAAAGGAACCTTCATTTTCGGTTTTTAGGTGATTGGGTCGCAGTGCGCGACAGCGTTAAACGCGGCAGAGCTTTTTCCTCGGATCGCAAGACCGCGGGTGAACGGACACGGTCGACTTCCGAACGGGAATTTCATGACGGTGACATCGCAAAATAGGGCAAAACGGAAGAAAGAGGGCTCGCGTTGAAAAGGAAATCGCTTTCATCGCTTGCTCGATCGCGAGAGATCACGGTCGGTCCGCATGGGCGTTCACCACGTTCACTTAGACCACGATAGTTAGCGAATCTGACGGTGCATTCCGTCAGCGTTTCTCGAGGAGGACCAACGTTGAGAGTTGGTTCGTCCTCGCGTGAATTTCAATCGGCCAGCAGAAATTCCGTTCCGAAATGATGTTCACCAGAGCTGTTTGCTCTGCGTATACATATCATCGAATCTGTTCCGCAAGACTGGCGATCTATGCAGGAATCTTATCAGGCAAGTAAATGATTTTCCAGAAAATAGAATTACGATGGTCGGACAGGTTGAATGAGCAGGTGGAGCACCCTTCGAAGTCCCGGCACCATGACACTGAAAGTTTACCTCGCGTCTAGGATGTCGTGCAAGCACGAGTGTCGAGTTTCGTCGTATTTCCTACACGCGCGCGCGTATGATCCGAACGCGAGCATGCAAGTCCGGTTTTCAGGAGAGAGATCATCAGCCGGGGAGAGGGAGAAAGCGTATAAAAAGGAGCGGTCCATCGGCAACTATCCGCAGTATCCATTTCTTGATCCACTGTCCCCGTCTGAGTGGTTGAAGTATGTTCTCTTGGCCCTCCGTAAGTAACCGTCAGGAGAAAAAGACTATGAGAGAGAAGGAGGAGGAACAAAAAAAAAGAAGCGTAAGAGCAGAAAACAGGGAAGTCGATCCGGGAGATAAAGCGAACAGAGGGAAATTGCCGTTTCCCCGAGGGAAGCTCCGGTGGACCGTGACTAGAAATTACCGGTTGTACCGCGAACAATGCCGGCGAACAGTGTGTCGATCGCCTTCCCCGTTGTGCTTTCTTCCGTACATGCGTAGACGAGATGGCTCCGTAAAACCGTCGATCCCCATCCATAACCGAGTTTTATATTCATGCGGAGGTTACGGCCGCCATTGTGGACACTTCATCACGGATATGTGATTTTTAGTAGTTCGTCGACCGAGTTCTCGGCGTGTACCGTTGTGCCAAAAATATTTTGCGAGCATACCGATCACACTACCCCCCGCCCCCGCGGTCACTGTAATCGGTTTCTTCGTTTCGGAACGTTGCTTCCGAGGAGTTTAACTAATTCGATCGAATATTCCAGGTTTTCGTGGTGTGTCTAATCGCCGAATCCGTGCTCGCTAGCATCGACATCGGTGACGCAGGTGGATGGCAGGGGTAAGGGATCAGCTATTCGAGAATTTGAATCGTCGCGGGGTATCGATTAATTAGGCGGGTGTCTGCGTCAGGATATCTAGCGAGAGCAGCTACGGCACAGGACACGGCTTGGATTTAGGCGGACATCTATCCGGTGGTCTTCACGATGGCCTATCCGGTGGTCTTCACGATGGCCTATCCGGGTACGGGTCCTATGGGGGTGGATTCGATCACGGACTGCACGGACACGGACTACAAGGACACGGACTGCAAGGACACGGACTGCACGGACACGGATTGCACGGACACATACAACACCATTACGCACCTGCTGTTCCTGTGAGCGAACACGTTGAGATCACGAAACCTGTTCCCATACCTGTTGTCAAAAATATCGGTGAGTTTTATTCTGACTTTGATGTTTACCATTCAGCATTAGGGCTTGCGGAGTTTAATAACCGGGAATGATGGATTGAGGAAAGAAATCGTGTTCGTACACTCCCGTCCATAAATCACCGGACACTTACTTATTTTAGGTTGAGAAATAATAAATTTTTCTAACATTTTGACTGTCTTAAATTGCCCCTATTCATTCTTTTCATAAATGCATAAAATATTCAGGAGGGTATAACTTTTCCGAGCAGATTTTCATATTTTAATAAGCTGATACGTGGCGTTCTATAGAAAGTTCTAAGTATGGAGACTATTATCTAGACAAACAGTGGCAACGAACGTGTTAAACTAACCTTACAGTACCATTAAAATCTTGTAACCAAGTGTCAGTTTCACTAAACTACCAGGAGTTAAAATCTCGAGTCTACCAGTCGAATCTGGGTCGTAAAGACCTCTAATTAGCACTTTCACGAGCCGAGTACAGCTCAATTGATTTTCAGTAGACTCTATTTGACCCTCGCGTGCTCTTCGAAAGTAGTTATGCAAAAGATTCTCCGTCCATACTCGTTTATTTCCGTTCGAGACTTCCATTGCATCAATTTTATTCATAATCTCGCGATTGCAACACGACAATAGTTGAACAATGTGAATGTACACTCAAGTAGGTTACGAGGGTTAAAGTGAAGTTACACTTTCGCTGAAATCTTGGAAGCAAGCCTCAATTTCACTAAACTATCACAAGGTTGCAATTAAATTGTCGAGAGTCAATTGATCAACTTTGTCACTGATTGGTACTTTCACGAATGTAACGAACAATGTTACCCACAGTCAGATATTCCAATCCAATCAGACATTCCACATGCAACAACGTAATACCATTAAAATCTCGAATCAATCAGTCTCTGCAGAGTCAGGTCCCCTAATTAACATTTTCATGGGGAGAATGCATAAATCCATCAATCGTACTTTGCTCGTATGACTAGCACAACTTAATCAGTTTTCACGAGCTCATTAACACTGACACTACCGAGCACTGGAAACGATTAAAATGTTTTAGCTGATAAAAATGACAAGGCCCTATTTATTTAGATTTTGTGCAATTTTTCGAATCTTTTTTAAAATTGTTTTAAATTTATCGAATCATTTTTCATGTAAGCAACATCACAATTTCAATAATTACAAAATTAAAAATGTAAGACCGGTCATTTGACCGGAATGGTAGGTTCAGTGTTAAAATTCAAGACTATGAGCAGAACACGATTGATGGGATAAACAAACGCATCAAACTGCAACGCAACTATAAAAAGAACGAGAAACTCGACAACATCCAAACTAGAAACCGACTACTTCCTGTAAACGCGTGAAACCCAGCACCGATTTAACCGAGCTATCAGTTAAATGTCGAGTGAACCCTACGCCATAAGGATTTCTAATTACATAGCACTTTCTCGCTCAACTAACTGATTTTTCCTATGAGCAGGAGTGCCGGTCACACATCCAGTGGCGATTCCAGTGCCGCATCCGGTGGCGGTGGGCGTACCGCAGCCGTATCCAGTGCACGTACCGGTCGCAAAGCCAGTACCGATCCCGGTGGTAAAGACCGTCGCGATCCCGGTCGAGAAGAAGGTTCCGTATCCGGTGGAGAAGATAATACCGGTCCCGGTCGAGAAGCCCGTGCCCATAACCGTGGAGAAGCACATACCCGTCCCTGTGGAAAAACCGTATGCGATCCACATTCCGGTCTACAAGCACGTGTTCCATAGGGTCAAGTCGCATGGCCACGGATGGAGCCATTAGTTGCATCACTGACCCCGCTGAGGATCCATAGTCACAGACGCGAGAGGCTCCGGAGAAGACACACCGCAACGTTCAGATTTCTGCTTTGTACATTCTGCGATTACGCGCGAGAGGACTCGTGGCGAGCCGTCCGGACGAGTTCACGCCATTTTTCAATGGAACGCCGACCTGTCCCTAGAATAGTATTATATACAGTATTTATGTTTGTTTTGTTACTCTGTTGCCAAATAAAGGACTCGAGTTTTTAGTTATACACCGTCTACTTCGTTTCTCCGCTGATATTAAATCGAACTGGTCGAACTATAACTTGCTATTCGGTTCCGCAGAAATTCGTGGGATGGTTTCTTTATATTTAAGCCTCATCCGTCCCTCGTGTCAATTTGACACAGTTTTCGCGAATTAAGGTGTACTGTTCCGTTATTCGTCTGTAAATTTGCCCGAAACTTTGTGACTTTTATTTTTTTAATGCGAAACACATATGCTAGCATTGTTCGTGGAAAATAATGATGTCAAAACTGCAAGTCGAATTTGTTATGAAAGAGTCCCTGTGTGTCAATATGGCACATGTACTGTTGAAAGATGACAAGAAGGTCCCCGGGGGGGGGGGGGAGGTACAGAGGCAAGAGGGGTCAATCGTTCTGCATAGCAGTAGTAGTGTGTGTGTGACCGCTTCGGCCAATAGAAGGCGCGCACCTTCCAAGCTAACCAATCGGGCGCGCATTCTTGCCTACGTCACCGCATTCCTGCCAGGGACCTTCTTGTCGTCTCTCAGCGGTACTCTTACGTACTGTCGCGGAGATTTTCAATGACCATTATTTCAATGACAATTTATACGGCATTCGAAAATTGAAGGAAACTTGATTTTTTATAAATTCGAAGAAAACGTATTACTCATGTAACCTGCCACACAGAAGTAAAGCAGGGTCAACGCGTAGTGCTATAATTAGTTGAAGGTTGGGGTGGACGCAATGTTATGTGTGACAATTTTTTTACTTCACACGAATTAGCAACTATATTACAAAAACGAAAGATGACGCTTGTAGGGACCATACGAAAAAATAGAAAAAATATTCCAAAAATTTTTCTCGATATGAAGAAGAAGCCACTTCATCATTCGGAGTTTGTTTTTGATCACATACTAGAAGGTACAATGGTGTCTTATGTGACGAAAAGAAGACGATTCGTTATTCTACTTAGTACATACCATACGGCAAAGCAAATAAGTAGTGAAGTAGATAAAAAACTTGAAATAATAAAATATTATAACGCTACAAAAGGAGGTGTCGCGTCGATGTCCTCGATGATGTGGAGATGGTGGGTATATACAGATGTAAGCACAAAACAAATAGATGGCCAATGGCAATTTTTGCTAATATGTTAGATATATCAGCATGCAATGCTTTTATAATATTCACTTCACTCAATCCAACTTGGAATGAAAATAAAAGATATCGTCGACGCCTTTTTTTGATTGAAATTGGACATTCTTTGGTGCATTCCTATATTACGTTACGCATACATCTACAGCGAGGATCTAATGCGACTGCACTTATTGCACAAATACAGGGTATACCACCAGTGATTGTACCATCTTGTAGTAATCGTATAATGCATACTCCTCCAACAAAAAACGATCCCGATATCACATGTACGAGAAAAAACCGAATGCTAATATACAGAGTGCCCGATATGATTTGTGTAAACAAGCAGTGTGTCCCACACATCGCTTTATTTTATGCGAAAATTGTGCAGAAACTAAGATGCAGAAGTTAACGCATCCATTTATTACAAAAACATCGGAAAATAACTTTCCATCTTGTTATTTCGTCGAAATTTTACCACTGCGTCAATTTGACACCGAGGGACAGATTCAGTTCGCGAAATGAGAAACGGATCAGGATTAAGCTCATCTGACTTTTAATGGGTCCATTTCGTTTTCCAATTTGGAGATACGATGCTACAGAAAAGAAGAAAGAGTAACCCTTTTACAAATACAGGGTACAAGTGAGATATGATTTAAATCGACAGCTCATAACTTACTATGGTTCATTAGAATTAGGTTCTGCTATAAGGACGTCGACATTTAGAGGTTGGTACCCCACATTAGACAGAGATTTCGTGAGCTTGTCTGTGCTCTTACGTGTATATAATTTAAACGATTATCACAGTTGCGCGTTGAGTAATATATACCGCGATTACTCGAAGCGTAAGATTGAAAGAATCGAAAGGGGGAATTGAACGATCGCATTAGCGTTAACACAGAAACTGCATGCTCCGGGGATAATAGAGCGGTTCGTTCCGCGTAGATCTCTTTGAAAATCGCGGCCGAGTAACGAATTCGTGCGACCGCGTTCCAATTATCATTATTTTCTGGGAAGTTGTCGGCGAGTTGTTCCTCGCGACTAGATAGCGCCACGATGCTTTCGTTATGCTCTCTCCACATGGCTAAATCGAGAGGTACACGGGGCTTCGTCCATGTCCGAGAAGGTATCGGTGCACGCGATCCTATTTGTCGCTTCGCGCGAACGTTTTCCATGACTCTAGAGTAGGTAACTTAATTACAGGGACGCAGGCCAGCAGCTTCGGGAAAGTTTCCTGGACGCGGGGCGAACAGATTCTCAGACAGTGTCGAGCGAAGTTCCCTAACAAATGTGGAAGAGGCAGAATCGCGGCGACATTTAAGTCCGTTAATTACAGAATGATAGATGTTCGGCCCGCCGGAACCGGCTCGATGCTTTCATTATGCTGCAAAAACTTCGACGGTAACTCGGTCCGCCAGTCATTATTTCCTTAATGAAATTGCCTCATCAGTTTGACTCCGAAATGAACGACCCTCGCATATTTTTAATAGAGTAATCCTCGGAGAAAGAATCCGGACGTCCTCGTTCGCTCCACGAAGTTCACTTCGACTGTGAATGAAGATGTTCGAACCAAGCTACCATTTCGTTCGAGCACCGCTTCTGTAGACACTGATTATACACCTGTCAATCATCGTGCCTCGGCGAGCGTGTCATTGTGTAACGATATGCTTCACTCGATAAGGAGAAATATTTCATACATGTACTTAGCGTCCGAATTGGTTTGGACGGACATTGAAAATGTTACGGCTTCATTGATCCATTGTATGTATAATTGAATATAACATGTGGTTTCAGTAAAACGTATTCGACTGACATTTTTCTCTATTCATTCTTCTGTTCTCTGTTAAGGTGGGATCTCCTTTGCGTGTCTGGACTCAGCGTTTTATTATCCCAGAGCCTTTTATTGTCCATTCGTCATACTTCATCAGAACTGCGTCTACGACAATAAACAATATCGCATTATCCTTTCGCGGAATATTCTAGAATATTTTTGACATGGCTTCCCAAATGTTGCAATTTACCGACACATGCGAATCCGCGTTCAAGCAAGCGTGTACCGGATGACGCAAATCCCTTACAATAGGGTCATTCCACGTGAAAATGGACACTTTTTGGAGTAAAATTTCGGATTTGGTCCAAATTTAAATATGCTGTAGTCTTTAATGACCCATGAACGAATTTCAAAACATTTTTCGATACCTTAAAAATTGTTGATTTTGCAGAGGTATAAAAAAACGTGTCAACCTTTTTCCATTAAATCGTAAGACTAGAACCGCTTATAGTAAAAACATAAGAGTATCCACTAAAAATGTTGTTATTTGAAAAATATGTTTTTTTCACCATTTATTTTGCAATTGTTTTAAACAAACGCCGTGTTTTCATAGTGGGCCACTTTTTAAAAAATTGAAAAGAATGGGGATATAGCCTCAAGTGTCCCCTTAACGGATCTTTTTTTAAAAAGATGGACATTTGAAAATTGACCAAATTAAAATTATTTGAAGTGAATATCGCACCGCGATATACAATCTCGGACGGCCGAAGAACACAGTGGGCTGGATCGTAACATTTCACTATAATTCTTCAACCATAAGAGACATCGGGATGAAATAAAATTCATTAAAAAAATATTCCTATCTACTTTATTAGTTAAATATGTGTTGTTTTTTAACTTGCGGAACTTATTTCTTTTTAAATGTAGATTATTTTGCAGGATATTCCATATATGTACTTTTTTAAACCTTAAAAATATCCAGATTCCACTTTCTCAAGGGTTCAAGTCTTATAAAGAAACCTGCGTTAAAAAAATCATGTAAAATGAACCGTTAAATAAATATTTAACGCCGGGCGCGGCAAGCAATGCGATAACGCGTTGTTTGCCGCGGCAGCACAGTGAGGCAACGTGTATTGTTTGCCTCGCCCGGACAATTTCCCAGGCAGCTCAGGCCTGTACTGAGAGTCCCCGTCCCCTGGTAAGTGTCGCTCCTTTGTGGAGGGGTGGATTCTTACGCGCGGGTACGGGGAATGCATTTTTCCTATGTAGAAAAACCGTGAAAAGATCGCGAAACATCGGTGTATTTGGCAATACGGAAATCAGCTGAAATTCACTCGGGACGGGACATTTTGACCGCTGTGCGAGGAGCCGAAACGTGCCTCGGGCCGCGGCAGGCTAGTGTGGCAAGGGTGGGGGAACAGCGTCGTGGAAGGGGAAGGTGAGAGACTGGTCTCAATCTGGCGCTACAGTCGGCTCGATCGAGGGTGACATTTTACTATAACTTTCGAATCATGAAAGATATCAGAATGAAATTTCCATCAAAATTCATTAAAAAATTATTCCTACCTACTGATAATTTTCGTAATAAATATATTTTTTGTATTCATTTTATGATTAATTCTTTAAAGAGTGAAATAGTAATTAATTTTTTTTCTTAATATAATGGAGGTAAGATACCAATTCTTCTGTAATTTTAGTTCCAACACAGACGAAGCAATTCATAGGGTGTAACTGAAATAAAAACGTAGCAAATGCAACCAAGTGTGTACCAGTACTATGTACCAGTTTTTTTATATTTATTTGATATTTAAAAGGGTAGAATTGATACGAAAATATAGCATACGTAACCAAATCTGCAACTATAGATGTTCTAGCTCTAATGAGTGTCTTTTCGGATCCTTTTGACAAAAACCATTCCCCCTCCACAGCTGTACTTACCAATTTTATGAAAACATTTCTCGTAGATGGAATCGACAAAAATTAAGTAGTTCGACGAAGTAATTAATACTCTGAGTCTAAGGACTATCTTAATTCACTTGAAACGTGTTTACACGAGTGACTAATACGACCAATACGGCAAGAAAATGACTAATTCTCGGCGTACGGTGGGAACCGGGAAAATTGATTGTTTATGCCGTTCAACGGGAACGATTTTCACGCGTCTGAGTTAGTACGGTGTCATTAATTTCTCTTGTTCGATTTTCTACGTAATTGCAAACGAAAGTGACCGTAGTCAGTAGTTAATTACGGCGCGTCTAGCGTTTTCTCATCGCGCTGGCGCGTTAAAACAAACACCAAGTCGGCTGATATGCGAACGAACCGTCGAGGAACGATCCTGGCAGCCGTGCTGCGCGATCGAAAAAGGGATTGGTGGTAGGAGCGCCCGTTGCTAACGGAAAACCGTAAATGAAAATTGGCTGGGGAACGTGGGCAGACTCGTCCGTGGATGGATCAGAAATTGTCTAATTCGCTGGGCGCCGTTCAGCTCACAAAAGTAGCCAATACATACGATGGTGTGGCCGTTGAAAGGACAGCGGGGAAACAATTGCGCCGACAGAGAGCGGCGTGGCTGACCGGACGCCAGGACGAAACTACATCGTCGACAGTGAAAGGCTCGACGGTATATTAAGACGAGCAATGAGCAAAGATGTATCAGTTGCCGAAGGAACTACGTCTAGCAGGCCGGCGTAAACAGCTATATGCGTGTAACCATGAACGGAATCGTGAGTAGCGAAATCCGGATACAACCGATACGTCACTCTGACACCGCCTAAACCACGAAATTTCGATCAAAATCACCGCTTTCGACACTTGTCACCTTTCACACGAACCGCACAATTCTCAGAGCTTCATGCAAACCTTCAGCATCACCTTATAAGTTCAAAAAACTGGGAAACTAAAATAGCGTAGTTTTCGGGCATTTCTGTAGGAAGCTGTTTGCACGAAAATTTAGAATCTCTTCACGGAGAATGGAAAAGCCAAGAAATTCGGCAGGAGTACTTTCACCGCTTCCGTAGGAAGTTGTTCGAACGAAGATCGAAAGACGGCGATTTCGCAAAAGTGGTCTGTGCGTAAAAGTTAGTTTGCATCGGAGCTCTGTGCATTAGTATCGAATTAGAGGAGTATGTAGTTTGATTGGTTCGGATAAATGGTGGTTTTTCTGTATCGAAAGATGAGTGGTGTCAGTTCCGAGTGCGAAGGGTTAATTGATACTCTGGGCGATCATGAGAGTGATCAGGCTCGGCGAGACGGTGATTTTCCTTGATACTTGAACTCTACCTTGCAGCTGCTACTTTCTCTGGCGTCCTTGGCGGCGGCCACGCCGGTGATCGTGTATCAGAATCAGAACCAATACCATCCGCAGCTGTACGGTGGTTTCCAGCCGATAGAAAGGTCCGACCAGGAGTCTCATGGTTCTATATCCAGCGGAAGCTACGGCAGCGAGTACGGCGGCGGTGATTACGGCGGCGGCGATTACGGCGGCGGTAGTTACGGGGGCAGTAGCTACGGGGGCAGCAGCTACGGGGGCGATTTCGGTGGTGGCCATGGCGGTGGTTACGAGGGATCGGTTGGAGGACACTTAGAGGTATCCGGCGACCACTTAGGCTCGGATTACTCGTCCCTCGGGGGTGGACACGAAGGCGGAGACGAGGGTGTTTCCCTGGACGGTGGCCACAGCGTGGTCCAGAGCGTTCCCGTGTCCGAGCACGTGGAAGTTACCAAGCCTGTGCCCGTTAAAGTGATTAAGCACATCGGTAAGTTTCTAATTGCTCGGCTAATGCCACCTCCGCTCCGCTTCTCCGAATCTTCCCAACGAGCACGCGAACATAATTTGACACGCCCGGCACTTATTTCTCCATTCTTTGTTACAATATTCTGTTACACACTTTTCGATGCTCACACAGAAATTTAATAGAAATTCAACCGCGGCGCGCGCTCTGCTGAATTGTTCAGCTGGCATATTGGAAGTGAGCAAAGCTCTGAATTTTATTCTGTTAAACCAATTCAAACTTTTTTTATAATTCTTAATTTCCTTAAAGAGGAGAAACTTTATATCTATTGTACGTCTATATGTTCTGCAATAGCTGTACTTTATAAAAACCAGAATAGAATTTATTTGGATTTGAAGGAAATGAATAGCATACTTGCACTGAATCGTTCGTTAAAGTTCGTTGCAATCGTTGAAGATAAAATATGCCACATTCAGTACTTGTATAATACAAGAAAAGTGATTGTTATTAGAGTTATAAATAACGACTGTAAATTAATTTCATTCTCTACGTGCGACACGCGCAATCGTGATCGTCACGCATATGGGACGCTGGTCGCGAACACGTTAAGCGGATAGCATCATAATTTATTTTCATATTATGTGGATTTTACATTCTCAAAGTCTTTTTAATAATCATTCCGTGGATTAATTTCGCTAAAAGCAGTACAAAGTTCAATACTACAAGTCCGAGCATTCACGGTGGCCGAAGTTCTACGTCCACCGTTGGACAACACGCCGTAATGACACGTTACAGCTGCAAAGCGGCTAATTACTTCAAGCAATCGTTCAACTCTGAGAAAGTTTGAAAGCGAAAATCTCACAGAAAGTTGACGCCGAGTGACTCGACAGTGAATCCAAGTCGTTAACTGCGTATTGTTCTGCCCTCGGCGGGGCTCGCAGATCTTACGAAATTACTAGCTCGGGAAGCAAATTTGCTTGGAAGATGATTCGAAAAATCACGTGTCAATTCGCTCGGGTTCTTCAGCATGATCTTGCCATTTTCTGTACTTTTCTGCGAAAAATTGTCGAGTGCCGTTTCATGGCTTCTATCAGTAGACAGCGAATTTTATGCACTCGTGACAAAAATGAGTAAGTGAAATTTAAAACAGTAAAAACATTAGTAGAATTTAAACATGATCTTATATTAATTTCAATCTATTAAACATATTTAGAATGAAAGTAATTTTCTATTTCACTCCAGTTTGTTGCAATTCAGGTAGACAATTTTTACTTTGCATAAAGATCAGTCGTTATGATAGTTCTGATACAAGAGAAGTAGATGCAAAGGGTAGAACGGAAACAAATGCAACCAATTCTGGAAGAGCTTGATGTTTCAGCTACAATTCTGAATTTTTGTGTGTATATTTAAGGAATCCCAGTTCTTTGCATCGAATTCCATTTCCGTAAGTTTGATTCTGATATAAGAGAAATTTCAACGAGATTTTTGAACGTTCGTATTTATATTCGTTGAGTACAGTTGTACGTCAACGCAGCTGTGCTTGAGCTCGACAGCCAGCCAATCGATTCGAAAGAGAGAACTGCAGAATTGAAACGAAAATTCTACTACTGCAAGCAATACTGTGGACGTTTAATCTTTAATTCTGAATTGATGTTTCAGGGGTACCGGTTCCTCAGATTATCAAGATAGCTGTGCCCCATCCGGTGGCAGTGGGCGTTCCTCAGAACTACCCAGTGGCGCAGCCTGTACCAAAACCAGTGCCTGTGCAAGTGATAAAGACAATAGCGGTGCCAGTGGAGAAGAAGGTTCCGTTCCCAGTGGAGAAGCACATTCCCGTTCCGGTGGAGAAGCCTGTCCCGATCACTATCGAGAAGCACGTGCCGGTGCCAGTCTACAAGCCGTATCCCGTCAAGATCCCCGTTTACAAGACGATTTATCACCACGCGAAGAAACATTAACATCCTGTGACTGATTAGACAACGATCCATCCGACTGATGCTGAAACCACGTTCACCGTTTTTGCTCGAGGTTCTGGAACAGTCCGGAAGAACGGAGAAAGTCCACGAAAAAGGATCCTGTCTCTTGGGTCCTATTATCTCCGCGAAACGACGGCGTTCATTCTTCTCGCCGTTTATAATTTAAGCATCGTTGTTACTGTTGTTCTATGTCTTATTTTTTATTAATAATTTTTATACCTGTTACTGTTCTTGTTTTACAATAAAATGCTTAGAAAAAAAAACGCATAGTCGCGTCTTCCTCGGCGGTGAAAGCCGCAGCGAGTCCTAGCAGTTGTTTTCCTCCTCGTTATCGAGAATCCTGTTGCCATAAATTTCTATCCGAGCAGCGCGAGCAATTAGCGTTCTCGAAAATAGTATTGTTCCCTGTTCCGTTCGAAGCCGATTTCGGTGTAGCAACTATCTAGATCTGTCTGGGTTTCGTTAGTTTATGCAGGTATTAAATTTTGTATAAACGAGAGACGGGATATAGTTGAGAACGATCGAATATATCTTCCGGAGAAATGCGATAGGAACTTTCCACGCTCGACTCGAAAGACCGAATGGTTTTTCCTGTTGCTCCGTGTAAATCGGATTCCGCCAATGTTGCCAAGCTAATGCGCCCAAGATCATAATCAAAACTTTCACTGGTATTTTCGATACATCCAGTACAGATTCCGTGGAAAGTGAATGTTGTAGACGGACTAGTTCAAGAGTGCGTGGTAGGATGATTGTCACGATCAGCCGCTGCTAATGAGCACGGGGGAAGTTTGCGACCGCGACCCCAAAAACGGATAACGGATCCTGCGCAATAGTTCAATCTATAAGGTGTTGCTAGTTAGGCACTTTTCTTCGCGTCGATCATGTTAGGAAAGCAATCGCGAAAACGACAGCAAAACTAGATATTACATGAATGTTCAGGTGAACGGAAATAAGTTTCTCCGCGGACTCGTATAATGTCACTACTTGTTAACGTGCACTGTGACCGCTTGGTGTTTGCATATCATTCCTCAGTAATTTGGAGAATCTCCATTTTTATGGACTGGTTGCAGAAGTATTTTTTTTGTGACTTTTGCTAAATGAATTCATTATATAATAAAAATAAAAAATTTTCTGTACAAATTTTTAGCAATCGGGACCTTTAGAGCTGCGATTCTTAGTGTACGGGGTGTTCCAAAATTATGCGAGCAGATTAAATACAGTCCTGATGACCACACAGATTGAACAGTCCTTTGTCGTTTCTTAGAGCGAAATTTCGTATTCGAAATATAAGTAGTTGGAGATTGGAGGTTTCCTAGGGCTCTCCGTTTGCTTGGGTACCTGCTCAGATAGCCCTAGCAGAGAGTTCTACAACTAGGGCTTTCAGCAGAGGCACAAAGAAGGAGCTCTGGAAAATCTACTGTCTTCAATGTTCAATGTTTTAAATTTGTAAACTGTTTTAAATTTCATTATTGTTGAATTTCCTCTGTATAACAACCCGGTGAAAATTAATATACAATTTTATGTTGCTGATTTATTACACATTGGAGACCTTAGTAATAGTCTGACTACGACAAAGATTATTCAACTTCGGAAGAGATGTTCGAAGTTGAAACATTTTTAAAAGAAAACTTCACGTTCATTCTTTCGCGTGTTTTCTAATGAAAAAATATTCGAAAAGAACAACTTGGAAAAGTGAAAGTAGATGCTCCACCCTTCAATATTCGCCCAAGTTACTTGGATTTATGCTTTTCAGTTCCAACTGTTTCTAAACTTTTCAGAAGATTTGAAGATGTTTTAATTAATTTTAAACATGCTTTGCAAGTAGAATGGACTGTTCATTAATATACAGGGTGTCCCAAAATTTCTTCAACAGCCGGAAATGGGAGCTTCCTGAGATCATTTGAAGCAACATTTTCCTTTGCAAAAATGTTATCCGCGGCTTTGTTTAGGAGTTATTAACGAAAAACACAGACCAATCAGAGCGCGGCCAGACGCGAGTTGGCCCAGTCGGCCCGGCGCGCCAACTGTCGATTGGCCGACTGTGCCAACTCACGTCTAGGTCGCGCTCTGATTGGTCCGTATTTTTCGTTAATAACTCCTAAACAAAGCCGCGGATAACATTTTTGCAAAGGAAAATGTTGCTTCAAATGATCTCAGGAAGCTCCCATTTCCGGCTGTTGAAGGAATTTTGGGACACCCTGTATATTTAAATGATGTTTCTAATAGCTTCAAAATTTTTAATATAGACCGTCGTCAAATTCATTACAGCAATAATATTATATTGTACATGCTACTGAAACTGTTTGTAACGTGAATCCTTATTATGCGGCAGCAGTAATAAAATCATAAATAAAGGATTAAATGCCATTTATGTCAGAGTATTGCATTGATTTACAATAAATATGTCGAGATGAAATGTTCTGTTCGACTGCTCTGAATGCATAAAATCATTATTACATTGCCTATCACGACTTCATTAAAGATACAACAAAGTTCATACTAAAAATTGTTCTTGTATCTCTTAAATCAATAGAATAAAATATTGTCTTCGATAGCTTCAAGATAAACGACTTTCACACAATCTCTGCGAGCACACTGCATTAGTGATACAAAACCTTCCATCTCGTTGCATACGCGACTCGCCAATGTAAAGATATGCAGTGTTTCCTTATGCCAACGATATTATTAAATACTAATCAGCTTTTCTAATCACTTCGAAGCTTCTTAGACCTGGGATGAGTACAACGAGGAATGCGACGACTAGAAAAACTTGCAAAACAAAGTCGCATAGCAAGATTCCCATCTCCGCCCAATTAAAACATCATCAAGGCCTTCGGGTGCATTAACCTGCACGAGGAAGAAGGAAGTAGTCGCCGCGGTACTCCCACCACGAGATTCATCTAATACGTTGCAAGAACCTCCATTAGCGATAACCGTATAATGGAAAGCAGAGCAATCGCTCTGGTCAATGAAAAGAAAATGAACGGGCCAAATTGAACAAGGTTGCACGCCGCGCGCAGTTCAGGGAACAGGGAAGTGCTCCCAGTTATGCAACCATCATGGCGAGCCCACGCGCCGTTTGAAAAGACGGAGAAATGTTACCTGTACTAGTGAAGGTGCTGAAAAGGTTTTGACGGGATAGTGGGGTTGCATGTCCCACGTTCCTTCTATATAAACTCGCCACGCGAACAATTCGTCTCGAGTTGATCTTATATTCACGAAGGACTCATATGCGCCTATCAGGGGAACAATGGAGAACCTCGTACGTGAGTCGTGTCGTCGTCAAGCTGATCGAAACGGAAGGGTTGAACCATACGGGTCCTAACGTTCGCAAAGAAATGTTTAGTCAACGCCGGTTTGCACATTAGTCCTGCAGAAAGATCAGATTAGCAACTTTTCCGCGTGCTACCAGTAGTCTGCGAGCCTTTACGCAAAATCGGTCGAAAACAGGAATTCGAGAAAGACGTATTTTTCTTTTATTTTGAAAACAGTGTTACAAAATTTAGTCAAGTAAACTGCGAATTTTTACGCAAAATCGGTCGACAATAGGAATTCAGTAAAAAACGTATTTTTCTTTTGAAAACAGTGTTACAAAATTCAGACCAGTAGACTGCGAGACTTTACGCAAAATCGGTCGAAAACAGGATTTCCATAAAAACGTATTCTCACTTGAAAACAGTGTTACAAAATTCAGCCAAGTAAACTGCGAGCTTTTACGCAAAATGGGTCGAAAACAGGAATTGAGTAAAAACGTATTTTTCTTTTGAAAATAGTGTAACAAAAATCAGAAGTTTCTCGAACGGGATAACTTCCGGTTATCGGTTTCAGGACAGCAATTTTACTCAGAGTGTTTCAGCTCACGTTGAGTCAGACATCGAATTACAGCCTTCCATTTTTGATCAGCACATTCGGTTGACGACAGACACTTTGTTAAACCGACCGTTCTGCTTGCAAGATCCTAGTTCTGATGGTGGCCGGTTCCTGTTTGGCTGGCGAACTAGAGTTGGGAGGTCATGGAGGTCTGACGTTAGGCGAAATTGACGTGGGTCACGGTAGCCACGGCGGCTTCGACTTGGGCGATATCGGTCTGGCCAGTTTAAAATTGTTGACTTATTATGATCGCATGCACGAATCTCTAGTAACTATAGTACTTTGTCATTGCCAGGAGGAGATTACCACTCTGAGATCGAGTTAGGTCATGGAGGTGGTTACGGCGGTGGAGGTGGTTACGGCCATGGAGGTGGAGGCGGACATTACATACCCGTTGTCAAATCCATTGGTGTGTAACTTGAACCGACAAACCGTTTCCTTCTAGAGTTATGCATAAAAATCTGATAGAAGTCTTCTCAAATCTTTTACTACTTGATTATAGTTTTACACTGTACAGCATTTTTGCTACTCCTTTACAAAGGACGTTTACAATTTTATATGATGTCGTCACGTTGAAACAGGAGTGCCAGTGCTGAAGAAGTATGAATTGGCCATTCCGACTCTACAGATTCAGCAAGTCCCGCAGAGCTACCCTGTTCCAATGATCGTGCAGAAGCCGGTCCCGTACACGGTGCATAATTCAAGCTTGATTACTTTATCGTGACACATTGATTACTTTATATATCCAACGATTTCTATTTACCGTAGGTGGAGAAACAGGTGTTCACGAAGGTGGAGAAGAAGGTGCCCACGCCGGTCGAGAAGATCATCCCGGTGAAGGTCGAGAAGCCAGTTCCGTTCCACGTGGTGAAACACATTCCCGTTCCGGTGGTGAAGCACATCCCGATCAAGATCCCCGTGTACAAAACCATAGTTCACAGTCACAAGAAACATTAACCGTGCCGACATTTCGTTGATCGTTACCTGTTCCCGAGATATTGTTACGCGTCGACTCCGTAAGTTCCTAGACCAACGTTGCTTGTTAATAAATCTGGTTATTGATTTTTCGAAAGAAAGGCTCTGCTTGCTTCCCATTTCTTCCTTGAATAGAGAGAACGTTACTAATTCATCTGACAGCATCGTATACTGGATTACGATCCGCTGAAACGAGCCTATTAATTATACAGGGTGTCCCAAAAATGTACTTCCTCGAAAGGGATGATTCCCGAAGTTGGTTGAAGTAGCTTTTCGAAGAATGTCGTAGAAGAGAAAAGAAAATTTATATTTTTTGTAGGGCTACATTTATGTTAATGCTTGAACATATTTGTTAGACTTTGTTTAAAATCTACCAACCAGTATCGAGAAAGTATACAGAAAAACGTTCCTTTCGATCGCGTTCTCGAATAGAGGATCGACGGGAACCTCCAGTTCTGATAGCGCGTTTACGTGACAATTTTCGGGACATCCTATCACCGCAATGACGGTCGGAAGAAAAGAGAACGTCCCGGTGGCGAAAGCAATCAATCGGGACTGCCTTCCTGTGTCGTTGACCCGCGAGAATTCGGCTTCGAGGATATGTGCTGACGGCGGTGACTGTAAAACAGCGTATTAACGTGGGAAAGGGAGAATGTCGCTGTCGTTTGCGAAACTTTTTTACGAGTAGAAGGTAAAATAGCCTGGAGGATTGTCGAGACGGTGCTCCCTACGTAAAAGAACCAACAGGAAGCCGAATGATGAAATCGAAGTTCAAAGTCGACTTTCACTTGCGGTTTTCCGATCAATGGTCCCGAAACCGGAAGGTAACGCACCAGCGGCGTTCGATCGAGGCGAACGCGCGCGCATCGTTAACCCTCTTGCTCATAACCGAAAAATCTCACGCTGTTTCGTGACCCAGAAGGCCTCCTCAGGTACCCACCCACCAGTCGCCATTACTTAAAATTTTTTAGCTGATCTCAACTTTCCTTTTTGCCTGAAAATGTGCACGTTGTATTCATTGAATTAAAAAAAAAAACAAATATTCTTTACGTCAGATGAGCTTCTTTAGAATTGGATGAAACGACTTGACTTCTTCCAGCAATTTTGGGAAATAGATATGTGCTCATAATCATGAAAGTGGCCTGAGTTAAAATTTAAAACAAATGAGTTTATCAGTTATTTCACATCACATTATTTTAAGCTAAATTAATTGAATGTAATTTTTACGATATTCTAAAAATTACATGGAACTCATTCAATGTTAAACACAGTAAGGAGCATAACTGATTCCACACACTTTAAATCAGAACAACTTTTTTATGAATGAACCAAACGACTTGTGTAAAAAATATGTTGAAAAAATGCATTTGGACGGAATTGAGAAAAACAATAGTGAAAATTGAGTTTACCACTTTTTTAGCTGGGACAATAACGAAAATTCAAAAGATGTGTCTGTTCAACTGGTATAAATTATATACGCTCTGAAAATTTCATTGAAATTAGTTAATTGGTTTGCGAATTATAAACGATCGAAAGTGGTAATTTGTAGTGTACCATAAAGTGGCAAGTTTTACCATTTTTTATCGTTTATAATTCGCATACCAATTCACTAATTTCAATGAGATTTTAAGAGCGTATATAATTTATACCAGTTAACCAGATACATCTTTTGAATTTTCGTTATTGGCTCAGCTAAAAAAGTTATAAAAATCAATTTTTACTATTGTTTTTCACAATTCCGTCCAAATGCATTTTTTCAACTTATTTATTAGACTAAACTACTTCTTCTAGCCTTACAGAAAAATTGAAGTCGTTTGGTCCATTCATAAAAAAGTTGTTCTGATTTAAAGTGTGTGGAATCAGTTATGCTCCTTACTGTATCTCATAATTATGAGCACAAATCAGTGTCTCATGTACAGACCTCAAAGAAACAAACAAAAAGAAACGTACTCGATGAATTCCGAGTAAAACAAACTCAATTGTATTAAACCTAATGACCTACAATTTTTGTTTAATTCGTGTAGCCTACAAGTTCCGCAGGTTACGTATCATGACCGAGCGTTGCGCGCAGTAATGATAATCTCCAGCTAAGAATTAATTACATATCTTTACGTATCTATTACGTATTTTTGTTCCTTATAATACGTAAACTCTAATGTTATTATTTGGATTGTTTGCCTAATTATCTCCGTCGAAATGACATTTCCTGTCAGATCGTACGATAGCATTCTTATTAAGAACTTGCTCCGATTCGAGATACGTACGCGCGGATAACATAGTTCCTCGTTAATGAGATGCGAGCGAAAAACACGGAAACAGACGGGCGTGTACGATGATTATTTCCCGTCGGGAGATATGTTTCTGCATTAGCCGGCATTGTCCCGATCCGCCGTTGCTTCTTCCTCCTTTTACAATCCTGCGATTACTGGAATCAACGGAACCGAGGATCATCTTCGCGCTTCACTTTCGCCGCCGGTTTTTCCGCATTGTGAACTTCATCCTTTCCTTCACGGTTCGATCTCAAGGGGAATGAGGAAGGCCTTGGTCCCGATAAAAGATTAACCCTTTGCATTCGGAGCTATTTTAACTCGAAACTTAAACAGCCTTTCCGACCTATTTAGATATTTCCATATTTCCATTCCCTATGATTTAAAAAAATTTTATGGATATGAAATTAATTGATTAAATATTTAATAATGTAAACAAAATTTTAACGACGACCTCGTAATCGGAGAATCCGACCTGAACAATAGGAATTTTTTCGAGAACATAAGATCCTATATTAAATCTAGAATATTTCCATTCCCTATAATTTTAAAAAATTTTATGTGTATGAAATTAATTGATTAAATATCGATATATTTAATAATGTAAACAACATTTTGAATAATGGTACAGTATTGCGATAACGTTTTAACGACGACGTCGTAGTCAGAGAATCTGACTGCTCCTGAACAATAGGTATTTCTTCGAAAACGTAAGATCCTACATTAAATCTAGAATATTTCCATTCCCTATGATTTTTTAAAATTTTATGTATATGAAATTAATTGATTAAATATCGACATATTTAATAATGTAAACAACATTTTGAATAATGGTACAGTGTTGCGATAACGTTTTAACGACGACGTCGTAGTCAGAGAATCTGACTGCTCCTGAACAATAGGTATTTCTTCGAAAACGTAAGATCCTACATTAAATCTAGAATATTTCCATTCCCTATAATTTTTAAAAATTTTATGGATATGAAATTAATTGATTAAATATTTAATAATGTAAACAAAATTTTAACGACGACGTCGTAATCGGAGAATCCGACCTGAACAATAGGAATTTCTTCGAGAACATAAGATCCTATATTAAATCTAGAATATTTCCATTCCCTATAATTTTTTAAAATTTTATGTATATGAAATTAATTGATTAAATATCGACATATTTAATAATGTAAACAAAATTTTGAATAATGGTACAGTGTTGCGATAATAGTCAGAGAATCTGACTGCTCCTGAACAATAGGAATTTCTTCGAAAACGTAAGATTCTACATTAAATCTAGAATATTTCCATTTCCTATAATTTTTAAAAATTTTATGTGTATGAAATTAATTGATTAAATATCGACATATTTAATAATGTAAACAACATTTTGAATAATGGTACAGTGTTGCGATAACGTTTTAACGACGATCTCGCAATCAGAGAATCCGGCCTGAACAATAGGAATTTCTTCGAGAACGTAAGATCTTACGTTAAATCTGTGAAATTACCCCGAAAGAGATGTTCTCTGGCCAGATTAATTTAATTGGCCATGCAAGCAAGTGCGAGGACTATTCTAACGGTTGGTTTCACGTGCGGCTGTGTTTAGCATCGGTTCTTTGCGATAACGAGCATAATTCAGCGTCGGCTGGGCGGCGTACATGCATGCTTGTACTGGGACGAAAACTCGGGCGAAAGAAATGCGCTCGCCGCAGAAAAAAAGTTCCCGGTGAAAGTAAAATCCAAAGTGGAGCTCGGCTGTCTCTTCGTGCCGCGGCGTTCCGAAGCGAGACGATACGTCTCGATTCCGCATTAAACAATCAAATCACTCTGGCCTCTTAACGACACCTTTCTGTTTTAACTCTAATCGATCGGTTGTAGAATTACTTTGAACCCTTTGAACCGGGACATCGGATCGATGTCGAGAGTTAACGGGGGGTTCTCTGCCAGGTTAGCATTCTATAATAAAAACCTGGCGGGGCAACGTTCGCGAGGCTGTTTCTTCGCCTCTGGGAAATATCCGAATGTTTCTCCAGAGAGTTTCCCGAGGTGAACGAATGATAAAATAAAACCGATGAGACTTCCTGCCTGGAATATCGTGTACTTTCGTACACGAAAGTTCGATCTGTGTTTCGCTATCCAACTCTTTTAATTAAAGTCTGGATCCTTGGATCCATCTGGCAAGGATATAGTCAGAGTCTGAAGATCAACTTGATTTCTACGAGAGATGAACATTTTTTATCTGAATTGCAAGACACTGGAATGAAATAGAAATTTATTTTCTGTCTGATAAAAGACAACATGATAGATACAAAGATGTGTGTAATCATTAGATAGCGGATCTTTATGCAAAATAAAAATTTTCCACCGGAATTACAACAATCTGGAGTGACATACAAATTTATTTCCTTTCTTAATATGTTCAATAGATTAAAAATAATGTAACAGTATTATTAAACTCGTCTAACGTTTTTACCGTTTCAAATTACACCTACTCATTTTCTCATTGTCTACTAATGAACGTTACATACACGTTTCTGGCAAATTCCGATGGTTAAATCTCTCGCAAGACGAGCAGTTAAATTTCTACGAATTTAATCGTTGTATAATAGAGCATGATAATTGATGACACTTAGCCGTGCCGAGGTTTCTGAATAATTGGACGTTTACGGGTATTAAGATCGGCGAATAAAACGGTGAAAGCAATCGAGTAGTAATTCTCGTACGAGCTGGCCAATCTGTTTCACCTTATCGACTACAATACAGAATCTATTTGTCGGTGATCGAAATTATATGTAATTCCGGTTTGAAAGCTTGAATCAAAGCTTATTGCTGATCTCTGATCTTCGATTAGACACTATACACGTTTCCAGTTACAGATTTATGATGCTGTACGACGGCGCGGCGTGGGATGAAAGTAAATCTTCTATAAGACAACTATCCTTGTTTTAAGTGGTATCATTTCAATTTTTCAGAAATATGATTATGGTCAAACTAGTAATTATTTTAATACAATTTATGGTGCAATGAAAATACACATTTCCAACAAATATAAATAAAACACGTTCATGTGAAGAAAAACTGATCATTACTATCTACTGCTGTAAATAGACAACTAATCCTGTTACCAATCAGAATTAGAAAGGTCCTTCAGTTCTCTTTTTTTTAGCTATTTCGTCGTAATAAAACATATTCCTTTCATGCCACCTCTCACCAATCAAAATCTCGGAACAAAGCTTAAAGATACAGTTACTTTCGAAATTATCGTGAAAGATGTTTTTAGATTAGATTCCTTTGAAGGATTAAATTCCTTAACAGATGCTGCTCGGATAGGAGACCGAAAAAACTAATTTTTGAGAATTTTCTTAAAAAGTGAACGACCTTTTCAAAACCATTGATGTCGTATTTAGAACCATGATATCTATTAATGTATTTATTAACTAGAAAGTTAAAAGACAATCCACAACTTTGTAATCGACAAGTATTATATACTTGTACAAAAAATTACAAGTTATTCTTTACAACAAACTCTTTAAAACAGAAGACCGGGAGACTAACTTTCGTTCAATAAAGAACAATTTTCGCCATGGGTTCATAAACCCAGCTCGTGCACCGGAGGGAAAAACCCGAAAACAACTTCGAAGAAAGCGACCAGGTCTTCGCGGGAGAAATTCCCAAAAACTTTTTTTGGCCCTGCCGGCAGAGTGTAGCCTTTTAAAGCGCACGAACAGGCATAAAGATTGAAGACCCGCTTTCACCTGATCAAAGGTGTCGGGTTGTGACCCAGCAGCATTCTGTCCGCTCCGAATCGGGAACAATGGGAGTCGTGGGTGTCCAATTGAACTCTGATCGCCGGTGGATCTGTGCAGCCGTAAAAGTCTTATTCGTCCAATTTGTTAGGGAATCGTGGAGGGTCTAGGCTGCATCGGGGTCGAATAATCACCTGACAAGGTAGCGTGTCACGCGTCGCGTGCCGGTAGAGAGAGGCGACTGGGAAGTCACAATAAACAGGCAAATAAACCGGGACGTTAGGTTAACGAGGCCGATCGAGCACCCTCCAACGTTTGCGTCGTCGTCGACGTCGTGAGGGTTTATTCGCCGCCGTTGGTCCGGTTGAGCGAGTTTAATAAGGTGGATCGCGAACTGTCTGTATTTCCGTTTGATGGAAATGTTGTCCGTGTATATCGAGCGGCGGAAGTCCGCGCAGAGAGACCGCTCGCCCTTGCAAACCGTACCGAAATCCGAGACAAACTTTCCACCGTGAAATGATAGCCCACGGTTGCACGGTCTCCCATCCGGAGATATTACCATATTACATACTATCCGCGTTCGCAGTTGCCATTAACTTCTGATCTCTCTCATCTCCGGGCATCTGGGATTAATATATACGCCAGCGGACAACCAAATTGCGTCGCGACGCCACACCCGCGTAGCGTCCCGGAGATGCGCGGCCGAATAATTAAACTCGAGGATAGCCGACCAGCGTCGAATTAGAATTAGTGTTATTTCTTGTTTATTCATTGAATTCGCTCCTAGTCCCGTTTAGGGCCCGCAATCCCGCGGGATTAAGGATTTAGTTCTTCAATCTAATATATATCTAATAAAGCAACGTTAATTAAACCTTGCCCCAACTTGTGGTTTCGCGTCCCATTATTAACAACAAGTACTGCATTATTGAACCGTTTACATCGTGTGATGCAATATTAATGTAAGATCCACCGATCATGTAACGTGCCATCATGCAACCGGATACATAGTAAGTGATTTCGCATGGTGTGATACAAATCGACCTTGACAGGAATTCTTTGTCGGCGCCAATTTACGAACGCCGATAAAGTCAACTAAAATTGATCTGCGCTGCTATAGCTTGAACGGCTTTAAAGTTTGGAAATGTGGTTCCTCTAACTTGCAATTTAGTTCAGTGTTCAGTGCTCTAACTTCTGTAATTACATTTCCATTAAATGCATACTAATCACGTCGGGGTGCATGTATTTAATTCTTACACTTGCAAACAAACAATTGCAACCCGAGGGAAATGATTCCAGTATTTTTATAAATCGTCGTTCGCAAATGATTAAAATGTTTATAGAGAATCAACACTAAACAACTCTTGCATCGTTCGTCAAGAAATCAATTCGCGAATCGTGTCGCGTGTAAAAGCGACGGAATAAATCCATGTGGAATGTTGCATAGATCAAATTGCGGCAGAAGTATTTTCCCGCAATATTCGCACGAATTCCGTGGTACTTGGAAAACAGAAAAGACGGAAGATCTGCTAGGCGAACAGAAGGAATCTATTTGCGTTGATGGACAGTTGCCGCGTGGAATCGCGTGGAATTGGAGATTTCATTTGTGCTTCAACCACCGTCTTCCTCGGCTCTTCAAACCTCTCATGAATATTAAAACGAAGTTAGAGTAAGTGCTACGAGTACGCTCTCTTCGGATAGTCTGACGGCTCGCGAAGAAACCGCAGCCGTTTATACTTCCCGTTTAATTAAAAAATCTCGACAAGAGATCTCGAAGAAACGATTTTATCGGGGACACGCCCAATCAATGCCGAAAAAAGCTGACGGTATACAGCAGAGAACGTACGCTTTCTGATCTTGTCTACGGATTCCCGGCACCGTTGCCGGGCTAAAGCAGCCCGAAATCCGCTTTTACAGGAACAAAGATCGCCGTAGCCGATCGCTTTTTCGCGAGAAGTCCTTTCACGAAGCGAACGCGTTCGGACTTTCATTCCATCGCTCCGAAAAATTTGATCCGCTTTGAGTGTCTTTACCGAGAGCGTTCTTCACCTTCACTTCCGGTAAGCTTGAGATTTGCACACACTCACGACCACGCGCAGGTGTCGGTTTGCTACGCCCTCGCTCGAAAAAGATATCGACTTCTTGGTAGGTATTGCTCGTTTCATCGAACCGAATCTTCCGATCGAATTCCGTAATGCGTCGCTGGTCACGATCGAGTAGAGATCGACGATCCACATTTTTCGGCGCCGACGAAAAAAGTCCGGCCGCTCATAACTGCGCCCAGACATTCACTTCCGGTAAGTGTAGCAGCAATGTAAATTTGCGGTTGCAACTTGTGGTGGTTTTGATCTTCCGCTTTGCCGGTGACTTCGCGAGATGTGGCCGCTCCGCGTTGCACGTGCTTCATTCTCGTGGCCGCAAGGTCGGTTTGCTTTGAATCAACGTGATTAATAAACTGCGAACACTTTCCCGTATTCGTCGGCAAGCCAGAGAACTCATGTCCATTCGTTGCCGCACCTGAAAACGATATTATCGCTCAGTGGTCTTTATCCGATCCTTTCGGAGTAATTAGAAGAAAAATGTTTCGTAGTCAATTGTACAATTGCGAATTTTTATGGAACAAAATGAATTGCTGTACCATTATTAAATATGTTGCTATCTAATCAATAGACTGTGGATGTTCATCCAATTTTCAATTTTCGCAGGCAAGTCTTAAGATAGTGGAATCACGTGAAATGTTATTTTTAACAGACTTCGAAAAAGAAGGAGGTTACTCAATTCGATCTGTATGTGCCTTTTTTCTATGTATGTTCACCGATTACGCCGAGATGGATGGACCAATCGTCTTGTAGAGTATGTCCCCGGGGTGGTCCCGTGAAAAAATGTTGCATTTTATTATTTCTTATGATTTTATTTGCGAAAAATAAATTATTTCACCGATTACTCCGAGATAGATGGACCAATCAGGACGAAACCTTCTGCATTTTGTAGGCTATGTCTCCTGATTGGTCCCTTGAAAACAAATTTTGCATTTTTTTCCACCTAACCAACATAACCATTTTATCGTGTTCTACAAATTCTGCTCGTTCCACTAAAAAGTGCAAAATGAAAAAATTTTATAAAAAAAATTAAACCGGCTTCGAAAAAACGTACTAAAAAATGCATTAAAAAGTATGAAATAATTTCCATTTAATTGATGTGAATACACACGAACTTAAATACAATATAATCTTCTCGCAGGCGGTGTCAAATTGAAAATTTTCGACACTGGAAATTACGAAAATCCTTAAATACTTCTGCATGCTTTCACATATTAATGTATCTTCTCTTCCCACCTACTGATTTCCAAGTTCATCATATTCCAACGAAATCATAATCAACAACATCTGTCATTTGGAAAATTTTTCATTTTTGCGCCGCCTCCGAAAAGGTTGTATTGTATTTAAGTTCGTGTGTACTCACATAAATTAAATGGAAATTATTTCACATTTTCTAGTGCATTTTTTTAGTGCGTTTTTTCGAAGTCGGTTTAATTTTTTTTATAACATTTTTTTCAGTGATAGTGGACACTTTATAGTTCCGAAATAAATAAAAATCGTACTATTGGGTTGGCGAGAAAGTAATTTCGGGTTTTCAAGCTAAAATAAAACCGAATTTCTTTATTCAAGCGATGAACTTCAATCGGTAAGGTATTTTCTTATTTATTCATTTTGGCAAAATATCTTATTCATTAAAGTTCATTGCTTGAATAAAAAATTGAGCTCTCTTTTTCACCTTAAAATACCGCAATTACTTTCTTGCCAACCCAATAAATTCTGTGGAATTTTATGTTCTACCGTTTATCGAAAATTTTCAGAAGCCATAAATGCATCAACATCCGCACTCTACTAATCAATTACTAGACATTCAAGTATTGTATGGGATACATAATTATATTCTTTAGCGCAATAATCACTGGAACGATTGGTAGACTGCGATTTTGTATACAGAGTAAACATTATCCGTATCAACCCTAAGCACTCGACTGCTGACATAATTATGAAAGTGGTCTAAGTAATAGACGAAACATACGAAAATACGAGATACACGAAAAACAGGTTTCCAGCCCGCTGTGCACCGGTCGGAAGTGCCTCACAAGGACGATTTTTTTCCGCGTCGAGTTATCCGTAATCAACCGTAATCATGTAACACTGTTGACCCGATCGCGTCAGGTTATTCTTTCCGCGGCGTCGATCAGAAAGCGTTCGGTGGATCGGAACGCGTTACTCTAACGACGGGACACTTCCATACGTCGTGTGCTTCCCGTGTCCACGATCGCGCGTAATCCTGACTTCCGGTGTGCCGGGTGCCAGCGCGGTTCAACGAACCGCGTGAAAAATGAAACGGGAACCTTTCATATTCATCGGCGTCGCGTAGAGTTCGGCTGTAGGTTGGTGGGTGGCGAGACCCGATTCATTATATCCTGGAAAGGGTCGAGAGTCTAGCGGAAGGAATCAGTGAAAGGTGGTGGAATCGATGTTAGTATATAAGCCCCCTGCTCCACAACCGCAGACATTCAACGCTCGATCCTTTCTGTGCACACAATTCAAAGACACACCCACAACCCGATAAACCTGCAGCCATGAACCAAATCGTAAGAACCGCGTCCAAACAGTCGCATGTCGCAGGAAAAGTCGGGTGCCGAACCGGTCGGTGTGTTCCGGGATCCAGTGTCAATTTATCAGAAAATTGAATCTAAACTCTCGGACACTGGCGTGTTCTCGACGCCTCTGCTATCCTCCTGTTCGCTTTTGTATTATTTTTTTTTTCGCTCTGCTGTTTCGCGAACGACTGAAAGGCTTGATAGAGAAACGAAGGATAGTGATTTACGGGTAACCATTTATCAGTCGAGCGGATGATTAACGATCGAATGTTTACAGATTGCTTTTGTTGGTCTCGCGGTGCTTGTAGGCGTGGCTTCCGCGAGCCATCTGGACGAGGACCACGGACACTCGACTTACGAGGAAAAATCGCAGCCGGTGGAGATACCGATCTATAAGAAATATGGTGAACATCTTCAATCATCCACCGACACGATCCGACGCAAATTACGTATACCGAAATACTGACCAGAAGTGTGATCTGACATTTTCAGCGATACCGATACCCCATCCGGTGCCGGTCCAGGTACCCCAGAGAATCGAGATTCCGATTCCTCAACCGCAGAACGTCCCCATCGAGATTCCTCAGCCGTATCCGGTCGAGGTGATCAAACAAGTCGAGATCCCCGTGGAAAAACCCGAACCTGTCGTCGTCGAGAAACACGTAAGTACTCCGACTCTGTGTACAATTTCAGCCGTAGAATCGCTCGGATTCCACGGTCATTTATGATCGTAAACGATTGTTCTAACGAGCGACGATTACGTTTCATGCAGGTGCCGTTCGTCGTGGAGAAGCCGTACCCGGTCTACGTTGAGAAGAAGTTCCCCATACCGGTCGCGAAGCCGTACCCGGTCCACGTACCGATCTACAAGCACGTGTTCCATTACACCTCGAAGGGCAAAGGATGGCATTAAACTCCCTTCAGCGACGAGAACGCGTCGGACATCCAGCAACAGTTCCTTCACCTGGGAACGAGAATTATTTAATTATCGAACGATCACCGATGATTACCGCCGATCGTTGCCAATGCTGTTGTTAATACTGTACTTTTTATACAATCGTTAAGTTTTTACGTACCTAGATGATCGCGTTCTGTTTGTTTTGTTAATAAATGGTTTGCAAAAAAAGAAAGGAAAACAAGTGAAACAGGAAGAGAACTGCGGGAACGGGTTGTTTAATGAATCACCGCGCAGATCGTTGCGAGCGGATAAACGTGCTCGCGTGCGTACGACGCGCGCGCGAATAATTCAATTAGAGGATCACGGAAGATAATCCCGACCGGGTAGAACCGGGTGTTTGATCGAGATCCTCTTCCTGCTCGTTGTCGGGACAATAGGGAAGCGCGTAACCTTTCCTCTCCGCTTCCTCGTCATCCGGCCGTGTTACCGGACCGAGCTGGACAGAAACCAGCTACCGGACCCGCCATTCCGATCCCGATCTTGGCTCGCCATAATGAGCACGAGACAGCCGAGTCAGCGTTCCTGCATCGAAACCACTTTTACTCGGGATACACTTTCACTGTTCCGCTCGCCGATACGTACGCCGCGTCGTACACGATTCAAATCTTCCGAGAGAACTTCTCTCCTACGACCACACCCCTCTGTACGTCTCGCTGCACCTTCCTCCCCGGTGACGTTCTAACGCGAACACAATTGCAGAAATCTCTGTGCACAGGGTGTCCCATTCTAAGCGACGCACAGTGGGCCAGATCGACGGGCTAGCTGTTCATGTACTAAAAAATCAAAGTCCTCATGTCGATTTTTAACGAATCTACAATGTTTCTTAAATTCGAAAACAATATTCATTAAAGTTATTAAAAATTCTCGTTACAATAAGCGTTCAAAGATCAAGCTTTTTCAGATACGATTTATCACCGAAAAAATTCCTTTTCATCATGACGATGTCCTGGAAAACCTACTGAAGATTAAGTGCCCAATTTTTTTTAGATGAAGAATGTATATTTATGCCGAGAACGCACCAGGAACTAAACATTATTATTCATAATTTGTTACAAAAGAAAATATTTAGTCAACTAAGGAAAATCGTCAAAGTTTTTCACCTTTGACAAGGGATAAGTTAAAAAGTGCATACAAAGTCATGCTCTAACAAAGTGGAACATTTTCAGCAACGTCTCCTCTAAAAGATCCTGTCATGTTCGCGTCCATACTCATCCATATTTGGAAATTATGATGGTTTAAAGCGTCGCGTGACACGCAATTCCGCGGCGAGTCGCGTTGCACGAAACGCATTGACGACCACTCAGCGGCTCTTAAGAGTGTAAAGACCTTACCCAGACCTATCTTATGAATTTTTTAGATTATACGACCATTGATAAACATTCGAACTTCTTGCTAGCTTAGTTGCATCATTTGTATTTGAGAGATTATAGTAACAGCATCGTAGTATAGCATCACAGCAGTTTTTCCATATTGAAGACCTGTATTTTACCTTTTTCAAGAGGAATTATAGTATAGATTTTTGTTTATTCATAGATAAATAGAGTTATAAGCAGAAAATCCGTATGATCAATTGAATATAGTCAGTAAATTTGTAAAATATAATACTTAATCTTGTTTGAATTTTTGTAATTCTTTAAATAAGACAGTAATAACACATTTTTGTTATTTCATTAAATGTAATAAACTTCATTCATTCAATAATTATGGATTACTCTTGTTTGAATGCCTGAATAGCCAGTCTTCAATTATTCTTCATTATTCACACGATTTTTCAGACATTTCCGGTGGTGTGACAAAAAAATGTTTGTCTTCTACAAATCTCAATACAAAAAATTTCAAGAATTTTTTTTTTTAATAAATAATTGTTGTCACCTTGATTATTTATTTATAACTATTATTTTTTATTCAATAATGTTATAGCTGACGCCAAGACGAATCCAACGACCTATTTAACGTGGTCTTTATGTTTTATAATTTATAAATAATAGTGGAATGAGCGTGAACAGCTAACGCGTCGATATGGCCCACTGTGCGACGTCGACAAATGTTTTAGCAAAAGAATAACATCTTTATTAATGGACCGAACCACTTCAGGTTTTCTGAGAAGATGCGATGATGTGTAATGTAAATTTTGGAAAAATTAAGGAGGGAACCTTGTGTAAGTGGCCTGTTTTTCAAGAATTTTTTTTGAAATATACAATATGTAAATTGATTTAAAATTTGAGGTATCATTTATTAATGTTATAATGTAACAAAAAATATTTTTTGTAAATTTTAATTGTTAATATGAATGGTGCGATGGCGGCTTGAAAATGGCATCCTGTAAATGCGCCGTGCAGCGGACAATGCACAAGAATGATGTGAAACAAAAAAATCAAAATTGAATCGTTGGTCTATGCAAGAACGCTCAGCATGACATTCTTCTTTTATTAAAATTTGCAAAATTGCAAAGCTGGCGAAGTTTTGAAAAAAAACAAAGGTCAATTATTTATAGAATATATATACCAAGTTTCATAACTTGTTGCACTATTAACTAACTACGTTGCATGGCGTGCGAAATTTTGCGTTTCGAGAAAAATGCGTTTAAAGTTCGAGCGTCCGACGAGGGCCTGACTATCTGAGCCGCTCCACTTAATATAATACAACCGTTCACTTTATTTTGGAAATACCGTACAAGAACATCTCTGATCACTTCCTAGCTTTTTTACCGTATTCCTCGGGAAATTACCCATCGATTTAAGCAAAAAAACAATGCTCAAAAATTTAATTTTACACAAGGTTTCCCCCTTAAGGTTAGCTTACAGGACAGTTGCAAACTTTTTGATTTAGGCTCATAGCGAAAATTTAAGAAACGCGTTTTGTTGAACCACATATGGTTCAACATATGTACATCATAAGGTCAATATACACGAGGTATACAGGGTGGTCCACATAAATGGAACCACCTAAATGTCTACTTTATTTTTGATAACATAACAAATGTCTTTTTAATGAATGGTTTGCAAATGTTATTTTTTTCTTCAAGGTTTTTTTCTCGGAGTTTTCATGGTCATCGATATTCTTTTTCTTGTACGTGTATATTTTTTTCCTTGCATATTCTAGTTCATCTAGTTGGCGAACACATCACAAATAAAGGAGATATTAGGCTGATTACATTTGTTCGAGTGGTTCACCTTAAATGGGACATCCTGTATAAACGTACGATTGTTGTTCGAGCACTTCACGGCCTCCGGCAACGCATTCGAAAGACCAAATGCGTTTCCACGTGTCCGTCCGGGAGAACGGATGTTCGAAAGTTCGATTCGCGGCAGGACGATCGATGCAGATTCGGTGTGCCTTGGAAATTCCAGACTCTGAGAGAAAAGGAGAAGGAGAAGAAATTATTACGATTTTATGTTATTGTATAGTTTTATCGATTCCAGATCATGGATCTTTATCCGCTCGTGGAAGATCTGCGACAGCAGTGAAACGTGTGGATTTGATCTAATTTCACGTTATTTTACAGTTTTATTAAACATAGTCACCATATCTTTATCAATTGATAATTTGTCAAAAAATTTATGAAGACAGTAATATAAAATGTTCAATAAAATTGAGTGAAACATAAGTTATTCCAGCACGATTCGTCATAACCATGTTATCCAAGTGTAGCTGTAATTACTGGAAAAGAAAGGAGACTCGTATATTTCGCAAGAAAAAAAGCGTTATAACTCTAAATCTCTCTTGTTATTACCGCCGATAGTATCTATGGAAAAAACAATCTCGCAGATTTGTGAAACGTAGGTTATTGTGCTCGTTAATGATTACTTCAATCAGCAGAATCACTCTAACATTGTAATGTTGCATTCTCTCTGCTCATTTTGGAACGTATAAATGGATGAGTGGTTAGCAAAACGACGCTGTAAGAAACGCTACAACGGACGCCTGATAAGAAATTATTTTTATCTATTACTATTGCCCATCTTTCTTATTTCCTTTACGTAATATTTTATAATTCAATAAAACACAAATGAACGCCTTAATAAAATGATAAACAATGTTCCAGAACATTTCTAGGACTTACAATATCGAATGAAACATGTCAAAATAAATATTCCAAAGATCATACAAATTTAATATGCTTCAGAAGAAAATTAGACAAATTTCATGATTTAGACAGGTTCAGCGCTGGAAAGCTGGACTTCTCGAGGCTCGCGTGTCTGCTGGAGATGGGAACGCCTCGACTTGTAGTCAAACAGGCTGACAGTAATTTACAAATTGCTAATCCGACGAAGTAGACCACGACCAAGCAGCGTCCGCTTCGGTCGATTGATCGCGTGCAGCATGGATCATTCCGCGTAGTCGATCACCGAAAATATTGAACACACCCTCGGGTAAGGGGTGTCAGCACGGCTAACGAGTCGCGTAATCACTCAATGAAAGGATAATTGCAACAAACTGTCACGGATTTCTTTTCCGCGCTCGGTTGTTCGTGAAACAATGTTTCGCTCGCCTTCGATTACGGTGAAAATCGAAAGTGACCGCTGTATTTGGCGTCCGTGGGAGCGGCGCTCGCGAATTTCTCAAATATCTTACCGATATTACGTCGGTCGCCAGCTAATTATTCTCGACCAATTCGATTCCAATTACTTCGGAAAAACCGGCGAGGATCCAGCGTTCCACCTCGTGGAAACCGCGAGGCGCAAAAACATTTCGGTTCGTTGATCCTCGGCGGATTATGCAGATCTGTTTTGAGAAAGGTGAGGCTTCGCTGTGTGCGTAGTCGTTGTTATATCGGAGCAGAGGATCGCCGGAGCGATCGTGTACGTGTGCAGATTAACACGACGAGCAGAAAGAGTCAACCTAATGAAGAGAAGGGGAGAAAGTGACGTTGGTATATAAACACTTGGCCGTGACTTTGAAAGCATCAAACAGATCGTGGCGAGTTAACACTGCGGGTTCCGCCGACTGGATTCGTTCGAGCGTGATCGTTGGGTTCAATAAAAAAATCATGAGGATCATCGTGAGTTCTCGATAAGCATCTTTCTGCCTTCCACTTGCTAAATTCAATTTTCATTACGTAAAGTTTCGGCTTACTTGGGAAAGGAATTATTTCAATGTCAAGTTCGATTCTTCGGCAACGGTGATATTAATCCTCTCTCTCTCGTTGCAGATCCTGGCAGTTCTGGTGGCAGCTGTGTCTGCTTCCTACGAAGAAGAACATGGCGGCTCCACTTACCACGAGACGTCCAAACCAGTCGAAATACCGATTTACAAAAAATACGCCATACCGATTCCACATCCTGTCCCGGTGCCAGTACCGCAGCAGATCAAGGTCCCCATCCCTCAACCTTATCAAGTTGAAGTGCCAGTGCCGCATCCGGTACCAGTGGAAGTTATCAAACATGTGGAGATCCCCGTGGAAAAGCCGGAGCCCTATGTGGTTGAGAAAAAGGTACCAATTTCAAAAATATTTAGTCCTTTCGTGCAAAAACAATCTGACGACAAAAACAATCTGAACTCAAATCATGTAAGATTTTATAAGTCGAACAGACTCAATCTTTAAACTCCTGCATTTAAAATATATCTTGAGTTAACATCGAGGTCACAAACATCTTTATAAATATGATCTTCCTAAAGATACAATGTTGTTATGCCTAAGGTAATTTTTCTAATAATTTTTATTAAAATTTAATTTATTTTACATTAATTTATGATTATAAAATTCAAAGTTTATTAAATTTCAATATTACCCCAATGAAATAATTAATATAACTATTTAACTTAAATTAATATAACTATTTTAATATATATTATGAAATTATATGTGGGGACCTATCGTCCCCTAAAAAGGTTATTGCAATACGTGCAATTCGTAATCCGTATATGGACTGTTTTAACAAGCATGATTATTAGACAGCAGATTTTATGCAATTATGACAAAAATGGATGGGTGTAATTTAAGATCCACTGTCTAATTATTATGGACCGATAAAAAAGTGCATGAAGATTTACAGAAAATTTTATTAGAGGTTCTGTTGCATTCGAACGAATACAGAAATCTTAAACTTTTTTCAAGATTTGTCTCGAGTCTCTAAAAGTGCAACAAAAAAATCCATAAATGACGCAAGTACTTCGAGAAAGAAACTGGTGTGCATTTCACAGACAAATTAGGGAACACTTTAAACTGCCTGTAAAAGATTCGCAGAGACTCGGAACTTATTTCATAACACAAGAACAGAGAAGACTAGATTTATTTTTCTTCTACAAAGAAGTGACAGTCAAAGCGTTGAACCATTGACGCGACGAACATTGTGACGCACTTTTGCAATGGATACTCGAACGACACAGTTTTTTTAGCCCGGTGTTAACAGTATTCTACGTGGTACTCACTGGAGTATCGCATTCCCGTGAAATGGTACACTCGTGCAACTCTGTTCGCATGAAATTTCGGATCGCGTTACGCAGCATTATGAAAATTCGAGTGCGACGTTGAAATTGACGATTGTTTCGCAGGTGCCGTACGTTGTGGAGAAACCGTACGCGGTGACGGTGGAAAAACACTACCCGGTACCCATCCCGAAACCGTACCCGGTCCACGTACCCGTCTACAAGCACGTATTCCATCACCAAAGCAAGGGCCACGGCTGGAAGCACTGATCAACGTTCAGCCCGCAACACCAAACACGAAGACATCTAGCCAAAAAGTCTACTTAGAGAGAAACGGTCGTTTCTTTGCGTTGTACATAGCCCGTTGTTTTATACTTAATGTATTGTTGTTTAAATAAATCGTTTCTGTTTACCTGTCTGTGGTCAGTCACTGCGCAGCGTGTTCCCTTTCCAACGAATGCACGCACAGTCCCGGAGCGGGGCTCGGATGATTGAACGATTTCGAAAGTGCGTCGCACGACTGCGAGTTCGTCGGAGCAACTGGCTATAAAAGTCACTTTTTCTTTGTACTACACTATTTCTTAATTAGGTCAGTCACGCCGTACATGATTCCGCTGATCCAGAGGCCCTGCACCCCGGCGCGCCGCTCGGTTTCTCCATCCGAGAATGTGATAAAATTATCTACTCTCCGCCGAAGGAAAAGTCGACAATCTTACAAATCGAACATTTCGAACCGGTGTTTATTGGCGCTGATGACTCCGAAAACTGGCTAAGCATATGAATGAACTGACGCGATTATGCGATGGTTATCTCGGGACTGCGTGTTTACGCAATTTCTATTTTCTGATTCGTGTTTGAAAGTATTTGAATTCTTCGTTGGTAGATTTATAATCTGACGAGTCTCCTTAACCCCTAGCACTTATGAAGTGTTACATCAATTGCATATCCATAAAACGAAGAAAACAATATACATACAATGGAATTATTTTAGGTCGGAAGAAATGCTTAATTTTCGAGTCTAAACAACTCCGACAGTAAAGGTTTATTTATATGGGAAGATTGAATTTTTTCCAACCTACATTTCCGCAAATTCTCGACTATAATTTCCATCGAAACGTGTATAAATGATTATCGAATGTCGATCGATCGATCACGGATTGATTTATCGTGCTCCGACTCGAAACAGCGCGGTGGCGATCACGGAGCTATTTCAAAGGGGACACGGTTTTTTCCTAAGTCCGGCGAATTTCTGAAGGCAACACCTGGAGGCGATCGGCCGCGTTACGAAGCTGCCCTCCGGTTTTGTCGATCCAGAAACCGGCCAACGACGGTGTGTCCGATCGACGGTGTTGCTAATGATGACCGTCTAACGACGACAACGCGTATAACCCGTGGCCAATGCCCGAGGTGCAGAATTTATTCAGGAAATACCGGGGTGCGACCAGTTGCGTCATAGTACTGACCGACGACCGCTTTTTACGGCCGCTTAAGGGAATCACATTCGACTACGACCAACATGGAACCTGCCCCGTTGAAGTCGGGCAAAAGTTTATAAAACCGAGGGCCACGCACGAGGCGCTCCTAGTTTCGCCCGGGACTGTAGATCGGCCGTTTATCCGGGACCCATCAGTTCAGCCATCTTCGTGAATCATGTTCAGGCTACTGGTAAGCAAAACCGAAAGAGAATCGTCGTTTATGCGATTTCCGGCGAATAATTGCGCCCTTAATTATGAAAGTGGTCTAAGTCATATATATAGACTGCGGATCTTCTGCATTTATGACAAAAATGGGCACGTACAATTTAAAACAGTGAACCTATGAAAAAGATTTAAGGCCACCAGTGTATAAGTTTCACCTTAATAAGATAATTAAAAGAAGCAAGACATTTTTATTTGGCTCCTGTGTCTTGCAATCAATGCAAACATTTTTTATTTTGCATAAAGATCCGCAGTCTAGTCATATATTTAATTTATTTCTTCTTTAAAGGGAAAGGATATTAACACTAAATGAATTCTATGTAATGTTGAACCAACAAGCACTATCTACATTGAATTAATTTAGTTTAAAATAATGGACTGGAAATAATTTTGACTTAGACCATATTCATATTTATGGGCACAATTAATGTTCTTTGGCAGAATGTTGGGCTATGTCCACATTGACATAAGTTGGGCTATGTCCACACTGACTTATTTTAATATTATTCCTAATTTATTTAAGCATTTTATAGAAGAATGACTTATTTTAATATTATTCCTAATTTATTTAAGCATTTTATAGAAGAATGACTTATTTTAATATTATTCCTAATTTATTTAAGCATTTTATAGAAGAATGATGTGTTCTGAATACAAGAAGACATTGGTGGCCCTCAAAACCCAATACAATATCTGAGAATATTAAGAAATAAAATCGATAATATTTTGCACGTATTACTGTGGACGATAAAGAGCCACGTACCAATTACTTCGTACTCATTACTGCGGAATAGAATCCGAAATATTTTAAATTAAGAGCATCGTGAAGCTCCTTTGTCTTTGTCGATTCTTCTTCCTTTTTAACTTCCCGATTTTATAGGGAAGTTATTGTAATTACCCCGAAAATCGAAAATCGATTTTTTAGCAGATCTTCACGTTTCATGGTCATTGGAGTCATTTTAGACTATTTTTATCAAAATGTTCGTATGTGTGTGTGTGTGTGTGTGTGTGTGTGTGTGTGTGTGCGTATGGCCGTTTCTATGTAATCAAATTTTTCGTTAACGTTTTCAGAAAAAGTAACAACGCGATCAGGATGATGAATGATGCAATCGATGTGCCCCGCTGTAACTTAGAGCTGATTAGATTTTGGTCCATTTTGGTCAAGTAGTTTTTTAGATTTTTAGTTTTTTTCGAAAAGAGTTGATTCTACAATGCAATTTATAAGGGAGGACGAAAATTTTCCACCAAAGAACCAAACGCAATTACATAAAAAATTTTTTTCTTCATTTTTTTTTAGATTAAAATTTTTTTTTTTTTAAACTGATGCTAATGTTACCGCTTGGAATAATCGAAAGTTATTCCAATGCAAGAGTGGGTTAATCATCTCTACTCCCAAGAATACATTTTGGGAGAATATCGATGAAAGTACAAAAAAAAAACGATGTTAGCGATGTTGGCGAAGGAGTAACGAATCGGGAAGTTCTTTGTGTGACTCTTGGAGAGTCACACACCAAATAAAAAACATTAATAGCAGTAGGCCCTACTAGCCATGCGTATCACTAACCCTCTCGCAAGAGCAGTCCTACCCGCGTGCTCGCGAAGCGAGCGAGCAAAAACAATCCTACTCGCGAGCGAGCGAAGCGAGCGAGCAACAATAGCCCTCTAGTTATTTCTTTAAATCCCCATTCTTTTTAAAAGTATGGTAATCTCGGTTATGACTTGCTTATAGCTGAAGATTTCAGTAAACCTTTTTACTGGTGATACACGCTGACATATTTATTTGATGCACTAAAAACATCTACTTCATAACAAGTTTAACACTGTAGAACATATTTCCACCAAAAGAATGAGGCATTATAAAAAATGCAGTATACAACAAAGCACATAATTTAATTGTCGATATAATAAGTATATAATAAGTTTAATTGTCGAGCAAAAACAGCTTCGACATTTCGTATGCACCGATCAAATACGATTGCGTTGACCCAAAATGTGTCTTCCGATTATGGAACGATCGAGCGTACAGATCTATGTATTGCAAGATGTAACGAGCATTTTCGCAACTTGCAGATCCCATGCCTGATATGGCTGTCGAGCGTGCGGTCGGAGATGTCGATGCACATGGCGGACGGCATGATGGAGGACCAGGCGGCCATGATGGACGCCATGATGTTGAAGCCAAAACGGGAGTCGTACCATAACCCGTGTCCACCGTACTCTCATCCGATCTCGTATTCACCACCGCCGCAGATTTACGTGAAACCGGTGGTGCATCCAGCACCGATGCCGGTGTATCATCAGCCGATTCAGGTAGTCCAGAAGCCTATGATCACATACGTGAAGCCAGCTCCGCCACCGGTGGTAGTGAAGCCGATAGTTCAGCCGAAGGTGGTGCTGCCGGTTTATCAGAAACCGATGATCTCGTACGCGCCGGTTTACCAGAAGCCCGTCTACTACGCACCCATGGTGCAGAAGGTGATGTACGAGCAGCCGAAGGTTTTGCTGAAGAAGTACGAGGTCCCCGTCACCCAGGTGATCCAGAAGCCCCAGATCAGCTACCCCGTTCAGTATCATCAACCGAAACTGATTCACGTGCCGGCTCCGCAACCCAATTACGTGAAAATCGCCCAGCCAATCGTCCATCCCCAACCCGTGTTCCAATCTGCGATAAAACCATGGTGCCCATAGAGTCCGTGGATCGGACACGTCACGGTTTGAGCATAGAGATCCAAGGGATCGATCGTCGAACTTTGAACGATCTTGAAAAACGGCAACGAACCGAGGTTCTTCCGTGACATTTGCCTCATTGGAATCAACCGTGATGCATTCATCAGCCATAATGAATCAGTCACGCGTATGTTTTAGCGAGGCACTCGTTTCCCAGATTGTACAATAAAACAAGAAACAAAACGGACGCAACTGTCGATCTTCTTCTAGATTCCTCACACCGTCCTTTCCCTCGTTCCGTGTAGCTTTCCCTGGTCTGATGAGGTTTTAGTCGGTAGTCTCATCGAACGCATGATTCAAAAATCGCTCCTGATAACGATCCGGTTTCAGGGAGTCGAAAGCCATGTTTGGCGGAGCAAGCATGAGCCACTCCTCGGAAAGTTAGCTTCTTTTTGGACTTTTGGAAAATCCGGACAAAGTCGATTTCTAAATTTTTGTATTTAGGTGTAAGAAAATAAATAGTAAGAAGTTAAAGTTTTTTTAAAAATGTATATGTTAGTTATTAAAAAGTTACATGATCTCTCTCTACATATTATAATATACTATATATTATATTTAAATAATAATTAGTATTAAAATGAAATAAAATAATTTTTTCCAGCTTTCCGGTGAAAGCACCCCATTATCACGATTTTTCAAGGGTTTCGGATAATCTGAGGAAAAAATGTTTCCAATAAATGTTGAACAGTATTTAAATATGAAAATAATATACTATATATTATATTTGAATGACAATTAGTATTAAAATGAAATAAAATAATTTTTTCCAGCTTTCCGGTGAAAGCACCCCATTATCACAATTTTTCAGGGGTTTCGGATAAAGGTCGTCGCTCACTAGAACGCACCGGCGCCCACCCGGCACCGCGCGGCCTCAGCTGTTTTGGATTTCTTCTATGTATTTTAATTGATGTGCGCACATCCATTTAAAATACATAGAAGAAATCCAAAACAGCTGAGGCCGCGCGGTGCCGGGTGGGCGCCGGTGCGTTCTAGTGAGCGACGACCTTAATCCGTATTTAAATATGAAAACACTGCTCATAAAATTTCGAGAAAAGATTTTTTCTCGACCCCGTGTAGCGCAAATTCATGCAGCGGCAAAATGCTGAAACTGTTAGTTAATTAATCGAATAGTTATCAACAGAGACGTGAACGTCGCGACACCTGGCAGACTTTGACAGTATTTCGTCGGCGATGTTAGTTCCACAATGTTAGTTCAATACAAACATTTTAAATATGAATAAATAAAGACAATGTAATAGAAAAACGTATATGCGTATATATTTATTAAACCAGCAATTTTTCTCGGACGTCCGACTTGTTGTAGGGTCATACTACTGATTTCTGCAAGAATGTACGCCCGTCTAACTTGTCGATGACTATCACCACCGACAAGATACTATTAAGGACTGCTAGCCCCTGTGCTATTCAACGGGACCAGTAACCGGGCGCGACCGGGCGCGGGGATAACATGGAACTTACAGTGATCTGAAATACCACATCGCTAAAAGTCCTACCACCAATGAGATACTCATCAAGTAGAAGAAGAATGATATAGTATAGAATGGTCACGTTACCCATTCTGTAATTGCCTTATAATACTATCACCGACGAGATACTGTCTCGTCTCTTTATCTAAATAGAACCAGACGATATATGATATTGTTCACGCCCGGGGCGAACCAGCTTGAATGATACATATATTTTGTTCTGAAGGAAGGTGAAATTGTAAAATGTTATGGAAGACAATAGGTATAGGAATAGAATTTATTGAAAATCAACATATTTATTAAATGTGCAGCTATTAGCTCGATATTATCCTTTATTCATAAGATACTAGAAGTTCTTACAAATAGAGGATAATACCGATTGCCCAGGTCTCACCACGAGGAGGTTGCTGCACAAGAGACCCGAAAGGGAGTCAGAACGAATGCAATATTCCTTATGGCACCCTTTCTTACAACGACGGACTTATACTAAATTACGCAGGTATGTTGAGTAATTATCGCGGGGCAAAAGGTGTGAATCGGAGAAGAAGTCTCCGATCCACGGGGGAGCAAAGGTGACTTAGGCAGAAGGCTCTGATTCTTTTAAAGTGAGAAACAAGAGCAAACCAGAACAGAAGACTCTGGTTCGAAGGTGACGCGGCGCGTACAATGCTTGCAGCCCAGCTCCGGCCAGAGTCGATACCCGACGTGTCCTCACCAAGAGAAATGGGCAGTGAGAAGTGTTCAAACGATATCCCATTTCTCTACCAACTACCTGTCACCAAGCAACACAAGTTGAGGTGAACCCGGGTAGGATAACGAATAGAGAGGACACTGTAGCATGGCTACACGAGTGAACAGGTCTCAATGAGCCACGCCTCTCAATGTATCGACGCCGAATACCGGCTCCAACCGGTCTGGTACGTGCAAGCAAGGTCCGACACAGCAGATGGCTGTGTCGGAGTCAAAAATACGAGTCAAGTAAAGTGACGTTACGGCAATAATTACTCGACATATTTACAACGATGGTATACACTCTTAATATATATACCAAATATAACTAACTTAAAAATACACTGTAGTCTTCTTCCTCTTCGTTGGTGTGTTCTCCTCATTCGGTGTGTCGTTTTCGTTAGCAGCTGTTGTAATTACCGGCTGTTGTAATCTAGCTGAAATAGACTAATCGTATTTAGAAACAATGTAGTTGAATACAGAATTAAATCACGCACACAAGTGCAAATGTAACCAACTCACGAGAGCAAATATAAACCCGCACGTAAGCGCAAACCTAACCATGCACACGAGTGCGAATGCAATCTGTTCACAAGAGCAATTATAATTTATAATCTACATGAGTGCGAATACAACCAGGTCACAAGACCAATTATAATCCTGCACATGAGTGCGAATACAACCAGAGGATTAGCTGATGAGAGCAATTGTAACCCCGCACAGAAGTGCGAATACAACCAGCGAAGCAACTCACAAGAGCAATTATAATCCTGCACATGAGTGCGAATACAACCAGCGAACCAGTTCACAAGAACAATTAAAATTCTGCATATGAGTGCGAAAACAATCAGCGAAGCAACTCACACGAGCAATTGTAATCCTGCACATGAGCGCGAATACAACCAGAGGGAACCAGCTCATGAGAGCTATTGTAACCCCGCACAGAAGTGCGAATACAACCAGCGATTCAGCTCGTGAGAATAATTATAATCCCGCATACGAGTGCGAATACGACCAGCACATAAGTAATTACCTTTTGCAGAAGAGTGCGAATACGACCAACTCGCGAGAGTTATGCTAACTGCTCACACGAATGTCTACACCCCGTACTCACTCGCGGCCCCATCCGTGAGTGAGCCTCTGAGGGATCTCCGATCGGAGTAATACCAATTTTCATCAAGAAATATAAATTTGAAGAAGAATCAATACCGAAAGTCTCGATGAAAACTTCAATTAGTATATTAGAGATAATTATTGATGGTATTCGTTGAATGAACAGTTGAAGGACAGGTTAGATTAAGCTGGGCCAAGGGTACACAAAGGAAGCATTGAATAATATTAGTAATAAAAGTTACCGTTGTTCGTTGAATGAACAGTTCAAGGTAGGCCAGGGTAGCTGTGGATGACCTCTTGTCTACCTCTGGTCCACCTCTGGTCCAGCTCTGGTCCAGCTCTGGTCCAGCTCTGGTAAGTCCATGGTCCTTCTGGTCCTTCTGGTCCCGGGGCCGGACCGCTCACGCCGCTCCCCCCGGCCCGACTGACTGACTGATGGTGGGCTCTCGCCGAGCTCGAGCAACACGAGCGCAGCGGTGCGTGATGCTCCCCACCCCACCGAATATCGATCGATGTCGATCGCCGTGACAATTATTGATAAATTTATTATTTCTAGCTGGTTAATGTTTATAACAATTCCATTTTACAGCGATGTCCACAAGCAAATCTTTGGCTATCTGACCACCTAATTTTTTTAGTAAAAGTGGCTAATAGTATTCGAGATACGGAATAACTTTTAAACCATGAACATTCGCACGGATTAATTTATACAACATAATACTATGAGACATTTATTAATTTTAGCTGTTTAATGTTTATAATCATTCCTTTTGCCAACGATGTGGAAAAGCACTCCTTTGACTACCTTGCCATCTAATTTTTTACAGTTATGTGTTTTCAACATATTTCTGTTCTCATAGATCAATTCTTGAAACATTTATGTATAAATAAGTGTAAGGTAATAATTCTCGTTTATGAAATATTTTCAAATTACAAATTGAGGTGTCTCATATAAAATTTGAAATAGGATTTGTTGATTTTCCTAAAATTATGCTTCAATATTTCTAGGAATATTTTGTCCTTGAGTTTTGCTTTTAATATTGAAACCAAAATCGTATGAAATATCTGTTCGGTACAGAATGTAACAATTCATGATGATTAATATAGTTCCGTGACGATTTGCCTTCTCACCGACGAGAATCTCCTCAGTACCCTTCTGCTCCGACGAGATGATGTCGATGGCCTTCTGTTTTTGACTCCAGCCAGAATACACCCTAGAGGGTGTAAGAAGACACCGTAGTATTCGAGTGACACGATCTTCCATAAGGCTAGCAGTCTTTAATAGTATCTGGTCGGTGCTATCACTACTGATTTGGAATTGTAAAAATAGTAAAACATCTGGCTTGTCTGGCTTGTCGTTCAGTTTTACTACTGAATTTTCGTGCCACCCCTTTCCCAAATACATTCTCCTAATATAGGAATCGATTTTCGAAGTTTCCGAAAAATTTTCGGCCGTCTGGCTTGCCGTTAATCGATACAACTATCGACATGTTTTCGCCTTCCTTCGGACAGCTTGATTGCGTCAAGTCAACGCCAGGAAGGGAATAGTAGGGAATTAATTACGGGTCATCCTTTTGTGGCAAGCTTTCCAACTGATTGCCCGATTATTTCAACGAATCGTCGTTTCGTCATGCAGTCGCAACGCATGGGAATTGCATAAGGCGGGGCTGGCGGGACGAAACGCTTCGCGATTTTAAAACCACCGATTTTCTTCTCTCTATGACAATCCACGAGCGTAAACATCTAGCCAGATTTTTACATAGACTTTCGACATGCTTCGCAATGCGTATAAAACGTATGCACGCGGGTCGATCTCGTTCAGTTCACGTCGAAGAGGATATCCTGTGCAGTTTCTGTGTTCACTATGAAATACCTTGTGAGTATCTTCCGTTGCTTTATTTATTATGTTATACAACAATGTAGTGTTTCAAACGAATCACTCCGAGTTGGTTACTCAATACATTTAAAACACTTTTGACGATGAAACGGAGATGTGGCTACCGTATTATGAATTTATACGATCAATCTTTGTTAGATTACATTTTCCAATTTGTTTCTTATTCGTGTCCATTGCAGCTAATTCGACTGCCATTTCTTAAACAACTGGAATTGGCAATTATATATTGTATATAGATGTTCTGTGCTTTAAAGAAGTTTAACTTGCTGCTCCATTTGAAATTCAATTAGCAATTTATTATTTGTTAGTCTCTAGAAAGAATTATGACAAAACCTTATATGTATAAAATGTACAACAAGGAAACAAAAGAGGAAGACTGTCTTGGGACCGAATCTTAATTTAAGGACAATATCGAAGAAAATTAATCTGTCTTCGTCTTTAACATAAATATTGCCTTTCTTTCTCTATTTTGCTAAACGAAACGTTGTTGACTCACCAGGAAAATCGATAAAAATATCGTTATTCCTTATTGCAGCTCTGTCTTGTGGTTGCCATCGCCTGCGAAGCGGGAAGAGTATCCGGTATAATTGATCATGGGCATTTCCAAAGTTACCAAGGTGGTTTTCCATACAATGATGCCTCTGGCTACCAACATGGCATAGGCAATGGCGCTGGAGCTCCGTTTTTCGGAGACTACAGGGGTCACGAAGGGAACTTGGGTCTAGGAAGTGAGTCTTTCCCGCATCAAGGTTCTCTCGGCGGCAGACAGGACCTGCATCAGGCGGCAGGAGGTAATTATCAATAAAACCATCAAACACACGAACGTTACTATCGGCAACTTTGAATTTTTAGTTCCTTTCGGAGACGTCGGTGCGGGCCACGCGAACCTCGGAGCTTACAATTACGGGCGTCTGGGCAACGATTATAATTTCCCAGGACAGAGATTCTATTAACATTGCACGAGTATCGATTCATCATGGATGCCGCGGGCTGGAAGCGATTCAATCGTTTTAATTGCAATTAACATCGCCAACGGTGGACAGTGGGCCAAACTCATGAATTCTGTGTGAACATCAACGAAGGAAAGAAGAAAAGAAAGCTGAAAGATTGCAGAATATGGGACAGAGTTGGGCAAAAATTTAATCAACGATTGACGACTAAATTTCTACTTTAATCGTTAATCGCAATTAACAACTAATCTCCTCGTTTAGTCGTTAATTGCGGTTAACAATTAAATACTTATTAATCGTTAATTGCGATAAACGATTAAATTTCTACTTTAGTCGTGAATTGCGATTAACGATTATTAATCGTCAATCGGATAATTGATTAATGATTAACTGCTGAAATTTCTAAATGAAATACGTAATCAGAACTGTATGAATACTGAAAAAAAATGTAAACTGAGTTTAGGTGTATTGTCATTTGGTCTATAATACAAACTCTGTTTACGTGCTTTTATGTTTGAAGTTATTATTCCTGGAAAGCTACGGCCATGTTTTTGTTGAAACATGTTTTTGTTGAAATATATTATTATTTCTGTCAATTCTCCATCCGCTCTCTACTCTCTCTATGTCTCTCTCTCCCTCCTTATTACAATTTATAGTTAGACCGTGAAGCGATTAACTACAACAATTGATTAAATCATTCGATTTTTCGACGATTTCTTCATTTGATCAACGATTGACGATTAACTTCATCAATCGATTGAATCAATCGTCGATTTTTCGACGATTTCTTTTTTTAATCGTACACATTAATCAATCAATCATGATTAAAATTTTAATCGATTAATGCCCAACTCTGATATTGGAAAATTGAGAGATTGTAGTACGAAGGTTCTTTAACTTTGAAAATCTATGTTATACCAGCAGAATTACAAGAAAATTGTGATTCATCAAAATTCGTACAAAAGAACTAATGAAATCATAATTTTTTAGAATCTCTCTGTGTTTCCCTTATTCTGCAATAATTCAGCTTTAATTTTAAAAAATCGCACTATCCCATTTCTATCGAAAGTTCTTTAATTGATCGATGTACGAATAGACCGCAGAAAATAAATCGACCGGAGACACGACGATGTGGTAGTGAGCTAGCGATCTCTTTATTTTTCCTTATTCTTTTATATCCAATATATATACATATATAATATATATAATATAATATATATATAATATATATACAACATAGGTTAATATAATCATTTATGTAAATAACATTATTAGAATGAAAACAACGACGTGATAATCATTATGCTAGGCTCTCCCTTCGCTCTTAATGTATGTACAATGCTGTTCAGCCAGATTTTCGTATTGGACCATTCGTGCGACAGTACCCATTCGAGGCGGGAGGAAAAAAGGATTCTCGAAATGAGTACCTGCTCGATCGTGACAGAAGATCGCGGAGATCGTTTAATACTTCATATTTTTGTTATCGGTCCGGTGAAAGCATGCTCCTTCGATTTTAGTTGCGCGAACGTCATGGTGTGATGACAGCGAATAAGGAATCGTCGGAGCGACGAAAAAAGAATTCCCCTCGGCGTTAGGCAATGGAAACGTAACACACACGCACGCACAGTCGTTCCGGCACATTCACATCGCACGATAGAATTCGATAATAGCGTTAACAATCGAAAAATATTGAAATCGCCGAGTCGGGCGGCACGCTAGCTCCGCGCGACCCGGGTTCATTGTGTGTACACGGCGTGATCGGTTCAAACCTATACGCGCAATTATTCTTCAATCTGCCTCAGCGGTTTCCAACGTGGGAGACGCCAAAATTTATTAATAAAAAATTAATTTCTAGTTTTCACTTTTTTGTAATAAAATTTGTAGTATTTGAAACGTGTCTATATTTTTGTATCTATGAATCAAATAAAAGGTGGTAGCATAAAGATTGGAAACCGCTGATCTGTCCGGAATCCGACGGCGTCGATCTCTGCCCGTCGACGGAGGAATGACTCGAGGAATGATTGTAAGTATACGGGCTCCCTAAAAAATATGGGTCCGGGATTTAGCAGCGAACGCAGATCTGAGCGAAACGGACATAGACTGCGGATTCTATGCGTTCATGGTAAGAAAGAGTAGGTGACATTTCAAACGGTAACAGAATTAAAAAAACTTAAGACTGTCTATACAGTAGATCCTCGCTTGTAAAAGACAATCATAATCATACGTAGTGTGGATCTTCTTTTGTTTCTGCGTAGCCCTCACAATCCCCACCATGAGGTTCTACTGTATACTATCTTCAAGTAACTAAAATGATTGACCCACAGTTGCAAGCGTTCCGTCGAAACCCTACTCTTTTGGAAGCCTGATCATTAGCCACTGAAAGATCAACGCTCATCTCAAAGAAGTATACTTAAAAATACGAATGCATAAGGATTTGAATGGACGCAGCCATGACAGTCATGAAATCGTGAAAAGTATCCGCCTCGCAAGGGATAAAAGAAACACATATCTGGACAGAGGTCCAGCGCCTTGTTCGTTACGATCGATAAAGATGAATGTTTATTTTACATAAAGATCCGCAGTCTGGTTGCGAAGAATGGAATGAGACACTTTTACCGAAAGCTGTTATCATTGCGAAAGCATTGCATGTACGATGTTCGGATGTAATGGATCTCGTGGACATTGATTTTGTTAGTATCGGTATTACAGACATTTAGAGTAACTTGATCGTAGCTACTTCTTACCTCGTTCAATAAAATAAAACTACCGTTTCTCAGTCAAACCTAAAGATACACGGCGAGGTCACACTTAATAATAATAGTTAGCGATAAACGTTTAACGGGTTCCTTCATCTCGGAACTGCATTCTCTACTGAATCGTAGGCCAGTGTCCCTATCCCCGGGTACACCGTGTGCGTTTCAACCGAGCACACCGTACGTATAATAAATATATATACTTATCATTAATATAAGAACTTGACTAGATCACTTTAGTTTTTATTGACTCCCTTATTTAATCTAGGTACTTGCTCGTGCGGCGACGGAGAGTATGGAGAGTTACAAGATGCTTCTTCTTATAAAAAAATATCCAGGAGAATGAACTAGAGTTTACGATTAACGCGGAGGTTCTCCGTTCGCTTCCGGTTCTCGGGACGTTGACGTTTCGCCGCGTTTGTCATCTTCTTTTCTTCTCTTTTCGTTTGTTTTCACGCGGCCACATCGACGGGTCCGAGAACGTCGGCCAACGAGGCTTGATCCCAATTCCAATTGTAATTAACGTTTGTATGCGGATACTCTCAACGCAGCACCTCGAAACTTCTCTGCAACCGGTCAGTCGCAGAGGAATACGACGGAAAACGCGGCGGCCATCACACGTAGAATTCGGTTTTCGGGGCCAGCTCGTACTCCATATCCTCGTTTTTGTACATGTCCATTATCTGGAAATGCAAACACTTCATTATACATTTTCCCTTATGTCGATCGTAGATAGTGCAAATACACAATTTAATGATTTCGGCGCCACAGTTAAGTTTGTGCTTCAAGCCAATGGATTCACTTTCAATGGTATATTTTACAAACAAGGGTTTGGCGCAGCAATGGGTTCACCCGTTTCCCCTGTCACTGCCAATCTGGTGATGGAAGAATTGGAAAACGTTTCCATTTCAAAGCTAAATTTCGAATAAACAATATATAAAAGATACGTTGATGACATTTTCACTTGTTGCAAACCTGATCAAATTACAATTTTATTCTATACTTTCAATAGTTTTCATAACAGACTTCAGTTCACTCATGAAATTGAGATCAATTCTAGGTGGAATTTTCTTAACGTCAGTATAACTAAGACGGGTAAAGAATTAAAAACGAATTGGTACCACAAAACCAATTGGTCTGGCAGATACGTAAATTTTCACTCTTTCCATCCGTTACAACATAAAATAGGCCTCGTCAAAGGTCTAATTGATCGTGCCATCCTCCTTGCAAATCCAGAATTTAGATCTGATAATTTGTTGCTCATTAGAAATGTACTCCAACGTAATGGATACCCTGTTAATCTAATTTCCAATATTATCAGAGAAAGAATATTTTAAATATATCACCCCCTTTTCGGCGAAAAACGAAAAGAGGAGAAGTTCAAAATAACAGGTCCAATTAATTGGAAAAACACAGTAGTCATTCCATATGTGGAAAATATTTCTATTGACATCAGAAGAATTTTCAGAAAGGTAGGAATTCACACAATCTATAGGATAGCATTATATCTAAAAAACTGGTTTCCACCAATAAAAGATAAATTGCCATTACTAAAGAGTTGTAACATAGTATATGCAATACCATGCAAAGGCTGCAACCAAGCATACATTGGACAGACGTCTACACATTTAGACACACGGATCACAGAACACAAATGTAACATATTTCTGCCTCCACCACAGCACACTGCCTTGACGAAACATTCTATAGAATTTGACCATGCATTTGATTTTGAGAATGCCAAAATCATTGACAGAGAATCTAACCTGCAACAAAGACTGTTACTGGAAACTATTCATATGATTAAACAGCATAGCGTAAATCTTAGGTACGAAACTCCTATGATTCATGAATATTACGCAACATTACTAAACCAGTAATGTGTTTATGATGACGTTTCCACATAATAAGTTGCATTATTTGTTTTTCACCCAAGAATTAAACATACAAGAGCTGTTCTCAGTTAGTGTTCGGACAGAGAGTGTTCTCACATACAAGAGCAATTGTATATAATTTTTGGTTCAAATATTCTGAATGTCAATTATTAATTTACCGTAATATCTACATGGTATACAAACATATGTGAAGTGGCTATGGTGGACTGGTATGATTCATAATTGCCGCCAAATATTGATTTGAGAACTCATCGATCCCTGTGTTCTGATTGACTATCGTTCCTTTGTTCTGACGTTTGGTTCTTCCTTAACGGCCACATGGTTTCAGTTTAACGTCTACCGGCATGGAGTTAATTAGTTTTCTCAAAAGTTGCATCAGTAAATTTATATAATTTGTTTACACTTAGCAAGTATGTCAAAGTTTTATTGGTATTACCCGGTTTTGTTCAACAATTACTATAGCTCACAGTATTTTACAGACGCAAAATTTCTCTTGAAAATGGCCCACATTTGGATCGGAACGTCGAGAACAATTTAAATTGCAAAATTGTTTAGTGAGTAACATTTGATCGAACCTGTGGCGCCGAAATCATTAAATTGTTTACTTCATTATACAGTCTTCCCGCGCATAGTGTCACTTTCGTTTCTACGGTTAGTGTTGCTTTTTTAGAAAAATTACGGCGTTTAAACAATAAACTTGGACTTATCTTATCTTCCATCCATCGATTATTTTTGTCTAAGATATTTTTACATGATCATACGAAACTAAAGACACTTTTCTGGTAGAAAATGTAACAAGTTGAAAGTCTGCAAAACATTCTAAAATTTTTCATGTAGCAACGAGAGACGAGATTAATTCATACCGCATTCATGTCCTTTTGCAATTCCTCCAGTTGCTTCTCGTGAATAACTTTCAGCTTCTCCTTCTCCCTGTTCTGAATGCTCTGCGCGATCCTCCGCTCCTCCATGAACTTTTTAGTGTTGTTCTGCTGTTTCTCCCTGAGCCTACCCTCTTTAATCCCGCGGGTCTTCAAAGTTTTATCGTTCATCACCTCTTTCATGCTCTCCACCGACAGTCTTGCTTGTCTGGCGTTCAGCTCTTTGATCTCGCGCTCGTGACGCGCCGCGAGTTGCTTCTGCTGGGCCACTTGAGCGGCCATGCACAATTTGCACAAGGTGTGTCGCCGTTCCTCCAGCTGATTACGTATCAGCTCGCGTTCCTCGCAGCGCTGCTTACTCGCTAATCGAGACCACTGATCCGTCTGGTCGGCAACTGCTCGACGAACGACAGGATCTCTTGATAGTTGTGCTTTGCTGTAACCAGAGACGTCGATTTTTATGGAATCTTCACTGAGCCAGATGTCTTGTGTAAACTTTTCCGTGCGTGAACAGAAATTTTTGCCTTTTTTCAGTACTTTTGACAGGTAAGAATGCTGTAAATCGCTCCACTTTAAACTTTTCCACCTTTGAAACTTGGATTTCTAGCATTTTCTCGCCCAAATGTACTGGATAACGTAGAGAAAAGGGAAAAATTTATAGGAGAAAGGCAAAAGTCTCTGGTTACACGCAAGGAAAAGAGCAGCCAGGGTCATGCGTACTTTTTCCCTTTAATTATCTTCTCTATCGCAACGCAGTGCTGCTTCTGGACGGTTAATTTGTCTTTCTGATGCCTCTTCTTCAGAGACTCCAGCTCCTTCTGCTGCTTCGTCAGCACCTTCATGTAGCCTTTCTCTTGCCGTAATACTTCTACCGTAATCGGGTCGAATTTCATCTCCTCTGTCACAGATAAAGTATAAAGTTTGTAATAGTTCGTCGTTTGGGACTAGACTGCGGATCTTTACGTGAAATAAGAATGCTCTGTACGATTCTTGTGCCAAGAACCAAACAAGAATCGTCTCGAAATTTCGTTCTTCAATGATTATCTTTCTTTTGACTGTTTCTGATTGCAGCTACCCATTCTCATCACGAACGTATAAAATCCGCAGTCCACTTCTTACACCTTCTCTCTCTCTCTCTCTCTAAATTCACTACGGAACCGACAGCGAATTATGTCCACAATAATTCGAATGTTAGCAAAACGGGGAAGAGTAGCCGAATTTGGACCGAACCACCTTGTATCTTAAAAAAAAAAATAAATATTTCCTGTATTACTGGTAGTGTAAATTAGCTGTACATCATAAACTATGCGATCTAGCTGTGTGTCTTCGAACAGACAAATATTCGCATTGGTGTTACAAAGTACTACAGATTGTACATTAGGCTACATTCTCCTACACGAGAAAGAAAAACGGTATACGGAAGCTCACCTCTGGGTTTAGGTGGCTCACGATGATGAGCAGGTGCGGAGTCATTACCTTTGCTGTCGCTCTTCTCGATCCCAAGACCCTTCATCTTGTTCTGCGACATGCCCTCCGGTTTCTTGTAGGACCGTGGTGCCGTCAGCGCGTCCATGAGTCCTGCAAATTTGCAAGGAAACACAAATCAATCGACAAAGCGCACGAACTAATTAATCACTTTCTTCCAGAGTTCTGCTACAGAATTAGGCTACATTCGAGTTTATTAGTTCCGTACTTTTTGAAACAAGTTCTCACATATTGTAAGTCCCAATGAAAACAGATATAAAAGAATTCTCGAGATAAAACCTTCTGAAAAATTAAAAAATGCATTATTTTCAACCCATTAAACATATCAAGAAAGAAAACTTCCTGTTTCACTTTAGTTCGTTGCGATTCAGGTAGAAAGTTTTTACTTCCGGGTAGCTTGGAGCATAAGCGTTGAAAGTCTCCTGATTTCGTTAGTTTCGTTTTTCATCTGCTCATTTTTTCCACAAACGCATACGGTCCGTCTACACATAGATCACTGACCTTCGTATCCATCGGGCACGTAGATCTTGATCTCGATGTTACAGAACAGCATAGGCAGCGACATCGGGAAATTAGCTTCCGTTCTCAGAGCTATGTGCCGATAGCCTGACTGTAGACCGTCTAAAGGAACGATTCTCTGACCCAGAAGCCTGCCATTGGACTCATCGTAAACTGCGAATCGCAAGGCTGCCAAATCTGGCAGGACAACTTTTCGGAATAGGAAGGGTTCTTCATTGTATACAGGGTTCAGGCCGTTCGCTGGTACCACTCTTGTTCGGAACTCTTTGCGGATAGTGTCTGTAGGTAGACCGTACATCTCTACCTCCACGTATGTGCCCACCTTCTTGTCTGATAAAAATTGGCCCGCAATTACCTATTATTAACCAACGAAAATATACAATATTAGTGTCACATTCTAGCAAGCGACGTATCCTTAACACGTTCCTTGCCACGTGCACCACCGATGGTACCCGTTAAACTAGCCAATCAGACTGAAGTATTAATTTAATGCGCTAAAAACATATATTTTGTAACAAGTTCAACACTGTAGAGTACATTTCCACCAAAAAATTGAGATATTATAGAAAATGCAGTATAGAACAAAGCACATAAGATTGTTTCATTGTCGAGCAAAAACGGATCGGCACGGAACGTGTTAAATACAGTCAGCGATATTTTGATTGTTCCACTAAAAATCTCATGTGCTCCATGCAGAACATTTATTATTCTTTATTTATTGATGCAGTAAACCATGTTTGGTTTATACAGGGTGTGGCCGGACGGGTGGTACAACCGAGCAATGGGTGATACTACATGTAAAAATAAGTCGAAAAAAAGGAGTAACATTTTTTTGTTTGACGCTTCGTTTTCGAGAATATCGAGTTTGAAAATGCAACGAATACACGTGCTGTTGCATAGGAATTGTCGGACGCATCTGACGCGTTGACGAGTCTGACCATGATTAACCAATTCTACTTTGTGCATATACTAAAGCGCGCGAACCTGGAGAACTTTAAACTAGATTTTCTAGAAAACGAAGCGTCAAACGAATAAATTATTCCCTTCTGCGACTAATTCTTGCATTTAGTATCACATTTAGTATCGTCCGGCTACAACCTGTATATACCAATAATAATGAAGTATATACAGGGTGTCCCAAAATTCGTGAAATTTCCGAAAGGGTTGGTTCCTGAGATCATTTCAAGCGACATTTTCCTTTGCAAAAATGTTATCCGCGGCTTTGTTTAGGAGTTATTAACGAAAAGCACGAACCTAGCACGAGTCTTTTGGCCGACTGTGGCAACTCGCTTCTAGGTCGCGCTCTGATTGGTCCGTGTTTTTCGTTAATAACTCCTAAACAAAGCCGCGGATAACATTTTTGCAAAGGAAAATGTCGCTTGAAATGGTCTCAGGAACCACCCTCTTTCGGGAAGTTCACGAATTTTGGGACACCCTGTATATCGTTATATCTGTGGTCGCCAGGGAAAACGCCGCATGTCTAATTTAGATTTGTAGTATAAGATTTACGTCTTTATCAGAAAAAAGTCATGAAAATAAATACGAAAGGCTTAGAAACATAATGCAATTGAACCGATATCCTATGGCAAAGCATTAGTGACCAAAACTTTAAACGGCAATATCTCGAAAGTGAAATTATGTGACATACGGCGTTCTTCCTGATAACCACAGATATAAAGTTAAATTAATATGAACGATAGACGCTAAATCCTAATCTCAGATTTTTTGAAGAAGTTAAAAGTAAATATTAGTGCTGTAATGTCTCATACGCTTAGAAAAAAATTAATAGTGCAGGGAGGGTAGAATTTACGATCGAGGAGCAGTTTAAACATGTTTCCCCGTTCCATGCAGAACATTTTCGCAAAGGAAAAAGTTATTTCAAGTAACCTCAGGGATCACCACTTTCAAGGAAGTACATTTTTGGAAACCACGCGAGTTTTATTTACATCAGCGTCTTCGTATTCGTTCACACGTGCCCGCGCGGTCAAACAATCGAAGACAAAAATAAAACGTGTGGTTTACCGTCCTGTCTGAATGGGCTCTAAAAGAGGATTGTGCAAAATACCTGAACGCTGCATTGCGTTGCGATAACACCATCCACAGGACTCTCAGCGAAAGGATCAAAGCTTCGATCGGCCCTTCTCATGAAGTCCGGCTTCAGAAGGTAACCCGACGATCCGTTGTATTCGAATTTCCCCTGATTCAGTTGCATCGGCAGATCCGCGGTTTGGAAATTCAATGACACCATTTGACAGCCAGCGTTCCAGAAGACCTGTTTCCAATTATCGATCGTTAAACGAAACCGTTCCGGCGCGGTGTTTCCTTCGGTTTCGGTGTACCCAGAATTACCTGTGGCATGTAATTCGATGAGTCCGCCCGGGTACCTTTCGGATAAATCCGGCTCATTTGCCGTTTGTTGTAATTGACGAACTCGATGGCTTGCGTTTTCAGGTAATTCAGGCCAGCGGTTTCCGCGAAGGAAGACATATTGTGATGAATGTTCTTCTCTGCGAATGAAATCGATCGTTTTAATGCGACGCGATTCGACATTGATGTATTATCGCGCCGACGCGTCAAGTGTTGTATCCATTTTGTTACCGTGAATGTCGATTGTTTCATTTGTGGAACGAATAAATATTGTTAATAGCTGTTATCTCGTACTATAGTTTCAGTATGTGACTATTGAACAACGTAATGGTTTCAAACAATTAACGTGAAAGGACTAATGTCTCAAGAAAATATACAGGGTGGTCCACCTTTGTTATGTCATCGCTAGACTGCGGAACTTTATGCATTTATGGCTTCTGAAAGTTTCCAAAAAAGAGTGGAGTATAAGATTCGACAGAATTTAGTAAAATTTTTATTTGTTTGAGATCTGCAAAGGCTACTACCACTGGATACAAGATTGTATTTTATTCCACTTTCTTAAAATTTGTCTACAAAAATTGAAATTCACAAACAAACGAGATATTTAGCACGCAACATTTAGGTGGACCGTCCTGTGTAATAAAGAATTACTGTGATCCATGCGTTTAATTATTCAATATGCAGTCAAGCGAATACCATCAGTAATAATATGTAATAAATGTAAATGTAATAAAAAAACCATCAGTATACACTTTTAATTTTCTGAGAAAAATATTTCCAACGTTTTGAAAAATGATTAAGTGTGTCAAGAAAGGTGTAATTACGTTCTGCAACGTCGAAACCAGGGAACTTGATGGGTTGGGCGTAGTTAACCATGGACGAGAGCCACGGATGGACGTTGGTGGTGCTTCCGGTGTACGGTTGGGACACTGTCAACTCTAAACTGTCAGCTCCTAACACCGGCGCAGAGCCAGCCTGCGGTTGGATAGCGGTGGTGGTTGCGACGATGATAGCTTCGGGCACAGCAGCTTCCTCCTGGAAACACAAGTTTCGTGAAAAAACATGGAATAATCTTGTGGGATTCTTGAGGAAGGAGATCAGGGTGATCATGCTTGGTTATGAGGGTTACCTTTACCGATTGTTGCTCGACGACTGCGGCGACCACTGACAGAGCGCTGGCGTCCTCTTTCACCTCATCTTCGATAACGAACTGGCCCTGCCAGAACAGCTCCAGCTCCTGCTTCTCCACTTCCGGTTTCAGGCGTTTGTTCTTGATTAGGATTTTCCGCTTCAGCATACTCGGGGGTGGCAGCGACACGCCCGGCTCCAGCTGTCGTCGTCGCGGCGCGACATAAAATTATTTTATAAGTTGAAAATTGTTATACAGTCCACCTAAATGTAGCCACTTAAACGTCTCCCATATTTGTGACGACTAGACTGCGGACTTTATGCATTTTCGAAAAAAAATGGGTACGTACAATATCAAGCAGTGGACATATTAAAAAGATTTAAGGACATCAGTGATTTCAGCTTAGTAAGATAATTAAAAAAAGGAAGAAGTTTCTATTTGGCTGCTGTGTCTTGCCTGATTTTATGCATTCATGACAAAAATGGCCAGGTACAACTTCAAGCAGTGGACATTTATGACAAAAATGGGCACGTACGATATCAAGCAGTGGACATATTAAAAAGATTTAAGGACATCAGTGATTTCAGCTTAGTAAGATAATTAAAAAAGGAAGAAGTTTCTATTTGGCTGCTGTGTCTTGCCTGATTTTATGCATTCATGGCGAAAATTGCCAAGTACAACTTAAAGCAGTGGACATATTAAAAATATTTAATATTTTTTCAGCTTAACAGGATGAATAAAAGGAGAATAGAATTCTTATTTGGCTCCTGTGTCCTGCAATCAATGCGAACATTTTTTATTTCTCATAAAGATCCACAGTGTAGTGATGACATAACAAATGTTTTTAATAAATTTAATAACTAACACGTTATTAAAATATCTAGCTCGCCTATTGGCTAGTCTATCACGGTTTTTGTACGCGTTTAATCTAATCGCGACGAATATAGTGCACCGTATGCCCGACGAAGATAACTTCGATGTGATATCAATGTAGCGGCGTGTTTACCGATCGGAATCTAGACTCCGATTGACGTAGGTGCTCCCCTTGTTATCGGACTCTCTCATCGGCGGACGTCAAAATATTGTGGAACAAGCATTGTCCGTGGAACTTTCTGTGTCTCCGTGCGAGGTGAACGATGATAAGTGCCGATAACAAATGAGTTACTCACGGGATATTCTTTGAGGGACTCCTTCAGCAACAAGTCACCTAGAATCTCGTCGCAGTATTTGGCTAATTTGTACTGTTGCTTCTTGGTGCAGTGGTTCTCAAAGCTGAGGATCACCGGGTACTCGGACGTGACGAACGCGGTGTCTCTCACCGCGTATATCACGTCCTTGAACAAGATGTCCGTGCACATGGCCTTGCCGTGGGTGATTATGGGCTCCTCGTCTTCCCCTTTGCCGTCCCAGCAGTCCAGCTCGACGCATCTTTCGGTGGAAATATTATTGTAGGTATTGCACTCCAAATTCACTCTTATGTCAGTCAAATTCAACCTTGTGCAGTTCAATTTCATCTTCTCGCATATCAAATTCTACCTTTTACGAATTAAGCATTTTTAAGTAAGTTTTTGCAAGAAATGTCAAATCAAATGTAATGTAAAATTTTATTAATTTGATAAGAAAATAATTAACTTTCAATATTCTTAAAGGGTGAAATTGGTGAGAATGATGTATTTGACTTGCAAAAGGGTGAATTTGGAGTGCAAAATTTTATTAATTCAATAAAGAAATAATTAACTTTCAATATTCTAAATGGGAGAAAGTGCTGAGAAGGGTGTATTTCACTTGCAAAAAGGTGAATTTGGAGTGCAAAATTTTATTAATTAAATAAAGAAATAATGAAATCAATTAAGAATATTCTTAATGGGTGAAATTTGTGAAAAGGGTGTATTTGACTTTCAAAAGGGTGAATTTGAAGTGCAAAATTTTATTAATCCACTAATGAAATAATTAATTTTCAATATTCTTAATGGGTGAAATTGGTGAGGAAGGTGTACTTGATTTTCAAAAGGGTGAATTTGAAGTGCAAAATTTTATTAATCCAATAAAGAAATAATTAATTTTCAATATTCTTAATGGGTGAAATTGGCGAGAAGGGTGTACTTGAATTGCAAAAGGGTGAATTTGGAGTGCAAAATTTTATTAATTCAAGAAATAATTAATTTTCAATATTCTTAATGGGTGAAATTGGTGAGAAGGGTGTACTTGACTTGCAAAAAAGTGAATTTGGAGTGCAAAATTTTATTAATTAAATAAAGAAATAATGAAATCAATTAAGAATATTCTTAATGGGTGAAATTTGTGAAAAGGGTGTATTTGACTTTCAAAAGGGTGAATATAGAGTGCAAAATTTTATTAATTCAATAAAGAAATAATTAATTTTCAATTAAGAATACCTACTAAAAATATTCTTGATGGGTGAAATTGGTGAAAAGGGTGTATTTGAATTTCAAAAGGTTGTAACGAGGTTTATCAGTCGTGACCGGAAACAAAGGACTAGGAGCCAGCTCGTCTCAGAAAGAGAACAATAGTACAAACCGTTAAAACAATAGTACAGTAGGTCGTTGGACTCGTCTTGGCACCAGCTACAATATTACAAAGTCGAAGCTATTGTCGTTCAAAAGCTCGATCTTTATGATTTATAAGAAAAAATTTGTTCTCAAATTTTGTATATTAATTCGTAGATATACAAATGCTAAAATTAGCCTGTTTTCGGAGAGAATATCCCACTGTAAACCGGTCAGTTATGAAATCGAATCAACATGCTAGCACTCTTTGCGGTGTTGAAAATATACAGCAGCTCTGATAGTTGTATTTTCGGATTGACTGATTCACTGACGGATAGCTGACACCCACGCACCTACAACCAGCTAGCAACACCTGTCGGTACATCTCTACGCTGCTCCTGCCGCCAAATTGCCTGCCGCTCAAGTACGTGTTATGGCTGGAGTTGATGTAATAGTGTGCCAACGGTTGGTCCATGTCCATGTAGACGTCCAGTCGGTCCAAGAAAACCGGCGCGTTCTCGTCGGACATCAGGTACCTTATGAAACCGTCCTTCGTCATTGTTTCTGAAAGGACGTGATTGCTTCTGAAAGGACGTGATTGCTTCTGAAAGGACGTTTCGCAGGTACTAACTGAATCAAACATCGAGGATGAGGGTGGTGGACTTTTCCTGCGAGCGTAAGGCTCTTGAAAAATTATAGGTGTACAGTTTTAATCGCGTGGAAAATCCCTAGAAACCATGCTACATCTGATTAAAACATTTTCGATCGGACTACTAATAACTAGACTGCAGATTTTTATGAAAAATAATACATTGAATGTTATCTCTTCCCTTAATGATTTCCATAGAGGAGAAATCATATATCGACATCTTAAATTTTTAAAATTTTTCCACAATTTTGCTATAAATGTATAAAGATCCGCAGTCTACCAATAACAGAGTAGTCTCTACTGATCACGATTCGTGGATCACCCTGTATTTCCCGGAAAATACGCCGTTGGCAACGGGTCGTTCTCCCTGCAGCCCTGGAAAGCGTTTCGGAAACACTGCCAATGGAATTCTTACTTTGATTGCGCGCCGTCTCGTTCTGCTCGTAGTCCTTTATGATCTCCACAGCCCTCTTCTCGTCGTACAGCGGATAGAGGATCTCGTTCAAAGTTGGATCCCGTTGCTTCTCATTCAGAAACGTGACCAGTTGCTCCAGATTGATTGTGTCTGCTTTGCCTTGGGTGCTGGAATCCCACCAAGAGAACGAATGATCGTTATCATCGTGCCACCGATCCAACCATTATCCACGCGATCCTTCTACTCACATGGACTGGAACAGTTCCTCTATGTCGTTCCGCGGACAGATTTTATGGTAAAGCGCGTAGAACACGTCGAAGGTGAAGTCGTTCGGCTCGATCACGTCGTTCTGGAAATTTCGAATCGTCGATTTATTGCGGAAAGAACGGAGAGGACCCGTATAAAATGGTCGCAACGATCGTAGAATCAAAACCTACGCGTAAACGGATCTTATGAACTCATGAGTAAAACGAGCGGACGCAATTTCACCTCTCAAGTGATCCGCGAAAATCAAGACAATTCCTTTTCATCAATTTGTTAATTGAGCCGTTCTAACTTAATATTCAGTGCTCGCGCTCCATTTTCTACATAACTTGGTTACATGGAACTTCATATGACTCCGACATAAATAAAATTTTATTCAATACAATTTTGTGTATGCTTGAAGTACTAAATTTAAAGTTTTCAGGTTGTCAGTACTACATGCGAGTAACTAGTGAAACTAACAATTTTTGAGATTTCGAAAAATCCTTTGAAGATTTCTAGATTTGAACATAATCCGAAACAGTATTCTGAAACGTGTTCGATTGCACGTGGAATGACCCATTGCGATAAGCACAACAATATTTCTGAAAGTGTTTCATCAAAATCGTTCATCATCATAATCGGTTATGATAGAAACATTTTTGATTGACAGCTTTTTGTGGAACACTTTTGTGGAATCTTTACGCACCTTCCCACTGGGTAGGCCTAATTCGGCGAGGCACTGATAGACGAGCTTTTCCGTCTTCCCGGACGCGAAAGTTCTTGCGACCACTTTCACTGGAACTTTTGCATTCGGGTCGACCAGCATTCTGAGCCGCATCCAACTGAAATATAGCAAAAAAGCGTGCATATTTTTCACCAATAAAAACGATGATCCGGCAAACTCCCCCATCGAAGCAATGAAACGATCGTCCGATCGACGAGATCACCGAGTCACGCGACTCAAAACAACCACTAATAAAAGTTTCATGATCCTGTTTACGTTCTTCGGCGAGTTTAGCGTCGGAATATGGCGAAAACCTTCCACGGTACTATAAAATCTTATAACGACCGTACAAACCCATTCACGGATATTTATTTTTAAGACCCCATTGTTTCAAATATAACATGAACCCAAGAACATAAAACTAAAGAATTTTAGTGCCACCACCAGCCACGCCCACCAGAGTGTGTGAAATGCACCCAACCGGTATTTAAAGCATCGAAATTACTTTCCAAATATTCAGAAATGCCGAAAATGTCGATATTAATGGAATTGGTAAATATTGACAAAAGGGTACCCAGCTCCGATGACCTTTATCTTCACATATGTTGTTAAGGTCAACATTCAACGTTTCTCAATATTCCCGAACTTTTAATTCATGAATTCCCGAATACAAGATAAAACTATTGCGCAACTCTTACGAGATTTTAGAGCATTCTTGGGAAGTTTCCCCGGACAGTTAACCACGGAACGAAGATCGGATCGTTATCAAACGACAAACATCGAGGCGTTGAACGCCTTTGTTTTGAATTAAGAAACCGCACGCTGCGTCGAACGATTTGACGTCTGCCGTCGCAGCAGAAACGGTGCGCGCCGGTCGGACGACGTTTCTGTCTAATTATTTCACGCAAACATTAGATCAGCGTAGGCGGTTGTGTGCGTATGTGTGTGTGTGTGTGTGTGTGCGAGTAATTGCATCAGTAAACTCACTGTTTCTTCAAGCACGTGAGCGGGCAAACGTTGTTGGCTTTCACGTTGTGCGTAATCGATCGTGTGCCATCCAGCCATATCTGTCATGGGACACAGCAAACACGTGGACTTTATTGATTATCGTATTAATCGCTTAGCCAATGAACTGGAGCATTTCTCTACGTTTAATCGACGCGGTATCTACATCTACAAATGACGGACGAACAGAGAAACGTTTTGACTTGAGCAGCCTCTGATAATCCACGGGCCATGTCGTCTCGTTTATCAATTTTCCGAGCGATAGATCAAACGACGGTGACGATTATATAACAGGTGAACTTGCCTTAGCCGTTGCTGGATCCGGACAGACGACGTGCTGGTAATTAATATTGGTGTAATCTGCGCCAGAGCAGATGGTGAGACTTTTCTCGTCCAGTTGCTCGCCATGCTTCGTTAGTAGCTTGTCGAGCAGCTTCGGATCCTGAATCAAATTAGAAAATTCCGTTCAAAGCTTGCACCCTGACCTTCGTTGAGCACTCCTCCATCCGGAATTATTAAACACGATTTTTTTCTTATCAAGTAGAATACAACATTGGTCGCTTAAGGGGGTAGACTCGTTTCTCCAAGATTGGAAGGGTGCGGGATGCGCTTTCTCATTTTTCGATAATGCAAAAATAGGGATCTTCAGTAGTCAAAAAAGCTTGATAAGCATTGATAAAGCATCGTTCTATGCTACGATCGCCCACAAAAGTCCTCTTTTTACGTTTATCTATGAGCACGGTACTGCACTAGCCAAGTTTTCGCACTACCTCCTTTTACACGAAACAACATAGCCGCTTTTTAGAGGCTTATAACTCGGCACTGGAGGCAGATGGAGAGATGTAATTTCGTACACTTGTTAAATGCTATCATGTCTCAATATTGACAAAACATTAATCTTCCAACATTAGTAGGTTCCGTGATATAGGACTTCAAACATCGCTAAATTTGTCACTGACTGACTGACTGACAGATCATTAAAACCTTCTGGGTACTCCCCATTGACCTACAAGCTTGAAATTTGGTACATAGGTCCACCGTAACAAACACTCAAAGGAATAATTATCAAAGTTTGAAATTTTGCACCTTAAAGGGGTTGTATTGAAAAAAAACATTACAAAATAGGTATGTAGGATAGAACATAGAAGCAGAACATACATAAGTATACGTTTTATTAGCTTCGAAGTCGCAACAAATACTGATGAAAAAAACAATCGCTCTAACGTAAACAAAAGAAACTGCACCGAGCATCGTCTATAGCGGCGAGGGGCAAACGGATCCGAGCGTCGCCGGCAGAGTGTTAATCTTCGATACATGAATTTGGATTTTGTCTTGCAGATTAGAAAAGGATTTTTTTCTTTGATAGCTACTTGATAATTGATGAAATTTTAACAAAAACATCCTGTAAACAGGAGCCAAGTTCCTATGGCTGTAAAAAGTTGTGAGATCAATCAAAATACGGCCAATACTGAAAAAAGCGTTTGTAAAAATTAATTTAAAAGAACGCTATTTAATTTTTAAAGAGTTACAAGGAGGGCTAAAATATTCAAACTTGGCCGTTACTTTTTAAACCAATGGTCATAAAAGGTGGCGGCCAAGTTTGAATAATTTAGCCCTCCATGTAACTCTTTAAAAATTAAATAGCGTTCTTTTAAACTAATTTTTACAAACGCTTTTTTCAGTATTGCAAGAGGTGTTTCTGAGCTAACGAACTTGGCCGTATTTTGTTTGATCTGACAACTGCGACAGCTACATTACGCCTCGCGAACGTGAAAATGGAACTTTTGCGGATGATCGCGGCCTAGATTGATCTTTTATCTAACGCTTCTGACTACTGAAATACCCCACCGTTTGCATTATCGAGAAATGAGAACACTGCAACACTCGAGAGGGTTCTCTGGTTTTTCGTTTTCAAAAATGCCGATTATTCGTATGCAAATGGACTTCTTTGAATTCGTAAAATTAACGTCGTCACCATGATCGAACAGGATAAAAGAATTAGCTGAACGTGGTTAGAATACGGACTCCGTCAAAGAACTCGTTGACATCTCGAACGGACGGGAGACAAACACTTCTCGGCTCGAGTGCTGTGCCAAAGCACACTGCTTCCATCGCGTCGCACAGTTTCGAACTTGCCCGGTGAATATTTTAAACGACGCTGCCGGTTCGTTCCGGTTGTTGGAAAACAAGGGATTCCTTACCTTCGGCAAGCCACCGGCGCGTATGTCGCTCACTTGACACAGCTCTATCACGTCACCGTCCTTTACATGAAACAGAAATCACAGACAGAGTGAGTGAGACTCGAGTCAAATGAATTTTTACTCGAATACATTGCTCTACGACTGTCAGCTTATTGCTACGTTGACCGATTTATCTACAAAAGGTATTCTTTAAATTTTCAATGTAGGTTCCTATAAAAAATTGCAATTTTATCGAAAAATTGTTTCACGTCTTATAGCAAACTCTTATAGCGTCTGATCTGATATTGAAAAAACTGTAAATACGTAAATACGTTCACTGTAAATACCCGAAAGATGTCATATATTTAAACCGTGATAAAATCGTAAAAAATGATCACACGACAATATGATTTTTTAAAAACATTTTTATAACATTCACGCGGCATTTATGTTCGTTTAAAAATCCACTGCAATTCAATATTACATAGCCACATGATATTACTGGATATTAGTACGAGAGTTTCGAAAGTTTCCTGAAAATCCTTCTTATTCATTTCTTTTTCAGCGTCGATGCGACAGATAAGTTCCGAACCAGTTCTCACAAAGGAATGTTCCTGGAGAGGAAAGTTTAAGCGAAGAATCTTTCAAGTTAATTTATTATTTCTTATTCGTTTTTCAGAATAAAGTTTGGCCCACTTATTCGCGACCCCGATGCCAGGGATTCAAGATAAAACGTGCAAGTCGGGCGACCTCTTTAGAGAGCCGGAAGATAATAGGAAATTTCACTCACCCTTCCTACACTCTGCCAGTAGATGAAGAAGCCATACTCGTCGACCTTGAACATACAGTCAACCTCCAGTTCCGTGTTGTCCTTTTCCTCTGACCATCGGTCAAACACGCATCCGCGACGGAGAGGAAGAGGTACCTCGATCTGCCAGTTGAATTCGAATCTCTTCGTCATCTTCCTTGCACCGGGTGGAACGTGTCAATCGTTAGACGCGTCTGGTTTCGTCTAGTTTCTAATGGGAGAAGCAATCTCTTCAAATTCTTCTAACGTTGGCGCGATAACTGTGCAAGTCTAATTTTTAATGAAATTATATTTTTCCTTAATTACTTAAAGAAAACCGGGAACAAACATTCATTTCTCGAAAGTTGAATTTGATTTAAGTAAATCTAGAAAGCATCTAAATTCTAGAAAGGGAATAATAAAGTCAATTCGTCAGAGTCAGTATCGCGTGCCGATGTCGTCCCAGAAGGGTTAAATCAAGAGAAGCGGAAATGGCGAGAGGGAGTGATCGGGAAAATCGGAAACTCGATCGGTGTTATTAATTGGGACGGTCTCGGTGAAATGGAGGATCAGGCGAGTTATTATCGCGCCGCGCCGGTTCATTAGCGATTCCATCGTCGTTCCTCGAGGTTACGAAAATTGGCGACGCGGCGAGGAATACTAAACGATCGCGATGCGGTTACCGTTTGATGCAGTTCGTTTATTTGGAACGAGCAGTGTTGCACGTCGATTCCTCCGCCTCGATTGGCTCGCACACTTCCCTTTAATAGTCTTTTCCAGCAGCCCCGATTGAGTATTAACCTCCGGCAGACTGTGGCAAATAGGCGCTTTCGACCCATTTCAATGACATTAGAATCCCATTAAACGTTGATCACGTTAAACAGAGGGTTCCGACCGTTCACGAGAGCGGTAACTGGCTGTCGAAGGGGCTGCTCGCAAGGTACATCACGTTCTCGATGGATTTTCGGCCGTCGTTGGTCGCTCCTTTCAACGGAATCGAGACAATTTTGTTATTGCTAGCTTTGACGCCGCGCCACGGTCCGCCGAGTGCTTAACAGTATTTTCTCAATCTGGATGTTCTCTTCGAGCATCGGATTAAATGTGTTTCCCAACGAAATTCCCTCGCTGCATAGAGCGATGTTTTCTTTCCATACGTTTTGCATTCAAAATGTATCCTTTTGCAAATCAATTTCATCCATTAAGAAGATTGAAAATGAATTATTTCTGGACACGTTGCGGATTAAATGCGCAATTATTGATGATACAGGTACTTCCGATATTATCCACGTAATACAGTTTCTGTGTGACACGAGTTTAAAATAATAAAACCGGTCACGAACTTCGATTATCTGTTTGGTACATATGCCGCGCCGCCGTAAAATAGAACGATCAAAAGTTCACAGGTGTAGATTGAATATTGCAGTTCTTAGAAACGTGTCGAATGAACGTGACCAGAAAACGTTCCGTTGCTAGTTCGTGCAACTCAACGTGCGAGTTTTCTTTGCTAATCTGTAATACTTCGTAAATTAAAACAGTGGAATGGTATTAACCCCTCGCCGTATTTTAACGAGTCAGACTCGTGATGAAGAGCTTAACAAAGTCTAACAAATACGAATGTTACGCCTTTCTTTTCAGATGAAATCAAATTTGATTAGTTTGTAATCAATATTTAAATTTTCTTTTCTCTTCTACGACATTTCAGAAAGAAAATGTTACGGCATTAATCCTATCCTATAATGTGTTTTGACGTGTTTTAAGATTTCTCCGTAAATGCGTAATGCTTTTATCGAAAATTAGCTAGCACGTTTTACGCTTTTACTACTTGTCAGTTTCAGCGTTTAACGTATTCGTTTTGTTTCGCTGTCTACTTTCCTTGTCGACATGTTTTATTTATTAAATGCAGCGTACCTCTTTTATCAAATGTCCGAATAATTTAGCGAAAGAAATTCAAACATTTTCTTAACATTATGCTGGATAACTTTGAACAAGAACATTTATAAAATTAATTCAACTTCCTTCAATTACACCGACGATGGTAGCCATCATGCTGAAGACAAATTGAGCGCACAAAATATTAGTAAAACTTCGTGAAGTTGGGTAAACTAGAATTATACACTGAGGAGTTGTTATTAAATGGACCTCGGATAAGAGTGAGGCAAACAAGATAGAAGTTTAGTAAACAGCGTTTCTCAAGCTGATGAATTCAAAAGGACAGTAATGATCCTTGTCCTATATCAGATAAGATCCTTGGCCTGTCTTCGCTAAAATCGATATACATACACAATGAATCACATCATTCAAAATCAAAAATATTCATTTTAGACTACAGGCTTCCGAACCGATGGGAATTTAACCGTGCACTACTGTACTATACGACTCTCCCGTTACATCCTGTATAGCAAATTCGGATAATTCATTATCTGGAGAGACTATGGGATTCTGCTGACACCGATTTCGATGAAAGTTTCAGTATAAAAAAGTTGAAAAACATAATTTAAAAATTTTTTATAATTCCTACCAATTGCAATCTGAAGAAATAATGTTTGTTTACTCATTCTCTAGCAAACTAGTGGGTGTAACATCCTGAAAAAATGTAAGTGGTTCGGACCAATTTTACAGAAGTTGTGCGATTTCTGAGAGTGTCCATTTGATATTGTCCCCGACCGTAAGTGTGCAAAGTTTCAACAAAACCGGCGACCCCAAGGTTTTTGCGCTCTTCTTGCGAGATAAGCGTCTGCCCCGCAGTCCGACGATGAGATTAGCATAGCTATCGGCGACGGGGGTCGCGTTGGTTTGAACCGTTCAGTATTCGGACTGAGGCTGAACAATTGACTTCTTTCTCGGAGGCAGGATCGCCTTGGCTGAAGGATCGAGGGCTCTCTCAAGATCGAGTGATCTCGAACTCGGACTTTCTTCTTCGGTCGAGCGAAACCGAGATTTACCGTCCCCAAGTCTGTGGAACGATAACAAAGGATTGAAACTCCGGTAGCTGTCGGGGCCGACAGTCCGTTAAAGGCCACTCGAAACAGACGGCTTTCCCGTCGATCGCGACACGCTTTCGGTTTTTTCGTTCGGTCGATATCGTATCGAAGCGCAAAGGATTTGCTGGCATCGTTGCACCGGTTGACCTTTATTCCCTGGCTACAAAGTAGGCCGAACCATAGACAGGGGCGGCTAGGTGAAAATAGAACGACGATAGAACACGATAGAACTCTTTCTCACTCACACGCTCACTCATTTTCTCCACCCCCGTTCACGTCGAAAAATAAACCGTTATACTTCTCTCTTTTTTTCGCCACGGTGATGAATGGAATTTTAGTTTACGTGATATTTTACAACGCCGCCCCTGTACTTTCCCGTTGATTAAAATGCCGCGAATGTCTCGATCCCCGCTGGAATAGCCGCTGAACCAATAACGCGGAAATTCGAGTCACCGAGGAGGTACTATCGTTTTGGCGAATATAGTGGGTGTACAAACTATTCGTTTTTCTGGCTTCTAAAGATCCTCAAAATTCGAGAGACTATAATTTATAGTTTTTCCGAATCGGTCGATGAAAGACTGAATTTGCTTGAACGTACACTGTCCAATTATAGCTGACGGTTTGCAGAATGTGATTTAGTAATAAACTGCGGATTTTATAGATTTATTTCGGTACAAATGAAAAGGTCAAATACAGAGCTGTGAAGACATTTCTGTTGTGGTTCGTCGCACATGCGGATAATTGTGATTAGATAAGATCTATTTATAGTCAGCGATTTTATTAATCTGCGGAATTCCCTGTCTCGTTCGTAAATGACAGAAAGATGTTGAGGATAATAGAATGAATTTATGTTACAACACAAAACGAAACAGATAGTCAAATTAATTTAATTCACTTTGTTGTTTCATATTCAAAGTGATCATGATTTTCATCTGCTAAATCCCTTTGATATTTCATAAATGTGGTGCATATCAAATTTACAAGAGAAATGTGAGATTGGCCAGAATCACAAAGAAGATCAAAACCGTGGGTGTTCGCGATTTTTAATGCGACGAGTCTGCAATGTAAAAATACGTTCCGCGGATATCGCAAGTTATTTTATTTCGCAGAGGGTACGAAAACATTTTCGATCCACTGTATTCTGTACCGCGCTTCGGTTGGAATCCCGAAAAAATTGATATTCCGCGAATCTCACGGTTCAGCTCGTGGAAAATATTTTCGTGGGATCTCGGCGGTGTTGCGCTCGCGGAATCGCGTAAGAGGGGAATGTAAATCGACAAGGTGGAAGGTTCAAAGCGTAAAGATCACTTACGACGTTAAGACCGTTTCTTCCTGGCTGGCTTGCACATTTTAGTTCCCCGCTGCACCTGCGGACAGGAAAGATCGAATAATGTTTGAAGCGTGGTCTCGGTGTTCGACGGCGTGAGTCAAGGTCCCCGCGGATCTATCTATAGCGTCTTCGATACACAAATTCGATTCACTGAACTTTATGACCAATATTCGCCAGATATTTCACGCGGCTGTCAAACATCGTTCCCTTCGCGCGTCTATCGGCCCGTTTCCGGTCACCATATATATCGCACGCATTTGATCTGAGCCTCGATTTACCGAATCTTCGACACCGTTTTCTAAACGTTCGCGAATCCAAGTCACAGGCACGCGTTGTTCGCCCTCGTTTGAAATCGCGACCGGCTGCGTTTGATCTCTCCGTTTCACCGAAAACAATCGAGCCGTTCAGCTCGGCGAGTAGATCATGTAACTCTTTCATCAGTATTTCTGTACCGTGAACGTCGAACCTGACATTTACACAATTATTATTATATACAGTGGGTGTATGTAATCACTTTTTCCAAATTGGACAGCTTCAGTTTCGCTTGAAACGTTAGGATTAGTTTACGAGCTAATGCGCAAATAATTTTTTTTTAATTAGTCAAGGTCACGATTTTTTAATTTTTACGAAACGGCTAGACGCTGTCCGACAAAAAGTAAAATATTTTGACCCACGGCACCTCTAGACATTTAAAATTTATCACACCTCGTAGCCAATGAATCGCCGAATACATTGCCGGAAGAATTAACATGACATGCAGGAACAGCAATTCTACGTTAACGTGAACTCTTTACGCCTCAGAAATTTGTTCCACAAGCGAGAGAAGCATAGTTATTGTAACTAGATTGCGGAACCACAATTTTCTTGAAATTCTGAAAGTTTAGCACAGATTTTCACAAATCAGATTTGATTTTGACACATAAACAGAAAGTTTGTTCGTCACAAGCCGGACAATAATCGTGTATGTAATATTTAAGGTAAGTCATCGCACTTGGTTGCTCGACTTTCGTGGCTCTGCACTTCCTTCTGTGTCAATTAAGATAACTCTGCGATAACTCGCGGGACGTCCGTGCACGATAGCGGCGTCGATAGGTACTCGACCTTTCTTGTTCGCCGACGATAAATCCAGTTACTGAATAATGGCTAGCCTTGCAGCGGCGATAAGCATTTAATTAAATGCGCTTCATTAGCTGAGAAAGTCTGAGATAGATTCGCGATCATTGTTGCGGTGCCACGACGCTTACAGTAGACGCGCAAACAATTGTAAAGCCACGTCAGCTACATGCTGTCGAATAATGCAAATTACGCTTCGTAAACATAACAGTAGGACTTTTCAAGGTAGCACCGGTCTAGATTGATCTTTTATCTAGCTTTTCACTATTGAAAACCCCCATCTTTGCACTAGCGAGAAATTAGAAGGCGCATCCCGCATCCTTGAAATCCTCTTAATTTATTTCTTACTGCGTTCAAACTATGCACAAAATTGAATCAGTGAATAAATACTATGTTAATCGAAACTTACAGAGTAGAGTATCAATCTACTCTTCCAAAGAAAATATTCTATGTCGCACGCAACAAATAAAAATCGTTCTATACAAATGTCAAACGAAACTCACAACATCTCTATCAATTCCTTGCAGGAAAATATTTTAAATCGCACGCATAGCAAAAATTCGTTCCATAGATTGCGCTGAATCTATGACACGTTTTCACGGAACGCACTTTGACAAGAATTCGGGGGCGTCGAATGGCGCACGTCCCCGAAAGTACTCAAACATTCGAAAACAACGCCCGATTCTAAGACGGTACGTTGCGCCCTTTCCAACGATACCCCACACGGGGGATTTTCCTAAATTATGGCGGAGACGCCAGGGCTCTCGGCCTAAAAAGCAGAAACAACCCCCTCTTTTGTTATGCGCGAATCTGCACGGGCTCGTCGCGCCCTTTACAAAGATACCCCGCAACAACAACCCTTGAAATCCTGGAATGGAGAACATCCATGTAACCCTTAGCACTCGAGTGGTGATTCTGAGGCGCCACTAAATATTGCCGTACCATTATTACCACCCTTATATTAACTTGCTGTGTTGTTCTTGTATGCGTCAAATCTTGTAATCGAATTTTAAACCTCTTCCGACAATCCAATCTTACTGAAATTTTGTATACAGACTTGCTTCCGATGACAATAAAAGTATAAAATAAAATATTTTAGAAAAAACGTTTTAAAATCCACGCTTATTTTAAAATGCACTAAAAAGGAGAAAATAATTTTTTTCCTGGTCCTCTATAAAATACCGAATCCAGTTAAATGATTAATAATATTTTTCCCGAACATTTTAAGCAATTAGTTCAATATTTCTTCTGTTATCAAATTAGTGTCGAAATAGATAGGAAAATTTAATATAAACATAAATAAAATCATGACATTTGTGACTATAAAAATGAAAGCGTGGAGCGCTAAACTAGATTGACGTAATCTTCGTGGGCGCTCCACGCTTTTATTTATAGTCACTAATATCATGATTTGATTTATGTTTATATTAAATTTTCCTATCTATTTCGACACTAATTTGATAACAGAAGAAATATTGAACTAATTGCTTAAAATGTTCGGGAAAAATATTATTAATCATTTAACTGGATTCGGTATTTTATAGAGGACCAGGAAAAAAATTATTTTCGCCTTTTTAGTGCATTTTAATATAAGCGTGGTTTTTAACAAGTTTTTTTATATATTTTATTTAAAATATTGTTTACATTATTAGATATGTTGGTATCTAATCAATTACTAAACGTTCAAGTTTTGCATAAGGCATTATGTAAATTTCTTATCCACCAAATTTAAAAAATCTTTCAGAAATTTGCGCGAATCTAAGTGCACGGCAGTGTACCAGCCAAGTTCTCGCACTACCTCCTTTTACACGATACAACTTAGCCGCTTTTTAGAGGCTTGGACGCAGCACTGGACGCAGATGGAGAGATGTAATTTCGTACACTTGTTAAATGCTATCATGTCTCAATATTAACAAAACATTAATCTTCCAACATTAGTAGGTTCCGAGATATAGGTCTTCAAAAATCAATTTTGTCACTGACTGACTGACTGACACATTATCAAAACCTTTTGGGTACTCCCCTTTGACCTACAAGCTTGAAATTTGGCAAATAGGTTCACCATAACAAACACTCAAAGGAATAATTATCAAAGTTTATTAATTTATTTAATGTTCACCTTAAAGATAAAAAATGTTTAGGATTTAATGAATCAGGGATAAGAGTAATACCTACTTGATAATTGATGAAATTTCAACAAAAATTGTTCCTATGGCCGTAAAAAGTTGTGAGATCAAACAAAATACGGCCAAGTTCGTTAGCTTAGAAATACCTCTTGCAATACTGAAAAAAGCGTCTGTAAAAATTAGTTTAAAAGAACGCTGTTTAATTTTTAAAGAGTTACATGAAGGGCTAAATTATTCAAACTTGGCCGCTACCTAACACCTTTTATGGCCATTGGTTTAAAATGTAACGGCCAAGTTTGAATAATTTAGCCCTCCATGTAACTCTTTAAAAATTAAATAGCTTTCTTTTAAACTAATTTTTAGTTTCAAGAGGTATTTCTAAGCTAACGAACTTGGCCGCATTTTGTTGATCTCACAACTTTTTACAGCCATAGGAACTTGGCTCTGTTTACAGAATGTTTTTGTTGGGGTATACATTTTCCTGATCCGACCCGCACCCAAAATTTCGAGCAGTCCTATCTGTTTCCCATTTTTCACGGTGAGGAACGAGTTCGGATAGATCCTATGATACAGTCGAAAGGGAAACAACATCGAGAGAGACCGGGGGATAAGATCGAGCAGGAAATGGAACGCAAAAATTACCCGATATTTCTCGAATATCCCCGAGTTGCCGAGTTTTCGGCAGCTACCCTAGCCTGCCCCCAATCAGAATAAAAGCGCTGTATCCAGCTATAAATCTTCGCAGAGGGTAAGGTCGACGCTGAACCAGGTTCTTTTCGGGACGGAGTCAGCTGACGGTGCACGGGATCGATTTCGGAGGAAAATTCTGTGTCACTTCCTGCAGAATAATAGGGCTCCCATTTTCTGAATGGCCGCTGTGCCGCGCCGGTGCACTGACCGAAACGAAATTTCTGCTGAATAATTGCTGATCCTTCGTCCCGATCCGTTTTATTCAAAGATTTACTCGCGCTACTCAAACGCTTAGGCTCTGCACTTTTCATTGGTTAACCCCTTGCCGTATTTTAACCGCTCGTGTGATGAAGACTTTAACGAAGTCTAACAAATATGAATGTTACGTCTTCCTTTCTAGATGAAATAAAATCTGATTACTTTGTAATCAATATCTGTTGTTATAAATTTTCTTTTCTCTTCTCGGATATTTTTGGGGATAAAGACGTTTTTTGAGGAGTGTAAATATTAATTAGAATTTGTAGAAACGAGAAATAAGTTATAGAGAACTAACAAGAATTCATTTGAATGTTGCAACATCACGATTATTTCAAAACCATTGTAATACCGACAGTATGTGATATTGTTCGGGAGATAATAAAGCTTATGCAAACGTGCAGCAAAATGTGTAATTTTGATGAGTCATCGCCTATTTCGCAGTGCACAACAACACCTTGGGACGTGTTGCCCAGAATCTGAAAAAACTCCTGGAAACTTCTGAAACGAACGTTCTGGCATGAAACCCGAATTCTCTCGCCTGCTTCCAACTTTTCCACCTAATTTACCGAAACTAATTGCCACGGAAGCTCGGAACAGCACAGATTGAATACTAATCGGCGAATTACTCGGATTTGCCTTGCTAAACTATCTCATAGAAAAAAAGTTAACGCTGTTTGTAGAGCAATTCGGAGGCTCGAAATAGCGGTTCGATCGGAGAGCTCGTGTTGTGCCTTAAATGGCCGTGCGAGAAGCAAGTGTTTCTATACCGTGTGTCTCTAAATTATGCTAGCCGAGCTACTCAAATCCTCGTGCGTACTTTTCTTGGTAATTATAGAAATAATTTAATTTACAGTGTAGCCACAGAACTGTTTTATCTGTTTAAAGAGTAATAACGGTGACAATACATTGCACAATCTTCGAAATCTTACAAAACTTTACTGCATGCATTTTTTTAGTAATTCTTGCAAATTCATATAGTATAGCAACGCTTATTCTCGTTATTAGACAGTCCCAAGGTGCTCCAGTTGGTCAAAGAGTAGAATTTAACAATATGTAACATGCAGTTATATATCAAATATATTTTAAAAGTACAAAAAATGTACTTTTTGTTTTCCATATCGATGGCACGATGGGTTATTTTAATTTTTCCGTGTTCAGATATTTCCTTAGGTGGCTATAAATGTTTTAGTCTAAATACAAGTCCATTCTACCAGTTTCAATGCGATATTATGTCAGGAACATCCTGCACAATGTTGTTCCGTAATTCTTGAACGACGATGGCGGAGAAGGCGGGACTCTATTGTAGCGCATTGGATATCGAGTCATGCTGGACAGGGTGTTTCCTCATTGTTCAGCGTGCATTCTTGGAGTTCACAGGAGACAAGTTGGATATAATTGGTATAATAGCTAGAGACTGTGTCGAGCTCTGTAGAACAATCGACAGAAGCAACCTGTTTTATTCGTGCAGGAAATTCGCGTAACTGTGTCACGTATACTTAGGATCGCGATTATACACGAGAAATTAAGCTGAAAACATTCGAAGTAGATTTGTCAGAAACACGAGCGTCGAATAGGATTCGCTTAACGCGTCTGTTCATGATTAATCGTTTCCACTTCTTGTATCTGCTAATGGTTGCTCATCCATTTCCGTTGTCAATTATTTCGGGAATGAGATCTTTTCTTTGTTTTCGTTCAAATGCGCCGATCGACGGTCGCGCGGTTCTACGCAAAGTTCACACGGAGTTTCACAACTGTCTATTTATGATACGCTTTTGCAAGATACGCGTGAACTTGCGCTTTAATTATATAACATTATATTTTTAGTTGGCAGTTTTTAGTAGTAATACGTGTATAAATATCACTTATCGCTTCATTTCTTTATTTCATCTTACTTCTTCGTTAGACCGACTCTTTGAACATTTAATTGGGATATAAAATACGACAGAATTTAATACGATTTTAATTTGTTTGAGATTTCGACATCTCGAAAAATGTTCCTGCACGTTTACATCACAATTTCTCGCGTGGAATTTCGCTTTTATTTCGGAAATACTGTACAACAGCAGAGCGAGTTAGGTGTACAGATGCGAGACGGCATGTAAACAGAGGCGAACGTTACGAAAATAATGCGGGCGAGCGTGGCCCGTGCCCGAGAGATGGTCCATTGGCACGGTGCACAGCATTTCTGGCATCTTGACACTGAACGATTCCACAAGGAAGTTTGCCGGTTGACGGCGCTTCCTCGTTAAGAACGCTCCGGTTTCTGTCCGACGGCAGCCGTGTGACAAGTTGTATGTATTTCGGTCGTGAAAGCGGAAGAACATGGGATGTCGTAAGACCGCTGATAATCTGCGGGATGCACGGCCACTGACTTGCCCGTAAAACCGATGATTTCCTTAATGGAGCGCATTCGTCAAAAATTGTCAAAACTCGACAACCATTCGTAGCATTGTTACTTTATGCATAGACTACGGATTTTATACATTTATGGCAGAAATGGTTTGGTGAAATAGGAAACGGTGGAAACTTTGAATTGAATGTACAGTAAGCAGCATAACTGGTTCCACACACTTTAAATCAGAATAACTTTTATATGAATCCAACAAAATAATATTGGACCATACGACTTGAATTGTTTTTGAGAAGTCAGAACAATTATTTATTTATTTATTCGTGCCGTAAACCATGTTTGGTTTACATAACATATACATTAGTAGAACACTTTACAAATAATAATGAAGTATATATCGTTATATGTATGTACAGTAAGGAGCATAACTGATTCCACACACTTTAAATCAGAATAACTTTTATATGAATGCACCAAACGACTTCAATTTCTCTGTAAGGCTAGAAGAATTAGTTTAGTAAATGCCGTCTAATAAATAAGTTGAAAAAATGCATTTGGTCGGAATTGTGAAAAATAATATTAAAAATTGATTTTTACAACTTTTTTAGCTGAGCCAATAAGCGTATATAATTTATACAAGTCGACAAAAAACATTTTTTAAATTTTCGACTGGTATAAATTATATACGCTTTGAAAATTCCATTGAAATTGGTTAATTGGTTTACGAATTATGAATGATCAAAAAAGGTAAAACTTGCCACTTCTACACGGTACTTGTACACTACAAATTACCACTTTTGATCGTTAATAATTCGCAAACCAATTAACTAATTTCAATGAAATTTTCAGAGCGTATATAATTTATACCAGTTCACCAGACACATCTTTTGAATTTTCGTTATTGGCCCAGCTAAAAAAGTTGTAAACGTCAATTTTTACTATCGTTTTTCACAATTCCGTCCAAATGCATTTTTTCAACATATTTTTTACACATCATTTACTGAACTAATTCTTCTAGCCTTACAAAGAAATTGAAGTCGTTTGGTCCATTCATAAAAAAGTTATTCTAATTTAAAATGTGTGGAATCAGTTATGCTTCTTACTGTAACTTCTACACATAATCAGTGACGATTACACTTAGGATCTTCATGGATTTATGCCTTATAAAAATTTTCGTAAAACAGTGGAGTATCAAAATCGACTGAACTTGATACGATTTTTGTTTATTATCGATCTACAAAAGCTATTACTTAAAATTGTCTGCATCGAAAATAGAAACCGAATTGAATGTTATTTCCTCCCTTAATGATTTTAACAGAGGAGAAATCACATATTGTCATTTTCAATATTTTAAAATTTCCAACAATTTTGAATTTCATCTACTCAATCTTGCTATAAATGCATAAAGATCCGCAGTCTAGCTACTGGCAATGAAGATAGGATTCTATTTGATCCGACTTTCTTATTTGTCTACGAAACTTGAAAATTACATAAACATTCGCAGTCTAGTAATGATTCATTCAAGAATTGGTTATTACAACGCTGACATGCCAGCGAGTCGATCTTGATTATGTTTTCATAGACAGCTAACGATTGACACTTCATTTTTATTTTGTAGAACGTACATGTCGCAGGGTTGACACGTTAGCAATGGCATTACACCTAATAATCGAACAAACTGACACATGACAGAGTGGCGTGAGGTTACACACCGCGACAATGAATTATGACAAGGTCTAACGAGTAAAATAAATTGACTTTACTTTTCGCCGGTCTTTCATGCTGGGAACAAGCACACAATTTCTCTTCGCCTCGGCGAATGTTCGCTGTTCGGCCACTAATCATTTAATCAGCTTCCAATCATAGCTGATAATCTTACATACTCCAATAGTTCGAGTACGAAATATTTCTGTCTTCTCTTCTCTTTCGTTATTTCCTTCTACTTTGTTTCTGATTACTGTTACACATAAAACCACGCTGATGACCTCGTGCAAGATTTATTGCTACTACTCAGTACACGATCTCAACAAAAACAACAGGAAAACTTTATTAATAGACTGTATACAGTTTTATATGTGAAATATAAATTGTTTACGTGCACTGCAAGAGACAGGGATAAAATGTAAATGTCTTTCTTTTCTTAATAATTTTAATTCGCTGAAGACACTATTTCACCTATTCGATTTTATCGAATTTTATGACAAAAGTTAAAATGCTGTTATATTATTTTTAATCTATTGAACACATTAAGAAAGAAAATAAATTTGTTGTCGTTGTCTAATGATTAAACTTTGCTGAAGTTATAAAAACTGCAATCTTACGATGTTTACAGGTTTGTTGTGCGAAAAGTACCGGATCTAGGATCGTCTAGCGTGCCGGATTTATTATAGAAAAAGCGTACTTCCTTTATTAAGTAGAGAAACCGTGTGGGATAAATGCGTGAGTGAAGGGCATAAGTGACATCCTCGATCGAAATCAGCTGCGCGTTGTTCAGGGGACGTGAACGGTACCGTCGCGGACAGCGTGTATTGATTTTCGAGGGTCTAATGGAATTCAAGAATTCAATTATCCCCGGGCAACCGCGGCTGCGGTAAAAACTCTTCGCCATTTAAATAGGCCGGCAGATCTAATTAAAGTTATTGAATATCGTCTTTCCTGAAGAGGAACAGACTTCGACCTTCCGGAGGCTGACGTTGCCGCGCGCAACGCGAATAACACGGTGACATTATAATCTACAAGTGCTGCCTCGTTTCCCCAAGCTATTTCGTCTGGAACGAAAATCATCGTAATTATCAATTATTTTTGTAACGTTATCTTTTCAGGTAGAAACACGGCAGCCCTTCACCTCGTTACCGTGTGCAATCATGTTTAACCTCTTGCCGTATTTTATCGAGTATCACTCTCGTGACGAAGATTTTAAACAAAGTCTAACAAATGTGAATGTCGCCATGATCTTATAAACTTTTTAATTGTTCGAATACCAACTTTATTCATTTTCTTCTCAGCGTGCGAGACATTACAGCGCGAATATTTATTTTTAACTCCCTCAAAAAATGTAAGAATAGGATTTACATATAACGATATATTCTTCATTATTATTTGTAAAGTGATATAATAATGTACATGCTATGTAAACCAAGCATGGTTTACGGCAACAATAAGTAAATAAATAAATAAATAATTGTTCTGACTTCTCAAAAACAATTCAAGTCGTATGATCCAATATTATTTTCTTGTTTTCTGGGATGTAAACAGATAGTCTTGAAGTACAAGTGTCCATATGTTAGTTAAATTCTTCTAATTAATTCTTTGTCCAATTCTGACAAAAATGGTTACAAATCACTCGTTTTCACCGTCGCCTCGCTATACTGGAAGCCCTCCTTAATGGGAATCACTGTATGCATATGTAGACGAAGAAAAAACGCATCGTGACCGTCACGCAGCCTGAAGCTCACGCACACGCGTGTCTGAATCGCGAATCACGACCGGTAGGTCGGCGCGGTGTGTAGCGTGTTTATGCGTCGTTATGTAACGTCTTAATCGTTTGGCCCCGACTAAAGTGAATGAAACAGTCGTTGAATAGGCGGCTGATGAACACGAACGGCTAATGAAGTGGACCGATAAAAGGCGGTCGCCGAGCTCCGCTCTCGGCAGGTTTTTAAAATATGACCAGGCATTATGTGCGAAGTAGCTGTTACACTTTCCGCACACATGACCCTAAATACAACGCAAACATTTACACTCTGATACACATAAGTGGAGCGCCGCTTGTAAAATGTTTGCACAGCCGATGAATGCCGCGTCGCTTCTCTCGAGATCACGAACTTCGGGGGAAACGAAGGACGAAATTTCTTCGCCGGATTAATCGGCAAGTGGTTCAATTACTGGGCTCTGTTTATCTCTCCTTCTCACGGATCGATAATTACGTAACTTCCGGCGCAGGCTTCCGAAGGACGCGTTAAACCACCGCGACATTGACCGCTCGATCGTTTAATACGCTCGGCGACGGTCACGTTACAGAAGAATGGAAATGAATGAAGGGGCCACGACCCGCATTAACTGACCGTGTTGAACAGCTCGCCGTGACTTCTGTAATCTGACTGATAACAACGTAATTTCCTTGTCAACGTTTGCGGAAACAGCTGCAGCCTGTGGCCGCGAGCTCGCTCGCGCGTAATCGGCACGGTTTGTTTTGCCACGGAGCGCGATGTTCAAAGTGTTTTTCGGAAACTATGGCCGCGGGAACTTTCGCGGAACAGGTTCCAACATTTGTTTGTCTACTAAGCGGTTTTACGTAATTTACGAGAAGATACTCGCCTCGGGCAGTCAGTTCCTGTGAATGGCTGTTAGTGGGAATATTGAAGGATTCGAAGACCGTTTTTATTATCATTTTCTGCGCCCGTCCTAACAAATACAAGCCACTCGGGACATTCCTGCGCTGGTATTTCCATATCTGACATGTTCCTGGCGAGACACGAGACTGGTACTTCAATTTTTCCGTGAAACCATGAAAACAGGAACTAAAGTCGAACTTTCGACGTCGTTGACATTTTTTTCCACAGGATAATTGAACGGTGCAGTTAGCCTCACTATACTTTGTGATTGATTGGAAATAGTACGAAAGACAGCCTTTTAGCTACACGTATATAAAAAATGAAAGCAATAAGAATAATTTCAACCCTTTCAACAGGATACTCTCCCGAATCTCTTTTATTTCCTGTGTTTTAAGATTTAACTAGGCCTACGAAACGGAATTTACGCGTAGTCAGGATAAATCTTATACAATTTTACGGAAGTTATAACAATATTTGTGCAGCCACTGCGACACCGTGTAAGGGTTAAGGGTAAGTGCCAAGGGTGGAACGTAATTATTGAAAAGTTGATGTAGCCGTGGTACGGGAACTTACACTCCGGGACGAAAAGATAGCATACTTTGAAATTAATGTTATTTCTGTTTATGAAACATTAGAAATTCAAGTTTTTTAATACACAGTTTTAGTGTGTCTTTCTTAGCATATATGAATGAAATGAAACGAAGCTTCATTAATTTATCTATTTTTATTGAATGAAGTAGAATTATTAATGAAATATAAAGGTACAAAATGATAGCACACTTAACGAAAAACTTGAAATATAACAGAATTAATCGATAAAAATCAATGATCCATATTTTGTAGGACCTCCTTTACAGCTAACGACTTGAATCATTCGGTTTGGTAAATATTTATACAATTTTTTAATACTGTTTTGGCTAATATTCTCCCATTCGTCCAAAATGCTCTACTTTAAATCGTTAATATTTTGGAATTGTCTGCCATCTTGGTACACAGCTCTGGCAAGATATCCTCAACAATTTTCAATAATGTCGAGGTTGAAGATCTTGATGGCCACTCCAAAACACGAATAATTTTTTAAGAAAAGTATTTCTTGACCGCTTTCGCCGCGTGGGCAGCGACATTATCTTGTCGTAAAATGTGTTTATTTGCAGCAATTCTTACAACATAAGTGTTTAGTTGTTCATTTATCATTTCAATATACCGTTCACTATTCATTCGTCCTTTTATAAATTTGATTTCTGTTTTACCCCAGTATCCAATATTGGCCCAAGTTATCACACAGCCGCCTCCCATTTGGCGACGGCTTAAAAATTGCTGTTCTTCATTCAAATTATGATCGTAATAGCCTACGACGTCTGGACCATACAAATTAAATCTTCTTTCGTCAGTAAATATGACTTTTCGCCGCCTTGTCCTCATATTCATATGCTTTTCGGCAACTTGTAAGCGGAACGTTTTATGTTCCTTCTTTGATCACGGTTTTTTCTGCAATTCTCTTCGCGCCAAGTGCTTGCGTTTTTGTGAAACACAACGTACATTCTTTCCGTTAGTGTTTACGCCAACACTTTCAGCGATTTGTCTCGCAGTCATCGTCGAATTTGATGCTCTTCTCAATGTTGCACGTTTTTCACGGGCAGTTAAACTTTGTGGACGCCCAGAACTCTTCTTTTTCCCGTAATTTGCAGGATTTTTAACAAGCTGGTAATAACTTTTCGGTATCTATTTACAATTTTTGATATTTGTGTAATTCAATCTTGTTCTTCCTTTAACTTCAATATCGTATGTACTTCACATACATTTAGTTCTTTTCCACGACCCATTCTTGACACTTTAGTATGTTGTTTAATTAAATAAGCACGAAAGAAGCTAGTACCCATATTATCAATTACGTTTTGCAGTGAATGTTTGCTCTTCAGTAACTTGTTCTTGTTCTTCCTTTAACTTCAATATCATTTCTACTTTACATAGTACACTTAGTTCTTTTTCGCGACCCATTCTTAACACTTTAGTATGTTGTTTAATTAAATAAGCACGAAAGAAGCTAGTACCCATATTATCAATTACGTTTTGCAGTGAATGTTTGCTCTTCAGTAACTTGTTCTTGTTCTTCCTTTAACTTCAATATCGTATGTACTTCACATACATTTAGTTCTTTTCCGCGACCCATTCTTAACACTTTAGTATGTTGTTTAATTAAATAAGCACGAAAGAAGCTAGTACCAATATTATCAATTACATTTTGCAGTGAATGTTTGCTCTTTAGTAACTTGTTCTTGTTCTTCCTTTAACTTCAATATCATTTCTACTTCACATAGTACACTTAGTTCTTTTTCGCGACCCATTCTTAACACTTTAGTATGTTGTTTTATTAAATAAGCACGAAAGAAGTTTGAAGCTAGTACCCACTGTATCAATTACGTTTTGCAATGAATGTTTGCTCTCAGTAACTTCTGCACAACTGACAAATGTAAAACTACTATTTGTGCTATCATTTTGTCCCGCTTGTGTGCCCAAATATTTACGTTTTCACTTCGGAAATTCTATTGAAGTAAGTATGGTGGATGATATTCAGTACACTGTACGTAAAGGCATGTCAGAATACGTCGACACATTAAAATATTCATTTTCTTCGGTTTAACGTATCAAATGAGGAAAAATAGATGATGTGATATCTTTTTGTCCCGGAGTGTACGAGCGAGTCGACGTATGCGAGCAGCACAATACCTTCTCATCGGAATTACTCCATGAACTCCGACACCAGCAGAGCTGCTAGTCAGCGTGGTCGTCGGCGCGGGAGAAGTTTTCGAATTAGCGGGCGCGTGTGAGATCGCGAAGAATGGACACGGCTTCTAACGAGCACGGTAACACCCGAGGCGTCTCGTTTCTTCGCTCGTTAGAGCGGACTCCCCTACGGCGCGAAGGTCAAAAGCCAGGGGAAAAACACACGGGCGGTAAGGTTGTGACGTGGGGGATGTGCGGAGGCAAGTGAAAAAGAGAGAGAGAGAGAAACAGACTACGAGAGAGAGAGAGAGAACGCTAGGGAGACGACAGGCGTTTGATAAAGTGGTTGACGGCCGATGACAAGTTAATATCGGCGAGGTGACTGGAGGGATCGACCGCGAGCCAATAACTCGTAATGGACGGACGTCTCTGGCGTCGAGTCCCATTCCACGGGAGGCTGTGTGTTTGTCCCCGGTGTTTCTCGGCCACGTTCCGGATTCCCTTGACCTCGAAAATCCCTCGGGAGGCCCGTTGTGAGTCAGGGTCGTGTGGATCCCCATCGTGTCCGCCTCCCACCCTCTCGAACTCCTCCGCCCTTCTTTTCCTTACCCCATATCGTCGAGCGACCTCCGGAGAGGATCGCGCGTCCGAGGAAATATCCTCGTCCCAGGACGAATTAACGAGAAGGTTAGGAGGACGGGCTGGCGCGCGATCGTGCGCACGATTTCTGGGACCTGTGCGTGCACGGAAACCACGGAAACACGATGCTCGCGAGCCAGCACGCATGAGCGAGGCACGTTACCGTACCGTACGGGGGAAGACAAACAAAAAGAGGAGCGAGCTTGGTAGCGAGAACGAGACCGACAATCGGACAGCTGAATAGAATGAGAGACAGAGAGGGAGAGAGAGAGAGGGAGAGCAAGGGTGGGAGGTGGGATAACTGTAAGATGGAGAAGGGAACTGCGATGAGAGAACTGAAGGAAAGAGGATAGCACGTAAAACGGCTGTGCTGTTGAGAAGTGTGCGTGTACCCCGTGTACAGAGCGCCATGCTAATGTCATTCTGGAAGGAAGCTTCCATCGCTGCTCGTGATTACGCGGCGCGTTAATCGATGCGATCGGTTAATTGAACCGGGGACTGCCTTTTACGGGGATTCGAAATGCTCGATCGGCTTTGGCATGCGTCGACGACGGAGTTTGGTATCGACGGTATCGTCGGTGTACGTTCCAATGGCAAGGTATACGGTTGAACGCTCGGTTCCAGGCGAGTCTAGTCTGGGAGGTAGAGACACAGGTAATTTGTACGTTTAACGTGCGCGTCAAGGTTCTGGACGAGACGAGACGAGACGCGACGCGTGTCCGTGACGTCCAGTGACCATGGACGAATGTCTGGCGCACGCACGCACGTACACGCGTACTTCATCATTCGACTCTGTTTTCCGACGATTTCTGTTGTGTGATTTGTTCTCTTTATTTCTCGTTTCTTGTTTGTTTGTTGTTCGCCTTACCGTGTGCGAAATGACCGGCTGAACGACGACGACGGTCGGGCCACGATCGGATCATATTCTCCTCCACGGTACCCTCTCGCACCGGCTTACACGCTGGGAGCGCATACACAGAGCCAGCCGTTCAACCGTCCGCCTCCGGGGAAAATAAAGAAAAATAAAAAAAAACACGAACCCGCCGACCGAACAGTTGTGCGAGGAGCGCGCGTTTCCTCGGTGCGACACTGAACGCCTTTCAGGCGCGGCGGAAGAAACTGACGGTGCGGCACCGTCTGTTGACGGGCAAGCCACCAGCCTGGCTCGATACCGTCCTTTTCCCCTTACGCGCATGTGCCGACTCTCTCACAGTCTCTCCAGACTTGCCGCTCTGATTCTACTGACGCTCGGTCGGCAACCATGCTGCCTGACAGATCTCGATTTATTAGGTTGGAGGGAAAGTTCTGTGGCATTTGAAATGACCAGCTGATTTTGCTTGTGAATCGAAAACACCGGTTGCTAGTGAGTCATTCAAAAACTGGAATTGACACGTTATCTGAAAGATGGCAACAAGTTGTTACAAACAATGGAAATTATATCATTGAATAATATTAAACTTATATTTTTATAAATTCATCCAAATGTTTTCTTTAATGTATGACAGAAAGAAAGGAAAAGTGCCCCAAATTTCAGATATTCAACATTTCTAGCGCTGACATTTTCTAATATTTGAAATTTTGTCTACGCCAGTGAAAGGGTTAGAAACACACGTGCACACGTGTACACGTGAAATAGGAATCTCTACTGGAAATAGGGTTGCCAGAAATGTTTTATCCAAATATAGACGAAGTAGTGAAAACTGCAATTATGTATATATGAGATAGGGCTCAAGTAAAAGAGGTACACAGCACATTTTAAACTTTTTTATTCAAACAAAGATTTTTGAAAATTCAAATATGATATAGGAGTTCAAGTTCAAATATAGAAGACTCATATCAAATATAGAAGATCTGGCAACCCTAACTGGAAAGCATATTGTAATGTCGGCAGAAAGTCATGGGAAACTAAATCTGGAGGAGATTCTGAGAGGAAACCACGAAGTATTATTTACATGTGTTTTCATATGAACCGAGTGTGTGTATGTACAACGTTCAAGTAACAAATTTCCTTTAACTCGGATTTAGCCACGCAAAAACTCGAACCGCTGCGCAATTCGATCCGAAGAATTTGAGCTGCAGAAACGAATGGAATAGTTTTTTTAGCTGGAGTATCTGGGTCATAAATTTTTTACGATGCTAACAATTTTACTGCATTTACTTTCCGAGTTTCGCGTGGCTTCTCAATATTCAATATCATCGAGGAATTTTGTTACATCAAGATCGAGAATCGTGTACTTGTTTACGAGTACAATACTCCATAACAGTTTCGTTTTACTTAATTAATGCATCTCTGAGTAAAGAAACGGAACGCATCGATGATTGACTTCATAAATAATCATCGACTATCTTATTCGTACATGCCATGTGTTATATAAAACATGTAACAGAAATTTCTATGTAATGCGAATATGTGCCGTGAGACAAGGTCGACGAAGAAAATGCAACGTTTCATGCAGTTGCTCATATTTCGCATTTAAATAACATACAGCTGCGCTACAAGCGTCCGAACACTTCCGTGTCTGGGTACTTACAGTATCACTCCTCTTCGAGGTTACGACGAGGAACCGAAATTATACCCAGATGAGTGGGAAGCTCGTTTCGGATTCTCGTCAGTATATTTAGATTCTTATAGTGCACGGTAATTAGAGGTCAGATCAATTCCGAGGAATCGAACAACATCGACGTTGAATATTTAAATCGGTACCGTAATATCCTGTCCGGAATTGGCGAAAAGCAGCGGCTCGCGAAGTCGAGCAAGCTTTTTGTTTTATTTCATGGACGCGTGGGTTCGAATCCAGGCCACGGGTAATCAAAATCGAGACTTCTGTGCGGCCGTGTATTTTCCTGTCGAACGTTCTTCCATGTCATCGGGCATATTGTTGCAGTCATTTCAAAGACACTCGCGGATACAATGACTCGTTCGCCACGAGCAGAACTATCGAATTACCGGCTGCACCGAAAAATAACGATGTCGTTCATGTGAAATGAATATTTGCGACAGAGCACGACACTCGAGAGTAGCGAAACAAAATTGCAGGTAAATTAAAATTGAAAAAGAATCGTCTGCGTGAAAATGTGCCGGGACGAGTTGTTCTAACGAAATTATCGAAGGCAGTTCAATAGAGAATGTAAGTCTGAATCAGACGATATAAATACCCTTCCGTGCGGATAGATTAAAGTCGGTTTCCTATGCTTGCGGGCCGGCCGTATGTAAATACACGTGCCACTCTGATCCGCGGACACGGTAATAAAAATCAAATATGAGCATGACTATATTATCGAGTCCGCTGGGGCAAAAGGTGAGATGCTTCTTCGCTAGGTTTTTTATCCGGCCACTATCGCAGCGAGTGATCCACGTGCATCCGTGTAGTTTGCATATAACCTTCGGAGAAAGTATAGGCATCAACAAATCTTCTTATTCTATGAAATTCTGAACGATGAAGAATTTCTAATCACTAGACTATGAAATTCAAAATTGTTTGAAAATGTTTGTAATTGAAGACGTCAATATATGACTTCTCCTCTATTAAAATCATTGAGGATAGAAATAACATTCAATTTAGTTCCTATTCCCTCAATCGAAGCAGGCCGTTTTTATTTTATATAAAGATGGAGTTTATAGAAAATGTGAGAATTACGAAAAAGCCGCATGTCCTGAGGAATGATTTTTCTTATCCGTAATTGCTTGATTACTCTTGCCGAAACTATAGTTTCGAGTACGTTAAATGTAGGACCCATTGCAGGTCTTAACAGAGCCGGAAACTTCGTCGCGAAACCTAGTTAGCCTGGCACACGATGTTGTCCTTAATCTTCGTTATCTAAGTGGAGGACAAGTTAACTTTCCTACGAATTTCATCAACTCCGGAGCGTGATATGTCAGGACGCCCCACAGACGACTGAAGGTGCAAGAAAATGTACCGTTTATCAGCCGAGCATACGACGTACGGTATCGATTACGTTCACAAACGCTCCGCCGCAAGATACCGAGGCGCTCTGTGAAAGTTCGGCCACAGACGAGATATAGGAATAGACCTGACACTCACTGCATTTTGGTGTCCGTCGGTATCGGTGCGCTAAGGCCCCATTACCGTCGGTATCGGTGCGCTAAGGCCCCACTACCGACCAGATACTATTAAAGACTGCTAGCCTTATAGAAGATCGTGTAACTCGAATACTACGGTGTTTTCTATCGCCCTCTACGATGTATTCTGGTTGGAGTAAAAAACAGAAGGCCATCGACATGATCTCGTCGGACTAGAAGGCTACTGAGGAGATTCTCGTCGGTGAGAAGGCAAATCCTCACGGAACCATGTTGATCATCATGAATTGTCACATTCTGTACCGAGCAGATATTTCAGACGATGTTGGTTTCAATATTAAAAGCAAAACTCAAGGACAAAAAATTCCTAGAAATATTGAAGCATAATTTTAGGAAAATCAACAATTCCTATTTCAAATTATATATGAGATACCGGGACCAGGAGGACCAGAAGGACCAGAGACTTACCTGAGGTGGACCAGAGGTGGACCAGAGGTGGACAAGGGGTCTTCCACAGCTACCCTGGCCTACCTTCAACTGTTCATTCAACGAACAACGATAAGTTTTATTACTAATATTATTCAATTCTTTGTGTACCCTTGACCCAGCTTAATCAAACCTGTCCTCCAACTATTCATTCAACGAATACCATCAATAATTATCTGTAATATACTGTCACGCCGCACTGCTAAATTTTCTAAAAGATGTTAACGCGAATTCTAGCGACACCGAGATTTTATAGGCTGAAGACGTGGTCCACGAGACGTGGTCCACTCGGGACAAAACAACGTACGCAGACTCAAGGTTTCGTCGAACACTTCAAAAATTCGGGCGCCAGACACCTCAGAGTGTCACGCGAAACAATCCGATTTCATCTTTATGTTACGCTAATCAAAATCTCGAGTCTACGACGTGCTAGCTAAGTCCTGAATAGCGATCGAATGGAGGCCAGGGTTTACGCCGGGAGATCACGTGGCATTCCCTACGCACTATGGTCTGGAAACCCCTTTTTCGTGGCCAAAAGTATTTTAGCGTTATTTAAAATTGAAGGTTATAGTATGCTAGGTCGTTGAATTCGTTTCGACACCAGCAATAATATTATAAAGTCAGAAATATATGGTAACATTTAAAAAATTGACGTGATTCCCATTTTTATAAACAAAAAATTTTTTTTTAAATTTTGTATATTGAAATTTGTAGATATGTAAATACTGATCAACTTTTGTTGGAAACATTTTTTTGGCAGAACGTAGGAAATGTCTTAAAAATCGTGTTAACTATTCTGCCGCAGGAATAACATAAGTAATAATACTAGCACAAATAAGATAAATACATAAATAAAATCACTAATGTATTAATGTACATCATATATATGCATTATTTATAAATGTGCATAAACTATAAAAAAGACGATCGGTAAACAATCGAACGGAGATGAGGCTAAACAAAATTGAAAACAAGCCAAACCCGTGGCAATTGTTCTGCATTGTTATGCCGCAAAATGGTTGTGCAGTAACGGGTAACGATGAAAAACTACATACAATAACTGTATATACAGGGTGAACCACGAATTGTAAGCAGTAGAGATTACTCTGTTATTAGCAGTCCGATAAAAAATGTTTCTATCGCATATAACATGGTTTCAAAAGAACTTTCACACGATTATAGCAAACTTTTTGTACAAAAATTAAAAAAACAATTTTTGCAATATTCTTATGTTATGATACTTACCGAATTCGCCTTGAAATTCTTTAACAAATAGGCGTAAAAATAGATTTTGAAAAATCATGAAAAAAAGAGTTGACAAAAAATTTGCTATAATCACGTGAAATCTCTCTTGAAACCATGCTATACCTGATAAAAACATTTTCGATCGGAGTGCTAATAGCAGAGTAATCTCTACTGGTCACGATTCGTGGTACGAATCCGAGCTACTCGTTCGGAAAAATGCGAGCTACTTAAAAAAATCAGAAATGTCTACAATTTCATATGCAAAAGGTTCCATTTATACCGATTTGTGCCGTTTTTGTAAAACCGTTCTTAAAGTTTGTCATGCAGCTGCAAGCGAACGTGTTCGGAGCGCCTGAAAATCCCGGTTACTATTTATTAAAAACGTTGTACAACTAAAACGGGCAGAAACGGGCAAATGAAACTTTATACACTATATTCAGAAATGTCTAAGATTTCATATTCAAAAGGTTCCATTTATGCCGATTTGTGCCGTTTTTTTAAAACCTTTCTCAAAGTTTATATTGTTTAAACTTGTCACTATTTGTTTATGGATAAAAAGATGCTAACAACAGTATTACACACCTAAAATATACCTGCTGACACATACGAAATTATCATTTAAACTTGTATTTTGATAGTCCATGATGACTATTTTAAACGTTTTTTTTAATCTGAATTTTACGAAGTTTGTCTTCAAAACGTTATATCTCAGCAATGAATAATTGGAAAGGATTAATAATTTGGATTTGGAAGCTTCGGATGGTTCCTATTCTGTTCCAAAAAAAATTTTTCGAAAATCTTTATCTTGAAAAATTGACTTTTGGCCACGAAAAACGGGTTTCTAGACCATAGTGCGGCGGCGAGTACAAGTGGTAGCCGGCGCGTTACATGAAATTTCGCGAAGGATGTTGTTCGCCCGCGCTTTGTCTCCCGTACTATCTTTCTCCGCGTTGAATCCGGCAGCGACAAGATCTTCGCGACGCGGAAGGCTCCAAAGGCCGCGTTCCGACCGAACTCTGATGGAATACGCTAGTCTCATTCGACTTGCGTCATTCGAACTAAACTTGCGGACACGAATCGAGCACGCTACGGCCTCACACCATGGAACAAGTGCAGGTGGAATCGGATTAACGACGGCAGCGATCTAATCTCGAATCCGCGACTTCGCGTTTATCCCGGTGCACAGTGTGTCGTCCAATGGAAAAAAGTCCAAAAATCAAAGTGTAATATCGGCAAATTTATGTATCCTAAAATGTTCGTAACAAAACGTAGTTTCTAAAACTGTCTTCAATTTTAACTGAATAAATCAATTTGTTGTTAAAACTGAGGCTGAAACTTCACTGTTAAATTCCGTGCATTTTTTAAAACATGCGTCCCTCGCAAGCTATTTGGTTTTTTAATTTGATTTTTACAGGGTGTGTTTAGCATTATTAGACATTCAATCTCCCAAATTTTTTTTTTAAATAATCGCAATTTGTCCTAATTTTTTATGTTTAACATTTATCAACTTTGATTAGAGTTTTCAAAAAAGTACCCCGAGATAACCCCGTGAATTTTTGTACAGTAATTGGTGGCATATTAAGCTTTAATTTCGCGTTGGTTTAAATCTGCTCACATTTGCTCAAGCGGAGAAAATAATAAAAAACCATATTAAGACGCTCGCGCTCGGCGGCTTTCTGCGTAGTCTTTCGAAGAAATTTGTTGCAATTATTTTTAGACGCATGCCATTTGACAAGTACTTACATATGTGATCAATTTTATTCTTATAAATTATATATTTAGGTTCAAAATTGTTTAAATATTTACATTCTTTCAATTCAGCATTAAAGAAAGTACCAAAAGGTTCCTTTGAGATTTTGTATTATCTTAATTTAAAGCACATTACACTTGATATGACGGTCGATCTTAAGTGCATAAATATACACAAATGTTATCCGAAGAAGTTCTAGAGGCTCAATATAAAAATATAAAATATTATCGGGAACATAATACCCGCAAGACATCAAGAGAAAATTCAGATAAAGACCTATTAAATCGTCTTCTACTGGAGTCGGATCCAATTATTGCCTATTATAAAAAAAAACATACGAAAAAAGAAAAAAAGGATTTCGCAGATATAAGAGACTATTATTAAATGAAACATCCGATTTATCAGATTCCAATCCAGACACTTGTTTTGATAAAAGTGAAGCTGAAGTAGTATAGTACGTACACATATTATTTAATAACATATTATCTATGTTAATTGATTAATTAATTAATTTATTCATTTTATTTATTTCTAGGTAAAATAAAGGAATACTCTTAAGGATTTCTAAGTTTTAATTCCTCCTTGTGAAGATTTAAATAAGTAGTGTATACAGTATAGTACTTTTTTTTTAAATTTTCGTTGAAATTGTAAACTACTTTTTATGCAATAAAAGACATAAGAAACGAGGTCATCCAATTTAAAAAAAAATTTTTTTTTTAATAATTAAAAAAAAAATTTTATACCAATCGATTCGTCTTTGCATTTTATTTCAAAAAGTATTAAGGTACTTTACTCGAAAATTGCATAGTTTAAGAGTTACGACTTTTTTCCCGAATTCCCATTGTACTCGACACACTGTGCGGTGCACAATGGAACTTTTCGTCCATTTCGGAGAAAAATCAAAGAACTTCCGATAGAAATGAGATAGAGAGCTGAAATTTTTTTAAATTACAGCTGAGACTTCACAGAATATGGGAAAAATAGGGAGATTATGGTACGAACATTTTTTAACCTTGAAAAAAATCGTCAAACTTGCACAATGTCACAAAAATTGTGGTTTTTGCAATACCACGGGTAGAAAAAAATTTTTTTGTAACATGCCATACATCATTTCCTGTAAATTTTTTCATGCTGAATTCAAATCTGGTCTCAAAATTTGTTTACGACTTCAGGATTTTACAAGAAATCGATTTTTGTGAACGAATTGTTTAACGAATTTTCTCAAGGTTATAAAACGTTCGTACTATAATCTTCCCATATTCTGCCAAGTTTCAGCTTTAATTTTTAAAAAATTTCATCGCTCTACCTCATTTCTATCGAAAGTTCTCTGATTTTGTCTCCGATTTGGACGAAAGGTCCCACACTGTGAGGCGTTCCATAGGATACGCCGCACAGTGGAACTTAAATTAAAGCTGAAACTTGGCAGGATATGGTACGGGGCCTACCCGTGGTATTGCAAAAACCACAATTTTCGTGACATTGTGCAAGTTTGACGATTTTTTTCAAGGTTAAAAAATGTTCGTACTATAATCTCCCTAATTTTCCCATATTCTGTGAAGTCTCAGCTGTAGTTAAAAAAAATTTCAGCTCTCTATCTCATTTCTATCGGAAGTTCTTTGATTTTGTCTCCAAAATGGACGAAAAGTTCCACTGTGCGGCGTCGTACAACCGCCATGAGGCGGCCATGCGGCCCCCGCTATCCGACCGGATTCGAATCACTAAAACGATATCCTTCACAATCCGAAGGATTCGTATTCTCGCAATATTATTGCCCGCAAATATCGACAGCCCATTTTGTCGTTGATCCTCGTGACGCGAATGCCTAACCTCTCGACGCGCTACCCGAGCCAACACGATAATTCACAGTAAATCGTAAATGAAAGCCTGATCGGCGCTTACCATGGACAACGAACGGCGACAGTTAATCGGCAGCGAAATTCGATGTCCCTTTCTGGCAGCGAGCGCAAATACGTTAAATTTTAGCAATCGTTCAAAATGACAACTGTATTCGACAAGATACGATGGTGCAGTGCTTTCGCACGCTGTGGCCCAGGCACGCGGAAGCGGAGCGTCCCCCACTTTCTTATTCTTCTTCTCTCGCGCAAAGTCCCAACTTATCGCTAATTATGAATTTTTCATTAACGAATCCTACGAGACGGCGGTCGGCTTCCGGCAGCGATGTCTTCCCATTGGCCGCTCCTTTATGAGACGATCGAAATCGGCCAATCCGGGCTTCATCCCGGACGAGGCGGCGACAGGGTAGAGTTCATGTCACCTCTGTACCGCATGCCCTCGTCGGCGCCTCCAGGTTGACAGTCCTGGGCCTTGACGATCTCTCGTTGTCTTGATTCGGGATCATGCCGTCTTCCTTCCTCGAGGTCCTTATTTTCGAGGCTTCGTTGCCTTTGCGTCGGAAAGAAGAATTCCGGATCCCACCTGGGACCCGGATAAGGTCCTGCAAACTTTCGTCGCGCAAATTGGCGCGACATTCCAAATATTAGAAATCGGCTCCTGAGTCACACATGTGCTCAGGGAGAGCGCTCGCTGCGACCCTTATCGTGATGCTTGACCAGAGGGTGGCCCGGTCTTCCGCTAGAGAGATTAGAGTGACGCAGGCAATACTGCCACGTCACAATATTAATTGAAATTTTCATCGAGACTTTCGGTATTGAGTCTTCTTCAAAGGGTATAGCCGGATAAGCATGGGCCAGCGGCCCTCGCTCCGATTTTCCTGATTCCTGTCTTAAAACATCGCTTTCTGTCTAAAAACACATTGTGCAAAATTTCAAATGTCTACCCCCACCGGAAAGGAAGATATAGGGGTATATTCCCCCGCACTTAAATGCAATTTGCTCTAAAACGAGAAAAGATATCGATATGGGATAAACGGAAAACAAAAGATATTGATAAACTCTATATTTCAGATTTTTTTCAGAAGTTTTTGCTAATTATTTATAGTTGAAAACAATTAATTAATTTTTTGGGAATTTTTTTAACTATCTTCCCCTGGGTTGACACCGACCAAAAAATTCTAAAATATTGCTATGATGTTAAACTATTTTGTAAAAAAATCTCAGAAGTGTCGGTTTGGTGGAACAGTGTCACAGAAAATAAAGTATGCCGGCGGACGCTCGGTTTGCGGTTCACTCGCGGTGGCTAGTGATGGGAGCGAGCTCAGCGAACGGAAAGTCGGCGCGTGTACGGAAAGGCTTCTACATGTAAAAAGACGGCTAAATCTTCTAATATATGATTACAACTGGAAGTCTAAACAATTATATTTTTAGAATATAGTTTACATTAAAGAAGAAAAATACGTGTAAAGTTAGTTTGCTGCTGTCAAGTAAGAAAGAAGAAACTTCTCACAAGTATGTGTATGGTTACAGTGTTAAAGGTACCGCTCGATACCCCGGGGAGCTCGAGTTCGAATCCTCCTCAACGTTCAATTTTTTTTTTCTTTTTTTTATATGTATTTATAATAAACTAAACGATTTTTATTGTTTGCACTTCAATATTCTATAAAACAAACATGAATATTAATTTGTAATTATCATATAGATTAAAATATTGCACATGTTTCTAATTTTGCGGACATATAAATCTAGTTTTTATTATTTAAGCTCATATAATGGATATATTCTTTTTATTTTTACTCCTCATTACTTTACTATAATGCAACATGCTGCTTTGTATTTCTGTGCTCAAATGAACACTGTGAAGTAATATCTTACGCGTGTACCAAGACCACGATGGGATGATTACGTAACAACAATAATTTTTTCTTTTATTATTGCAATCCAGCCGATGACTGGAACCGCACTCATTCGGATCGTGTTTGACAAACAAATGAGCGTATGATCAGATAACATTGTAACGTCGGCTAGCGATCAAGGAATATGCCGACTTTACGGCATGTTCGTAGGCGGCTTGCCGCGAAATGCTCGAAACGCGAAACGCGAGATCATTCGAACGCTACGTGCAATATTTTAATCTATATGATAATTACAAACTAGAGGGCTATTGTTGCTCGCTCGCTCGCGAGTAGGGTTGTTTTTGCTCGCTCGCTTCGCGAGCTCGCGGGTAGGACTGCTCTTGCGAGAGGGTTAGTGATACGCATGGCTAGTAGGGCCTACTGATATTAATGTTTTTTATTTGGTGTTTGACTCTCCAAGAGTCACACAAAGAACTTCCCGATTCGTTACTCCTTCGCCAACATCGCTAACATCGTTTTTTTTTGTACTTTCATCGATATTCTCCCAAAATGTATTCTTGGGAGTAGAGATGATAAATTCACTGTTGCATTGGAATAACTTTCGATTATTCCAAGCGGTAACATTAGCATCAGTTAAAAAAAAAATTTTTTTTAAATCTAAAAAAAAATTTTTTTTAAATCTAAAAAAAAATTAAGAAACAATTTTTTTTTATGTAATTGCGTTTGGTTCTTTGGTGGAAAATTTTCGTCCTCCCTTATAAATTGCATTGTAGAATCAACTCTTTTCGAAAAAAAACTAAAAATCTAAAAAACTACTTGACTGATTGCATCATTCATCATCCTGATCGCGTTGTTACTTTTTCTGAAAACGTTAACGAAAAATTTGATAACATGCAAACGACCGTACGCACACACACACACACACACATACGAACATTTTGCTGAAAATAGTCTAAAATGACTGCAATGACCATGAAACGTGAAGATCTGCTAAAAAATCGATTTTCGATTTTCGGGGTAATTACAATAACTTCCCTATAAAATCGGGAAGTTAATTAAGGCCCTCCACACACGGGTCGATCGGCGATTCGGTCGACGCGATTCCAGTCGCATGCGATTCCTCCCTCCACGTGACTTCCAATGCAAATGAATGGAGAGCCACACACGGGTCGATCGTCGATTCGGTCGACGCGATTCCAGTCGCATGCGATTTCTCCCTCCACGTGACTTCCAATGTAAATGAATGGAGAGCCACACACGGGTCGATTCGTGGTCGACTGAAATCGGCTCGACTGAAATCGCCCCGATTCTAATCGCGCGCTATCTGAAGCGAAGTTGGAAAATCGCGTGATCGTACGATTCGCGCGGCTCATCATGGAGGTACGAAATCACTGATTACGCCGAGATGGATGGACCAATCGGAACGAAACCTTTTGCCTCTTGTAGAGTATGTCCCCAGGGTGGTCTCGTGAAAAAAATTTTGAATTTTTTTATTGCTTACGATTTTGTTTACGAATAATGAATTATTTCATGTATGTGGACCAATTAGGACGAAACTTATTATTAAACTTTTTATTGTTTTTGACAATGATCTCCCACATCAAAAAATCTGAAAAAAATCAAGGACACCGCTTTTGATGGTAGCTTATTAGAGCTCTATTAATAGCATGTTTCCATATTTTTGAGAAATCTTCATTTTTCCGACGTTAGAGTTTTTTCAATGGCTCTTGAACCATTCGAAAGCTGACCAATAAAAACCCATCCGAGTAAAATTTCAGCACTCTAGCTTGCCCGTGAGGGTAGTTATAGGGTTTTACTCAGATGGGTTTTTATTGGTCAGCTTTCGAATGGTTCAAGAGCCATTGAAAAACCTCTAAGGGCAGTTTTGACCATCTTAAAAGGCTAGGCCCTTTTACTCGTACCACTAAAAAGTGTGAAATAAAAAATTTTATATAATAAATAAAAGTTATAAGTATAATTATAAGTATAAATAATTATGTGAATACACACACGAATTTAAATGCAATACAATCTTTTCGGAGGCGACGCAAAATTGAAAATTTTCCTTAAATTCCTTAAATTCTTCTACAGTCCCTGCTCACTTTATTAGACTCACCTGTATAATTATGATATTTCTATACGATATTGTACTATACGATTTGAACTTTTTTGGGAAGCTAGAGCAATTAGTTTACTAAAGAATGTGAAAAGAAATTTTTTCAAAAATTGCAATTGATCGGAATTGTTGAAAAAATACTAAAAGTTGAATTTTTAACTTTTTTATGTGGGCCTATATTGAAAATTTAAAAAATAAGTTTTGTAGATCTGTGTCAATTAAACATATTCTGAAAATTTCGTCAAAATCGGTCGACGTTGCAACGAGCTACAAACATTTAATGATGGTAAAAATTGCAGATTTTCAAGATTTTCGGCAATAAATCGTGAAAATCTGCAATAGTTAAAAAAATTCCCAAAAAATTAATTAATTATTTTCAACTATAAATAATTAGCAAAAAATTCTGAAAAAATCTGAAATACATAGTTTATCTATATCTTTTGTTTGCCGTTTATCCCATATCGATATCTTTTCTCGTTTTAGAGCAAATTGCATTTAAGTGCGGGGGAATATACCCCTATATCTCCCCATCCGGTGGGGGTAGACATTTGAAATTTTGTACGATGTGTTTTTAGACAGAAAGCGATGTTTTAAGACAGGAATCAGGAAAATCGGAGCGGGGGCCGCTGGCCCATGCTTATCCGGCTATACCCTTTATATTACTTGATGAAAATTGGGATTACAGTAAGTTCTCTATAAATGCGAACGCTTTGGAGGGATTTCTTCGCATCTTTTGATCTTGGTACTACTTTTTTCGAGCTTCAAAGGCCGAGCCGAACGTAAAGATGGACAGCGCGTGTAAAGCGATATCACGCGCGGGCCTTGAACTTCGCCGGCGACTGCGACTCTCCGCGTCTCTTTTTTTCTATACGCGCTATCCTTCCTTGCGCCCGAAACGTCCATCGTCATTTAAACCACTACATTTTAAATACCATCGAAGGAAAACTATCGAATTGGAGCGTTTGCATCCGTCAGGAAAAGACACACTTTTTGTAGTTTTTGAACTGTTTTAAGTAATGTACTTAAGATTTATTTAAGATTTCTTTAATTTTGTTTCTTATCAAGAAATTGTAATGGAGCGAGCGACGTGCGTGACTTGACACGGTGTTCGGTTATGCGACATGATCGGTCATAGTTCATCGCGTCTTTATATTTGCGTAACCGAACGTTAAACATCTGCCACTCCGCGGGGCAATCTTTTTAATAGGTTTTACCGTTAATCCCGAAATTACCGTCGAATGTTTAGTTACTTTATGACCACCGTAACGCCAGGCCCTCACGCCTTTGTCATGCTCATGGTCCGTGAGGGTCCTAGGCTCGTATGTACACCCCCTTGGGCTATCTGGTCGTACTAAAAAGCGGTATTGGTCATTAGACATTTTAGAATTCTACAACTTCTAAAAGGTACCGTACGGGAGGATATGAAGTAAACCAATATGTAATGAGAAAAAAAATAATATAATAAAAATATAAGACAGTTCAGCATATTTTATAAAGTAATTTTTCTCGTTTTTTAATCTTTGCCTAGCGTCGAAATCGCAATTTCTCTTTCTTTTTCACTCGCTATAGATACTCTTATGTTTTAAAGTTACTTCATATGTATATACCGTCAATTAAACCACTAAATTCAGTTCAAATTATATCGTGTTTAGTATCATTTTAATTAGAAAAATGCCAGAAATAAGGTAATGAAAGTCCTATAAAAGAATAAATGGAAACTAAACAATTCTATCATTGCCATTTCATTGTGAGAACACGCGGGCCTTTGAAATGTGCCGGCGCGCTGCGACTCTGCGTCTCTTTCTTTTACATATCTGTGTCCTTCCTTGCGCCCGAACCTTTCATCGTCAATTAAACCACTAAATTCAGTTCAAATTATATCGTGTTTGGTATCATTTTAATCAGAAAAATGCCAGAAATAAGGTAGTGAAAGTCCCATAACAGAATCATGGAAAATAAAGAAGATAGACTGTTGGTGTAACGTTATGATGACTCACGGGCGTTTGAATTGTGCCGACGACTGCGACTCTCCGCGTCACGTTAGTAGTAGTTCACACCGATATACCGAGCCAAGATCAGTGTATTAAGTTGGAGGGGATATTTTTTTCGCATCTATAGAAAATTTACTGTACTCCGATCGGAGGTCCCTCAGGTCCCAACTCACGGATGGGGCCGTGAGCGAGTACGGGGTGTAGCGTCCCCGGGGCTACCCGAAGCACATATAGGCTACATTCGTGTGAGTAGTTAGCATAACTATCGTGAGTTGGTCGTTTTCGCACTCTTGTGCAAAAAGTAATTACTTATGTGCTCGTCGTATTCGCACTCGTGTGCAGGGCTATAATTGCTCTTGTGAGCTGTATCGCTGGTTGTTTTCGCACTCGTGTGCGGGATTATAATTATTCTCACGAGCTGAATCGCTGGTTGTATTCGCACTTCTGTGTGGGGTTACAATAGCTCTCATGAGCTGGTTCTCTCTGGTTGTATTCGCACTCATGTGCAGGATTATAATTGCTCTTGTGAGTTGCTTCGCTGGTTGTTTTCGCACTCATGTGCAGGATTATAATTGTTCTTGTGAACTGGTTCGCTGGTTGTATTCACACTCATGTGTAGGATTATAATTGCTCTTGTGAGTTGCTTCGCATTCGCACTTCAGTGCGGGGTTACAATTGCTCTCATCAGCTAGTCCTCTGGTTGTATTCGCACTCATGTGCAGGATTATAATTGGTCTTGTGACCTGGTTGTATTCGCACTCATGTACAGGATTATAAATTATAATTGCTCTTGTGAACAGGTTACATTCGCACTCGTGTGCATGGTTAGGTTTGCGCTTACGTGCGGGTTTATCTTTGCTCTCGTGAGTTGGTTACATTCGCACGCGTGTGCGTGATTTAATTCTGTATTCAACTACATTGTTTCTAAATACGATTAGTCTGTTTCAGCTAGATTACAACAGCCGGCTGCTAACGAAAACGACACACTGAATGAAGAGGAAACACCAACGAAGAGGAAGAAGATTACAGAGTATTTTTAAGTTAGTTATATTTGGTCTATATATTAAGATTGTATACCATCGTTGTAAATATGTCGAGTAATTATTGCCGTAACGTCACTTTACTTGACTCGTATTTTTGACTGCGACACAGCTTTCTGCTGTGTCGGACCTTGCTTGTATGTACCAGACCGGTTGGAGCCGGTATTCGGCGTCGATACATTGAGAGTCGTGGCTCATTGAGACCTGTTCACTCGTGTAGCCATGCTACAGTGTCCTCTCTATTCGTCATCCTACCCGGGTTCACCTCAACTTGTGTTGCTTGGTGACAAGTAGTTGGAAGAGAAATGGGATGTCGTTTGAACACTTCTCACTGACCATTTCTCTTGGTGTGGACACGTCGGGTATCGGCTCTGGCCGGAGCTGGGCTGCAAGCATTGTACGCGCCGCATCACCTTCGAACCAGAGCCTTCTGCTATGGTTCGCTTTAGTTTTTCTCTTTGAAAGAATCAGAGCCATCTGCCTGATTCGCCTTTGATCCCCCGTAGATCGGAGACTTCTTCTCCGATTCACACCTTTTGCACCGCGATAATTACTCGACATATCTGCGTAATTTAGTATAAGTCCGTCGTTGTAACAAAGGGAGACAGAAGGAATACTGCATTCGTTCTGACTCCCTTTCGGGTCTCTTGTACAGCAACCTCCTCGTGGTGAGACCTAGGCAATCGGTATTATTCTCTATTTGTAAGAACTTCTAGTATCTTATGAATAGAGGATAATATCGAACTAATAGCTGCATATTTAATAAATATTAGGTCCGTCCGTTTAGTGTCGAGTAGCTGTAGCTGGAACTGTCGTTAACTATAACGTCGAAAGTAATGTTAACTTTTTAGTTTGAACATCTTTCAATAAAATTCAGTACATAACAATATACGCTTGCATCAATAACGTCGTTTTTTTCTACATTGAAAATGTCGGAATTTGAGTCGAATAAGCGTCATTTGCGCGAAGTGTTAATCTTTTGCTTCAATTGGAGGAAAACTGCAGCTGAAGCTCATCGAATGATTGTAAACGTTTATGGCGATAATGCTGTTTCCAATAAAACATGTAGAGAATGGTTTCGACGCTTTAAAAATGGTGATTTTACTGTGGAGGACAAAGAGCGTTCTGGACGGCCACGAGTATTCGAAGACGAAGAATTGCAGGCATCGGTGGATGATGATCCATGTTAAATGCAAAAACAAATTGCAGAAGCGTGAAATTGTGCTCAATCTGTCATTTTCGATCGTTTAAAAGTCTTGGGGAAGGTCTATAAGGAAGGAAAGTGGGTTCCATGTGAACTCAAGCAAAGAGACATTGAGAAGCGAAAAATCATCTGCGAAATTCTGATTGCGAAGCGTCACAAAAGTTGTCAAAGAAACGTTAGAAGCACTTCGCTGGGAAGTGCTACCCCATGCGGCTTATTAGCCAGACTGTGCCCCTTCTGACTATCACTTGTTTCCGTCGATGTCACACGCACTTGCTGAGGAACGATTTAATTCTTACAAAGATGTCGGAAAATGGATCTCTGACTGGATAACCTCCAAAGATGACTCGTTCTTTCGTCGCGGAATTCGCTTGCTACCCGAAAGATGGGGAAAAGTCATCGCTAACGATGGACAATATTTTGATTAATGTACTTTTTCATTTTGTTTCTTAAATAAAGCTCTACTTTTTGTAAAAAAACGGACGGAACTTTCCGATTGACCTAGTATGTTGATTTTCAATCGATTCTATTCCTATTCCTATTCTCTTCCATAAAATTTTGCAATTTCACCTTCAGAACAAAATATATGTATTATTCAATCTGGTTCATCCCGGGCGTGAATACTGTCATGTAGTCTCTGGTTGTGTTTAGGTAAATAGCACGGAACCACCGGCTACTATCATCTCGTCGATGGTGGAACTTTTAGCGATGTGGTATTTCAGATGTCTGTAAGTTCCACGTTATCCCCGTGCCCACTTGCCTATGTCGCTGAATAGCACAGGCGCTGGCAATCTTTAATAGTATCTCGTCGGTGCCGAGGCGCTCTGTGAAAGTTCGGCTGCACACGTCGTCGGTAAAGTGTAGGGATACAACCAGAGGCGACAGACTCGACGAGATGTTGGACACTGTTGGAGCAGCTGAAATACCGATGCTACGTAACTCATGAAACGGGAATATTAGCGAGAATCGAGTATCTAAAGGTATGTACGTGTCCATCTGTGAGTAACACTATCGTGAGTTACTCTCGAGAGTAAAGTTCGTCAGTGTACATGGTATCGAGAGAGCTAGCAGAGAGCTGCGCGGAAAACTCTCGGAGAGCGAACAGCGCAATATCGATTTTCTCTTGTGATTGTTTTTGTGAGTACGGCAAATCAGTACATGCGTGACTTTAACAATTCGTATGCTTAGTACCCCCATTATTTCCTATTTTAATTTGTAGTCGCGTGCAATTGTTCAAGAGTGCAACTGTGCGAGCGTATGAGCAAGTAATAATGTCAATACGTTGAAGCAACCAAAACGCTTTTTACATCTGATAGCTTCCTCGCAAAACCAATTAAAAACAGGAACTGAGATATTCTTGAAAAGCAAAGAATTTGTGTACTTTCGAAAGCACAATTCGTCGTGATAAACGATTCAATCGCGCAGAAATCCCGCACGGAGAAGGCATCTTAGTTACGAGTCGCAGGTCGGAGTTCTTGAAAGATAAACCACTGCCGGAGGCAAGGATTTTTCTCTCCCGGAAAGTACTCTCAGGTGTGGCATTCTCGATCCCAAAGAGGCTTAAACGACAGAACGGGTCAGTGATGTTTTTATTTATTGTCCGGTCAAGTCGCTTGCTTCTGCTTGCACGTACTCGCTGCGTAATACATCTTTCCTTTTAGACGCTCACCGGATCGACGTCACTCCGCTGGAGATAAGGTCACAACTGGTCGTCGATGGAATAGTGAAACCTCAATAGAGGTCTGCTGCAGTCCGCGGAGAACGTTATGGACCGTTCCGAGGCGATACAAATTGGCAGCACCTTCACTTTCTCGGATCCACAAGTTGCTCGATCGGGTTCGCGTTAAACGTCTCGTTTTCATTTATTGTCTCACATCGTATCCGCCGTACAAGGTTGCCAGCGACAATCATCGTACAGTAGATCGGATCGAGAAAACATTTTCTTTTTCAATTCGGTTGTTGTTGAATGAATAGTTGTGGTTCGATGCCCTAACGACAGGACCAAAATCCCAAAGTTGTGCACAGTCTTTGCAGTCACAGTGCTTAAAACAGCTTTCTCCTGAAAAATGTCGTAGAAGAGAAAATTTGGATTATCTGTACAGATACATTTATTTCAATGCTTAAATATTTTGGAGTGGGCCTAAGCGACGCAACTTGTTTGATAGATTTTTCTCCACGGCGAACAATTTACGAGTTACTCGAGGCCGGCAGGGTACGGGAGCCAGCCTGTACGCGACTGTCTAACTCGGTTAGGTCGTCTGCTTAGGAGTTCCGGCGTCCAGGGTGATTAATCTGAATTGGCTGTGCAGAGGGAGGAAATTTCTGGTTGTAGGTGGCCACCAGTCGACGGAGCACACTCCAAGGATGCACACGGTCGAGAAACTCACAGTTCCCGGGTTCTCGTCGCGTGTGACGTTGCACGGTCCGATTAGTCTGCTAATAAGGTCTCGCCTTTGCGAGCTTTGTCGCAAACAATTCACAGCTTCGCCGAAAGGAAGTGTCCCGTTTAGTTCGGGTCTCGGCGACGCGTCGGGGAAAAGAGGAAAATCAGGATGGATAAGGAAATAGCTGAAGAAAGAGTTGCCCGGCTCAGGAACCTGTTCCTTTATTTTTTTTTAGGAGGAACTAACTCGGTAGACCGCAGGGGTGTAGACCCCACGTTTTGAATATGCACGACAGTTCCCTTTTTCGGTGCCTTCGCAGGATTTTCCTCCGCTTCTCTTAACCCTCGTGCACCGCTGCGAAATTAACTCGCATTCCGAGCTCCCTTTGATGTTGCCCGAAGTATGTGTGTCCGTTCTCGTGTGTGCATGCGTGTGGACTCGTGCGGGCGTGTGTGCGCCGGTTGACGATCGTCGGTCCTCGTGCTGCAGCTGCGCGAATGAGCATCGAATTCTGGATATGTGCACTCGCTTACAGAGATAACGATACATTCCTTAGCCCATTCCTGGACAGTAGATTACACGCGCTCCCGTATGTGAATTGACATCCAGCTAGACCATATTTCCCGCGGTCGCAGCTCCTATTACGATTGCATTACGCCTCTGTTATCACAGACTCAAAGGACTGGCTACGATCTAATTGATCGTTTATTTAACGAGCTACCTTTTCGGAACCGGTCACGCACGTTCCACTGACATTATTGGCATTGTTTCGAGCCTGTGATACCTTGAGGAGATCCGCAGACTGAATGTTCTACACTATTCATTTTATCGACTATTTTTATACAGACTGGTTTAATATTACCTGGATGTAAATAGCTAAAGCACTTTCAAGCCAAATTGAACGTAGAATTATTTACGTCCGGGTGATAAGTAATGAAGTTCTTTCATTAAGAGGATGATATATCGAGGACACTTGGTAAGTAAATTCAGCCTTCCGTGAGTTTCACCAATAAATCCGGTGTAGGTCAAAGATTGCTCATGTAACAACCACTATTCAGCTGGTAATACGTATAGTCCACAAATTGAATGATTATACTGTGTGGCGAGGGATGGACAAATCTGCTGGTTTATGATTAGAGCGCTTAAATCAATGCGGGTATACAAATGTTAGAATCACTTTTTATTGAAATCCTAACTACATACAGGGTGTGGCCGGAGGGTGGTACAACCGAGCTGGGGGTGATACTGCATGTAAAAATTAGTCGAAGAAAAGGAATAACATTTTTTTTGTTCGACGCTTCGTTTTCGAGAAAATCGAGTTTGAAAATGCAGCGAATACACGTGCTATTGCATAGGAATCGTTTGACGCGTCTGAACATGATAAACCAATTCTACTTTGTGCATATACAATATCAAAGCGCGCGAACTTGGCGGAACTTTAAACACGATTTTCTCGAAAACGAAGCGTCAATCGAAGAAATGTTATTCCTTTTTTTTTCGACTTATTTTTACATGTATTATCACCCCCTGCTCGGTTGGACTATATTTGATATGAGTCTTCTATATTTGAACTTGATCTCCTATATCATATTTGAATTTTCAAAAATCTTCGTTTGAATAACAAAGGTTAAAATGTGCTGTGTATCGCTTTTACTTGAACTCCTATATTTTGAGCCTATCTCATATATATGTAATTACAGTTTTCACTACTTCTTCTATATTTGGATAAAACATTTCTGGCAACCCTAGTTCTACCACCCGTCCGGCCACACCCTGTATACTTCAAAGGAACTTTTCTCAAACTGTTATCACCGGAACTTATCTTTCAAATAACATTCTCTATATACATACTATTGTATTTCTAGTGAGTATTGTATTTCAAGTACTATTGATTTCGGCGCCGCAGGTTCGATCAAATGTTACTCACTAAGCAATTTTGCAATTTAAATTGTTCTTGACGTTTCGATCCAACTGTGGATCATTTTTAAGAGAAATTTTGCGTCTGTAAATACTGTAAACTATAGCAATTGTTCAACAAAACCGGGTAATACCAATAAAACTTTGACATACATGCTATGTGTAAACGAGTTATACAGGGTGGGGCGCCACATTTTGTCACCTCAAATATCTTTGTTGTTGTTAAAGTACGTCAAATGTCTAAAGGACAAAGTTGAATGGTAAAATGGGGCTTATACGATACCAAAAAAATTTTTGTTTTTATATAATTTTTTTAGAGATATGAAGGTGACCATCATTTTTTTAAATGGAATGAGGTATTTTTTAATGCATTAATCGATGCAGCTGGACATTCGTTATAAAAAAGTACTAACCTATGTATGTCGAAAAGTTAGTAGTTCAGGAGATATTTCAATTTAAATAACTCTAAAATACCATTACTGTCGTGCTAAGATGATACACAAGTAAGTAAACACTAACGTCTTAGTACGACAGTAATGGTATTTTAGAGTGATTTAAATTGAAATATCTCCTGAACTACTAACTTTTTAGTTTAGGTTAGTGCTTTTTTATAACGAATGTCCAGCTGCATCGATTGATGTATTAAACTAGAGGACTATTGTTGCTCGCTCGCTTCACTCGCTCGCGAGTAGGGTTGTTTTTGCTCGCTCGCTTCGCGAGTAGGACTGCTCTTGCGAGAGGGTTAGTGATACGCATGGCTAGTAGGGCCTACTGCTATTAATGTTTTTTATTTGGTGTGTGACTCTCCAAGAGTCACACAAAGAACTTCCCGATTCGTTACTCCTTCGCCAACATCGCTAACATCGTTTTTTTTTGTACTTTCATCGATATTCTCCCAAAATGTATTCTTGGGAGTAGAGATGATTAACCCACTCTTGCATTGGAATAACTTTCGATTATTCCAAGCGGTAACATTAGCATCAGTTAAAAAAAAAAAATTTTTTTTAAATCTAAAAAAAAAATTAAGAAAAAATTTTTTATGTAATTGCGTTTGGTTCTTTGGTGGAAAATTTTCATCCTCTCTTATAAATTGCACTGTAGAATCAACTCTTTTCGAAAAAACTAAAAATCTAAAAAACTTCTTGACCAAACTGGACCAAAATCTAATCAGCTCTAAGTTACAGCGGGGCACATCGATTGCATCATTCATCATCCTGATCGCGTTGTTACTTTTTCTGAAAACGTTAACGAAAAATTTGATACCATACAAACGGACATACGCACGCACGCACACACACACACACACACACACACACACACACACACATACAAACATTTTGATAAAAATAGTCTAAAATGACTCCAATGACCATGAAACGTGAAGATCTGCTAAAAAATCGATTTTCGATTTTCGGGGTAATTACAGTAACTTCCCTATGAATCGGAAAGTTAAAAATACCTCATTCCATTTAAAAAAATGAAGCTCACCTTCATATCACTAAAAAAAATTACATAAAAACAAAAATTTTTTTGGTATCGTATAAGCCCCATTTTACCATTCAACTTTGTCCTGCAGACATTTGACGTATCTTTAACAACAACAAAGATATTTGAGGTGGCAAAAAGGGGGCGCCTGTATAAATTCAATGATGAAACTTTTGAGAAAACTAATTAACACCATGTCGGTAGATGTTAAACTGAAGCCATATAGCCGTTAAGGAAGAATCAACCGTAAGAACAAAGGAACGACGCATATCGAACGATAGCCAATCAGAACACAGAGATCAATGAGTTCTCAAATCAATATTTGGCGGCAATTATGAATTATACTATTTACAATTTATACTATTATTTATACTATTTATACTAATTTATACTATTGTACATTCTAATATATTTCGATGTAATATTGGTGGTTGCAGGTGTGTTTGGCAAGCCTAATATTTTGCAGCCCGAACGCGATCAACTCACTTGATCTCGCATTCAGGATCTAATCCCGTTTCTACGGGATATATTTGGACGTGTATTGTGATTTGTAGCCTGGCGTTAACCCCATGACACGTGTCGTGGCGCGGCGTGCACGCGTTGTACACGTTGTGCATCGGACTTCGCGTGTAGCTACGTACGTTTCACGGCGGTACGTAACCTGGAAGGGGACGATGCAATTTCATAATTGCTTTCCTTCCTTGATGGCTTAACCTCGAGCGGAGCCGAGCAACTCACTCCCATCCGCGATACGAGCCACTGATTTACGGTATGTATGCAATTCCTGGCGAACCTTCTCAACTTCCGGCACGGTCATTTGCTCAGATACTTTGTCGGAAGTGTTTCACGCGCGGATCGATCCTGCCCGTCAAGGACGGACCGCGCTCGATTCACGAATTATCCTCCAACCCCTCGCAATTTGTTCAGATTCATCGACATCGATCGATTTTTATTTGCCAGGGCTCGAAAGATCAATTTACATAATCATAATAAAAGTATCTCTAATCATTTTGAGATAATCCGCAAAATAGATTTTCCATGCCCAACTTTGAGGGTAGTTTACACCCTTTTAACCAGGGCGGTTACCGATAAAACAAAATACACGTAAAATATTCTTTCGAGGACTGTCTCGCACAGAAATTTCATCGAGATCCGTGATTGGCACTTCACCGTAACTTCAGAATTCTGTTTTACAGTTAGGGTGTACACGCATCTCACTTAGAAATATTCAGGAAGGTAAATTAACAATTAATTGCAAAAATAAAGAAAAGAGTGACATTCTTCAAAATGTTGTTTAAAAGAACGAGTAAAATTAAGATAGAACTATGTATACAATAAGCTAACATTATGGAGATAAGAGTAACGAAGAAATGTCGCGGTCCTAATTCCCTCGAATTCTACTTAATAGATAAAGAAGAGACACGTTGCGTTCATCTTGCAGGATTTACTCGGGAAATTAGTGCGCCGTGGAATTATTATTTCACAGCGTGGCACGCTTAGGCTGGCGCAAGTGATCGCGTACTCGTTTAATCACGGGATTTAGTGCATTAACAGGGTTGTTTCGTAATTGCCTTCCTTCCTTCCTCCGCGGCGTATCTCTGCGTGTAATTAACGGCATCTTCGACGTCTACCTTGCTGTACAAAGAGCTACGTGTTAACCACTTAACGCGTTCCAGTGCAATTCAATCTTTCCATGTAATAACTCCGTTCTGCGTATTATCGTTCGGGTTTGCCACAATTCCACTGAATACCAAGAATAGGTTAATTAGTAGCTTATTCAACGCCGTAGCGAATATGTTCGCTTACCATTTACTGTTTTCTCTTAACACTAAACTAGACTGCGGATCTTTATGCAAAATAAATAATGTTCGCACTGATTGCAGGACACGGGAGCCAGATAAAAATTGTACTTCTCTTTCAATTATCCTTTCAAGCTGAAACTAATGCATTGATGTCCTTAAATATTTTTAGCATGTCCATTGCTTTCAATTGTACGTGGCCATTTTTGTCATAAATGCATCAAATCCGCAGCCTATTAATCGTATATTAGGTGTGCAAATAAGTTCTTTCCCCCTTTTTTCCAATTTCAAGATTTTATTACATAAAATTACATAAAATGTGATAAAATCTTGTCTGATGACTCCCAGTCTTTCTGTCAATTCTTCTTGCGCCTAGGTCGGTTTTTCGTTGCGCAATTGAACGATCATCGTCTTACAAATACAAATTTCCGGCTTTAAATCTTTGGTACCACTTTTTTCAAGTTCTGTAAGATACAGCGTTCTCTCCGAGTGCCGCACAAATTATTTCAATAGCTTCAACAGCTGATTTCCTCAGCTGGAATGCAGAGTAATCAGTGACGCAAATGATGCTTCTCACACGCCATATTGCTTCAAATTGTTGCATAGGACTGGAAATTCTTAGAGTGTTCATCATGATTTTTCTTAAAACTAAAAGAATGCTCTTCCAGATGGCACCAAAATCGGGAAGTAATTCGAATTCAGTCAGAAATTATGATCGTAGAAAAAAAGCGGAACTGATTTGCACACCTAATATTAACATCTTCAACCGTGTAATTTCTGCGGACAGAATAGAACGTTGCAGCAGCAACGATGCAATAAAAAGAGCCAGTGTCCGGCGATTTTGCTGACATTGTCGTCAGCATTTCGCTCAATCACGTCTTCAGACAATTGAACCGTTCGGTGTCGAATCGTTTCAATTAGCCGGCTCGCTGGGATTTCTTCAACGCGACTTTTGCCCATTTCGAAGGCAAATTGACCAATCGCCTCTGTTGTCTGCGCCGACCACAGGCATTTTCGTATTGTTATATGCACAGAGTCGGTCGCGAATTTGATCTTGAATAAAGGCGTATTGTTCGTCACCGAATATGAATGAACGGATCGAAGCCAATGCACGTTCGATTCTATTGTGCCGAATATTATATCACGCCCGGTTACGTTTCACGACAAATCTGTTGTATACATTACCATAGAAATTTCACCATGCACCAACTATTTTGCTGCGGTGTTCGGCGAATGTTAACAAGAGATTAGATCGACCGTTTTATGCGCCGCTACGAATTCACAGCGTCTTTTCAAGCTCTGCGATTCGTGCCAGCACCGGCACAGCAGTCCTGGATAGGAACAGATTGTCCCACTAATTGATATGCTTGGTTTTCAGTCGATTTTGTTCGGAAGATCAATATTCATAAGTGCCCTGCGGATTTTATGCATTTATAATCAAAATGAGCACGTGTAATTATATTATTTTATATTGTGTAGTTATATTATTTTCGACCTACAGTGGGTGTAGAAAGTATTCGAACACTGATACATTTCAAACAAAACTGTGAAATTGTTGTTTATTAACTATTTTTTCTGGAAACTATGAATATGTACATATTCTGAGAAGCCTATAGAATAAATACAATGCAAAAAGCAATTAATTTCTTTATTAACTTGCGAATGTAATAAGGAAAAACAAAAAATCGACTGAAATACACCAGCAAATAGTATTCGTACAGTTTCTAACTTTTTACAATTTGAGAAGGAAAACGTAATGTAAATTAATGTGACATTAAAAAATTATTAATTAATATTTGGTTGGATAGCTTCTGGTCTTTATAACTGCTGCAATTCTTCTCGGCATTGAATTTACTAAATTTGAGGTCAGGTGTTGTGGGATCTTGTCCCACTCTTCCTTCAGTGCATTTTTTAAGCTCTCTTTTCATGAAATTTCATGTTTTCTGATCTGTCGTTCTAAATAATCCCACAGGTGTTCTATACCATTGATATCGGGAGATTGTGGCGGAGTTTTCAGATATGCCGGTGTGTTATGTAGTATCCACACTCTGGTACTATACGCAGTATGCTTCGGATCATTACCGTGCATGAAAACGAAATCATCTTTAATATTCATTTTCTCTGCATTGGAATCAAGATTGCGTTTCAAAATGTCAATATAGACCCTGTGGTTCATTATTCCATCAATAAATTCTAATGTGCCAACACCAGCTGCACTCATGCAGCTCCAAACAAGTACTGAACCTCCACCCTGTTTGACTGTAGGTTTTAAGTTTTGTGGTTTCAATTCTGTATTTTTTTTTCCAAACGGTACAGTGTCCATCAGACCCAAAACGTTGAATTTACTTTAATCTGTAAAGATCACTTTATTCCTGCACGCCACTAGTGTAGTTACATTATTATTTTCGAATTCCAATCTTTTCTTTCTATTCATTTCACTTACGAACATTTTTTTACGGGCCACCCGTCCGTGATATCCTGAATTTCGTATAAAACTGCGCGCAGTACTAGCAGATACATCAGTGTTTAAATTATTTTTAATGTGTTCAACTATTTTTATTGCACTTATTCTTGGATTTGTCTTTACCATTCTAATAATATAACTCTAACAGTGTATTGATTGATTTTTAGTGCACGTCCACTTCTTGATTTATTTTGTAATCTTTTTCGTAGCCCATACCTGTTAATTAAACTTTGTATAGTAGATCGCGGTCTACTTACAATACACGAAATTTCTGCTAAACTGTTATACTGATTGTGCAAGTTAATAATAATTTTTCTTTCTTCTATCGTTGTTTCCGCACGTTTCCGTCCCATTTTTCAACGACAACTTTGAATATTTCGGAATTTTTATATGCTATTGATACCAACAACTAAATATACTGAGGAAATCAATCGTACTTACACCGCAATTTGTTTATGTTTAATGGTATTTTTACGTTAAGAACTGTTCCCTACGCAGTTCGAATTAAGTAGTGTACAAATACTATTTGCTGGTGTATTTCAGTCGATTTTCTGTTTTTCCTTATTACATTCGCTAGTTAATCAAGAAATTAATTGTTTTTTGCATTGTATCTATTCTATAGACTTCTCAGAATATGTACATATTCATTGTTTCCAGAAAAAATAGTTAATAAACAACAATTTTACAGTTTTGTTTGAAATTTTCAGTGTACGAATACTTTCTACACCCACTGTATTAACCATATTAAGAGAGAAATTAAATTTCTATTTCACTCCAGTTTGCAGCAATTCAGGTAGAACATTTTTATTTTGCATAAAGAGAATTTCCTAATTGTTTCACCTAATTCATCGCACAGCGAATCTTCACTAAATCCAATCATAAATTCAGTCACGAATAACATAAATATATCATAAGACGTAAGATCAGTAGTTTACAAAATCAGTTTGTAAAATCAGTCCGAGTCCCCAGAATTTTTCGACAAATCTAAACTTTCCAGTTTCTGTTTGATTAAATTCATTTATTGTCTGAGAAGCGCCACGACGTTTACACTCTTGAAAACACCCGTGAAGGAATTTAATCCATCATCAGACAGATCGTTACATATTGCATGAAGACAGTGGTGGCTACGTAACCGGTAACCGTTTAAACGGAACATACACGTGGCGCGCAGAATTCTGCTCTCCGGAGACGTAGTTTAACGTAGTGACGGAGCGACACGTCTCCGAGAGCAAATTCTCTTGTCGAATGGATCACGTGTCGTGACTGGCACGACCAGTCGTTTGGCAAACAGACGTAACATTTTCTCGTGCATTGTCTAAATATTGCCGGATCCTCTCCGGCTTCGTCGTTTTTCTCCCCCGAGATAACAGAAGCTCCGCTGAAATGTCCTCGCAGCATCTTCATCCGGATGCAGAGACACACATCTTCCATACAAACGAGAACAAGGGTTGTTTCGAATTATTTTATTCATCCGAATCGAATTGTTGAATGGACTTCTGAAAAAATTTGCTTTACAGCAGTTCTATTCTATTTCCATTTAGAAAGATTACCAATTATATTAACTTTTAATTAATTGGTAACTATTAATTACCAATTACTAACACAGAGTCTGTGCCCCGACACTATAAATTACTTTTTGATCGATTGAACATCAATCGGAAGTAAATTGTCAGAACAGAGAACGTGAGATGGAAATTATTGGTGGAACGCGTTCGAAATTTTTTATGAAACGGAAACAACGCGCATTGGGATTTATCGGTGCTGTATTTTTGTTCGTTGTCATGCATTTATAAATTATTCCCACTTAATTCGAGATCAAAATGTTCCGAGATTTATACGCGGCTGATACGGCGGACAATGTGTTAACTGTCCCCGTTCTGGCATTATTCGACGCAATACGGAAATAGCAGTGTCCATTCCCCAGAAATATTCAACACGAGTTCGCATTCTAGTATAAATGGAAAAACTTCTTGCTTACGGAAGTTCCGTTCCCGCCACTTTTATTTTCATACTCACTTTTAACTTCAGCCGAGCGGTGCAATAATGTCGGAGACTGTGCGCCGCCCCATTCTCACATTAAGTACACAGATCCTGTCCAACCGCGGCGTTCGCATTTGCAAAATAATGTTCTCCTGCGAAAGTATCATTCCCCGTTGTGTCTTGCCATTTTTCGCGACCGATTGTTCGTTGATTAAATCTGCTGCAATTCCGCCGGAAATCCCCATCGCTCGGCAAACGCGTCAACAGCTCGAACGAAGGAGAATGGATTTATTGAAATCGTTGCGAAATATTATTTTATTTCAATAATATGTGTATATATATATATATATATATATATATATATATATATATAAACTCGTATAAACAACACACGGTCGATGCCGCCGAACATTTTTTGCCGAACGTCCCCAATTCTTTGTTTTTGCGCGATATTTTCCCACAGAGATTTAGCGGACTATTGCAGCTTGCATGCGGAATAATCCTAAATACTATAAACTGCTCTTACCCTGCAACATTTCGGAACAATTATAAAAAGTATGCGCATACAACACTTCAAAGTCTTCCAGTAATGCTGCAAATTAAATTGTTTCGCAAAAAAATCGTTTCGTATTATTCTTATCGTCCACAAATTGAGGAAGTCAACTCAAGTCCCTTAATTTAAAACGTCATGAAACCAGGTGAACGCTCCAAATACAGAGAATCGTAACCCGCGTTATCAGCTCTCAAACTCGGCCCGATCGTAGGATAAAAGTTTTACGGTTTTATTTATAACTCCGCTACAGATCGTCATGCGTCTTTCGCCATGTCGGCTTACGGCGCTGCTGCGCCTCTTCGTTTTTGTTTTCATTTCGTTTGATTTCTATGTAAATAAATTTTTCGTTGTCGTTCCACGTATCGGCTCGGCACGCGTCACCGGTATCGGAGCCGTGCTACACGCGTGACGTTTTGTTTATCGTGACAAAGGGACATATCGGATGTCTAAGCGCTATCGCTGCGTGAAAAATGTCCGATCAAAGAACCGGCAGCGCTGTGTTTACGCGTGTTTTTCGATCACTTTCGCCCCGGCAGAAAATCGATTTCGACTGCATAAAACGATCCGCCGTTTGCGGCAATCGTCTCGTTAACGGGTGATGGAGTCGTTAAAATCGGATTCCGCCTAACGAGATAAATATAGGTGAGCCGGTGGCACGCGCACGGAGAAAGTCAGAAGATTGACAGCATCTGTGTCAACCTGTTATAGATAACGATTGACGTCGGATATGTGCCTGTGGAACAGTAGCACATCCAGTCAGCGAAGTAGAATCTAAATTGGAGCTTTTCGATTCTGGATATTTATGTATATTTGTAACGCGTACAATAATGAAGTTAGAAATTCAAACACAGAGTCGAATATTACGAATTTTGCTACATATTAGATGAACCATTGAGTTTTCACTGGTTTCGGAGAAGCTTGCTCGAGGGACATGAAAATAATTTTGAAAGAGAAATCAGAAATCAGTGATTTAACATTTTAGCAATTACACTGCCGCTCAAAAGTATGTGGACACTTCCTTAATTCTTATAACTACCTGAAAAAAGTTATGATATCTTTGGTAAATTTGATTATCTTGTATGTATTTCAGTTCGTACAGTATTGGAGAATATATTTTAATAATAATTTATTAAATATCTTACCGATAATGATAAAAAATAATTATATTTCGTCTACATATCCATCGCGTGCTTTTATGACCGCGTTTACTAGTCGTGGCATTCTGGCTATTAACTTTTTCATTACTTCACTTTCAATAAGGTTCCACTCAGATTCTAATATTTCCCACAAATGTTTTTCAGACTTGGGACATCGTTTTCGGACTTATCTATCTATGTGATCCCATAGTATTTCTTTTATTTATTTAAAAAAATTCAATAACGAAATTGTTTATTTTGGTACTATTAGAATACATTACATACATATTCATAATAGACTTCAGCAACAAATATTGTTTGATAATAAAAATATACATTATATATCACAAATTTCATGAACATGGTATGTATCCACATACTTTTGAGCGGCAGTGTACATTCACAGTAACTTTTGAATCGCCAGTTTAAATACACGTTACATTTTATAATATCGATGTTTTTACATGTATTTATCTATTTTAATTAATAAAAAGGTGTTAATCGAGGGACTGTCTCTTGGATTACATTTTAAAAATTGAAAAAAATAGTAGAGGGTTTGAAGAACACGTGAGAAGTAGAGCTACTTCCTTACCGCGAATCCTTTACTTCTGAGAAGACTAAGAATAGCGTCCTCCGATCAGGCTGCTCTAGGTCTCGATCGTCGATAATTAAATGGTAAATTAGAAATGCTCTAACACCTAAAGGAACGATAGTCTTGGCCTTCCTGTACGGGAGGCGGTGGTCGTGTGAATAAAAAACGTTTTCCCGAATTGGCGTTAAGGAGTGTCCGGTCGTCGTAATTTTTCTCCATGTTGGAGGCGTCAGATGGCCATTCATCCCATCGCCGTTGCTAGCTAAAAGGCACGCGGATCCGAGCGCATTCCTCGAGCACATTTTCTCCTCGATCGTGCACGAGAGGGCCAGCAACGACACGTACTATAAGGAAGGAATTAATTTGCTCGCGGGAGTGAGATATTTATCGTTTTTCTCATCCAGACGCTCTACCGGACTTTCAACGAACAGAATTCCGATCGTTCAAGTTCAGTCGACTCGCCAAACTAGCTGGGGCCGGTTCTACGCTCGTCGAATTCATCGACGAAGCGGTTCACGAACCTAGTGATGGGAGTGATCCAATTCTCTCGCATCATTTTCAAGTAATTCAGTACCGTGAACCCTCATTTAGTCGAACGTCGTATATTCTCGAATATGCTACAATATAATATAACGATGAATGTACTACAATATATTAGAATATACTCGTGTGTGCTAAGATATTCTAAAATGTCGTAGAATGAACTAGGATATAGTAGAATATACTACAACCCGTGGCAGAATGTTTCCGAATAAATGGAAGCTTATGTTGTTTTGTTGTTTTTAATTCTTCAACGAGCCCCTTTTCATTTGCCATCAGTTTTAACTACATAAAGTAATATTTTATATTTCTAAATTGTGAATATTGTTTTCTCTCAAGAAATCCGTATCAATGCCTCCGATCGGAAACATTCTGCCACGGGGTGTAGAAGATACTAGAATATGCTAGAACATAACACTAAACCTACCGAGCACTAAAAGCGATTAAAATATTTTACCTTGTAAAAATGGCAAGACACTATTTATTTAGATTTTGTGCAACTTTTATTACAATATGTGCTCAGATAAAGAAATTAATCGAATCAATTTCCATGTAAGCAACTTCATAATTTCAATAATTGTGAAATGGAAAATATAAAACCGGTCATTTGATCGGCAGTGGTAGGTTTAGTGATAATATAATGTACGACAATGTACTAGAATATGTTAGGGCGTACTAGAATGTACTAGAACATACTCGAATATAATAGAATGTACTAGAATATACTCGAATGTGCTCGAATATACAAAAACGTGTCCATCACTACGTCACTTTATTGAAAAAGAAATGATAATAATTATCATTGATTCTTGAAATCGGCTTCTTGCTCGCCCGGCCACGGTCAACCGATCAGTCGTTCAATGGAACAACTGCCTGTGAAATTGCTAATCTCACCGCTTTTACTCGCCGCGAGAACTAGTCTGATGAGATCATTAGCGATTCAACGATCGATCTCGGCGAAGAATTGCTCGCATAGACGCGAGCTTGCTTCTGTGTGATGCTGGGCCATTGAATCATGAATTTTTGTGCGGCTACCACCATCGTCCGCGAATAATAGACTCAGGGAACTTTATTGGAATTTCGGTATGCTTCCTTGATTGTTCGGTAACGAGGAACGTGCTTGGAAGAATTGTTCCCAGATATTTGGCAATTAAAGTTGTACGGAGGCACTGCATATTGTACACTCCTGGTGGTCATTAGAATATTCTCATAAAAGAACGTTATTCATCGTATTTGATTTGTCCCAGTTTGACGTACTTATTCAAAATATAAGATCAGGAAATAAAATACAACTCGAAAATAATTGAAATATTGGACACAAAGTTTGATTTAAACATTTGGATGGATACATTCATTCTAGTTTTATGAAATAGTTTAAAATTTTAAGAAGTTGGAATCAAATAAAATCTTATTTTCAGTTGTGGTAGTCTGCAAGTCTGGAATGAATAAAAATCGTATTAAATTCTGTCGAATTGAATATTTTCAGATTAAATATTTTAAGAAGTCCTCGATTAATAATCTTTCATTTTTAAAGTACCGTTCACTCGGCATCGCTCTATAAAGTGTTAAATTTAAAAATCTGGGTCCGTCATTTCGAAAGTTCTTCGTGGTTTCAGTGTGAAACATGTTACTCGAATAATTTATTATCGTTTGGCAACGTAACCGACGTTCATAAACGCTCATAAAGGTACCTTGTCCAGTGAAATAATGTTACATATCGCCGCCTTTCATAGAATCCCGAACCATTAACCGCAATTAACAGGTGGACGGCCGTCGAATTGTGGGCAAGTTGCCGTGCTTGTTATTTCCCGATATTTTTGGTGCTCGGCTGTTAGGTTTATTCGTTGCATGTAATGGGACGGGTCGTTAATTAGAACGCACAATGCATTGCGACAACAAAGGCCGCTTTCACGGCGTAACAACGGGCAAATCCCGTTCGACGTAGAAAATGTCCAATTAGGCGGTCAAGCAGATCATAAATCGTGGCTGCGCGTGTCGATCGGATCATAAAATTTGCCATTCTTTTTTTTTTCGCGATCGGTTGACCCTCGCTCGGGACGCATGCACGTCTTATTTGGCGTGAAAGTTTACGTGACCAGATCGACCTCTTTCTTTTCCATCGCGGGTCCCCAGGCTCGGTAAAAAATATTCTAACCACGGCATCCACGATTGATTCGATTACCGCTCAGTCGCAATTAGAGCTCGGATAAAGTAAAATTGTCGGAGTGATTCAAACAACTCACCACTGGTTCGAAGGAAAGGCTCTGAATTTCTCGGTAGGATTCTCCGGACGATGTATTTGATGCCGCAAAACTTGTTTAAAATCGGACCGAACGACCTGACATTTTTTTTTAGCAATTAGAAGACTCGGTTTAAAAAAGGCTGTTTTCAAAACTTTTCTATTATTTGCGCCTGCGAAGAAAATTTGAAATATGCGTTTTGTAGATAAACTAATTTTTTTCAATTTTGACTTAGACCACTTTTATAACTATGGTTTCGAAAAGTTCGTACGGAAAATGTGCTAGAGGGTTCCCAATAACAACACATTTATTGGGTATTCTCAGCGAGTAAACATTGGAGCAAATTCCGATGGTACTTGCAACGCAACGGTACAATAAAACAGAATCGTCGTCTATGAACATTTTTGTTTTAACGTTGTCCAATTTTCCCCGGTAACTGGGAAATTTTTAATACACGCCGGCTCGCTTCGAATAACGGGAAGAATCCCCGTCAGTTATCGCGATTAAACTTTATGCCCCAGGCACGGTTTAATTAATGTCACATTTTTCGTACTGCGCGCGGAGGCCCGGCCGGTCGCAATTTCATAAATAGACTGATAGGACGCTCCGGGATATCGCCGAATTCCGGCAATAACGAACGAATCGTGAAACATCGAATGGACGTTCAGGAATTATGATTGTTACGCAGTGTGACGTGTCATGAAAACATTTATAGTTGAAAAACTCGGACGTTGCGTATTTTATAGTATCGTTGTGAGAAAACTAAGTAGCATTCGTTCGCACGCAATTCGTCGCCGCGTATTATTCCGACGGTAATGGCACATTGTTTATTCAAAATGCGATAAAACCACGACGGAATATCGTTCTTCCGAGGAATGGTTGGAAAGAGGAAATCATTTGATAACCGAAAAGAATTCTTCGCACTTCGTGGAATCGCTTGAATTCGAAAAAATGTACCAAAATAAAAATAAAATAAAAACTGTATTTTAGGATGTGTAGAGACTTCGAAATGTGTCTACACAGAAACCTTTAATGACATTTCATTTTGCGGTGTAGCATTAACAAAGATATTGATGTGCTCAAACGAATTTGAAATTGATGCCGTGGTTAAATGTTATGAAAGCCTGGAATCCGCCAGCAAACAAAGTTAATGAATCTTTTTGATCGTAACACAGCTTTGCCATGTAAACGTTTCGATCCATTTTTCCGTTCATTTTTTCAGGGATATTCCGCGGGCAAACACGACAGGGAGGACTATCGGAGCCATTTGGAATTTCAAATTAATAAATTCGCAGATTCGACGGGATTCGAGGCCGGGACACAGGGATTGGGAAAAATTAATTAAACAAACACTGCTGCGTGTGAAAATCCGCCTCATCGCCGCCATCCGCGGGCACGCGGACTGGTCAATCAGTTTTCGTAATTAACCCGCTTTTTTTCGGATACCAGAAACCGTTCTCGGATATCTAGCGCGTTTAACGAGTTAAATCGATCGGTGGTGCGCGAAAAATAAAAATTGCGAATCATTCGAGACGTTATTCCCGGTGGAATACTCGGCGTAAGTTAAACATGTAATTTAAAACAAACAAAATAAATTTCCACTTCACTCCAGTTTGTTGCAATTCAGGTAGAAAATGTTTATTTTGCGTAAAGATTCGCTGTCTACTAATAGCATTCGGTATTTGTTTCGACAAGTATAAATATCACCATCCGATACCAAGTACTTATCAATACACTTAGGTTCTTCCATATACAGGGTGCGGCGCCAAAATCCGGAAAAAATTCAATTTGAATTTCCCGCTGTTCTATACCACTTCGAGAGGTCACGATTGGCGTCCAAATAGCTTAACGCATGTACTAAACATTCATAACTTCGAAACAGTCGCAATGTTAAAACCAAGTGCGGAGTATAATCGAAGATCGGCGATTATAGAAAGTGTTCGCGCTGGGAACTCAGCGCCAGAAATCATTCGATTCTTCGGGTACCCAAGATCGACTGTGCATGATGTTGTCGCGAAGTATAACGAGTCGGAGAAGTCCAACGAAGGTTTTGCAACACCGTCAAGGAAAACTCACTCGAAGGAGCGCGTTGTCAGGACGCCCGAAATAATTCAACGGGCTCAGGAGCTGATTTTTGAGGTTCGAAAATTGTCGTCGGCTGTCGGTGTGAGTGAAAAAACTATCTCTGGAAATCGTCTGGAAAGCCCTATGTTTTCTAGCAGGACGGTGTGCCCACGCACACAAGTCATTTGGTGCAAAATTGTTTGTCGGACAACGTCGACATGTCTTTGGTTCAAAGAATTTTGGCCTCCCAACAGCACAGATTTAAATCCTTTGGACTTCTATGTATGCAGCGTGGTTGAAAGGGTCACTAACAAGTTCAGACATCCTAAAGTCGCATCATTGAGAGCCGCTATTGAAGCGGTATTCGCCGATATGGGCCGTGACTCATTAAAACGGGCCTGCGAACGCTTCAGACCGAGAATGGAGGCGGTCATTCAAGCAGAAGGGGTTATATTGAGTAAATATGTTCTTTATGACCTAACAAACAATTTAGTAAAAAAAATGATAAACTTTTCCATTTTCGCAATAAAAATTATGTTTAAAGAAAATGTTTAATTTGTCCGGATTTTGGCGCCACACCTTGTAAGTATTTGATTACCGAATTACTTTAATATCGTGAGAAAGAATTGGATCACTCCCATCACTAGAGGAAATCACCGCTGCTCGTCGTATTTTCCACCGAGAAACTGTTTGAACCACTGCGCTGCGCTGTCTCCGTTTTCTAACAGGATTTTCAAGGTGCGAGGGCTTTAATCACTATCGCAAACTAATAATTCATGCGTACCCACAGAATTATATACACAAGCTGTCAGCTCGTAAACAAACAATATGGAATCCCATTTTACATTCCAAACATAGCCGCTGTGTATCGTTCGGTATAGTGCAAGCCCAAGTTTCGCGTTTAAATTGGTTATACAACGCTCTTGCCGGCTTACGCCCGTGCAACTACACGATGATTACACGCTTCTTTATTTATTAGATGCCGCGCGTGTTACTGAGTACATACAATTTTGTACACGTTTGACATCGCACAATAAAATTCCCAAAAGTTCACTTTCAAACATATTTTGCTGATTCGCTCATTTTGCTCGTTCATTCGAAAAAATTTGCTGCAAGTGGTTCACCCTGTATACGGTACATAGTATGTAATTACTAGACTGCGGATGTTTATGCGTTTATGAAGAAATTGACTAGGTAAAATATAAAATAAAAGATTATGAAAATCGAAGACTGTTGTTAGATTGTTTTCAATATATCAAAATTATTAAGGGATGGAATCAATTTTTATTGAAGCCCTTTCTTTCAAAATCGATGTAGAATACTTTTATTTTGCATGTAGTAGCTAAACGAGGTGAAACAGACAGCGTCCTTCTCCTTGTCACCGAGTCTATTGCTTTCCAAAACAAATCAACTCACCGCGGGCAAACGTCGTCAGTAGACTGCGGATCTTTATGCAATTATGGCTTTCGAAAAGTTTCAAAAAATGCTAGGATATAAAATATGACAGAGTTCAGTACGATTTTAATTTATTTCAGATCTAAAAATAAAAATAAATTTTTGAAAAGTACTACGTTTTTAAAACGGACTAAAAGGTATAAAATCATTTTTTCTAGCTCCATACAGATTCCTAACCCCGCACAGATAGTCCTGAAAATTTGTGATTGTGAATTTCTAATAGCAATGAAAATACTTGTAAGATTTAAAACGAAAAACGTGGGGCGGAAGATAATACATAGTAAGGAGTGTAGAGAGTAGCTGCCCCTGAGAAAACTCACACAACAGTTCATATCATTTGCAGTGCAATAAAATTGTTTGTGATTTAGTTGTTCATGCATCAATTATCTATTGCATGCGCCCCACGTTTTTCGTTTTAAATCTTACAAGTATTTACATAACTATTAAAAATTCACAGTCACAAATTTTCAGGACTATCTGTACGGGGTTAGGAATCTGTATGGGGCTAGAAAAAATTATTTTATACTTTTTAGTCCGTTTTTTAAATGTGGCGTTTTCTAAAATTTTATTTTATACTTTTTATTCCGTTTAAAAAACGTGGTATTTTTAAAAAATGTATTTTTATTTAAATAATTATGTTCTGCTTTTTAGTCTTGTATGTGTGAAAGTTTACAATCGATTTCGAACATTTTGATGAGATTATAACAGAGACATGTAGTAAATTTCAGACGGTATTGCGACGCGTCATATCGAAAACGAACGTCGTGGTAAAATGTCAAAGATAAAGGTTCGACGGAAAATCTCGGTGTAACGGTTCATTCGCTTGGTAAACAAACATTATACTATAATAATACGTAGTAACTTTGTAAACACCGCACGGAGCTCGAACGCACACTGAGCTCCTTCGGTGCGAAGCGGGTCAGTGGAGTGGGGATGAGTCAGAGTGGAAACCGAGTGGGTACTACTGAGCGTCGCGCGGGGAGGTGTAACGGTTAAATTTAATAGTTTATATCTCCTAAACGCATGAGCTAAACAGACATACAAGAAAGCGACTTAATAAAATCGTGGTAAAATATTCAATGGCATACCTGGTGATTTGGCGACTTCCCTGTGAAAATCATCATTAACGAACTGCTGCTTTCTTGTAGACATTATTTCTGATACTTTCGAAAGGCTTTCTCTGCTTTTCCTTGCACGTATATTTCAGTCGATTTTAAACATTTTGATGAGATTATAACAGAGACACGTAGTAATTTGAGACGGTATTACGAGAGCGTCATATCGAAACGCCGTGGTAAAATGTCAAAAATAAAGGTTCGACGGAGAATCTTGATGTAACTGTCCTTTCGCTTGAAAAACAAACATTATAATAATACGTAGTAACTTTGTAAACACCGCACGGAGCTCAAACGCACACTGAGCTCCTTCGGTGTGAAGCGGGTCAATGGAGTGGGAATGAGTCACAGATTGGGAACAAGTAGTATAGTGGGGACGCTGAACGCGAAGACGTCCTACGTCACGCGACGGTGTGGTGCAAGGGTTCAATTTATTAATAATTTATATCTCCTAAACGCGTAGGCTTTTAAAAAATTTTTTTTAATATTGCATTGTCATCCAGTTCTGAGTTATGTTTAAAATTTCAAATCTCTAGCTCATCGGGAAGTTAGTTTAAAATCAATTGCAAAATTTGTACCGAACAAACAAACAAACAAACAAACAGACAGACAAAAAAACGAGCTAATAAAAACGTGGTAAAAAGGATATTACCACGGAAAATAAGATTCTATTTTATTCCACTTTCTTAAAATTCGCCTACAAAAATTGAAAATTGCATAAACATCCGCAGTCTAGTCATTCTTAGGTTATCGAACTTACGTCCGCGAAGACAGAGGTCCCTCTCGTCTCTCCCCGCTCTACCGCGAGCGGAGTACACATGTACATAATACCTTGCACCTGCCATCGCCACACAGAGCACAGCCATTAAAAAGAATACCCAAGTCATTTCGCGCGAACTCAAAATTATCTCTTTGTATTGACTTTTACAAATTAACGAAATAGAGTTTTTGTCCACATATTCCGCCTCCGATCTTATCCACATGGATAAAGATCCTAAGTCTAACAAACTAATTTGTTCAAGTAATCTGTAATTTCTTTTCGAACCATCGAAGACTCTCTACTGCATTTGATATGTGAAAGAGGCAATTTGAATCTAGCAACTGTCCGCGCACGAACGACTTACTCCTCGTGAAATAAAATTCATATACATCGACGAAGAACTTGCAGCACTAAAATGAAGAAACTTCGCCGAGCTTCAAGCAAAAAGACCAGCTCCCGTAGAAACTTTACAGTCACTCAAACAAGACTTTAGATTAATAATGGAACAATCAGGTCGCGAGTTAAAATAAGAAACCGGCGGAATGATTGATGGAGTATGTTCTTCTGTCAGCTGGTTAATTAATACGCAACACTGAGTGAGTATATTATCGAAGCTCACACACAAGCGCGACCGAAAGAGCAAAGAGAAATAGCCTGAAGATTTTCGACAGAGCAAGATCGATCGAACGGCCTGAAGCAATATTTGCTAATTACAGCGGAAGCGTGGCTGTCGAAGATAAGAGAAATTGTTTTCTACGAGACTATATGTATAGCTTCATGCATCGACTAAACTGCTGATAAATCCGGCGAGCCCGAAACTTAGCATTCATGGAATGCATCGAATTCTGCGCCATTTATCTTGCGCGAATCACGGTGCACATTGCAGATGCATTTTTCAGGAGGAGGGGGGACCCTTCTGTATCACGGTATTCGACCGATTCGCAATAATCTCTTGACGAATCGTTCTCGTGCAAGAGATATCTCGGGTGACAAATATTTGAAGGGTAGTTGGAACGATCCTGGTACGAGGAGAACTTTCTTGAGGGGGTATACTCATTTCCAGAATTGCAGGGGTGCGGGATTTCAGTGATCAAAAGCACTAGATGGAAGATCAAATGTTCTATTTTTTACTACGTTTTTATTAGCTTGTTTTACCATGCTTATATTAACTTGCTGTGTTGTTGTTGTATGCGTCAAATCTTGTAATCGAATTTCAAACCTCTTCCCATAGTCCAATCTTGCTTAAATTTTGTATACACACTTGCTTCCGATGACAATAAAAGTAGAACATAAAATATATAAAAAAACTTTCTCAAAACCACGCTTATATTAAAATCCATTAAAAAGGAGAAAATAATTTTTTTACTGGTTCTCCATAAAATACCGAATCCAGTTAAATGATTAATAATATTTTTCCCCAAAATTTTAAGAAACTAATTCAAAATTTCTTCTGTTATAAAATTAGTGTCGAAATAAAATCAAATAAATAAATAAATAAAATTAAATAAAATCATGACATTTGTGACTATAAAAATAAGAGCGTGGAGCGCTAAACTATACTGACGTAATCTTTGTGGGCGCTCCACGCTTTTATTTATAGTCACTAATGATTTTATTTAAATTTATATTAAATTTTTCTATTTATTCCGACACTAATTTTATAACAGATGAAACTTTTAACTAATTGCGTAAAATTTTGGGAAAAAATATTATTGATCGTTTAACCGGATTCGGTATTTTATGGAGAACCAGGAAAAAAATTATTTTCTCCTGTTTAGTGCATTTTAATATAAGCGTGGTTTTAAAAAAGTTCTTTTTATACAGGGTGTCCCGTAACTGTTGGTACAAGCGAGTGGGGGGTGATTCTACGTGAAAAATTGAATCGAAAATGTAGAATAACATTTTTTCATATGACGCTGTATTTCCGAAAAAAATAGGTTTGAAAATTTGTCGAGTACGCGTGCACTTGGACCAGCTTCAGCTCGACGGATTTCATTGTAGATCACCTCCATGTAAGAGAAGAGATGTTAAACAGTTATTTTATTTTAGAAAAGAAAGCATACAGGGTGAATTCGATAAAGCAGGACACCTAAATATCTCCGTTACTTTTCGTTGTACAAAAAAACTTCGTAAGACAAAGTTACACTGTTTGAAGAGCCGCATATAAAGGTGTAAGGGAAAAAATTTTCGAGGTCATTTTTTTATAAGATTTCAAGGTCACCGATATTCTTTTTAACGGAATGAGATATTTTTTAATACATCAATCGATGCAGCTGGACATTCGTTATAAAAAAGTACCAACCTATGTATGTCGAAAAGTTAGTAGTTCGCGAGATATTTCGATTTAAATAACTCTAAAACACCATTACTGTCGTACTAAGACGTCAGCGTTTACTTACTTGTGTAACGTTTTACTACGACAGTAATGGTGTTTTAGAGTTGTTTAAATCGAAATATCTCGTGAACTACTAACTTTTCGATATACAGAGGTTGGTACTTTTTTATAACGAATGTCCAGCTGCATCGGTTGATCTATTAAAAAATACCTCATTCGATTTAAAAAAATATCGATGACCTTGAAATCTTGTAAAAAATGACCTTGAAATTTTTTCCCTTACACCGTTATATGTGGCCCTTCAAACAGTGTAACTTTGTCCTACGAAATTTTTTTGTACAACGAAAAGTAACGGAGATATTTAGGTATCCTGCTTTATCGAATTCACCCTGTATAAAACTTGACGTATTCGTGTTTCCAGAGAAAAAGTGTTTCCGCGGCACTCATGCACACACACGATTCACACATACATACAATAGAAAACATACAAATCCACATTTCCTACATCCATTCTAGTTCGTAAACGTTGTCAATGGATCGATGGACAGATTTCCAGAATTCGTCTAATTTACTCGTGCTCGACAAATTTTGAAACATATTGTTTTCAAAAATAAAGCGTCATATGAAAAAATTTTATTCTACATTTTCGATTCAATTCTTCACGTAGAATCACCCCGTTCTCGCTTGTACCACCAGTTAAGGGACAGCCTGTATATTCACGTTTAGCAACATACTAAAATAGCAACATGCGCAGCTTTGTGCTTACGAATAATGCAAATTTTTTTGTAATTGATTAAATTGATTGATCGAATTGAATTGTTCTTTTATCTAGCGCTTTCGACTACTGAAAAACCCCATCGCATGCATTATCGAGGAACCAGAAGGCGTATCCCACACCCTTGTAATCCTAGAAACGAGACTACCCCCTTAAACGGCATTCTTGGTATCGCGGCCGACTTCGGCTTGGAAATTACAGTTACGTCATAATAAAGTATCGCCTCTTGTTGTAACAGAAAGCCATTCCGCTGGTAAAAGGAATCAGGCGTTTCTACATAGTTGATCGAGCTGATATTGGATTGCGTGCAGACCTCTCCACCTGTAAAATCCTCAATTTAACTTGTAATGAGCCGAACACCGCCGTTCAATAATTACTGTAGAACGCAATTCCCCGGGGAATTGAAAACTTCTCCGGACCGATTATGAAAGCTCTTAAACCCGGAGCAACGGGGCCCAGAGTAATTCATTTTCCCCGACTTCCAGATTATTTTCGGTAATGCCGCATTAACACGAAACGGAACGGTTTTGTTGGTTTAATACTGCTTGGCGTTTGATGGATCTGCGTTTCGACAAAGCCTCGTAACACGGTCTGCACGAGTAATCAAGTAAAATGGCGTAATTTCATTGAGCACGTTGCACCGGCGGCGCCAAAGCCGAAACAAATTATATTCATTAGTCCCCGACGAACAAAGTTCCCGCCTCTACAGTCAAACTTTCCGTCGATTGTGTTCCAGCCGTTTTAACTCGCCGGCACAGTGAGATTCCATTTATCAATCACAGGGAAAGGATACATACGTAGCCGGCCTATCGGCCTTGCTTCAGGAAATGCAACGTCGACCGTCTGTAACGCGGCCGACGTACAATTTTTATTACACTTCCTAGTGCCTCCTTAAAAGTCGACGAGCGTGCACTAGCGCGCCCATCGCGGTTCCTGCAGGAAGTCTTAAGGCGCTCCTATATCACCTGGTCGTGAACACTGCCGTCCTAATGCGTTTATCGAAGATCGATTCCCTCGTGGGAGAAATTTGAAAAATTTCATTCGACGGAGCTTCAGTTTCTACTCGAATACCAGCCCGAGAACGATTCATTTTTTAGTCTCTCTCCGGGAACTTCTTCCTTCAGATTTCTCCCAATAATCCTTTTACTGTTCTTACACATTTTCATGATTTAATTATCAGTAAATTGGAAATGAAACACCATAAATCTTAACTTCTCGGTTGATCTTCCAAGAAATAAATTACTAACTCGGTGGTCAACGTGTTAACGAATTCATTATTACAACGATAAAGTAGGAAACTTTAATACAATACGGTGACAAAAAAAGAAAAAAGAAAGCGTCTCTGAAGTTCCTCAATGTAAAAGTTTCCTCACACTTTAGAAACTTGCAGATGTCATCGCTTCGTGAAGATCTATAGTCTACTCATTAGCATTTTCTTATGATTCTTTCTTACATAAGCCCGGTGATAATTAGACAATCTCGGAGACGCTTTGAGTGTCATCACTGACCTCAAATAGATTATGTAGGTTCTTGCAGGGCCGTTCGGTTACCCCCAAGAGCGAATAAACCCTCTTGGAAAGCCTACACTGACTAAGAAACTACTACAGATTAACGAATGGTCTCAGGTGACTTCCGCAAGAGCCTAGAACGTTTCAAAGGGTTCCCAGTAGCCCTTAGCGGTCCCTAGAATGCCGTAGAGGTCTTATGGTGGCCGTAAGTAGTCGCCAGAGATCTGCTAAGGGCCTCCAGTCACCATAAACAGATTATAGAGAACTTGAAGATACTATATTGAATTCTCTGAAGTTGAACAAGTTTGGAAATGGTTTGGAAATGTGGTAACCAGACTTTATACAAATTTTCAAAACATGCTGGAGTATAAAATTCGACAGAACTTAGTATGACTTTTATTTATCTCGCACCTACAAATGTTATTACTAGACTGCGAATTTTTATGCATTTATGAAGAAATTGGTTGGGCGAAATATAAAACAGTAATAGATTTTAAAAATTCAAGATTTTAATGTAACAAAGTCGTTGAGGGATGAAATCAATTTTTATTTTGCATAAAGGTCCGCAGTCTAGTTATTACCAATGAAAATAGGATTTCATTTGACACCACTTTCTTAAATTATTTCTAGAAAAATTGAAAATTGCATAAACATCCGCAGTCGAGTGGTAACTAAACCAAAAGGAAATGACGTTAGTTGATCTAAAGTTATAATTGCGAAAGAATATTTTGATTCTTATTCATACAGCGACGTGTTTCGTGAGCGGTACACCCTCTTCTACGAATCCTCGATAGATCGACGACTCCTACAGCTACGTTTTTCGTGAATAGGACGAATAGCGTTTCAATTTCTCGCGACGATTTGAAATGAAATAAGAAACAACCTGCCCGTGATTCACGAGATTCGTCAGATTCCGGCGAGCTTAGTCGAATCAAGATCAAAGTTTTTGCCCTGGGGCGTCCACCGATTCATTAACTTTCTTGACGTATCTCCCAGCTTTGCGCCATTCGGCAAGGCCGTTCATTAATCACTCCCGTTGCATGTAATCATTTAGACGTTTAAAAATGGATCCGGAGTGTTTACTCAAGTAATTACTATTCGTCTTCATTAGGGATGAAGAAGCGGAAAGGGAGCGACGCAGAAATTCGTATATCGTAACTATATTCGCACAGAGATTTCCATTTGTCTAACTATAATATTAATAAACAGCAAATTTCGTGAATTTATTAAAACAGTAAACACATTAGAATTATTTACACAGGAAACAAATCTATATTCAGCTGCATTTCCAATTTTATTTTGGATAAAGATCCGCTGTCTATCGATAAGAAGAAAGTGTAAGTTCTTGCATCGATTCAGATATAAAAGTCTCTGCATTGACAGATTCATGATAGTTGGAATCAGTGAATTATGAGAAAGTCCGATAGAAAAAAAATTGCGCATAAGTATAAAATATTCCCCATTGAGACCGTGTTTCTAACCAGGAACCGATCGAGTCCGTTGTGAACTTGGCAATGAACGTTTCATAGACGGAGAAAGGTGTGTGGATAGACGTGATTTACCAGATCCAGTTTGGCGTACTTGAACTGGAAGACGCATAACGAGGGATAGAGAGTGAGCGCGAACCGGCAGGGTTGTGGTTTTTCCTCTGGCCGTGTAGCTATATAAGAAAGTAGATGTCTGTGATCGACAACAGACGATCTTTACGAGTGGTTTCGGCTGCTCCGCTTGTACCCTCAAGCTGATTTCCAACCACACGATTGTTAATCTCTGAAGAATTTAAATGAAGAAGCTGGTGAGTCGTTAGGACGCCCTTGAGGAACGTTATCAGTGATAGTGACCGAATGCAAAGTGACCGAACACTTCAGTGATTGTTACAGTGTCGATTAATATGATGAAACAATTTCTTCTTGCAGGGGATAGTCGTTCTAATGGCGGCGGTCGCGGCTGCAGGCTACAAGGACGGCAGGTTGTCACCATTGGAAGATTTCCCACCTTACCAAGGGATTCGTCAGCATCCTCCTTTCCACGAGCAGCACCAGCCATTCCGAGAGCCACCACCATTCAAGTCGCAACAGTACCAATCCTATCGACAACGGCCTTATCGACAGGACTCGTCGTCCTACCACGAGCAAGTACCCTTCAGGGATTATCCATCCAAGACTCGGCCATTTTATACGGACGGCTCGTCCTTCAGAGACGCCTCCGACTTGAAGAGTCAACCCTCCTTCTTCCTGGACGGATCGCCTTTTTCAAGCCAACAGTACAGTCGAGATCAGACACAATTTAGAAGCGAGGTGCAGGACGAACCTGCGAGCAGCCAGTATTCTTATCGTCAGGGACCTTTTTCGAACGATGTCCGGTTCTCTGATCTGTACAAGGAACAGGATCAACCTCCGCAGTCGTTCATCAGAGACTCGGAGTACCTGAAACACGGTAAGCAAACAGGACAGCTGTTGTTGTTGTTCATCACGACTATATTTAGCGGGATCCGTCGTTGATAGAAGGCTCTATTTATCGAACTTGTTGTCTGGCTGTTATGCGAACTGCTCGAGGCACACTGCTTATCCAAACTCATAACTATACTCCGTTCGACGAGACGCGTCCGGGCAGACAAACAATACTGCTGCGTGCTTCCTTTATTAAGTACCTGGGAAATGAAATTCGAACTCTGTCGCACTCGAGCGGCTACCTTTACTGATGCGACTCCTAGAAATTATTCTCAACTGACTAGGGCATTCTGTAATTTAGTTTGCATTATTTGTGATAGATGATTGATTACACTGTCCAACAAATTTCAACTTTTTTTATGTTTCCAATATACTGCTGAGTGGATCTTATAGAGTTTTTCGCGTTGATTCCGAATCTGCTCTTAATTTTTCTCCTACGAGCACAGTTTTTGAGAGACATGACTTTGAAAGAAAACGTATTTTTCAACTTTGATCAAATATTGTGTTGTTATTATACAAGATATTGAATTGTTCTTTACAGCAAAAGATTCTGTAGACTTTCCCGAATACATTGATACCCAATACTAATACATTATGATTGTTTCGACGTTGTTTGAACGTTATGATTGTTTAAATAAGCATTAAAGACAATTTTTGAGGATATTATTCAATTTATCTCAAAAAATGAGATATTTATAATATTAAATTATTTAATATTATATTATTTTATGTTTTCAATATTAAATAATATTATAATATTAATTAATAATACTAAAAATAGTGAATAATATTATAATATTAATTAACCATTATTAAAAGTATTAAATAATATTATAATATTAATTAATAATATTAAAAATATTAAATAATATTTTGCTTTCTGGTTCGAAAAAAACGTCGACCATGCAAACTTGAAATGGTGGTTTCTCAAGATACCACTATCGCGTGGTATAGTTCGATTTTCCGCTGGACCCTTAGTTTTTGGGATAAATTGAAAAGTAACCTAAAAAATTGGTGCAAAAGTGGTGTCTCTTCATCTTTAACGATTGTTTAAACATGTTTAAACATTCATGGTGTATTAATGTGGGATATCACTGTATTCGGGAAAGTCTACAGAATCTTTTGCTGAAAACAATTCAATATCTTTTATAATAACACCACAATATTTGTTTAAAGTTGAAAAATATGTCTTTTTTTAAAACTCAATTTTCTCAAAAACTGTACGTTTAGGAGAAAAATTAAGGACAGATTCGGAATTAGCGGAAAACACTCTATAAGAACCACCCAACAGTAATTGTTGATCTTTGGTGTTGGACAGTGTTATCAATAGATTGCGGTGTTTTATGCATTTATAAGAAATTGGCTGGGTGAAATATAAAATAGTAATAGATTAGAAAAATCTAAGGAAAAATCTGCTGATGGATGAAACAAAATTTTATTTAACTCCTGGTGCCCACAATTGGTGCAAATCATTTTTATTTCGTATAGAGATCCGCAGTCTAATTTTCAACCTTTAGTATACCTTCAACTTTAACTGGTGCCTTTACCCTAGAAATGTTAAAACAAAATGTCATTTCTAAGTGTATTAACTTGTTGCATTTAAGAATCAATTCGTATGAATTTCACTGGTATCTGAAGAATTGGAAAATTATTGACCCTAAAAAAGTTAAAACAAAATGTAATTTCCATGTGAATCCTGTCTCCTGTATTAACTTGTTGCATTTAAGAATCAATTCGTATAAATTTCATTGGTTTCCGAAGAATTGGAAAATTATTCACCCTAAAAATGTCAAAACAAAATGTAATTTCCATGTGAATCCTGTCTCCCGTATTAACTTGTTTCATTTAAGAATCAATTCGTATAAATTTCATTGGTTTTTGAAGAATTGGAAAATTATTGACCCTAAAAAAGTTAAAACAAAATGTAATTTCCATGTGAATCCTGTCTCCTGTATTAACTTGTTGCATTTAAGAATCAATTCGTATGAATTTCACTGGTTTCTGAAGAATTGGAAAATTATTCACCCTAAAAAAGTTAAAACAAAATGTAATTTCCATGTGAATCCTGTCTCCCGTATTAACTTGTTTCATTTAAGAATCAATTCGTATAAATTTCATTGGTTTTTGGAGAATTGGAAAACTATTCACCCTAAAAATGTCAAAACAAAATGTAATTTCCAAGTGAATCCTGTCTCCTGTATTAACTTGCTGCATTTAAGAATCAATTCGTATAAATTTCATTGGTTTCTGAAGAATTGGAAAACTATTCACCCTAAAAATGTCAAAACAAAATGTAATTTCCAAGTGAATCCTGTCTCCTGTATTAACTTGTTGCATTTAAGAATCAATTCGTACGAATTTCATTGGTTTTTGAAGAATTGGAAAATTATTGGCCCACTATGCGTCGCTGTTATCCGAACGATCTAGTTAGGCGAATCGCGTTGTCTGCCGAACGGTTCGGAGTCCCACTGTATCGAAGTTCCTAGGAACAATGTAATCCAGTGTCTGGCTGTGAGAAAAGCATAAACGTGAAAAGGTCGTTGCTGTTCAGGAAACCACGGTCTCGGTTACGTGTCCGTGCCGCCGGTTTCACCCTACGAGAATGCTCTTCCATTGAACGAGGTAACATCCACCACGATGACACCGACCACCGCTGCGACAACCGACCAGAAGCCGTCGCAACTGTCTACCGTCTCCGGGAATGCTCAGGCTATCACCCAACTTCATACGTCTGCAACTTCCGCGGCGAATATGGTCCCGAACGCCGCGACAATGTCAAGCGTGAAATTCGATACGGTGAGTGAAACACATTCTGCACCTTTTCCATTCATTGTAGGGGACGAGTCCCATAGTGTTCGGATTCTGATGGGAGCAGGCTGAACATTAATAACTCCTTAACCAATTCGTTTCCAACCTAAAACTCCTAATGCGTTGAACGAAAACCGTTCCACCAGTTTATTATCACACAATTATTGTGCAACTTTTCTTTGATACATTCATTCGTCAGGTTATCTTACTAATGTTTTACTATAAACATTTCTTTAGACTTAATACTTGGAAAATTGGACTTTTTATCAGTGTCTGTGCATCCGGCCAATGTTCGCGCTTTTACCATCGTTCTTCGACGGAATATCCAGCTGGAAATTTCGTTACAACTCCGCGGAACTCCTACCCGCGAACAGTTACGCGGATAATTGTTACTCGGCCCTTTGTTTAATTTTGTACTCTGCCAGAAGCTACGTGTTCGAATATTCGGGAAAAGAGGGAATTTTCCTTCACTTGTGGGGCATGTTCGAATTTATTGGTCACGATCCGATTGATTTTAATTAATTTTGCTCGGTAGTTTTTTTTAACAAATGTAATCCAAACGCGACAGCAATTTAATCAATGCAGAAAATAAAAAAATTAACCATCTAGGATAAGAGTGAAATATTGAACCTTACTAAATTTTTAAATGCTTTCGGCGCAACGATCGAACCGTTGCGCTGAAAGCATTTAAAAATTTATTAACAGCAAATACGACCGATAGAAGAAACATATTGAACCTTCCATTTGTAATTCGGAATTTGATTTCGACGACGAACCAAATTGGAGAAAATTGGTTCGGTGCATGGTTTCGCGAACTTTTGATCAATCTAGGCCTTAATCCCTTTACAAGTTCCGAACTGGACCCATTCGGGCGTAGTGACACCCCCGGATCTTAAAAGGTCCAATAAAAGTTCATAATTGCTTTCAGCTGGCTGACGGCACGGCCAGTACCACCTCCACACCAACGATCTCCACGACAGCAGGCGTATCGGTCACCTCGAAGCAATCTTCGAACTTGGCTCATCCACCGACAGTGGCCAGCTTACCTGTCGTGCCCACGGAATCTCCAATCATATCCTTCAGCAGACAGTACGTAATGGCACTGTCCGAATTGATTACTTGCTTGACCGGACTCGACCTTTTCTCTACCAACGACTGTCTTATTCAGGACATGTATTGCTCTTACCTGTATTTGTTATTTAAGATCCAATTCACAGCCGTTCTCGCGGTGACATTTCCGCGCTCTAAAACATTCATTGAAACGTGTGTTGCATCCCTGACATTAGACTGGCTTAAATGCTAGAACAACCAGCCCAATTCGATTTGCTTCTCTAGCATCGCAGGCGCTCTTGCACTTGTTTCATCATTACAGAAATATTTAAGGGTGCAGGCGCGCCCGTGTAAGAGTGTGGTGGCACACGCACACATCGCTGGATCCGCATATACGTATATGAAATTACAAGGTTTACAAGAATACAAAATGACGCTTCAACATTGCAGCGAGGAGTTCAGAAGCGGTCAATTGTGATTCCTAAAAGACAAATCTATGTCAGTCCGGTGCCCAAAATGCATATTTTTACGTTATCGAGGAATAATTTGTAATGTTCGGCAGATACCGCCTGTCACGGTGCATCCGAAGCAAACATGACATTACAAGATGGCCGCCACTGACAGATTTTCGTAAATATTGAGAGATTTATCGTTCGAATCGAAAAAATCGCTCTGCATCGACATAGCCAGGACATGTACAGGGTGTAAAAAAAGTAATGGTCATCCGTCCTAGGGGTGAATCTACACCTCTGGATCGGTGGACATTTGTAAGAGAAACTTGCCGCAAAATTGTTTATAACACAGAAAATTAGTGTTGGACAGGCAATATCTGCCGAATATTATAAATTACTCTAATAACGGTATAACGTCGTATAACGTACGACCTGCATTATCAGCCGTATTCTATTATAACATTTGTAACGTGCAGTTTAGGAAAGAGACAGTGGTGCTACTAGTGCAAAATTTCGAATCCTCGAGGTGCTGTATTATTTTACGAAAGATTTTTCGTGTTTAAATAATTTATTAATCAACTAAAAATACACACCACCGCCTTTGTACAGGGTGTAAAAAAAGTAATGGTCATCCGTCCTAGGGGTGAATCTACACCTCTGGATCGGTGGACATTTGTAAGAGAAACTTGCCGCAAAATTGTTTATAACACAGAAAATTAGTGTTAAAGTTTTTTTTGCATCAACGCATTCTACTCATCGAGAAGAGGAAAAGTTTGAAAGGAGCCATGTGTCACAAACAAATAGTTATTGAGATATAAGCTGTTAAAGTTTTTGCAAAATTTTATTCTGTGGAATTAAGGTCGTCGCTCACTAGAACGCACCGGCGCCCACCCGGCACCGCGCGGCCTCAGCTGTTTTGGATTTCTTCTATGTATTTTAAATAGATGTGCGTACACCCATTTAAAATACATAGAAGAAATCCAAAACAGCTGAGGCCGCGCGGTGCCGGGTGGGCGCCGGTGCGTTCTAGTGAGCGACGACCTTTATACGTATAGACAAAAGCCTACTACTACAGTCCACACGTCCGTGTCGATGAGACAGAAGATGATCGTGTGCGTGCCGCGAGACAGACAAAATTTAAAGGAGCCTAACGACGAATGCGCCTTTAAATTTCGTCTGTCTCGCGGCACGCACACGATCATCTTCTGTCTCATCGACACGGACGTGTGGACTGTAGTAGTAGGCTTTTGTCTATACGTATAATTCCACACAATCAAATTTTGCAAAAACTTTAACAGCTTATATCTCAATAACTATTTGTTTGTGACACATGGCTCCTTTCAAACTTTTCCTCTTCTCGATGAGTAGAATGCGTTGATGCAAAAAAAACTTTAACACTAATTTTCTGTGTTATAAACAATTTTGCGGCAAGTTTCTCTTACAAATGTCCACCGATCCAGAGGTGTAGATTCACCCCTAGGACGGATGACCATTACTTTTTTTACACCCTGTACAAAGGCGGTGGTGTGTATTTTTAGTTGATTAATAAATTATTTAAACACGAAAAATCTTTCGTAAAATAATACAGCACCTCGAGGATTCGAAATTTTGCACTAGTAGCACCACTGTCTCTTTCCTAAACTGCACGTTACAAATGTTATAATAGAATACGGCTGATAATGCAGGTCGATATTATATTGTCCATCGATAATACAGTGTCCATCGTCCATGCAAACACTAAATTTATTGAACAAAAACATTGGTACGCGAAGCGGCTATCTACTGATGTCTTGCTTCCTTCGGTTGCCTCGTGACAGACCAATACTAGTGGTGCTGGACAGGCAATATCTGCCGAATATTATAAATTACTCTAATAACGGTATAACGTCGTATAACGTACGACCTGCATTATCAGCCGTATTCTATTGGAACATTTGAAACCTGCAGTTTAGGAAAGAGACAGTGGTGCTACTAGTGCAAAATTTCGGAACCTCGAAGTGCTGTATTTTTTCCAACCTATTTTTCGTGTTTAAATAATTTATTACTCAACTAAAAATACACACCACCGCCTTTGTACATGTCCTGGCTATGTCGATGCAGAGCGATTTTTTCGATTCGAACGATAAATCTCTCAATATTTACGAAAATCTGTCAGTGGCGGCCATCTTGTGATGTCATGTTTGCTTCGGATGCACCGTGACAGGCGGTATCTGCCGAATATTACCAATTATTCTTTAATAACGTAAAAATATGCTTCTGAACTCCTCATTGCAATGTTAAAGCGTCATTTTGTATTGAAAAAAACCTTGTAATTTCATATACGTACATATATGCGGATCTAGCGATGTGTGCGTGCGCGACCACACTCTTGCACGGGCGCGCCGGCAGCCTTAGAATTCCTCAACGATTTCAATCACGTTGAAATATGTCGTCAAGGTTGTCATTCTGAACATGCTAACTTTTTCCTGTACATGTTCAGCACATACATGTCATAGTACATATTAAGTAGAATTTATTCGATATTATAGTGCAAGGGGTTAATCGTTTGTTCGTGTTAGAGAGCAGGGTACGATTCACTTATCTCCTCCAGCAAGAACGAAGCTGAAAAATGAATTGCATAGGTTCGAGAGAGAGAGAAAGAAGAATTTAATAATACTGTTACATTATTTTCAACCTACCAACCATATTGAGAAAGAAGATAAATTTCTATTTTACTCCAGATTGTTGTAATTCAGTTAGAAAATGTTTATTCTGCATAAAAATCCACTGTCTAGTCATTAGAAACAGCAATACGCAATAAAGAAAATTCATATCGGGCGAATTGTCTATTTAGATTACAATTGTTCTAAGGATTCCCGGAAGATCAAGTCGGACACTGATTAAATCAATGCAATAATCCATTCGCAGCACGCAGCTCCCGGCCGAATATCAAACGGCGAAGTACACGATTCCTGGGTCCTATTACGTGACCAGCGGGGTGAAGAACAAGCTGCAACAATCGCTGATCGGCTACCTACTGTCGCAACAGGGGAAGACATCGTTGAAGAGCAACAACGAGCACTCCCTGGGAAATTACGGGCCTCTGCCAATTGCGATGAACAGTAATCCGAACAAGAACCAGAGCCCTGTGTTCAACTACGTGCTCTCGGATGAGTCGAAGCCCGCGTTAAAGGACAACTTGCAGAGCTCTCTGCTGAACTATCTGTTGCAACAGGAGTCGAACCGTGACCTACCAGTTCAGCAGTCCTCGCTACCGGAAACGGTGAATTACATGCCGGTGACCAACGCGCTAGAGAGACCGAAGCTATCGCTATCCAGCATCCCGTTGGCGACATTGTCAGCGGTTTCCCGACCGTCGCAGACCATAAACTATGTCCCCGCGACCATGCCCAGGGTCTCCAACTTCATGGCTCAGGACTCGCCGCCGTCGTCCACTCTGCCCTTGGGTATGGCTCATTTCAAAGATTAGTACGACGTTAAAACTCGACGAATTTTAGAGCTTCAGTTTCTAGTTTGGCAACCCGCTATTCATTTTTCATCGAGGATGATCTTGCTTTAGTGGTGCCATGTGTAGCATTTTCGACCGAAAACGTATCCTCAAATTTTCGCCTGCTATGTCATGTACAAATATCCTAGAAGAAAGACAATAGTATCTACGAAAGTAAATACTTCGAGCTTTAACACTAAACCTACCAACACCGATCAAATAACCAGTTCCAGATTTTTTATTTCTTGATTATTGAAACTATAAAGACGCTTTCGTGGAAAATGATTAAATAAACGTACAAGGTGTCCCAAAATTCGTGAACTTTCCGAAAGGGGGTGGTTCCTGAGACCATTTCAAGCGACATTTTCCTTTGCAAAAATGTTATCTGCGGCTTTTTTAAGGAGTTATTAACGAAAAACACGGACCAATCACAGCGCGACCTAGACGCAAGTTGCCACAGTCGGCCAATAAACGGTTGGCGCGCCGGGCCGACTGTGTCGCGCCGTGATTGGTCCGTGTTTTTCGTTAATAACTCCTAAACAAAGCCGCGGATAACATTTTTGCAAAGGAAAATGTCGCTTGAAATGGTCTCAGGAACCACCCCTTTTCGGGAAATTCATGAATTTTGGGACACCCTGTATATTTAGTAGAGCAGATATAAAGAGTTAAAAAGAATTTAATCTTGTTCTTTTTCTATGACAAAGTGTTAAAATGAGTCCTTTATTATTGTAGAATTTTTTAGTGTCGAAGTGCTTTTTGTGATCTGCATATTTCGAGTTCGTGATCTCGCCGTCTAATTTGTCGAACACAGAGAATTGTACATCGCCACTGAGAAATTGAAGAACAGCACACGCGCGCTACCTTTTTGGCTGGAAGTGTAATTATCCGGCTTGTCCCGGAATTGAGAGGATCCTCGAGAAAAATTTAATCTTTCGTCCGCCCTTATTTCCGGGCTCATACCACGAACCATGTCGCATCGCCGTCGAGTTTATCGGCAGTCTCATCCATCCCGCTTCCGGCTCCGGTCAGTTATAATTTTCAAAATTCCATCGGGTAGCGCCAATTCCGATGGATTTTCCTTCGCCGTGCGCTGACCGTAAATGACATACGTATGCCGTTCACGATTCGACCTCGCCCCCCTAGCTTTTTATACAGGATGGGTCGCTCAACACTAAATTCACCACGACAAAGCGACCGGTTTCATAGTTCTTATTCTACAATTAATAAAATAAAACAATTTCAATAGTTGGCAAGTTTAGTGACAACAACTGTTATTTACTGGGAAAGCGTTTAATTTTCTGGAGACTAGTATAGTAACCCATTTTTTTTAAAGAAATTCATATTTATTCTTTTACGGGGTAAACTTTACTTTACCGGACTCAAAATTTATGCCTTTATCCAATAAATTATAATGTATTTGGTCTGTAATCCAGTAGATTTGTACCCGGGGCGGCTGCAGATCGAAGTGTCGATCCTGTAGGGTCAATGGTTCAGGAGTTATGCTTGCTTAAAGTTGAGCAATCTGCAGTGTTTTTGACAGCTAAGGGCGCTTACAGAGCAGAACCGCCTGTCCTTGACCCCCCGACCTAATCATCAACGAACTCATGAATTATTCTGCTCGGTAAGCGTCACGCGACCGTCACTACAAAACAATATGGCGGCGCCCTTACCTGTCAAAAGCACTGCAGATTACTCAACTTTAATCAAGCATAACTGCTGAACCATTGATCCTACAGGATCGAAACTTCGATCTACAGCCGTCGCGGGTACAAATCTACGGGATTACATACAAATACATCATAATTTATAGGAGAAAGGCACAAATTTTGAGTCCGATAAAGTAAGGAGCAGCCCTTTTACGAACAAATTCGAATTTTAATTGATCTAGTTACTCTGGTTTCAACATTTAATACTTTCTCTAATCGCAAGATCAAATGCTACACAGTATAAAACAAGAATCCGAAGTACTTTCATATCTTGACAAAAAATAAAAATATGAAAAAGCTATTTCTGACATACTTTGCCCTATTCGATATACACATTTGTTTATGTGTTGTTATACACAAAATTTTCGAGTTCCATGTTTATCAATTTTCGGGTTTATATTTCCAAGAGCTTCAATGCCCCCTCCCCCCGCATTGGAAACTCGAAGACGCTTCGTGCTTGAAATTTTCATGCTGTCAAGCTTTTAAAGCTCCGGACGCTCGAACGTTCAAGCATTTAAACACTGAACTTTCTAACCGCAGCTTCATCTTTCGGCGTTTTCGGTACGGGTACACCGTTGCCATCGAACTTGGGGACGAGTCTCTCGGAAAGTCAGCCCACGATATTCAACAGTTACCCAGCAGGGCTGAGCAACGGCATATCTGCGAGCATACCTGCTAGTATGTCAGCGGCCCTGCCTGCCAGCGTGCCCACTTTGAACTTAGGCCAGAATTTCCAACATGTAGGCCAGCTGCGTCAATTTGGAGCGGCAAGTAGTCAGCCGCTCTCCTACTCTACAGGTAATATCGATTAATTAAAGTAGAAACGCGTTACTGTCGCCGTCCACAGTGTACACGCTCCCATACGCGTTGCATAGGGTGTGGACCAAAGTCACAGTTGGGCAAAAATTTAATCAACGATTGACGAATAAATTTCTACTTCAGTCGTTAATCGCAATCAACAATTAATCTCCTCGTTTAGTCGTTAATTGCGCTTAACGATTAAATACTTATTGATCGTTAATCGCAATTTACAATTAACTTCCTAGTTTAGTCGTTAATTACAATTAACGATTACATCCCTTCCAATTGCAATCGTCAATCGAATAATTGATTAATGATTAACCGCTGAAATTCGAAATGAAATACTAAATATGGAATCAAAACTATAATACAAACTCTGTTTACGTGCTTTTATGTTTCTTTTCGATGATTTCTTTTTTCAATCAACGATTGACGATTAACTTCATCAATCGATTGAATCAATCGTCGATTTTTCAATGATTACCTTTTTTAATCGTACACATTAATCAATCAATCTTGATTAAAATTTGAATCGATTAATGCCCAACTTTGCCCAAAATTATGGTGACACTAGAAACGGGTACTGACTTTATGTTTGTTCTGAAATGTGAAACCTTAATAATCTCACTTCTTAGTCGAGAAAGGGTTTATTATTTTTTTTATACCTCACCAACAAATCTAAAAAAAATCATGAATAACACTTATATCTAGACATTGATATCGTAAAAATATAAACGATATAAATCAGGATATTCCACTTAAAAATCTGAATTAATTAGGTTATATGTATCTGGGTATTCGACATCTGTTCAATTTTTTTCAGAATTTTCTCACATGACCAAATAAGAAAAACAAGCCAAAAATTGATTTTTTCCATTTTCGATCGAGATACATGGTTAAAATTTTACACGACATAGTTTTTCTGAATGTTTTTCTGAAGCATCGCCTATTGCATCGTATTTTGGACCCTCTTCGGTGGAGCGTCGTTCAATTTCGAAACGAGCCAACTGACTCTGATAGTAACGCGTTTTTCCATCGTTTGTGGCCTGGCTTGGCAACGGGTGTCCAGGATCGTTCAGCATTCGTCTGGAGCGTGTAACCCGTGTGTAACGCGCCTTGGTTTCTGTGCAGGATTGCAGCTGCAGCTTGGCGGCTACGGTGGGATAGATTACGCCTTACGGTCGAGTAATCCTGCCTCACGGCCGCTGGAGCTTGGAATCGCGAAGGTGGGTTTAAGTTTGCCGGAATTACCGCGACACCAGCTTCCCACGTTCTCCAAGGTAAATTTTCAACGTGTAATTGCGCCTCTATGCTTCCCTGCCCGCTGCTACGCAGCTGTTACTGTTTAAGCTTTATGGGTTTAGCAATTACCTCCCGGAAGAAACGTACCTAATATTCCCGCGACATTATCGTCGGATTTGTCAACGATTCGATAACTCGATAATTCTTTCTATGAGACAGCTTTAAAATCTGCAGTATTAATCTTTTCTAAACACTAAATCTATCAAGCCTTTAAAGTAATAGGTTCGTATTTCCTTATAAAAATGAGAAGATTGAGTTTCTTTAGACTTTGCTCATATTATAATACGTGCTCTACAAAAGATATTTATACAATCATTTCTCATGAAATCATTTATCATTGATCATTTATCAAATAAACTAGAGGGCTATTGTTGCTCGCTCGCTTCGCTCGCTCGCGAGTAGGGTTATTTTTGCTCGCTCGCTTCGCGAGCTCGCGGGGTAGGACTGCTCTTGCGAGAGGGTTAGTGATACGCATGGCTAGTAGGGCCTACTGCTATTAATGTTTTTTATTTGGTGTGTGACTCTCCAAGTGTCACACAAAGAACTTCCCGATTCGTTACTCCTTCGCCAACATCGCCAACATCGTTTTTTTTGTACTTTCATCGATATTCTCCCAAAATGTATTCTTGGGAGTAGAGATGATAAATTCACTGTCGCATTGGAATAACTTTCGATTATTCCAAGCGGTAACATTAGCATCAGTAAAAAAAAAAATTTTTTTTAAATCTAAAAAAAAAATTAAGAAAAAAATTTTTTATGTAATTGCGTTTGGTTCTTTGGTGGGAAATTTTCGTCCTCCCTTATAAATTGCATTGTAGAATCAACTCTTTTCGAAAAAAACTAAAAATCTAAAAAACTACTTGACCAATATGGACCAAAATCTAATCAGCTCTAAGTTACGACGGGGCACATCGATTGCATCATTCATCATTCTGATCGCGTTGTTACTTTTTCAGAAAACGTTAACGAAAAATTTGATACCATAGAAACAAACATACGCACACACACACACATACACACGTACGAACATTTTGATAAAAATAGTCTAAAATGACTCCAATGACCATGAAACGTGAAGATCTGCTAAAAAATCGATTTTCGATTTTCGGGGTAATTACAATAACTTCCCTATAAAATCGGGAAGTTAAAAATCTGGAACCGGTCATTGTTGTAGATATATTCGTAGATTGTAGATATATTCATAATTGTTTGAAAATTTTCGAAATTTGAAACTGAAAGACTTCACAAAATTCATATATCAAAATACAGTGGGTGTACAAAGTATTCGTACACTTTTTAAAAACTAATAACATTTTTATAATTGTACCAAACAACCTGATTTTTTATAATAAATTAGAAGCATTGGTTTACGGAATGATATACAAAAAAGATTTTCTAAAAATTATAATTTACAAGGTTAAATGCAAAAATAAAAAAGGCATTTTTTAAAACTCTTTTATTTGGGTCCTTAACGAAAATTTAAAATGTATGTTTTGTAGATCTATGTTAGTCATACACATGTTGAAAATTTCATTGAAATCGATTAACATACACACGAGCTACAAGCGGTTAAAAATGGTGAAAATCGTAGAGTTTTCCACGACTCTTGATCAGTTTCTGCTTAAAATCCACAGAATCGTACATCTTTCGACGCCTGTTGTTTTTTCCTGCGTCAATCGATTTCGATGAAATTTCCAACATGTGTATAAAGAACATGGATCTAGAAAACATATGTTTTAAATTTTCATTAAGGGCCCAAATAAAAAAGTTTTAAAAAATGCCAATTTTATTTTTTCCTGCAACCTTGTAAATTGTAATTTTTGGAAAATCTTTTTTGCATATCAGTTTGTAAACTAATGCTTCTAATTGATTATAAAAAATCAGGTCGTTTGGTACAATTATAAAAAAGTTATTAGTTTTTAAAACGTGTACGAATACTTTGTACACCCACTGTAATTGAAGAGAGAAAGTGCTTGGCGCCTGCATCTGCCAATTGCAACACTGAATCTAATTAAAAACAACAACATTTTCACTTCGGACAACTCTCTCGAACAGTTTAAAGTAAGAAATTCCAGTCTTGTGTTCGCGGAGTTGACTGAAGTAAGAAATTTTCCCTTTGGTCCGGTCGCGGCTAGTACCGGGGGCAAATTTTCCAATTTCCTCGAAAATTTATGGCTTTCCGTGGTGCACGTGCTTCCCGGTTTGTATTGTCTTATGCATCGCGGCGAGGCGGTCTGAAAGTCGAGAAAGTTCTTGAACGCCGGGGTACGCGGTTCGTCGGGTATCAGAATGTCGCTTCATACATGCAGGTTCAATGGCTGGCTCTCGACTGGAACTTGCACCGCCCTCCCTGGGAAACACAAATACTCGCACGGGGGAAAGTTTGTTGTTCGGGGTTGTGTTCGAGAGCGCGGCCCGCAGGAATTTTAAACGATACATCGATCGCAAGATTTCCATAGTTTCATGGCGCGCTCTCGTTGTTTCGGTAACAGAACTTTTCTGTTACAACGGGCCCCGCTCGATCGCATTCCACCAATACCTGAAATATCGAAAAGTTTCGCGACTTCGTCGGTCGGCGCGCCTGTTCGTCGTTGACGCACTCGTATCGACCAATATTATAAATTCCCGATCGCATTCTACAAAAAACACATTGGCAATTTCCGCGCGAACACAATCACGGATGTTTGAGATTTTGAGGACCGTGGAAAAATCGACGTGTCGCCATTCATCGTGCTGAATTGTTTTAAAGTATGCATTCGCATGCAATTCTGTCGCGTGATGTTTGCGAACGGCCTTGCGGAATAATTAATCGACCGAAATGAGAAATTTGAAACGAGAAAAGGTACCAGGATTGTTAACTTCCTCGAGGCACGACGATCAAACGCTCGTGTAATTAACCGATGTTTCGACTTCCGTTATCCTGTCTTTCCGACGAAATTGCCTACATAGTTGATAAGTTGTTCCTCGGAAAACCTGGTTGCTTGCTCTACTCTTAGGGTATTGATGCGCGAATAAGAACGTGAACTCCGAAGGATGTGGTGCGCCTGCAACTTCCTGCAAGTTTCTTATTTGCATTAATTATGCCCCAAGTAAGTAGTTCGTGTTTGCATACCGTCGGCGAAAACTTGACGCCGACGAAACGAGTGCGTTATTTGCGACGTGCCTTCCCGCGAAACAAAGAGCTCTCATCTGAAATTCCCGAGCGACGAAACGTCCGCCTTTTGCTTCCGAAGTACGATTGCAAACATTCGGTGATCGTTTGCTCGAGGCAGATCTGGCTGGCTGGTTCTCTTCAATCATAAAAGATATTGGGACGAAAGCACTATGATTCATTAAAAAATGATTCCTATCCACTGATAATTATTGAAAAGTAGTTTATGTGCTGGCTTCGCGATTTTATACATCGTTAACCCTTGTGTAGTCAACCGTGTACTCATTTACTACATTTCTTTCAACAATTTGTTAATGTTCCTCTAAAAATATTACCAAATTTCTCTGAATATCCATTCTCTGCTCGCTCATATATTAATTTATGGTCTACATTGCTTCCAACAATTTGTTAATGTTCCTCTAAAAATATTACCAAATTTCTCTGAATATCCATTCTCTGCTCGCTCATGTATTAATTCATGGTCTTAGAATAAAAATTTGTACAAATATGTTAAATACAAAATGTTTTAAATAATCTATACATTTCTAACGACTGCGTTATTTGCGATGTGCCTTCCCGCGAAACAAAGAGCTCTCATCTGAAATTCCTGAGCGCCGAAACGTCCGCCTTTTGCTTCCGAAGTACGATTGCAAACATTCGGTGATCATTTGCTGGAGGCAGATCTGGCTGGCTAGTTATCTTCAATCATAAAAGATATTGGGACGAAATTTGCACTATGATTCATTAAAAAATGATTCCTATACACTGATAACACTGTCCAACACCAAATTTGTTCCCTAATTACTGTTGGGTCCTTCTTATAGAGTTTTTTGCGCTGATTCCAAATCTGTTCTTAATTTGTTTCCTATACGCACAGTTTTTCAGAAACATGACTGTGAAAAAAAACATATTTTTCAATTTTAAACAAACATTGTGGTGTTATTATAAAAGATATTAAATTGTTCTTTATAGCAAAAGATCCTGTAGACTTTCCCGAATACAGCGATATCCAATATTAATACATTATGATTGTTTAATCATGTTTAAACAATGATTAAAGACGGAGAGATACCACTTTTGCACCAATTTTTGAGGATATTTTTCAATTTATCTCAAAAAATAAGGGTCCAGCGGAAAATCGTACTATACCATGCCATAGAGCAGACTTTTATCTTGAGAAACCCCGCTTTGAAGTTTGAAACGTCGACGTTTTTTTCGAACCAGAAAGCAAAATATCTTCGCCCGACATGAGTTGTCGCCAGTAGCGCTCACCACTACAACGGTCGTTCGCCGCTCCGTATCCCGTCGCTGCGCCATATCTCGTCCCGAGCGCCACTGGCGGCAACTCATGTCGGGCGAAGATATTTTGCTTTCTGGTTCGAAAAAAACGTCGACGATCCAAAATTGACAGGGTGGCTTCTCAAGATAAAAGTCTGCTCTGTCGAGTGGTATAGTTCGATTTTCCGCTAGACCCTTATTTTTTGAGATAAATTGAAAAATATCCTCAAAAATTCGTGCAAAAGTGGTGTCTCTCCGTCTTTAATGATTTTTTAAACATGGTTAAACATTCATAATGTATTAATATTGGATATCGCTGTATTCGGGAAAGTCTACAGAATCTTTTGCTGCAAAGAACAATTATCGTTTATAATAACATCACAATATTTGTTTAAAGTTGAAAAATATGTTTTTTTTTCAAAGCCATGTTCCTCAAAAACTGCGTATAGGAAAAAAAAATTAGAAACAGATTCGAAATCAGCGCAAAATTCTCTACAAGAAGGACCCAACAGTAATTAGGGAACATAAAAAAATTGAAATTTGTTGGACAGTGTAATTATTGAAAAGTAGTTTATGTGCTGGCTTCGCGATTTTATACATCGTGAACCCTTGTGTAGTCAACCATGTACCCATTTACTACATTTCTTTCAACAATTTGTTAATGTTCCTCTAAAAATATTACCAAATTTCTCTGAATATCCATTCTCTGCTCGCTCATATATTAATTCATGGTCTAAGAATGAGAATTTGCGCAAATATGTTAAATACAAAATGTTTTAAATAATCTATACATTTCTATATCGAAAAAATTGAGTCTAAATCCATAGATTTCATAATCTATACATTCTTGTAACTTTCCTGTTGCAGATGAGTCTGGAGCATCCTATCTGGTAGGACGATGATCGCGGACGACCTCAAAAACCACAGAATGTGTTTAACAAACTTCCAAAGTCGAGGATGTAGGTTAATGTTACAGAGTTGATAGTTTCGTCGTAAGTGTTATTATATATGTATATTGATGATAAGCGTGCGTATAATTTAATTTCTTATTGACTAGAAATAAAGTGTGCTGTCACTGTAAAAGAAAAGTGCGTCGTTCTTGAAATATTCATAGACCATCCGCGCCGCATAATTCACCGCCTTGTTTGCCAATTCCTACACCCGCTATCCATTACCCTCTTCGACTTTTTTCCTCGCCGTTCAATATTGACCCTGACGCAACACTCTATGCTTTATCGATATTGTTCTGCACTTCGTTCCGTGCGATTCAACAGGGTTTCAGTCGAAAGTATGCGCACGGAAAATTCAAACAAGTCCAGAAAATTCTGGCACAATCGGAATGAAGGTGGTTCGTTAAAAAATTAATTGCATAATAAAGAACGGTCGTACATGGCTTCGCTTTCAAGCAAATTGGAAGTAACTTCCAGCGGTAAGTAAAAATAGTAAGCCATGATTTACCTAATTCCTATTCACCGGCATGGGCCAGACTTTCGAATTCGATTATCTCGGAGACGAGGCACTCCACGAAAATATTCTATTCTACCTCCTTGCTCGCAATTTTGCGCGAGTAACCTCCTACACCATTCCTACAGGGTGTTTGAGCTGAATGAGATCGGCTAAATGTTTTTCTCATTTATTGATGTGGGAAAAAGTTTCTCTTTAGAAGGGAGCCTTGTAGTTTTCTTTGGATATTCTCATAGAACGTGAAAAGAACAAATTCGACGATCTTAATAAATAACTGAGAGGTATCTCTAGAAAAAGAAACTTTTCAAATACTTCGGTGATTTATAAATTATCTGAAAAACTACTGAGTACACAATTTTTACACAAAAATTTTTAATTTTATTTTAAGACAACAAAATTTAAAGTATTAATTAAAAAATGCTACGATAATTATCAGTAGGTAGGAATATCTTTTTAATGAATTTTAGTGGAAATTTCACCCTGTCTTTTATGGTTCAAAAGCTATAGTAAAATGTTACGATCCAGCCCACTGTGTTCTTCGGTCGTACGAGATTGTATATCGCGGTGCAGCGTTCACTTCGAATAATTTTAATTTCGTCAATTTTCAAATGTCCATCTTTTTGAAAAGAGGTCCGTAAAGGGAACACTTGGGGCTATATCCTCATTTTTTCAATTTTTTAAGAAGTGGCTCTTTATTTGTTTAAAACAATTGCAAAATAAATGGTGAAAAGAACATTTTTTTCAAATAACAACATTTTGCGTGGATAATCTTATGTTTTCAACTATATTTATATTTCACTATAAGCAGTTCTAGTCTTACAATTTAATGGAAAAAGGTTGACACGTTTTTTACACGTCTGTAAAATCAACAATTTTTAAGATATGAGATTCGTTCATAGGTCACTAAAGACTACGACATATTTAAATTTGTACAAAATCCGAAATTATACTCGAAAAAGCGTGTCCGTTTTCGCGTGGAATGATCGTATTGTAAGGGATTTGCGTCACCCGGTACACGCTTGCTTGAACGTGGATACGCATGTGTCGGTAAATTGCAACATTTTGGAAGCCACGATTGACAAGATTATTCTAGAATATTCCTCGAAAGGATGGTGCGATAGATAGACGCAGTTCTGATGAAGTATGACGAGTGGAGTATAAAAGGCGCTAGGACAACAATTGCAGCGTCCAGACGCGCAGAGGAGATCCATCCCACCTTTAGTCAGACTGTCTCTCATTATCCCGCTGCATGTTTTCTTATTACGTTAAAATTCCTACGCGACGACCTATCCTCTCCCCAATGCACGTCGCGAAAGCAACTTCCGTGCACCCTTTCTCAAGCTACGCCTTTGGCGTAGTCTTATCACTGCGTCTTTCTTCCTTTATCTGTTAATGGGCCGGCACGTCGAGGAGAACAAGGGCTCGGTTTCTTATGAAGTCCCGAGACGCCCTTTGCTTTCTGGCCGTTCGTGAAAGTCGATGCGAAACGATCTCGTTGCAGATTGGATTCGCCCGGCGTCTGTACTTGCCCGCCATGACCATTGTCACTGCGAATTGCATCGACTGCACTCATTGTCAGTTGTCATCGACAGTTCTCGTAGGAATTATTTAAGCTCTTTTCAAGTTGAAAGATTAAACTTTATTTTATCTTGACTCCAAAGTATTAATCAACATTAATTCCTTGTGAGGATGTAGATAAACAATGTATACAGTATAGTACCTTTTTTAAAATTTTCGTTAAAATCGTAAACCATATTTTTTTTTAATGAAACAATTTAAGAAAACATTTTGTTATTCACCAATCAATTTGTCTTTGCATTTTATTTCAAGAAACACATATCAAGGTACTTTACTAAAAAATGATATAGTTTGTGAGTTACGAATTTTGTCGTTCCCTGATATTGTAAAGTCAACGAAGTTAGTTCCAGTCTTCCAGTTTAATCCATCCAAAAAAAAACGAAGAAAACTGACGCGACGCGCTGCTAGATTTCTATCCAAACTTGCTTACCTATCGATTTCTTATTATGTGAACGCCCGCTGCCAACTCGTCTAGTAGGCTATCTGGGAATTAATTATCCGCGGCATAAGAAATGCCTTTCCCTTTTAATCAAGTCCCCGGCGAACGTAGTTGCTCCTTTAATGTTTCTTTCTGCGCAAGCTGTTTCTTAATTGGATCGCATTCTTACGAGAAGTAATTGTAGAAGTGAAACGAATTTAAAGAAAGCAAAAGTAACATTGTTGGCGAAGAAGTCGCGAAAGGCTGTCTCGACTTTTCGAGATTGGTTAGTTTTTTTTCTTTTACGTTGCTGCATTACAGCAGCTGTAGGTCATGTTGGATGAATTACTACAGTCATTTATAATTTGTTGCCTTTGGGAATGGTTAAATAAATAACAATTGTTAGACTTACCTTGCAGCTTCTTTTCTCGTATACAGTTGTCGATTTACCTGCACTGTCAATTAGAAATTATAATAAAATGCTGAAATTGTAACAAAAGTGACCAGTAAGTGACCATAAAACAGCTAAGTGAATAAAATAACGGAACAAACTCTTTATTCACAATATTCCGTAAATTATCAATGGACTGAGGATGTTTACGTAATTTTCAATTTCTGTGGACAAATTTTGAGAAAGTGGTACCAAATACTATACAAGGAGTTGGAATGATTACACACGATTAATTTATACTATGTTTTATTAATTTTAACAAGTGTCCGTGTGTGTTTAGTTTCTGTCTCTGGATGATCGTGTCCGTGTCTCGCGTGTGAATATGTATAGGTATTGCCATCAGTACATGCAGCATTTTTAGATAGCCATTTTCGTTTTTTCTCGTTCGTGTGTCGCATACGTCGCGTTATCGCTTATGATTAGCCTCGGCAATTGAGAGATCGATCGCTTACATCTATGCCCTGTATAGACCATTCGTAGTAATAATTAAGAAATTCATAGGAAAAACGTAGTTCTGCCGTAGCGACACGCACACACACACACACATTCTCTCTCTCTCTCTCTCTCTCTCTCTCTCTCTCTCTCTCTCTCTGCAACGGACACTGTCTTAGTCGTTTCAAATTCATTTGTTCTTTTACGTCTGTTCTCTCCTTTGTTTCTGTTTTATTTTATTTTTGTTTCATTTTGGTTCTTCCGAGACTAGCGCACCAAGAGGAGGTAGAAACCGGCCTCCAACGATATTCCCCGAGGATCGACGAGGATCCGGGCTCAGTTTTGGATCCTCGCGCGGCTCCACGGGCCACTCACAGGCATTCGTATACGCTCTCTCATCATCGATTAAGAGGGTAGACTCGCGTTTCCAGGATTGCAAGGGTGCGGAATTCGCCTTCTCATTTCTCCATAACATTAGCTTGTCCCAAAAGATTCTTTCGGAATGTGTTCCTTTAATTTTCATAATGACTCATGCACATAATGCAAATTCGTGTTAGGATGTACTAAAACATTAACATAAAGATTATCGCATTGTTTGTATTTATTTAGGAACATTAAAGGAACACGATTTTTTTACGATTACGAGGCGTAATTTGCATTATTCGGCAACATGCACAGTCGGTCACAAAAATATTGAGACACAAATATTCGGACTAAATTGCAATAGATCGGAATTGTAGGAGAAAATACTAAAAGTTGCATTTCACAACTTTTCTATGTGGACCTGTATTGAAAATTAAAAAAATACGTTTTGTAGATCTGTGTAAATTAAACAATGAGCTACAAACGTTTAAAGATGGTGAAAATCGCAATTTTTCACGATTTTCTGTAACTGCAATAAATCTAAGAATTCTTACATCTTTCAATGCTTGTCGTTTTCTCCCGCATCAACCGATTTCGATGAAACTTTTACAGTGCATATAATTGACGCAGATCTATAAAATGTACTTTTTAAATTTTCAATATAGGCCCACATAAAAAAGTTAAAAATGCAACTTTTAGAACTTTTTAAAATTTCTTTTCACATCCTGTACTAAGCTAATTGCTCTAGCTTCCCAAAAGAGTTAAAATCCCATGGTTCAATATTAAAAAGTTATCGTCTTTTTAGAAGTGTCCCAATATTTTTGTGACCGTCTGTAGATGTCGCAGCTTTATGAAAATAGCTACTATAATGCATATTACGCCTCGCCAACGTAAAAATAGGACCTTTGAGGGCGATCGCGGCTTAGATTGATCTTTTATCTAGCGCTTTTGACTACTGAAAATCCCTATTTTTGCACCATCGAGAAATGAGAAGGCGCATCCCGCACCATTGCAATCCTGGAAACGAATCTACCCTCTTAAATAGTATACTATTTACACAGATGTACAACGCCGACCAACGTCCTATACAATACGTTTTCTGCCTTGCGTACGTGCACCGTGATACATACACATGGTATATGTTTCTATATATGTATATACAGAGAAGGAATTTTACGTGTGGCAGGTTAGAAAAATACACCGATCTTACGCAGAATCGTAAGAAACTTTCTAACGCATTCGGCAGACGCGCGTTGCTCGAACAGAATACTAGGCTTCGATAGTGTTCGCTCGACGCGGAAGCACACGCTAAGCTAAATTAATCGCAATCAGGTGAGCTAGTTTAACACTTTACCTAACCACTTCAAGTATAATCTCATTAACAATCACAAAACAATCACTGCTTATCGGTAGTTCCCTGATCAATCATTCAATTTCAATCATCAACGCACAACCGATCGCCAGCCACAACGAAACGATCTTATAAAACCTCCTTTTGGCATTGTTATTGAAAGGAAAATTATTGTAATAATTTCTCGTATAGCACAGTGATTGACGTTGAACTCAACTAATTGTATCGTTTCATTTATTCACTCATTCATTCATCGAAACATTTTTATACATTGTTACATATACAATTTTTCTTTGGTTGAACGCATGTCAGATTTCTTCCGTTTTGAACGATCTTTCCTTGCTCGTCGAAGATCATTGTGCACGTTTACTTTGGTGATTAAATACCGATAACATCAAAATAATATTTTCACACTGAACGTGTTAAAAAATATGAACAATCTTTTCTTGCTCGCCAAAGATCATTGTGCACGTTTAATTTGGCGATTAAATACCGATAACATAAAAATAATATTTTCACACTGAACGTGTTAAAAAATATTGTATAATGAGCTGCGTTTAAGAATGGTTTCTCTGAATGTTCTAACCAAATCTTTCACCAATAGCAGTCATAAGTAGACAGCGAATTTTCTGCGTTTCTGACGAAAATAAGGAGGCGTAATTCAAAACAGTAAAAACAATACAAAGAAACATTACAAAGAAAATAAGTTTCTATTTCACTCCAGTTTGGCGCAATTCAGGTAGAACGTGTTTATTTTACATAAAAAGAAAACGTTGTACAGTCACAAGAAAGGTATTTGTTAACGCTGATTTCCTCGCGTTCAACAGAACAAAGCGTACTTTGAGAGCGTGGTTCGTAGACGACCACAACCGAACTATTCTCCGCGTTCGCGAACGATTGTACTAAACAAAGTTAATCTGTTCGAAAGCCTTGAGATTCTCCTTTTTTTCCCCATTCGGTTTTCCCAACTCGCTGAAACCGATTTTCACGCGCGTGTAAACAGCGAAGGTACGCCGGCGTTCTATTTAGGTGCTGCAGCCTGTGTGATTTGAGGCGGCGGATAATTAAATATCGGCCAATTAGTAAAATAAATATGTGCCCGGGTACTACCGGTCGTGTTGCTCGCCGGGATCATTTATTCTTTAATTTCCGGCGCGGGGATGAAAACAATCGACGAAAAAAAGAGAGCCGGCTAATGGACTCATTAGCGCAGCGTTTCGTTGCGAGAATGTTCCCGCTTGCGGAGTGAAAAGTAATCGACGGATTGTTTCTGTATTTCCTGGGTGCCGTTCCCTCGGAACTTCTCCATCCCCGTTAACGATTTTTGGGGCGAAGGAGGGGAACTTAGGCGATTAATAATCGCCGGCAACGTTTCTTTGTCTCGCCCGGAACGAAAACAGTCGGGCAGTCTCATGTGAACGCTGCAGAAACAATTTAACCAGAACTTTTTGCCTTTTTCTTATGCAATCCCGTAAATTTTGTCGTTATGAGTTACGAGTGTTTAAAGTTGAGCGATTTTCAGGGTTTTTGACAGGTAAGAGTGCCGCCATGTTGGTATTTAGTGCAGAACGACTGTTATTATAGACGTCTTTCTAGAACGTAAGACCTAAAATGGACGTTGGTCCTTCAGAACTGTTTCCAGGACCGAAACCGATATCGTAACTGGTTTCACGCTCTGTTTTTTACCCGTCCACATGAGAATGCTCCCTAAAACGTCGCCGATCCGGAACAACGGGGCGAAAAGTTCCTTGCAGCGCGTTGCGAAAGTTCAAGTTCGCAGCGGGGACAGGGTATTTGCCATACAGCGAAACGGATTTCCATAGTTGTCCGTCTAAAGAGGATTTGCGAACGCGAATTAAGTGGTTCATGCAAATCAAAAAGCACATTCGGCCCGCCTCCCAACGCAAATTAGTTTCCCGTTGCGTTCCGGTGGCGGCGAGAAATTTCAGAACAAAGAAACACAAATAGAAACACCGTTTTCCGGAACGAAGTGGCAACAGTTCGCTGGTTAAAAGCTTGCGGGACCTCTAAGCTTGCGACCGTAAAGCGACCTAATTAGTTGTAACCGCTTTTGACAATTTGATAGAGTTTCTTTGAATCTGGCAGGCGGTGACTAAATTACTCTTTGGAACGAATTGCATGTTAACAATGTATGGTTGGAGATTTATCTGGGGGATCGTGTTATTCGATCTACGGACGCGACACGCAGCTTCAATAAAAACTATCATTATCACAATTCATCGAGAAGAAGTTTCCCTAATGTTCTGCCTAGCGTTTAGCGATACACTCTCACTATCGTTACGTCTAGTGTATAGTAATTGCGGTGTACCTAGGATTCCTTTAGCGCGACTCGACGCGTGTCGCGATGCTAGCACGGCTCGAGTTCGTAATTCGTTAGTCCCTACGAGTTATTTACAAATATACACTTGGAAGCTTACGGCTACGTGATACAACGTGTTCGTAGAGTCCATATAGAGTAAAAAGCTTTGATTGTAGACGTTATTGCGTTAGCAAGGGTCACGCCAAACGGTTCTTCGTTCACAGTTCGAACGCAGTGATGCGCCTCTCCAGATGTTGCGGCGTCGATTCGAAGCGTGGAGCAATGACGATTCTTTAAACTACATTTTTCATGGACCTGGCCGATAAATAAAAATGACTATAGACCGAATAAGTGAACGTTATTATTAATTAATCGTAGAATTTGTAGAAATAGGCTTGTGATAATTGGAATGACCTCGGGAATCCTCTTTCAAGGAGTTACAAAATTTGGGAACGGTGTATACTACAAAGTCTATGATGGTCTCGTCCAAAAATCGATTTCCGGTCCCGTGGTAAACTCGCCTTTACTGACTCGGTGTTGTACGACAAGAGACGAAGCCAGAAATCGTTTTGCGGTAGGTCAGGCCTAGACGATCGGCCGCCGGATGATTTCCGAGTGCGCATCGCCGCATTCAACTGTTTCGGTTTTCGGTGGTGTTTGCGGCGTGGTTTCGCGTGACCCCTCTAATTCTCGCGTGCTGTGTAAACGCGTCTCGGATGCCAATGCACGGACAGGTATCGTGCCTCGTACTCGTACTGATATGTTTGAAAATTCGGTCGCGGCAGACTTGAGACTCGCTCGCCGAGATGGAACGATATAGTAGATACGTTATCCGATACGACGCGCACGGCCGTATCCATGATGCGTCGTCGTCCGTTGTCTACTTTGTCGAACAGCCTCTGAATACACACACATGCGCGCACACATACTCGCGATCTCGCACATACGGACGTACACACAGTGTTTATCTTCGCGAGAGAAAATTCCTGCGGCTGGCAAAGCACAGGCGAAAACGAGCGGACGCCTTTCTCGTATCGATTCTCGTTCCCCTTGCCGTTGGACGGGAATGTTCGGAACAGTTAGCAAACGATAGACACACATCGGATCAATTTTGATCGGGGGCCGGAACGACGGCGCAACACCGCAATGATTGACAGATTGTTTGGTGGAGCTAGGAATTCCCGCACGCTCGGAAAAGTTCGGCTTAATTGGAGATATCGGAGCACGGGCTGCATAAATTATTCAATTTGCCCGCGGGCTTGGTTCTGTACACGCCGATCCCGATTGCAAGAGCAACGCGGCAATGAAAATGTTCGTCACTAAATCCGGGACAATGTGGACGACTCGAATCGCTGGACGGTGGTCCGTGTCGATGATTCTCGATCGACGTGCGCCGCGCGAATTTTCCTGCAACCGGGTCTATTCAACGAGACTGTTAACACTTTACCTACCGACAGCCTATTCATTTTTAGTCACTGAACTGTGTGCAGAAGTTGGACAATTTTACTTGAAATGATAATCTCAGAATTTGTCACGTTACGTTCGTGCCAAAATTGAATTACGAATGGAATTGCTTCGGAACAATTCAGTCGGAGATTCTGAACCGTTCATCATTGATTTTAGAAAAATTATGAATATGATATATGTTTTGAGGAAAGCAGAAATTTGTAACTTTTTTTATATAATCCTGCAGATTCGGCAAGAAATTGTCGAAAATCCAGAAGTTATGCGATAAATATGACAGGAACGGCGGCGCACCAGGGTTGCCGAATAGCCTCGAGTCCCACGAAACAAGGAGAAAGAGAGATTTCGGACGAATAGCGAGCAAATGAAATATCACGACAGGTTTAAGTTCGGTAAATTGGGGGCTTGAAGTATGGTGATCGATGAGCGTGCCGGAGCTTAACGATGGAAACGGACTCGACCGTTCGAAAGCGGAAACGGTGACGGCGCAGCATCGAACATATTTTCACAAGTCTCGTTCTCTTGTTCCTTCCTTCGGGCGAGTTTCTGGAAGATCGGCGAGCAGAGTCGCGAGTCCCTTTACGATTCTGCAAAATTCACGAAGAGATCTTGTTACCGGAGATCAGTCCGTCGATCTTCGTTCCGTGGAAGCTAACAGGGGGTTTTCGTGAAATCGTACGCGTCACGAAGGAAATTTCGTATCGAGCAGACGCAATATAAATATATAGCGAGTCTCTCGGCTCGTTTGTTCCGAGCCCAAAAATATTGCTATTCCTTACGAGCTATGGTAATACTGCCACGGCATATTAAATAACCAACGAAGTATATCTACAGCGCGTGCACACGCGTTCGGCTCTCGACGTTCTTCGCTCGACACCTTCGTCGATTCTTTTCGTCTCTCTATCTCTCATTCTTTCTCGTTGTGTCTGCCTCTTTCTCTCCGTTTCTCTTCTCGCCGTCTCTCTTTTCTCGTTTTCTGTCAGTTGTCCCGTGTTCGACGACGGGGAACTCCATCGAGCTTGACGTTTCATTCGCCGTTCTGTCGCGCGACTAACACCGTGACGCTTCTTTATCGGACTAATTAGTCTAAAACATTCATCTGGTAATTTCAGGACTAACATCGATGCACGCTACCTCCGGTTTTTGACATCGTCGGGGACGTGAACTGTGACGCGCGAGGAAGTGTTACTGTTGGTCTGGATTTCTGCTGGACAATATCAAAAAATATGCCTCGTTAGTGCAAGCATTTTAATAAAATTTTTCTGTATTTATTTACACTAAACCTACCGACCATCAAAAGTGATTCGTACGTATTGCTTTATAAAAATTACAAGATTTAATTTATTTAGACTTTGCGCGATCTATTGCATTAGCTTGGCAACTAAATTCGCAACCTATCGTTTCGTAATTCTTTTATTGTAGCATTACAACCTCATTCAGTGACCATTCATTTTGAACTGTATATCATTGGAAAGCTCTGAATTTTGCGATTAATTTCATATAAAATACTCGTGCTTAAAAAATATATATGAATGACTTCGTTTGAGGAAATGTGGAGGTGGCGAACTTAGTTGCCAACCTAATAATATATACTGGAATAAAAAAATGTATTCAATCAATTCCTATTAAAACTCCTTTATAATTTCAATAATTGTAAACTTGTTTCAATAGTTGTAAACAAATAATAAAGGTAAAACAAGAAATCTAGAACCAGTCATTTCGTGGAATGTTTGTTGTTAAAACAAGGTTCCACAACCTCGAGAAAATTAAAATATTCGTTCTGAGGTTCAAATGAATGTAACATCACGTGTTCCTTGGTCTAGAAATAATTATTTTCTGGGAAAATGGTTTCATTCAACTCGGCTACAAGCTTGAAAAAATGGTATTTATGCATCTTCGTCTAAAGCGGTGTAAAATGCATAATGAAATACAGAAATAAAATGGAAGTGTATACAGAGGTTTCAAAAATTTTGATTAATATTACGAATTAAGCGAGATGAAATTCAATGTTTAACGCTGTAGAAATGTTGTAAGACAAGTTCTTCGAATATATTAATTTTTTAGATTTTTATGAAGACATGAATAGAAGCGAAGCTTCCACGGTTTCATTGTACTGTAATAAAGAAGTTGCAAAGGTAGCTTAAAATATCGCGTTCTGGACTAGTATACCTCTTTAATCCTTTTCACGAGAGTATAGTGTAATACTACTTTGAAAAGATATTTGCGAGGCGTACAATGAAATGAAAAACCGATCTCCCGCTACGGAAGAAGAAAAATCGCATTGTTTCCGGTGAGAGTTTTGTAGAAAAGGATTCGATACCTTTTGCCGGAACAATTGTTGAGCTGCTCGATTGTCCAATGCCTCGTTGTTCCTTCTTACCCCAAGACAAATGTGGCCGTAGACGGCGTCGCTCGTTTAAAAGCTGAGGAGCTTGTGGAAGGCTTTGCGAAATTCAGGATTGAACACAGTGTAGATTACGGGATTTACGAAGCTGTTCATGTATCCCAGCCAGGAGGTCACGATGAATGCCGTGACACCCGGCTGACATGGCGCGTCGAGCTTCGTGCAAATCGCATCCATGATGTTGCAGGTGAAGAACGGCAGCCAACAGATTAGGAAGACGCCTGAAATTGTAATTGATGATGCATCGGCGGCGGTTGCTCTTTCACCACTTCGGAAATTCGAGGGGGAACACTGCTTGAACATCTCGAATCATGTACTAACTCGACAACCGCTTTCTAACCAAAACTACCGTCGTTAATTCGATTTAAGTATGGCTTTGTAACCAACAGATTGCAGTTGTCTGTACATTCACAGCATGCGGTTCCCATCGAGGTCTGCTTTCAAATTAGTCAAATACTACCAAATATACAGAGACAAATGAATCCTTATTTTGTACATTCTTTCTCATATTTTGCTTTTGAAAATTCGTAACAGTATTCTAAAAATCAATACGAATTAAAATGCGGATGCGTTACTACAAGTGTATTTAAATACAGGCCTGCTTCCAAATGCAACAAAATATACAGAGACAAATGAGACCTTATTTTGTACATTCTTTCTCATATTTTGCTTTTGAAAATTCGTAACAGTATTCTAAAAATCAATACGAATTAAAATGCGGTGCGTTAATACGCGGGTATTTAAATACAGGACTGCTTCCAAATGCAACAAAATATACAGAGACAAATGAGACCTTATTTTGTACATTCTTTCTCATATTTTGCTTTTGAAAATTCGTAACAGTATTCTAAAAATTAATACGAATTAGAATGCGGATGCGTTAATACACTTGTATTTAAATACAGGTCTACTTCCAAATGCAACAAAATATACAGAGACAAACGAAACCTTATTTTGTACATTTTTCTCAAATTCTGCTTTTGAAAATTCTCGTAACTGTATTCTAAAAATTAATACGAATTAAAATGAGGACGCGTTAATACACGTGAAATGAGAATCTCTAATAACACTGTCCAACAGCCAAAAATCCTTTCGATTCTCACTATGCGATTCTTATAGAGTTTTTCGCGCTGATTCCGAATCTGGCCTTAATTTTTCTCCTAGACGCATAGTTTTTGAGAAATTTGGGTTTGAAAATAAAACATATTTTTCGACTTTGAACAAAGTTTGTGATGTTATTATAAAAGATATTGTATTGTTCTTTACATAAAAAGATTCTCTAGACTTTCCCGAATCCAGTGATGTGCAATAGTAATACATTATGATTGTTTAAACATGTTTAAACAATCATTAAAGACGGAGAGGCACCACTTTTGCACCAATTTTTGACGATATTTTTGAATTTATCTCAAAAAATAAGGGTCCGGCAGAAAATCGAACTCTACCACACGATAGTGCAAACTTTTATTTTGAGAAACCCCCCTTTGAAGTTTGAAACATCGACGTTTTTACCGAAACAGAAAGCGAAATATTTTCGCCCGACACGAGCTGCCGCCAGTGGCGCTCACCACTACAACGGGCGTTCGCCGCGGCGTATCCCGTGGAACGCCTATTCTAGCGGTAAGCGCCACTGGCGGCAGCTCGTGTCGGGCGAAGATATTTTGCTTTCTGGTTCGAAAAAAACGTCGACGTTTCAAACTTCAAAGCGGGGTTTCTCAAGATAAAAGTCTGCTCTATTGCATGGTATAGTACGATTTTCCGCTGGACCCTTATTTTTTGAGATAAATTGAAAAATATCCTCAAAAATTGGTGCAAAAGTGGTATCTCTCCGTCTGTAATCATTGTTTAAACATGTTTAAACAATCATAATGTATTAATATTGGATATCGCTGTATTCGGGAAAGTCTACAGGATCTTTTGCTGTAAAGATCAATTCAATATCTTTGAAAAAATGACCTATTATTATAAAACTCAAGTTTCTCAAAAACTGTGCGTCTAGGAGAAAAATTAAGGACAGATTCGGAATCAGCGCGAAAAACTCTATAAGAATCGCATCGTGAGAATCGAAAGGTAAAAAAAAAGTTTGAATTTGTTGGACAGTGTAATGGGGGACATGTTGAATTGCGTACCCAAAACGATGGCCAGCGTCTTCGTCGCCTTACGCTCCTTTTTCGCGGAGCTTTTTTCCCTCTTCTTCTTGCTAGCCTTGTTAGCCTTGTATATCGTGAACCTGGACCCAGCGGCGGCGTCTTTCTTGTCCTTTTTACAAGTGGACGAGCCGGACAAGACGCTTGGCGTCCGTGTAAGCTGAAGAGGTAGCAGCGAGCCGGCGCTCTTGAGCCTCTTTAATTCCTGTTTGTTGGCGTCGGTGCCGTTTTTCTTGGACTGCGAGCTAGAGCTTGCGGTCGGTGCTTTCGGCGGTGGCGAGGAGGACGTTGAAGAGGACGGTGCGGAGGTAACACGTGGATTCGGACTCGGACTGGAGTTCGTTTCCAGTGGCTCGTTGATCACCATGCTGCTCGCAGCGCCGTCGTAACCGGAGTCCTTCCGCGCGTTCTGTGCACCGCCGAGCTGTGCTTGAGCCACTGCACTGAAACGACATCTGCAATTCGAGTATCAGTAGCATTCCAGCGAGCAATTTTAGCGTTTCCGGTCACACGACTACGGCGACCGACCAGCGAGCAGAAAAGCGTCTCCCGATCTGCACACCGAGACGAACGTTCGTGCTCACCCTTTCGTCTCAGGGTGTAGACCACCATCATTCTTAAAAAGATCGAATTCTTTTGAACGATGATGTGTTACAATGATGTATTGTACTATTGACTTGCTGCTTTGACATACTCGAGGGGATATTCTGGTCTAGAGCTTGTAGTTCTTGTTTGTTTGAAGATTTTTGTAAAGAATTCAGACGACTGTTTTGCATATTTTGCAGATTATACGAAATCCCTTTATAAAATTAAAATACTGAAAATCTTAACAGCTCCTCGAAGAGCAAAACCAGTTTCTGCACATAAAAGTAAATATTTTTATACAGCTACTATTATTGAACATCAGACTGCGGATTATTATGCAAAATAAAACTTGTCTGCATGAACTGCAAGACACCGAATCTACACAGACGTTTATTTCTTTTCTTAAAAATTTTTAGCGAGTTGAAAGAAATGCAAGATTGTTTTCAAATGATTTTACCCAGTTGCGTATAATCCACAGTCTACTGATCATGTTTCTGTCTTTAGTACTTATGTTCGAATCACGCAAATGAAGGGCAGAATCTTCTGGGCCGCATCTTCCGCATTCAATCAATACAGTGACCACTCCGAGTTGCTGGACCAGTGGACAGTCGACAAACAAACGAATCGATTTCACAGTGGACTGGTTTATCGGCAGTCCGCCTCTATTTTTATCGAGCACGCCCGCGAATAATTCGTTGCGCCAATGAATCCACGGATCGGAATAAAAGATGCACCCGCTTTTGGATCTGAATCGCGGTACTATGGAAACAAACGACTAACAATAAGACTATTCCTACGTACACTCGCTTTGGACGGGGATATCTCAATAAAACTCGGTGCAAAACGAGTCGAAAATAATTATAAACTCAATTTGCTTTGACAACTTTCCTTAGTCTATTAATAATTCTAATTTTGAGGTGTGCATTTTGACTATTCCTATATATACTCGCTTTGAAAGGGTATATCTCCATAAAACTCGGTGCAGAACGAGTCGAAAATAATTATAAACTCAATTTGCTTTGACAACTTTCATTAGTCCATTAATAATTCTAATATTGAGGTGTGCATTTTGATTATTCCTACATATACTCGCTTTGGAAGGGAATATCTCCATAAAACTCGGTCCAGACAAGTAGAAAATAATTATGAACTCAATTTGCTTTGACAACTTTCATTAGTCCATTAATAATTCTAATTTTGAGGTGTGCATTTTGATTATTCCTACATATACTCGCTTTGAAAGGGTATATCTCCATAAAACTCGGTGCAGAACGAGTCGAAAATAATTATAAACTCAATTTGCTTTGACAACTTTCATTAGTCCATTAATAATTCTAATTTTGAGGTGTGCATTTTGATTATTCCTACATATACTCGCTTTGGAAGGGGATATCTCCCTAAAACTCGGTGCAGAACGAGTCGAAAATAATTATGAACTGAATTTGCTTTGACAACTTTCATTAGTCCATTAATAATTCTAATTTTGAGGTGTGCATTTTGATTATTCCTACATATACTCGCTTTGGAAGGGGATATCTCCCTAAAACTCGGTGCAGAACGAGTCGAAAATAATTATAAACTCAATTTACTTTGACAACTTTCATTAGTCCATTAGTAATTCTAATTTTGAGGTGTGCATTTTGATTATTCCTACATATACTTGTTTTGAAAGAGGATATCTCCATAAAACTCGGTGCAGAACGAGTCGAAAATAATTATAAACTCAATTTGCTTTGACAACTTTCCTTAGTCTATTAATAATTCTAATTTTGAGGTGTGCATTTTGACTATTCCTACATATACTCGCTTTGGAAGGGGATATCTCCATGAAACTCGGTGCAGAACGAGTCGAAAATAATTATAAACTCAATTTACTTTGACAACTTTCATTAGTCCATTAGTAATTCTAATTTTGAGGTGTGCATTTTGAAGCGAAAAGAATGCTCTTCGTTAAAAAACAAAATTTTTTAGAAATATTAAATAGGCTCGGCAGGGTTTGCAAAAGAAAATTATAAATCCTCATTTTTGAATGCTCGTTCTAATTAAAATTTTTATCGAATCTCATTAATATCGACATTTTGGGCATTGCTAAATATTTAGAATATAAGAAAAGTAATTTTTTACCGGTATCCTAAAAAATCGATTTTTATATGAACGGTGGATAGGACATGGTTTTCTGAGGAATGGGAGACGGGTTAGATGGATGTTTTACAGCTACCTGTTGAGGGGCGACACACACTTGGCTGAACGGAATTGAAACACCGGTAGCTTTAGGGGCTTGCGAATGTTTGTTTCGGTGCAAGTGATCGGGAGGGTTTATTGGTCTCTTACGCTGCTTCCTCGACGACCGTGGCCAAAAAGAACTCGGTGCTCTTGTCGTTCGAGATGACGACGACGGGATCGAGCGGCGTTTCATCCTCGTCCTCGTTGCTCCCGGATGCTGTGTTCGTCGGCTCCTCCATCCCTGGAGCCACAAGGGCTGCCGCCCCGAGCGCGGTCTCCGCAAACCTTGCCACAGAATACCCACTACGTGATCTTAGTCAAAAGCCGCTAAAAAAAGCTTCTACACTTAGCATGCTTTTAGCATTCATCGACGCCGCGCGGCGAGCTAATCCGGCGGAAAGAGGGAAAGAATTAAAAAACGGTCATGCACAAAGCGATTTACTAGCCGCGAGCCTCAAGTGTAAAGAACCTAGCTGACACTTCGTTGAGATGGCCTCCTCCTGATTGCACTGACACGCGAGTGCGCTGTCTACGGGTTCGTGTGGTAAATACGGTGGGTGTGCCAAGTATTCGTACACATTTCGAAGGCGAATAACTTTTTCAAAATTGGACCCGGCGGCTTGAGCTTTTTTTGAGACGTTAGAAGGGTTAATTTACTAGAGAATGTGTAAATAATTTTTTTTTAAATTGTTATTGGTCGCAATCGCGAAGGAAAAAGTAGAGGTCACGATCTTTATGTATTCTGTAAATCTCACAAATTTTTCTATAAAACATTACAATTTTTTCGTTAAAATTTGTATACATAGTCTGCATACTAATTATATCCTTATATCGATCCTACTTATTGTTAATATTGAATATCTAATGCTTTCGGCGCAAAGGTTCGATCATTTGTTATTTTTACAAAGCTAAAGATGATCTGGAAAAAAGATCGGAACGTCGGAATTACTTTAATAGTTAGCAAAATTGCTTTGTAAAAATAACAAATGATCGAACCTTTGATGATGATGGACCTTATGTTCAAAATTAAACTAATAATCCTTCTAACAGCTGAGAATAGCTCAACCTGTTGGGCTCAACGTTGAAAAAGTTATTGGCTTTTAAAAAGTGTACGAACACTTTGTACATCCACTATACGTTTGCTGGGGGAAAGTCAGTTTTACGGTGGCGATCTGATTTTTCGGTGAATCGAAACTTCCGAGGGTTTGTGCGGATCGGAGATGTTTCCGCAGACACTCTGCTCAACATTTAGAAAGTTACAGCTTCGGACGGAAGTTTGGAATCACTTTGCCGACGAAGTGGCGAATTGATTGTTGTATTACGAAATTTAAGTGAGTGCATACACGTGAATTTGTTGGGGAAACTGTGGGCTAAAAGCCTCGGTGAATGTTACTAGAAATGTTTGCATGGATTTAGGGTTCTACTGAACAATGGCGAGTGAGTCTATACAGTTTGGAAAATTTGGGGGTCTTGTGGGGGTTAATCATTTTACAGAATTTTGAAACAAATTCCAATTAATGTGCTGTGTTTTTAAGAAAAATTTAAAGTGCTTAGCTATGATTTAAGATAATCGAGTGCAACCATGAAGGTCATCCTAAGGTTGTAGGAGGGTCCATTTCACTTCAGTGGGGGACGTATACTGTACATGTTCAAATTAAATAAATATTCGTTCTTCTACGTTTTTCTGATGAGTAGAATTGAAAGGTAAACAAATGACACCAATTTCGATATATTCTAAGTTTCGTGAATGCAAGTAATCACTTCTAAAAAAAATTCAATTTTTAATTTTGTCTATAAATAAGTGATAGATAATAACATTCTCAAAATGTATTAGTAAAAAGCATTAAATGTTACAAATATCCCAAAAAGACAAGACTCAATGTTCAACACGAACAGTTACTTGTTAACAAACATTATTACAACACATTAAAATTCTTCAGAAGATGTACATTAATATCAACACACAACAAGATAGTTTTAGGATTACTTAAAGCCACACATTGAAGAGCGAAAGGATATTTTTTTGGAACACATAGAAATAACTAGAAGATTTTAAAATGAACTTGGTGCAAATACGATCCAGATTTTCAATTTGTTTAATCATTACTCCTGCAACATATAACAGTACGTAGAACTTCAACAACTACAAATACAATTTTACTGAAAAATAGACATTCCGTGTTTTAGCACCAAGGTATCTTTAACTATAATACATTAAGACAAATTGTTCTCACAATAAAAGGTCCGTGCTTCAGTGGTATGTTTACCAGTATTACAGGAAAAAAAACAACACAAAATTAGACTACAGGGCCGGCGAGATAGACCCGGACTTTTTCCGAATAGTCTCATAAATAAGATGAATCAGGCTTTTTGAAAACCTCTGGTAGCCCCGACTGCAATCCCCTTGATTATTAAATATGGGGTGTAGTCGAGGAAACGGTGCATTGCAAAGTATCGCAACACCAAAGATAAAAAACAATTTAATGATTTCGGCGCCACAGGTTTCGATCAAATGTTACTTACTCAGCAATTTTGCAATTTAAATTGTTCTCGACGTTTCGATCCAAATGTGGATCATTCTCAAGAGAAATTTTGCGTTTGTAAAATACTGTAAACTATAATAATTGTTCAACAAAACCGAGTAATACCAATAAAACTTTGACATACTTTTTTAACACTAATTAACAATTAGTGTTAATTAGTTTTCTCCAAAGTTCCATCATTGAATTTATATAATTCGTTTACACATAGCAAGTATGTCGAAGTTTTGTTGGTATTACCTGGTTTTGTTGAACAATTACTACAGTTTCCAGTATTTTACAGACGCAAAATTTCTCTTGAAAATCGTGTTAATTAGTTTTCTCAAAAGTTCCATCATTGAATTCATATAATTCGTTTACACATAGCAAGTATGTCAAAGTTTTATTGGTATTACCCGGTTTTGTTGAACGATTACTATAGTTTACAGTATTTTACAGACGCAAAATTTCTCTTGAAAATCGTGTTAATTAGTTTTCTCAAAAGTTCCATCATTGAATTCATATAATTCGTTTACACATAGCAAGTATGTCAAAGTTTTATTGGTATTACCCGGTTCTGTTGAACGATTACTATAGTTTACAGTATTTTACAGACGCAAAATTTCTCTTGAAAATCGTGTTAATTAGTTTTCTCAAAAGTTCCATCATTGAATTTATATAATTCGTTTACACATAGCAAGTATGTCAAAGTTTTATTGGTATTACCCGGTTTTGTTGAACGATTACTATAGTTTACAGTATTTTACAGATGCAAAATTTCTCTTGAAAATCGTGTTAATTAGTTTTCTCAAAAGTTTCATGATTGAATTTATATAATTCGTTTACACATAGCAAGTATGTCAAAGTTTTATTGGTATTACCCGGTTTTGTTGAACGATTACTATAGTTTACAGTATTTTACAGACGCAAAATTTCTCTTGAAAATGATCCACATTAGGATCGAAACGTCGAGAACAATTTAAATTGCAAAATTGCTTAGTGAGTAACATTTGATCGAGGCTGTGGCACCAAAATCATTAAATTGTTTATTTGTACTATCTACGATCGACATAAAGGAATGTTCACCAAAGATAAAGTCCACCATCGCGATGCGAGCCTGCGGAAAGCAACATCGAGTAATTCCATTCTTTCTACAATAATTTTGTACAAAATGGCGAGAGGATGTACAGACATTTTCCTGAAATTTCAACTGTTTCTCTTTATCCAATGACCTTTCCGGAGTTATCCCACCCACCCCGTAGAATACGGTGCTCTGGACCAGAAATCATACAATTCAGCGAGTAGGTTGGACTGGTTTGGGCAACGTTAGTATTATCGAGGTGGAGCAGTACAAGGTTTCGCATCCGCGTTGTCCCCAGGGCAATTCCGGCGATAGAACCGCGGGCTCGTTCCGTTAACGCAGACATTCGGTTCGTGGCCCATAAAATCGGCGCAAGATGCGTGTGTATATTATGCAGGAATTTCGATTGTCGTATTATCCGGATAATATGGACATTTGCAGCCGTGCGCGGGATCCAGTAATCGGATTACAGTATCCTGTGACGTTACAGGTTGGATAGGCGAACACCTCGGCGCACGGAGTTCCATTTCGGTGGCACGGCGAGGCCCGAATTAGTATAACGAAATCGGGATAGCTTGCTGAACCGCGGAATACGCCATTAGTCTACGAATTGATGCAACTCGTCTCGATAACCATTGGATGCTGGGAGTGCAGTAGATAATGTGTTGCCCTGCGTCTTGGAAATTGCGTTTGACCTGCACGCAACCCGACTGTCTCTCTTTGGACATTTCGCGGTCAATCAACGCTGGAACTGTCGAGCAAGAAGCGGGAACGGCGCACGTTGTTTTCTAATAATGACGGGGTTCGATTCATTAGATTTTTCATTTTGAAATTTTCATAATTTCTGCAATCTCTAGTGGAAAAATCAGGAGAAAATCGTTTCAACTCGTCTAATTGTTCTACGATTAAATATTGTATTAATTGTCGTACGAAAAGATATTTTAGTTCTACAAACTATGATCATAAAAACTGTGCATGTTAAACGCCAATTTTGCAGTAAAAAATTTCAAAAAATTAACACGTTCGCTGCCAACAACGAGTTATCTCGTAGGTCGAAGTTTGTGTTTAGGGGTGTCATAAAGCATTTTATCGCAAAAACCGACTACGATATAAATCGTATAATCAATAAAGCAATTAAAAATTATCTAAATTCAATATCTTTCCCATAAATACATGTTTTGTATTTTTTTTTACAATTAATTAAAACTTGTTGGCGTGGTGGAACCGTTTTTGAAAATATCGCTCGACAGCGAACGTGTTAACTGCAGAACAATGTCTTTAATTTAAACATACATCGTCGAGAATTGATTATTTTACAGCACAGAGGAATTATCACGATTATTTCGACGAAATGCACGACTGTTGAAGTATTCTCTTTTTTAGCGTAAAACAGAATAGGAGGAACGTGTGATTTTTTTGGTGGGTCAGGCTACGGATGGCAGCAGTATTCAAGGGGTCAGAATGGAAGGGAGAATTTGTGAAGGCGCGGGTCCGAGATTATGTTGAATACATCGCACCCACGGGAAAAGAGGAGCTCGTGCAGCCAAAATGTGACCGTTCCTACGAACAGCTAAGTCTAATTTATTGGTGGTGTTTATACATACATCCTACTACGTAGGCTGCGGCGACCCGGAAGGGGTCTATAAATAATAATTAGGGAACCAGTGTGCCGTCGTTTATATCACTGAGTCCAGTCGATGTCGCTCAGAGAGAAAGAGAGAGAGAGAGACAGAGAGGGATAGAGAGAGAGAGAGAGAGAGAGTAAATACCTTATGCGGATTACAAACTTCTTAATCCGAACAAGTTATGAAAGTTGGCTTGGATCTGATCGCTACAACTTTGTATCTATGAAACCAGGATATGCGATATGGAGACTCACTTATGATTTAGTAGTGCATTAGATATTTAAAATCATAGTGGTAAGTAGAATGAGCAAAGTCTCGATCATTCTTCTTATATACATATAAAACCACGTTTCTTTAAAAAAATCCATGTGCACATTTTATCATTTGATATTAAAAAATCTATTTCTCTACAATATTTTATCATTCAACATCAAAAGCAAATCAATTTGTACAATGGATTTCGAAAATGATTTCAACCAATGAAATCCAAATCCACATATGGAGTAATAAATCCTTTAAATCGAATTATTGCAAGCTCAAACATACTGTTTAATAATATTGATTTTTTTAATTGCACGTTACAGGAATTCAAAAGAAAATTACATAATATTATTTGTTAATATCGAACCTGTATTTGTTTCATTTCATGCTTGTCCCTTTTTATGTCAATTTTAGATTTTTTCTCTTTTCTTTGTAATGTTTCTTCTTGTTTTTATCAGTTCTACTGTAAAAACTATAAACATTTGTGTAAAAGGACCTCGGTCCGTATATAATAATAATAATATTATAATAATAAAAGCAGCGAAAAATATTTCATTTTCCCCTTCTCGATTTATTTTTCATGTAGAATCGGCCCCTGCCGGTTGTTTATCAGGGATGTATATTCCGAAAACTTTAATTGAAATCCATCGATTCTACGATATATTGTTTTGTATTTCGTTCAAGTGCCCGGAGCTTCCCCCAACGTTCTCGTGCGAAAAACCGTGTACCGTTCGTCGGAGTGTCTGCGTGGCGCAACAGGAACGAAAGCAGAATCTCCTTAAGCTGTAGCGTTCTCTGGTGCAGGTGCTTCCGCTCGAGTACTCTTTATTTCCGAAGCGGAAAGAATGCGGGGTCGAAAGTGGGTATTAAATCATCTTCAGCGGCAAACAAGGCTACGTGCCTCGGAGCTCGCCCGGCGAGAAACCCGTCGAAACTCTGGGTCGCGCCATAGTCCTCGTCGATGAACAAACGTACGACACTCGGGAACAGCCGGGCACAAAAGCCGGCAATTAAATCGAAGGCGAAGTAGTTGGCTATTCAAGGCGAGTACGCCGACCCCGGGACAGCGGAAATGAAGCCCCGCGCGCGCGAGAGAAAAGCGTATTATCCGTAGATGCTCGAGACTTAACCCGGTCTTAGCCTTTCTCCCACCGTTCGACCTTCTATTCTGCGAGACTTTCTTTTCTTCGTCGCGTTTTTCCCACTTTCGCCAACATATTCTATCCCCCTCTCTCTCTTTCTCTTAAGTCCTCTGTCTCGACGGCCACGCCGATCTCCGTGAGAAATCGTCTCGTTGGAATGCAAGAGTTATACAGGGCGAAAATTGAAAAAAATGGCGGTCTCCTCGGGCACGCGACACATTCGAAATGAAGCCCGTAGCTCTTCGGCTGCCGGCGACCGACCCGTCTGATCCGCGAATAAATTTCTCGCGCTTAAACAGCACTTTGATCTTCCGCGCCGCGAGCAGAAGATAGTGAGAATGGTAAATTGCCACCTCGAGACATTGCCAAGCCGGATCGCGTCCTCGCAATGCACAGTTTTTGCCCGAAAAGGGCTTTCGGCCATAATATAGGATAAAAGATGTAATAATTGGTTCGATCCAATTTTACCTCAAAGCAATTTTGCAATTTGAATTAAATTTTCGATGTTTCGATCTGTGTTTAGATCATTTTCAAGAAAAATAATAACTGCGTCTGTGAATTATTAAACAGAATAACTAGTATCGACTATTACCATCAGTAAATTAAACAATGAACGTCAAAATTGTGCATTTTGTTACTCACTTGCTTAATGAAATTATTTAACTAATTTGGAACAACAGAACACGTGCTATTCCCATGCCGTTACACAAGCTACGGAGACAAACGTAAAACCAATTGAAACGGACGAATCAGATCATCGATCGACATGCGAGCCAATCGATATTTGGCTCATTTAACTGCTTTTATAGCAAGATGCCATGGTAAATAATATTAAATTAACATCAATTTTGACCAATTTGTGAACATTTCAGTTTGCGAATGATTACATTTAGGTCTTATTGCATGTGGTGAAGCCACAGGATATTAGAGCCGTTTGGAAAAATTCATCATCAAACATTGTTGGTTCAGTAATGTTGTTCCAAATTAGTTAAAATAATTTCATTAAGCAAGTGAGTAACAAAGTGCACAATTTTGACATTCATTGTTTAATTTACTGATGGTAATCTAGTTATTCTGTTCAGTAATTCACGGACGCAGTTATTATTATTCTTGAAAATGATCCAAACACAGATCCAAACGTCGAAAATTTAATTCAAATTGCAAAATTGCGCCGAAGGATTATTACATCTTTTATCAACAATTATACGATCGATAAAAAAAGGAACATTTAGAATATAGAATGTCGTTGAATTGGTCTTGACGTCAGCTATAACATTATGATACAAAAAAATGCATTTGCACATTCAAAAAATCAAAAATGAAATTTATTTATGGAAAACAACATTTTTTCAAAGTTTTATACATACAAGTTTGTAGATGTTTAAGTACTGTTCATTTTGTTGAAATGATGTGATTTGTTATTTTAATACTGAATATGTAAACAGCTTCGATACAGGTAACGCATGCTCTGGGAACTCATGCAACACTCATACACCAAAGTGACGTGCGTTTTTTTTTAATACTATTGGCAGAATGCTTGGCAGCGGATTTCTCGCGAGAACATTACTCGGATGTCTTCGACCACCCTTTCGTTCACCCTCGGAATGCTCGGGCGAATATACATTCGAGATATGAACGGGATCGAGGGTAAAAAGTAAATGTATTAAAAGCTTGCTACGTTTTTCAACACTTCGCGGAAGCTTATTGATTTTTGAATAACAGTGAATCAGAACAACTTCTTGATTCATGAGTGAAATTAACCTTTTGAAAATTGATTAGAATGCTTCACTACTAGCATTACTGCCTAACAAAATAAAATTCTTATCCAATGTATTATACTTGAAGTTTGCAACCGCTTCCAAACATTCTGTCGACAACAGGTACCCGATTACTGCATACGAACAGCTCGAATTAAATTTGATCAATAATAACACTGAACTAGATTTTACTCGACCGTGTTGCAATAAATTGCAATGAATATTCGAACAATCTGATCGCGCTAGTGAACAGGCGTCTCGCAATCAAGCCATTGTACTATTAATTTAGCCTAGAATGCCGTTGCAAGCGGTAATTGAAAATGTTCGTGTCGAAAGGCGCAATGAAACACGGCAACAAATAATAGATTCCGCCTCGTATGCAACAATCCTGATGTAATAAACCGGTGCCAGCGGTTCAATCAAAATTCCCTCCGCGTTCAACGAAGTTTTCGCTCCGATTCCGTTCGGTTAATGATTTCGCAAATTTCGCGCAACACATTGCGAGACGCGAAGTAATAACTTTTCGACAAATCTTGCGGGTGAAAAGAAAACTCGTATGGAAAACCGTCCGTTCTTTCCCTTATCCGGCGGCGTTTCTAGAAGTATTCCTGGAAAATTCTTCGTGAATCTGTGAAGAACGAGAAGCGTTTTCGGTCACGAGGGAACTGTCGGCTCACCTGCGAGTGTTCGCGATGTTCTCGATTATACTGCCGGGTTTAATGTCGCCCATGTTCGGCTTCCGGTTGGCCCTGGCTTTCTTCGCCCTGTTCCGCAGAGCCTGGAAACGCGAAATTGAAATCGTCGCTTCAAGATAAATCAAGCCTGCGAAAGAAACTTTCCTATCTATGCCACCCGGTTCAACCCGCTGGTATCGATCACCGTAATGCACGATAATACGTGAATGCCGTAGAATCGATACGCGCTAACATAAAAGTATGCTACATTACTGCCACAGACAGATCGAGTGTTTGTCTCGAGAAGAAATTTCGCGGCGCCGATACGGAATGAATAATTCATCTCTTAACCCCTTGACGTACAAACATCTCGGATACATGCTTTTGTACACGTATTGCAAATCTGCGTTATACAATTTACTTTTTTGTCCAACCGATTTTTAAAGAAAATTTCTTTCGCCGGGTAAAAGATTCCTTGTAAGAGGAATACAGTTTCTACTTATTCTTCTGTGGTAACGTGTTGCTCTATGAATTTGTGTACGTCACACAGGCCTGTAATTTATTACAACATGTTCAGAAGCTTGTTATGCATAATTTGAATACAATGTTACATCAATTGCAAAAGATTCCTTGTAAGAGGAATACAGTTTCTACTGATTCTTCTGTGGTAACATGTTGTTCTATGAATTTGTGTACGTCACACAGGCCTGTAATTTATTACAACATGTTCAGGAGCGTGTTATGGATAATTTTAATACAATGTTACATCAATTGTAAAAGATTCCTTGTAAGAGGAATACAGTTTCTATTGATTCTTCTGTGGTAACGTGTTGCTCTATGAATTTGTGTACGTCACACAGGCCTGTAATTTATTGCAACATGTTCAGGAGCTTGTTATGGGTAATTTTAATACAATGTTACATCAATTGTAAAAGATTCCTTGTAAGAGGAATACAGTTTCTACTGATTCTTCTGTGGTAACATGTTGTTCTATGAATTTGTGTACGTCACACAGGCCTGTAATTTATTACAACATGTTCAGGAGCTTGTTATGCATAATTTGAATACAATGTTACATCAATTGCAAAAGATTCCTTGTAGGAGAAATACAGTTTCTACTGATTCTTCTGTGGTAACGTGTTGCTCTATAAATTTGTGTACGTCACACAGGCCTGTAATTTATTACAACATGTCCAGGAGCTTGTTATGGATAATTTAAATACAATGTTACATCAATTGTAAAAGATTCCTTGTAAGAGGAATACAGTTTCTACTGATTCTTCTGTGGTAACGTGTTGTTCTATGAATTTGTGTACGTCACACAGGCCTGTAATTTATTACATGTTCTGGAGCGTGTTGTCCATAATTTGAATACAATGTTACATCAATTGCATACATAAAATGAGGATTGCATTTAATGTCTGGTAAGAAACGCTACAGAATGTGGAATTCACGAAATATAAATTGTTCGTAACCAGGTTGCGAAGATGTTAAATATGAACTAGACTCACAGTGGAACATTCAGGTAAGATTTGAAGGAAACTGTCGATACCAAACGCGGTCCACTTAATCTCATCGTTACACGTGTATATCAAAGTAGGGGGAATTTATCACGACGCTTACGGTAGGGGGTATTTCGCGTATCGAAGATGCATTTGAGAATTCAGCTGCAAGCGATCGGTGCATTATGAGAAATGCTCTTCTCCCGCGGCCACGTTACGGCTGCATATAAAGGCATGATATTTCATATTTTTACATCGATGTTTCCAGGGATACCGTTCCCTTCTCGACGTTAAAGTGCGGCACTATGCTTTTACGACAGCGGCCATGCTGAACGGAAAGAAAATGGTCAAGTTTTACCAACGATCCGGTGACGATCGAATCATTCCCGCGGAATAAACGTCAGTCTGCTGTACTGTGGTAAAAATCACCAGAACACTGGTAAAAATAAATATTTCGAGTTCTGAGGTTAATTATTAACACACTATCGCTGGCAAATATTATTCGATCATAATCTATACATCAATGTACTATACATTTTCTAATACTGAAAATTAGTATTCATTAAACCAGTATCAATATTATCGGAAATCTTCGCTCTACGAAATCATTAATTTTATACTGCAATACCGTCAGAACAACGCTTAAAACTGCCAATATATTATCCATAAAGATCCTTCAGAATATGGTTAACTCTAAACTGCTATAATTTCAGAATGATTATAAGTAGGGATGGGATCAAGTTAAATATGTACTCACGAATCCGAGTCAATTTCAATAACCAAGTTTCATTGATTATAAATTTCATTCAAAAGTATTCATTTTATACAAACTGATATCGAACCTCGGGATGAGTACTTACAAGTTTCGAAAAGATACTTATAACTACTTCGATGTTGAAAGGAATCGAATCTTTTACAAGTAGTACTCGAATCTTGGAAATCAGAACTGCATAGTAGGTTTTAAGCACTTTCTTTATTAAATTCGTAACAACCTAAGAATAATATTTCCGATAGATTATGAAATTATAGTTATACAAGTTGAATTAAATTGTGCATTAGAGGACAAGATAATTAATTTTTGTTCGTTCTCAAGCAGAGTGATATATGTATTTATTTAAACACTCGACGCGACGCGACGCGTCTTTACTTTACCCTCGAACCTCATCGTTTTATTGTATCTTGTTAAGTTTTTAAATTATAAAAGTGTGTTAACTTCAAAAAAGAGTCGAACTTATTTGTGTCAAAGCCCCGAGTATTGTCGCGTGCAAGCGGAACGGGAGTTACGACCCCGCGAAGTTCGGCATACGGACTTGCGGTATTTCGGACGCTTCAATTTTAAAGGTAAAACAAATAATGATTAGAAAAATCGATATTCATAAAAGGTTCGAAACTGTCTGGCATAGGTTCGAGTATACTTATTTAAGTTCGAGTATACTTAACTACTTCTGTTTTTCGAAGTACTTATAGAGAGTTCGAATTCAATCAATCAAAGTTCGAACCTGTTTGCGAAGTACTTGATCCCATGCCTAATTATAAGTCTGAAAGCTATCAATAAATTATCCACACTATTTGATTTGAACTTTCGCCACAGATTTCAGCGTTTTTCAGTACCGCATGACGCACGATAGAGAATCTCTTTTAATTCGATAGCTTTCCGTCGAATGGCGACAGAGAGACAGGATTGACGGTGACAAAAGGAAGAATAATACATTTTTACGTTACGCCAGTCTCCGACCGTTACCCTTCTCCGTAACATGTATCTGTAGAGTGAACCACGTACGATTTTCTAAAGTTCAAACGATTTTTTAGTCGTTCGGCAAAACAAAACTAGCACAAAGAGTGAAAACGGCGAATTCCGGTTGTCGAGAAACGAATATATGGTGAACCGCAACGTAATCGCAGAATGCAGTGTAGCCAGAGTATTCGTTCCATCTGGCGTTAAAATTACACCCGCATAATTTGGCAGGCGGGAATATTACCAGGTCCGTGCCAGAATGCTCCGGGTTTGTTTCCGAGTACATACGAGCATCCAAGGCCACCAGCTCTTCACGCTGCAAACACTAATCTGTTTTTCTCGTTTCCGTCGCCTCGTGTACGGCATTACATCCCCACAGACGCATTATCAGGGACTGTGGCAGGCTCGAAGGTGGCGCTGCTCTCACAATTTTTTCGTTTTATTGGCTGGCGACTCGCGTTTGCCCTACGCTGGCTCGTCACTAGCACCATCCTTCCTTAGCTACCATCTAGCATGACCCATTTACTATTTAACCACTGTGTTTTCCTCCATACTATCCTACTGCTGTATCTCCTCCACAGCGTCACGTTTTCTAACATTTTCCTCTGATACGATGATAATTACTAGACTGCGGATGTTTACACAATATTCAATTTTTATAGACTAATTTTAAGAAAATTGAATACAGTAAAATCCTATTTTTCATGGGAACAGCCATTCTAGATCTAAAACAATGAAAAATCGTATTAAATTCTATCGAATTCTAGATTATAGTATTTTTTCGTAAGCTATAAATGCACAAACATCCGCAGTCTAATAACACTGTCCAACAAATTTGTTCCCTAATTACTGTTGGGTCCTTCTTATAGAGTTTTTTGCGCTGATTCCGAATCTGTTTTTAATTTTTTTCCTATACGCACAGTTTTTGAGGAACATGGCTTTGAAAAAAAACATATTTTTCGACTTTAAACAAATATTGTAGAGTTATTATAAAAGATATTGAATTGTTCTTTACAGCAAAAGATTCTGCAGACTTTCCCGAATCCAGTGATATCCAATATTAATACATTATGATTGTTTAAACATGTTTAAATAATCACTAAAGGCGGAGAGACACCACTTTTGCACCAATTTTTGAGGATACTTTTCAATTTATCTCGAAAAATAAGGGTCCAGCGGAAAATCGAACTATACCATGCGATAGAGCAGACTTTTATCTTGAGAAACCCCGCTTTGAAGTTTGAAACGTCGACGTTTTTTTCGAACTAGAAAGCAAAATATCTTCGCCCGACATGAGTTGCCGCCAGTGGCGCTCACCACTACAACGGTCGTTCGCCGCTCCGTATCCCGTCGCTGCGCCGTATCTCGTCCGGAGCGCCACTGGCGGCAACTCATGTCGGGAGAAGATATTTTGCTTTCTGATTCGAAAAAAACGTCGACGATCCAAACTTGACAGAGTGGCTTCTCAAGATAAAAGTCTGCTCTATCTCGTGGTATAGTTCGATTTTCCGCTGGACCCTTATTTTTTGAGATAAATTGAAAAATATTCTCAAAAATTGGTGCAAAAGTGGTGTCTCTCCGTCTTTAATGCTAGTTTAAACATGTTTAAACAATCATAATGTATTAATATTGGATATCGCTGTATTCGGGAAAGTCTGCAGAATCTTTTGCTGTAAAGAACAATTCAATATCTTTTATAATAACATCAAAATATTTGTTTAAAGTCGAAAAATATGTTTTTTTTTCAAAGCCATGTTCCTCAAAAACTGTGCGTATAGGAAAAAAATTAAAAACAGATTCGGAATCAGCGCAAAAAACTCTATAAGAAGGACCCAACAGTAATTAGCGAACATAAAAAAAGTTGAAATTTGTTGGACAGTGTAATTTGTGTTTTATCCTTTGTCCTGTAATAATGTCAGACTCGTCACGGGAACAGCAATTTCTAAATATGCATGTTGTTATTTATTTCTTCCATTCAGAATTCTGTTGTCCTCATTAATTACCTTAACCATCAGTGAAGATCAATCATTAATTAACTTAACCATCAGTGAAGGTCAATCATTAATTATCTTAACCATCAGTGAAGGTCAATCATTAATTAACTTAACCATCAGTGAAGGTCAATCATTAATTATCTTAACCATCAGTGAAGGTCAATCATTAATTAACTTAACCATCAGTGAAGGTCAATAATTAATTATCTTAACCATCAGTGAAGGTCAATCTTTAATTAACTTAACCTTCACGAGAGAAGAATGGAATCTTATATATTTCGATTTATAGAACGAATGATATTCATCTAATGTTCATATGTTTTTAAACCATTTAATTAAGGGAGTTTTTGAAAAGTTAAATCTTCAATAGTAACTCGCAACGTCAAAGATTGTTGTAACAAGAGTAATTACCCTCTCAGGTCGATCCTATTCTACTGGTCTGGTCATAGATCTCTCCTATTCCACTTGTCCTACCACAGGACATCCCTACTTCACTTGTTCGACCAAAGACAGCCTCGTTCCACTTGTTCGACCACAGAGTACCTGGTCTGATTATAGATTGTCCTTATTCGACTCACCTAACCGAATATAGTCCACCTTCATACCACTTGTCTGACCGAAAATTGTCCCTAGTACATTTGCCTGATGGCACGTCTGGCTATAGGTCAACCTACTTCACACGTCTGACCTAGACTAATCTATTCTACTTGCATGATCGTAATCTGTATACTTCGTGCTGAAAGTATTGAAAATATTGATTCAAATAGTTTTGTTTAATAGAAATATTTTATTTGAAATTGACAGGTACAAGATGCATGAAGTATTCGTTTGAAATATATTCATTGGAATCTTTTCAAAGAACTAGAACGAACAGCAAGTGTCCAGCCAATGAGAGGAAAGAAAAAATAAATTATGTTGCTTTGAACGGTGTTAAGGGATCACCGAAACGCGACGCTGTGGAGAAAATGCTGTACCTGATCCCTGAAAGTACGTACGGAAGAGTTAAGCAAACGTAGAGTACGCTGAGGATGCTCACCTTGAATATGTTATAGTAGAGAAACACCATGATGATGCAGGGAATGTAGAAACTAGATAGGCTCGAGTAGATGATAAAGTCTGCATTATAGAAGAGGCATTGGTCCGGTACCCGGTCAGGTGTGTTGTTCAAGCCGAGAACAATCGGGCTGCCGATCGCGGCCGATATCGCCCAAACCAACAGTATCGTCAACCACACTCTTCTATTGTTCTTGTGCTTGGCGTACTTTATCGGCTGGGTCACCGCTATATATCTGCAATTCAAATTCATTTCGTACAGTGCAGTGTCCAGTTTGATCGACGCGAACTAACTTTCGCGCTTACATTTCTTGATTTCAACGAGTGTCAACTTTAGAAAGTTAAATACGCGCTGCTAACGATTTCGCTTCGCTTAAACGGAAAACTTACTGGTTAGTAATTTATTTCTATTTTGTGCGACTTCTCGTTAATATCAAACACCGCGTGACGCTGTTCGTAACGTCACTTCAGAATTACCATCATAAACTAGTCCGCGGTAAAAGGTTGGCTACGCATCCGAGCTAACAAATGTCGCGGTATATCTCGCGAGCCATTTTTTCCGAATAAAAATGTAAAATATCATCCGTTTCTTGACTAAGATGCGAAACTACTGTCTGCCGCTTCCGTTAATACGTTGTCCCCCGTTCGCGACCGAGGGGAATATTCATGGCAGCGCTTTGGAAAAAGTAAAAGAGCGAGAAAAATCGAGGCGGGCAGGGATTAGTCTCACCGGGGGGAGTGAGGTCGAAGAAAGAACCTCTGATTAATTAAATCGCTAAATTAACGCTTGCTCCGGGGATTTCTCGAATACGTATAATACCGTTTGGAATCCGTGGATTTAAGCCTTAAACTTTAAGGGCGCGGAGCTACTGTCCTTAATAGACCGCGTCCATCTTTCTGCATCGAGCCGTGCATATTTTAACATACGTATTCGCGAAAGTGCGGTATTACAGTCCTCGAGAAAATAATAAGACACCTAGCATATTTTTAAGTTTCTTATATTTAAAGGTAGAAAATGTACACTCCATTGTATCCTGTATATTACATATTATTTCCAAAGTATACATGTAAAGTATTAGAATTGTGTCGCATACCATAGCTAAATTAGAGAAAGATATGTAAACACGGTGTGACATTAATTCGACAAAAGTATAAGACACTAACAGAAAAATGTTTGATTAAGCAAATAAAAATACAAAATTAATACTTTGTGATACCGTCCTTGAATTGAATTACGTCTAGTAATCGCTTTCGGATAGTTTTATATAACTTTTTGATTCGTTTTTGTTCGAGATGTGTCCAATTGTGATTTATACTTTCTTTTAGTTCATTTACGTTATTATATTGTCTCTCATTCGCATAGAACCACCTTGACAAATCTCCCCACACATTTTCTATAATATTTAAATCGGGAGAACGAGCGGGCCATTCCAAAATATTAATGTTTTTTTAAGAAAAGGATTGTTTCGCAGATTTTGCAGTATGGATTGCTGCAATATCCTGTTGAAAAATATAATCACAGCGCGTGATACCAGCTGCAGGCATGTTTAACCGATCTGTTATTAGTTCAATATACTTATTAGTATTCATCCGACCTAATAAAAAGTTTATTTCTGTTTTTCCATAGTAACCAATAGCGGCCCGTACCATAACACTGCCACCATCTATTTGACAACAACATAAGTGGAGTTCTTCCTTTCTGCAATCATGAAAGTAGTAGGCCCAGCCGTCGCGTCAGGGCCATCTAGATTCAATTTTTTCATGACACTAAAAATTACTTTTTTCCAGTTTTTCATCCAGTGGACGTGTTCACAAGAGAACTTTAGTCGTTCTGCTTTGTGTTTCTCCTTTAATGGTGGCCGTTGTTTTAATTTCTTCCGTTTAACGTGTTTGATTCCTTGTAAAATGCGATGTACATTTCTTAAATTTGTTTTCACACAAATTTGTTTCTGTCCTTAAAATTCGACGCAACACGCAAAATTGTACGTTTATCACGTTCGGAAGTAACGCTAGGCCTTCCACTTCCTTTCGTTTCTCCATAAACACTTGGTTTTTTTAACACACTATATATCGCGCGCTTAATTCTGTTTAATAATTTCGCAATTTTATTAATACTGTACTTTTCCGAGCGCAACAGAACGATTCGATCGACCTCACTTTTATCTAACTGCTTTCCTCGACCCTATTACGAGCCAAGGTTCAGGCAGCGATGCTGGAACCGAGGGGAGTTTGGATTTTAGAGATATCTTGGGCCTAGGTAGGAAGGGTACACGTAGGACTAGCCAATGTCTATTTCACCACTGGGTCGTCTCGTGTGGAGCATAGGAATGGACTATCCGATGTCTATCTCACCACCGGGTCGCCACTATAAAGGTACACGTAGGACTAGCCGATGTCTATCTCACCACCGGGTCGCCTCGTGTGTGGAATATGGAAAAGTGGACTAGCCGGTGTCTATTTCACCACCGGGTCGCCACTGTAGGTCTACACGAGGACTAGCCGATGTCTATTTCACCACCGAGTCGCCTCGAGGGAACAAGGGAGTGGACTAGCCGACGTCTATTTCACCACCGGGTCGCCACTGTAAAGGATAGTGTCGTGGTTCCGCTGTCTCGTAACTTAGTGATTTGAATAGATGCACCTCGAGCGGTAAAGGTGTATCATCATAGGGTACTAGCTACTGGAAGATCGAAAAGGAATATGCCTAATAGTATTGAACTCCGAATAGAGTAATACAAATAATACAGGGTGTCCCAAAACTCCTTCAAGTCCGGGAAATGGGAGGTTCCTTAGGTCATTTGAAGCAACATTTTCCTTTGCATCAATGTCAGCCGCGGCTTTGTTTAGGAGTTATTAACGAAAAACACTGACCAATCAGAGCTCGCCCTGGGCCGCCGCGCCGCGCCGCGCTCGCATCAGAGCGTTGGCGGTACGCCGTGACATCGCAACGAACAAGAGTTTCCCGATTATGTGAATGCTCTCCGATTTCAATGAGCTTTGGATAAGTGGTCAAGATCATTATTCTGAACAACATTTCTCTTTAGAATTTGTGGCTGTAGGCTTTAGTTTACGAGATTATCGCGAGAAACTTTACTTGTAAATTCATTATGGGTGTTCATGATAACGGACACGGCCTGCTAATGTCACCGAAACTAAAGCCGACCGTCAACCATTTCAAAGGAAAAAGATATTCAAAACGTCGAGTTTTATAACATTATTTGAAGGTCATTGAAATCGATGAAGACCCGGATCATCCTTACCCGACTTACGGCAACATCGGGCCTTTCGCCCAGCAAGGGGTAAAAATGTCAGGTCAGCGTAGCATCCCTATTGTCCTATACCTTCCTTAAGAAGCTTTCTAAAAGAAGGACAGACGACGTTTTCGAATGATTACCCATCGACCCTGCGTATCAATCTGCAGGAAAAACTAAACATGTGTTTGCCATAAATCTTACAGCGGTCCTTCTCGCTTCCTGTTTTTCGTCTGACCGTCCCGTCGTTTTCGTAAACGTGCAACAGCGTGCATTTCGAATTTCGACACGCTAAATGCCCTTCCTAAATTCTTTAGAAAAATCTTGCAGAATATCAGTGTCGTTCGAGCCGCGGTAGAGAGAACATCTCCGAAGATTTGTCAATTCAAAGCTAACGGTTGCTATTAGCTGTGTTTTGATAGTGATATTTAGACTAATCACTAGACTGCAGATCTTTATGCAAAATGAAAGTTGGTTGCCACTATTACAAGGGACAGCAGCCAGACAGATATTTGATTCTTACTGTGATCACTTTAAGAAGTTGAAAATAATACATAGGTGTTTTGAAATTATTTTAATCTCTCTACTGTCTTAAAATGCACCTACTCATGTTTGCTACAAATGCATGAAATCCGCAGTCTAGTGATTGCATTACCTGATTGTTGTGATTTGTGCAGCAGTACAAGGGATATTGAAATTATTATTAGTGCATAACTATGTGTGTAGACAAATGTGAACAGTGATTGTGAGTGTGGAAAAATTTCAAGGCATCTGTGTGAAATAAACATACGAATTATTTATCGATTCGAAAGTGAAAGTGAAATTCTGGATCGTCGACTTGACCGCGCATTCCTTAGGCCTTATTACTATCTACCACCGGCTGTGCAGTTCGTCGACCTGGCCGTACGTCCCTTACCTTTCGTTACTGCCGTATACCCGAAGACATCTGTGGAGTTCGTCACCGAGTGACCCAGTGACACACATTTCGAAGCAGCAAATGGATTTACGGCTGAATAAGTGAGTTTTTAAAACAATCAGTTTCTGCCACTTTTCTCGTTCGCGTAAAGTTGCCGTAAGTCGGGTAAGGATGATCCGGGTCTTCATCGATTTCAATGACCTTCAAATAATGTTATAAAACTCGACGTTTTGAATATCTTTTTCCTTTGAAATGGTTGACGGTCGGCTTTAGTTTCGGAGACATTAGCAGGCCGTGTCCGTTATCATGAACACCCATAATGAATTTACAAGTAAAGTTTCTCGCGATAATCTCGTAAACTAAAGCCTACAGCCACAAATTCTAAAGAGAAATGTTGTTCAGAATAATGGTCTTGACCACATATCCAAAGCTCATTGAAATCGGATAGAAGCTAGTAGTACATCGATCCCATGGATTTACAAGTAAAGTTTCTCGCGATAATCTCGTAAACTAAAGCCTACAGCCACAAATTCTAAAGAGAAATGTTGTTCAGAATAATGATCTTGACCACATATCCAAAGCTCATTGAAATCGGAGAGCATTCACATAATCGAGAAACTCTTGTTCGTTGCGATGTCACGGCGTACCGCCAACGCTCTGATGCGAGCGCGGCGCGGCGCGGCGGCCCAGGGCGAGCTCTGATTGGTCAGTGTTTTTCGTTAATAACTCCTAAACAAAGCCACGGCTGACATTGGTGCAAAGGAAAATGTTGCTTCAAATGACCTAAGGAACCTCCCATTTCCCGGACTTGAAGGAGTTTTGGGACACCCTGTATATTGTTGATAGAAAAGGTTGGATACAAATCTTTAGTGTAATATGTCGCGGTCTCGCGGACTAAACTCTCTCAGTTTTAACGCACCGAGAAATGCGGGGGCGATCTACTACAGAGTGATAGACAAGAACTTTAATAACCGATCTAGCGCGAATTGACTTTCGACGTGGAACGGTACGTAGTGCGCGTATTCACTTGAATCAACCCAACTTAATAGGAAGGGTCCATGCCCTTATATAGTACCCAAAATCGGATCTAGCGATGGTGGGGGCCACGTGTTACTTCTGATTAGAAATGAATTCTTAGAAGTTATATCGCTTGCAAGAGCCCCTTTATGATTCGATTTTGAGTAAGCCCTTTGTTCTTAAATAGGCCCTCTGTTTCGACACATATCTCCGGAAGGGTCAAGAGTCACCAACGGTAGCGTCTGCATACGTAACAATCCATTATTTATTTTTCGTTGTAATAAATGTACTTACACTGTAAGAAAATCACAAGATTCGACGTCTGAACATGTTCGCAGTAGAACACTTAATGGTACAAGTCACATGAGTGGACAATGGGCCAAATGTCTTTTGCTTTTGTTGAAGCAATGTCAGTCCGTGTTCACATATTCTTCTCCAATTTTGCTATGATATGCGATACAATCCTAAGATTTTGCGTGTTCACTTTGGAGATAGTATGTAGTATTCAGGATAAACGGAGTGTACACTTTCCATCTTTAAATGCAAGAAATTTAAAAATATGCTAGGTGTCTTATTATTTTGTCGAGGACTGTAGGCATCCTGGATCCGAATTCCGGAGTTCGCCAGTTTCCGATTTAAAATAATATCGAGAATGGTGCAACTTCAACCAGGTTAGACGGTTGTACTTCTTCGCGTGAAACGGGAGAGGGAGAATCGCCTGGACTTATTTTCGGTTCGAGGCATCTTCCGTAGGAAAAATTTGATTTACAGAAATCGCGTCCGCAGCTTTCAACTAGCTCATTTCGTCGCTCGAAGGAGCAACCTAAACCCGTTTCTGTTATTCGTGTCACGTAAACCGGTTAAATCAGCCACCCCGTTTTTCCTCCAGTTTTCGACTTTTCCCTCTTTTTCCAGACGGCACTCGACTACAAGATCTTTGCGAACGTAGTACCAAACCGATACGACTGTATCTCTGTTCGACATGCTCGTAAGTGGATCAGGGCTGTTCTGGTTTTTTCCCCTTTCATTCGTTGTTGGAGGCAAAGGAAAATTTCCGAGCGAAAAACATTCTAAACTGTACGAACAATAGATTTTTGGACAGACGGAACGTCGCACAGTGGGTCAAATCGACGTTCTAGCTGTTCACGGGCTAAAAACTCAAAGTCCTCATATCGATTTTTAACGAATGCACAATGTTTCTTAAATGTCTATTACATTCGAAAACGATAATATTAATTAAAGCTATTAAAAACTCTCGTTACAATAAACGTTCAAAGATCAAACTTTTTCAGATACGATTTATCACCGAAAAAATTCCTTTTCTTCATAATGATGTCCTGGAAAACCTACTGAAGATTAAGTGACCAATTTTTTTTTATATAAAGAATGTATATCTATGTTGAGAACGCACCAGGATCTAAACATCATTGTTCATAATTTATTATAAAAAAAATATTTAGTCAACTAAGGAAATCGTTAAAGTTTTTCACCTTTGACATGAAATAAATTATCATGCCCGGTGATGCCCATGTTCTGACAAAGTGGAACATTTTCGGCAAGATCTCCTCTAAAAGATCGTGCAAAATTTAGATCCATCTTCATCCATCTTCCGAAGTTATGATAGTTTAAAGCGTCGCGTGTCACGCGCACAGTGGTGAGTTCGATCGAAATCGTGGCCAAAATAGGAAGGAGTACTACAATTTAGTTCAAAATTGATACTATGGGATTTTTCGGGTCGCTGATTATGAATTTGATGTCAAAAGTACAAAAACAAAATGGCGGATTCAATATGGCGGATGCCATATGCTTTACTTTCTGTTGATTTCTTCATTTTCTGTTCACTTTTTTACCTGTAATATTAATGTATTTTCTTGAACATTTGAATACAGGTAGTGTGTATCCAATTATGAAATACTAATTAACTGAAATTTAGAGATTTTTACGTCCTAAAATTATTATAACTTAATTTTTCTGTATTTTCTGTAAATTACAGTCTTTCAACCAGTAACCATCTGTAAAAAATGTATTTCGATCATGAGTAGGTCTATCGTCGACCACGCCATAAAATGTCCGGTCCGCAGTCTTTGTCGACCTGGTTTATGAAAAGGCCTTTAGGCATGGAAAGATGTGTATCACCTAATGTCATGAGCAAGAAGATGCCCTGATTGGTTTGTTGAACCCAGGATTTTCCAATCAGGACATCCTTGATTGTTCAAGTTTTCTTCGGCTGGTCTTTATGTATTGAAATAATGGTGAAATAGGCGTGAACACCCAGTTTTCAAATATTATTCATTATTCACACGAGTTTTTAGACATTTCCGGTGGTGTGACAAAAAAATGTTTCCTACAAAAAGTAATCAGTACACAGTCTTTTACAAATATCAATACAAAAAATTACAAAAAAAATTTTTTTTCGATAAAAAATTGTGGTCACCTTCATTATTTATTTATAACTATATATTTTTTATTCAATAATGTTATAGCTGACGGCAAGACGAATCCAACGACATATTTAATGTAGTCTTTATGTATTGAAATAATGGTGAAATAGGCGTGAACAGCTAGAACGTCGATTTGACCCACTGTGCGTCGTGTTGATGGCTCACCTGTCTATCGAAATTGCTACGAGGTTGAAGATGGAACTGGTGCTGCAGGTGACGTCCATAGCGATGTAAAAGTCGCAGACAAACGCGGGCAGAGTCCACGCTCCGTTCACCTGGAAAATCAACGAACAAATGGTCAGGACCTTTCTAAAAAAAATCTTATTGGTCTAGGCAATTGTGATAAACATATTCTATCAACGAGTTACAAGTATCTCGATCGTGGTCCATTGAAAATTGAATTTTCATGGTCATTCACATTTTCCATTTACAATTCTTTCGCATCTTCAATGTGTTTATTTCTCCGCTCATGTAAAAAGCATACTAGAGCATCATATTGACGAACATTGAAATGAAAATTCTTTAAAAGTGACATTAGATATTTCTCGATGGAACGGCTTCATGACATCGATATTCTAAGATCAGACTAATACGCTAATTTCGTTTGCGAGTCCAAATGATTCGTTTAGCTAAGGTTCCTCGTCTTTTTTACCGGCGAGGTTTCTTATAAAAAAGACCTCGGGGCAGCTGACGAATACGGGATGTCAGAGAGAATTAATATGTGGGCATTAGGCGAGTGCCCAGGGCCTACGAGTACCATAATGCGCTTCCGCTTTAACCGAATGAACTGATTAGAAGGCGACGCTGTAATTTATCCGACTCGACCACCTTTGCTGGTCCACCCTCTTTCTTTCTACGGGAGATATAGACTAATTCGGTTCTGCATGGACAGCAAGACCGCACGAAACCACGCTAATTGATTACCTTGTAGCGGGCCGAATTTTTCGAAAGAAGAAAAAGAAAACAGCACGCCGTCCATCAGAGTGATTGCTCACTCCGTTTCGAGGACGGGGATTCTACGAGTCAGGAGTGATTGGAATGCGGTGGACAACTACTGCGATCGAGCTCTGACTCCTCTTCCAAAAAATATATTCGGTACAAAATAGAGGCAAATAAAACGGTCGACGTTGCCGTGGTTCTCACTGTTATTTATTTTTATTGGTGGAAAGGGTTTCTTTCTTAGTTGCCTACGAACGCCATGTATTCCCTCAATTTAACGCCAATCAATTTATTGTAGGAATTATATATTGCAGAGGAATTATTTATTCTAAATTGTTCGTGTCGCTATTATTCCGATGAATGAAATTTTGATAATTAGAAATAATAAATGATAATTGGCTGCCGCCACAGGGAAAACGATGGAGCCAATATTTGAGCGGACCGATATTGCGTCGTAATTACAAAATTATAAAACTGATTATTATAAGGGGTCTCCATTTCACGTATACGTAAATACACGTGTACTCGTATAATAAACGAACCTTGTCTGAATAATATTAAATGCACGGGTGGCCGTGTATTTTTATTTCACGAATATTCGTGTATTCACATGGCACGTGACACGGAGATATAAATGTCAAACAGTTCAGCGTGTATTTATTGCTTAACCCAGACCAACTTGTACATAACATTACTAAACAACAAGATCATACTACCAATCTTATACAATTTGAACATTTAGGGTAAATGTACCAATTACTGCGGATGTACGTTTTACTGCCAACGTTTTAAACCAACTTTATATAATATCACTAAAGAATACAATCGTACTACCAATCTTATACAGTGAATCAATGAGTACACTCTCACAATTTGAACATCTAGATAGTATTTGTTGAATAATTAACAGAGTTTGCTTCCAAAACGCTAAAGAATATTTATTAGGAGAATACAACATAGAAAAACGAAGTATAAATGTTACTTTCGCGGTGCTGTCAACTCAGCAACTGTTTGGTCGCAGTGCTCGTACAGAACTGAGCTACGCACTTCAGTTCGGCAAAGGTCTGCATCGGAGAAATTATACCTGCATGCTTTTTCGGGAAAAAACCAGTCGTTACCCGGTAGACAGAAAGGAAGGGCTTTTATGACACTGACCCTCATAGTTGCCGGAACGTCATCGGACGCACGTAATGGTAAACAGTAGGGGTGTGCGAGAACCCGAAATATCGGGTCGGGTCGGGAACACGAAATTTTTTCGGGATCGGGGCGGGTACCCGAAAATTTCGAGAACCCAGTAATCATTTATATTCGTTTTAATGAATACATTCATAGTTTCGGATTTTTTACTCTAGATGTTTTCGAAATTGAAAGAATGTTGTCCATCAAGAATTCTTTTCAAGAGTGTCGGCCATCGGGTTCCCGATATTTCGTGTTCTCGCACACCCCTAATAAACGGGATATTGCCGGGATTTACAACAGAGAAAGAACCAAGGAAGTGTAGAAAGCGTTTTGAATCAATTCAAAATATAAACTAAATGACTCATGCAAGAATCCAACAGTATTTTCAACATCTGCACGAAACAGTGAAAGTATGCAGGTCGGTAAATACTCGATGAACCAAAGCTACGGCACGACCTTCACCCAAACGAAAATATTTCGAGAGCACATTCTCAGCCTCTAGATTCTCTTGATTTCGTCCAGTGTTTTCCAGGCCCTCCTATTTGCATGAATGCCAGGCCGAAACGCAAGCCGAGTGTTGTCGAGAAGTGCTGTCGCCGTGGAAAAAGGCACTTTCGAGGAGCTTCTCGACGAATCAAAGAGCTGCCGTCCGAATCAAGAGCCCAGCTTCATCTCTTTCCTCTTTTGCATTCCGTCTGGCATGGTTCTTCTTTTCCCTCGGCAGCCGTCCCTCCCACGTCGTCGCATCATTCGAATCCTCCGCATCTTCATCCGTCGCTTTATTCGCGAACCCGAAGACCTGCGCTTTGCGAGCAAGGCTGGGAGACGAGCGAATCCGTGATTTATACCGAACAACCGTGCTTGGCGTACGAAATTCCGCTGAGGTTTGAAACGCGTCTACCCTGCACGAGACTAAACACGTACAACCCCCCAGGTTTCTCTGCCCCTCCCCTTGTTCCTCTTTGAACAACCGGTCCACCGACGAGCTCCGATTTCTTTGCCGACGCCTAGCATCCCCGAAACCGCAGCTAGTCCGCTTTCAATCGGCCCGCTCGCTACTCGAACCCTCGAAAGTTCTGTAATTGTAGACACAGCGCACAGTGGTCCCAAAGCCCGAAAACGTGGTCAAAACCTCAAATTGTATTAAAAAATTATTGGATCTGCTTGAAAATTGATATTAAGGCATTTTTGGGGTCGCTGATTACGAATCTGAACTTAAAGTTAAAAAAAACAAAATGGCGGATCTAATATGGCGGACATATACATTAAAAAATTATTGGATCTGCTTCAAAATTGGTATTAAGGCGTTTTTGGTGTCACTAATCACGAATCTGAACTTAAAAATTTAAAAAACAAAATGGTGGACATATACATTAAAAAATTATTTGGTGTTGCTGATCACGAACTTGAACTTAAAATTAAAAAAAGCAAACTGGCGGATTCAATATGGAGGCACAAAATTATTCGTTCTTCTCAAAAATTGTTTATCAAGATTTTAAACATAGTTACTATAAATCAAATTAATTCAAAAAAAAGATAACTTAGTTTTTAATACATAGTATATAATATAATATAAATATAACATAATAATATAATAGAATATAAATTACAATATAATATAACAGGATAACATTTTGTATATCTACTCAGAATCGGCATCTGATTCCGTCTCTTCTATTCTGTTATTTACTTCCCGTGTCTGTAGGAATGCAATTGCTTCTGGAAATAGGCTGTGTAATTAACTTCCCGATTTTATAGGGAAGTTATTGTAATTACCCCGAAAATCGAAAATCGATTTTTTAGCAGATCTTCACGTTTCATGGTCATTGGAGTCATTTTAGACTATTTTTATCAAAATGTTCGTATGTGTGTGTGCGTATGTCTGTTTCTATGGTATCAAATTTTTCGTTAACGTTTTCTGAAAAAGTAACAACGCGATCAGAATGATGAATGATGCAATCGATGTGCCCCGCTGTAACTTAGAGCTGATTAGATTTTGGTCCATTTTGGTCAAGAAGTTTTTTAGATTTTTAGTTTTTTCGAAAAGAGTTGATTCTACAATGCAATTTATAAGAGAGGATGAAAATTTTCCACCAAAAAACCAAACGCAATTACATAAAAAATTTTTTTCTTAATTTTTTTTTTTAGATTTAAAAAAATTTTTTTTTTAACTGATGCTAATGTTACCGCTTGGAATAATCGAAAGTTATTCCAATGCAAGAGTGAATTTATCATCTCTACTCCTAAGAATACATTTTGGGAGAATATCGATGAAAGTACAAAAAAAAACGATGTTAGCGATGTTGGCGAAGGAGTAACGAATCGGGAAGTTCTTTGTGTGACTCTTGGAGAGTCACACACCAAATAAAAAACATTAATAGCAGTAGGCCCTACTAGCCATGCGTATCACTAACCCTCTCGCAAGAGCAGTCCTACCCGCGAGCTCGCGAAGCGAGCGAGCAAAAACCACCCTGCGAGCGAGCGAACGAAGCGAGCGAGCAACAATAGCCCTCTAGTTTTTTTTGGTAATTGTCTTAAACTCGATATATATGGGTCGTAATTTAAAAGAAGTCGATGCATTACATCCTCCATTGTTTTAAGACGAGAAGATTTCCGTGATAAATTTTCTCTAAATTTTTTAATACATTTATTAAGAGACTCTTGAGCGTCCTCAGACATTTGTCCAATAGAAAGGTTTGATATTTCTATTATCTGGGCTCCATGAATTAATAGTTTATGTACAGAGGTCGGCATATAATACCATGGATACAGGTCCACGTACAGCTTCGCGGTGTCCATGGCATATTGATAAAATTTTTTCCTCGAGGTTCGCGCAGGTACAATATACCATCTTGACGGTCAATAATTAGAGGGTTAAACATGCTGTTTAAGAGTGAATGTAAAAGCAAAGCATATTTGTGTCTTGGTCGGGGATTACCTGACCACCCCTCTACCTTCCCTTTCGCTCTTTCATATTGAACTCAACGAGGGGGACGACTAATTCTCGGGAAGGCCAACTCTACCCTTTGTATTGTATAAAACAGGTATTCGCACTTCATAGTTCCCAAAGAAGCATTAACGTTACTTTACGTGTAAAAACAGCGTTTGTCTTCGAAAAATATTAGAAAATTTCAGATATATTGTATGATTGTTTATAAAAAACTGGCAATCTGTGTCCTCCATACGTTCTAAGCATAATCCTTCAAAAACTGTTTAAATTTTACAGAAAAACTTAGTTAATATCTCTCAGTTCGAGAAGAAACGCAACGAATGCTCACAAAATACCTACTCTGCATTACAAAAATCAGTGATACGACCACAGAGGCTGAGAAGGGCAGCTAATTTTTTTTAAAATTGTAAGTTAATAGTATAAACTAGAAGCTCGAACAAGTTTTAGCGATTGAGGGTGCGAGAGACACAACCTTTACTTTAATCTTTAAAATTTATGCCTTCACTTTTACCCTTTCTTTTGCATACATAGTCATCAGTTAATAATAAACATTTGGCACTAAAAACTATGTAACTTACCTCCACAAACAACATCCATAATGCACAATTAAAATCGATACGTTCCAATACAATTTACGCACTGTACAGTTAGAACTCGCACTGAGACTTGGAAGATTATGAAGGCACTGTCTAATGAAACCGAAGTTCGGACTGCGACTGTTGGTCAGGTATAAAAATGGGACCTTTTTACCGTTTACCCCCAAGTAGATATAGTCTTAGAGTAGCCAACCCCATAATGAAAACTTACCTAGCTGAAAGTTCATTTTTTAGGTTTTGGCCACGTTTTCGGGCTTTGGGACCACTGTGCAGCGGGCTTGAGTCGATCACAGTCCCCTTGGTAAACGAGAATAAGAAATATTTGCAGAAGAATATGAACTCTTTAAATATTATTTAAACAAATTTTTCTGAAATATTTTTTTCTTGAATACACATACGTCAAAATAGATCATTGTCCCAGTTGCCAGAATCACCCTGTACATATATAATAAAAATGGCTAAAAATTTCGATAGACGTGTTCTTGTCATTTTTGTAAAGTAACGTCACTTTTACTGCACCGTAAACCTAGTTACTGTCTCCATGGTAAACGAGAACAAGAAATATTGCAGAAGAATATGAACTCTTTAAATATTATTTAAACAAATTTTTCTGAAATATTTTTTTCTTGAATACACATACGTCAAAATAGATCATTGTCCCAGTTGCCAGAATCACCCTGTACATATTATAATAAAAATGGCTAAAAATTTCGATAGACGTGTTCTTGTCATTTTTGTAAAGCAACGTCACTTTTACTGCACCGTAAACCTAGTTACTGTCTCCATGGTAAACGAGAACAAGAAATATTGCAGAAGAATATGATTTTTTAAATATCGTTTAAACAAATTTTTCTGAAATCTTTTTATACGACTACATTTCTTGAAACACACACAACTCAAAATAGATTATTGTCCCAGTTCCCAGAATCACCCAGTACATATGATAATAAAAATGGCGAAAAATTTGGATAGATCTGTTCTTGTTATCTTTGTAAACAACGTCACTTTTTAGTGCTCCGTAAACCCAGTGTTACAGAGAAACGAGGTCGGAATAATGTCCAATATTTAACAATGCATTGCGTGAGTAAACAAGGTGGCGTAACATCAGGTTGCAGTTCAGGCCGGTGACTGTATTTATGCTCGTCGTAAATAATAAGGGGAACAAGACGAGCTGGCGCGAAATTTATTCGTCCCATCAATAACGAAGTGGCCGGAAACATGCGTGGCCGAGTGACAAAAGTTTCGAGTTTTCTATAAGGTGAAACACAGTACGGTTACATTTCGCACCGGGCCATTTCTGTCCGGAATTGTGGATCTCGCGATACTGCTCTCATTTTTCGGGGACGCCCTATCTGACTGTCAGGCTTTTCTCCTTTTTCCCCAGAAAGGAGAAGCACCGCCCGCACCCGTTGCGGCGCGGCGCTTGTACAGGGTGTCCCATTTCGAGCGATCGTGGAGAAGCGATTTGAAGAATTTAATTGTCTCCTAAACCAGTCCCGCTGACGCGTCATGACGTACCTATTCCTCACTACCAACTATTTCATATTACCCATACCTCAAACTCTTATTCCCCAACCTCCTCGTAAGAAGGTTAACCATTTTCTGTGGGAAATAATTAACTACATAGATCGGCATATTAAAAAGTACATGGATCCATTAGAATAAAATAAATAGAAATAGAAATTCGACTCCCCCGAATTTACCCGAATAGCGTTTCACCTCGGAGCGTGACGGATCAGACTCGTTGCGAAGAAGTTTTCACTTGACAAACTACAGAATTATATCCTCTTTGAAACCGTGGAACTTTCGTTTGGAGGATTTTTCGATCTGACTAATAATTTCCGAGACATTTGAGGGGATCGCTAGAAATGAGACACCTTGTATTCCCGTCACATTCGTGCCGCGGCCCGTATCACGCGGACCGTATGTTAAATGGCAGAGCGAGCAACATTGTATCGTGCACACGTCGTATATTTTGGCAACGTTACGACGTCATAAAGTACCGATAGACCGGCCGTGTTACATAGCCCGCCACGCGAAATAGCTGTGCGGGCGCGAACGATCGATACCTGCCGATAGTTGAGCCGTGGATAACGCAACTTAATACTATTCGCTAATGCGCTGTGCTAGTAATCGCCGTGCATATTGCGGAACGTAATCGATACCGGTCCCGATTGAACGAATTACTAGTTACACGGGATATCCTCCGGCGAAGTGCCCTGCAAATGGGACGTTTGTCCGTCGCGTCGTCAACGCGTTGACACATCGTGCCCGCGGATACTGAAAAAAAAGTATGAAGTATGCGTCATTGTATCGTGGAAGCCGTGTCTCCGACACCGTCTAACAAGATGGTTCAATGGACCGTCCTAGGCTGTGATAATTACGCCTTCCAAAACATACAAAATATTTTTGAAGTGAAAACTTCCTTAGGAATACCGCTTTCACATTTGCTGGGCAGTGAATGCGTCTGATGCGTCACGCTCCGAGGTGAAACGCTATTCTATATCCTCTTTTTCACGACTTCTCGGGTCAAATACCAAGCTGCGCATCGTCTAAAATCGATGACTGCGAGTACCTTTGAAGACGCGATACGTTTATGAAAGCAAACGTTAGGAGCAATTACCAGGAAGTTTCTAATTAGTCTGTTAGCGTCGAAACAGAACTTGAGCGATTATTGTCGCGTATCGTTGTAACTTGCCAGCCAGCTGCCATTATTAAAACGTTACGGCAGTTTCTGACGAGTTGCCCTCCTAATGGTACAGATACCCGGTTCCTCGTCGTGTTACAGGAAAGCAATGAATTCGAGCTCGCCGAGGAGAAGAAGAAGAAGACGCGAACCCTCCGACAAAAGAAACGCCATTTCATAGAGACTCATGAGACGTTTCGCGTTTGTCGTTCGCTGTGTTCGATCAGGCACCGCGATATCTCTTTTTGTCCCACGGATTGCCCTCGCCATTTTCTCTCGGTCCTTAACCAGGGATGTCATTAAATGTTGGAAACGCCGTCACCCGAAACTCTCAAAGGAAAACCTTGTAGTGCAGATATACGACGGCCGGGAACAATAAAGTGCGAACATTCTCGACAGAATTTTTTTCACGTCTTAATATTTCGAAAACAACGCAGTTTTGGAAACATTTTTTAATACAGAAGTTCCACAGTTTCGAGGAGGAAATATACTGCTGATATACCCTGCGTTTTATATCTCTATCCACTATTTTGAATTATCTTGTGACGTAAAATGTAAGATTAGGAGTTAACGTCTACCGTTTATATTAAATTCACTTTATATTACGTTATATACTTCATTATTTTTTGTAAAATGTTTATTTATTTTGTGATGGTTTACGGCATCAATAAATAAATAAGAATATTATCTTGTGACGTGACTTGTGAGCACCAGATACTCCGTTAGCATATACCGATCTAAAGGGTGTACCAAAATTCGTGAACTTCCCGAAAGGGGGTTGCGACGTAGACGCGAGTTGCCACAGTTGGCCTGGCGCGCCAACTGTCTATTGGCCGACTGTGGCAACTCGCGTCTAGGTCGCGCTCTGATTGGTCCGTGTTTTTCGTTAATAATTCCTAAACAAAGCCGCGGATAACATTTTTGCAAAGGAAAATGTCGCTTGAAATGGTCTCAGGAACAACCCTCTTTCGGGAAGTTCACGAATTTTGGGACACCCTGTATACTAATCAGTAAATTGCGGATACATTATACATTATACTTTTATGCCTCATGAAAATTTTCGAGAAACGCTAGAAAATAAAATTCGAAGGAATTTTGTAGAATTTTGATTTTTTTTAGATCTACAAAGGCTGTTCCCATTAAAAATAGGATTTTATCATTCCACTTTCTTCAAATTTGTTCTACAAAAATTGGAAAATGCATAAACAAACTCTACTGGCAGAGAGAGAGGGCACCTGTATTCCCCCGAATTCGCGAGTTAATTCCCCTGATCTGGTGACTCTGCGGGTAGCACGTAGATTCCGAGAGGAACGAGTACTAGCCCACAGATTTATGAGGACACGCCGTTAATTACAAGATTGTTGCAGCCTAAACTTCGAAACAGAAATCCCGACACCGGTAAGCAGCGTTGTAATGCGTCTTTGTCGGAAGTTGAGCGCCGGCCAAAATGCCGATGAGATATTTAGGACGAAGCAATTTAAGAGGGACTCGCACCAGTTACAGTTTGCTTTGAGCACAACCCTGTTGTCCGCCCGCTGTTATCCTTATTGCTTCCGACAATGAAATATGCAAAATTCGTTGCAACATGTTCCAGCCTCGGGGACCGACGATGCTTAAGCTGCTAATCGTAGATTATTACAACGTTGCAGGAACGCTGTAATACCTTCCGCAAGGACTGGTAATTCGTTCTAGCATCGTTAGGCAACATCAAACTTTGCTGATGCCATCCGGGCCCGGATTCCGGAAAAATGTACACTGGTCTCGAGAGATGCCTGACAAATTCTCAAACCAAAAGTGTCTTCGTGGTTTTTTAACGACAAGAGAAAATGTTTATCAAGTATCTGCTTATACATCCACTAATGTAAAATGTTCTTCTTTGTTGATTCTTGTTGTTTCAAATATAGCTAACACCAGAACTAATAATAACAAGAGTCAATTCATTTGTTGGTTTACGATTGCTTGATTTATTAAGAGGTCCCTGGCCATAGACTATGGACTTTCGAAAATGATGAGATGATCAGGTCCTAAAACAAGGGTTGTTGGTAGGGATGGGTTCAAGTACCTCGCAAACAGGTTCGAACCTTGATTGATGGAATTCGAACTCTATAAGTACTTCGAAAAAAAATAGTACTCCCAAGTATACCCGAACCTTTGCCAGACAGATTCGAACCCTTTACATGTACTGTGGTAAACGTAAATAATACTTGCAAGTATACTCGAATCTTGGTCGAACAGTTACGAAATTTTTATGAATATCGTTACGAATTTCCGTATTCATGCACGCTCCGTGGCAACGTAAGGCTGTTCCGACGCAGCGTCTGTTTACTTTTTTTTGTAAACACGCTGTGGAGATGAGGAGAAAACGGGGTCTCATAATTGTACATGCTTCTACCGATGATTGTAGTTTGGAATGTACTTTGCGACAAAAACTGATATATTCTATCGAACATTATCTAGGCGATGTCGAGAACAATCATGTGTATATGTTAACTGCATTATTGGATCCACGATTCAAAACATTTGCTTTTTCTGAATATGAATCTATCTCTCGAGCACGGGATGCCTTGACTGATATAGCCACTAATTATATTAACACTTTACCAAAAGTAAAGTGCTGTACCAAAGAAAGCATAGAAATGTTCTTTTACATTGCAATTTTAAATGAGACCATTAGATGACGTTATTGAGGGTGACTTATTAGTTTACAATGAAAATTGCTGTTGCTATTAAAAATTACATTAGAAAGTGTTTAGCCATGTATCGTAGATTTTTCAAAATTATACAATAATCACCGGTCGGTAATGTGTTAATAATGATAATTCATCTACAACATGTGATAGTTCACAGACGCAGATGTCCGAAAATCGGCACAATAACGAATTATCAATTTGGTCATCCTTTGACAATGAAATTTCAATTACAAATACAGTAAAAGCTCCTTCGTTGTCCAAAGTAGCGTGTCGCCGTCGCCGGCACAGTTCAAAGAATGTCCCATATGCTATTCTTCGTTGCGTTCAAAACATCGTCGATTAAACCACTAAATACAGTTGAAATTATATCGTGTTTGGTGTCATTTTAACCCAACAAAAACATTCTGTAAACAGGAGCCAAGTTCTTATGGCCGTAAAAAGTTGTGAGATCAAACAAAATACGGCCAAGTTCGTTAGCTTAGAAATACCTCTTGCAATATTGAAAAAAGCGTTTGTAAAATTAGTTTAAAAGAAAGCTATTTAATTTTTAAAGAGTTACATGGAATGTGGTTAAATTATTCAAACTTGACCGCTACCTAACATCTTTCATGGCCATTGGTTTAAAAAGTAACGGCCAAGTTTGAATAATTTAACCACATTCCATGTAACTCTTTAAAAATTAAATAGCTTTCTTTTAAACTAATTTTACAAACGCTTTTTTCAGTATTGGAAGAGGTATTTCTAAGCTAACAAACTTGGCCGTATTTTGTTTGATCTCACAACTTTTTACGGCCATAAGAACTTGGCTCCTGTTTACAGAATGTTTTTGTTGGGATTTCATCACTTTTTGTTGAAATTTCATCAATTATCAAGTAGGTATTACTCTTATTCCTAATTCATTAAATCCTAAACATTTTTTATCTTTAAGGTGGACATTAAGTAAATTAATAAATGCATGTTCGTTTTACTACCTATTTATACCTACTTGAAACTTTGTCCCGAAAAATCTAAACAACGCAGCGTCGATCAAAGGAAAAAAATTCTTTTCTAATCTGCAAGACAAAATCCAAATTCAATGTATCGAAGAGTAACACCCTGCCGGCGACGGTCGGATCCGTTTGCCACCCGCCGCTATAGACGATGCTCAGTACAGTTTCTTTTGTTTACGTTAGAGCGATTGTTTTTTTCATCAGTATTTGTTGCGACTTCGAAGCTAATAAAACGTATACTTATGTAGGTACTATGGGATTATCCCGTCGACCTCTCAAGAATTAGTTAGGGATAGGTGGCGGGGGGCGGAGAGGCCCGGCCGGCCTGCCCACGCATACGAAAATACAGTTTGGAGGAAATGGTCGAAGGAATAATCCCAAAGTACCCTTATGTATATGTTATGCTGCTATGTTCTATCCTACGTACCTATTTCGTAATGTTTTTTTTTCAACCCTTTAATGTATAAAATTTCAAACTTTGATAATTATTCCTTTGAGTGTTTGTTATAGTGGACCTATGTACCAAATTTCAAGCTTGTAACTCAATGGAAAGTACCCAAAAGGTTTTGATGATCGTCAGTCAGTCAGTCAGTCAGTCAGTCAGTGACAAATTTAGCGATTTTTGAGGTCCTATATCTCGGAACCTACTAATGTTGGAAGATGAATGTTTTGTCAATATTGAGACATGATAGCATTTAACAAGTGTACGAAATTACATCTCTCCATCTGCCTCCAGTGCCGAGTTATAAGCCTCTAAAAAACGCCTAAGTTGTTTCGTGTAAAAGGAGGTAGTGCCAGAACTTGGCTGGTGCACTACCGTGCACGTAGATCAGAGAAATGGCAGAAATAAGCTAGTGAAAGTCCCATAAAGGAATAATGAAAATTAAGAAGTTTGAGTGTTCGATTCACTCGAGTTAATGTTGTGGTGTTCACACCGATATACCCTAGTCGACATCAATCGTCGCCGCCCTGTGGAGCGACTCGGCGTTGACAGGTAGTGGAGTGGGTAGGCACTGGACAACGATTGTGTCCACTATTCAGGACAACGAAGGAGCTTTTACTGTAATACGATACCTATCTGATCGTCTGCTGTGTTAGAAGTGGAAAATTATCTAAAATCACAGTATTTAGAACGCAAAGAAGAACCGTTATTATTTTGGCGTGAAAATTCAATCAAGTACCCCATTTTATCAAAAATTGCACGTGACTATCTTTGTATAATGGCAACTTCTGTACCTTCAAAAAGAGTTTTTCCAAAAGCACGAAATATCATTGATAAAATAAAGAAATAGGATAAAACCAAATATTGTAAATGAAATATTATTCTGAAATAGTTACGAATTTAATAAAGAAAGTGCTTAAAACCTACTATGCAGTTCTGATTTACAAGATTCGAGTACTACTTGTGAAAGTTTCGATTACTTTCAACATCGAAGTACTTTTCGAAATTTGTAACCTCATTCCGAGGTTCGATAACTACTTGTATACAATGAGTACTTTTCAATTATAATCATTGAAACTTTTATTGCTTTTAAGTAGTAATCGAAATCCATGAAATGAAACTTGGTTATTGAACTTGACTCGGATTCGTGAGTGCATATTGAACTTGATCCCATCCCTAGTCGTCGGTCCGCAGTATTGAACGGAACAATCCTCGCGTAACGATCAGCGCTGGCCGGATCGATGTCGCAAAATGAGTTGTGCAACTTCTGGAATAATCCGCGCACACCTTCGGCAATCGATTAATAGGTCGTGATGACAAATTTGGAGGGTCGGTTCGCCTGACGGCGTCAGTGTTGATCGACTCCCGATTGGATTCAAACAGAATTTCCTCGAACGAGCCAACGTTGGTTAATTGGAGCGCGTTTGAAAACGATACAGGCCTCGATTATCGAATCCGAAGCCACCGACGGCAATGACGCGACGATGGTTGGTCGACTGGCTTCTTTTCTAGTTCGTTTTCGCTCCTATCTCTGCCATTAAAAATCCAGCAAACAGACCGCGCGCATTGTTATTCGTACGTTGTTCACGATCAATTATCCGGCGCAGTTCGCGCGTTAGGAAATAGCTCGTCGAACGAGCGTCTATTTCGAAAGCGCGTCGATGTGAATCCCCTCTTGACAAGGGAGACGCGTTACCGAGCAACGCGCAACAGAGTTATGGCTCATTTAACCCGATGCTGCTGGGGAGCTGGCTGAAGGGATTCAGATACGAGGGCACGGCTAAAATAAGGCACCGGCTGGAAGATGCAGGGCAGACATCCTTCGCGCCTCGCTAGGACCGTGCACCTTGTTGTTACCCCGCGTTCCTTGCAATTTGTTCCCGACGACGCGACGTTATTAATACTACTGGTTATGCTCGCAACACGTGCCGCGTAAAGCACCTGCAAATGCGCTGACCCACCCTCTCGCCAGACAATTGGTCAACGCATCCTTCCTGCCCGGTCTTAACACATTGCGCGCCGGCCGAGTCCCGCATTATTCTGCGGAATTCCTCCTACGCCGTATATGTACACATTAAACGTTGATGTGGCACCTGTTAGCGCTCCTTCCTTCTGATTTAGGCTCGACGTGTGTTTGCTCTTTGTTAGAACGCATACATAGGGTGTCAGGATAAAAGGAAAAATTTTATGTGTATAATGTTTTTGTGTTTACGCTATTTTTTGCGGAAATGGAGGTGACCCTCAATTTTTTAAAAGGATGCTAATAAGAGACTCGAAGGTGTCCCCACCAGCAACATCTTAAACAATTTGTTTCTCCCACGAAAAAAAAACAAAGACAGTTTAGGTGGCTTGCTTTAAGTGCCTCGTCCAGAATAATGGGTTACTCTGCATAAATCTATATCCTGAGCAGCTTCGCCATCATCCTGAAAATTATGGCTGCTCCTCTTTACTGCGAAAGAGGTGTTACAAATCATCCGCCTGTATCACTCGCATCAAACTTTAAGATATACAATTTGAACAACAGTTTTTACTTTGTTGAGACAGCTCGAATTCCTAAAGCAACGCGACACTTCAATGTTTTTCAACATCTTCTTACGAACTTTCTAAAAACCTTCAAGTTTTGTAGACAAATTTGAAGAAAGTCGTACCAAATAAGATCCTATTTTCATTGGCAATAAGTAGACTGCGGATCTTTATGCAAAATAATAAATGTTCGCATTGATTGCAGGACACAGGAGCCAAATAAAAATTGTATTCGTCTTTGAATTATCCTATTCAGCCGAAACGAATACATTGATATCCTTAAATATTTTTACCATGTCCACTGCTTTAAATTGTACGTGCCCATTTTTTTCATAAATGCATAAAATCGCAGTCTAGTAATAAGTAATAATTAGACTGCGAATTTCTATGAAAAATAAAATTTAAACACATCAATTGCAATCTATAGGAGCTAAGTAAAAATTTATTTTGGTCGTTAATAATCTTGATGTGGTGAAAATAGTATATCGACATTAGTAAAATCTTTTAATTTTTTTATTGTTTTGAATTACATCTACTCATTTTTGTCAGAAATACATAAAATCCGCAGTCCAGTAATAACATTCGTAGGTCCAATATAAATAAAAATCGTACCAAGTTCTGTTGAATTTGATACTCCAGTAGTTTTTGCAAATTTTTACGAACCAGAAATGCCTAAAGATCCGCAGTCTAACGATGATATCCATTTCCGCGATGGGATTTTGGCCGTTTAGACGTCACCGAAATCCGAATTTGCGGCACCGTAGAGGCCATCAGCTAATGGTGTCAGAGCGGTACCTTTGACCGAAATTGGAAGTACCTTTGGATAACGATATCCCGAAGGGAGCCGGGGAAAGGCCAAGGTAAAGCGACACTTCCTGTTGATGTGAGCCTCTTTGGAGATACATATATGCATAATCGAGACATTTATAGCCGGTGTGTATCGAGAGCTATAATTAGAAGCGGAGGGAGACCGGCACAAGTCGACCTTAAATTATTCCAACGACCTTGCCCGGCTGATGTTAAGGGAAACAGTCAAGGAACAACGTCGCTATCAATCCTTCTCGCTGCTCCTGCGGACCCACTTCCGCTCTCTAGTTGCTGTTCCGCTGAATTATGGATCACGTCCATACAAGTGCGTGTCGATAATTCAGGACCAGAGCGGAACAAGACTACCAAAACTTTGTCGCGTTACGACCGTGTCCGATAATATTTACTTTATGAATATCCCGTGGCGAGTATTAGCTAACCTGCTAACTCCTAGACGCATGCCTCTAAGCTCGCCCGCTGCTTTCCATTAAGCGCAATTTCGTTTCCTGTTACGCCTAACTTTATTGCCGGCGAGATACCATCCAAACTTTTTAAACCATTTACAAATACGGGACAAACTTAGGAGATTCAATCCTTAGTTCCCACGCATGGCGCGAATGTCTGCGCTGTTGTTAGACATTTTCTGAATTTTAATTATTACTAGACAGCGGATCTTTATGCAAAGTACAAATTTTCTGCCAGAATTGCAACAAATTGGAACGACACAGAAATCTATTTTATTTCCTCATATGTTTAATAGATTGAAAATAATACAACAGTATTTTTAAACTTTTCTAATGGTCCTACTGTTGTAAATTACTCATTTTTGCCATAAATGCATAAAATCCGCAGTCTAATTATTATTCTTATATTTTTTAGTCTTTAGAGTTTAAGTGGAGTAATTGTTTTCCAATTTGGCTTCTAGAGCTGTCCATAACCATCCCACAATTTCTCTATCTCTTTTTTCGACATTTGTTCAAATAATATATGCATATATTTAACTTTGTTTTAATGTAATCAAAATAAAACAATAAAGTCAAGCTGGAGCTTGGATTCTTTAATTACCATTTTGTTGGAGATAAGTAAGCGTCCGGTGATTTATGGACGCGGGAGTGTAAACTACAAAGACCAGTTGGATCTTCCGGGCGTATCTCACGGTTGCCATAGTTCGTCGTGGAAGTGAATAATAGGTAGCGACCGTCACAGTGGACAATAGGGAGCGTCGCCGATACCCGGCATGTCTAGGACATGGCAGCGTTATTTCAGTCGAATATCAATACCAGGAGATTAATTAGTAATTGTCTCGGGTATTTCGACGATTCCATTAATTCGACCGAATCGATATGCAGTCCGGAATACCAAAACCGGCGTCCCAGGGAGGTTCCTCCGAAACTTCGCTGGCCCGCGAGCAAAAGTGAATTGCCACTCGGTGCAACTTGCATCTCAGCCCGTGCTCCCTTTAATGCACTCCGTAGTATAATCTACTCGACGGTCGTACATAATGCAGATCTGTCGGTGGCGAACACGGTGCAGGTGGCAGGGGACATCAAGGACACGGCAACACGCTCTACGTTGTCGAGCCGCGGATATCGAGAGTTCGAGAGATCAACGATGCTGCTATTAAATTTCATTGAAATTCTGTCATCGTTCAACCCCCGAAACTATTTAATATTTCGCCGAACCGGTGCGAAGTCAAAATAACGGAAACCGAACGGGAGAGACCGGATATGTATGTTAGAGCTGTTACTTGCGAGTTAACCAACAAATACTATCAGGGTACCTTGGTATCTCATGATTCGATGGTGGATTTTATGCATTTATGAGAAAAATGAGTAGCTGTAATCTTCTATCTATATAAATAAAAATGTAAATGTCCATTTGTTTGTAATCGGTCATCTCCGTAACGGCTGAACGTAGAAAGCTGGGGTTCGAGCCATTAGACGCAGCGTTTCTTCAGCTAGGTTTATGAGAAATTAGCATGCGAAAAAGTCCATTCGTTCAAGAGTTTTGACGACTTTTTCCACCAGTTACAACTCTAACTGCATACTTCAAGTTATGCGAATGTGGCGCGTTTGCAGAAAACACTGATGTATAATAATCGATATGGTTTCGTGTTGATTCGCATTATCACCAATGCGTCACGCCGAGAATCTTCTCAGTGGTATTCTGCTTCAAATTATATCGTGGAATATATTATAAATAGAAAGATTGACCTATTCGGAGTGATTTGTTCTGTAACTTTCCATTGCATTGGAATTCAGCTGAGTAGATTGATCTGCGTTTGAATTGAAATATTTGGTTAGTATTTGTAAATTATTAACTTTTTTTTTGTTTTTTAGTTCGTGTTTTAACCTTATTTAATGTTTAGCAATTTTACATCTGTGACAGGTAAAAACATGCTTTTAAAAAATACTGAGCCACAGCAACGCGTGGCGAGGGAAAGCTAGTGTTAAATTAAGATACTGTAATGTTGATTCCAGTTTGTTAAACACACGAAGAACGAAAATAAATTTCTATTTCACTCAAGTTTGTAGTATTTGCGGTAGATAGTTTTTATTTTGGACCACGAAGCGCGATCAGTTTGGATTATTCTGCTGCTAGAGGTTCGATGAGAATTCTTTTAGCTAGAATAACATGGTCCAAGGATATAGGCTGACTATACCAAATTGTTTGTCAACCCTTTTTTCTCAAGATTTATCAAGGTCATCTTCAACTTTTTATAAACTTACAACCTGATTTAATTAGTTAGATTTGATCAAACCCTAGAGATAACCTAGATGCCTCGGTAAAAACCGTAGATTACTATTGCAAAGACGCTCTCCATTAAGGGGTTAGAGTCGTTTCTAGGATTGATTGCAAAGATAGGTTTTTTAGTAGTCAAAGCGCTAGATAAACCACTCTCAAAAGTTCTATTTTTAGCTATTTTTAACTATGTATCTGTCGCAGCTTTATGAAAGTAGCTACGTGCGCAGCTTTATGCTTCCGAATAATGCAAATAACGTCTCATAAACGTAAAAATAGGATTTTTGAGGGCGATTGCGGCCTAGATTGATCTTTTATCTGACGGTTTTAATTATTGAAAAACCCATTTTTGCATTACCGAGAAAGAAGGAGGCGCGTCCCGCACCCTTGCAATCCTGGAAACGGGATCCTAGAAACGTCTACCCCTTAATCTGGCACTGTCGGTGATCTAGAGATTCGCTGTTCGTTTCATCTCCACTTCGCTCGCGGCGTTCTCTCTCGGCTCTCTTGGATCTCTCGGCAGCTTCCGCCACTCCACTCGACTCTGTTCCGCAATCTCTATCTGACGATTCAGGCTCGAAGTGGTTCCAGGTTCTCGCACCTCCTTATCGGTTCTCGCGTTTAACTTCGCGTGCAAAAGCCTATCTTTCTCTGTCGGGCGTCCCTCAGCAAGCTCCGTCAATCCATCTCCTTCGTCTACAACCGGCAATCCTTGCTCGGCGATCGTTCTTCCATCGGGCTGTCTATCAACGCATCTATCTCGGCCCAAGCTCCTGCCCCTCTGTCAGCTTAACTTTGGTGATTATATCAATTCGAAATCAATTTTACCAACGGTGGCTTCGTGGGTAGGTGGCACATCTCGTGCTGGCCCCGATTCCCCCGGCGCGCGCGTGTCATTGAATTACGATGGGTGAATCGCTCTCGAGTACTTCAGCCGCTCGATACGAGAATTAATAGGGACGCTGTTACCCGTTTAAGCGGCCGACATGATACCCAACGTAGCCGACACATCGATGGAAAATACAGTCGAGCACGGACCCCGGCTTCCGGCTCGCTATCCAGCCGACCTTGCGATTGCGAATTTATGGCTGCCCCGTTAGCGGATACAATTTGATTCGCTGTGAAGAACATACGGGATGTCATCGGAATAAATGATACGAAAAAATGTGCCAGACGAAAGTTGTAAGATTATGTATCTCATTTATGTATCTCCTGTGTCAGTAAGTGTACAGACTTTTTGAACAACTTTTGTATATGTAAGTTTACTGTCACATGAAAACTGTATAAATATGAAGTCTTTCTGAACAGACAGTTTACTGCACGTGATTACTATACAGCGGATCTTTATGCGTTTATGACAGAAACCAGTAGCTGTAATTTAAAGCAGTAAAACATTCGAAGAATCAGATTATACTGTTATACTAGTGTCATGTCCGGTGGTTCAGCCATCGTTAATAATTAATATAATCAATGATGTATTACATATACCTTTGAATTTATTATTTTCTTGTGCTTTTTTAACTTCCCGATTTTATAGGGAAGTTATTGTAATTACCCCGAAAATCGAAAATCGATTTTTTAGCAAATCTTCACGTTTCATGGTCATTGCAGTCATTTTAGACTATTTTCAGCAAAATGTTCGTGTGTGTGTGTGTGTGTGTGTGTGTGTGTGTGTGTGTGTGTGTGTGTGCGTATGGCCGTTTCTATGTAATCAAATTTTTCGTTAACCTTTTCAGAAAAAGTAACAACGCGATCAGGATGATGAATGATGCAATCGATGTGCCCCGCTGTAACTTAGAGCTGATTAGATTTTGGTCCATATTGGTCAAGTAGTTTTTTAGATTTTTACTTTTTTTTCGAAAAGAGTTGATTCTTCAATGCAATTTATAAGGGAGGACGAAAATTTTCCACCAAAGAACCAAACGCAATTACATAAAAAATATTTTTCTTAATTTTTTTTAGATTAAAAAAAATTTTTTTTTTAGATTTAAAAAAAATTTTTGTTTAACTGATGCTAATGTTACCGCTTGGAATAATCGAAAGTTATTCCAATGCAACAGTGAATTTATCATCTCTACTCCCAAGAATATCTTTGGGAGAATATCGATGAAATTACAAAAAAAAACGATGTTAGCGATGTTGGCGAAGGAGTAACGAATCGGGAAGTTCTTTGTGTGACTCTTGGAGAGTCACACACCAAATAAAAAACATTAATATCAGTAGCCATGCGTATCACTAACCCTCTCGTAAGAGCAGTCCTACCCGCGAGCTCGCGGAGCGAGCGAGCAATAACAACCTTACTCGCGAGCGAGCGAAGCGAGCGAGCAACAATAGCCCTCTAGTTAATTTCTTCAATTGCTTGCTTTAATATTTCCACCTGAATATCACCTCCGATTTCTCTACCAGTTGCCATTGTTAAAATTTGGAAAACTAGTGTTTATGACAAAATAAAATAAAATAAAATCCTCAATTCCTGCGTTCTATCCCACCACGCTGTCACTAAAAATATGTTACGTCCTGAGGTGGACGTATTTTAGATTTGAATAGTTAAAATTGAAATTTAATTTGAATAGATTGAAATGATTGAAAAGATTATAATTGAGATATAACGCAGTTTTGAACCTACCTGCATTCACCGGCTTCGGTTCGGGTAATCGAGGATTTCTTTAATATTCTAAGTGATTTTGATTGTGGAATTGGTACGAAGAAATTGATGATGGGTATACTCTTTAAAAATGATTTGATATTCTTATATTTTTGAATAAAAATAAACAAAACTGTATTTTAAGCTTCAAATTTCGGATACATAATATTTTAGAAAATCTTATTATAAATTGTTAGTAATTACCGCTAAACGGTCTTCTGGCTTGATTTTACAGTGGTGTTTCTTCCTTCTTGATGTTTGGTTTGATTGTAAATTAAACCAAAAAACTTACACTTGATATTTTATGAACTGACTTAATACTTTTTTGTAGTTGATTGTTGTTTGATTGTGTGAAGACTGGGCTTCTCATTAGGAGTCATCCCTTTTATAGACCGATCAGTCCTTTGTCTCGTCAATTTTGTCAGGTGATTATTGTAGTCATAGCTAGATCATATTACCCTATGCATCTCCTAGGTCAGTTTCTCTTTAGCTGCTTTCTTATCTGTAACTCCCCTGGCCAGATCGAATTACATTTACGTCACACGTGGAGCGACGAACAATTATTACTCATCGATTCTCGATGGACAGTCTTCAGCGGATTTTAGATCATGATTTATATTTGGAAGTGATCTGGTCATTTAATGAAATAATTTCGCTACGCAGTTCTTTCGCTCAATACGATTCAAATGAAGAATGAATTTCTTAATTCTATCGTACGCAATGTGGTGTAATATACGATAGTTCGATTTGGTTTTTAACAATAGTATTAAATATTTAGTTTCTCGTACAACATTATTTAGATTAAACATAAAAAAATTCAAAGCTATATGTAATACATCATTGATTATATTAATTATTAACGATGGCTGAACCATCGGAAGTGACACTAGTTTGAACCCATTAATCATATTAAGAAAAAAAATAAATATCTGTTTCACTCCAGTTTGTTGCAATTGAAGTAGAAAATGTTTATTTTGCATGAAGATCCGCTGAAGCCGAAGGACGTCGATTCTAGTAACTTTTCGGACAATCGGTCTGAAAGAATCAATTTTTGATCACGTTATAAATCAACTGGAAATTGAACAATTTCCAATTATGAACGTTCTTGGACATTCTTCAGACATCTGCCCTGTCCAAGTCAAACCTGGAAAATCGCTAAAGATCATAGAGCAAAACGTCGCGAAACTTATTCTAAACGGGAAAACATTGGCTTTCATTTTCGCGTGAGAAAACGAAATGACTTCCCGAACGACGTAATAGATCGTATGTTTCGCAGCGAGGTAGCACAGCGAAGGAAATCCGATCGGTCTTTGCGCGAGACTCGTTGCAATGGCCCGGGGACGTAGAGCCCAGGAGAAGCAGCTGATAAAGTTTGCTCACGATATTGTACTTCTCTAATGATGCTTTGAAATATAAACGAAGTGTAATAATTCTTTGTTCGCGGAACTCGATTAGATCCTGGCTCCGTTCCGAAGAAGCCGGAGAACGAATCGACAGGGGATGGATGAGAAAGAAGAATTTCATTTTGTAACTGGAAACAACGGGAGCATGTTCACCCGTGTTGTGAGAGTCAGTGATAACGCGTGTCCGTTGTTTCATCTGTCTATTCACCGCGATTTCCTATAAAAACGACCCTGAAGAAACTATATACAACTGGATTTGCATCTAGTGCAATGAGGGACGCCACGCGGAAAAACAAAGCTTTTCGAAACGTGACGCATGCATATGTGCATTCGTTAAATCGCACTGTTGCACTGGACGGGTCAAGAATCGTCGGAACATTCAAACAATTACCGCGGCGCGGTGTTATGATTTTTTTGTCGGATCACGTTCGATCTGATCGCCGATGCAATAACATTTGCCATTGGACAATGATGCAAAATACAACTGTGAACAAGAATATGCTCATTTCTCGGGTTGCAGGATTTTTAAACGTTTTTGCAAGGCAGCTACAGGTTTCGTTAAGGGGATAGACTCGCTTGCAGGATTGCGATAATGCGAAAAAGATCAATCTACTTGCCGTAATTGCCCTCGAAAGTCCTATTTTTACGTTTACGAGGCGTAATTTGCATTATTCTGCATTATTCTTCAGACGTAGCAATTTTCATAAAGCTGCGAAAGCTGCATGCTGCCGAACAATGCAAATCTCGCCTCATAAACGTAAAAATAGGACTTTCGAAGGCGACTGCGGTCTAGATTGATCTTGAACCGTTCCCATGTAAATGAGTGAAGTGGAAGCTGCCGAAGAATGAACTTTAGTAACAGAATAAGCACCTTAGCCGCATGACTTATCTCGATGCGTGCACAAAATATTGTGCACTAAACTAATACATTTATTTAGGCGTGAAGCAAATGCTCTTTGAACCGTACCGTTACTGCGAGGCATGATCACTGACTCGTAAAATTTCCAACCCAAGGTCATATCAAGGTTACACAATGGTTGAGTGCGTCCGACGTCATCCAACGAAATTTAGAAGTGTCTAGAAAAATAACAAGATAATGGTAGAACATGGGAGAAAAGTTTCAACGCGTGGAAAACACGAGGAAAAATTACTAGCGGCAGAAAATCCGATAAATGTATTGAATGATATACGATAAAGAATTGAATGAGACCAATAAGACAGAGTTAAAAAACGGACCAATACGTTCTCGCGTCCGCTGTGCAAGAAGACCGTTCCTTCCTCGTGGCCCCTGGACTCAATCGTCCCGGATAATTCATTCGTCGCGGGATTTTACTCGAGCAAGAAAAGTGGTCTCGCTTCCCCCCGCCGGAAATGAAGGGAATCAGAGATGAATCGAGGGAGCATAATCGCGGGGACCGATGGCTCAGCTGATAGACGTACTTGCTCTCCGCGTCGCATCGCTTATCCCCGGAGAAATTACTTGTCCAGTGTTTTACATTTCCACGGAACCGTCCCTCGGGCATATCATAACGCCGGCAGACCGCTAATTGAACCGATGACCGGCCTAATTAATCGTACGGGACTTTCGCTGCCGAATAATACGAATTGCGCCTCGTAAACGTAAAAGTAGGACTTTTCTAATCTTCAAATTTTCAAAGAAGGCTCAATTAATGCTTGACTCATTGTTCATAGTGCTGTAGAAGGACTTAAATTCTGGCAATGATCTCTCCAATGAATCTTTTCGTACTCATTGAACTCGAAAGAGCAGAATGTAGACGATCGAGACGATTATTACGTTAAATCGACTCTGCAATCGTCATGAAAAATCCATGATTTATTCGCCGCTTTCGATTAAACGAAAGAGGGAAGTGGTAACGAGGTCGCGAGAAAATTCTGATGTTGAATACCCAGGGGAACGGTCGATTCGTTACCAGGTATTTACAGAACGAGGAAAAATTGAAAAATGTCTACTTCGATTTGCAACCTTCGTACTGTCCGTCGGATTAATCGTCTCGGAAGTTGGAGGGAAACGCAATCACGTCGGTGCGATACTACATAGACATCATCGACGATCGTCTTCGGTGTGGACGTGTGTAGGTGGTCGGTACACAGGGAACTGGCCTGAAGATCTCCGCTCACGTAGTCCCAGAACAACCCGAGTGGTCAATTCGCTGAAAAGTCCCAATCTACGTCGCTCGGATATCGGTTTCTATCCTCTGGGGTTTTACGTGCGCGGAATTGATTGATTCCGTTCCTTCGCCAGGACAAGCTCGGTGCCCAGGTGTGCTCTACTGATAAACATTAGCCATTATCAGCGCTGCGTGCCTCGCGGAAACCTGGAAAGAATCTGCTTGCTCGTGAACATCGCCGGAACACGGGCAGGATTCCTTATTTTCGTCTCGTTTCCGAACACCGTTTCACTTCGATTTTTACGATACTCGCATGACAAGCGAAAACCTTCTACTTCCAAGAATAATATCGCAAAACGGAACGAGCATCTGAAAATGTTTCGCATAAATTCATAGTATTTGAACAGAATCAATCGTCTCTGTTACATTTCTTAGAAATTAAAACGTTCATATGGAATAGAGGTTTCTAACTAATTATACCCACTTTTTATTCTCTCGCTCTCTTTTCTTTTTAATGGACGCTGCTTGCAAAAGCAGTTCCGTTAACTGAACAAATAAGGAACTGTAAGTCTCTTCAGAATTTTTCTAGAACTGACAAGAGCAACACTGCAGCCACTCGGAATGAAAGAATATTTTGCACTTTATGTTGTGCAATTCCTTTCCAACTTAACAACATGAAACAGCCATACTAGCCCTCGTCCACCCAGTAAGTCGTCTTGACCCGAAAGCTTTCTTTTTAATTGTGTGCCCTGCTGCAGAAATGTGAGGGAAGTCAGTTTCTCGAATCTTTCGTTGTAAACAATCTTACAATTTTTTAAGAACACTTTTTATTATTCATTTTTTATAAATAGTTAAACTTAATTATTCTCAGCGGAAAATATTACGTTTTTTTTGACGTACATGCTAGTGTATCGCCCTAAACGTTTCCCTAAATGAGGCGTGCCATGGCAGGCGGCATAAATTCCGTTGTTGTCAGCCCTGCTGACATTGTTACAGAGAGTTCCGTGATTATCTGCGAAGAATGACTGGTGGATTAGCCTGATGTGTCGTTGAATTGTACCGTTCCCGCGTTGTAATCCGGTTGCCGAACCCGTAGGTAGGCGGGCGCAAGTGTGGTCGCTTGTGCTTGCGTATGTTTGTGTGTCGAATTGATTGGAGGGTACAATGAGAATGTGCGTTGTTGGCGTTACCGTTTCCAATCTAATCAGCGCTGATCACGGTTCATTTAATATTATATTAGGTCGGTCGGAAAGTAATTTCGTCTTTCGTGCCGAGATGCCATTGCTTCCATTTCTTATTACTTAACCTTATTTTATAATTTCGGCTAAGATCTAATCTAAGCTAATCTAGGTATAATTGATAGCCCTAAATGTGAATGTGATGCTCCATATCAAGATATTAATCATATCTCACGGCAATGCCCAAAATATAGAGATGAAAGGTAGGTGCTGTTTAGAAACAATGACAATGACTTCTGTAATAAATGCAATATTAGGTTGTAAGTTCACTCGAGTTTTTTACTTAATAGAAAGTTCCTATGCAGATATAAGAAATTACATTATAATATTTTGGGGAAAAAAATAGGTATGTAACAACAGTTATGTAAGAGATATTATATATTTTTTTATATTTATATGTAAGAAATATTTGTAAGAACAAGGTTATAACAGTAAGCTTGTAACAGATACTATGTATTTGTATACAGGGTGAATTCGATAAAGCAGGACACCTAAATATCTCCGTTACTTTTCGTTGTACAAAGACTTCGTAGGACAAAGTTACACTGTTTGAAGGGCCACATATAACGGTTTAAGGGAAAAAAAAATTTCAAGGTCATTTTTATGAGATTTCAAGGTTATCGATGTTTTTTTAAATGGAATGAGGTATTTTTTAATACATCAATCGATGCAGCTGGACATTCGTTATAAAAAAGTACTAACCTATGTATGTCGAAAAGTTAGTAGTTCAGGAGATATTTCAATTTAAATAACTCTAAAATATCATTACTGTCGTGAAAGATGTTACACAAGTAAGTAAACACTAACGTCTTAGTACGACAGTAATGGTATTTTAGAGTAATTTAAATTGAAATATCTCCTGAACTACTAACTTTTCGACATACATAGGTTGCATCGATTGATATATTAAAAAATACCTCATTCCATTTAAAAAAACATCGATAACCTTGAAATCTCATAAAAATGACCTTAAAATTTTTTTTCCTTACACCGTTATATGTGGCCCTTCAAACAGTGTAACTTTGTCCTACGAAGTTTCTTTGTACAACGAAAAGTAACGGAGATATTTAGGTGTCCTGCTTTATCGAATTCACCCTGTATATTTATATGTGTAAGGCTTATGGATCAGAAAGGATCTAAAGCTTGTTAATAAAGAACTTAACCTTATTTTGAATCGCAAAATCCTTTCTTGGCTTGTAATGCTTCCTAGCTATTCAAGTATTTGTTTTTGCTTTATGCTATCCAGTAGATTTGGATAAAACAAAAAATTGTTTAAATTTACCGTGTATATGTGACACTAAGTGTACAGCAACATACTTTTTAAACAAGATTCTGGTCGCGTTATACGGGAGTCTACTGTACGCACATATCCGTAAATATCCTGATAATTAAATATGCGGTGCGAACAGAAAAGTTAAAATGAAATTAGCTCCTTCTCGATAAAGAACGGTAATTGGTCGCCTCTGGTTCGTTATGGAACGGCGGAGCGGGTAAATAATTCGTATCGATATCAATTCCATTTCGAATGAAACGAATCGGAGAAAATAATTATTCCCCCCGATCAATCTATCACGCATCCGGTTACCATCGAGGTCACGATCCAATAGTTTGTTCGCGGCATAAGCGCCCCGTTTTAACGGAACTCGATCGTAGTAATTACCGTCGCTGCTATCAAGTTACACGGGAAGATTACTGTTTGCAATAGCGTTACACGCCGCGGTTCTTGGCCTGGGATAATGGATGAAGCGGTCAGAATGCAAAGTGCATAACCGAGATGCATTCGGCACATCAGCCGTCCATCGTTTTCCATCCAACAGACCCTGAGGAGAGGTACCAACGTTTTAAAGCACCGACCAAACGAATTGCTTCCGGCCCATGCACTTTGTATAATCCCCCTCGCAAGCTGGATCATCTTGTTACAGCCACGGCCCTACCTGGTCCTCATCTCTATCATCGATCTTTCAATTTTCTCTCTTTTTCTCACTTTCATCGACGACCGGCGTGTTGCACATATTTTACGATCGTGTGTGGGACTTCAGTCAGCTACATCTTCATACTCCCTCCAGATTTCTTTATTCGACGACGTTATTTAATTTTAAGATCTGAACCTTTTCAGGTGTTCAAACAGTTTTTAATCAGATTAAATTAAATCAGCTTTTAAAGTGCCTGCACAGAGACGTACAATTTCATGGTAATTATATTTATGGAAAAGAGTACCTATACCTGACCAATTTTTATGAAACTCAGATATGTTGTAGAATTCACGATTCTTTGAAACTTCTTTCTGGACGTGTAGAATGCCCTCAGCCAGTTCCATCTTCATACTCCCTCCAGATTTCTTTATTTAGAGACGTTATTTAATTTTAATATCTGAAGCTATTGAGGTGTTCAGTTTTCAATCAGGCTAAATTAAATCAGCTTTTAAAGTGCCTGCATAGAACGTACAATTTCATGGTAATTATATTTATGGAAAAGAGTTCCTACACCTGACCAATTTTTATGAAACTCAGATATGTTGTAGAATTCACGATTCTATGAAACTTCTTCCTGTACGTGTAGAATGCCCTAAGATGTCTCGCGATTTAATCAATTCAAACAGGATTCAATCAAATGAAATTAAATCAGCTTTTAACCTCTTGCCTTACAATATCGTGTCTGACTCGTGATGAAGATTATGAACGGACTCGTGATGAAGATTCTGAACGGATTCTGATAAAAATATATGTTAATAATTTCCTTTAAACCGAGATAAAATTCTCTTTTAGTTTTGTTAATATACAGCTGTCGGAGAACATATAGGCATACAATTTGTTCCTTTTTAAGGAATTTACGATCTACAAAATAGTTCAAATCACTGAAACCGAAAAATAAATCGCAGGACAAGGGGTTAAAGTGCCTACATTTCGACGTACAATTTCATGTTAATTAAATGTGTAGAAAAGGGTACACCTGACCGATTTTGATAAAACTCAGATATGTTGCAGAATTCATGATTCTCTGCAACTTTTTCCTGAACGTGTAGATATCTCTTGATATCTGTGAATGCCTTTAGATATCTCACGTTTCAGTTTGACACACGGAGACACAAACAATCCCAAACGTGTCTTTATATTAATATAAAGTCGTTTGAAATTTAATAATGAAGAAAACAATGTGCTGCGTGTGTGTTGCGCGCGGCGTCGAGTGCCAGCGCAAACATTGCTATCGATTCTGGAAGAACAGACGGGAAGATGCGTCGGGCGAATCCTTGTTCGCCCGGGGCAATAAGAGCGCAACGAATCTAAACGGATCGATGCACCTGCAGCTCTTTATCCAGCCGGATCGACTCGGCGCGCAATTGAATCTATCCGCTCGGAGCAATCTCTTCCGCGACCTAGCCCTGGCGAGGAATTATTACGAGGCCTTTTATACGTAGGGATTCTTTGTCAAGCGGGCCGACCGGCCAGCATCGGCTCCAATTTGTAGGAGCTTTTTAGCCCCGCGGAACTGAAACTCCACTCGTCGCTGAAACTACTACGTGACCACCGCCACTTCTCGTCGACCAACTCTAATGAGACCGATTACTCGCGGTCGGCAAGAAAAATGTCCTCGGAAAAAGAAAGAATTGATAATGAGCCGCCGGCGATATGACACCTCCAGGCCAGTCCGTAAAGTTCCACGTGTAGCCGCAACACCGACGACTACGATACGGAGAGCGGTTCCATGCGACCGTCGAGATTTATCGCTGCTAAGTGTTATAATATTAAGACCGCGATTTATGAAGCTGCATCGTGATTACAGAGCGATTTTAATCGCGCAGGAAAACCGCCGCGCAGTGGTGACTTCGACCGACCATCGCGGCGAAACGTAACAAATTTTTTCCCGCAGTTTAAAAATCTGTGTAGCAGTACTTTATTTATGTGACAGAGCACGTTTTTGTTTTATTAAATCGGATGCAATATTTAACACTAAAATTTTTCACTTTTTGGCTGTCTGAAGTCATCTGATGATTTAATATTATAGATTATCATCAGATGACTTCAGACAGTCGAAAAGTGAAAAATTTAGAAACCCATATCTCGAAACCCATTCTATTACCAAATATTAGGCTGTAAAGAAAGAAATGCAGGATTTTTGTGCCTTTGTTTTAATTGCAGTTTTATACCAATAAATATTTACCTTAATTTAATGAATTATATGTCATTTTAAAGCTTGTTTTACGCTCTATTTAATTGTGCTTTCGATATTTAATTTTATTCCAATTTTTATTAAATTATTTTATTAAATTATTTCAGGATTTCAAAACGCGATTTTCGCATTATTTCTTTCTATGAGTTCAAACTAGGCCGAAGTGCCGCTCAAGCGGCTCGGAATATCAACGAAGTATGGAGCGAAGGAAGTGTCAACGAATGCACAATGCAGCGCTGGTATCAGAAGTTTCGCGCTGGCAACCACAGCCAATAATTTGATAAATTAAATAGAGCGTAAAACAAGCTTTAAAATGACATATAACTCATTAAATTAAGGTAAATATTTATTGGTATAAAACTGCAATTAAAACAAAGGCACAAAAATCCTGCATTTCTTTCTTTACAACCTAATATTAGGATTTTGTCATTTTGACATCAGATTCGTATTCCACGCCACAGGAAATAAGGAAATAATCATTTTGAAGAGAGTCCAATCATTTTTTTGTGTTACACATCCACCATATTGAATTCGCTACTTTGTTTTTTATAATTTTCATATCAAGTTCATAATCATAGCGACCCGAAAAACCCAGAGTACAATTTTGGACTAAATTGGAGTATTTCTTACTACTTTGGCCATGTTTGAGCGATTTCCGACCACTGTGCGACGGATACATAGTAGGAAAAAGTTGTTCACAATGTTGACTTTGATAACATATTTCAACGTCAAGGTCATTGGAGCTGGGTCGTCTTTTATCATGATTTTGTACAGCTAGAGCAGAGTAATTGAAGACACAGCCACTGCTGAGAGTTCCTCCAGTTCCGAAAACTGATTTTCCGAGGGGACGAAGCTCCTAAAGAAGAACTTGTGCTTCACATCTTTCTTTCAACCCCTCTGTAATTACAACCGCGCCGGAAATCTGTCTTAAATCGTAGTGTATACACCTGTTCTCTTAAAGCAGGCTGTTCATAATTGCTCAAACGAGGTCCTAATGACCTCTTTGTCGGAAAGTTTCGAGCGAACGGAGGGTGTGGGTGTAGCACCCCTACAGGACAGCCGCTGCTAAGGGTGGCTCGCGAGAAAAAAAGTTTACTAAAGGGCGACAAGACGAATGAAAGAGGACGAAAGTTCGTCGGAGATATTGGATTCAACTCGGAATAGTTGTGCCCAAGATCCTGGGCCCTCTTCTCCCGAGTTTAATTTACGACCATAGGTTGATCCTTTGCGCTTCGCCGGGCTCTAAGCGTGGATTTTAATTAATTTTTTTCTCCGATTTTCCGCTGAGTCTCGTTCAAAGTTCACCTCTGTTTGCCCGGCTCGCGATCAATGGGACGAGTAAACGAAGCCTGGATGCGCCGATCGAACGCCAAGAGAAATTTCTGCGTTCTTTAATTAAGTTCTCCTTTCCGTTTCGTGACGACGGGATCGCTCGGCTCTACCGTCGACGCTGCAAGTTTTCTAACGGTAGATCGTCGAGATCTGTAAACTAATTCAGAGATTCAGATACTCGCTCGTCGAAGAGCAATTCTAACACCAATTTCCAACTTGTACGAATCATCAGAAGTAGAAACGAATTTTTATGCGGCTCCTGTTTCTTACGATTGGGCAAATGATTTTTACTTATTACGTTATTTCATGGACAAGTTTGGTGCAAATGCTAATTAATATCAAGTATAGTTACGTGAGTTTCATAACGCAGACACATACAGTGGGTACAGATATAGAAAATATTGGAACACTGATCATTTCAATCAAAATTTCTTAAAATAGTTGTTTATACAATGCAAAATTAATTAAATTATATTAATTTCTTGATTAACTTGCGCGATATATAATACAACACAATACCCGAAAATTCTGCTAAAATTTTACGCCGACAGTTAATCAATAAATTAATTTTGTTATTCATTGTATCTATTCTATGGACTTCTCAGAACATGTACATATCCATTGTTAACAGAAAAATAGTTAACAAACAGTTTCACAGAGTTTTGTTTGAAATTGATTAGCGTACGAAAACTTTCTACACCCACCGCAAATACAACAGCCGGTAAATTAACAAGACAATAAACGATCTATCGAGCCGCAGTGTTGCTCATGTGTTGCACGCAGCGATGAACACGCTCCCAAATCGCCTAATCTCCGATTGTCGCACCTGCGATTGCCTGAATTATGCATGAACCATCTCGAGGCGGGATTTTCGAAATATTTCTGCGCCCCGTTCGTCAATCATTCGCTACGTTCCAGGAAATTGAAAGCGAGATTTCTGTTTGCTCTTCGGCCGGATTGAATATGCAACAGAACTTTCCGTTTTCCTAATTGATATTCAAACGACACGGCGGTTCTAGAAAATGGGGTTACGACGGAAATATATGAAAGAGGAAACGGTAGTCGGCAGCCAGGTATTTTCGTTCGAACCGCGGACGAAAAAGGAAGATGATACGGCGAATCGTGGGGAGAAACTTCGAATCGACTTTTTGCCTGGTCGTGGGACAAATGCTCCACAATCATGGAGATTCCAACTTTACCAATCGCGTTCGGGAGACACTGCAACAGGACCGGTAACTTTGTTACAGCACTTTAATCATGAAACTTTGCGCGGAGTGTTTACTTTCCATTATACCGGGGGCCATTTCATTAAATCGGTCCCCTTAGCTGTGAATTGTTCGATACCGACGCTTTCATTGAAACGCGGTTATCCACCGTAACTCAATTTTTCTTTACACTGTAGGCGGAACAGGAAAACGAGAGAGAGGTGGCCAAACACGACGCCACACAGTGGAGCGAACTTAGCAAATAAATGGACATGGCGATTACTGCTCATTGACTGAATTAATGGATTAAGACTTTACAGACTTTTTACCCTTATAATGTAGAGTACCCGTACTGAAAATCATTCAAGTCCACTAAGTGCATCAGGTTTATTCTGTTTGCATAGGTTCGCCCAAATTTCCTTCGCTGATATCGGTTATCGTTAAAAGCTGAAATGCTTCTGGAAATAGGTCTTGTTTTGTTTTTTGTACTAATTGTGGTCGAAGAGAAGATATCAATGGGTCAGATGTGACGAGTAAGTTGTTTCATATACAGGATGGTCCACGCAACTTGCACACCTATAATAACTTCCAAAGTATGCGTTGCACGAAAAAATTTTGTATACAGAAGTTGCATGGTCTGAAGGGGTACATTATGTAGTGTATTTATTTATTTTACAGGTTGACGCGTAAAGGACATGTGATGGTCAACTTCATTTTTTTTAATGGAATGAGGTAGTTTTTAATACCTCAATCGATGCAGCTGGACATTCGTTATAAAAAAGTGCTAACCTATGGATGTCGAAAAGTTAGTATTTCAGGAGATATTTCAATTTAAATAACTCTAAAATACCATTATGTACTGTCGTACTAAGACGTTAGTGTTTACTTGTGTAACATCTTAGCACGACAGTAATGGTACTTTAGAGTTATTTCAATTGCAATATCTCCTGAACTACTAACTTTTCAACATACATAGGTTAGTACTTTTTTATAACGAATGTCCAGCTGCATCGATTGATGTATTAAAAAATACCTCATTTCATTTAAAAAAATGAAGTTGACCTTCACATGTCCTTTACGCGTCCACCTGTAAAAAAAATAAATACACTACATCGTGTACCACTTCAGACCATGCAACTTCTGTATACAAAATTTTTTCGTGCAACGCATACTTTGGAAGTTATTATTGTGCAAGTTGCGTGGACCACCCTGTATCTTAAATTGCCGGAACTTTCGGAATTCTTTATTTCTTGCTTCCTGGGCTTCTTCCGATAGTTGCCCGATGGGTACTAGGGCTTTCTCAATAATTTTGTTGCCATGAATTAAAACTTTATGAACGGTGACTGGCATGTAATGCCATGGATTAAGAGTGCAAATTTTTCGACATTAACTTTTTGCCGAGACGAAATAGCTTGGAGAACCACAGCAAACCTGTAAATTAAATTTTCACCATCTCCAGTGATTGCTGACGTAATCTTAGGATTTTTTAAAATCATCTGGCAGTATTTCCATCGTTGTATGTACCAGTTCCTTGCTTAACCTTGTCCACGATTATATCCAGCTCAGAACGAAATCTTCCTTGAACAAGTAATTTTTTACTTTCCTGCATTGTTTTGTATTCTGGCTTTGATGCTAAACGTGCTTCAAGAATTCTCTAAGTGTAAATATTGACGAAGTTTTATCATTTGCACATGTTTAAATTAAATTTACACGAAGAATGGCAGGTATTGGCAGAGAAATTGTTCAATTCTTTGAACCTTAATATTAAAAGTTGAAGACAGTGTAAATTAGACCTTGGGCGGTTTTAAACGATTTTCGTTATCAAAGGTTCAAGAATATTTAAAATATTGGTCTCCGTTTAGACGTGTATTTCATCCGATCGATACGCCACCTGTGTGAAACTGTAGCTCATAGTCTACTAATTAAAGTGTAAAAGTTTGGAAATTAAACAAAATTTTGAAAAGCTGTTTCAAGAGAAAAAGTAGAAAACTAAAAAACTGCAATGCAAAATTCACCTTAAGGTCGCAAAGTTTAGTGCGGGTTTTAAAAGAATATTTCGACGTCTTCCTGTACTCCGAAACTAGATGAAAGATCTGCTGGTGTTAGAAATGTCAATTTCGAAGTTTTATATTTAGGCCCCCGTCGAGAAAATATGTCGTTTCGTCCCACTGTGCGCCATTTCCAAGAATCTGCCACGTGAATTCGCTCCTGCTTCTGACTATTTAATGCTACACGAGTATTTAAAATTGTTCCTAATGTTAGATACATAAGACTGCCGTATGAATAACATTGATTTCGGTTCGGAATAGGTCAGAACCGTTATAGACAATTCCCGAGCTATTTAAGAAAGCGCTACCATTGAAATGTGCGTTTTATGCATGGAATCTAATAAAAGCGCCGTGTAAATAATCAAAAAGAATCAGCAAAAAAGAGTGTTCAGACCACTAGTGAAAGAACTCGAACCATTTGGATCTCATTGAATATTTAGTACTTCCTATTTCTTCTAGATACCTGCAATAAACAGCTGGAAAGGCGCGTTTCACTGGTTCGTTTCAAAGTTAGCATTCCTGTAAAAATGTATTAAACCTCGCACGATCCTTACGAAAACAAAAATAAAGTTTCGAATAACAGAGGTGCAGTCGCGAGAAGAAAATCGCTTTTCGTTAAATAAGAGCAGAGTTGGGCAAAAATCAACTAATATTTAAAAATGACTAATAGTCTGATTGTTTGTTAGTCAAAACTTAAAAAAAGTCAATTAAAACTTTTTTATTAGTTAGTCATAACTACATGGCACTAGTTAGTCACAACTCTAAGTAATCGTTAGTTATTGCTTATTAGTTATGATTAATCATTAGTTAAATTAAATGATCAATCATCAATCTTTAGTCATCAGTCACTATTGTGCGATTAACATATATTAATATGTATACTTAAACTATGTCGGAATATGCAATGACCAAACGTGTCATAGTCTGTATTTTATGTGTTTATAAACTAATAGAATATTTTTTTGTTATTATAATGTCTTATTTTAATTCATAACCATTTTTAGTCATTAGTCACAGTGAAATTCTGATTGCGTATGTAGTCATTAGTTATGCCATTATAGTCAGTATTCAATATTCATCCATAATAAAAATGTAGTCATTATTCATTAGCCATTGCGTTCAAATACTTATGTAGTCATTACTCATAGTCACGCTCAAGTATTTACTTAGTCATTAATTATTAGTCACTTTTGTAGAGCTTATGAAGTTATTATTCAATAATCATAATTGTGACTAGCGTTTGCCCAACTCTGAATAAGAGCTGGCCGGCAGACATGAAACTGCAAGCAAGTTAATATTCACTTGCGTAACAGGAATGCATTTGACGAACGGTTTGCATGCGTAATTCACGGTTCGTTCGTTGGATCCGGCGATCGAAAACTGCACGGAATCCGACAGGTCGTTGGCGGAATGCACCGCAGTGCGTTACCATTTATGCATTCCCTTTGCATCTTCCCCGTTTCCGAACGGCCACTGGGACCGTGGCTTTTCCAATTCCCGAAAATCCATTTTCCCTTTCGCGAATCGTTCCCGCCGCGCCGCCAATTAACAACAGCCGATTCTACACACATCCGCGGCGAGGAAACAACGGGCCTTATCGACGCGATTCCGCTGCCCATGCGGACGCTTTTTCATATCGGCCCAAAAATTCCGAATCGCCGTGCGAATTAATTGCGCTTCGAATTCGGGATTGAATGATATCCGTGATTGAAAAAGAGGATTAATAGTTGAGAATTAATTCCGTGCTGCGCCGCGCGGCCAGAACGAATTCGCATGCTCGTAGACAGCGTGTGTGGAATGATATTTCCAGTTTATTTATACTTTATTCCTAATGAAACCTATATGTTTCGGGATGTCATCTTTCTCGCATAAATTCGCGCGACCGGACAGTCTACCGTTAATGTGTTTTATTGGATATGGTGCGGAATTAACAGTATTTATGTATAATCTACTAGCGGGCTGCTAAAATTTACGATCCACTTTGCAGAATAATGGTGCTCGTTCGCCGGATAAATGAAGTTAAACTTCAAATACTGGATCATAACATTTCAGCAGCTGTATCGTTCTGTTTATTCTCCGCGTCCTCAGATTGCCCATCGTGAAACTACATACGGGGCGAAACATTTCTTTCTATCTGAGAAAATGTGGAAGTTATTCGAGTGGCTTATCTTAGGCGACTCGTCCTGTATACAGGGTGAGTCCGCAGAAACAGAACACCTACATATCTCCGTTACTTTTCGTTGTACAAAAAAACTTCTTAGGACAAAGTTACACTGTTTGAAGGGCCACATGTAACGGTGTGAGGGAACAAATTTTCAAAGTCATTTTTTACAAGATTTCAAGGCCATCGATATCTTTTTAAACGGAATGAGGTATTTTTTAATACATCAATCGATTGCAGCTGGACGTTCGTTATAAAAAAATACTAACCTATGTATGTCGAAAAGTTAGTAGCTCACGAGATATTTCGATTTAAATAACTCTAAAACACCATTACTGTCGTACTAAGACGTCAGCGTTTACTTACTTGTGTAACGTTTTACTACAGTAATGGTGTTTTAGTTATTTAAATCGAAATATCTCGTGAACTGCTAACTTTTCGACATACAAATGTTACTACTTTTTTGTAACGAATGTCCTTCTGCATCGATTGATGTATTAAAAAATACCTCATTCCATTCAAAACTAGAGGGCTATTGTTGCTCGCTCGCGAGTAGGGTTGTTTTTGCTCGCTCGCTTCGCGAGCTCGCGGGTAGGACTGCTCTTGCGAGAGAGTTAATGATACGCATGGCTAGTAGGGCCTACTGATATTAATGTTTTTTATTTGGTGTGTGACTCTCCAAGAGTCACACAAAGAACTTCCCGATTCGTTACTCCTTCGCCAACATCGTTTTTTTTTGTACTTTCATCGATATTCTCCCAAAATGTATTCTTGGGAATAGAGATGATAAATTCACTCTTGCATTGGAATAACTTTCGATTATTCCAAGCGGTAACATTAGCATCAGTTAAAAAAAAAAAATTTTTTAAATCTAAAAAAAAAATTTTTTTTTAATCTAAAAAAAAATTAAGAAAAAATTTTTTTTTATGTAATTGCGTTTGGTTCTTTGGTGGAAAATTTTCGTCCTCCCTTATAAATTGCATTGTAGAATCAACTCTTTTCGAGAAAAAAAGTAAAAATCTAAAAAACTACTTGACCAATATGGACCAAAATCTAATCAGCTCTAAGTTACGACGGGGCACATCGATTGCATCATTCATCATCCTGATCGCGTTGTTACTTTTTCTGAAAACGTTAACGAAAAATTTGATTACATAGAAACGGCCATACGCACACACACACACACACACACACACACACACACACACACACATACGAACATTTTGCTGAAAATAGTCTAAAATGACTGCAATGACCATGAAACGTGAAGATCTGCTAAAAAATCGATTTTCGATTTTCGGGGTAATTACAATAACTTCCCTATAAAATCGGGAAGTTAGAAATATCAATGACCTTGAAATCTTGTAAAAAATGACCTTGAAAATTTTTGCCCTTACAACATTACATGTGGCCCTTCAAATAGTGTAATTTTGTCCTAAAAAGTTTTTTTGTACAACGAACAGTAACGGAGATATTTAGGTGTTCTGTTTCTTCGGACTCACCCTGTATAATTATTAGGAAAATCAATCGACCTGGTACGAATTTTTTGAACCTCTAAGCATGCGCCCATCCACGAATATCGGTAATTTATTAATACCTGATCGTGTGCGGAAATCGTATTTTTTAGTCTTACGCACACGTGGTCGAACGGGACATCCAATCAACGCCGGTATCGATCCTCGTCATTAAATTCAGCGCGAACACCGAACTGTTTTCCCCCTGGAAAAACGGTGCGGCCTTCATTTTCAAAACGACCGTCGAGCAGAAACGTTCGCAGCTGCTCTCCGAACCTATGAAATAGAGTGGCTCGTTAAAAATCGAGGATTCCGGTCGAGTCTCGAAATTAATGTTCGTCGGGACGTGGAACGACGTTTTCCATTATTTCACGCTCCCCGTCAGGATCGGCGTGAAATCCAACGAACGGACGCGAAGCAAACCGCCGAACAACGAATTTCTATATACAGTGGCTCAAAGTAAACCTCGGGCACTTACTATTTCTGCTGCGTAAAGCGTTTCAAGTGAAATAACACAGAAAATGCGCACAGAATTAAATTTAATTGATTGGAGCCGGATGGAAATGTCTTCTAAAATGATATACTAGAAACGAACCGAAACTAGAAAGTCCCAGTTTATGAATGAAATGAATTTCTGAACCTGGTCATAAATGAATGTCACATACAGTTAGGCAATAGTCACCATCGTCAATCTGTGAATGACGGAACAGCGATGTGGGGGGTGAAAAGACTCGCGACACTTAAGTGTAGCCAAAAAATCCTTCGAGTACTCAGTGGATCAGTCTGTAATTCGATTCTGTTATTCTGAGAATGAACATCCTTCTCCAACGATGGCAGTCGATGAGTTCGAATAGACGAATCTGCAAATAATTCCTGGTTGGCTTGATAAATGGTTGCTAACCTCTTTTCGAACGGCGATAAGTTTCCGAGAGAAGTTCCTCGCACACTTACACCCATCCCTAATCCCAGACCTTCCCGCCGCAAGGGATAATCGATCAAAGAGAGTCGAACGGCTGCGTCCCGGCTTCTCGATCGTGGTTCTCGCTGGTTAATTGCCTTCTAGACTTCTTGCCGTGCCACGCCGTTGGCGTATAGATGTTCCCAAAGAGCTTAGGCGATTGCTCGTTGCCTTGCTCGTATCTTTCTCTTATCTACCGAACGAATTTGTCCCGTTGTGTCGCGCAGGCTCGTAACGAATTGAGTTTGTAAACTGTCCGACAACGATTCTCGCGCAGGGAAACGCTATCAATCAGCCTGTTTTCATCGCCGCTGCTACCGGTCATGGCATCTTACGGTAACTGCGCCCCGCATCTGCCTGTTATGTACCTCTGTTCATGATATTTTATTTCATAGCTCGGAAAATAGCAGTATCGTGTTTCGCATAATTTCCTACACGAGTCAGCTTATTGCTGATATTCGCCAAATGGTGTTTCAAACATTATATGAACTTCAGCATCATTTTTTAAGGGAACGGTTGAGCTGCGACTTATGATTCTTCTCTAAAATTTTTTTACCTTGACTTTCACGTTCAAGGTAAATTTTGTGGGGGTTCCTTATGTCATTTTCGACTAAATGGGGGGTGTAGAATCGCGCCAAGGTGTCCGCGACATATAATTTTGTGACACAATGTACAGGCAGCGAAAATTCCGCTGCACGAAACTGCCACTAGATATCGGATAACAAAAGATCTTCGAGAGGAACAGTTGTGAAGATACTCGCGTTCTACGTCGTTGATTGTTGCGCCGCATCTTCGAGTTTACGACACGGTGACAACTGCGGAACTTTATGCAGGACGGAAAGTCTCGCTCTCGATTACGAGGCGAAGGAGGCAAAGAGAAATATTCATGATTTTTGGATATGTCATAGAACTCGACATTTTGAACAACTTTCTTTGCAGATTCATGGCCATATGATTAATTAGTTGGATCATCGAATGAAAGGTGGGACGATTTTGACTATTAACTTTGACTTATTCTCGGCAAATAAGTTTACGACACAGTGACAACGATACTGCGGAACTTTATGCAGGACGGAAAGTCTCGCTCTCGATTACGAGGCGAAGGAGGCAAAGAGAAATATTCATGATTTTTGGATATGTCATAGAACTCGACATTTTGAACAACTTTCTTTGCAGATTCATGGCCATATGCTTAATTAGTTGGATCATCGAATGAAGGGTGGGACGATTTTGACTACTAACTTTGACTTATTCTCGGCAAATAAGTTTACGACACAGTGACAACGATACTGTGGAACTTTATGCAGGACGGAAAGTCTCGCACTCGATTACGAGGCGAAGCAGGCAAAAAGAAATAGGTGAACCTTTCGATGTCATAGAACTCAACATTTTGAACAACTTCAAATATGTATGCTCAATTGGTTGCGTCATCGAACGGTAGGATGACTTCGACGTGCAAAAGTTTCAGAATGACTGCTCTGTTCTCGGCAAATATTCCGCACCCCTAACTCGCTGCCTCCACCGAATGAAAAGGATCGCTCGGACGCTTCTACTATGAGGATAAAAATTCTTGAAGGCATTCTGCGAATATTATCGAAGTAATCGAGCCACGGGCGATCACCTTTGGTCCATGCTCCTTGAAATTCCAAGGCGGCATTAAAAAGCCATTAACCGGGCTAATGGAAGCTTCTGTGTCCGACGAGGATACCACTGACGACTGGAGATCCTTCTTGCCGCGGGAGATCCGTTTTCCAGATTAAAGCGCTGCGTGCTTCCGCGCTCGAAAAAAAATCGACACTCTCTGCAACTTCGCCGTTCAACCGCGCGGATCACTGCGAATGTTTTTATATCAAAAATTGTTAGGGAAACTTACAAGAAGTAAATACATTTTGCACGATCAAGTGTTAGGTGTATAAAAGTTGTTTTTGTCTGCTATAAAAATAATACAATCTCAACTTCATTCTATTAGTTTTACTATTTCAGGTGAAATAAACCTGTCTGTTTAGTTAATCTCGATGACTGTGAGGTTACGCGCAATTATCGGAGGAAATTACTGATATAACCGTGCCCATATTTAGAAACTAGTAGAATGAGCTATTAATGTTCAGACGCACGTACTAAATGGTGGTCGGTTCTGTGTACAAGCACGAGGAATTGTTCCTATTTCTACCACTGTTTCCAGCATGCTCCGTTTAATTCAGGTTATTAATGATTCCTTAAGAAACATATATTACACAGTTGTGCAAACTGCACTTGGAATTTGAAAGGTGTTTTAATTAAAACAGCGCTTTCATAATGATGAATATTGAAAACTACCGCACCAATTCCGATGAATACTTTATGCAATTAATCTCCACTGCATTCGTCGTACGTTCTTCTTAACGCGCCATTGATTTTCCGTTCGTACATGAATAAAACAAAGGCCGTCGCGGACGGGTGTACAATGGAACACGTTTCTCTTTATAAACCGTTTAAGTTCGCTTTTTTCTTTTAATTAAGATTTATGTCGCATCGAATAACCAAATTCGTTTCTAACAGTCTGAAACTTTTTCACAGTTAATTCTCGAAAAATCCAGGTAATGGAAAATTGCTTTCATTAACTAAACAGAAAATATTACTAATTTTAATCAGACATTACGTTTCCGTATGTTTTTTAATCACACGTTAAATTGATTACAAAGTGCAGCATATCCAGCAGAATTTTACTTTAAATCACTCGTCGCAATTACAAAGTTACACGTGTCGCATCGAATATCTGTTTCATTTATCAGGATATGGGAGGATGTAATTTCGAAATGTCCAACTCTCATCAGCTTATACCTACTTAAACTCTCCAGACTAATTTCCTGAAACATTTCCCTTTATTCTTCGTTCATTAAAAACGTACTATAGAAATTCTCATTGTAGTATAAGTTTTCTATTATTCAGTTATCCGCGAGTAAGACGATGCAGATGCTTCAGCGTCTGTGACAGATTGCTTTCTCGTTGCCGAGAACTTCAACATCTCGACCATTACTTCCTCTAAAATATTTAGATTAGTTCCTCTATATATTTGCAAAGATTTTACAAATATTCAGTAAGAGTTGTTAGCACAACCTTTGTTCTTATGCACTTGCATTCCTTGAAAATAATTAAATTTGGCATGGAGCACGTCAACAAATAAAACCATGTAGTACCGACAGAAAGGGACCTTAAGAACGTACTTTAAAAATGCAATGATTCAATTAACTTATATTCGCATGTCCTAGCGAGCTAGTAAAATGTCATCGAAGTTATTCAATCAAATTATTTATTTACAGAAAACTCTCAGTGGCGAATATCCGCGGCGCAGATGGAAACCGATCCTTGTGTTTCATTTCTATTTGAACGAGGACGTTCCCGTGCTCCGTGGACGTAAACTTTTCAAACAGTTTCTATTTATAAAGTGGCGGACGTGTGCGGTAAGTATCTCGAGCGAGTTCGTTTCATCGATTTAACGGTCCGCCCGAGAAAGCGGAGCGTACTCGAGCGTATCCGCGAAATTTCACGGACACACAGTAAGCTGCTGCGAAATTGCGGTAGAACCGCGGTGCAACGCGGAGGCAAAACGCGGTATCCGCCGGTGCTAAATGTTTCTCGGGAAACAGAGGACGTATGCCGTCGATTTCCGACAGATCGCGAGAGCAATGTCGCGGCGACGTTTGCCTCGGAATTTTCGGCGTCGACGAAGAAAGGACACCGCGCGACGCGACGTTCCTTGCACGAGAGCGAAATATCGATTCCATTCCGGGGCTATTACACGGGCGTATGCGCAAAATTGACGCGAGCACCGTGCGAATATTGAACAGGGGGCGAGTAATTCCGAAACTGATAGTAATATTCCGTGTAAACACCGGCAGACACGTCGCCCCTGTTATTTTCCATGGCCGGAAACAGATTCCGGATGGTGTCGGATCGGGGAATTGAAATTCAGTGTCGCGCTGCACGTGCTCCGACAGAAAATTTCCCTTTTAATTCGCCGCCAGACCTTGCCGAACACATACCGATCGGTTTCCAAATTCGGGTCACCGGATCTTCGATTTCGTACGAGTAAGAAATTCGAGGTGGCGCCTCTCTTTTGTCTCCGATTGCGAAGGCGTATACAGTGGACCTGATCGAGAAAACATGTTTTTGGAAATTGGAAACGTCCCAGATGGGGAAAGTTGTGGTTCGACGCCCTAATGACAAATTTTACATCGAAGTATATTCTGTTACAAGTATATTCTGATTAATAGACTTGCGGATCTGTAGATGAAATTCAGAATTGTTGGAAAATTTTGAAAATCGAAGATGCCAATGTATGATAACTTCTCTATTAAAATCATTAAGGGAAGAAATAGCATTCGATTTAGTTTCTCTTTCTTGCAATCGATGCAGGACATTTTAATTTTGCATGAAAATCCGCAGTCTGGAAGCTTACTTTGTATCCAAGCTATTAAAGGTTATTATAATAGAGTTAAAAATAGAGCAATTACGTCTAATGACATATTGAATCTCTGCATAATTTCTTTTCGTAAATTTTCTAACTTAATTGAATCTGAAATTAATTTCAATATCTTTTGTTATGATTTCAAAACGCTTACTACCTTAATTCCCTTTGATTTTGAATTTGGATATAATATCAAAAAATGTAATGACCATGATCAAAGAATCGAGAGTCTGTTTGAGGATCACTCTGCTTTCACAATATTTACTGACGGTAGTAAAATTTTAAATGCAGAATTCATCGGTTCCGTTTGTTTCTGTCCTGAGTTAAATTATCACACTACTAAGAGTGTCGACTATAATGCTTCTGTGTTTACAGCAGATTGTATTGCTTTGAATGATGCTCTTGATTTAGCGATGAGCTATAATAAAAGCTATAAACAAAGCTTTGTTATCGTGACAGACTCCCTTAGTATTCTAGTAAGTTTGAAATCTCCTAAAGTCAATGTTAGAACTAATAGATTAATCTTGGAAATTAAAAGAAAATTTATTCAATTTCATGAAAATTCCAATAATCACTCGGTAAAATTTTTCTGGATTCTGGCCCACTTGGGGATACGGGGCAACGAGAGGGTTGACACGCTAGCTAAAGACACTACTGCCAGCTTGCCAGCTCCTTGGAGGTCTCTAAGATTCCGTTTACTGACCTATCCGAAACTTTTAAGAAGGATGCGATTTTTAAATACAGTTAAAATAATAAAAGATCAAGGGCTACAAAAGGGTAAAGTTTATTTTCAACGATTCTACAAAGATGTTCGTTCACCTTGGTTTGGGCACAAAAAGCTAACCCGTCAATGCATTGATTCAATTAATCGATGGAGGGCGGACCATTATCATCTGGCTGCTTCACTTGCTCGCATTGGCATCATCGATAACCCCAAATGTAAATATAACCAAGAGCAGGAAACGCTTAACCGTGTTCTATAACAGTGCAACCTATATAATGATCAGAGGATAAAACTTATCCAAAATCTTTCTAGAGCAGGATTTCAATTGCCATTGGACATAGGTTGCTTACTAACTGAACCTAATATTAATGCGTGCGTATACAGGGAGGTCCGTTTAAATACGTACACCTAAATATCTCTTCAGGTTATTGTGATGCAAAAAATATTTGTTACGTAATGTGCATGGTGTCAATGGACCAAATATGTGGCAAGAATATTTTTTTCCGAAGGTCATTTTTTTCGGAGTTATGAAGGTCATCGATGTTTTTTGATACATAACTACATTTTTATTTTATTGCATCGTGTAACTGATCGAAAAATACATTCAGATATTTATAAAAACATGACCTTGAAATGACCTTGATCTTCGAAAATTATCGTTCCTTTGTGCGGTCCATCCCTTTAGACTATTGTGATGCAAAAAATATTTGTTACGTAATGTGTATATTATCAGTGAACTAAATATCTGGCAAGAATATTCTTTTACGATCGTAATTTTTTTCGGAGTTATGAAGGTCATCGATGTTTTTTGATACATAACTACATTTTTATTTTATTGCATCGTGTAACTGATCGAAAAATACATTCACATATGTGTAATAACATGACCTTGAAACGACCTTGATCTTCGAAATTAAAGTTTTACCTTCAGGTCAAGGTCAAGGTCGTATTATTATACATATCTGAATGTATTTTTCGATCAGTTACATGATGTAATAAAATAAAAATGTAGTTATGTATCAAAAAAGATCGATGACCTTCATAACTCCGAAAAAAATTACGATCGGAAAAGAATATTCTTGCCAGATATTTAGTTCACTGATAATATGCGCATTACGTAACAAATATTTTTTGCATCACAATAACCTGAAGAGATATTTAGGTGTTCGTATTTAAACGGACCTACCTGTATATGATATCTGTTCGGCGTCGACCGACGGTCGGAGGCGCCTGATGCTGGAACCGCTCAGATTTGAGCGCACGAGGAAGGCAATGACAAGGATCGTGTGAATGAGGGAGAGAGACTGATTTGGATTGTTTCACACTGCACTTTATTGAAACTATATTCTTGACTATAACCGCCGACGTATCGAGGAACGAAAATCTTGCGCGTGCGAGACTCTGCCGTTTTTCGCGCGACTTGACGCGGGCAGATGCACGGATCGCGACGCGACGCGACAGAATAGAATCGTCGCTTATTCTACAGAAACGTCGACTGAATATAATAAAATAAATAGCAATGATACCGCGAACAAACAAAAGATAGAAAATAGAACGTGAGAATGATTGATCGGACTCGAAGAACTGAGCGAAAAGAGAGTTCGCTCCGCCAAGGGAGGGCCTTTAAATATTCTCCGAAACGGCAGGCGGGGTCGTACGCTATTGGTACCGGAACGATCGAATGATCCGGTAAGACGTAACGTTCGAGATTCAAATCATGGGAATTTGCCGGTGATGAGCGCTTACAAACACCTCGCGGCCGTGCGTAACGATAACGAGCGATCGCGAAGCGACTCTAAACAGAGCTGAAAAACGAATAACAACTGTCGCTCGTCGGTTTGCGTAACGACCGACAAATCCCATAATTCGAATCCCGAACAATATCCAATCTAAATACTTGTTAACCTACGTGCCTGAGGGTCTTCGTTTCTTTTTATATTGTTACTAACGTTCTCGTTATACCATACAATATACTCTGTAATACTGTCTACTAAGCATTATGTTGTAATAAATCTCATAAGAGATTTCCTATTTAAAAAGAAAAAGATCCACAGTCTCGTGATTAAGCATATATTTTATGTGTATGACCAGGTTACGTACCTCAGGGACAAGTAGCGAAAATGTGTAAATTCAGCATAAAGGATCATAAAACTTCTTGTAAAACGAGATGACTTTCCGAACGACCTAATAGCTAGATCGAATAGCGCCTCGGAGTACATAATAACGTTTCTGAATCGACCATATAGAAACGGAAGCAGCAGAAGGTTGAACGGACACGGAAAACTTCGGTGCGATATAGCGGCGATCGCGACGAGAGCAAATATTTTTCAATCGTTGACTCCGAGACAGGAAACCGAATCTATAAGTAAACGTTAGAAAACAATCTTCGGACCACGTGATCATGACCCGGGCACGGTTACCAACGCTTCTCCAATCCACCGTGAGAAAGGCAGTATTTTGAGAATGGATATGACACGGTCGGTCGCAATATCTGTTCCCACGATTTTATTGCAGATGGGAATCGAGAAAGATATTGCTTTCGGCGTTACGGCTGACCAGATACGGGCCATTATCACTCGCCTCTGATACGTTTCTTGCAGGCCCCGGCGAGGTTTTTGCGATACTCTGTTATTTCCCGGCCGAATCGCCCGGGGAACCGGACGTGAGAATCATGTGAATCTTTGAAACGAAATCGCGCGATTGTCAATCGCTGAAACGGAAACGACTAGACCGACCCGAATACTCCATGAATCTTCGACGACGCGCATGGAGCACTGCGTGCAAAGGCGCCGGAGAAATATCGAATTTATAATTCAGGCAAAAAGTTTCCGAATCTCTGGAATGATCGACGCGAACTATTCCCCAACCATCGATGTTCTCACCTCGCAACTTTCCGCGTTTGAACGACTTTTTCCAGAAGACATTTCATCCTTTCCTCTTAAACTCGAGCGTAGCTCGCGGCCGAGCCGAGTGTCTGGTAATGGAACTTTTGTTGGGTCCGTCGAACTTTCCACGGCAGGTGTACATCTTCCGTCATGGAGTTGCAGAACGATACGACCGGCTCGATTTCAATAGGAGATCGAACGACAACCTGTCTCCGAAGTTCCTTCGTAGTCGCACGGTTCGACGAGTTCAATCATTAATCACGACGCGTCGTGATTACGTAACTACCACGATAATATATGGTCATCTGAAAACCAATACAAAATCAAGCAGATTGTTTGTCCTGAAGACATTTCACCTCTTGCCCTATGATTTATTTTACGGTTTCATCCAAGCAGTAAAAATGTTGGTCTTTCACATAAAAAACACATTTTTGTTTTTAACATAGTAGCCTATAATATAGCGGTAATATACAGAGTGAGTCTCGTAACGTGACGAACTCAAATAACTTGTAAGTTATTTGTTGTACAAAAATAAATGATCACACAAATGTTGCATGGTTTCTAGGGGGACATACAGTGCTACAATCAGATTTTTGTTACTTCGATTTTTTATCAGGATATAGAGGTCACCTTCAGTTTATTAAGTAGAATGCCTAATATTTTTGATTGAACTCGGACGAAGCACAAAATTTTGCGTAAAAATTCATATATCATAAATCTAATAGTTAACGAGATATGATCGATATAATTTCCCATATGTATAATAGCTAAATACCTGGAAGCTAGTAGATGCTGGAACTGATATTCTCAAATTTAAATAAGTACATATGGAAAATTATTTCGATAATATCTCGCTAACTTTTAATTTATGATATATGATTTATTTATTTATGATTTATGATATTCAAAGGTCAATACTTTTTTACGCAGAATTTTGTGCTTCATCCGAGTTCGATGAAAAATATTGAACATTCTATTTAATAAACTAGAGGTCCATATCTCGATAAAAAATCGAAGTAACAAAAATCATATTGCAGCACTGTATGTTCCCCTAGAAACCATGCAGCATTTCTTTAAACATTTCTTTTGTACGGAGTGTCACAAAATTATATGTCGTGGACATCATAGCGCGATTCTACACCCCCGATTTAGTCGAAAATGACGTAAGAAACCCCCCGCAAAATTAACCTCGAACGTGAAAAACATGGTAAAAAAAAACAAAATTTAAGGATCCCTGATTAATCTATACCCTACCCTAAGGATCACAGATACTATTAAGGATTAAGATTTTTTAAATTTTTGTACCGAAGTTTTCTTTTAAGATTTAAGATTTTTAATCTTAAAAAAAATTTGTTTTTTACCTTGTTTTTCTTGTTCAAGGTCAATTTTGCGGGGGGTTCCTTATGTCATATTCGACTAAATCGGGGGTTGTAGAATCGCGCTATGGTGTCCGCGACATATAATTTTGTGACACCCTGTACAACAAATAACTTACGAGTTATTTGAGATCGTCCCGTTACGACACTCGCCCTGTATAGCAGAAAAAATTTTGGTCTTTTACATAAAAAAAATAAATTTTTGTCTTTAACATAGCCTATAACGTTCATGGTATTAAAAGTAAGCATAATTCACAATTGAAAATTTAAAAAGTTGTTTTAACTGTTTGTAAATAAATTGAATTTTCTTGTAAAAAAGTGTATGCTGCGAAATTCGGGGCTCTATGGTATCCCGGGGCTCCACGTGGCTGCTTATTCCGCTTACCGTTAACCCATTACTGGTCATTGTCCCATTTATGGGACATGATTTTAAAGTAACATCAAAAATATCTAGGTGCACGGTAGTGCACCAGCCAAGTTCTTGCACTACCACCTTTTACACGAAACAACTTCGGCGTTTCTTAGAGGCTTATAACTCGGCACTGGAGGCAGATGGAGAGATGTAATTTCGTACACTTGTTAAATGCTATCATGTCTCAATATTGACAAAACATTAATCTTCCAACATTAGTAGGTTCCGAGATATACGATCTCAAATATCGTTAAATTTGTCACTGACTAACTGACTAACTGACTGACTGACTGACTGACTGACTGACTGACTGACTGACTGATCATCAAAACCTTTTGGGTACTTTTCATTGAGTTACAAGCTTGAAATTTGGTACATAGGTCCACCATAACAAACACTCAAAGGAATAATTATCAAAGTTTGAAATTTTACACATTAAAGGGTTGAGAAAAAAACATTACGAAATAGGTACGTAGGATAGAACATAGCAGCATAACATATACATACGGGTACTTTGGGATTATTCCTTCCACCATTTCCTCCAAACTGTATTTTCGTATGCGTGGGCGAGCCGGCCGGGTCTGGCGGCCGGGCCTCTCCGCCCCCCGCCACCTATCCCTAACTAATTCTTGAGAGGTCGACGGGATAATCCCAAAGTACCTACATAAATATACGTTTTATTAGCTTCGAAGTCGCAACAAATACTGATGAAAAAAACAATCGCTCTAATGTAAACAAAAGAAACTGTACTGAGCATCGTCTATAGCGGCAGGGGCAAACGGATCCGAGCGTCGCCGGCAGGGTGTTACTCTTCGATACATTGAATTCGGATTTTGTCTTGCAGATTAGAAAAGAATTTTTTTCCTTTGATCGAGGCTGCGTTGTTTAGATTTTTCGGGACAAAGTTTCAAGTAGGTATAAATGGGTAGTAAAACGAACATGCATTTATTAATTTACTTAATGTCCACCTTAAAGATAAAAAAATGTTTAGGATTTAATGAATCAGGAATAAGAGTAATACCTACTTGATAATTGATGAAATTTCAACAAAAATTGATGAAATCCCAACAAAAACATTCTGTAAACAGGAGCCGAGTTCTTATGGCCGTAAAAAGTTGTGAGATCAAACAAAATACGGCCAAGTTCGTTAGCTTAGAAATACCTCTTGCAATACTGAAAAAAGCGTTTGTAAAAATTAGTTTAAAAGAACGTATTTAATTTTTAAAACACCTTTTATGGCCATTAGTTTAAAAATTAACGGCCACACATCGAAGAAGTACAAATACCGGACCCTAAAATTCCAAAACCAAGAATACAAAGAAAAAGAAAACCTCCTGCAATTAGAAAAAATAATCAACTAACAAAGAAAAAAAAACACCATAAACATTAAACGGGACAAAGTTATTATAATATTAAGGAACCAAGCTCCGTTGCAAAAGTTGCAACGTCACAAGGTATAAATAGGCAGTAAAACCAACATGCATTACTTTCTAAACTAATGGCCATAAAAGGTGTTAGGTAGCGGCCAAGTTTGAATAATTTAGCCCTTCGTGCATCTCTTTAAAAATTAAATACGTTCTTTTAAACTAATTTTTACAAACGCTTTTTTCAGTATTGCAAGAGGTATTTCTAAGCTAACGAACTTGGCCGTATTTTGTTTGATCTCACATCTTTTTACGGCCATAAGAACTTGGCTCCTGTTTACAGAATGTTTTTGTTGGGATTGGAGATGTATAAACCCGTGTTACAAGTAGTGCTACTATATGAATTTGGTCTAATTTTTTATATCTCTTCTCTCACAATATCTTCATTTGTATGAAGGTAGCACATGCTAAATGAGAAAATAGCCGAATTCGCTCCCACCGAATTGTGGCTAGTAATGGGTTAAACCCACCACTGAATAAAACGTTTTTGTAGATCATAATTTCCTAGAAAAGGAGCAAATTTATATCTATTGTATGCCCATATGTTCTCCAATAGCTGTACATTAACAAAACCAAAATAGAAATTTATTTCTAAATAAATTATCAACATACATTGTTATCAGAATCTGTTCAGAATCTTCGTCACGAGTCAGACACGATATTGTAAGGCAGGGTTTAATGAATGTGTTATACAACTTTTTTGATTAATCGTGGATTCAGAGCATGTCGAGCAGATTCCACGTAAAAAGCATTTCGAGGTCGACGTGTGTACAGAACCGTACGATTATCGTTAGGAGACAGCCGATGAGCAAACAAACAATCGTTCTCTAATCCCCTGTTGTCTCGGCCGCCGGAAATACAGAGTAGCCAGAGTTATTCGTTCCGGGGAAGCTTCCACGGAGGTCGTGGCGTTCGTGAGAACGGCTGGACAGCAGGGTCAGGACTGTTCCGCGTTTCGGACACGTAGTTACGACTTAGTCGGGGGATCAGATTAAATTTACCTAGCCATCTCTAACGTGACAGCACGGTGTCCGCGGGCAGGGAACCGGGAGACAACGTGAAGGAACTTGCCGGAAACGTCTCGGCTAACTTGCCATAAATTCAAACGGACACGAAGTCCATTTTAGCTGTTGCCTCGAGGCGGACTGTATTATTTCGCACCACCAAAATTCGCGACCGACGAAAGAACACGGCCTGACCTCTGCTACTTGCGCGATCATCCATGAAACGTGACTGGAATGACATTCCTTATTTTGCGGACATTTCGTAGATGTAGCCCGGTGTGCGGTGATAACAATTTACTCAGACGACGATGACGTACAGCACTCGAGCAATTTTTAAATTTACGAAAGATGACGAATCGCCTTTTTCAAGGAAGTATAAATGATCCCAAAGGATAATTTTCCCTACAGCATCGTGGATCAAGTCGATTGAATGATTGCACAGGTAACATTAATTTCTCGTTCGTGTGGCACGCAATCAAATTTATCGATACGAACAACTGGTTCGATTAATAACGGAAAATAAGGGAGTGTCGGGGAACGTTGGAATCTGAATTAAAATCAATTAACAATCGCAGTCGGGTATATTTAATGGTATCCTGCGCGGACCGTTAAAGATAGGGGCTTCATAAAACTGCACGGTGCATTGAGCAGGAAAACGGTTTATATAATACATGTATATATGTATACATTCATTTGATACGTTTAATAACGAATCCGAAAGCGAGACGGCTACAAATCCTATCGTTCGTTAGCTCGCCGATTGCCGATAATAATTACAAATGGCCTCTCCTAACACCAGAGCTAATTTGCGCATTAACGATGATAATCGAATATTAATTGTGATACGATATAAATAGCGACCGCAGGCCCGTGTAACTGTGTCCCCAACTCTGTAACCCGTTTACTGTAACTTTCGTTCACGGCTTATTAGCTGAATCGATTTCTCGTTTCATTGTTTCCGTTTCTCGGCGCCAACAATTTCGGATCTGTGCGTTACACCGTGAAAAGCAAAATATTTCATAACCGATACAAATAGAATAATTAAACGCGATCGCTACCAGAAATTTATTTCAGCGAAAGTCGTTGTAATTACAATTATAACACTGTATTAATCGGAGCCGGAACGACTCGATATAAATTGGGCATCGTAAAAAACACAAGCCCGATGAAGTCCGATTTGTAAACAAATTAAACATTCGCTCGTATTTCGCTGCGAGGCAATTTTGTTCTCGACATTTTTGTTTACATTTCATTGTGCCAGGCTTGATGTTCGCGGAGGAAAAATCGCGGGATTACCAAGTTCTCATTAAGCTGTTGCGAAGCTCTTTTTCCCCGCGTGTAACATCATAATAAAGATTGATGTCAGAACAGGACGATTTATATATTTTAATGCCGGCAGCTTTGGCACGTTAAAGCTGCGCGCCGTGTACAGACAAAAACCTTCGTCAATTCGATGGACAGCTTGACGGATATTGTGCTTCAGCTCCGCTCCCTTCTTCTAGCATTCCACGGCCTAATTAATAATTCTCGGTTCTTCAGTTTCCGAGTCTTCGTTTCATTAGCGAGTTCAAACTCGCGGATTTATCGAAACCGGGAACTTCGAAGGCCTTTAATTATCGCCGAATTGAAAACTCGAAATATCAACGATCTCGCTCTGCGAGAATGAACTTGGAAAGCAGTCGCGCTCAGCCACAGTCAAGTAATAAGAACTTTATGCCTAATTCGAGACCACAAACGCTCAAAACTTCCATCGAGCACTCGTTGAAAACGCGATTTTGAAAAAAAATCAAGTTCGAACTGCGATCCATCTTCTAGGATGCAGAGCTCCGCTCTTTCTATTAGACGTTTCGTTGTCGCCATAATTAGGGCGTCTCGGTTTATGTTGTTACATGCAGCTGTTATGCGATTTCGAAGTTCTTGAACATTATTGATTGCTGTATCGTATACAACAGATTGCAGATACCCCCAAAGATACAGTGAGCGAAATTCGTATAAACGCACCTAAAAAAATATGATTTTTGGGGCTAAAAGTTTTAAATTCAAATGAGGCGAATATAATAACGACAGAAAAGTAAAGATATATTTATGTGCTATAGATATTTACATATTTATATTTAGGTAAACATATATAAGTCTGTATTTATTGATACAGACTTATTCTTTGTGCGAAATTCGTTTAAACGCACAGCAAGAAAAGACTATATAAAACTAAACTTATATTATAATTATAAATTTAATATTTTGTATGACCTCCATTATTTTGAATTAATGCAAAAATTCGATTCGGCATTGAATTTATCAGGTTATTTATGACTGTAATAGGAATTTCTTCCCAGCAACGTTTAATTTCTTCTTTTAAAGCTGCAGTATCGGTGAATTGGCGGCCAGTTGCATATATATTTCTTGCCATTATACCCCATAAGTTTTCAATGGGGTTCATATCAGGATTGCATGCAGGCCATTCAATTAAAGGGATGTCCCGTGCCTTAAACCATTCGCGGGAATATTTTGAAACGTGGATTGCTGCGTTGTCTTGTTGGAATATAAATTCACGTTCGCCAACTGTATCTTCCAAAAATGGAATTAATGCTCCATCTAGCATGTCGACGTACTTTTCTGAATTTATTGTGCCGTTAATAAAACAAAGTTTCAGTTTTCCATATGAAGAAAATGCTCCCCAAATCATTACACTTCCACCGTGGAAATTTCTGGATAATTTAGGGTCATTTTTTTGACGTAAATCGTGCCAGTAGGAACTGCATCCATCTGGGCCGTCTAAATTGAATTTTTTCTCGTCCGAACAAATGACTTTCTTCCATTCATCAGTCCAGTGCATATGATTTTTTGCATATTGCAACCGAGCAACCTTATGATGCGCTTTCCACATCGGCTTTTTCTGTGGTTTCTTAAAAACTATGTTTGTATTATTATGCAAAATTTGTTGAACACGTCGCTTTGTTACTGATAATTGCATTTTCGCAACAATTTGACTTGCAACTAATCTATTTTTTGTAGCTTCATAGAAAATAATATTCTTTTCCCGTTTCGTTATTTTAGAATTTCCTTTCGTAGCACATTTCTTTCCATAATTTTCTTTCAATTTCAATAAATTTCTTACTACACACTCTGAGCGATTAATTTCCTTTGCTATTTTTCTATTCGATTCACCTCTTTTGTTTAAAATTGCTATTGTAGCTTTTTCGCCATCGGTCAGAAAATTTCCTTTTGGCATTTTTCTCCTTTTCATTAACACAAATGTATTATTAAATGTGTTACTAAATACAGTTTAATACTACACAATTCAACAATATGAAGCACTTACCACTATTATTTCTGTCAATATTAATCGAAATAAAGCACTGCGATTAAACGAATTTCGCATGCGTAGACGTTGTCATTACACGTTTCGCTCTGAGACATAGACTGGCATGTAAATGCGGAAAATTTCGAAGCATAGATGTTGAAAGTAAAGGTCGAGCAAAGTAAATAACCCCATTTTGACAACATTACTTGTCCTTTTCTTCTCCATAGGCATGAAAATTTGTATATTTTGAAGTGCGTTTATACGAATTTCGTTCACTGTAATAATCCAACGGAGACAGATCTGGAGAACGCGGTGGCCAACGAATTGGACCATACGTTCGTATCCAACGATTTCTAAACTTGTTATTAAGATATCCCCTAATTATAATAGCATTGTGGGCAGGACACCCGTCTTGTTGAAGGTACATATCGTTCCTAATGTCCAGTGAAATGTCTTGCAATAAGTGTGGAAGTTTTTCTCCCAAAAAGTTAAGATATCGAGCAACTGTTAAATTTTCTTCGAAGAAATATGGTCCGATTAAGTGACCATTTAAAATACTACACCAAACATTCACACTAATTTTAGTTTAAAAGTTGCGATCTCATGTCCAGTGTGGATTCTCTGTTGGCCAAGAATGTTGACTTCGTCGATTGAATACGCCATTATTTGTAAATTTAGATTCGTCTGTCCACATAATTTTCATAAAAATTTCAGGATCCTCTTCATTAGCAGCAACTAGCCACGCCAGAAATTCTAATTTCCGCTGTCCATCAGTTACACGCAGTTCTTGAACTAATCTTTTCGTAATTCTATTAATACTTTTGACCGACATATTAAATTCTTTTGCAACTTGTCGAATAGACGCGTGCGGATTGGCTTCAAAATAACTGAGGACTAATATTGCATTATTTTCATTTGTGACGGGTCTACTGCGACTAAGATGTTTCCCATCAGGAAATGGCCATGTAAAAGCAATGATTTTTGAAGATAACGGAACGTTTCTCTAGAAGGACAAATTGTATTTGGAAACCGTTCTTTATACAATCTTTCAATCGTTCCGCACCGTGGGGTATTTGGTCAGTTTAGCGCGCCAAAACTATTGCGACGTTATTAATAGTGTGAAGGTCATACTATTATATATCGTTGAATTCGTCTTAACACCAGCTACAACACTATCAAATAAAAAATATAACTTATTGTTTTTTTGTTTTAAACAAAATTTTTTCGAAGTTTTACATATTGAAGTTCATACCTATGTTAATACTGTTAAACTTTTATTTCAAACATTTTTTCGTCAGATTAAGAGAAATTACTATTGCAAACAAATTTCACGCGTTGCTGTGGTGAAGATTTGATATGTATAGAGTGATATGTATCGCACAAAAAGCTAAATATCTTCTGTGTTGGCACTTGTTGGCACCTAAACTTTTATGAATTATCTAAAGCAATGTCTACTGATTAACCTCGCAAAAAATTAAAGAGAACTTATGATGAGAAAAAAAGTTATTACATGATATACATTAATTTTCTGAAAAAAATATATCACTTGCGATTGTTTATTCTATCAAAACCATCGAAGAGAATTAAAAAAAAAGCCATGAAATTAATCTATACACCTTCCTTTACATTCTAGATTTGGTCCTATCTCGATTTTATACATTAAACTTGTGAAACAAATCATTTCTTTAACACAAGTTTTTCGACACTTCTCTTGGCCACGAGAAATGTTACTTTCAAGTATTTGAATATTACTAAATAGTACTCTGTATGGAAAAATATGATTGTGGATTACTCGCATATATATTCAGGTTTTGAGAAAAAAGTTTTAGTCTTTTTGAACAAACTAAAAATATTGACTTTTGGCGCACTAAACTGGCCAAATACCCCACTGTGAGACTGTGCGTACACTTTCTTCACATTCATTGAAAACGGATAACATATCACATCTTTCTGTATTTGAGAACTCACTCATCCTGAAAGATCAAATCGTGATATACTAAACTACGACTGAAGGAATACTGTCTATAAGCTGATTAGATCGATGACACGATGACACACTGATGATTTTGAACCGTAAGAGATAAATACAAACATAATATGGGAAGCGACGAGAGTAAACATAAACTGAGACGCCCTAATTATGGCAACAACGAAAAATCTAATACAAAGAGCGGAGTTCTGTATCACAGAAGGTGGATCGCAGTTCGAACATCTGATGTAACTTGATTTATATTGTAAGAAATAATTTTTCATTAAAATTACGTTCGCATAAAATTTCCGAGTTTGAGGTCATTTCAAGATTATAGTATAGTACACTGTTAAATTCGTCTCGACGTCAGAAACAATTCCATGATGTCCAAAACATATGGTGCCATTCAAAAAAGTCAAGGTGACCTTTACTTTTTTACGTAAAAAGCATTTTTTCGGATTTAACCCGGCGTTGGTAAGGTGGGAAAATGTATCATAAGTGATAAGGTGGGGTCTCGCAGACCCACCGAAATAATATATTGTATTATAGAAATAAATACCTTTTTCATAAATATAAGATTAGGTATTGCTTAAGAGGCTTGCAATTTATCAGAGTAAAAACGCAGATCCACGAAATTAAATTTTTATTATTCAAAAATACTTAACTAATGAAACAACTTTACAATGTTACGATCAATTTAAAATCTGTGGGGTCTGTGAGACCCCAGCTAACTAACGCCGGCTTAAGAATATGCGAACATGTAGCTAAGTACTGAGAAACTTTTATCTAAAACATTTTTTAATTACACTACTAGAAATGCCTAAAAAATGGTGACATAAATTAACGGACACACCCTGTATATTTCACTTAAATATAATTGATTCGAGTAATAATTTTCAACTAATCAGTATTGAATTTCTTTATTAAAACATTGGTCATCTGACATCACAAGATTCGTAATTACCACTCAATTGAAAACTCGAAATATCAATGATTTCGTTCGGCGGAAGTAAATTAGAAGAAGTTTCGCGCTCAACCACCGCGAAGTAATAACAATAGCCTTAATGTCTCTTTATTCCAGGTGAAAAGCATCGAGGAGCATGAAAAGCGGAGGACAGTTTCGTCGACGTTTAAAGAATCGAAGTTTAACTCAAGCCTCGAAAGCCATTCATGTAAAAACGGGAACCCGGGCAGAGAGCGAGTTCGTTCCTTGGGAAGTTCATGATCCGCAAACTTTGACACTCACCTCGCTAATTATTCAAACGAACCCGACGGAGCTTTTACGGCCGATCAAATGGTTCGTTTCATGGGGGAACACGAGCGAGCGACATCCTGAAGACGCAGTTCTCTGCAATTTCAAGTCGCAGCGCGTACACCGCGCCGTGGGATCGGCTACGGGTTGGACACTTTTGTCGGATCAGCGGTAATTATTTGCATAAATGTTCGTGGAAACTGCTGATGATGATCCTTTCAGTTCGGCGAAATAGTCGCGGGGCAAGTTCGCCGAGGTTCGTCCTGATTCTCGAGTTCGATCAAAGGATGCCCGGAGTTAGAATTTAAACAGCATCGAGAAGATGCACTGCGCCGGAAACGTCGACATTAAATACATTACAGACCCTTCTTCAATAATTCGTAATTACTCGTGGGATGAAGTTCTTGCGGTAGCTGATATTTTCTACGTTTGTTCCTCGTTTTCCGAATTCGTATATTTTCTAGTATATTCTCTATACTAGATTATATCATTATAATATTATTTTGCTTAATAATTTACAGACGCACTTAAATTCTTGAAAATGATCTGAACATAGATCGGAACGTTGGAATTTGAATTTGATAAATTGCAAAATTGCTTTGAAGTAAAAATTGATCGAACCAGTGCGCCGAGAGCATCAATACATCTTGTATATTCTCTATGTTCTTGTATATTCTAGTACAGGCGTGGGTGGAGGCCCTCAAACGCCTGCTTCCCCCACCATGCTTCCTTTTCAAAGCACGTCCTTCCTTCATAGTAACGACGGATGCTGGTGGAGGACAGTGGGTGCTACGGTTGGGACGATCTTGTCTCAATTGAAACAAAAATGCCCACGCTTTTACTACGTATTTTGCAATATAAGACGATGAGAAGAGGATCGTGCGACACGGATACAATTATGTATTATACAAATCGACAACCAATACGTTGAAGCGTTGTTAATGTGCAATACAAAATATAGTAGTTTTTTTATTACTATACTACTGTACTATGTATTAAGTTTGTTATTTTTTATTTTAAACATGTCATTTTTATTTTTAATGTATTGTACCTATATAAGTGTGCAATAAACTTTTGCACAACCACTATTTTGTAGTAACAAAGTTATTTTCCTTTACACGACTTCCCTTTTTTTACCTTGAACACTTTTGTGCCGCCTAGATTGTCGTTGAGTTTTCGATAAGTTCCACCAATTTTCGACTATCTGGTTTGTCATTGAGAGTTCTACTACTGAATTTCGTACCACCTCCTTCGACATCATATTCTCCTAATACAAAGTTCAATTCTCGAGGTTTTCGAAAAATTTTCCGAAATTTTCGGGCGTCCGGTTTGTCGTTGAGTTAAACCGCTTAATTTTCGAAAATTTTTGACCGTCTGACTTATCGCTGAGTTGCACTACTGCATTTCGTGCCACCTCCTTCGATATCATGTGCTCCTAATACAAATTCACTTCTCGAGGTTTTTAAACATTTTCGCCAATTTTCGGCCTTCTGACTTGTCGTTGAGTTGCACTACTTAATTTTCGAAAATTTTTGACCGTCTGACTTATCGCTGAGTTGTACTACTAAATTTCGTGCCACCTCCTTCGATATCATGTGCTCCTAATACAAATTCACTTTTCGAGGTTTTGAAACATTTTCGCCAATTTTTGGCCTTCTGACTTGTCGTTGAGTTGCACTACTGAATGTCGTGCCACCTCCATCGATATCATGTGCTCCTAATACAAATGCACTTTTCGAGGTTTAACAAAATTTTCGCCAATTTTCGGCCGTCTGACTCGTCGTTGAGTTGCAATACTGAATTTCGTGCCACCTCCTTCGATATCATGTGCTCCTAATACAAATTCACTTTTCGAGGTTTTGAAACATTTTCGCCAATTTTCGGCCTTCTGACTTGTCGTTGAGTTGCACTACTTAAATTTCGAAAATTTTTGACCGCCTGACTTATCGCTGAGTTGCACTACTTCATTTCGTGCCACCTCCTTCGATACCATGTGCTCCTAATACTTTCTCAATTTGCGAGGTTTTCGAAAAATTTCCTCGAATATTGAGAAAGTATTAGAAGAACATGATATCGGAGGAGGTGGCACGAAATTCAGTAGTGCAACTCAACGACAAGTCAAAAGGCCAAAAATTGGCGCAAATTTTTAAAAACCTCGAAAAGAATTTGTATTAGGAGCACACGATATTGAAGGAGTTGGCATGAAATTCAGTAGTGCAACTCAACGACAAGTCGGACAGTCGAAAATTGGCGAGAATTTTCGAAAACCTCGAAAGTTGAACTTTGTATTAAGAGAACATGATATCGAAGGAGGTGGCACGAAATTCAGTAGTGCAACTCAACGACAAGTCAGACGGCCGAAAATTGGCGAAAATTTTTAAAAACCTCGAAAAGTGAATTTGTATTAGAAGCACATGATATTGAAGGAGTTGGCATGAAATTCAGTAGTGCAACTCAGCGATAAGTCAGACGGTCAAAAATTTTCGAAAATTAAGTAGTGCAACTCAACGACAAGTCAGAAGGCCGAAAATTGGCGAAAATGTTTAAAAACCTCGAAAAGTGAATTTGTATTAGGAGCACATGATATCGAAGGAGGTGGCACGAAATGCAGTAGTGCAACTCAGCGATAAGTCAGACGGTCAAAAATTTTCGAAAATTAAGTGGTGCAACTCAACGACAAAGCAGACGGCCGAAAATTTCGGAAAATTTTTCGAAAACCTCGAGAATTGAACTTTGTATTAGGAGCACACGATATTGAAGGAGTTGGCATGAAATTCAGTAGTGCAACTCAACGACAAGTCGGACAGTCGAAAATTGGCGAGAATTTTCGAAAACCTCGAAAGTTGAACTTTGTATTAAGAGAACATGATATCGAAGGAGGTGGCACGAAAATCAGTAGTACAACTCAACGACAAGTCAGACAGCTGAAAATTTTAGAATTTTCACAACGCCAAATCAGTACTAGAATTCAAAGACAACTCAGCCGCAATTTTTACAGTTCTGAAATTTCGCCAACTTAATAGTAGGGCAGGGGTTGAAAGAAATAGTCCAAGATGTTGGTACATCGACAGATATTTATTGTATATTAAGTGTGCGAGCTCTCTTCAATAATAAATCGCAGTAAAGAACTGTTAGTTACAGACTATTTGACAGAGTCTGCGTTAATGAATTAGTTAGGAATGATTTTCTAAACTGTGGTTCATTTCTTGATCTTCGTGCAAATGACTCTTACTCCCTACATCGACATTGCAGTTCATTCCTATATATTATATGAAATTCCACTACATTGCAATATATTCTAGTATATTCTTGTATATTGCACTACATTCCAATATATTCGTTTCAAGGTTAGACAAGTTCGATAATGCTTGTCCCGCGGAAAGCAGCAATTCGGTCGGAGAAGTGATCCCGAGGCAAGTGGTTAATCCTCAGAGCGTAGCCGAAGGGTCGAAGGCAACGAAACACGCAATCCGACTCGTCTAATCTCTCATGGATCCAAATAAAGCTGGCATACATGCTTGCGAGACTGTACACGTCTCATGTTTCGGCAGAATACAGCTTGGGAACGAACTCCGCCGGCGAAGTCTCTCGCTAACGACTCTCAGGAGTTGGTAACAGGATCTGCAAGGCAACTGTTCGCGAATCCGGCGCACACATTCGCAAAGTCACCTAGCTCCGCTCTCTGTCATTATGCCTCTCGATCGTCTCAAGTTGGATCGTCGGGATCGAACCGCGGGGATGACAAGGACTTCAATCGCCAGGGAAATCATAATTACACCGTAGCATCGATCTCTGACTCTGTCCTATAGTTACTGCTCCTAACGACGTATTAAGCTCTCCAGTAATACGTTCACATACCCGTTTATTCATTTACTCGCTTGTTTATCCGTTTCTTACTCGACGAACACATGCACGACTCATTAGAATTTAAAATATCGAGTAGAATTTGATACGGCTCTTTTTACCTTGTCAAAAAATTTGCATTATATTTTTACACATCTCAACGCTATTTACGCATTGAACTACTTACTCATTTATTCTCTTCATTTCTTCATTACTTTTTGGCAGAGATACAATCATGTAATTTCACGCAGCGGCAAAGTTTATAAAAGATTTATAAAAGGAAGCATTTTTTCTGAGGCTGACGTAGAGAACAAGGTTTGCAGGAATGTGTGCCATTTGGCAAATTTGTAGACTGACAATTGTCGGTTCACAATAACAAGACTTGACTTCAGAATCGCTCGGATTTGGGTAACCGCTGGAACGACCGGCTGCGAAAACGTTAATAATTTATCTGCGAGCACTGGCAACTGTATTTCACTCATACAGTCACCGCTGAAATATCAAGAGGTCTCAGCCGCGAGGGTAATTTATTCGAAGTCCCGTGAACGTGGGAACACATGCTAGTCACGGATCCGAGAAGAAGCTGCGGCGTGCGGATAGAAAGCGACAAAGTTTGGACGTCGTTAAGCACTGCGGTGAATACGAATGATCGAACTTCTATCCTGTCGGATCTCGGCGATCTGGTTAACGATAGAGTTCGCAGGAACCTACAGGTCCATATATCACGTGTACACGTCCAATAAACGCAGATCCTCCTCAATGATTTCACCGAACAGCATACACTGCAATCGATTCAGATTTTTCAGTAGAATATTCTTGTTGTAAAAAATCAAAAACATTGGCGTAGGCGTAGGTGGCACAGGTATTGGTATTGTTCATGAATTTTTCAGAGTATTTTCGCGAGGTGCGCCGTCGTAGAAAAAAAATAAATACTAAAATTTGTACATTTCATGTATTCTATACGTATGCTAGCGCCGTGAAACATTTAACGCTTCACGAAAACCATTATACAGCAAAATCGATTATCTACATCGTTATTAAAAAAACATTGATTTTCTATGATTCTATCATTGAAACAATTGGCTTGTGATAGCTAAAATATGATATAAATATTCTTGACTCAATTTTGTCTAAATGTCGTCGCTTCATTAGGATTACTTACCATTTCCAATCTTAATTTACTACTGAACATTAATAGACTGCAAGAAGTTTTACTTCTGCCGCGCGTGGTTTTCCACGCGTATGTTTTTTTATTTACCTGACACCTGTCAAAATTTTTCAGGTTAGTTTAGAACAAGGGTTTGGATAATTGCTTATAAATCTTTCAGTCGGAACAAAATCCGATGAGAAACTGCATGTGAAACTAGCTGGAGGTTGATTCTATGTTATCCAATTGCAAATGTTCACAAATTAACTCTGGTTAAGTAGTTATTAACAATTGTTGCGCGGGCTGATTGTTTCGGAAGTTCCCATAATGCGTAAGACAAGGAGGGTCGAACTGTGCGACAAGGACAGACATACATAACATACCACTTCTCCAAAATTTGTTAATAACTAACAGTTTAAGCATCAAACCTGCATAAAACTGAAATGGGAATGTAGCCAAGGCTTCATTTTACATTCTACAATCTTAAAAGTTCACCAATGAAGCCTTTAAAGTTAGTAAATTAATTATGAAAATGTTACTTGTCAAACTATTCGAGGTTAATCGCGAAATTTCGTCACTTCCGTAACGCTACAAAATTGTAGCCCCCTCAGCAAAGAAGTTTCACTTCGAAAATGTTAAAAGAAGGAAACTTTATCAAAGTATTTAATATTCGATACCTGGGAATAAACGTTCATAGTTCCTTGAAAATGTACTCAAATTCCTTCAATTACACGTGTTCCTTCAGGTATCGTTCGAAACTGTAATGTTGCCGTTGTTAATGAACAGTTCTAGTTGTGAAACAGAACACTGCCTCGGTCGAGCCTCGATATTCCATGATTATTCGCTGATACGAAATTTGGGGTACGTATTTCGCGGAATTTCGCGCCATTTACGCGTCGGTCATGGAGATCAGACGGAACTTTGCTTGATTAATGAACGGAAAATCCGCGGGTAATGCGATGCACGGCCTCGCTCGAAATCAGCATGCTTTTCAATTAGCATAGGTCGCGATACAGTGACCGTTTAATTGATTATTCTTTACGGAAATCGAACATTCGGATTCTGTGCAGATGCGACGGCGATGATATGTCGCAGTTGTGACAGATATTAGCCTGGATACGGTCAAAATTGTCCTGCGATATTCGGAATAGATCTTCGATTAATCAATTCTACTATGATTCTGCCAAATCTCCCACGTAATCACTAGACTGCGCATCTTTATGCATTTATATGAAGAAATTGGTTGGGCGAAACATAAAACAGTAAAGGATTAAGAAGTCGTTAAGGGATGAAATCAATTTTTATGTTATTCCTGCTTCACTCAGTCAATGCAAAACATTTTTATTTTGTATAAAGATCTTCTATTAGGTTGTTGCAAATGAAATGGCCGTTTTGAATCTTTAACATAATCTTTTATTTTACAAGCTTTATTCATATTCCATTAATTGAAATAATTTCCATCGACATCAATGCACTTCTTCCATCGTGATACAAGTGCCTCAATACCTCTCTGGTAGAAATCTAATAAACGTGAGACAATCAATTCATCAAATGCAGTTTTTACAGCACGTTCTTCTTTGAATGTTTTTCCATTCAAAAAGCCACCTAGGCAGTGTCGCCAGATGAGGGGAATCACGGTGAGATGATGTACCCCCTCTCTGATGACCAGAGTAGAGTAATATGTGACACGTTGCGCCGCGCACGGGCAACCAGAGAGGGGGTACCTTGTATTCCCCTCGAGTGCTGGTTTGGTCACTTTCGGTGCTTGAAAAAATGGTAACCAGTAGGTGACAGATCAGGCGAATAAGGAGGGTGAGGAAGAACTTCACACTTCAACTCTGCTAATTTGTTTACTGTTTCTTTCGCAGTATGTGGCCGAGCATTATCGTAAAGCAATATTACACCACGTCTATTGACTAATGCCGGCTGTTGAACACGCAGGTTTTCGTACATTTCAATTTCCTGACAGTATTCATTAGCAATTATGGTTTCACGTGAATCCCTTTCAACTATCTGTTCTAAATCTAAATCTTTAGTAGCTGCTGGCTTATGACGACGAGGCTCATTTTCCAGATTTGTATCTCCGGAACGAAATTTTTCAAACCAATACCTTATGGTCTGATCACTTGCTACACCTTCACCAAAAGCGGCATTTATGTTTTTCGCTGCTTCGGACGCAGTATATCCAAGTTTGAACTCGTACAAGTAAATGATATGAATTTCCTTCTTTTCCATGGTGAACGAAAATCGATTTGGAATCATGTATACTATACAATATTAATAATCTTATACACGCAAATTCATGTACGAGATATGTGCTTTCCAAATTGTACAACTTCAACCCCATCTGTCGTGGAAAAACTAAACTACAAAGGCGGGAAGTTTCAAATGTGAAAAACGGTAATTTCAATTGCAACAACCTAATAGAAAATTAATATTTACTTACTAAAAAGTTTTGCGATCTACGTAGCATTAAAATAATAAATTACATAGTTTGAACATAATTTACATGCAAAAGTAATGTTATCCAGCTTTTCGATCTAAGTTTTGCGATCTACACTACCGCTCAAAAGTATGTGGACACTTCCTTTTTCTCTACAAAACGTAGTTTAAAGTAGTAGGAAAAATATTTAGAACACTTTTGTCACTTGTAATTATTATTATTATTATTATGTATATTGTGGTACCATAGCACAATAGAATTTATTTTTATGTACGAATTATATAATGAAAATGCAATAATATAATTTCTATCCACAAATACGAAATCTAGTGGAACGGTCTCGGTGCTTGGAAGGATTTCAAGTCTCACTTTGTTTCATTTCTAAGACGCAGAGCGAATTCAGAGAATTTTCCGATACAAATACTAATAATAAAATACTAATAGAATAAAGAACTGATAGAAAGATTGCTGCGATTAGTTCAAGCGGTAATATTTAATCGCGGTGGATACGTCGACAAATCTCGTATTTAATCTTAGTTAGGCTAATATATATTGGTAAGTTTCCATATAGGTAGTTTTTAATGAAAAACGTTAGATATTCCATAAGAAAGTAATAAAGATCAATTTTAGTCATTATTTTGGATGCTTAAGTAACTTTTAGGCGTTGCTATTACAGATTTCGCAAGTGTCCACATTCTTTTGGGCGGTAGTGTACATAGTATTAAAATAATCAATTACATCGTTTGAACATAATTTACATGCAAAAGTAATGTTATCCAGCCTTTCGATGGAAGCACACCACTGTCACGATTTTTCAAGGGTTTCCGATAAGCTGAGGAAAAAATGTTTCAAACAAAAGAGAGACAGAGAGGGAGAGTTGAACAGTATTCAAACATATCTACAAACTTCTACATATACATATATACGATCTTTCAAAAAACAGTTTTTTTCTACAAAAAATAAAAATTATTTCGATTTTTTAAATGTTACAATGCATTTTCGATTCTATAATGTTATAGCTGACGTTGAAGAAAGGTCTAGTGATGACCAAACCGCGTGTCATCACACAGAATATAACTTGCACGAGTAGATTAGAAGGGTTTTCTGAGGAGAGGTGGAAAGCGCGTCTAGAACACTTTCAACGCTTTCAGCCTGAGTCATAAAGAAATCCAGCAGAATGGTTGTACGAGATATGAAAGTAGTAAAGTAAAATTTCCTTGTGCTGTGCGTGCTATGCAGAAGCTTGAGAATGACAGTCGGAAGAGCAGTAGAAGAGTTCAAGTAGCCTATTGCAACCGAAATGGAAAATTAACGGCGAGATAAAAACGCATTGTCGAACGCGCAGAAGGTCGGAAGAGCGTTGTATTATTTTAATTTTAATTCGAACGATCTCGGGCGAAGGGATCGTAGAAGTTGGCCCGAAGAAATCCGGCAGCCCGCTGACACTTCGCGGCTTGAATTATAAGTTTCAGGAAGCTGCAGATGGTAGAATTTTCCAGTCAACCGAGCGCGTTATAAAAGCACTCGGGCTGCTCATCCGGCGAAAACTTGACTATTCTGGCACAGTTGCCGGCTCGGGAACGGCGCAGCTCCGCGAAATGCAAAGTTTTAATTGTAGTCTTAACAACTCGCTACTCGGCCAGCAGCTTCACTCCGCGAATGAACTTGTTCCGTGAAATGTAGTTGATCGTATGGGAACGAAACTGCTGCTCTCACGCATTCCTGATCGTTTTTAATTGTAACTTCATTCCCGTCGCGATGTCGGCGCTGCCCGAAGAAGCTGGAGAACTGTACGAAACAACTTTCGGAATTGCGCTGTTAAAGTTAAGCTGGATTTTAGGATTAACAAGCGCTTTTATGGCTCATCTGCGAGCTGCGTTTTTCTTAAGTTACATCTGCGTTATAGTTATAGTAAAAATAAAAAACTGGGGAAAACAAAGAAACAAAGCAAACGATTTTTCCAGCAGGATAGAACGTTTTTGTAATTTCCTGCACGTGCCTTCCGGTTACTGGTAATTGCATCCCTGCGCGAATTTGAGCTGTATTTTCCATCTCAATTCACTGCAAACCTTATCAGCGGCAACTTCTGCTTCTCGTTAGCTTCTGATTACCATTTTACGTAATGCGACTGATTAATCTCCTTTGAGATCGCACCGATTAAACATACAAGCAGCCCTAGAAACATCGCTGCTCGATCTTCCACATTGTTCCATTTCATATAATTTTCCATTCTACATTATTTTCTTCATTGCACGGATATGACGTGTGCCCATTATTATGGAAGAAAGTCGGCGTTTTTACAGCGATATTGTGTTCGCGTCTAATATGAAGGAAAGATGAGCGCAAACGAGGGAGCCCGGCTCTGCTAACGTTTCTCAAAGAATTCTTTAAAATATGTATGGCTTTATGGTAATTTCGGGAGACTGTTTTACTGTTCGGGCATCTTAAAATGTAAATGACGCTTTGCACAGCAACATCAATTAAGTCGTCCTTTCGGAGGAGCGTGTACAAAGTTTACCGGCGATTCAAAGGATCGTCTCGACAACGTGAACGCGAGATCCTCCCACGGCACTTACAATTCACGTGATATCGTAGGGTATTAGAGGACGACTGTTTACGGAATAGCACGGCCGGAAAAGAAGCATTATGGTTTCCGAGTGGAAAGCGTGTCGGGGCTCGGGAGATAATTAAAATCGCATCATCAATGCACGCGAGCGTCGTCGCTCAGTCAGCGACTACTTTATGGAAATTTTAATGCCGTGGTTGAAAGACGTTATTCGATGATGTACGACCGTCGCGCGGAATAATTTAAACGAACAATTGAATTTCATCAAGTTGCGCAAGAGGCTTTCGAACTATCCGTCTTCATTAATTAATTATAAGCACTGGCTTCTATTCGCAGTCACGAAAGCTGCTCCTCTCCCTCTCTCTCTCTCTCTCTCTCTCTCTCTCTCTCTCTCTCTCTCTCTCTCTCTCTCTCTCTCTCTCTCTCTCTCTCTCTCTCTCTCTCTCTCTCTCTGTCTCTGTCTCTCTGGTTCCCGAGCGAACAGAACACACAGTGACTCCCGCATACTTTCTTGGTCTGAATCTGCGGGAAAAGAACCACTAAGAAAGCGGACTTGAAGCTCCACTGGATACTTAAACTGCTTGAGTCCGTATCGACTCAACTTCGAACCGGGTAACAACGTCTGCGCAATTTTAATTGTCCCCGGCGAGGGGGTGCCACTCCGACGGGAAACAATTAGCTCCAGGACAAAGAATAATGTCGTCGCAGTCACGCCTCGCCGGAATCCGAACAGTTTCGCGAGTGTCGTAACCGTGCCGGGGAAACCTCATTACGTAGAATGCTGTTCGAGGTAATTAATTTCTCTTTAATCAGAAATTAGGATGCGTGCATCTGGCACGTAAGTACCGTGAAAATTAATTAGGTACTTTAATGAATAGCCGCCGGATAGATATTGAAGTGGACCGCCCGCAAATTTCATATTTTCCAGTACGTTTCCTTTTTACTAACAGTGGAAGCACCAGGTGGCTCGAACTGACCTACATAGTACATATACATATATGGCTTCTGAATTTCGTGTTTTACGATCGCCGAAAATTATAAATGTTTCCCCGCGACAGATCGCTGAATTCCGTAATTTATTCGCGCGGCCACGGTAATTGCAATTCATACGGAATCTCGATTGACGTGCTCGTTTGACTTTTATGAGGCACGCCGCCATTAAATTCACGTAAAGTCTCGATCGAACAGTTTTTTAGATTTTATTTTTATAAGGCCATGTCGCAATTCACATAAAATCTGAATTGACACGCACTGTTCAGTTTTATACGGCTCTACTGACATTGTGTACACGCGAAATCTCGATCAACGCTCTCTCTCTCTCTGTTGACTTTTGCGTGGCTCTATTGCAATTTTATTTGCACAAAATCTGAATCGATGCACTATTTCATTCTGTTGCAGTCACTGTCGGTGCTCTGTGTGTTAATTATTTCACAGGAAGTGTTAAAAATGACCGATATAGCTGGGAAAAATCCTATTCATCGGAAACAACAGACTTCAAGCTTCCATTTTCTGTTGATTTCGAGTTTAGAATTGCGGTGTCAGAAATAACGCGGATCCTGCACGATTGCGGGATCCCATTTTGCGGAAAATCAAGCTCCGTTCGCGATTATCAAATTTCAAAGGCGACTGAAACGCGCAAAGTTCAAAGCAAGCTTTATAACTGTAACCCGGCTTCGCCTTGACTTGATCGATCAATCGTATTAGCTTCTTACGAAGGTTCCTCTTAAGGTTGTTAAGAGCGTATTAAAAATAAAATCAACTTTTTCTTGTATTTTCTTTAAATACCGCCGGATCACGCGAGGATGACGTGATCATTGCGGCACGGAGCACAAAACCGCATAATGGCTTTAATGTAACGATGTTATCGGTTTAACAGCAATATTTTAATAGCAATGCGAGTGCAGCTTTGTTACTTGTGGCTAGTAAACACGCACAAATTTCTATACGGCACACCGCTACAGAAAACGATTAGACATTGAATACCATCGCATAACATGCGAGGTGAGTCTGAAAAGTAATGAGACAGATATCGGTTTTCGGGAATCCATTATGGCATCAATGCCTCGGCACTATTTGATACTCGTATATCTCTACTCTACCGTCGGTATTAATCTCGATTCGATTCAACTACCGCTAGCGATTTCACACAGCCAGTTTTATCCAAACATGATATAGTGACGCGTCACGAAAATGGAACGTCCGCAGTGCGAACAGCGTTACGCGATTAAATTTTGTGAACGTCTAATCTAAGAAATTCGAACTAGCTCACGGAGACCAAGCTTTAACATTTATTGTGATAAACTCTTCTTCGCAAAACCGTTGTTCCATTCACATCAAATTCCAAAAATTAAGTTTGACCTCATACTGACAGAAACATGTATTAGGTTGTAAAGAAAGAAATGCAGGATTTAAACCTATGCTTTTAAAGTGTTCTAACTCACATAAAAACAATTTTATTAGATTTTATTAAAATTGTTTTAATAAAACCAATAAGTTGAAAATTAATTTTATAGAAAATTTAATATGGTTTAATAGTAATATTAAAATATTATGAGAATTGATTTAATATCAAAATATCAAAAGCATAATTAAATACAGCGTAAAACAATCTTTAAATTAACATACAACTCATTAAATTAAGGTAAATATTTATTTGTATAAAATTGCAATTAAAACGAAGGAACAAAATCCTGCATTTCTTTCTTTACCACCTAATAGTTACATACAAAGAAACATCAATGACCTTGAAATCTCCAGAAGAATTACCTCGAGGAAACACTTATTCTCACTTAGGGTTACTTGTTACTAAGAGTGCTGAAGTTTCTGCTGCATTCGCGTAATTTGCACCGGCCCAAGAAAATGGAACAAATAATGAATTCCATCGATCAAAAGTTCTGCCGATCGGCCGCGCGAAACTATAGCCTCTTTTCCGTTTTCGATGTATCATAAATTCTCATTTACCTTCCGCTCGGCTGACGTAACCATAACTGATATTTCACCGAGCCTCATCCACTCTTCATCGTTTATCGTTGTTCCTTTAAGGGGCGGTCGGCAGGTTCGACGAATATTTCGTGAAAGAAACTTCGGTTTCGGTTTCCATTCGCCCGGTAATATGTTTCATCGTTTCGAAATGCCGGTGACCGCGAGGGGAGGGTATCGGTCGGCACCAGTTCCAAAGAAGGATCTCGGGACGACGAGGACTGTTTCGAACTTGTCCAATATCTTGGATATGAAGAAAGAGGGATGAAAACATGGATAAATGGAGTCGTTCACGTGTAAAACTCGTACTGTTTTCGCGTCAGCCGTGTTGTCCTAGAGGCCCTGCCCAAGAAACTACACAAAGGAGCCGACGAAAAAACAGCTTCGGAACGTTCCTGAAACGATTCTTCTTCCCCCTGTTCCTTTTTTACGAGACTACTTCTCCCTTGGCCCTTCTTCGAATCTCTTTCTAAATTCGTTCGCGGAGTTCCTTAACAACCCACCCACGGAACTGTCGTATAATGATAAAAAATCGCAGAGAAAAGTCACATTTTCAATTTCATTAAAAATCAACGAAATTTAACCCGTAAGTGGTACAATCTTTACCCACATTACGAAGTATCATACTAGGATAAATGTTGGATGTTATTAATATGACTAAATGCGTTTTAATGACGACTAGAATGTGCAAGGAAAAATATATCGATGACCTTGAACACTCCGGAAAAAATGAGCTTGAGAAAAAAATGTGTGATACCATTTACATTGCATAAAAAACATTATTTGTTATGTCATAAAAAATAAAGGAGATATTTAGGTGGACCACCTTGTATATTTCATTTAAAACGACAAATTTTAGCTAAAATCTTGCGTAACATCAATTAATATTAATCGTGAAATTCGAAAGACTTAATCGTTACAAAGAGTCAATATTCAGCATTAGAAACAACTAAAATTCCGTGGATAATTCCAAGTTAGGGAAGTTTGTTCTCTCCGTTGAAAAATTTGATTCTCGACACTCAATTTGTTGTCTACAAGGATGTTCGATTACCGTCATTCAAGTCTCATTGTCGTTACTCGTTAGCCGACGATGCGACCAGAAAGGAAATTCAGACCCTGGCCGGCATGGGAGCAGCTTCCACAGGAAATTGTGCGGTTGCACACCGTGTCCCCGTTCTTTTCTTCTTTATTCGAGGTGGCACGGCGCGGCCGCTGCTTAATTTCCTGTCGCGCGCCTCGGGCATGAAGATCATTACGATTGAATATTTCCGTAGCGCTGGCCGAACGGCCAATTTGTATGAAAATATCGCTGGCAAACGAATTTGTTTTATCAGTTGCGAAACTGAAACGAACCACCGTGCCCGACAGCCTCGTAGAACTTTCGAACGCCGCGGATCCGCCCCCTCGTTTCGCTGCCGTTTCAACTCATCGTGATCCACGCTGTAAATGGCTCTCTCGAAAATTTTCAGTTAAAACCGCGGCTAATTTCGGGCCGGAAGTTAACGTCGGACAAACCCGAATACCGATGGACTACGCGGTGTTGGAAACGTCAAGCGGAAAATATCGAATAGAGTACCAGGGCTTGATGTACTCGTGCATTAAGGGGTCTTCTCGAGGACCCTGAAAAAATCGATTCTCTTTTTATTTTCTTCGAGCACGCTTCTTTGAAAATATGAATGTAAAGGATTCGTTGAAATTTGTAAGAATAACGGAGTTGTAGATTGTTTGGGATCTTCGTTTCGGATCTTCCTGCAAAAGAAAAATTTCCTAGTTGAATTGCAACAATCTGGAGTGAAATGGAAATTGATCTTCATTCTTAATATGTTTGGTAGGTTGAAAATAATATGACAGTGTTATTAAATTCTCATTTTTACTATTTTACATTACGCCTACTCATTTTTGTCATGAATGCAACAAATCCGCTGTCTAGTAATTATTATATTTAGTCTATACATAGAAATACTTTTTGTGGGCCTGCTACTAATACATTGCTGCCGAGTACACTCGTGTTTTCACGTTCGAGGGTTAAAGGGAGAGCGAGATAGCGGTAATACTTTCTCGATCGTTGAATGACCGAAGTAGGTCTTCAATGGCAAATATTATGTTAAATCTGACGTGAATGGGACAATACCAGCGGGACTCTATTATCAGCGGCTTAAACGCGTGTATAGGGTATCATGTTGAAGCCACATTGTTGTACTATGAACCAGTAGGCCCGACGTAAAAGGGACGCCAGCCCTATGGGAAATACATGGATCTGAGCTCGCCGGCCCAACGATGAAAATTTTATCCAAGGTACTGTAATTTCGAGGACTTTTCCCTTTTCTCAGCCTAAGAGAAAAATGGATTCGACGACTGAGCCGCTATTCAATGGTCACTACCCGTTTATAGAGCACCCCGTGTATCCTCCTGTTTCTTAACGTACTTCCACGCTTATGGTTCCTCTCCATTCTCGTATACCCCTTTGTACTCTTAATTCGTACTCCTATTGTAAACCTCAGTGTCATTAAGTCGAAAATGTAGGATATTCTTTTTCTTGTAGGACGTAGTTTCATTGCCGAGAAGATAGGACCTGAAGTACTACTGAGCGTATATTTTAAACATATTATAATTATTAATAGAAAAGATACGTCTCTTAACTCTTGTTTCTTACAATTGGTGCAGAAAATTGAATCGTAGAATTGCGAAAAGCGGTGCAAGAAGAATGAGCCCGCAGTGGTCAGACACGTGAGCTAGCTGGTAATGTCCGAAACATTAAACTGTACACTTCAATTTATTCTTTTATATTTTTTCATCGTCGTGCGTGAAATGTTTTGTGTTCAATCAACACAATCATATGAATTATTAATAGAAGAGATACATCTCCATATAAATCTTGTTTTTTAGAATTGGTACAGAAAATTGAATCGTAAAATTGCGAAGAGCGGTGCAAGTAGAATGAACCCGCAGTGGTCAGGCACGTGAGCTAGCGGGTAATGTTCGAAACATTTCACTGTACACTTCAATTTATCCTTTAATATTTTTGCAGCCTCGTGCGTGAAATGTTTTGTATTCAATCAACACAATCATATGAATTATTAATACAAAAGATATGTCTCTATTTAACTCTTGTTTCTTACAATTGGTACAGAAAATTGAATCGTAGAATTGCGAAGAGCGGTGTAAGTAGAATGAACCCGCAGTGGTCAGACACGTGGGTTGGCTGGTAATGTTCGAAACATTTCACTGTACGCTTCAATGTATTCTTTCATATTTTTTCATGCTCGTGCGTGAAATGTGTTGTACACAATCAACACAATCACATGAATTATTAATAGCGAAGTATCATGAAAATTTATACCGTGTATTTACATTCCATGGATAGAGTAATAAAATAGAGACGCCAGGATGCAAATAAAAAAGATCGCCATGAATATTAAAATAGAAAATGTATTTGAAAATGTGAAAATGCTGGGAAACATAATTGAAGAAGGTTCATAGCTCCATGAAACTGTTCTCAAATACTCAAAGTTGAGCTTGGAAGTTTCGTTTCAATGTCCGACAATACTGTAGAAAACGCGTCGCTCGAATGGCGCGATTTGCATCTTTCCGGGCCGAGAGGGAAAAATCGCGTGAAATTTGGGTAGCCAGGGGACCGTTGGATCGGGGGCGTTCTATAAACCGACATAATCGATTCCGGCATTGAAGCCCAGTCGATCGACGTCCACCGATCGGATCTAGATGCGTGGCAGCGGAAAAGCCGTGTTAGTCGCGCGACAGCGAGGCCGCCGCGTAAATGGCACGTAATTGCCAGCACGATAAAGGAAGGAAAAAAAACTATCGCGAAAGTTCCCCGCCGGCTTTTCCATTCGGCCCGTCTCGGTTCCGCTTCGGCCCCGCGTTGCCTCGCTTTGCCTCGTGGGCGAGCGTAGGCGCGGCCGCGCGTCACTCTCGGCGAATTAGATTCGAATTGGAAAAATTACACGGGCCGATTGCAGATCGCGTCTCCATTACCCTTGATTCGCCGGGCCCTGTCGCGAATGGGCACGGAATCGTGGGTGAACGTAATTGAATCGACGGTAATCAAGTTCTCGGGAGGGCAGCTTGGGATAAATACACCTCGCGAATCGACAGTGGCGGCCATTTTTTATGGTTCCGAGATAATTTCGTTGCATTTTCTCACGTCTGTTTCAAGAATTTAAAGACGGGTAGCCGAGTTTACCCGAACAGCGTTTCATCTCGGAGCGTGACGGATCAGACTCATTCGCTGCCCAGCAATTGTGCACGCGGTGCGCTTAAGGATGTTCTGGTGATATATAAAAACGCAACAAAATTTTTGAAAATTTGACACGATATAATACGTACTAAATTAATGCAAGTTTGCACATTTCAAGACCTCTTCTTATGGAGAATTCATAAAATTCCACTTCAAACCCTATTTAAACCTTGAGAAAACGCAACTAGAAACTCCAGTTCTTTTTATACATAGTAAAAATTATGTAATTAATTATGTTCAATTTTATTAGGATTCACTAAACAGTTACAGAGCAAAAAATTATAAACTGTTACAAAACGTTAAAGGGTATAGCCGGATAAGCATGGGCCAGCGGCCCCCGCTCCGATTTTCCTGATTCCTGTCTTAAAACATCGTTTTATGTCTAAAAAAACATTATGTAAAATTTCAAATGTCTACCCCCACCGATAGGAGTGATATTGAGGTAAATTCTCCCGCACTTAAATGCAATTTGCTCTAAAACGAGAGAAGATATCGACATGGAATAAACGGCAAACAAAAGATATCATCGATTTCCCCAAACATGTTTTATTCATTCAATTTATTTATTTAAAATCATTGATCCTGCATTTTGCATCGTTGGAATATCAAATTGGAAGGACAGTATTGAATCGACAAAAAATTCATGAGCAGTATTATAAATTCATTGATATAACAATACGATATAGAAATGCATTGATCCGCTGTCTAGTGCTTGTAAACATACATTTAATGCTAACAAAACTTATTTGTTACAGTACTCTTTAATTTTTCAAGTGAAAACTTCTTTAAGGATGTTCTGGTACAATGGGAGACAAAAGTACAAGAAATTCGAAATCCATCAATATATTGGCAATGAAAGCCATTCATGAGTATATTTTGCATTAAAAAATAGATTAATTTAAGAAGCTTTCGGTTAATTAGTGAATTTCATGTTATATTTATTTTTTAATCAAATTGTTTTCATATTATAACAAATTGTAAGTGACTTTTGCGAATAATTGTACCCCCTGATTGCAGCTATATTCGTAGTCTACACAGTTGTCGCGTTTCCATGCTAGTGAAAAGGCCAGACGATAAAGGGTATAGCCGGATAAGCATGGGCCAGCGGCCCCGCTCCGATTTTCCTGGTTCCTGTCTTAAAACATCGTTTTATGTCTAAAAAAACATTGTGTAAAATTTCAAATGTCTACCCCCACCGATAGGAGTGATATTGAGGTAAATTCCCCCGCACTTAAATGCAATTTGCTCTAAAACGAGAAAAGATATCGACATGAGATAAACGGCAAACAAAAGATACAGATACACTCTACATTTCAGATTTTTTTCAGAATCTTTTGCTAATTATTTATAGTTGAAAATAATTAATTAATTTTTTGGGAATTTTTTTAACTATCTTCTCCTGGGTTGACACCTACCAAAAAAATTCTAAAATATTGCTATGATTCTAACCTATTTTGTAAAAAAATCTCAGAAGTGTCCGTTTGGTGGAACAGTGTCAAAAAAAATAAAGTATGGCTGCGAACGCTCGGTTTGATCAGTAACGACGCAGCGACCGATTCCCCTTGCGGTGGCTAGTGACGGGAGCGAACGGGAAGTCAGCGCTTCTACGGAAAACCTGATACATGTAAAAATGCGACTAAATCTTCTAATATATGATTATAGTTGGAAGTCTAAACAATTATATTCTAGGAATTAGCTTACATTGAAGAAGAAAAATTTGTGTAAAGCTGGTTTGTTGCAGTCAAGTAACAGAAAGAAGAAGCTTCTCACAAGTATGTTGTATGGTCACGGTGTTAGAGGTTCTGCTCGATGCTCTGGAGGGCTCCAGTTCGAATAAAAATCGTTTAGTTTATAAATACATATAAAAAAAAGTAAAAACAAGAAGAGAAAGTTGAATTGAGGAGGATTCGAACTGGAGCCCTCCAGAGCATCGAGCAGAACCTCTAACACCGTGACCATACAACATACTTGTGAGAAGCTTCTTCTTTCTGTTACTTGCCAGCAACAAACTAGCTTTACACGTATTTTTCTTCTTCAATGTAAGCTAATTCCTAGAATATAATTGTTTAGACTTCCAAGTATAATCATATATTAGAAGATTTAGTCGCATTTTTACATGTATCAGCTTTTCCGTACAATCGCCGGCTTCCCGTTCGCTCCCGTCACTAGCCACCGCAAGGGGAATCGGTCGCTGCGTCGTTACTGATCAAACCGAGCGTTCGCAGCCATACTTTATTTTTTTTGACACTGTTCCACCAAACGGACACTTCTGAGATTTTTTTACAAAATAGGTTAGAATCATAGCAATATTTTAGAATTTTTTTGGTAGGTGTCAACCCAGGAGAAGATAGTTAAAAAAATTCCCAAAAAATTAATTAATTATTTTCAACTATAAATAATTAGCAAAAGATTCTGAAAAAAATCTGAAATGTAGAGTGTATCTGTATCTTTTGTTTGCCGTTTATCTCATGTCGATATCTTTTCTCGTTTTAGAGCAAATTGCATTTAAGTGCGGGGGAATTTACCTCAATATCACTCCTATCGGTGGGGGTAGACATTTGAAATTTTACACAATGTTTTTTTAGACATAAAACGATGTTTTAAGACAGGAACCAGGAAAATCGGAGCGGGGCCGCTGGCCCATGCTTATCCGGCTATACCCTTTATCGTCTGGCCTTTTCACTAGCATGGAAACGCGACAACTGTGTAGACTACGAATATAGCTGCAATCAGGGGGTACAATTATTCGCAAAAGTCACTTACAATTTGTTATAATATGAAAACAATTTGATTAAAAAATAAATATAACATGAAATTCACTAATTAACCGAAAGCTTCTTAAATTAATCTATTTTTTAATGCAAAATATACTCATGAATGGCTTTCATTGCCAATATATTGATGGATTTCGAATTTCTTGTACTTTTGTCTCCCATTGTACCAGAACATCCTTAAAGAAGTTTTCACTTGAAAAATTAAAGAGTACTGTAACAAATAAGTTTTGTTAGCATTAAATGTATGTTTACAAGCACTAGACAGCGGATCAATGCATTTCTATATCGTATTGTTATATCAATGAATTTATAATACTGCTCATGAATTTTTTGTCGATTCAATACTGTCCTTCCAATTTGATATTCCAACGATGCAAAATGCAGGATCAATGATTTTAAATAAATAAATTGAATGAATAAAACATGTTTGGGGAAATCGATGAAATCCGACAGGCAAATCAAGACAAAATTCATTTGATGTCGAGAGGACACGTCGCGTCGAGTCGAGTTTTGAATTATTTCCCTAAAAATTGTCGAACTTTCGAGAGCTTGAATTAAACGTTGAACATCGTGCTTTGTAATAAATGCATTTTGGTTCGAATCGAAATATAATACGAGGGTGCATCGAAAAATCGATAAACGCCCGTCAGCTTCATGCAGTTTAAGCTAAACAGTGTCAGTCCACCGTAAAATAAGGGAATAAATACACGAAGTAAAGTTAATCTTCATTTATTTAAAATATTTAATCAATTATCGTAATGAAAGTATTTAATTAATTATCGTATTGAAAGCATTTAATTAATACCGTATTTAAATTTGATCGTCTTTAAACCAGCCGTTCGTTCTCCACAGTCGTAACGCACACGAATAAAAAAATGTGTGTTATATTAAACAAATTAATAAATGTGATTTCACGAACAAATCTATTAAAATAATAGGAACGACAATATTGTCAAAACACAACTTTTGCAGTTGTCAATAATAGATTGGTTGAACTATTCGAAACATGTGAGAGCGTAGATAATAACAATATTATTGGAAACAGTCAGCAATTATTTGAAACAATCAGCAATTATTTGAAACAATCTATTAACGTCGTATATTATTGCAACCAACGCAATCGCGGCAACTACAACGGGAAATTCCGCTAACTCGCGGAATGATACTGTTTTATCACGAATGTCTGATTACAGGCTGAGTTGTTCTACTTGGTCAACAGATCTACCCGTATCTAATCCGGTGCTGTTTGATACGAACAATTACCTTTGAGCTGATACCGTGACGAACATTAAATCGCGTTAACGTCGATGTCTGGACACTGTCGATGTAGCGTTCACTAAATTATATTATCCTCGATGTCTGAACACTGGCGGAACTAATCTACCGGCCGGCTAAAATCGCTTGCGCATCAGAATATAATAAATTAAGAACAGCAATTAATTTTGATCGCGTGTTAATGTAGTGTGATCGCGTTAGTGTTTATGACTGACCAATAGTCGGTCTAATCTAGTTGCAGCGGGGGGACCAGCCGTCTCTCGAACAAAAGCGTTCAACGAATTCCCCGCGAATATTATATGTATATCGCGCATTGTATCGTTGAATATTAACAGCCCTCACACCCCAATTGCCCAACCCCCGGCACCGCGCAATTTCAATTGCTTTTAAAGCCTAAAACGTGGCGGAACGGTTGTCGCGAACAGAGTAAACGAAATTCGACCACAATAGCGACACCAGAAATATCGATACATAGAATACCAGGCCATAACGTGCATTCATAGGCTTCCTATTCGAACGGGGCTGGAAAAGCAATATCTGTGACTCCGAAAGCGTAATCCAGCTGGTAGATGAACAAGGCATCGTCACGACAGAGGAACAAGCGTCCGGGTATATTGCCGACGCGACCGAGTTACACGGTTTTAATCAGCACGCCTGAAAAATCCCCGCAGGAGGTTGCGATCTGCAAGTCCTGTATCAAATTAAAGCGGGCAGCGCGAGCCAGCAGCGCGCGCACGTAAAAGTTCAGCTCGCGAGCGTGAAGACGTAGCCTCTTTGAAAAACGACCGAGACCTTTAATTAAAACTTGGCCGTTTCGCCTTTCGTGAGGGCGCCGCGCGTCGGCTTGGCCTGTTTTCAAAGCAAAGAACCGGAGTTTTTGCGTGTCGGCTTTGTAGCCGGTCTGCGGTAGACACAGGAAAACTATGGCCGGCCGGCAACTACCCCACGAAGTCACGTTAATCGACAGATATTACGAGTTTGGTTCGTCTTCCTTCTGCACGCCACCGGAACAAACTTCCATCGTCGCTCATTTCACCCCAGAGCACAGTGACTCGCACACCCGGAGAAAACTTGTGGATCATATTTTCAAGAATACGCTCCTTGTATTTCCAACCCATCTGCAGAGGATTTCTCACGTTTCGCAGGTTCCGTGCTGAACAGAAAAGTTGGCCGAAACTATTAGATGATTGCATAAGTTCGTGTCCCATTGTCGTAGATGTCGCAAACTGTACTGCACGCAAACCGTACATTCTTCTCTAATTGTAGAAAAGAGTGGTGACTATATGATTGATTAGTAAAGCTCTATTCTTCAAAAATTAACAATTTAAATTTTATTTTCGAATCGGGCACGAACTTATGCGATCATTTGATATTTTATTTGGTTGGAGGGAAAGTTCACACGTATTCCTTTAACTACAGTATGGAGCAAAACTGAAACAATAACCACAAGTTTTGTATAAATCATTATTTATTGCTAGGAATATAGAAGAATAACAAAAAATCAACATTAAATTATATTTATTATAGTTAGAAGTAACTTAAGAAATTTTTTCAATAATTAATGTCTCCTCGTTTAGCAATGACTACAAAAATAGATTGGCTCGGTTTTGCACCACGTCCAATACTTGGCAATATTTAATATATTATTTCTTTTTAATATTTCGTCCACAACCCTTGTGCTTGTAAAACTGCACTAATTCGCTTTGGCATACTTTCTACTAATTTTTTGCAATAATCCGGAGATATTTGTTCCCACTGTTCTTGAATTCTATCATATAAATCTGTGATTGAAGTTGGTTGGGAGTCATATGAATCCCGAAGTAGTCCTTTTAGTAAACCCCATAGATTCTCTATGGGGCTGAGGTCGGGGCTCTGTGCTGGCTAATCCAGAACAGAAAATTTTTTAGTACAGAGCCAATTTTTTACACTTTTAGCAGTGAGCTTAGCGTCTCGGTCATGCATAAAAATTACATTTTTTTCTCCAGAAGGCATATTTTCAACAGCATCTATGAGATAATCTTGTAAAATATCCTTGTACATGTACTGATTCATGATGCCATTAATTCAGTGCAGTGATCCAACACAAAATGCTATTAGGCACCCCAGAACATTAGGGATCCGCCTCCATGCTTTAACGTTTGTTTCACATGTCGTGGTTTAAGCCTTTCATTTTTACGAATCCAGCACCAAGACATGCCATCTGAACAAATTCTGTTAATTTTGGTCTCGTCTGACCAAATAACCCGTTCCCAGTAGTTGTCCAGTTTTGATATTTTCTAGCAAATTCCAAAGGACGTTTAATATTTTTTTTCGATAGCATTGGCTTCTTTTTGTTCTTAATGCTTCTAAACTCAGCTCCTTTGAGGGTTCTTCGTGCTGTCCACTGACTTATTTCTATATTCGTATCTTCTTTTAATAATTTTGCAGCCATAATGGAACTTGAAGCCAACAATATACTTTTACAGCATTTTTTTCTTATTCTCTGCACTGTCGATTGACTAACCCTGCAAGTTCTCGCCGTCTTACGCGTTGGCAAGCCGTCATTCGAAGAGAAATTACTTTTTTTACACAATTTGGAGCAATTGACTTCATATTTATTCTTACTTCACTTGCGTGCATTTCCGTTCGACTGATTGCGAAGAACTGAGTGTTAAGACGTAGACTAATAGCTTGTAAACATACCAAAGTGCTAGATGTAAACATACTACTAGAACATTCCACGTAAACATTTCTTGTAGGGACCGGTGCAAAACCGAGCCAATCTATTTTTGTTGTCATTGCTAAACGAGGAGACATTAATTATTGAAAAAATTTCTTAAGTTACTTCTAACTATGATAAAAATAATTATAATATTGATTTTTTGTTATTCTTCTATATTCCTAGCAATAAATAATGATTTATACAAAACTTGTGGTTATTGTTTCAGTTTTGCTCCTTACTGTAGGTCGGACTCCAAACATTTTTTCCGACTTTACAATCCAACAGACATATCGGCCTACTTTCATCAAGTGATCTCGGCACGAATACTGCCGCTCAGGTTCGTTTTGATACCAGAATTAGGTTCAAAATGATGTGACAAATGGTTTTCCTGAACACAGTACGATTCCTCATCGCTTGCTCCGCTGTCGTCATTGAATAACCAGAAGATCTCCGGATCGACTAAGATTAGACGGACTGTGAATTATGGTTGGAGGTAACAAAACGAATCGCCGCTCAACAACGCGGTTCCCAAATTCCCGTTGCGATAAGGCAATGCGTCGAACAATCGCGTTTAGCGACCGTCGCGTCGTCGAGACGTTATCTGGTCGCAAATCATAGATACGTTCGCGAAGAACATCTCGGCGTTTGCCACCGTTTGCCAGGACGTTTGTTCTCGGGGCTAGCGTAATGAGTTATGTCAGCGACAACGTCGTCGCACCCCGGCCGCTTTATTAGCCGGAATGTTCGAGGCACGCGCTCCGAACAACGAGTTCCTCGAGCCGTTGCGAGCAATGGCTCGCCTACCCCTGCAAATTAATGTTATGCATATTAACAGGAATTTCGCGAGCATGTGATACGCCCTGAGGTAATTGTCCCCCCAATTCCTGATCGCGCACCTATTATCGGCCGGTTGTTACGCTCGTGTAATTAAAACCTACTAAGAAACGTTTATGATTTCGTTTTGCTTTGTGATTCGCTTATTTCAAACTAATTTTCTGTATGTTTTTACTTTTAGAATTATAACTTTTCCATGTCCATATTCCCGTGTAATGGAATTTTGAAACTGTGGAGGTAACTACAGGAAAAGGATGACTTTCTGCATAAGAGAATATTTTTTTAATCTTTATATTAATTATATAATTTTACGGGCGAAACGGTTGGCAAGCTGATTGAGGGAGGTCTGATGAATAAAACGGACGAGGGAAAATTTCCCAGTTCGCAGACCAAATGGCATGCCAATCATGGATATGTTATTTTTGAAGAAAAAATTAAATTATAGAAATGAAATGCAAATAATAATTACATCGTCTGATTTTTCAAGGCATATTGCGCTTTCTAACTGGACAGCGGATTTTATGCATTTATGATAAAAATGTATATAGAAATAATAGTAAACAAATAAAATACTATAGAAAAAAATATATTGTTATATTATATCAATTTCAAGCTATTAAAAATATTGAGATCGAAAACAAATTTCTATTTCGCTCCGTCTACTTAAAGATCCGCTCTGTCTACGTTTAGGTGACAGCGTTAGTACTTTAAAATTCGAAAATGGCGAGAAAATATTTAAATTTGAAATGATTCAATTAACGGGAGGCGTGGAGGTCGTATGAAGGTTAACTTTGTGTTTTCAAACGGAACTGTATATTTTTGAAGGACGGAGCTCACTGCCCAGGTTATGACCAGAATGGTTAATTGAACAACTCCGATTTTTCAGATCTTGCCTATTTGCACAGGGCCCCGGCAAAATATAGCGTCGGCCCCGCCCGTTTCACTAGACAAATAACGATTTTCCGGGAAAATGGTTGAATGTTGTTGCTCGCTGTGAATGCATAATGATTGGCGTGCAGAAGTTGAACTCACGCACGTGCGCTAGATCCTCGTGACGCGTGACCTAATCTCGATCGTTCACTAACTCTCGCGCGATCAAGCAATTTCGGCGACGCAGACGCAACAATTCAAGCTGCAGAGTTTGCAACGAATTAGCGGTCGCGGTGTGCAAAATAGCGAACTAATGAGAACATCGAGCTTAAACGGCGCTCTCGGTCGTCTTGCGAGTTTCGCGCGGGTATCGCGCGCCCGAGGCGTTCCTCGTGACGTTTAATTACAGAAACGTTGTAAACGGTACCGCGGTTGGAAGTATTCCCGTGTACCCGGTAGAGCGTGATCTTGTCGTTTGGTTTGATTGCCGCGTCGGTACGTGGGAATATGGTCAAGCAAGCTCCACCGAAACTAAAGAAGAGCAAACCAGCGCGAAAATGGAGGGTGCGAGGAGGATGGGGCGAAAAGAAGATGAGTAAGCCGGCGGGATGGCGAGAGATTCAACTGATTTATTATCTCCCGGGGGCCGCGATCCCTTAAGTGCAATATAAGTCGCATAAATCACATCGAGGCAATAGAACGGCGGCTAGAGAATTTATTAATTTCAGGCGGCCGCGGCAGAAAGTTTTGTTGGTAGCCAGGTTCCGTGAACGCATCTTCCCCTTTCATTTATGCATCCGCTGACGTAACATCCACCGACCGGATGTCGGCCGGCAAAACGGAATAGAAACAGCATTAATATCCTTCATTTAATTTTGTAACGCTTGCGGCCCACCTCGCCTCGTCCTGACTCGCCCAGTGAATTCCCGCGACCTTTTAAAGTTGCATTGGCGGACGGACGCGCGGTTCCCGCCCGGAACTGAATTATAGCGGACGCGCCCCGCTCCTCGCGTTTTCTTCCTCCATCTCTGTTTTTCAACTTCATCTCTTTATTTTTCCCTGTTCATTTCGAGGTTCCGGTCCGCGAAATGTACGTGAAAGCTAAGCTCACCGGCCTCCACCGAATCGAGAGTGACGAAAAACAACGAGAGCCGGAAACACGGAACGACGCCGGGCGAGGAATACTTGCTGGCGAACTTCTGCAACTGCCGCGGAACTTTGCATCCGCAGTGTGAACCGCGGCCAAAATTAGCGGAGGGAATAGCGGCACGTTTCGCTCGTATTCCCAAGGGAGAAACAGGTTTGTACGCGAATGACTCTTTTTCCGCGACCCGACGCCGGAGTAAAGGTCGATCTACAGTCTACACTATACGGCACGGACCGACAAATAGTACGATAGTATAGTTCCAAACGTAGGAGTACAAAGATATGTGGTTCCATTTTAAAAAACCAGGTTGACTTTCAAATCTCCTAAGCACCTCGATCTGAAAAAAGTTATGCTCACCACGTAATGAGCCCCTCGAAACCAAATAACTTTTACTTGAAACATTTCTTCCTATCTGAAAAAATGTGGAAGTTCGCCCTGTATATTATATATTACATATTACACAGGGTGGCAGAAGACTATGTATTGTACTTTCTTAAAAGAGGTGATTCCCCGAAGTCACTTCAAGTAACTTTTTCCTTGATAAAAATGTTCTCCACGGCACTGTTAAGGAGTTATTAACGGAAAATCGTTGATAACTCATTATCACAGGAACGGAAAAAGTTACTTGAAATTACATCAGGGATCACTTCTTCGAAAGAAGTGCAACATTTTTGGGACACCCGCAGACCAAAGATTAAAAATCTAGGTGCACGGTAGTGCACCAACCAAGTTCTCGCACTACCTCCTTTTACACGAAACAACTTAGCCGTTTTTTAGAGGATTATAACTCGGCACTCGAGGCAGATGGAGAAATGTAATTTCGCACACTTGTTAAATGCTATCATGTATCAATATTGACAAAACATTAACCTTCCAACATTAGTAGGTTCCGAGATATAGGACCTCGAAAATCGCTAAATTTGTCACTGATTGACTGATTGACAGATCATCAAAACCTTTTGGGTACTTCCCATTGACCTACAAGCTTGAAATTTGGTACATAGGCCCCCATAACAAACACTCAAAGGAATACTTATCAAAGTTTGCAATTTTAAACCTTAAAGGGGTTGTATTGAAAAAAAACATTACGAAATAGATACGTAGGATAGAACATAGCAGCATAACATACATAAGTATACGTTTTATTAGCTTCGAAGTCGCAACAAATACTGATGAAAAAAACAATCGCTCTAACATAAACAAAAGAAACTGTATCGAGCATCGTCTATAGCGGGGGGCAAACGGATCCGAGCGTCGCCGACAGAGTGTTAATCTTCGTTTCATTGAATTTGGATTTTGTCTTGCAGATTAGAAAAGGATTTTTTCTCTTTGATACCTACTTGATAATTGATGAAATTTCAACAAAAATTGATGAAATCCCAACAAAACATCCTGTAAACAGGAGCCAAGTTCCTATGGCCGTAAAAAGTTGTGAGATCAAACAAAATACGGCCAAGTTCGTTAGCTTAGAGATACCTGTTGCAATACTGAAAAAAGCGTTTGTAAAAATTAGTTTAAAAGAACGCTATTTAATTTTTAAAGAGTTACATGGAGGGCTAAATTATTCATACTTGGCCGTTACTTTTTAAACCAATGGCCATAAAAGGTGTTAGGTAGCGGCCAAGTTTGAATAATTTAGCCCTTCATGTAACTCTTTAAAAATTAAATAGCGTTCTTTTAAACTAATTTTTACAAACGCTTTTTTTCAGTATTGCAAGAGGTATTTCTAAGCTAACGAACTGGGCCGTATTTTGTCTGATCTCTCAACTTTTTACGGCCATAGGAACTTGGCTCCTGTTTACAGGATGTTTTTATTGGGTAACTTTTACTTGAAACATTTCTCCCTATCTGAAAAAATGTAGAAGATATTCGGGGGTTTGTCTTACAATTAGATGACTCATCCTGTATATTATATATTATAATTACACAGGGTGGCAGAAGATTATTGTACTGCTTGAAAACAGATGATCTCTCGAAGTCATTTCAAGTAACTTTTTCCTTTATAAAAATGTTCTCCGCGAAAAATCGTTAATAGCTCATTATCACAGGAAAGGAAAAAGTTACTTGAAATTACATCAGCGATCGCTTCTTCGGAAGAAGTGTAACATTTTTGGTACACACGCAGGCCAAGGATTAAAAATCTACTTTACTAAAAAATTCTGAGTCGATGAAGAAAAGGCATTGATACAGAGTTATATTAAATTAAAAGTCTGATTGTGGAATGAAAAAGCCAATAACATTAATAATTAACGTCGGATCAAAATATTCAAGTATGTACTTCGATAAACGACAACGCAATAGCATTCTTGCATGGCCCATACAAGGGCTATTCACATTAACTGTGACGCACCGTCGCACAGTGGGCGAGTAACCGATCTTTTTGGACAAAAATCTGCCGACAACTCAGTTTTTCATCGACTTAATTGGAATATTTTTAAAATGTGCGTAAAGGACTATACTTTTATGACGTGCTGCGCAAAAATCGTTAACTGTCACAAGAAATCAAGAATCCTTATCTACAAAACCCAATAACTCCGATACTTCATCAGCCCATACCATAACTTTACATGTCCCAGCTGAGTTGCCGACACTTTTTAACCCTAAACCCTAAACCGCACAATTTTAAACTGTAAATCTGGCCCTGAGAATTACCAATTGAATAGATTTTAGGGTTAAGAAGTGTCGGCAACTCAGCTGGGATATGCAAATTTATGGTATGGGCTGATGAAGTATCGGATTTATTGGGTTTTGTAGATAAGGATTCTTGGTTTCTTGTGACAGTTGTTGGGATAACGAGGTTGGGAGATCAAATATTACTTTATATATTTAGTATTTATTCAAACTCCACGATACAATGAAATAAACGTCTATTAGTTGTGAGTTACAATAGTATGTACTGTTCGCATATAACACAATATGATACTTTATGTCTGTTACACTGAAATGGAGCTATTGACGGTTAGAATAACTTTAGATGCAATGAGAGGTGTTACTGTAATAAACGACAGGTCAAAAGAGACCTTTCCTCCTCCGCATGTTCCGTGCATTTCGGTGTATACTCCAATAACAGTTAACGATTTTCGCGCAGCACGTCATCAAAGTATAGTCTTTTACGCGAGCATTTTAAAAATATTCCTATTGAATCGATGAAACACTGAGTTGTCGGCAGATTTTTGTCCAAAAAGATCCGTTTCTCGCCCACTGTGCGTCGTCGGAATGCGAGTTCCGCGTTCGCATTAGTCGGTTCATCGTCTTCGACGAATTTTCTTCTGGCCGCGACAAAGTAGATCAGCGGTATCAATGAAATATTACGTAGATACATGTAATGGAGTATATCATATTGACAAATGGCCTGCCGGACGGTTTGGCGCATGGCCAAAATAACACATGGCCGTGGATAAATCGCAAGGGTATCGGTGTTGCATCCTGCACACTGAAAGAAAGATTAATCGCCATCCGGATTCGCGACATGTTAGTCGCATAATTACGTTACTCGCAGGGACAGATAGCGGGGTCGGATTGGTTCGGTTCTAATTGAACGTGAAATTGATTAGCATCTTGGTGGACTCACGGATTTATGGGGTACACTGTGTTCTATGAAAAATCTGGTAGTTCAACAAACATGAATTGTATTGCATCGATCGACTAGCGAACAGTCCAAGTGTCACGCAATCCGATGAGAAATGATTCAACTTCTGTATTTTCGATTGATTATTCATGATAAGGTCGCGGACGAAAACTTTGCCCTATCTTCGGAGGAGACGAAGTGCGTGGCGTGTTCGGAAGTTATGAAGTCTTCTCATTTTCGTTAGTGACGTTTCCCCGGTATCTAAAGATTACCGTGACCCGATGATAAGGGTGATAGATGCGTCTGTCAATCTATTTAATACTTATGGTTTGGGTCGTTAGATTCGATTCGACCGCGGGGGAACTGATTGGATACGTTTGCGAAGAAGCCTCTTGCAATTCGAGCTAAATTCATTCTTCGTATTCATCATTTTCATATTTCACGATCGTTTTCTTTCAAGAAAGCCTGAGTCGTCAACAATTAGGATTGTTAGAAGCGTCAAGTGTTTCGTTACCGAAACATTCGCCCCTGTTAAAGTGTTTTGTCGCGGAACTGTGGGTTCGCGAATGTTCCGGATCACTGCCCGCCAAGTTAATCTTGGGCAGCTAGTTCAAGGTTTTGATTGTCGCAAAAGACAATTATCGATTCGCGTGACAATGAAATACGCATGAATACGTTAAAGAAAGCGTTTCGTCCCGGACCTGCTAGTGGACTCGTCAGTAAGGCTGATCTAGCAGGTCCTGCCTTATACGCGCGCAGATATTGATATAATTTTGCGTTTCTAATTGTAACGCACGCAAGGGATCTCGACCGACGCGATCCCGTTTTGTTAGGTGTCCGGACTGTTGGACTACGAACTACCGTGATGCTAGTTTTATGTGTGATTAAACAATTGACAAGACAACGGCTCGTGCGTTGTACTTGTCTACCCGAGGACTAGAGAATGTCGCGACGTTAGAGTGTAAGACTCAACTGACGAACGCGGTCTCAACGCGATGTTCGTCAGGCTTCTCGAGCAGGAAATAAGATGCACTGATTGGTTCCTGCCGAAAGTTGCATTTCCCAATCAGTACACTTTTGACTATTGGAACCTCCTTCCCGTAGCTCTGAATGAGGCCCTGGAAGGAGGAGTGGGGCGATCTCTTACTCGGTCGACGACGCGACGGGTCTCGGTAATTCGACACCGTGCGTACCGATCGCGGGCGGTCCTTCAGAGGGACTAGATTTATGACACTTTGTATTTTCGAGGCTGTATAAAAACTAAACATTAGCCAGATGCCTTGACTGGTCGCCGAATGACCCTAGTTTGTTTAATTCTTGAAGAGGATATTTACGCACGTTCGCATCATAAATCTTGTCCGAAGGAAAACTACGAATCCTGTTCCTGCGCGACGGAACAAAAGGACGTTCTCCTTCATATATTCAGCAAGGTATTTCATATGTGTCACTGCAATTTGGCTGTAATTGGCACTTTGTTATCATTCGTTACGGACTGGTAGCAGCCCGGATCATGGGTTTTGATCACGCGGCAGTGGTTTCGCATGAACACATGGGACGTATCGAGTCACCGGGGAATAATTAGGCTGAGCTATCACGGAAGAGATATTAGAGGTCCCCCGTCGCGTTTTCCCCAGGACGATAACTATCGCTCGAAATCCACGCTCGGTGAATCTCCGCGTCCGTTAATCTCCGATCTGCAGGCCTTTGTAGTTTAGAAATCATTGTTTCCCTCTCGAAAACTATCGATCCCGCCACGACAATTCAGAATTGCAAAACTGCAGGACCATTTGAAGACAATGTAAAAATTGTTTTCTTCTTGAATTTCGCTTTTTTGCAGGATCACCTTATTACTGTTACGTTGACGTCGATACACATTCATAATATTGCTTTATTTCACAACTCGTATTGATAACTCGCTTGCTTTATGCTCGCTCGCTCTTGAAGACAACATAAAAATATTTCTACCGAATACTATAAATAATTCTACCGAAACAACACTACTAATTACAATATCCAAGAAAATGGTTGTAACCCCTGTTTTTCTGACATTTATATACACATTAGTGAGATTTATAGTATGTTAGATGAACTCGATGTCAATAAAGGGCCTGGAATAGATGGCATCCCTCCCTTATTTTTCAAAATGTGTAGCTTTATTAACTTCCCGATTTTATAGGGAAGTTATTGTAATTACCCCGAAAATCGAAAATCGATTTTTTAGCAGATCTTCACGTTTCATGGACATTGCAGTCATTTTAGACTATTTTCAGCAAAATGTTCGTATGTGTGTGTGTGTGTGTGTGTGTGTGTGTGTGTGTGTGTGTGTGTGTGTGTGTGTGTGTGTGTGTGTGTGCGTATGGCCGTTTCTATGTAATCAAATTTTTCGTTAACGTTTTCAGAAAAAGTAACAACGCGATCAGGATGATGAATGATGCAATCGATGTGCCCCGTCGTAACTTAGAGCTGATTAGATTTTGGTCCATATTGGTCAAGTAGTTTTTTAGATTTTTAGTTTTTTTTTCCAAAAGAGTTGATTCTACAATGCAATTTATAAGGGAGGACGAATATTTTCCACCAAAGTACCAAACGCAATTACATAAAAAAAAATGTTATTCTTAATTTTTTTTAGATTTAAAAAAAATTTTTTTTTAGATTAAAAAAAATTTTTTTTTTAACTGATGCTAATGCTACCGCTTGGAATAATCGAAAGTTATTCATCATCAACAGTGAATTTATCATCTCTACTCCCAAGAATACATTTTGGGAGAATATCGATGAAAGTACAAAAAAAAAAACGATGTTAGCGATGTTGGCGAAGGAGTAACGAATCGGGAAGTTCTTTGTGTGACGCTTGGAGAGTCACACACCAAATAAAAAACATTAATATCAGTAGGCCCTACTAGCCATGCGTATCACTAACCCTCTCGCAAGAGCAGTCCTACCCGCGAGCTCGCGAAGCGAGCGAGCAAAAACGTAGCGTAGCGGAGCGTAGCGAGCGAGCAACAATAGCCCTCTAGTTTTATCTTGGTCACTTTGGATAATTTTTAATAAATCTCTAAAATCAGGTCTATTCCTTACACGTTGGAAAACCAGTCTGGTTACACCCATTTTCAAGAACGGTGACAAATCTAATGTTGAAAACTTTAGACCTATAAGTATCATTAGTGTTATGCCCAAAGTCTTTGAAGAAATTGTCACTAAAAAGTTATACTGCTCTGTCTCTCTCTCAATATGTGAACAGCAACATGGCTTCGTAAATAAGCGATCGACAACCACAAACCTAGCAATGTACTGCAATTTTGTCTCATCCTCTTTGCATGCCAATCTACAATTTGACGCAATATTTACTGATTTCTATAAAGCTTTTGACACTGTAAATCATTCCCTTCTAATTCAGAAGCTTTCTGCTTTGGGCTGCAAGGGTAATCTAATGGCATGGCTAGAAAGTTACCTTATAAACCGGTTACAAATTATACGTATAGGCAGTTGCCTATCATCCCCGGTAAATATTCTATCCGGAGTACCCCAAGGCTCCCACCTGGGGCCTCTACTATTTATAATGTTCATTAATGTGATTTAAACACCATTTTTCGACACTGTTACTTTCTATTTGCTGATGATTTAAAAATCTTTCGAATCATCTCGTCCCGGGATGATGCTTCCAGATTACAGGCAGACCTGAATCGTTTCTGCTACTGGTGTCACAGAAACGGTATGGATCTCAACATTAAAAAATGCCATATTACGCGGTCTTCCCGTCGTTCTGTACCTCTTATATATCCTTACCGTCTTAATGACTGTATTCTCTCCTCAATAACAGAAGTTAAAGACTTAGGAATTCACTTCTCCTCTACCTTAGACTTTTCCAACCATTTTTATCACATTGTCAACTCCGCTTCAAGAATTCTCGGTTTCATACTTCGTTTTTCCTCAGATTTTCATTCAATCCATACACTTAGGTTGTTGTTATATATTACCCTTGTCCGCCCCCAGTTAGAATATGCTTCAATTATATTTCAATTATATTATCTCCGAATAGCATTTAATATCAAATCATGCTAGAGAGAGTGCAGCATAAATTCCTCAGGTTTTGTGCATATAAGACAAACAACCCAACGTCAATCTTTGATCATAACTACTCAAGAATATTAAACACAGTCAACCTGGAAACATTATCCGATCGAAGGAAGGTTTCCGACCAGAGCTTTATCTTTAATCTGTTAAATAATAATATAGATTGTCCGGCACTCCTGGGGCAAATAAATTTGTATGTACCTGAACGAGTTTTGAGAACAAGAGCAAGATTTCAAACAATGAAATCCAAATCCTCATATGGAGTAATAAATCCAATAAATCGCATTATACCTTTTCTATGTTAAGTTTTCTTCTATGTTATGTTAACTTTTCGTTTTTATCAGTTATACTGTAAAAAACTGTATACATTTGTATAAAAGGATGTTGGTCCGTATATAATAATATAATAATAATAAAAATGTGGTCTCTTTTAATTCGCCGAGCATCCCGAGAAAGATCCTCAAAAACAAACAAAGATACTCTGGTTCTGCATTTTTAAACGATTTACGTGTGAAATTACGTAAAATGAACGATCAAGGCAAGACTATAAGATTTGTAAACCTCCTAAGATTGTTGCGAAAAACCAACAAGATTCAGAAATCTCTAGCCCGGCGCCTATCGATATATTATCAGAATGTTAGAGGTCTACGCACGAAATTGTATAATTTACATCAAGAGGTCACCTGTTCGTCACTTCTATACAACGTCCTTATCTTAACTGAAACCCGGCTTACCGATAGTTTTAATGACAGCGAGCTAGGCTTGAATAATTACACCATTTACCGTTGCGACCGATCTAGACAAACAAGCTTATATACCAGAGATGGCGGCGTTCTCATTGCGATTCGTAACACCTTACGCAGTAGCAGCATTATCACTACCATTTCAAATGTTGAACACTTATTTGTTGACGTCACATCTGTTAATTCTCCCCTTATAATTGGTATTGCATATTTGCCTCCGGTAAGCAATGAGCCTTATACAGGGTGTCCCAAAATTCCTTCGACAGCCGGAAATGGGAGGTTCCTGAGATCATTTGAAGCAATATTTTCATTTGCAAAAATGTTATCCGCGGCTTTGTTTAGGAGTCATTAACGAAAAACACGGACCAATCAGAGCACGACCTAGACGCGAGTTGCCACAGTCGGCCAATAGACAGTTGGCGCGCCGGGCCGACTGTGGCAACTCGCGTGTAGGTCGCGCTCTGATTGGTCCGTGTTTTTCGTTAATAACTCCTAAACAAAGCCGCGGTTAACATTTTTGCAAAGGAATATATTGCTTCAAATGATCTCAGGAACCTCCCATTTCCGGCTGTTGAAGGAATTTTGGGACACCCTGTATAGTACGCACTACTCTGCTATCTCCGATGTTTTGGAGAAAAACTTGAACTGTAATTACATTATCTGTGGCGATTATAACCTTCCTCGTGTCACTTGGTCTGGCTCAAGCACATTTCCAGCAAATTCAAATGTATCCACAAACGAAATTGCATCTGCTGGAATTCTCTCCACAACTTTTAACTATTATAATGGGTCGCAATGCAACCATGTGTTAAATTCGCACGGAAACACGTTAGATTTAATCTTTTCTAATATCGCGTCAACACGTGTTATGTGCTCCACTGAGTCAATTTTAAAATGTGATTATCACTATCCCGCTCTCTACATATCGATTAAACTCCAAAACATAATAAATACTCAGCATACTTCATACTCCTGTTATAACTTCAAACATGGTGATTTTTTACAAGAGTATAATCTACTGGGATGTATTTGTTCAGTTTCGCGCTTGTCCCTTTTTATGTAAATTTTAGGTTAAGAATTTTTTTTTGTTATGTTTCTTTTTGTTTTTATCAGTTCTACTAAACAACTGTAAACATTTGTACAAAATGACCTCGGTCCGTATATAATAATAATATTAAAAAGTGTTTTCTTCTTGGATTTCGCTTTTTTTGCAGAATCACCTTATTACTGTTACGTTGACGTCGATACACTTTCGTTCGTAATATTGTTTTATTTTACAACTCGTCTTTATAACTCGCTTGCTTTTCAAGATGGAAGAAAACGCAGCAGATCAAACTTACTTGGTATGTAGGCGTTCATAATCTGATGTTACTAATTTTTTATAAATGGGAAACGTCAAGGAGATAGAATGTCAACTCTGTTTTTTTTTTTAATGGAACGGTCTGGTTTTCTATTTACATTCCGTGTACAACAAATAGTTGGCAAAAAAATGTAGGTCGCATAGTTCGATGATCCTGTATACTTATTCGCAACGAATGCATACTTTCGTTTAGCATAGTTCGACAAATCGTCCTCGAAGTGCGGCAACGGAGTGCGAGTGCGCACGGTTAACTCGATCAGCCGTTTGCAACATTGTGTGGAAACAGACATCGAAGAAACCCTATTATCGACAACAGAGAGGAGTTATGGCACACCCGGTACGATTCCAGCTGAGTCCGTGGAACTCCCGACGCTCAAACTCGCTTTCTTTCAACTAGCACGTCGCTTAGGCGAATATAAACTTCGTAATGGGATTTCGAGACGTGTTGTATTACTTTCGAAAATCGATAGAAGGTTCGAAAACGCCACTGGGCCGACGAAGACATGATCAAACAGATGAATCATTCGAAATTACTTTTCCACAGCTCTGCTTCGCCAACGCGATGTTGAAAAGAAGACGAACACGAATCGGAGATATTCTAAAGTCCAATACCGACGTGTTGCGCGCGGTCAAATATTCGAGACTGGCGGCGTCCCATTTTCAAAAGCTACAACCGCCGTGGCATTTTTCAGCGAATGAAAGCTGTTCGGTTCGGAAAGTGTGGGCGACTTTAAAAGATGCAGCCGCTCTTTTGGGACATCGTTCGGTCTTGTTTGGGTAGCATTACGCATTTAAAATGTTTTCAAGGATTGCAGAAATATTTTTCGTCAGGCGTTCGCCGAGCGTGGTTTGCATATTCGTCGGATTTTCTGAAAGAGATTATTTCCCCTAGTTATCTGCTGGGTGGTAGAATGTAGATTATATTCTGTTCGAAATATATTGCCGATGTAGTAAAAATTATGCGAGCAACGAGGTACGTTATACAATATCAAGTTGCTGCGTCGTGTCCGCCGGCAGGACAAAGAACGCTTCCGTTTCGCAAATAAACGTAAGCATTTAATTAAAAATCCTTGACGAGCTCTTTTGTGGAGCTCGCGGACCGGACCTAGAAATGCAATTTCGGTTGTTTTTGACTTTTATCAAGAGATTCATTGAAATACGAGAAACGATTTCCTGGCAAACGCTCGCTAAAAATTGCAGTCTCACTGGGAAAATGGTCCATTGCCTCGAGCGATTACAGATATCATTTGAGAGGCGCAATTAACGTTGAAGAAATATTATTGCGTTTCCATCTTCGCGGACAAACTGTTCCCGCAGCGAAGCAGCCGAGGCTGTCGAGTGATTTGTTGAAGAAAACGATTACATATTTTATTATTGAGAGACGAACGTTGGACGCGGCGAATCGGGTCAACCCCGCCCCAAGTTTTTAATGAAGTGCTTCAAATTATAAGCGACATTTACATATTATGCATATAATTTTCACCCCGTCGAATTTAGACTCGTAAATTACGTGCATTATCAAATAAATTAGTTAAAGTCCTTCCACCAGAAGATTACGGGCGGCTGTGCTGTAGCAGCGAAGCCGCTACCTGTACCGCAAAATCCGCAAAATATCGGAGATTATGCATCCTGTTTTCGTACGCGGTCGAAAAGATTAACAGTATGTACATCGGCGAATCCGGTATCCCGAAAGTTTCGCGTGCCGTAAATCATTCGATTGCGAAAACTACGCGTTATTCGCATGAATGTTAATAACGGAATAAACGTTGTTTCATACATAATCAACGTATCCGTCATCGGCGATCAATATTCAATGCGCGATATGGTAATGGCACTGTAATTTGTTGTTGCGCGGCGACCAATTAGCAAATCGAGCGGCGCCGCCGGCGGCGCTTTTTGGAAATTGTAACGCGACCTGTTTATCAATGTACGAACTGCGTGAACCGCTTTTCTCGCGAGTGTTTTCAAACAAACCGAAAACACGAAACCGCTGCTATTTTAAAGCAAAACGTGCAGATGGCAATGTTAGTTTAACAGTGAACCTACTGAGCCGTAAAAGTAACTGACGAGATTGATTTTATTTAGACTTCGTGCGGCTCCTACTGTAATACGTGCTCTACTAGAGATATCTATACAATCATTTCATAGGAAATCATTTTTATTATTTCAACAATTGTAAAATAAAAAATCTGGAACCGGTCATTTTGATCGATATAGGTAGTTTTCTAAATCTGAAAAAAGTTTTCCAAATCTGATCTTACGCACAACGCAAGATCGAATCAGCAATATACAATAAAACCTTGATCTAAGAAAACCCGTGCTCAGAGATCCGATTCTACGCAATCGATTCTGGGAGCACTAGTTGCCCAAGCCAGAATTAAACCACTAAATATAATTCCAATTATATCGTGTTTAGTGCCATTTTAATAAGAAAAATATCACACATACAGTGAGTGTACAAAGTATGCATACACTTTTTAAAAACTAATAACTTTTTCATAATTGTACTGAACGACCTGACTTTTTATAATTAAGTAGAAGTATTGATTTACAAAATGATATGAAAAAAAGATTTTCCAAAAATTATAATTTTCAAAGTTACATGCAAAAATAAAAAAGGCATTTCTTAAAACTTTTGGGCCCTTTAAAAAAATTGAAAAAATATGTTTCGTAGATCTATGTTAATTATACACATACTGAAATTTTAATTGAAATCGGTTGACGCAGGAAAAAACGACACGCATCGAAAGATGTACGATTCTGTGGATTTAAAGCACAAACTGATCAAAAGTCGTGTAAAACTAGGATTTTCACAATTTTTAACAGCTTGTAGCTCGTGTGTATCTTAATCGATTTTAATGAAATTTTCAGCATGTGTATAACTAACATAGATGTACTAAACGTATATTTTAAATTTTCATTAAGGACCCGAATAAAAAAGTTTTAAAAAATTCCTTTTTTATTTCTGCATGTAACCTTGTAAATTATAATTTTTGGACAATCTTTTTTGCATATCTTTTCGTAAACCATTGCTTCTCTATTATAAAAAATCGTCGTACAGTGGGGTATTTGTCGAGTTTAGCGCGTCAAAAGTCAATATTTTTAGTTTGTTCAAAATGACTAAAACTTTTTTCCCATAAACCTGAATATATATGCGAGTAATCTCCAATAATATTTTTCAATAGAGAGTACTATTTAGTAACATTCAGATACTTGAAAGTAACACTTCTCGTGACCAAAAGAAGTGTCGAAAAACTTGCGTTAAAGAAATGATTTGTTTCACAAGTTTAGTGTATAAAATCGAGATAAGACCAAATCTAGGATGTAAAGAAAGGTGTATAGATTAATTTCATGGCTTTTTTTTTATATTCTCTTCGGTGGTTTCGATAGAATAAACAATCGAAAGTGATATATTTTTTTCAGAAAATTAATATATATCATGTAATAACTTTTTTTCTCCGAATAACACCTCTTTAATTTTATGCGAGGTTAATCAGTAGACATTACATTATGTAATCCATAAAAATTTGGCCGCCATCTAGTGCCTATTCAAGAGATATTTAGCTTTTTGTGCGATACAATCAGTATGGCATGAATCGACCGTATACATATAATATGACTGAAAATGATGAAATAATTGAGCTGTAGGTGATAGATACTTGGAAGTAAATGAAAGAGAATGAATGTCACTACTGCTAGAATATTTAGTTTATACAATTATCGGAAGAATGTAATCGTGGTTTAACAATCGAGTGTTAGTGTTCCTTCGAATACTGTTCTGAGCATGAGCAAGTATCCTTGCTACATAGTAAAGTAATCATGACTCGGATTTCTACATCAGTGCCTTATTTTTCTACATAGACTACGGAGGACATATAGCGTGCTAAATAAATATACAGGGTGTTTCGTTTAAAACAGGACACCTAAACATCTCCTCTAGCTCTGAAAATACAAAACATGTTTCTGACGTAATCAAAATGGTTTCTAAAGACGAATTAGATGGAAGAATTATTTTTTATAAATTGCAATTTTTTAAGTTTTTTCAAGGTCACACGCGTTTTTTACGTATATACACACATTTTTTGTTGTTGTATGTTATAACAAACATTATTGTGTATTCATCCATGTTTAGTAGCACGACCTTGAAATGACCGTGAACTCTAAAATTTTTCGTTGAGAACACGTGTTGCAATACGGGAAAAGTTTCGACACTATTAGTAACGTTGCAATAGCAATTTCTCTTAATCTGACGAAAAAATGTTTGAAATAAAAGTTTAACAGTATTAACATAGGTATAAACTTCAATATATAAAACTTCGAAAAAAATTTGTTTAAAACAAAAAAACAAAGTCGCTTTAATTTTTTAAACATTAAGTTGTATTTTTGATTTGATAGTGTTGTAGCTGTTGTTAAGACGAATTCAACGATATATAATAGTATGACCTTTACACTATTAATAACGTCACAATACTTTTGGCGCGCTAAACTCGACAAATACCCCACTGTGCGTCGTTTGGTACAATTATAAACAAGTTATTAGTTTTTAAAAAGTGTACGAATACTTTGCACGCCCACTGTAAGTTGGTGAAAGTCCCATAGAACATAATGGAAAAATAAAGAAGTTCTGTAATTGGATTAGTAGTGGTTCACACCGACACACCCGACCCGAGGTATGAGAAGGGGATATTCGTTTTTCCTAGATCCTACGGTTTCCATTTTCTTAGATCGAGGCTTTACTGTAATTCTAATAAACAACGTCTACCAAGAATTTAATAACGCCGACTATAGTATGCACACAACTGGCAATTCGAGAACGTTCAGTCCTCGTAATTGCTAATGATTTTCCTCGTTCGATGTTCCGTTTTCATGGAACCCTTCCAGGTAATATTATGGCAGGCGACGAAACGTTTAGGTCCTCGGCCAGCTGCGTTCTGTATCCTTAACGATCCTGGCACTGGATATGCGCGCAACAACCTTGTGCAGCATCCTCCGGCTCTTTTCGCAGTTGTTTACGGACGTCCACCATGGCACACGTAGTGGACACTTATTTACGGCACGCGTATATCATAAACGTTCCAGCGGATAATTGCGAACCTGGAGCGCAGCGATCCTTGCGCCTTAAGGAGATTACTCCGCGCTCTGGATCAGCGAGAATTGATTTTGTCCATTACTTTCACGGAAAACATGGGATGCTAAAAATATACAGAGATCGTTCCAGCGGCGCTTGAAAAATCGATGAACGTATAATATAGAAAGTTGAACACGTGCCTTGGAAACAGATGTGAGTTCGCTGTGCGGTTAAAAAAGTTAAAGAATAATTAGAAATATTAGATTGTCCCACGTGTCCCATTAATGTTGTTCAGTTAAAGTCGTTGGGTAAAAGCATGTATAAACAATGCAATGTTAACGAAGTCACGTATGCGTGATTTTATGCCATCTTGTTGTTTCGATGAAGTTCACTTCAGAAGACGAAAATTTTTATCTTCTTTAATTATAATACTGTAGTGAGAAAATTGAAAATAATTATTTAAATAAAAATAAATTTTTTAAAACTACCACGTTTTTAAAACGGACTGAAAAGTATAAAATAAAATTTTAAAAAACGCCACGTTTAAAAACGGCCTAAAAAGTATAAAATAATTTTTTCTAGCCCCATACTGATTCCTAACCCCGTACAGATAGTCCTGAAAATTTGTGATTGTGAATTTTGAATAGCTATGAAAATACTTGTAAGATTTAAAACGAAAAACGTGGGGCGCATGCAATAGATAATTGATGCATGAACACCTAAATCACTAACAATTTTATTGCACTGCAAATGATATCGCGAGTTTTTCAGCGGCAGCTACTCTCTACACTCCTTGCTATGTATTATCTTGCGCCCCACGTTTTTCGTTTTAAATCTTACAAGTATTTTCATAGCTATTCAAAATTCACAATCGCACATTTTCAGGACTATCTGTACGGGGTTAGGAATCTTTATGGGGCTAGAAAAAATTATTAACTTCCCGATTTTATAGGGAAGTTATTGTAATTACCCCGAAAATCGAAAATCGATTTTTTAGCAGATCTTTACGTTTCATGGTCATTGGAGTCATTTTAGACTATTTTTATCAAAATGTTCGTGTGTGTGTGTGTGCGCGCGCGCGCGTGTGTGTGTGTGTGTGTGTGTGTGCGTATGGCCGTTTCTATGTAATCAAATTTTTCGTTAACGTTTTCAGAAAAAGTAACAACGCGATCAGGATGATGAATGATGCAATCGATGTGCCCCGTCGTAACTTAGAGCTGATTAGATTTTGGTCCATATTGGTCAAGTAGTTTTTTAGATTTTTACTTTTTTTTCGAAAAGAGTTGATTCTACAATGCAATTTATAAGGGAGGACAAAAATTTTCCACCAGAGAACCAAACGCAATTACATAAAAAATTTTTTTCTTAATTTTTTTTTTAGATTTAAAAAAAATTTTTTTTTTAACTGATGCTAATGTTACCGCTTGGAATAATCGAAAGTTATTCTAATGCAAGAGTGAATTTATCATCTCTATTCCCAAGAATACATTTTGGGAGAATATCGATGAAAGTACAAAAAAAAAAAACGATGTTAGCGATGTTGGCGAAGGAGTAACGAATCGGGAAGTTCTTTGTGTGACTCTTGGAGAGTCACACACCAAATAAAAAACATTAATAGCAGTAGGCCTTACTAGCCATGCGTATCACTAACCCTCTCGCAAGAGCAATCCTACCCGCGAGCTCGCGAAGCGAGCGAGCAAAAACAACTCTACTCGCGAGCGGGCGAAGCGAGCGAGCAACAATAGCCCTCTAGTTTCATACTTTTTAGACCGTTTTAAAAACGTGGTATTTTTAAAAAATTGATTTTTATTTAAATAATTATTTTCTTTTTTTTAGTTTTATATGTGTGAAATTTTACAATCGATTTTGAACATTTTGATGAGATTATAACAGAGACATGTAGTAAATTTCAGACGGTATTGCGACGCGTCATATCGAAAACGAATGCCGTTATAAAATTTCAAAGATAAAGGTTCGACGGAGAATTTCGGTGTAATTGTTCTTTCGCTTGGTAAACAAACATTATACTATAATAATACGTAGTAACTTTGTAAACACCGCACGGAGCTCGAACGCACACTGACGCACACTGAGCTCCTTCGGTGCGAAGCGGGTCAGTGGAGTGGGGATGAGTCAGAGTGCAAAGGTTCAAATTATTAATAATTTATATCTCCTGAACGCATAGGTTTTTTTAAAAAAATTTTTTTAAATATTGCATTGTCATCCAGTTCTGAGCTATGTTTAAAATTTCAAGTCCCTAGCTCATCAGGAAGTTAGTTTAAAATCAATTGCATTTGTACCGAACAGACAAACACGAAAGCGAGCTAATAAAAACGTGGTAAAAAGGAAATGTGGGGGCTACTCAAAAAATCGAGAAAATTGTTTTTCTCGATTTTTCTGTCTTATATTTTATATTATAGTTTTAATATTCGAGCAGAATGATCGAACAAATCGGCACAACTGTTGAAATTATTTAACCCTTAAAATGCTGAGTGGGGTCCTATAGGGACCCCAAGACAGTATTTTTCCTTAATAACTTTGTAAGTAATTGTTTGTAATTTTTCATATTTTATGTTTATTATTTTATGTTTATATTTTCTCTTTTTTCATCATCAAGTATTGTGGATGTTTCTATTCCAGAAACATTACCGTTATTTTGTTTTTAGCTATAAACATAGTGGGGTCTCCAGGCGACCCCATACGATTATACATAAGATAAGATCTAGCGATAGAAAAGTAAGTATTCTTTGTGAAGAATGTCAAACGTTCATCTGCAAAGATCATAGAGTAGAGATAATAGAGAAGAAAACTGTACGTTGCTTGGACCATGACGAATGAAGAGTATATTCTATTGTTCAGAATTTTGATGTATTAGTTGTTTTTGTAAAGAGAATAAACTTTAATTTTATGTGTTTACACCATAATTATATCAATAAATACATATATTAAACATATCTACTTTTTATTTTCAATTCTACAATTTTTTAACGTCGTTATTAGTGTTGCCAAAAAGTATACAGCATTTTAAGGGTTACTTCGTTAAATTAGTTAAAGATGGAGAAAAGTCCACAGAATACTGATAATCGTGCGAGCATCGAACGTTAATAGTTAAAAGAAGCAAATTTGGTTCGTAATACCGAGCGAAGTGCTCGAGGAAGTTCCTACGGTATCGGGAATCTCGGGAATCGCAGCGGGATAATTGATGAATGGTAATTACCGTCTAAGCTGCAGGCATACTTGCCTAAAGCATCAATGAGTCATCGTGGCTTCTAATCTCGCAGAATGCACGGACACGTATCATACTTAATTATAGCGCGATCGTTAAGTAATTTCCTAGTCTGCTATCCACGAAAATTCGAGATCTTGTCAACGGAGTTCACTGTCGCACAGACGAAGTCTGGTGTAACAGTAACCGGTAATATTCCCATGCATTTTCCGCGGAGAACGTGGTCTAAGAAATAGAACTGGACGTGGAAGTGTCACATTCGGGAGTTTCCACCGGCAGAGGCGACGTTCAGCGTTAATTAACTTTTGCTAATGAGCGAGACAAAGGGTCGCTCGTAGTACCGATGTTAGAATGCTCCCGGAATAATGATCAAGTAACGACGGCTGGTGGCATCATTAATTAGGGTACAGGAAAATTTTGTTTCGTCGGTTGCCGCACGCGTGTACCGGCTTCGACGTAACCTAATTTTCCTGATGTATAGTACACCGACTATCGGAGTGTTCCCTTCGGGGCAATTAATTAAGCCTTCATCAACGCGCACCAGGAAAAGTAGGTACAACCGACACGATTGCTGTTGCCAAATCGTCTGGCAAACGCGTCGAGTGGATTCACCGAATTTCAGCTATTGCAAACGTGTTCGATGTTTCACCGTATTTTTACACATTAATGTATAGACAAAACTGGCCAGACACTAATTTCTTCCTGTTTACCCTATAACTATCCCCTTGATAAAATATAACGTTCAAATTTGATACATGAATTTTCTTGATGCCTTATCGAATGATTCATAGCTTGCTTAATTTGGTCCATTGGCATCTTTGCCAGTCTTATCCGACTTTCCCTCTGTTCTTTTAATTTTGTTTGTTGTTACAGTAAATAAAACGTCTTTATCCTCAAAAATATCGTAGAAGGGAAAACAAAATTTATATTTTTCGTATGGTTACATTTATTTTAATGCTTAGCTCCTTGTCCTATGATTTCTTTTACGGTTTCAGTGATTAGAACTTTCTTTGTAGTTCGTAATTTCCTAAAAAAGGAGAAAATTTATATCTATTGTATACCTACATGTTCTCCGATAGCTATACATTAACGAAGCCAAAATAAAATTTCATCTCGGTTTAAAGGAAATTAATAACATACATATATTTAATAAAACTATGTTCAGAATCATCATCACGAGTCTGACACGATATTATAAGGCAAGGTGTTACATATTGATTGCAAACGAATCAAATTTTATTTCATCTAAGAAGAAACACAGAATATTCATATTTGTTAGACTTTCTTAAAATCATGACGAGTCTGATTCGTTAAAATACGGCAAAGTACATGTACACAACGTGCAGTTGTTTCAGATAGAAAAATAAAGTTGTAATTAGGAAAAGGATTTGAAATAATCACTAATTTTTTTCGTTTTATTCCATAACTACCCTCAGACAAAATATGAGGTTCATCTCGTTCATTGAATCTTGAGGTTCATCTTGTTCATTGAACCTTGAGGTTCATCTTGATGCCTAATCGAATCCAACGTGCAGTTCTTCCAGGTAGAAAGATAAAGTTGGAATTAGAAAATAATGGTTACCGGTGGGGTGGTACCGTGGTCGTGGAACTGTGAAATTGTTCGGTTACGAACAAGAGGGTTAAATGGCCGCGGAGCATGATTTTTATTTTCCGCGGATCTACTCCCGGATTGAATGCAGAACGTTGAAACGCCAGTCACGAAGGAAATCCGGGAATCCGTTTGCCGGGAGAAAATAAGCAACCGGCAGGTTGAATACGAGCGGCTAGCCGTAAAGTAAGCCTCGCGTCGACGTCGGCATTGCCTCGAACGCGCGTTAATTAAACGCGGAGATAGCTCTCGTCGTTGCACGTACTTTCCCGCTGGTGGCTTTCACAATAATGGTACAGACGCTCCTACAGAGACCTTCCATCGTGCTAATCGAGTTTTGTCTAAAATATTCCGCGGCAATTTTCCGGCCTGCCCTACGCTGCATCTGGAGGACACCCGTTAGTATTAGATTGCTCCCATCGATTTTTATTAACATTCGATCCGGATGAACTCGTCCACTTTGTTTATCTGATATGATTCCTCCAGTCTTCATATCAGTTACTATAGTATGCTCTCTGTTATATCTTGGGAACTGCCAAACCACAGCTCTGGAAGAGGTACTACGTTCTTTGTAGTGTGTCGAACGTATAGAAAGAGGGATTGAGGTTCGAGTACTCGGCAAACATCAAAGGACTCGTGCCAGTTTCATGAAAAAAATATAAAAAAATTAGAAAAGTTGCAATCTTTTGCTTCGCTTGCATTAGGTGAGTATCGCCGATGCCCCATCCCTCGCTGGCTCGGTCGTCGAGCGTGTTTACCGCTTGGCTGGTTCCAAGGGGAATCCCCTCAGTGGTGGGGATAACATTTGGACAGTTACGGTAGAGATCTTCTCGACAGTTGCGGAGAAAATACTGTATAAGGCAGAGTCGTGCAGTACCGACCGCTCTAAGTTTTCTTGTTATGAGGTGGACTAGAATCGGTAAAAATTAAAATTAAAAAAAGGAATTTGTAACACAAAGGGAACTTAATAAAAGGCCAGAAATTAATTTTGTGAAATTTAATAATTAGTATTCATTATTTGTAGGAATAAAGATATTAGAATTTGAAGGAAACAAAGAATTGTCGTCCAGTACCGACCAATTACGTATTTAGTAGATTTTTCAGTCTAAATCATTAACAATGTTAAAAAAAGACATTTAGATGTTAGAATACGCATTTTTATTCAAATTTTATTTATACATATAATAAACTAATTATATATTTTTATATATTATGTCATTTTTTTGTTTAGTTTTTACATCTTTCCTTATTTCCTTTCCTTACTTGAGTTTCCACTTTTCTTTTTCCTGCTTCTTTGACTTTTTCGTTTCTTGCAGCTTTTCTTTTCTCCGCATTTATCTTTTCTTCTTCAGCCAGGTTCTTTTTTTTCTGAACTTCGTTTATAAAAACGGTAGAAGTTAAGATTTCGGATTGTTGCGTCCGTTGTCTTCTCTTTTTTGTTTGCAACTCTAATTGTCGTTTCTAGGAGAGATTGATTTCACCATTTCCATGAAATTTGAAGTTACACCAGGTAAAGAAGTTAATGAAAAATTATCGTTAATATTTCAAGTGAGCGGTGATGATGGTTTTTTCTGCTTTGGAATTGCGGGCATTTTTCTGTGGGAAAAGGTAAAAGAAAGATTAAATAAACATCTTCTAACTTCATTTCAAATGCTAACAGATTGAACTTACAGATAAGAAAAGTTTGGCTTATACTGGTCAACGATTGATTGGTCAGTACTGCACGACAGTTGGATGGTCGGTACTGGACGACAAACATGAGGAAACATTTTAGGTTATGGTATACATAATATACAAAGAAAATTCTAAAAGAGGGCCCGTTAATTATACTTAATAGACTAGATATAATATACATAATTCAACAAAGTCGTTTACTTACCTGAGAAACGAATTATCAGATCTAGAAAATAACTCTTAACACTCGAAATATCAACGTCCACGCTAAATGTGTCAGAACTGCGAAAAAAATCGAATGACCAATGTAGCAACGAAACATATTACCCACAATAGTTATATTCATTTGTTTTCGTAAAGGAAGTGTAGCCATTTGACCTGGAAAGTCATAAACTAATTTTGGTCGGTACAGTACGCCGGTCGGTACTGCACGACTCTCCCCTACGTCTTCAGAAACCGTCAGCGACTTTCAGAAGATCTTGAAGATAAGAAGTCTTTGCTTCTAATTGTAATCTTTTTCATCTTGCAAAACTGTTCAATTCAAAACGAGGAATCGAACGCTTTTCATTGTAGCCAGAGCTGGGGAAAATAGTATTTGAAATAGTAAATAGTAAATAATCCTATTTATTTTAAAGTATGTGTACAACTTTGAAATTAAAATATTTTATTTGGTGCAGTAATTTTTGAAAATGAAAGAATTTATTTGATGCAGTAATTTTTGAAAATAAAATAATTTATTTGAGGCAGTAATTTCTTTGAAAATAGTATTTTACATATTTTAAGAATATTGGAAATATTTATATTTTGTCTTTATTTTCAATTTCAATTTTAAATATTATTGCTGAAAATAATGGTTCGAATTCAATACATTTATGAGTGTAAATCGTTTCTTAACGATAAGATGGACTGTATGTTTATTGCGTTTTCTCAGAGTATTATAACAATGCAAAAAGTAAAATATCTTATTTCGTGTTTCTGGTTGTTAGAATAGAAATTTTGTGGATCGAATTGTTGAAATAGAAAAATTTAGTTTCAGGTTTAGATTGTTAAAATAGAAATATTTTATTTTTGAAATTGTGTATCTTATTTAAAATACTATTTTTGATAAGCAAAATAAAATCTAAAATATTAAATAGTATTTGAAATATTTGTTTCGCTAAATAATGCCCACCTCTGATTGTAGCATACAATAGGGCGAGTCAATGATCTGCAATATTCACCAAAAATTCACCAACTCATCAACAATGATCTTGAATGTGTTCTTAAAGAAGACAGACACATATTCAGACGAGCCCGTGCTCAAAAGACAGCGACGAGGACATTCGGAGAAGATTAAGTTCAAGTTGGACCCACAGCCCGGGGGACAGGGCCACGTTACCCTGACGCGACGTAACATCCTAAAATTTATGGGGGCTTTATTAATCGCACCGCTGTGCCGCCGTGAATCCCCTAAAATACGAAGGACAGCGGCCCTTGCTCCCGGCCTCGGCTCCCTCCGGTGATGATTTACGACTGGCCTGCGCATCGAAAAGCCGTCGAACTTTTTCCGTGACGATGGGCCAGCGTAAAAGCAGAAAGTACCCCGGGAGCCGGCGGAACTTCTCTGAAAGCATCGGCGAACGCGGGTCAACGTGCAGGTGTCAGGCTTCGTTGGTACAAGCAGGTATTAGTAAAGCGAGTGGCGAAACTTCGACGAAACTTGTACAACTCCGAGACGTTCGAGAATATTTCCCGAAGGCAGCCGAGCATCGGCGAAGACTGTCTTTCCGATTGCTCGACGACTTTCTCGAAAGGTCTCGTACTCGTTCCGTTTTAGACTCTGGCTCGAAGAACACAAAGTGCAGCGGGGAACACTGTGAACCCGGACACCCATTGACACAGAGGCGTTCGAACTTTTCAACCGGTTCGGTTCGGTTCGTCGAACCATCGTTTCCTCCGGCACCCTATTCCTCGAATCGTGAAACCGGGAGAAAAAGGAAGGTGAACGCCGGGTATTGTTCCACCCACGTCCGGCGGATTGGAAAAGCCGAGAATCGCAGGAAATTAAAGGCAGCTTGTCGAAGGCAGTAAAGGAAGATTCGATTTCAAGACTCGGTCGAGGATCGTACGTACTGAATGTTCCCGAGGCTACCTCGATTCGACGATTAGCTCCCGATGGCCGTATTATGTTTTCAATATCGAGCTGAAAACCCTGCCACGGTAAATACAATCGGAAATGGGATCATTCCATTTAGCGGCAGGATTCGAAAACATTTCGGAAACCGGTTCACGCTTCAGCGTTTCCTCCTTCCGGAAAATACAGGTTGCACCACGTTATGAGACTCGACGGTTCTCAGCCATTTGTGGCGATGTAATTGAAAGAGTTTTGAACCGTGATTTCACCTTGGTTTGCGTAAATAGGACCTTTTTCTTTCTCGAGAGTGGAGGACTTCAAATGCAGAAACATATTATTTGATATAGTCTTTTGAATCAGTACTATAACGAGCTGAAAACGTGTCACACGAAAGAAACTTTTCCGCTTCTTTAAACACCTTTTTTGTTTTTAAAGTTGTAAAAAGTCATGTAACTCAATTGTTTGCTAATAAAAAATAGAAATTCAACGAGATCTGTAAGTCAAAAGATCATATTACAAAATGTCATTAAACTTATTCGAAATGGTAAAAGATAGGCTTTCATTTTCCTCTGAGAAAACGAAATGACTGTCCGAACGACCTAATATTCGTCTGTACAGGAATCGATATCTAATGTTCTAATTAGAATTAACCGTGTCAGTAAAGCGTGTGCAAGTGGTAATTCCAGGTGAGAAAAAGCATCGGAAATTAATCGTGAAATTCCAGCCGTGCAAGGCTCTGTTTTTGAGAAAATCAATATTGAAAGTTTAAGTAGAAGCGGTCGATCATGAACGAGAACGCGTTAGCAAAATTCAATTCCGCACCAGGCGTGCCTCATGAATATTCACGTTTGATGTTCTGGGAAACTTAATTTTATGGGTTGAATTTTATTTCTAGTTTTCAGTTGCACGCTCTTTTCTCCTAATGAAATGTTTTTGTTTCAAAACCATCGTAGAAAGAAACACTGCGCTTTCAGCGTTTATTATTAATCTCATTATACTTTCGCATCGTGAGATCGGCGAGCTTAATTCAATTTATTAAATCCTTGGGAAACCGAGCTGATTCACTTCGTAGAATAAATTGAAATATATGAATTTATAAAGAATATGTAAAATATTTAAAAAGCAAATCCGTAGACTTGGGAGTGCGGTTACTCTCGCGGAATCTATAAAGCGATTCATTAATTCAATTTATTTTACGAATCAGTGAAAATTTAATCTAGCAATTTAGTTTAGGAAACAACGAGTAAAACTGATCCAAATCGTGTCGTATTTGGTATTGTATCTATAAAATCTGCTTGACTACGATTACACGACCTGGTCTGGCTCGATTTAACTGTAAATGTTAGCAGAACGCAACGAGGCTTGCTCCTTGGAAGATAACGTGACCAGGATTCAACAGATCTTCGCCTTTCCTAAGGTAGAATCACTGTAACAGTTTTTACACACAATTTTTCGACACCCAATAGGTCGAGGCATTAGTATACATGCAAAATAGAGAAGGAACGTTCGATTTCATTGAAAACGGTCGACGGTACCGGCCGCCACATTCAAAATGAAAGCTCAGACGGCCGCGTGTGTTCCAGTTTTTCTCCTTTTTTTCGGGCTGACGAGGAATTAGTGCCCGTTGCGTGTGGCAGTCGATATTTAAAACGCGCGGAATAAATCAGAAGCGACAGGTATTGATCGGGATGATATAGCACGGCCTTCTGAATGAAGAAGAAGCTGCCGACGGTTGTCGATGCGAATCAACTCGCGATCCGTGTAAGTACATTAACCGCGAGAGTCCGATCGGTTTTCGGATACACCGTCCAAACCCGTAGATATTTTACCGAACGCATATCAATACTCGACTCGGTTCCATTAATGTTCCACGTCGGGTGAAATAGATCGGCCAAGCACACTTAATTATCCCGGTAATTAGCCCGGATCAGGGACCCTCCCGTAAAATCGTATAATTTCAATCAATTCATTTGCACATTCTGTCGTTGTATAATAACCGGCGAGATCTGTCACCACTGCTCGATGCCTATTGATTCGTTTCGCGGGATTAATCGAGTGCACGCGATATATCTGTTTCTTTCCGAATAATTCTGCCGGAATAAGTCCCGGATGCTTTGCGTAATCGGAGGCAATTAGAAGAGTCAACCGTGAACCACTACACTCCGCGACAAAACTATGAGACACCTACGATTTTAGCTAATATTTTATTAATATGAATTTTTTCGTAAAAGTTTTCGTTATTAATCCAAAGAATCAACTAAAGTACATACATTTCCATAGCGGCAATGTTGTTGAATTAAATTGAAAAAGTTTCATTAGAATTTCTAATTTTTGATAAAATTAGGTGCGACAAAACTATAAGACAATGTATATTTTACGTAAGAAAAAGTCGGTGGAAGTCAATGAAAAATATGTTTTTCTATTTAGTAGCAATGTGTTGTGCCACCTTTATTCGTTATAGTTTCCATTAATCGTCGTGGTATCGATTTATATAAATTTTTTATTTGATCTTGACTTAATTTGGCCCATTTTCTTCAATACGAGCTTTCAACTCTTTCACCGACAAAAACTGTTTCCGATTTCCATATACAGCACGTGCTAAAATGCCTCAGATGTTTTCTATTACATTTACATCTGGAGACCTCGCATGGCATGGTAAGATTTGTATATTACGGCCTTCAAAATATCTTTTTACACGTTTCGCTGTATGCACAGCGGCATTATCGTGTTGGAAACTATAATTTTCACATGCAATAGTGCTTGCATGTAGCGTTAATTGTTCTTCTAATATTTCTATATATTTAATTGCATTCATGCTGGTGTTAATAAATTTCACATCAGTTCTCCCATGGTACCCTATTGCGGCCAATACCATAATGCCGCACAGTGGAACTTTTCGTCCATTTCGGAGACAAAATCAAAGAACTTCCGATAGAAATGAGATAGAGAGCTGAAATTTTTTTTAATTACAGCTGAGACTTCACAGAATATGGGAAAAATAGGGAGATTATGGTACGAACATTTTTTAACCTTGAAAAAAATCGTCAAACTTGCACAATGTCACGAAAATTGTGGTTTTTGCAATACCATGGGTAGAAAAAAATTTTTTTTGTAACATGCCCTACATCATTTCCTGTAGATTTTTTCATGCTGAATTCAAATCTGGTCTCAAAATTAGTCTACGACTTCAGCATTTTACAAGAAATCGATTTTTGTGAACGAATTGTTTAACGAATTTTCTCAAGCTTATAAAACATTCGTACCACAATCTCCCTATTTTTCCCATATTCTGAGAAGTCTCAGCTGTAATTAAAAAAAATTTCGGCTCTCTATCTCATTTCTACCGGAAGTTCTTTGATTTTGTCTCCGAAATGGACAAATGACATTTGCCTCTTTGACAAATGAAATTCTTCCTTCCGAAAATCATGAACATAATATGAAAGACCATCCGGTCTATCTGAATTGAAACGTTTTTCATCTGAAAAAATAACTTCTCTCCACTTTTTTCCACTGGAGATGTCCCTTCGCAAAATCTTCCCTGGCTGCTTTTGTGTCGATTCGTAAGTGGCGGTTTTTCTGCAATTTTCGTCTTTTTAAATGCTTGGCCCGTTTAATTATCCGTTGCACATTACGAATATTGGTGTGAACGCCAGCGTGCGCTGCAATTTGCCGTGCTGTCAAGCTAGAATTCGACGCTACCCTCGGAATGGCTCGTCGTTGTCGCTCGGTTGTCGCCTTTGGATGTCCGCCAGGATGTTTTTTTCCATAATTCTCTCTACTTTTTAAATAATTGAGCACGGCACAGCGACTTCGCCCAGCCACTCTTGAAATTGTTGAAATAGAAGTATTCTTTTCTTTTAAAACGATCACTCTTATTTCACTGTCTGTCAGCTTTTTCCCACGCGGCATTGTAGTTATATTATGTAAGAACAAACTGACAAATGTTTAATTTTAGGTACACAATTACTTCCAACACTGTGACTGCGATTAGAGTATAAGATCGACTGACGAAAAGCTACTGTCTTATAGTTTTGTCGCGACGAGAATAGCATGTTTGCATACATTTCCCAAATCCATGGAATTGTAGCCTTAGATATTTCGTAGAACCGTAGAATATAATTTTATATAATGTAAAAAATAACACTATGAATGAAGGAAGACAAACCCAAGACGTATATAGAATTTTCATCGAATTTCGCACATGTCTTATAGTTTTGTCGCGGAGTGTACTTCAACTTCTCACGAATAATCGTTCGAAACAGCACTGTATAGTTTCAATCATTTCATTTGTACAGTCTGTCATTGCATAATAACCGGCGAGTCCTGTCGCCACTGCTCGATGCCTATTGATTCGTTTCACGAGTGTACAAAGTATTCGTACACTTTTTAAAAACTCAACATTTTTATAATTGTACCAAACAACCTGATTTTTTATAATCAATTAGAAGCATTGGTTTACGAAATGATATACAAAAAAGATTTTCCAAAAATTATAATTCACACGGTTAAATGCAAAAATAACTAGAGGGCAATTGTTGCTCGCTCGCTTCGCTCGCTCGCGAGTAGGGTTGTTGTTGCTCGCTCGCTTCGCGAGCTCGCGGGCAAGACTGCTCTTGCGAGAATGTTAGTGGTACGCATGGCTAGTATAGGGCCCACAGCTATTAATGTCTTCCTTTTTGTGTGTGACTCTCCACGAGCCACACAAAGAACTTCCCGATTTGTTAGTTGCTGTATATTATTATTATTATTTATTAAGTGTACGTTTTAAGAAGATTATACGTTTTCAGGGAAATTCAATAGTTTTCTACTTATCAAAATGTTTGCTATATGGCGTCGCATTAAACCAATATCGTATGCTCGTTGCTCGCTTGGTTGCTTGTTATAGCATACTAATATTGCAAAATAAATTGTCTTAATTAGTTTTTCACAAACGATACAACTCATCATTATCCGGGTTTGCAGTATTGATCTTGGTTTTCTTCGATACTATTAATTTAAATTTTCTCAAAATATATAAACCGCTCAATTTTGAAATTCTGCTCAGTGCTACATACAACATTTGTAAAGTTCGTATTTCTGATGTTTTAAAATCCATACATACTTCCTCGTATGTTTGTCCCTGACTTTTATGAATCGTAATCGCTTCAGCAGGAACCACTGGAAATTGACTACGTGTGATCTGTTATTTTTCTTCACTCGAAATATTTACTTGATTCGATATTTTGTTATTATTGGTGTTAAATTTTGATTTATATTTGCGTTTTTCATATAATCACGATAACGAGTTCTTACTTTCACTCCTACTATGGCCAATTGAAAATCTAACCACAATATAGACGGAATTTTAGTATTTTCTTGAAAAGTAATAAATTTTAATATTCCGCATGTGTGCTCCATTAACCAATCCGTTTTCAACATCACTGTTATTAATAATTATCATATATTTTATATTAATTTTCAATTTAATCTCAGTTAACAATTCGTTTTGAACTCATTGTTTATTTAAAGATTGTAATATAAATGTTTTTGTACTTTCATCGATATTCTTTGAAAATGTATTCTCGGCGATGATTAACTCACTCTTGCATTGGAATAATTTTCGATTATTGTAAGCGGTTACATTAGCATTAGTTGCATAATTGGAAAATACATTTTTTTTAATTAAAAAAAAACAAGAAATTTTTTTTTTAATTTTATAAAAAAATTTTTTTTTAATTTTATAAAAAAAAATTTTTTTTTAAATATGTCTAAATATATATATTTAGTTACGTTTACTTCTTCGGTGGATACGCCTTTCGTATAACTTGCAATGTTTAATCAACTCCTTTCGAAAAAAACTAAAAAACTACTTGACCAATATGGACCAAAATCTAATCAGCTCTAAGTTACAGCGAGGCACATCGATTGCATCATTCATCATTCCGATCGCGTTGTTACTTTTTCTGAAAACGTTAACGAAAAATTTGATACCATAGAAACGGACATACGTACACACACACACACACACACACACACACACACACACACACACACACACACACATACCGACATTTTGATAAAAATAGTCTAAAATGACTCCAATGACCATGAAACGTGAAGATCTGCTAAAAATTCGATTTTCGATTTTCGGGGTAATTACAATAACTTCCCTATAAAATCGGGAAGTTAAAAAAGGCATTTTTTAACATTTTTTTATTTGGATCCTTAATAAAAATTTAAAATGTAGGTTTTGTAGATCTATGTTAGTCATACACAATGTTGAAAATTTCATTGATATCGATTAACATACACACGAGCTACAAGCGGTTAAAGATGGTGAAAATCGTAGTTTTCCACGACTTTTGATCAGTTTCTGCTTAAAATCCACAGAATCGTACATCTTTCGACGCCTGTTGTCTTTTCCAGCGTCAATCGATTTCGATGAAATTTCCAACATGTGTATAAAGGACATGGATCTAGAAAACATATGGTTCAAATTTTCATTAAGGGCCCAAATAAAAAAGTTTAAAAAAATGCCTTTTTTATTTTTGCCTGCAACCTTGTAAATTGTAATTTTTGGAAAATCTTTTTTGCATATCAGTTTGTAAACTAATGCTTCTAATTGATTATAAAAAAATCAGATCGTTTGGTACAATTATAAAAAAGTTATTAGTTTTTAAAAGGTGTACGAATACTTTGTACACCCACTGTACCTGTTACTTTCCGAATTATTCTGCCGGAGTAAATCAAGGATGCTTCGCATAATCCGATGCAATTCGAAGAGTCGAACGTTGCTTCTGATTTTTCGGTGAATTTCTATTTCAACTTCCCACGAATAATCGTTGGAAGCAGCTCTACCGATTGAACATGTTCCGTTGTAACGGACAGCTGGCATTTTTTGCGCTGCTTTGTTCGCGTTTCGAAAAACCTGACGTGTTTCAAAAATCAAACGTGAAAATGGATACTGTTTCACGAGGTCGTAGGTTCTGACGCCTCAGGATCGTGCGCGCATCGTCTAATCCACTGAATAATACCGTTTGTGTAGCGTAACTCCCACGAGGCAATCTTGATAATGTGTGCAACCTGTTAGAGTTCGAGGGTACGAATGATCACGATTCCCAAAGTAACTACGTTCTTGGAGAACTATGCTTCAATGTTCTTATTTTAAGTTACACAGAGAAGCCAGATTTCCAACTGCAGGATCTTCACTCATTTCGATTAGATTCCATTTCCCTCTTTGTCTACAAAAATCGCGAATTGCATAAACATCCCCGGTCCAAGAAAATGCGACTGAAACCTGGTGCAACTCATTCCTACAAGCACACGAAATGGCGCACAGTTACGCGCGGCGAAAGGGGGTCTGTTTCTTGTTTGCACGAGCTTTTACTATCAATTTTGCGGGAGTCTCTGACGACACGCGAGAACGTTTACACATCACAGACCGCAGGGCGCAACGATCCCGTGCATTTATGAATTGCACGGTTACAGGAGGACGCATGAACATGTCCGTTCCGTGGGTTAAACGTCGGGCAGTTAATGTGTACACACGCTAACTGGAGGCACGGGTGCTTGGACACGAAATTGTCCGTGGAAACATCGCGGACGTGATTCCCCAACGGGCCTCGAAAAAGAATCGCCTCCACAGAGGTCGGGAAACATTTTTGGATCTCTCTCTATGCGTCTCGCTGGAATATCATTCTAGTTCTCGCTGTACATTAAATAGTCTTACCGATCAAAACAAGTTTAAATCGATGTTTAGTTTTGTAGGATAATTCTTTAAAACAGCAAATGTGACGTAGATAAGTAAGAAGAAGCTTAGAAAATAATATCGAACAGAGAATTGCAGTGTTTTACACCCAACCCAAAGGAGATTTTTCTAACAACCTAATATTAGGTGTAGTGGTTTGTAAATAATCGTGAAATTCACGAGGAAACGGTTCTACGAATTAATTTGTACGTCTAAAAACGTTTCTTCTCCTTCTGCAATTTATATGACGAAAGAGATTACGCCGTTAATTGTAGAAGACGTCAGATGCAACGAGCCATTTATGAAAGAGGAACACTGTTGCCGAAACAATTTAGACTGGAAGTGACAGATTCGTCTCTGGAACGTATGAGGGATCGCCAAACTGGAACAATACTGTGGGAGATTACTGGAAAGGAAGTCTGCTTCGAATTATTTCAACAAATACCGGTGGCTGGGAAACCCGGGGAGCCAGTGGAAGAAAAATATTGGAAAATTTCGAATGGAAGTAGCAGCTGAAGAGAACCAAGTTGCTGTGGGATCTTGGGTATACAATTTACCATAAGCTTCCTGAACGCGTGAGAATCGAGCGCAACGCGAAATTCTCTGGAACTCTTTTCACGTGAACGCTATCTTACGCTAGTTAAAATAAGCTTCTAAGTCGGCGAAAATCAAGATTCTCACGATATTATATCAAAAGGCTTACCTGTGGCTTTGTTAATCCTTATACGCCCCTCAGGTGAAAAATCATTTGTTTCCTGTTTCTAGATGTTATAAAATGTTTGGTTTCTTTACGCTTATCTGTTAGTTCTCTAAAAGAGGCTAATTCGCCATCGCTCAAGGGTTCAAGCATAAATTGCTTGAACAAACACAATTTGCTCAGTCGAAGTGAAAAAGGCAGGAAATGGCAGATCTTTCATGCAACTAATTTTCTAAAATGGTATGGAAAACATGGGAATTCATAGTGACGACTGCCATGCGACGTCGTCTTCATTAAAACTTGTGTCACGCGTTCGCGATGTACAATTCATTGCGAAATTTCGTGACACTAACTTAGCGGCAGCCTAACTCGTTGATTGGCGAGGCAACCGAATGAAGGCTTCGTCTTCAGAATCGGGGAACAACGGGCTCTCAGAAACGTATCACCAGGTGCACGGGTGACGGTGCAGATTGCAGCTCGTGTGCCTATATGTACGCCTGGCATAGTGAAATCCTGATAACCGTTTAACGTCACCTCTCTCAGCGCGGGTACGTGTTCAAATGGGAGACGCGCAGCGTGCAGCAATGCAGAAACTGCAGGGGGCGAGTCAAACTATTCGAGAAAGTCGAACGTGATGTCCTCCCGAGACACTGCGGTGGAATCTACTAAAACAAAGGGGACAGGTAACTGGACTCCACGTCTGTTCTATCATTTTTTCATTTCAAACCTTTGCACGGAGCCATTTTAACTTGAAGATTAATATTCGTCATAAGTAGACGCGGATTTTTATACAAAATGAAAAATGTTCGTATTGATTGCAGAACCTAGGAGCCAAATAAAAATTGTATTCTTATCTCATTAAGCTGAATCTAATACCTCGATGTCCTTATATTTTTAACACATCCACTGCTTTAGATTGTACCTGTCCCTTTTTGTCATAAATGCATAAAATCCGCAGTCTAGTCATAAGTAAATATTCTCCTATTAATTCTAAACAACCTGACACAACAGAAATGGAATTTATTCTATCTTTTAGGGAACCATCAATTTAGAATCTGTAATAAACCTCGCAGAGCTGCGAATGATTTATGGAGACCCTTGGATCCGCCCTTCTGGAAAATACCAGATTTCAAGAGGGGCCGACCAAAGTTCCGAGAGGTAAACAATCCACCACATGCGTGGGAGAACAGTCTTTTCGCCTGGTAGTGAAGGCGAATAAATTCTGTTGTCACGCAGCGCAGGCTCGAAGAACGTCGCAAGCGTAAAAATGTTGAAGTGTTCATTTAAAACCTTTCAACGACGACGTAATATCGTCGTACCGACTCTACGGAATATATTAAGCTCTGTTACACAAGCACAAACGCAACATTTCATTTCTTTATATTGGGTTGGCAAGAAAGTAATTTCGGTATTTTAAGGTGAAATGATGATGACCTGAAACCGCACTTGGATTAGTTTTATACCGATTAGGACCAGAAATTTTATGAGCGCGGAATAGTGAAGCTAGCAGAAAGATGGCAAAAGATCATCGAACAAAATGGAAAAGAAACAACATGACCTTTTCATCGTATTCTGATTGATTAAAGTACATTTTTCCTTTATGTCGATCGTCGATAGTGAAAATAAACAATTCAATGATTGAATTTAAAGGTTTGCAACAAGTGAAAATGTCATCAACGTATCTTTTATACAGGGTGTCCAAAACCACCCGTCCAGGGGTGTTGACTTCTCAGATAAGCATATTCGGTAAAAATGTTTGCAATAAAAGTTGCAGAGATTAATGGAGGATATATGTCCATGACCTTGTATTTGAGCTTCGGATCCATTTTCAAGGTTATTTGGAGGTCAGTATGTATTTTTTAAATGGGAACCCAGTCATTTTAATCTAGGACATAAGTACATATCTGAACGTGAAATTTCGAGCTCTTTCAGAATCCGTAGTCAAAAGTAGGGGTTCCCATTTAAAAAATACGTACTGACCTCCAAATAATCTTGAAAATGGATCCGAAGCTCAAATACAAGGTCATGGACATATGTCCTCCATTAATCCCTGCAACTTTTATTGCAAACATTTTTACCGAATATGCTTATGTGAGAAATTAACACCCCTGGACAGGTGGTTTTGGACACCCTGTATATTGTTAATTCGAAAGGTAGCATTGAAATGGAAACTTTTCCAATTCTTCCATCACCAGATTGGCAATGACAGGGGAAATGGGTGAACCCATTGCTGTGCTAAATACTTGTTTGTAAAATGTACCATTGAAAGTGAATACATTGGCTTGAAGCACAAACTTAACAGCTTGAAGAAATTCATCCCTTTCAATTGTGGTGTGTTCTGTAAAATCTGCATGGCTGAATCTATCGGAACGTTAGTGAATAACGCTGTAACATCAAGTAATTGTGAATCTAATTGTGAGTCCTCAGGAATCTGAATGGTTCTGAGTTCATTCACAAGTTGCCAGCTGTCAACAGTGTGATATGGTGATTTACAAAAAATTTAAAATAAAATAACCGAAAGGAACTCACGCTTATACTTATATAACTTACGCCTAAACGTAGCAAGTATGTCAAAGTTTTATTGGTATTACCCGGTTTTGTTGAACAATTACTATAGCTTACAGTATTTTACAGACGCAAAATTTCTCTTGAAAATGATCCACATTTGGATCGAAACGTCGAGAACAATTTAAATTTGAACTAGAGGGCTATTGTTACTCGCTCGCTTCGCTCGCTCGCCAGTAGGGTCGTTTTTGCTCGCTCGCTTCGTGAGCTCGCGGATAGGACTGCTCTTGCGAGAGGGTTAGTGATACGCATGGCTAGCAGGGCCTACTGATATTAATGTTTTTTATTTGGTGTGTGACTCTCCAAGAGTCACACAAAGAACTTCCCGATTCGTTACTCCTTCGCCAACATCGCTAACATCGTTTTTTTTGTACTTTCATCGATATTCTCCCAAAATATATTCTTGGGAGTAGAGCTGATAAATTCACTGTTGCATTGGAATAACTTTCGATTATTCCAAGCGGTAACATTAGCATCAGTTAAAAAAATTTTTTTTTTAAATCTAAAAAAAAAATTAAGAAAAAAATTTTTTATGTAATTGCGTTTGGTTCTTTGGTGGAAAATTTTCGTCCTCCCTTATAAATTGCATTGTAGAATCAACTCTTTTCGAAAAAAAACTAAAAATCTAAAAAACTACTTGACCAAAATGGACCAAAATCTAATCAGCTCTAAGTTACAGCGGGGCACATCGATTGCATCATTCATCATCCTGATCGCGTTGTTACTTTTTCTAAAAACGTTAACGAAAAATTTGATACCATACAAACGGACATACGCACACACACACACACACACACACACACACACACACACAAACATTTTGATAAAAATAGCCTAAAATGACTCCAATGACCATGAAACGTGAAGATCTGCTAAAAAATCGATTTTCGATTTTCGGGGTAATTACAGTAACTTCCCTATGAATCGGGAAGTTAAAAATTGCTTAGTGAGTAACATTTGATCGAACCTGTGGCGTCGAAATCATTAAATTGTTTATTTAATTTCTATTTAACCTTCAAATACCGAAATTACTTTCTTGTCAACCCAATATACAGGGTGGTCCACGCAACTTGCACACCTAAATGAGATATTTTTTAATACATCAATCGATGCAGCTGGGCATTCATTATAAAAAAGTACTAACCTATGTATGTCGAAAAGTTAGTAGTTCACGAAATATTTCAATTGAAATAACTCTAAAACACCATTACTGTCGTACTAAGACGTCAGCGTTTATTTACTTGTGTAACGTTTCACTACGACAGTAATGGTATTTTACAGTTATTTAAATCGAAATATCTCGTGAACTACTAACTTTTCGACATACATAGGTTAGTACTTTTTTATAACGAATGCCCAGCTGCATCGATTGATGTATTAAAAAATACCTCATTTCATTTAAAACCTGTAAAAAAATAAATACACTACATAATGTACCTCTTTCGACCATGCAACTTCCGTATACAACATTTTTTCGTGCAACGCATACTTTGGAAGTTATTATAGGTGTGCAAGTTGCGTGGACCACCCTGTATGTTTGAACGTGCCTACCGTGTAATATCGTGCAACATTCACCGTACAAAAACCATAAGCAGTCGTCTCCGAAGGGCGAAGGGCGTTAGTGTCTCCGTATCGCACAAGTTTGTAACCGAGAGTGCCTGTGCTCTGTCAATCATCCCAAATAGAGGTCACGTGTCTATTTGCGATGGCTCATGACTTGCGGTTGCGATAAACCGCACCCGCGTCACGCCGCGTGGGTTATCCTTGATGCGTTTCATGCAGCGACCGACGTATCGTTACGCAAGCTCGGATCTAATTGTGGGACGTGTTTCGAGGAGTACGAAGAGTTTTCGGCCGTTCCGTGTACTTTCCAGCCTCCTCGCCGACAGAAAATTAATTTTAGGTATGCCGGGAACGAGTGTTCGTACCGCGGGAAAAAAAATTGCTGAACGATCTGGAACCGTGACAAGAAAACCTGCCGCTGGAACTCCGCTTCTTGAATTAGCAATTTTTAATAAACCAGCTTTTAGCCGTGGGTTATTGCGTTTTCAATTTTGGAGGCAGATGTGTTTCCGGATTAGGTCTTTTTTTGGCTCAGGGTAACAGAATCGTTATTTAATTACACGGTTTCTAGCGATTAAACTGAGCCATCATCTTATACCGAAAGTAACTGTATTCAGTCTTTCCTAAAACATTATTTCACCGCGTTATCCTCCCTCGTTTCTCATTTTACGAACCGAATCTGTCCCTCGGTGTCGACTTGACACAGTAGTAAAAGATCGATGATGCTTTTATCCGAATTGATGAGTTGACATTTACACCTTAGGTTTTTCGGTTGTGTTTCGCGTTAAAAAATGAAAGTCACGAAGTTCCGGAAGAATTTACCTGCAAATAACAGAACAGTATAGCCGGATGAGGGTTAATTTAAAGAGTATGGAGATAAACCTAACAATTGACTTTCCCATTTCGAGAGATTGAAAATGTCGGAAGCAAAGGATTGGATCTCTGTGCACACCGGACGCAGTATTACGTTGACGCGGTAAGTTTTGAGGCAGCGCGATACGGCCATTGATCCAATATGCAAACACTATGCCGGATGACCTTCGCAGTAGCCTGGGATATTGTATGGAAAAGGGTTGGCGTCCTAGAGCAGCGTTTAAGCGAGCATATTGCCGGTATGCAGCAGCGGGCCGAGTTAATATTGAATTCGGGTAAATTTCGCCGGGCCCGATGCATTGCTGGCATTTACTATTAATATACGTTAATATACCGTGACTGAGCAAACGCCGTGACGGATCGCCGTGGCAGGACACCGTCGAACTGGGGTTTCGTGGCAGCGTTCACGACGACGACACGACGGTGCGGCGATCGTTGACGTGAAGCGGGATCGTTCCTGATATCACGTCCGCAGACAAACAGTGGCTGTAAAACTGATTACGGGCCCGCGACCAAATTGGATTCCACGGCACTGGCTTATATTTACGGAGGGCGACACTGCATGGCGTCTATAGAACGGAGGCAAATTCGTCCCAGGAAGTATTGGCTAGGTGCAAAAGTTTGTGGCCGATTCGAAGATGAGCGGTTACAATTTAACGAAAACATATTTGTGAATCGATCACATACAATTATTCGTAGAAACTGATTTTTCTTCGAAGAATGTCGCGAATCCCGTTTCGCTTTAATTATGATCGCAGAATTTTTCAGCGCAATCTCCAGCTCGGTGAAATATGTACCTCCAGATAGTCCCAGACGCCGTTCAAGCGAATGGGGTTTAATGAATCCACCGAAAGCTACCTCATTACCGGGAAGACGTTCCTGGTTACAGGATCACCAACGGAACGCGACCAAGCGATCATTTCAAAGCGCTTTTTAATTAAACTGCGGCACCTCGACGTGCGACGTGTCGTGATCGTTAGCCTCTGCCAGTTTCGTACGACGCGCGAAAATTAAGTAGAACAACTCAACGTCAAGCTAGACGGTCATAAATTTCGGAAACCTCGATAATCGATTTTTTGTTTTAGGAGAACATGATATCGAGGAGATGGCACGAAAATTCAGTAGCATAACTCAACGACAAGCCAGATGGGTGCAAATTTTTCGATATATTCAGTAGCACAACTCGATAACAAGTCAGACGGTAAAAAATTTCGAAAATCGATTTCTGTTTTATGAGAACATGATATTGAAGAAGGGGGCACGAAAATTCAGTAGCATAACTCAACGACAAGCCAGATGGGTGTAAATTTTTCGATTAATTCAGTAGCACAACTCAATAATAAGTCGGACGGTCAAAAATTAAGGAAACCTCGAAAATCGATTTTTGTTTTAGGAAAACATGATATCGAAGGAGGTGGCACGAAAATTCAGTAGCATAACTCAGCGACAAGCCAGACGAGTGCAAATTTTTCGATTAATCCAGTCGCACAAATCAATAACAAGCCAGACGGTCAAAAATTTCGGAAACCTCGAAAATCGATTTCTTTTATATGAGAACATGATATTGAAGAAGGTGGCACGAAAATTCAGTAGCATAACTCAGCGACAAGCCAGATGGATGTATAGTTTTCGATTAATTCAGTAGCACAACTCAATAACAAGTCAGACGTTCAAAAATTAAGGAAACCTCGAAAATCGGTTTCTGTTTTAGGAGAACATGATATCGAAGGAGGTGGCACAAAAAAATTCAGTGGTGCAAATTATCGTTAAGCCGTTAAAATAGGAATCGTATAGTCTAGTATATACAGGTCATCATCTCACTATTCTATTATTTTTCTGAATACAATAAAACTGAAAACGGGTTAATGCAACGTCTGACTGCGTAAAAACCGCCAGCAACTACGAAAAGGGCGATCTCGGCCACGTTAAAGCTGGAATTTGTAAATCAAGCTGCTCGTGTACATAACAATAAAATAGACGAGACTCCACGCTCAGAATAGGAGATTTCTCGCGGAGAGCATGGAATAAAACTGTTACGTAATTTCCATAAACGCACACGTTCCTTTGAACTTAATAAATCTGTCACGACACACGGGAATAAAAATCCACAACGCAGTTATGGTTAGGCAAATAAGAAACGCTTTATAATTCTCCGTTCCAGAAAACAGTTTCGTGCAATTTTCTCGGAAGAATTTTAATAATACCATTTTGCTCGGTTTGCTCGCTCGGAAACCGTTGTATAAAATTCCTGACTTTGTTGCGTTTCGCTTCCGCTGCAAAATGTTCTCACTTCTTCTCATTCGTGGAGTCGCCGGCGTAAATGTAATTCGTACGCTGTTGGGAAATTATACGATCACTTTTCATGGACATAGCGCAGCATACGTTGGAAAGGAAGCGTAGTTGGAACGTCCCTCGTCAACCTGACGGGATCAAACAACTTTGTCGGTTCGGTGTCTTCGGCGGGAGCTTTGATTGATAGGCGTCTATCAATCAAAGGCAATTTACCGAGACGGGATCATCCTTTTCACCGAATCTCGACCTTGCCGTGTTTCACCGTTGATAGCTGCCCGTTCGACGGTCTCCGGGGAAGACGATGCATTTATACGTCTCTCGGATGGCCATCGATCATGCGGGCTCCGACGTTACTTCTCCCGTTGCTCGGTGCACGCAGCCAGCCGGGCCGGGTCGGACCGGGATCGTTCCAGCATCGAAGGGTAATTTTGCGAATGGGAAACCGTAAAACGGAACGCGTAAAAGTCTTCGGGCCGAACACTTTCGCGTTATTTCACGTTGCCATTTAAAACACCACCGAGCACATTGAAATTTATGTTTCGCGAGATTACCATCGATCACAGGGACGGACCTTACCCACCGAATCCTCGAACGTCTTTTCCCACTCGTAAAATCCCGTTCGCCGGAAAATAAAAGCTACGCTTTCCTCGGTTTTTCTTCTCCTTTTTCCCCATCGAAGAAACCTCCCTTTGTCCTCCGCGCGCGCTGCTTCGTCTCGAAAATTCCAACTGCCGATCGAAATTGAGAGCACTTCGTCCCGGATCCTCCGTGCGGAACGCTCCGTTACAATTTCAATCGCAGAATCACAGAACTCGGATAGTTCGATCGAAACTGTCTTTGATGCGTGCTCGAGTTCGTCAATGTATATTGCCGGTTACAGACTCGGTGCATCTCGCGTTGTACGGATTTTTATCGTTCAGTTGGACTTGGTGAAGGAAGAAATTACTTTCGAACGTGGTATAACATTCTTCATTTCCCTGATAAGGAATCTTCGATTCCCCGACACTGGTCATAATCACTTTGTGATAAGCAATGAAAGTGCGAACCTCAGTTCCTCTTCCTTTTTCAATCGATATCCTTATCTACGGTCGATACACTCCGAGGAATGTCTCACTGAATGTGTTCTGAACTGCACTGTTCTCAATTTTTTCGAAAACCGTTTGTTTTACGAAAAAAGATAATACAACATAAAATACGCAGCCTGTCCAGATCTACAGGTTTTGCGGAATATATATTTCGATACGGTAAATAATTTAGAAGATATTCGAGAAAATCGATTTTACGAGCATTAAATTATTTTAATAATTAAGGGCCTTGGGGCATGTATTACGTTTCAGCGCAGCGACACCGAGGAAAATATTCTTTATGGCTGTGGGGCAGAGGTGGGCATTATTTGGCGAAACAAATATTTCGAATACTATTTAATATTTTAGACTTTATTTTGCTTAAAAAAGATAGTATTTTAAATAAGATATACAATTTCGAAAATAAGATATTTCTATTTTAACCATCTGAACCTCATAAAAAGATATTTCTATTTAAACAATTTGATCCCCGAAATAAAATATTTCTATTTCAACAATCAGAAACAGGAAATAAAATATTTTATTTTTTACATTGTTATAATACTCTGAGGAACCGCATAAATATACAGTCTATCTTATCGTGAAGAAACGCTTTACACCTATAAATGTATTGAATACGAACCATTATTTAAAATTGAATTATTTTATATTATTTAATATTTAAAATTAAAATTGAAAATAAAGACAAAATACAAATATTTTCAATATTCTTCAAATAAAATACCATTTTCAAACAAATTACTGCATCAAATAAATTATTTTATTTTCAAAAATTACTGCATCAAATAAAATATTTTATTTTCAAAAATTACTGCACCAAATAAAATATTTTATTTTCAAAGTTGTACACATACTTTAAAATAAATAGGATTATTTACTACTTAGTATTTAAAATACTATTTTCCCCATATCTGCTGTTGTGGGATAGTGATGGGGGTAATACAGCAAAGGTGGGGATGATATTCCCCAGTAATCCCCAGGCCTGCTATACAGTGATTGGCTTAGGTAAACCTATCTCTACACCTTTGCTGTGCAGTTTACACCCACGAAACGACCCATCGCGCCTCGTGTCGCGACCGCGTCGTCCGAAATTATTCGCGTGTTCCTTCGGCCGCTCCAGCACACATTTCAGAGGCAATCGATGACTATCTACCAGCTAATAAATTGTTGCTCGTGTAGTCAGAACGTTACGGCGTTCCTCGCGCGATATTCGAGCCAACGATAATCTACCGACGTATAAATTCATAGAACACCACTTCTAATCAGCTGACACTGAAAAAATATCGCGCGAAAGTATTCGTCCGATTCCGGTGTGTATAACACCCCATATCGTGGCCTTGGCCGACGCAGCGCGGCGGCGTTGCCCGCCTTAATTATCTAAAGTGGATCGCGTATCTGAAATTAAACGTCAGCCGATGGAGCTGGATCCATTTTCACACATTCCTATCTCCACCACCGAGGAATTAGCATGTGTTTGCTCCCCTTCGCAACGAAGCATTTCCCACAGCTATCTATTACATGGGCGACGCATTTTGAGGAGTAATTGTGTCGATCGCGTGGAATAAATCATCCGCCGATGGCGAAGAATAGCTAGGGGTAATATATTTCTGCTCACATTCAACGCTTTCAGCAAATCGTACTGGGCCACCGGGGGAATTGCTCGTATGGTCGGGCTGGATCATTCACCTTAATGCGCCATTTATCATTAGTTTCTTATTAGCTGCACAAACATTTATTGGTTCTCTTAATAATTTTATTAAGCCACAGGCAATATAGTCGTATTTTTCAAATCGTTAGATATCTTTGCTGTTTCGTGTTTCACCCACACATTTTTGTCACAAATGCATCAAATCCGCAGTCTAGTTATTATAGTATGTGCTCCACTTGGTGCCATGTTTGTTCCATGCCACGAATAAAGAAGCAAAATAGTGTAAAACTACAGTGGGTGTAGAAAGTATTCGTACACTGATAAATTTCAAACAAAACTGTGAAATTGTTGTTTATTAACTACTTTTTCTGGAAACAATGAATATGTACTTATTCTGATAAGTCTATAGAATAGATACAATGCAAAAAACAATTAATTTCTTGATTAACTCGCGAATGTAATAAGGAAAAACAGAAAATTGACTGAAATACACCAGCAAGTAGTATTTGTACACTACTTAATTCAAACTGCGTAGGGAACAGTTCTTAACGTAAAAATACCATTAAACATAAACAAATTGCGGTGTAAGTACGATTGATTTCCTCAGTATATTTAGTTGTTGGTATCAATAGCATATAAAAATTCCGAAATACTCAAAGTTGTCGTTGAAAAATGGGACGGAAACGTGCGGAAACGACGATAGAAGAAAGAAAAATTATTATTAACTTGCACAATCAGTGTAACAGTTTAGCAGAAATTTCGTGTATTGTAAGTAGACCGCGATCTACTATACAAAGTTTAATTGACAGGTATGGGCTACGAAAAAGATTACAAAATAAATCAAGAAGTGGACGTGCACTAAAAATCAATCAATACACTGTTAGAGTTATATTATTAGAATGGTAAAGACAAATCCAAGAATAAGTGCAGTAAAAATAGTTGGACACATTAAAAATAATTTAAACACTGATGTATCTGCTAGTACTGTGCGAAGTTTTATACGAAATTCAGGATATCACGGATGGGTGGCCCGTAAAAAAATTTTCGTAAGTGAAATGAATAGAAAGAAAAGATTGGAATTCGAAAGTAATAATGTAACTACACTAGTGGCGTACTGGAATAAAGTGATCTTCACAGATGAAAGTAAATTCAACGTTTTTGAATTCGAGAAAAAAAAAATACAGAATTGAAACCACAAAACTTAAAACCTACAGTCAAACAGGGTGGAGGTTCAGTACTTGTTTGGAGCTGCATGAGTGCAGCTGGTGTTGGCTCATTAGAATTTATTGATGGAATAATGAACCACAGGGTCTATATTGACATTTTGCAACGCAATCTTGATCCCAATGCAGAGAAAATGAATATTAAAGATGATTTCGTTTTAATGCACGATAATGATCCGAAGCATACTGCGTATAGTACCAGAGTGTGGATACTACAAAACACACCGGCATATCTGAAAACTCCGCCACAATCTCCCGATATCAATGGTATAGAACACCTGTGGGATTATTTAGAACGACAGATCAGAAAACATGAAATTTCTTGAAAAGAGAGCTTAAAAAATGCACTGAAGGAAGAGTGGGACAAGATCCCACAACACCTGACCTCAAATTTAGTAAATTCAATGCCGAGAAGAATTGCAGCAGTTATAAAGACCAGAAGCTATCCAACCAAATATTAATTAATAATTTTTTAATGTCACATTAATTTACATTACGTTTTTCTTCTCAAATTGTAAAAAGTTAGAAACTGTACAAATACTATTTGCTGGTGTATTTCAGTCGATTTTTTAACTTCCCGATTTTATAGGGAAGTTATTGTAATTACCCCGAAAATCGAAAATCGATTTTTTAGCAAATCTTCACGTTTCATGGTCATTGCAGTCATTTTAGACTATTTTCAGCAAAATGTTCGTATGTGTGTGTGTGTGCGTATGGCCGTTTCTATGTAATCAAATTTTTCGTTAACGTTTTCAGAAAAAGTAACAACGCGATCAGGATGATGAATAATGCAATCGATGTGCCCCGCTGTAACTTAGAGCGGATTAGATTTTGGTCCATATTGGTCAAGTAGTTTTTTAGATTTTTACTTTTTTTCGAAAAGAGTTGATTCTTCAATGCAATTTATAAGGGAGGACGAAAATTTTCCACCAAAGAACCAAACGCAATTATATAAAAAACTTTTTTCTTAATTTTTTTTTAGATTAAAAAAAATTTTTTTTTAGATTTAAAAAAAATTTTTTTTTTAACTGATGCTAATGTTACCGCTTGGAATAATCGAAAGTTATTCCAATGCAACAGTGAATTTATCATCTCTACTCCCAAGAACATGTTTGGGAGAATATCGATGAAATTACACAAAAAAAAACGATGTTAGCGATGTTGGCGAAGGAGTAACGAATCGAGAAGTTCTTTGTGTGACTCTTGGGGAGTCACACACCAAATAAAAAACATTAATATCAGTAGCCATGCGTATCACTAACCCTCTCGCAAGAGCAGTCCTACCCGCGAGCTCGCGAAGCGAGCGAGCAATAACAACCCTACTCGCGAGCGAGCGAAGCGAGCGAGCAACAATAGCCCTCTAGTTGTTTTTCCTTATGACATTCGCAAGTTAATAAAGAAATTAATTGTTTTTTGCATTGTATATATTCTATAGGCTTCTCAGAATATGTACATATTCATAGTTTCCAGAAAAAAAAATAGTTAATAAAAAACAATTTCACAGTTTTGTTTTAAATTTATCAGTGTACGAATACTTTCTACACCCACTGTAGTTGCTACTTTCTGTGCTCCACTTGGTGGCACACACCTTTTGTTCGTACCGGTTTCTACAATTATTTTGCAGGAAATTTACGAGGGGCACATTTAGGTGAACGATCTTTTAATCAAAATGCGGTAGGAAAAACTTGAAAATGGAGATGGCAGTCTTGTAAATGAATCAGACATTTTTCGATTCATGGACGCAATTCTATACGTTTATCAACACGAACTGCGTCGGATTGATCGCCGCTAATTTAATTAACAATAAGCCCGACCGAGCGTTATGAGATTTTAATTACACCTGGTCGGAAACGCAGTGGCTTGAACGGTTCCTGTGGACGGCCGATAACTGGCGGCGAGCTAGTCGCGAATGTATTTAAATAAAAATTCACGATGTCCTCGCGGAATCGCGTTATTGATGAGCCTGGCACAGCGGCTGACAGCGTGGAACTTAGCGACGGAAGTCTGCGGGTATTGTGTGGTCGAAGCATGAAAAATTGCGTCGACGGGATCCCGGAGGCTGGTGCGTGCGAAAAATCGCTTTTATCGCGAGAAATACAAAACAGGCCGTGCGATATTGACGGGGAAAGGCGTCGGGTTAATGCGGCGTGCATTGATGAGAATTTAACGTTCCCCAAATAAAATTCGATAAACTGTCATTCACTACCGGGTGGCAATCTGAAGGTCATAATCCAGGTATGTTTATTTTTCTCAGAACTGAGTAGTTCGATGTGCAGGGTGTCACAAAATTATATATCGTGGACACCATAGCGCGATTCTACACCCCCGATTTAGTCGAAAATGACGTAAGAAACCCCCCGCCAAATTGACCTTGAACGTGAAAAACAAGGTAGAAAAACCAACATTTTTTTAAGGATTAAGATTTTTTAAATTTTTATACCAAAATTTTCTTTTAAAATCTAAAATCTGAAATCTTAAAAGAAAATTTTGGTATAAAAATTTAAAAAATCTTAATCCTTAAAAAAATGTTGGTTTTTCTACCTTGTTTTCCACGTTCAATGTCAATTTTGCGGGGAGTTTCTTACGTCACTTTCGACTAAATCGGGATGTAGAATCGCGCTATGGTGTCCACGACATATAATTTTGTGACACCCTGTACATACATGTATATAAATTTATCTTTCTACGCAAAGCATTTCCAATATTTAAAAAAATCTTTCTCTGGAAGGATTAAATGTCCTTTTGCGGTTACTTGATAATTCGATTGCCAATGTCCGTGGGAAAATACACAAGGTGTCCCAAAATCACGAAGCAAAACGTAACATGCATATACAAAGACGCTGTCCGCCGAGGTTCTCACCGAGTTCTTGTTTGTCGACGAATGTTTACGTTCGTTTGTTGAGATGTAATATAGTTTGACGTCTTGGCAAATAGCAAAGCTAATAGCGTTCGCATACCGAGGTCTCAGGAACGCTGCCACCCGCTGTTATTAGGAGAGGTTCACTGCAGAGTTGTCAAAGCACGCTGCGAAGCGGTAATTTCCGGTAGTGGAAAAGGTCCCGATTACTATACAAGAGCGAGTGGAAGAATGGCCATTCAAATGTACCTGTTGGCGATCGTCGATTGCTTCGAAATTTAAAAATTAACTTTGAAGTCACACGCTGATATCGCTGCTCCGGAAGTATAATGACACAACTGCAAAAATTGAAATTTTACAGGACCTGTTAAAGAAAAATAATTCCAATTTGTCTTAATAGAATGGCCTATAGATTCGGTTTAATTCTTCTATGAGAGTAGTTTATAGACATTGTGGGTTATTATTGCAACTTTTAAGTTATTTCAATTTATAAAATAATAAATACCAGCCTCACAGTAACCAGTACCATGTAAATACGTCATTGTTCTTCTGAAAATGCATCACAAATTTTACACTTCTGTCGTTATAGGAGTAAGGAAAAGAAGTAAAAATTTTGCAAGTACAATTATGTTTTAGCCCGCCAACACAATAAAGTCAATTTCAAAATTTTACAGTTGCGTCATTATATTTCCGGAGCAGCGGAAATATAATGAAAACAAAATGTAGACCTGTGCAAGCCCACTGTTAATTTCTGATTTCACAGACATTTTTATTGGCACCTTAAACATGATCGGAAACAAAATCAATCTTTTTCAGTCTTCATGTATTTAGAGCAATAAATGAAATATTTTCATTAAGTTTCATCGATGAAATTAGATATCGTCTTCTGTAGCCTCTGTGGAACATATTCGTACGACATCGGTGCTATTTTTATATTTGAATAATCTATAAAAACGTGTTTCGTGACGAGAAGAATTAATCTTGCGAGCAGCTACCGGTATAATAAATGAATTTAATATCCAGGCAGCTGTCGGTGTTAAGAAAACGATTACAAACGCGGGACAAAAGAATCCGTCTCAGAAGAGAACAACGTGTGGACGATTTATGGGAATCATTAATAAACGACGTACAATGCTCGAAATTGAATAGCCCCGACAAGACAATAAGCGCAAAGGGGATTACGAACGCGGAGCGTAAACCCGATACCTTGTCGCGGGCGAAACAATATCGCGAGAACGAGTTTTGGGGCTGAGGGACGAATGAATTACATTATTTTAATTGGTTTCCCCCGGTTGACGGTGATTCGTACTTCGGCGCTAATGACACTGGCTAGATTTCCCACGTTTGTATAAACGAAACCTGCAACGAGTGGATAGCGATCCTAAAATTAATTGAAAATTTCGATCATTGCGTTCATCCGGCGTGTAAACGATCCGTTAATCTTTCGAATTGCATCAGAAATTATTAAAGGAATTGTGCGTCAACGATCTGCTGCCTGTTCACACTGTGGACCAGGCATTAACAACATTCACATAAATAAAATATACAGAAGTAATGCAGACTGGAAATTATTATTAAATTGTGAGAATCCTCTTCACGAAAGAGGAAAAGAAAGGAGGAATGGATTTCTTACAATTAAATGCACGTGCAGTCTATGATTAACGCACAACATTCACAGATATAGTGACCGTTAAATCAGGATACACGAGCTATGTTAATTTTATTAGGCCTCTAACAAGCAATGATCATAAATCATGGCCATCCATCTTCTCGTAGACCATGCTCGTAGTCCTTCATAGTTGATTAAGTCGTTGGTCTGCGTTAGGTCTGCATTCAATCTCGGTCAGGTGTGGCTAGATGTCTGCTAAGGACGATATAGATCGGCTGAGTACGATCCTTGGTGGATCATTAATTAAAAAACGTTTGTTCGATGTTCGTCAGCAATGAGCCATAAGAAAACGGCACCGTTTCAGTTATGAACAGTAGAGTTAATTGTTCATTATAGAACATATCAAAATGGCAACACTCAATTCGTTGAGTTTAAGATGCAGTCAGAACAGGGCACAAATTCATGTCTTAATATTGTCGTCGTAGCACGACACTGGAACTGATTATACATACTATTGTATCCAAGGTTATTATGATAAACATATTATAATAAAAATCTTAGAAAATCTATATGAATTCTATCATGTCATTTTCATAAGGCAACACATGCCAGCCATGTTTAAACGCGGCCCACTCAGCACGGAATGTCTCATTGGGCCAGAATACCTCCCTAATATGTATGGGATGGCGAAAGGAAACGTTCCCCAGGTGTTATCTAGGTGCACGATAGTGCACCATCCAAATTCTCGCACTACCTCCTTTTACATGAAACAACTTAGCCGTTTTTTAGAGGCTTGTAACTCGGCACTGGAGGCAGACGGAGAGACGTAATTTCGTACACTTGTTAAATGCTATCATGTTTCAATATTGATAAAATATTAATCTTCCAACATTAGTAGGTTCCGAGATATAGAACCTCAAAAATCGTTAAATTTGTCACTGACTGACTGACTGACAGATCACCAAACCTTTTGGGTACTTTCCATTGACCTACAAGCTTGAAATTTGGTACATAGGTCCACCATAACAAACACTCAAAGGAATAATTATCAAAGTTTGAAATTTTACATCTTAAAGGGGTTGTATTGAAAAAAAACATTACGAAATAGGTACGTAGGATAGAACATAGCAGCATAACATACATAAGTATACGTTTTATTAACTTCGAAGTCGCAACAAATACTGATGAAAAAAACAATCGCTCTAACGTAAACAAAAGAAACTTCATCGAGCATCGTCTATAGCGACGCGACGGGGGGCAAACGGATCCGAGCGTCGCCGACAGAGTGTTAATCTTCGATACATTGAATTTGGATTTCGTCTTGCAGATTAGAAAAGGATTTTTTTCCATGATACCTACTTGATAATTGATGAAATTTCAACAAAAATTGATGAAATCCCAACAAAAACATCCTGTAAACAGGAGCCAAGTTCCTATGGCCGTAAAAAGTTGTGAGATCAAACAAAATACGGCCAAGTTCGTTAGCTTAGAGATACCTCTTGCAATACTGAAAAAAGCGTTTGTAAAAATTAGTTTAAAAGAACGCTATTTAATTTTTAAAGAGTTACATGGAGGGCTAAATTATTCATACTTGGCCGTTACTTTTTAAACCAATGGCCATAAAAGGTGTTAGGTAGCGGTCAAGTTTGAATAATTTAACCACATTCCATGTAACTCTTTAAAAATTAAATAGCTTTCTTTTAAACTAATTTTTACAAACGCTTTTTTCAGTATTGCAAGAGGTGTTTCTAAGCTAACGAACTGGGCCGCATTTTGTCTGATCTCACAACTTTTTACGGCCATAGGAACTTGCCTCCTGTTTACAGGATGTTTTTGTTGTTATTGAATTTTCTTGGCGAGAAGCGTGACACACCGCGATGCTAATCCTCGCGAGTGCCTCGTGTTTCAAGTTCGCGCCGTCAATCGGATTGCCGATTTCATTCGGAAGGGAACGGGCGCGGGACTGCTCGACTGCTTGCGTTTGCCGTAGTACGCCAATTAAACAGCGTTCAGTTAATTTGCGGGATCCTAACAAACCTTGTCGCACCGGCTGTCGACCAGAGATCGAATGTTTGCTCGGGTCACCGTACCCGCTCTGTCGTTCGCCGCGCGAACACCAAAAAATTCGATCTTTTTGTCGGTTGAATGGAATCGAGTAGCCGAAATTGCAATTGTATCCGCGTTGCTCGCCCGCGAGCAAATTAAAACTCGTTGAAAGGCACCGGCCAGCCTCGTTCACAACGATCGCCGCCGACTTTCACGGTGAATTATTTTATTCGCCTCGTTACGACGCATTTTCCCGAAGCATCGTTCTCCACGATGCAATTTCAAACAGTGACGCGTTCGCTCTGGATTTTTCAACATTCGTACGCAGCTTTGTAAAATACCGCGCGCTGCAATGATAATCGACAACGATTTTATTTCATTTGATTTAATTAACCTTTTGACAGTCCAATAAAGAAATGAAAAATTTTCTTTTGTAAATGAATTGTGCTGCCATTTTCACCGCAAAAACAAAATTTGCATAAAAGCTTTACATATTGTAGCTTTTATAAAACATCAGTGATTTATTTAACTCCATTAGTCTACACGAGTTCGAACTCTGGAGTTGAATATTGCAACATTTTCCTAAATTGTAATGGACGTTTAATCGATAGGGGAGATCATTCGTGAGGTGGTTGTAATTGCAATGTTCGTTACAATTTAATTACCCCGGCTATCCATTTGTTCCGGGATTCTCTTTGAATTATACAACACGGTTCTTCGCCCGAATTATACCAATAGCAAATGATTGGCCAGCTTACTCGGACCAACTAGCAGTGTTGTGCCCAGGTTGCGCTTTTCAAACTGATTCCCGTACTATTCATTCTAGGACGGTGGCCGTGCAAACGGTGCGTGAAATTAGCGCGGCTGCATTCTTGGAAATACAGAAAAACCGCGCAGTTCGAAATTAGTTTGGAACAGCAGTTCTTTTAAGAGGTCGGACGCTTCCCAAGACCCAGTTGGCTTGCGATAAATATCAATGGACTACTCGCGGCCAATTTACACGCGCTTTGCCGGCAGAATTCTTCACCAGAGTTCTAAGTTTTAAGATGTCCAAACGATACTGGCTGTTCCGTTCGTTGTGGAAAAACAGAATTTTGAATAACGCTTATTCGAAATATAATTTTGAGAATTACGCGATCACTCATTCAAAGAATAATTTTCAATTAGGCGACCTCCCATTCGAAGTACAATTTTGAATTACGTGGGCTCTCATTCAAATAATAAATTTGAATTAGAAACGTAACAGGATACTGTAAAGTCCCTCGTTCAATTAATTCTTTGGAAACCCGGATGATAGAGATTCTGTGCAAACAGGGTAGATACATCAGCTCCCTGCACCTAATTGGCCGGTTCCTAATTCAGCGGCGGTGGCATGGTTATCTTTGCAAGCGATTCGAGGATGTATAGCGAGACTTCAGTCTCGTAAAGAAGCCTGGCGACCGGGAAAATCAGGGAAAAGAAATTGTCTGGCCAGCGTCCACCGAAAAAAAGGTCACCGAAAAATCAATGGAACACTCACAACGCCACCTGACGTGATTTTTTCGTTTCAACCACTCGACTCACCCCTCGATTTATCGTCCCAATAATATTTTGAAGTAACAATGCAATTAAAAAAAATTTGGCCTTTACATTGAACGTCGAAGATGCAGAATACGCCTATGGCAGCCGAGACGAAACGTTTCGTTACAGCCTGTACAAACGTAAAATGCGAAAGTATTAATAATTTTCAAGATCCAGGTGAAAGTGCTCGTCGAACGACTGGATATTCCGAGGCAGGGTAATTTCGCGAAACAGGTCAAGGGTGCGGTTTATTCAACTGGCTTGTCAGCGAGTAGACATGGGGCACACGAACGTCACGAACGTTAGCAGAGGAACGCTATCAAAATTCGACGAGGGTTAAATTCAGCTGTTTCTTAAATTAACTTCGGCCGCGAAAACTATGGTTCGCCTTCTGCGGAACAGTTTCTCGAGCTTCTTATAAGCTCCCGCTGAGCTTGTTTATTCTCGTCTGCTCCGTCGAACCGAAACAACTCGGAGCTAGTTGCTTCGTGGCCTTTGACGCCCGTCGCTCGCGGAGCGTCGTACTCCCCTGGGCTAAAGTCATTGACCGTAATGAACGCTTCTCATGGAAAACAAGAAAAATAGAAAGTTAATCCTGCGAATGAATACCGTTTCGTGTACGCTGTGCTGGATGCCGACTGGAACCGAGCTGTAACAAACGAAAATCGCCGGCTTGTGTCTGCCCACCCCCGCACGGGAAACAAAGAAGCGATCGAGCATATTTTAATAAGCACCCTCGTTAACCACTCGCTTGATAAAGGGCCACGAGTATTTGCACACTGTTGCCTCGTCCCGCCGACCCGGTCCACGGATTTTCCGGGCTTTCCGAAGCTGTTCTACGTTCATACCGGAGCTTATCGAGCGAACGCGCTCGCCGCGCCGGGTTATTCCCGGAGTCTCGTTTTCTTGATAGAATTCGCGCGACAAATTTCGCCTTTGCCGCTCCCGACATTTCTCGGCTTCCGAGACCGAATTCTCTCAAATAAAACGCGCAAGTTTGAACAGAGTCGTCCGAAAAATGAAAGACGACCTGCAATTTAGATTCCTCGTCCAACTAAGGCTCGCTACACACATCCGTTTTTCATCCGAATTGCGGTCTGAAATATTATGGATTCAATTAGGCGTTGCACATTCGTTCGAACCGTAGCACAGTGTCCAAACGGCGAAATCGTGGTCAAATCCTCATAACTCACTTCAATCTGGACAAATTTGAACAAAAATTGGTATATGGAGGTTTTTGGGGTCGCTGATTACGAATCTGAACTTAAAAGTTTAAAAAACAAAATGGCGAATCCAATATGGCGAACATGTATAGCAAAAAATTGTTTTTTCCTGTAAAAAGTTTGTACAGTAATGCTCTTAGGTCGCTAATTATTAGTTGAAATTCATTTTTAATATAGAATTAAAAAAATTGTCACATTTAAAAATTTCAATGTACAACTTGCAAATCATAAGTTTCTTTATTTACGGATAATAATATTAGACAAACTATAACCATATAGTAAACAATACTATCAGTATACTTTGTTATACTATCATTTTCTAGTCAGTAATTCGCACAGGATAACCTGTCTTCTCAGTCAATACGTTCTCTAGGTGTTCAATAATGACAATTAGGTTGCTTTTTAAATGATTTTTGATCATGAGAAATACTTCTTTTCTAGTAAAACGATATTCACTATCATAAGATCCTGAAAGTGAACGAAATTATATTAATTACAATACAATTTAAGAAGGAGAGAGGGCGAGAGACTATTTTTGATCTACTGAGTTTGTCGTATAAACAGTTAAATATTTTCTTAGAAAAAAAATAATATAATACTTATATTAAAAATACTTGACTAACAAAACTATGATTAATTGTAAAAAAAACAATCTGGACTTTTAGATATTATTTATGTGGAAATTAAAACAGCGCAGTCTGGACTTTGGACAAAAATTGGACAACTTGCAAATCATGAGTTTATTTATTTAGGGATGAAAACCTATAATACATAATTAGATATAAAATTACACTACAAAAAAACTATAGAAAGTTGCGTAAACTTTGGCACAACCCCCAATCAAAGCAGAAGAATATCGCTTATAAGAGACCTTATGTTTATATTAAATACGCTAAAAGGAGATAAATATAAGAAAATAAAAAATAACAAACTATGTTGAATCAGATGAACTGTAATAATCATCATCATCTTCAATATCTTAGGTTTCTCTCGAGTGTTTCTCGCTAGAAAGAAAAGTTGTCTTACAAAAAATATTCTTACAAAAAAAAGAGCTATTTTGGGGCAGCTAATTTTTGCAAGTACTGAAAGACGACAGTGTTAACTACAAGTTCCAACAAAAATTTTATCCCAATATTGACCAATGCGCAACTTTTACTCTACATGTTCAAAATTTGTCCTTAAAACTTTTCTGTTCATGTCTTCCAATAAGGTTTATAATTATACGACGTAACCATTAAGTATTTCAGATGTACTAGTAGTCAGAGACATTCTACTTACTTCCAGGAACAGCATCCATTTTACAGAATTGAAATTAAATAAACCGTTTTCAAATTATGCAATTTTCCCTTTTCGCTTACACACAGTTCCTCACAGCAGGCTTACTGCACTACTAATGAACGAAAACTTCGAGCTCTCGCCAATTTTCAGGTATAAGTAATAAAACCTTCGCACCTCGGTTTTTCCATAGGCACATTATTAAAGAATCTAAAATAGTACTTACCGTACCCCCACCGAAAAGTTCATTTTCGAGGTATTGACCACGATTTCGCCGTTTGGACACACTGTGCGTACTTGCGACGCCGAAATACAATATTTACCGCAATTCCGTTACCGCAGGGTCGCCGCACGTTAGAAAAACGGATGTGTGTAGCGGGCCTAAAGCTCCTTCGTCGAGCTACGCAATGCAGGTGCCAATAACTCGCAGAGGCTGGCTGAGTCGCTAGATTAAGAGATTGTCTCCCACGCTACCCTTCCCCTTCTACGTCACGTGACGTCTTTCCTCTCTATCCTGTACGTGTCACGTGACTAATATATCATCTACTGGCAGAGAGGGGGTAACATTTTCACCTCGGAGCGTGACGAATCAAATTCATTCGCAGCAATTGTGCACACGGTGCGCTGAAAGAAGTTTCCACTTCAACGAGACTATGTCTATCCACATTTTCAGCAATTTTTTTAATAATACAAAGTGTTCCGGCTAAAGTGGGTTGAAAATATTCCCCTTCACCGCGAAACACGTCGGCGGTTGCGAAATCTTTAAAGCGTCGCTTTCCTGTAAACGGTTTAATTATTCCGTGGTACGAAGTACTTGCAAATCGCTGCTTACGATGACAACGATTGTCAGCTCCTCAAGGATGGTAGACAATAGACGGTAGCTCGATAAGCCTGTTACTACAGGGAAGAAAGAAGCTGTGACTCGGGATGGTACAATATTCTTGCAGAACATCGTTTGTCTTTAACAATGAACAGAGCTCGAAATGCATTCCTGACGATGAATTGCAAGAACAACAAGTTTACGGGAATAATAAAAACGAAAGACAACCGATTATCTCGGTTCCTGGTTGAAATGGTTTTCCGTTTCGCTACGCATTGCAGGTGCCAATAACTCGCGGAGGCAGGGAATCGGCATTCCGGCAATTTGTAACTGCAGATTCGGGCCAGGAATCGGTTAAGCTCGAGCCAAGGAGAACTTGATCAACAACCGTATTAATCGTGGATTATCGGATCGGGTTTAAGGCGGCAGACCACGTCGCAGTCGGTTCGGAATTTTATCGCGCCCCATTTGGCTCCTTGCTCGCTTCCGTAAGGGTTTTCCAGCTTCGCGGGAACACGGAAACCGAATTAGAGGTGGCCTTTTTTCAAACACACTTTTATAATCGCGGGAATGGCGGACCACGAGTGCGGGAGGATCGATGGCGTCCGAGCGGGGACCGGTGACGCCACCGCGGCGTTTCTCGCGGGCTTTGTTTTCGTCCCGTCGAATGCCATTAATCGTAATTAGGATCGTCAGGAAAAGTGGGCCGTAATTAATTTCACGCTCGCGCTGCTGCGCCCGTTAAATGAAAATTGCTGCGCGCCGCGCAACGCGCGCGAGTAATCCGCGCGGTTCACGAACTTTACCTCGGTCAGTTTTTCAGTAATTTTTCAACAATTTTTCAGCAAGCTAATGCCGAAAAAGTAATCTCGATAAGGAACGATAAGAATATCAGGCTTAAGAGGATGTTTCGGAATTTTTCTCTCGAAAATTGTTTATTCGAAAAATCATTTCATACCAAAAATGACTTATTCTGGAGAACACTGGATAATTTTTTTCTGTAAAAATATTCACCAACTACAATGTAATTCTTAAATTCTTTTAATCCGTCATTCTATATTTTGCCTGGTGGTTTTTAATATGAAAGCATAACTCCTCATGATTAGTCTACTCGTGATTAGTCTACCAACCTGTTGAAAAGTTAAAATTTCCGCAGACACGTGGCGCAGCGGGATGCCAGGTTTAGAGGCAGCAATAAATCTTGTCGCAATTGGTTGCCATGTATCTCCGCCCTCTTAGAAATTCGTGAATTTCTCAAGATATTTAGACAACGGGCGAACACTTGAGAACTTGGAGGACGGTTTCGAAACCTTCAGGCTCATAAATTTTCGTCTACCACTAACTTTCTCTTCTCCGAACGTAGCTATGATTTTCCGATCAATAATGTAATATACAAGTGGATTAAGTAACATTGTAACCGACAACCAGCTACAAATCTTCGACGCGGTATCTCGCAAACTGGCGACTATTAAACACCACTAACCAACCCACACGACTCACAAGTTTAAGTGTTCTTTTATATTAAGCGAACGAGGAGTAACCTACTAAACGAGATTTATTTCACTGTTAATGTTCTTGCTCCCGTTCAAAATGACCCATTTCGGCGGCTTTATTTTACCATTACCGGAGCCGTAAAGATACTTCGCGAGAAATTATCAAACAATTCCATTTATACGCGCCTTGTCATATCTTCCGCAACGGTGCCCATCAAACCCATTTCGTCGTTCACGGTTTAGTATAATCCGTAGTTATCGTCAGTCTAGATTGTCTTTGAACATTATACATATATTAATCGACTGCGAATCTTTATGTAAAATAGAAATCATCTGCATCGATTTCAAGGAATAGAAACTAAATTCAATGCTTTCTCTTCCGTTAATGATTTTAATAGATGAGTAATCACATTAGACTGCGGATCTTCATGCATTTATAGCAAAATGGAGCAGATGAAATTCGAAATTGTTGGAAAATTTTGAAAATTGAAGATGTCAACATATAATTTCTCCTCTGTTCAAATCATTAAGGGAAGAAATAACATTTAATTTAGTTTCTATTCCTTGCAATCGATGCAAACAATTTTTATTTTGCATAAGGATCCGCACTCTAGTAATCACATTAGACTGCGGGGATCTTTATCCTGTTACGAGCCGAGGGCTGGCGGATAGACGTGGCCTAGGTTTGTTCTTGTGAACAGGATGGTCGTGAACTTGCCGGTGCCTGTTTCATCACCGGGTGTCACAGGATGGGTTTTCGTGGACTAGCCGATGCCTGTTTCATCACCGGGTCGCCACTAGGTTAGGAAATACAGAGGGTGTCGTGGACTAGCCGATGTCTGTTTCACCACCGGGTCGCCACTAGATAGGGAATGGGTTTTCGTGGACTAGCCAATGTCTGTTTCACCACAGGGTCGCCACTAGATAGGAATTCGTGAACTAGCCGATGCCTACTTCATCACCGCGTGTCACAGGATTTCGGAAAGAGGTAAGGTATTAGGAAGTTCAGCTCTCGTAACTCTATATAGAATAATTGATAAACCTCGAGCGGTAAAGGTTTATCGATATGGGTGCAATGCTAGTTACTGGAGTTTAAAGGATGTACTAAAGATATTGGAGACTCTCAATTATCTAACGTGAAGAGTACAATATATTCTTTAGACAAATGGAAATACACATGTAATGTGTAGTGTGGTTCGCGGAAGCTAATTCCCGAGCTCCCGTTTTTCACGCACTGCGAAATGCGGGGGTAAGTGAGTTGACTTGACTTAAGAACTGTGTTTCGAAACTTCTTTCAACTTAAAATGATCGAAAGGGAATCAGACCCAATCTCACTATAGACGCGTACAGATTCGTGTTCAGTCTTTAACTAAGCCCGTGGTGGCCAAGCTCGAGCCCTTTATATAGTAATGAAATTGTTCGGAAAATGGTAGTGGGGGTAAACGGAAATCTGGAAGATTGTCTACGTTTCCCAGATGTATGCACTTTCCCATAAGGGGAAAAACTGTTTATTTGGGCATGCAAGCTGGACCTCCTGCATGAACACGTGGTTTCAAGAAGGGAGCAAAAGTCACGTAGGCAAAGCCTCCGTACGTAACAATCCATTTTCCAATTTTTGTAGACTTTCAAGAAAGTGGAATGACATAAAATCCTATTTTTAATGGGAACAGCCTTTGTAAATCTATGACAAATAAAAATTGTACAAAATTCTATCGAATTTTATATTCTAGCGTTTTTGAACATTTTCGTAAGCCATAAATGCATAAACATCCGCAGTCTGGTAATCATATTTTAACACCCTCAGTTTGCAAAATTTTTTAACAATTTTAAATTCCGTCTATATATACATATATCAATTTCGCTGTCTATATGTATATTAATAACAGAAAAGTACCATTTGATTTTAAAACTCGTAATTACTGGTCCACATATTAGGTTGGCAACTAAATTCGCGACCTTTTGTTTCAACATTCTGTTATTGTATCATTATAATCTCATTCAGTGGCCATTCCTTTTGGACTGTTTATCATTGGAAAACTCTGAATTTTGCTATTAATTCGATATAAAATACTCGTGCTTAAAAAAATATATAAATGACTTTGTTTGAGAAAATGTGGAGGTCGCGAACTTAGTTGCCAACCAAATATATGAAAAAAGTGGTTGAACTTCCCACGTTTTCCAAACGTTCGAACACATGAAAACCCTTCCTGCGAAAATGGTTAAAAGTAAAGAAATTTCGATCATTATAGCTTCGAAGAAAATCATATGACAAGAGAGGATTAACGTGGTTACGTTCGGTGGTTCGCCCTATACCCGACAGACCAGATACGCCTCGTCTGCGTCATTCCTGGCGAACCATTCGACGAGAGACGAAATATTACGTGACCAGACTGTCGCGTCGGTTCCGGTGTTCCTTCGCTCCACTAGCGGACCCTTTTCACGTAGCAGCTGTTGCTAGGGCTCCCTTTTCGACTGTCGGCACTCGGCCAAGACGAACGATGAGACGATTGGCCAAGAGAACTGTGCGAAGCCTGTAAGAAGCTTGGCTAAAATTCAACGCGAGCACGCAAGTTTTCTGTGAGAACGCCTGATACAGAGCTGCCTGCTCTTGCACCGAAGATAACGCGACCAGGGTTCAGCAGGAACGTCTTCATTTCAGACATGATAATTGTTATAGGTAGACGGCGGATGTTTATGCATTATCCATGTTTTGTAGACAAATTTGCAGAAAGTGGAATGAAATAAAATCCTATTTTTAAACCGGAAATTCTATCGAATTTTATATTCTTTTTTATATTCTTTTTTATATTTTATATTCTAGCCTTCTTCGAAAAGTTTCGTAAGCCATAAATGCATAAAGATCCGCAGTGTAGAATGATTAAAATTATTCTGGCTACCAGGAACCATTGAAAATCTGATTTCCTAGGAGAAATGAGAAATTGTGAGAATTTTTCGCCGACTTGCAGCACTTGAAAAATGTAGACTCTGACTGCGAATAAGACCGCACGACCGAAGTGAAAACTTCTATAGCGATTGTAATCGATTCTAACAAGGGAATATATTCAGTTGATACAAGCCGATTTTGATGAAACTTATGTGAGATATGGTTCTTCGAAAAATATTTGACACGTGTTTTCTTTTTATCGGCAACCATCCACTTTGAAGGGGTGAAAACAGCCCTCAAAGCTGGGGGCCAGAACCAAATTTTTTGAGATATCTCGGAAACCAGAGGTCGAAAAAAATTGAATTCTTTTTTCAATTGTGTGTTTTTTAATGGGAAATGTAGTCGTGCAAGAAAATTTTAACAAAAGTTTTTTGTTTAAACGATATATTAAAAATCTGATGTTTTTTTTACAGATTCTCGTATTTATTTTTAGTTTACTTTAATGTAAACTCGGGTGTGTGATCTTGGATCCAAATATTTCTTGCTATTTAACAATAATTATGCATAATTAAAGATAGTCTTGCACCTGGCGTGCGGAGAAAGGAATTCTGGCTTGTTTTATAGAAATATAAGCATTTGGTATAAACGTGTATAGTACTATTTTGAACAATACCACTGGGTTGTATATCGTTTATCAAAATCGGCTTGTCGCAACTGAATATGTTCCCTTGTAAGTAGTATACAGTGAGTGTACATATAAATAACCGGCGAGTCCTGTCGCCACTGCTCGATGCCTACTGATTCGTTTCACGAGTGTACAAAGTATTCGTACACTTTTGGGAAACTAATAACTCTTTTATAATTGTACCAAACGACCTGATTTTTTATAATCAATTGGAAACATTGGTTTACGAAGTGATATGCAAAAATGATTTTTCAAAAATTATAATTTACAAGGTTAAATGCAAAAATAAAAAATGCATTTCTAAAAAATTTTTGTTTGGGTCCTTAATAAAAATTTAAAATATATGTTTTGTAGATCTATGTTAGTTATACACATGCTGAAAATTTCATTGAAATCGATTAACATACACACGAGCTACAAGCGGTTAAAAATGGTGAAAAGCGTAGTTTTCCACGACTTCTGATCAGTTTCTGCTTAAAATCCACAGAATCGTACATCTTTCGATGCCTGTTGTTTTTTCCTGCGTCAATCGATTTCGATGAAATTTCCAACATGTGTATAAAGAACATGGATCTTGAAAACATACGTTTTAAATTTTCATTAATGGCCAAAATAAAAAAGTTTTAAAAAATGCCTTTTTTATTTTTGCCTGCAACCTTTTAAATTGTAATTTTTGGAAAATCTTTTTTGCATATCAGTTTGTAAACTAATGCTTCGAATTGATTATAAAAAATCAGGTCGATTGGTACAATTATAAAAAAATTATTAGTTTTTAAAAGGTGTACGAATACTTTTTACACCCACTGTAGCTCTAGAAAAAATATATTTTAAATTTCCATTAAGGGCCCAAATAAAAAAGTTTTAAAAACTGCCTTTTTAAATTGTAATTTTTGGAAAATCGTTTTTGCATATCAGTTCGTAAACTAATGCTTCGAATTGATTATAAAAAATCAGGTCGATTGGTACAATTATAAAAAAATTATTAGTTTTTAAAAGGTGTACGAATACTTTGTACACCCACTGTAAGGGTGAACCACGAATTATGATCAGTAGGGATTGCTGTTATTGGCAGTCCGATCGAAAATGTTTTTGTCAGATATAGATCAGATATATAGGGTTTCAAGAGATCTTTGAGAATTTTATTGGTTAGCTACCAATAACCATTACCGATAACTAAAATTGTAGAAGCAAGACATGCGGATGGATCAAGGTGGCCTTCAAAAAGACGTCGGATCGAGCAATTAAATTCCATACCTGCTTCAAAGCTGTGCATAGTAGGGTTAAAGGGACCTTATTGTGCTTGCGGAGCTCCACATATGTGCACATCTATGTAAAGGAAGTCGAATAATCCCAACAGTCCGCTAAACGGTGATTCGCATACAAGCCCGGTATCTGATTAAAAGCACCAGTTACGCGAACAAAGATGTCGCGCCGGTGCCCGTAAAGTTCATCGCTTGTAAAGAAGGCGGAATAGTTTCTGCGGGACACCTTGATTTTTTCCGGCGGTAATCTCGAAGCTTAACGTAGACAATGCTTGGACGCCTATCTCGAGCATTAGCTCCCGATACCGGGAACAGAAATTGCCTTTGATAAAAGTACTCGGGTGGCCGGCGTTACGGTGGACGGCTGGCAACTCGTAAAAACTCGTGAAAGGAACTGGCGACGGTAAAACATGAACGAGCCCGGCTCTCCGTGGAGACGACGTAACATCGGATCCCGGATATGCCTTCGTTTCATCATGGTAGCCATGGGAGTACATCCTGTTGAACCCTAGTCACGTTATCTTCCAAGGAACAAGCCTCATTGCGTTCTGCTAACATTTACAGTCAGCTCGAGCGAGACCAGCTCGTGTAATCGTAGTCAAGCAGATTTTACCGTGTCAAGAAATTATGCGTACAAACCGTTACAGCGTGATTCCAAACCTTAGAATCGATAGAGCACTGTCAAAAATGTTGCAGAAATGAACTTGACAGAATTCTTCAAGATCGAATTTCTTTTGTGGTTGTGTCGTGTTGTACTCATCGGGAGGAACAAACTTCTCGAAGGAACCATGGAAAATAAAGTGTACAGTCGCTGGGTAAATAAATGCTAAGAAGACTTTAATTAACCCCTTGCCCTACGATTTATTTTACGGTTTCAATGATTAGAACTTTCTCCGTAGTTCGTAATTTCTTAAGAAAGGAGAAAATGGATTTCTATTGTATGTCTATATGTTCTTCAATAACTATACATTAACAAAACCAAAATAGAATTTCATCTCGATTTAAAGGAGATTAATAACATACGTATTTATTAGAGAGTGTTCAAAATCTGCAACACGAGTCTGACACGATATTGTAGGGCAAGGGGTTAATCATTTTTATTACCACGTTTTTTAGAATTGTAGAAGCCATTAGGATTGTTGCTTTCAAATTTGTATAGATGTAATATAAAAATTAGATATGAACTCATAGTAAACATTTAGATATGAGAAACACAGATGCGACAAAACAAAGGTGTGCGCGGAATTTCATTAAAAAGAAGGCAATTGTGCAAATATTCTTCTCGCCAACGAATTTACGATTACTTATATCTCTCCGTGCCAAAGTTACATTTCACGTGGAAAATTCTGCCGAAATGTTTATTTTGAAAACCTAAACGCAATAGAGTTATATAAATCGATATTTACTTTGGATTTTGAAATCCATATTGTTACCTCCTCGAGAGTGTAGAAGCACACACATTGCGCAGGAATAAAATTTCGACGGTACACGTACAGTTGTGTGATTGAAATTACGGCTTTTTGCCATATTTTTTATGTAAATACTTTATATGTGCGTCGCGGCGTCCGAATGTTTCGATGGCGATTCCCCGGCTCGTTGATTTAATTCCGAGAAACATAACAAATATAGGTACGCTCGTCATGATACATTCACACGGCACTTTTCTGATACGTGGGACGTTATTACAATATAACTCGTTTCCAAATTCCATTAAATCTCCGAAATTGTTTAGTCCATCGAAAATAAAATTGCGGTCTATATTCGAGATAATTACAAATTTCGGGAAATGGAAACGCTGAAGGAACAATAAAACGAGCAAAAAAAAATAGCTCGTATAACGAAATTCGGATTGCAATCCATTTCTTTTTTCTCGTTTACCTATACATTCGGTTTGATGTTTTTTGGCTTCGTTTTCTGTTCCGACTTTTTTCCCCCCTCTTTCCTCGTTTTCTCTCTCTCTCTTTTTCTTCCGTATCAATTTATATCTGGGCTCGGTTTAATATCGGCGTTTATTCGCTCTGAACATCGTCCTCGTGCGTAATATTACCTTCATTGTTTCATTTCCCCTTAATCACACTCTAATCAATTTATGTCCCCTTTCTATTTGTTTGTGATATTTGCTACGCGGGATTATGTGCGCGGCTATCTTCGAGCTCGTTACTTTTTCTTGCAATATTTTTTAACCTGTTGCTCGCAATAACGGGAGCATTGCTATTACCATCGCGCGACTGTATTAATCATTAGACAGCGGATTTGATGCGTTTACGACCAAAATGAATAGTTGCGATCAAAAACAGTTGCACATTGTATTCTTCTTTTAGTTGTCCTATTATGTTGAAACTAATACATTGATGTCCTTAAATATTTTTCATTTTTGTCATAAATGCATAAAATCCGCAGTCTACTTACAACATTCGAAAACATCTTGATCGCTGAATGTTTGTCTAACGCTGCTGTTTCAAATAGCATATTTCATATGCAACAACCGAATAGTATTGAACATGAAAGCATAGAATAGTGAGCAAACATTTTTGGCAGCACGAAATCGATCAACATTGCAATGGGCTAGTGAATTCGCAGATTTTCAGCCTTGATAGGGCATTTCGCCCTTACGTGAGCATCTTTAAACGTTTGTAGCTCATTGCAATGAAATTTTCAGTATGCATATAAGTTACCGAAATCTATAAAACGCATTTCTTAAATTACACTGTCCAACAAATTCCAACTTTTTTTTGTATTTCGATTCCCACTATGCAATTCTTATAGAAATCCTGATCTTTTTTGAGAAAATTGAGTTTCAAAAAAGACATATTTTTCAACTTTGAACAAATATTGTTCATTATAATAGATTTATTATAAAAGATATTGAATTGTTCTTTACAGCAAAAGATTCCGTAGACTTTCCCGAATACAGTGATATCCAATATTAATGCATTATGATTGTTTAAACAATCATTAAAGACGGAGAGACACCTGTTTTGCACCAATTTTTGCGGATATTTTTGAATTTATCTAAAAAATAAGGGTCCAGCGGAAAATCGAACTATGCCACGCGATAGAGCAGACTTTTATCTTGAGAAACCACCCTTTTAAGTCTGGAACATCGTCGTTTTTTTCGAAGCAGAAAGCAAAATATCTTCGCCCCATGTTTAAACAATCGTAATGCATTAATATTGAATATCACTGTATTCGGAAAAGTCTACGGAATCTTTTGCTGTAAAGAACAATTCAATATCTTTTATAATAACATCACAATATTTGTTCAAAGTTGAAAAATATGTCTTTTTTGAAACTCAATTTTCTCAAAAATTGTACGCCTAGGAGAAAAATTAAGGGCATATTTGGAATCAGCGCGAAAAACTCTAAGAATTGTATAGTGGGAATCGAAATACTTTTTGGCTGTTGGACACTGTTATCGTTACAGGCCCAGATAAAAAAATTGACAAAACATCATTTTTTATAATTTTGTATAATTCCTACCAATTTCAATCGTAATAAATTTTTGTTTACTTATTCTCTAGCGAACTAGCCGGTCTAACGTCTTAAAAAAATTGAGGTCCAATTTCTAAATAGTTATGCGATTTTTAAGGGTGTCCACTTAATATTGCCTCTGACTGTAAGTACATACTTTTCTTAAAATTATCCATATCCAACAAAGTAAAATAGACACGTAAAAAATCGAAGGCAAGGTTCGTTCGGAAACGCTTGAAACGCGACTGGCGCGTGCAATGGTTTGACACCCGCAAAAGCTCATTTTCTACCTGCTTTAAAGCATTTTACAACACTTCTTCGAGTAAATGATCATTGACCCTTACCAACCGTTTTATTAGAAAGAAGTCCCAACATGTTTCGCGCTCTTCTGCGAAAATGTGATTTTTGTCCAAAACAGCCTTTGTAAATCTATAACAAATAAAAATGATACAAAATTCTATCGAACTTTATATTCTAGCGTTTTTTGAACATTTTCATAAGCCATAAATGCATAAAGATCCCCAGTCGCAAAATTTTTCAACAATTTTCAATTCCGTCTATATATATCAATTTCGTTGTCTATATATTAATAACAGAAAAGTACCATTTCATTTTAAAACTCGTAATTAAGGGCACATATAATACATATTAGGTTGGCAACTAAATTCGCGACCTTTTGTTTCGAAATTCTTTTCTTGTACCATTATAATCTCATTCGGTGGCCATTCGTTTTGAACTGTATGTCATTGGTAAGCTCTGAATTTTGCGATTAATTCGATATAAAATACTCGTGCTTAAAAAATATATAAAGGTGTCCCAAAATTCTTCGAGTAAATGATCATTGACCCTTACCAACCGTTTCATTAGAAAGAAGTCGCAACATGTTTCGCGCTCTTCTGCGAAAATGTGATTTTTGTCCAGCTAGATTCGCGTTCGGCACCACTGTGGGACGTCGAGAAACCAGATCGGTCGTCTTTCAGATTTCCATTTTGACCATTGTATGCGTAATAGAACGCGCGGCCTCTTGTGTCGTGAATTTTCGACGTTGCCTCTTCCGTCCGTCAGCGAGGCCGTTTTCCCAGTTCGTTCTCTGCTAACTTCTCTTCCGGGGATTAGAATACACGGCTGACGAAATTGCTAAGCTGGTTCCGTAGTATTTATCCTTTATCCTTTCGGCGAAGAACAAGTATCCGGGCCGGTCGGCCGGGGTGAAAAAAGAAAAAGGAAAATCAACTAAATCCAACGGATTAACTTTAGCCGCTTCATAGAGATTAAGAACGCGTAATTAGTACCGTATGAAGGAGGAAGTTCTGCGAACGCACACCGAGAAGTGTGTCTGAACCGTTTTAAGTAATGTCTTTTACTTTTTTCGGTAGAGTCTGAAAACGTTCTCCAACGCCAGTCTCCCACCACAAGCTGGGATTAGTTTAATACGCCGGCAGATTATAATTAGGTGATCCGCAGCGCTGAGGGTTAATTAGAAAAACGAAGGAATGTCTCTCTCCTTCGCTTTGAACTTTGTTTCGGGTCACTCGAATCAGCTTCCAAGTCTCTCGCTTTTCCTTTTTTCAAGACGATGAATAGAATTGAAGACATTCTTTCGGCGAAGTCGCGTCAAAAAGAAATCTAGTTTCGTGTCAGACTCGTGACGAAGATTCTGAACACAGTTCAACCGAAATAAAATTCCTTTTTGGTTTTGTTAATCGACAGCTACTGGAGAACACATATAGGCATACAATAGATATAAATTTTCTCCTGCTTCAGGAAATTACGACCCACAAAACTGTTCTAATCACTGAAACCGTAAAGTGAATCGTATGGCAAGGGGTTAACGAACGAATCATGCTTTAATTTGCATAAAAACCCGCAGTCTAGTCGCAAGAAACGGAGGTTTACATAAACGTTAAATCCCGAAAGATCCTAACGCTGGAGGAAATAATGTTTCCACTCCGCTCCATCATAATCGAATTATCCAACTCCGTAATTTCTGATCCGCGTGGTGGTCCATCGACTCTTTCCGTCACATGTCGCGCCGTACCGGACAAGTATTTCGCGAAACTTACATTATTCCAAATACGCCGGAGAGTGTATTACCGCAAGCTACCCATTTCCCGTCGTGCTCTTTGTATACATGTGCACACGACAGTCCGACGCAGAATTGGATTTCCTATCTTGTCCACGGAATTCCGAAACGCAGATCGGGGAAATCGTAGGAAGCCAACGGCACAAGGAACATCATTGTTCCCCTTTGCTTTCCCTCGCAGAGATTCCTCTGTCCTTCCCGCGGGTTCGAGATCGCGATGCTCCACTTTCGACGTGTACACACGGAATTTCCGGTCCACCTGTTCCTAGCCGAGAGGATATCGTTCCCTCAGGGGCTTCGGGCCAAGAATACCGACGCCTGCGAGCAACAACCGCAACGTTCGCATGATCTCCCACCAGCAAAAGGCAGAGGATCTTACCCCTCATCGTTTGCGAATTGGACGCGGACCGATATTCACTCGAGATCTTTGCACCACGCGTCTTCGGTGCAACAGCATTTCAAATAGAAAAAGTGGAACTGCAGAATTTACCCTCCGATCACGATGTTTTTTCGATGACGTCAATAGACTGCGGACTTTGTGCATTTGTCACATTCACGAGCTGGTGCCATTTAAAACAGTAGAAATAAGATCCTGGAGGAAATTAGTAGATAATGTACAAATGATGAAATTTGTGATAAAAAACGAGCTGGTACAATTTAAAACAGTAGAAATAAGATCCTGGAGCAAATTAATAGATTATGTTCAAATAGAAAAGGTGGAATTGCAGAACCTACCATTCGATCACGATGTTTTATCAATGTGGTGTCAATAGACCGCGGATTTTGTGCATTTGTGACATTCACGTGCTGGTTCAATTTAAAACAGTAGAAATGGGATCCTGGAGCAAATTAGTAGATAATGTTGAAATAGAAAAGGTGGAATTGCAGAACCTACCATTCGATCACGATGTTTTATCAATGTGGTGTCAATAGACCGCGGATTTTGTGCATTTGTGACATTCACGTGCTGGTGCAATTTAAAACAGTAGAAATAAGATCCTGGAGCAAATTAATAGATTATATTCAAATAGAAAAGGTGGAATTGCAGAACCTACCATTCGATCACGATGTTTTATCAATGTGGTGTCAATAGACCGCGGATTTTGTGCATTTGTGACATTCACGTGATGGTGCAATTTAAAACAGTAGAAATGGGATCCTGGAGCAAATTAGTATATAATGTTGAAATAGAAAAGGTGGAATTGTAGAACCTACCCTTTGATCACGATGTTTTATCAATGTGGTGTCAATAGACCGCGGATTTCGTGCATTTGTCACATTCACGTGCTGGTGCAATTTAAAACAGTAGAAATGGGATCCTGGAGCAAATTAGTAGATAATGTTGAAATAGAAAAGGTGGAATTGCAGAACCTACCCTCCGATCACGATGTTTTATCAATGTGGTGTCAATAGACCGCGGATTTTGTGCATTTGTGATAAATACGAACTGGTGCAATTCAAAACAGTAAAACAAGTTAGTAAATAATGTGAATTTTAAGAATTTTTCAGATGGTACAGTTGAGTGACTCACTCAAATGATTTTAGAAAATGAAAACCAATTTTCTACCACGTTTTTATTAACTCGCTTTCTTGTCTGTGTGTTATTTTATACTTCTTAGTTCGTCTGAAAAACGTGGTACATTAAACATTTCTTTTTATTTATTTACCATTTAGAATACGTTTTATGACATTTGTTGTATGATCTTCCATGCTCGTAAAATTTCCACCAGCGATTCCCCGGTGTCGGAGCGAGGGTTAACTACCCCCATGGAATTATGACTCGACAGGAATGCGAATCGCTGCCTAGCCACGCAAATATTTTTAGGAAAACTGCGACCATACCCGGCGCGGAAGAAATATATTTTTAGACGCGTCATGTAACTCAATCCTTTTACTGCCGGAAGCTTTTTGCTCGAAAACGTCGGGCGACCTCTCGGGGAAATGTTTCTGAAAGTTCCTCGATGATCACGGGAAATTTGGAGGTAGGAAATATTGGCTTGATCGAAAAGACTGTTTCAGGCTTCCGGGAGATATTTTCACTGTATTAAAATGCCGTGGGCTAGCTGGTCTGTTCTGTTACATCAATTATTCCATACGTTCTTGATAGACAGCGGATCTTCATGCAAAATAAAAAATTTTCTTCCTGAACTGCAACAATTGATTTTCTTTCTGAATACATTTAATAGGACAAGATTAATGTGATAATATTTTCACTGTTTT